>CM037881.1:30136257-31341257 GCA_021292165.1 Shinisaurus crocodilurus
ACAAAAGAACACAGACTAAAAACCTGGCAGGTGCCGGGCATTTTCCCAGTCCGAGATCGTTGCAAAGCGCCGTGCCTTCTCTTCCTTACTGTACACAAACCCAAACGCATGAACACACCCTGCTGTCGACACCCACACAAATGGCAGTGCCATCTTTTATTGATGTTCTGTGTGGCCTCGTTAGGGGGAAAACATGCTTGTATCCACACAGGCAGATGGTTGGCTTTTTTGCTGCTGTTGTTGGGCATGGTGGGGCAGAATCTCAAACTCCTCCACCCCTGAAGCCAGGGAAATGCCCCCCTTTTTTTGTGCTGAGATCCTTGCAACACGTTCAGTCGAGCAGTGGGGGTGGGCGTGGGGGGGCATCCCCCTAAGCTATCAGTTTTCATTTTCATAGCTGTTCCTCACTGGCATTTGCTGCAGAGGATTGCCTACTTGGAACTTTCAAGATTCTGGGCGTTCTCTCAGCGTTTAGGACTTACCCACATCACATGCACGGCCTACAGTCTTGCTCTGCTTTTGTTTTGAGCCAGTGTAGGACCAGAAGTACCCATTTGAAAGTGGAATCGCAATATCCGTTCCAGGGGCGAGAGCGGGAGTGGATTTCCTGTGGGGACGGCTAGATATCCGTGGAGGGCAGATGGGATGGGATTTTACCTAAATGCCCACTGCCCCTTCCAAAGCAGGTTTAGGGTTCAGCCTAGGGAGTAGGCCCCATTGAACACAGTGGGACGTACTTTTGAGTAAATAGGCAGAGGACTGGGCTGGTGATTTCTAAACGTAAGTGGTGCTGCCTTGGGTTCAAGTCTGCCTGGAAATCATATCCCCCCTATTAGGGTTGCAAGACCCAACCTGGCCATCCTGCCTAACTGAGGCAGAAGGAGCATATGCAGCTGTAGAACATGTTGTTTTGTTCCCCTCCCACTCTACCTGCTGTGGGGTAAAACCCAACCCTGGCATGCTACAGGACGCAACGGAGGAGGTTGGGCAAGGTGGGGCGGGGGGAGATGGAAAATGGACCCAGTTGCTCAGCTTCATACTCTCTTTCTGCCTGGGAATGCTTAAATCGGGTGGGGGCACCTGTGGCCCTCCAGATGTTGCTGGACTCCATCTCCCATCAGCTGCAGCCACCCTGGTCAGTGGTCAGGGATGATGGGATTTGTAGTCCAACAACGTCTGAAGGTGCCACAGGTGCCCCCCACCCCTGGTTTGAAGGGACAGGGGAGACTACCAGCTTGCAGTCTGACAACCCACCCTATCTAGAGCCATCACCCACTGTTTGAAGTCCTTCCCCCTAATCCAAGGGTGGGGAACCTCCGGCCCACGGGCCCAATCTGGCCCTCCGGGGTTTCCCAGAAGGCCGTGCCCCCTTCCCCTGGCCCCGCCCACTTTCCCCTGACCCTGATTTTTTTGGGTGGTTCCCCGGCTTTTGTGCAGTGGCCTCCCCCCGCCATTCTAAATGGTGGAAATGCCTCTGACAGTAAGAGCTTTAAGCTCAAATATGTTGGTACTTTGGCTCTGCCCCCTTTGCCTTTGGCCCCGCCCAGTCCACCACCAGAACGCGGCCCCCAAGAGCGTCTCTGAATTGAATTCGGCCCTTGTTTTCCCATCGCTGCCATAATCCTCGATGTGTCGGACTGTTTGGAGTTGGTCTGTGGACAGAGGCGGTATTAGGGGTCGGCCCACTAGGGCTGGAGCCCTGAATCTTTCATTTGGAGCCCCGAATCTCTGGAAGGTCATCGGTCCCACCACCCTGCTATCTGTCCATGGGCACTGGCTGAAATAAAGCTACAACGGCCCTGAAGATCTCTGTTGCATCTGATCCCCCTGGGTTAGCTGGCATTTTGCCCACATGTGCTTCACCTCCTGCTGCCCCCCCCCCCCCGAACCTTTCTGCTGGACGTTTTTTCTGAAATCAAATGCCCTCCGCTCTGCTGTCCACACATTCCTTTTTACAAGTGTCCTTAGGAGACAGGGTCCTTTACACACTTAAGAGCATATGTAAATTAACACATGCAAATTTGGGCATTTATTTTTGGTTGTCCTGTGGGCCTGAGCCCCGCACCTTTTCGGTACTTAGCACTGCCCCTGTCTGTGGGGAAAGAGACCCTCTACATGCTCAGAAGATGCATTGTGTTATTGCTTCAAATATCCCAAAGCGGAGCCTTCACACTAGGGGTGAGGCCTGACAGAACTGAGCCTAGCTTCTCTGAGCAGTTGCACGCACAGCAAATGCTAACAGCACTGACAGCATTAGGTAAGTGCACTTGACCTACCTCTCTGCTGGTGTCGTGTGTGTGTGTGCGCGCGCGCGCGTGTGTGGTTTGAAACCCAGAAGGGCCTTATTATATCCCTGCTCTCCTGGAGAGATCCTCTAGCTCCCATTCTGGAATCTTGCCACTCTGCCGCTGGGTCAAAGTGGATGCTAAGCTGCTCTAAGCCCTCGCGCCATCCCAGTCCTCCCAAGCAACTGTGCCAGGGACAGGACGGGCACAGCAAGGACACGGAGAGCCCATCAGAGCAGCAGGTCGTTCTGGCTTTTTGCCGGGACCGGAGGCACACGGGGAAGTGGAGGCAGGGGACTGATGTGGTTCAGGCCCTGTTTTTGCCCTGTGGGCGAGTTGCTATGAAGGGTGAAGTTGCGTCGTCTGGGACAGCTGGAGGGGCTGCTTCAGTTTTGCTGTCCCTTGTGACTGTAGCAGGAATTGAGGAGGCACTTGCTGACAATGAGCGCCTGACCCCAGATCTCTGTGGCTGATGTTTTGCTTCCTGCTTGCACCATAGCTCTGCCCTGCTGGGGTGAAAACCACAGAGATAGGTTAAAAAAAAGAAGAAGTCTAGAGTCGCACACAGCCTGCACATTTGATATGAAATTAAATTGAAAGCTGCCCTTGTCTAGGATTCTTTGTGGATGCTAACTTAGATCTGTCTCTACTGATTTTCCAACGCAAACTTAAATACTTTCCGAAGCAACCTGAAAATTTGCAAATGCATACTGATGTTTTATGCAAATGACCCTATACAAATACAATACAATACAATTATCATAATTTGCATTGGAAACTGCTGGTGGGCACCATTCTGCCCCCCCCCTGCACATTCCTACAGCAGCCTTTCCTAACCTCCAGATGTTTTGGCCCACAACTCCCAGCATTCGTGACCATTGCTCACGCTGGCTGGCTCTGATGGGAGATGTAGTCCAAAACACCTGGAGGGCACCAGGTTGGAGAAGGCTGCTCTAAAGAGTGCTGGGAGAAAAATGGCGCTCAGCAGCTGCCAGGACTTCTGGGACTGTTATGGCTGCTTCTGCCAAGACTATGAAATGCAGAGTGGCAGCGGTGGAAAAGGTGAGCCGAAGGAGGTTTGGTGAAATCTTTTGCCTCCTCCCGGACCTCCTCCTTTTTGTTGAAAAATTTCCTGAAAGCTCTTTCGGTTCAGCTCTGTCAAAAGCCCTATATACCTTGCATTGGTAATTAACAAGTTTGCTTTTCAAAAAAAATGATTCTTATTAACAGTTTATTAGATTTTTTTTTCATTTCCCAAGGAATACCAGCAGTAAACCCTGTCCCCTTCCTGCCCCCCCCGGCCCCATTCCCTTCCCTTTAGATTTCCCCCTCCCTTCCGCATACCATCCTGTATTTAAAGAGAAAAGATTCCATGTATGTAAGTAAAACCATAAAGCAAGAATTGGATAAATACATGGAAAAATAATAATAATAATAATTAAACAAACAGCAATTAAAAAAAATTAAATAAGAGTGTTGTGTCATGCACGTCGCCCTGAACTGGTTTTGCAAACGAGTTCACTTTTTAATATCGGGAGTGGCAATCCGGGCTGCACTGGGATGGCATCTGCTTGGTGAAGATGGGGCAAGTTGCGGCAGGACCTGTAACCCCCTTGGGTACTCAGTCTCATTTATGGAAATCTTTGGCTCAGTTGGCAGCACACCTGCGTGGCATGCAGAAGGTCCCCGATTCAATCCTCTGCATTTCGGCATAAGGCTAGGAAAAATTCCTGCCTGGAGAGCCATTGCTGGCAGTCAGTATCAACAATACTGGGCTAGATGGACCCATGGTCTGACTCTGTATGAGGCAGCTTCCTAGGTTCCTAATCTTAGCTTAGAATTAAGGCTGGATTCAAATCTATGCCCCCTGCGTAGAGGCTGCCAAGATGTGCTTCCCAGATGCCGCCCTGTTTACAAGCTGATTTCCATGTGGGCCTGTCATCTTGTAGAACCTCCTTGCCACTGATGTCGTTCCAGATACCGTGTGGTCTGTGAAGTGGCTCTTTTGGCAACCTCCGCTTGGGAATCGTAACATTTGCATCAGCCCTTGGCTGCCTTTTCACTCTGAGCAAGGGGAAAGTTCCAACGCTCTGTGCCATCCTTCCGTACACCCTCAGAGTATGTCTGCACTGCCAACTTTTCTCTGACCGGTGCTAGTAGCCACCAGCTTGGGTGGCCCGCACCTCGTACAGTGCCCTCTCCCCGTTGGCTCCATCTCTGGGTGTTTGTGCTGAAATCAATGTCATAAAACGTGCGTTAACCAGGGCCGGACAAGCCATTGTGCTGTCTGAGGTGGAGTAGCAAATGCCCCTGCAACCAAGATGTATAGTACCCAAGGCGTGTCAAGTTAATTATGCTCCTGAGGCAAAAAATCCCATAAGCACCCGTCTCTCTTCCCGGCAGTAAAAGTACAGTAATGATAAACGAAACTGCCAAAAATTTGCTGCCCATTCGTGACACCGTAAATCAGCTGCCTATGGCAGCTGCCTCACTCTGCCTAATGATAGGGCTGGCCCTAGCTAACACCGGAAATTCATGTGGTTGTGCACCCAGGCATTCCAAATTCTGCATGCAGAAAAACTGAATTCTGCAACCTGTATAAATTCTGCAATTATCTATTCCACATTATTTATTCTGGTTTACTAGTCATGGGGGCAGGGCGGGGCGGGGGGAGATGTGCAGGCCAATGAAGTCCTTCTGCCAACCATTGAAAATCACATTCAGTGAGACTTACTGCTGAGTAGAAAAGGGTATAGGGTTACACTATTAAGTGGCCGTGCCCTCACCCTTTCAAGAATATATTTGCAGCCACAAGGGCTAGAAGCTTGCTTTTTAAAAATGAAACCTGGAATTCTCGGGAAACTGAATTCTACAGCCAGTACAGCAGTGTTCTCCAACCGTGGGTCCCCAGATGTTTTTGGCCTACAACTCCCAGCATGCCCCAGCCAGCGTACAGGGTTTAGCCCTGCAGCTTTAGCCCTAGTATGCAGTCTTGGCCCTCTTGTGAGCCACTTGCACTATACCTGCGATGATTCACTAGTTCATGTTGATTTCCTCCATTGTGGGGATTGTTGGTGACCTTGCTTTTGGGGGTGGATTTGAAAGGCAAGGACCAGTGAGTTTTTGTGATTTTTCCAGGCGGTGCTGCGTGCGTGCGTTTCTTAATGTATTTTCCGTTGCTTTGCTTTGTCGCTGAACTGAGCTCTAGGAAAACACATCCAAGAACACCGCAAGCTTTTGGGCAATGTGAAAACTTTGCCTTTTGGCTTTGCAGGAGTCTTTACCGGTATGGTGAGGTTGCAGAGGGCATTCCTGGCCCAGAAAGGGCTAAGGCACCTTTCCCAGCTTCTGGGGCCACTTCACCCCCACCTGCCCACCCACCTCTTGTGCCCACGGAAACTTCCTGTTTGCAGCTAACAGAGTAATTTGGCCTCTTTCAGGTCACTTCACACATTCTGTTTTTTTTACACATGGCTAGGTAACCTGGTGCCCACCAGATATTTTGGACAACAGCTCCCACAATCCCTGAATATTGGCTATGCTGGATGTGGCTTGTGGGCGCTGTAGTCCAACACATCTGGAGGGCACCAGGTTACCCACTCCTGTTTTTAGGTGTACAGCCAAAATTAAAAAGTGTGCAAGTGGCAATTACGTGTTGTTCAGGTACACTCATTGGGCAGCCAGGCTTGGCTGTGGCTGGGGATGCTGGAGGGATTCCATTTTTGCAAATTCCGTCGCACACCGACTTGATCCGAAACACACACGGACACCTGGACCAATTTGCGGATCAGAACGTAATTATTTTGCACTTCTCCAAATTTTGCAGTGTAGGTCTTGGCTGAAAAGACTGAACCTAAGGGTGCGGTTTTAAAACACACACACACACACACACACACACACACACACACACCACACCTGTATTTTAGGATAAAGTATATTTAGAAAAGCATACATTCTAGATAAAATACGTTTATAAATGCATACTTGAGAGAGAATGGCCTTCAAAAACGTGTATTTAAATATGTATTGAGGTTTGAATTCTTGGACGGATTTTTGTGAATTAGAAAAAGCCCCACACGTTAAGTCAGAAAATCAAACAGAACATATTTATGAATGAGCACATGTGAAACTGACACCAGAAATAGGCTGATCTGTAGATGTGGCTACAATTCTACAGTAGTCCACCTGGTTCAATTTCTAATGGAGTTACCATAGTTCTGATAATAAAGACAAATATCCCTTACCTTCCCCATGTCTGATTCTGATTTAATTTCTGTCTTTTGGGGGTGGTGGTGCTGTCATTTTAATTAGCTGGACTTGCAAACTCTTCTCCACTTGCTGTCTCCGAAAAGACAAAATGAGATGCGGTTGGACGTGTCACACCTTGCACAAATTCGGTGATATGTGAACAAAGGTTGCGAAGGGTGCCAGTGAAACTGCCTCTCTCCCCTACCCACCCCAAGGAGTCTAAAACCCCATAGCAATTTCACCCCCCCCCCACTTGCTGCAGAGGGTGAAGAGAAAGCATGTCGGTTTCACCGCTGCCCTTTGCAATGGGGACTAGATAATGTGCAATTACCACTGAACTTTCCAGGACTGACGGCCAGCTGCACAAACGGTTATGTAAGCAAGCTGGGGGGGGGGCAGCTTTTGGAGGGGGAAATAATATGCACACGAGGGCAGAAGTTGTTCCGAAACACTACAGATATCGGGCACTTTGCAGCGTTTCTGCTGGATATCTGACATTATGGAATTGAACAGGGGAAAGTCACACAGAAATAAAATATCTGGTTCTGCAGATCCCCAACTGTTGGTGAATGCCAGCCGCTCCCAACGTAGTACTCCTCCAGATGTTTTGGGCTTCAAATCCCATCAGCCCTAGCTAGCGTGGCCAATGGTCAGGAATCTTGGAAGTTGTAGTCCAAAACATCTGGAGGGCACCGGGTTGGGGAAGCCTAGGGTAAATGGTGGCGCACCCAGGTTTGCTCTTGCAATAGGGCCTTGGCATGGAATTGCCTGCCGGCATGCAAAACTGCAGGGCGGGTTTGTGGCAGGTGAGCCAACCTGTTCGCCATGAGCAGGAACTTCTCCGTCGTGGTATCAGAGGCAGTCTGCCTAAGTACTCCAGTTGATTGGGGAACATGGGTGGGAGGGTGTTGTTGCACTCATGTCCTGCTTGCGGGCAGCTGGTTGGCCACTGTGTGAACAGAATGCTGGACTAGATGGACCCTTGGTCTGATCCAACATGGCTCTTATGCTCTTATGTTCTTACGTGGTCCCACAGGTTGAAACCTGGCTATGGGACACAGTTGCCCTTGGTCACCCTGATGCATGACTTTTATCGAGAGAGAGAGAGAGAGAGAGATAGGGGGAGCGTGAGCCTGTTGCTTTTACTCAACACCGTTAATGATTGCATCCTCCTGAGCTTCCTCTGTGCATTGGGGATTGGGGGCATCATTTCACAGTGGTTCTGTTCCTATCCACAGGGCCAGTTTCAAGGAATCACTTTGGGTGTTTATGATTCAGACCCCGGGCAGCCATCTTACCTCAAATGCTGTTTAACATCTGTGTGAACAGTGAAGCTGTTTGGGAGCAGTCATTAAGGGATTTGGAGCGCAGTGCCATCAATGTGCTGATGACACCCACCTCTGTTTCGCTGTTACATCTGAATCAGGCAAGGCCATGCAGGGTCTGTACTGGTGTAGGCTGGATGAAGACCAGTTAGCTGAAGCTGAATCCCAGTTAGACGGAAGTTCTGTGGGTGAGTGGTTCTCAGGTCCAGGAGCCAGATGGTTTCCCTGTTCTTGTCGGGGTTGCACTCCCCTTGAAGGAGGAAGTTCGTAGCGTGGAGGTACCACATTTAAGGTTTTCTCATGGACAGCTCAGGGCCAGGCTATCTGAGAGAGCGCCTCCTTCCATATAAACCAGCCTGTTTGCTGAGGTCATTGGAAGAGGCCTACTTAGTTGTGCCATCTTTAGAAGAGGTACATCTTATGTTGACTCAAAAGAGGAACTTTCCTGTGGTGGCCCCCATATTGTAGAATAACCTTCCCTTAGAGATCCAACGGGCACCTATGGTGCAAGTGTCCCACCGATTAGCAGAAACACATTTATTCATGCGGACATTTCTGGACACTGATTTTTAGTACTGTGCTATTTGGATATCTGCTGTACGTTTTATTATGGTTTTATTGAATGGGTCTTATTTTGTTAAACCGCCTTGTCATCCTTTATAATGAAAGATGGGATATAAATACTTTAAATAAATAAGAGATACTGGCCTGAGTAGCACAGCTGAGTGCACTTGCTATAATAAGCCCTAGAGCAGCCTTTCCCAATCTGGTGCTTTCCAGATGTGTTGGAGAAATCAAAGATCTTTGCCAGCCTGGCTGGGAATGCTGGGAGTATTTATTTATTTATTTATTTATTTATTTATTGAGGGCACCGGGTTTGGAAAAGCTGGCCTGGAATATCTTGGTCAGGCATTGGGGCTGTCTCTTAAGGACCAGGCCAGCATGCACATTTCCCCAGCGTGCAACCAGCATGCGTGGCGAGGGAAATAAGCCACCGTGGCTTATTTCCCCCTCCGTAATTCTGCAAACAGGCCCACGGTTTTGTCTGATCATCACATATTTTGTGCCTTCATGCGCATGGAGCCATGGACAAACCTCCTCCCCAAACTGAAACACTCTCAAATTAAAACTCTTGCCCGCGTCAGTTTGAAATATTTCTGAATGGCCCAAAGCCGCAACAGTCACACAGCACTCATAGTGATCTTGAAGGGGATTGCCGGGGCTGGTGGGGTGGGAGAGGCCATCTCAGCGGGCAGGCAGGCAGGGGAGGTTTAAATTGCCCCATCCCTGCACACTGAGGTGTGTGTGTGTGTGTGTGTGTGTGTATGCGTCCGTGTGTGCGGCCGTTGCCGCACCACCTGGCACTGCAGGTGGCCCTCAGGGCAAAAATGCCCCCCCTTCCGATGTAGGCACTTCAGAAATATTCAGTGTTGCTGATGATGGGAACTTGATTTAAATCTCCTCTGGTGCATTTCCGTTCTCGTTCAGCCTGAGCTTTCCAGATGGCCTAATTATTGGCGTCCGTCGCTTCCCTTTCTCCTCTGCCTCCGCACCTGACCTCCGGACCACCCCAATTGCAGCAGGGCAAACTATTTATGCTTCTCCTTGTCTCTCCTTGCCTAGGCAGCCTGAGCCGGGCAGGCCCAATCCCGGCCATCCTGCGCCCGCCGCCCGCCATGATGCAGCCGCCCCTCGATCTCAAGCCCTTCCTGTCGTTCCCCATGGAAGCGCAGCCAGCCATGGGCCTCTTCCCGGGTTTCAACACGGTAAGGCCGTGGCTGCTTCCGGCCCAGGAGGTGCAGGCTCGGGTAGGACTGTTTGTATAACTCCTCCCACTTTTCTCCTTCTCTTCCTCTGCCCCCACCAGAGAAAGGGGCTTTGACCAGGACACCTGGCCCCTGGGAATGCCAGGTGAGGCACCCCAGGGCACACGAACCAAGGTGATTGTGGCAGGGAGTGGGGTGTGTGTGTTACAGGCCCGTAGTAAGCCTAAAAGTTTGGGATGGGGTGCCAAAAAAGTTGGGGGGGGGGAGTTCATCTGGTTTGCAGGCCTTTTAATGATAAAATTGTAAAGTGTTTTTTTAAAGTATTTGTTTGTAAAAAATAATTTAGGGGGGGCAGAAAAAAATTAAGAGGGGGCAGGCCCCCGTAGCCCACCCCTGGCATTGGCCCTGGAGAGCTTAACACACGAATCCAGGTAGGGAGGCTAGCTACGCCTGCTTTCTCTGTACCTGCTCCAAACAGCTGGCCAAAGGAGCCCCTGCACCATTTCCCTTGCCAGCATTGAGTGCAGGGGTGGTGCTAGGCCTGTGCCCATGGGGCTGCGGACCCAAATCTATTTTCTAAGGCCCCAGAGCTATTCCCTAGAACAGAGGTGGGCAGGGAGTAGATCTCCAGTTGTTTTGGACTTCAACTCCCAAAATTCCTGACAATTGGCCATACTGGCAGGGACTTCTGGGATTTGAAGCCCCAAATATCTGGAGATCTATCTTCTGCCCACCCCTGCCCTATAACTCTGAGTGCCTGTTGGTGCCAATGGAAGGTTTTTTTCTTAGCATAATTGCCATGCAGGGGGCGATTTTCAAGGGGGATTGCAGAAGGGGAGGGAGGGGTTAACACTCCCCTCCCCACATTCTGCAATGCGCGTGCGCGCGCGCGCACACACACACACACACAAATCTCTCCCTGCATGACAATTAAGCTTAGGGGGGAAAAAACCTCTTTCCATTGGCTTGGGATGATCTAGGGCAGGAAGCAAATTGATTGCAGAATTTATTTTTATTTGAGATGATTCAAATGAGAAAAGAATTGGCTGGCTTTGCCTCCTGTGAAATTTAAATAAATCCTAGTAATTATTTCTATGTTTGCATATATAGAGATATAAAGCTGCATATGCAGATTTCATGCAGATTTGTGTTCTGTGCCTTGGAGGTTACTGGCTTTTCAGGCCTTGGGGCTGGCTACCTGGCAGAATGCAGCCTGTCTTGTCAGGCCAGTAGAATATAAATAAGCAAATAAAGTGGCTGATGGGCAGCACTTAGTCGGTGGAGGACCATCTGGAGGATGAAGCCCTTCGCGCCTGCGGGTTGAGGGGATCAGATGCACCGCACGAATGCTTCCGACCTCCTCAGTTGATACACGTTGAGAGCTAAGCTACATCCTGTGCCACCACATAAGCGCACCTTAGCCCTAAAATATGGAGCACCATCATGCGGGCATGCCTAGTATTTGCTGCCCCATTGAGAGTTCTGGTCTCCACCTCAGAGGACAGCTTATGAGTGATCTTGGTGGTGGTCACAATCGGTGATTGTGCTCAGATCTTCGGTAAGGAATCAGGTCTCACGCATGGGCTGTTGTGGTAAAGAGCAGTAATCAGGCTCTCACAGTGCCATGGCTCCATTCCTGTTTCTGCAGGGGGAGAGGGGGCATTCCTACCCAGGGGTGAGAGTTGAGGTCCTGGTGTGTGTGCCTCTCTCCGTGTGTGTTTTAGTCATTTGGTCCATTTGCCTGTGTTGGAGTGCCCTCTACTGGTGAGAGTCATAAAGCACTGTGTAGCTTGCAGGAAAGGCAAGGGTTTTTTTGGTGACTCCATGGCTAATTTTGGATTTTGGTCCCGCCCTAAGACACACACACACACACACACACACACACACACATAAAAGTTCTGCAACCTATACTAGATTTAATTGGTAGACTGAACCTGTGAACCTGGTAGGTTACACCTGAAGTTTTGATCCCAGAGAGCAGCAAGGGGGAAAGGAGGTATGCAGCAAAACAGCAGGGGACAGACGGACACGCACATTATCTCCACCTCCCGCCCCCCCCTTGAGTTCCAGGTGCACATTTGCCACATTACAAGGGAAAGTGGTTAGGTGGGGAAAGGGCTGATCTCCCACTAGCACTTCTTTACTGTGAATTGTGCCCACTGATCTGCAGCTCTGGGGCGACCTGGTTCTGGTGCTGAATATCTGGTTTGGCCTCAGTGCATTAAAGCAGGGGCCGGGAACCATTTTTCTGCCGGCCACATTCCCTTGGGGGCAATTTGCAGGGGCGGGGCATGCCGGTGGCAGGTGGGGCGGAGGCAAAAGGGGGTGGGGAAAGCCCCTTTCTCTCTCTCTCTCTCTCTCTCTCTCTCTCTGCTGCTCCCTTTCCTCTCTCTCTTTCTCCCTCTTTCTCCCCCCCCCCCAGCAGGTTGCTGAGGAAGGGACCACTTGCTCTTGGCAGAGGTCTGAACTGTTTGCAGAGAGCTTTTGAAATTAGGACAAGGGGTGCATGCAGTCCTAGGTCCACAGGTTGCCAGTCCCTGCATTAAAGTCAACAACAACAACAACAACAATGCAGATTGGATCCTACCGGCACCAGCTCTTTCCGTCTTGTGTTGCCAGGCAGCTACCAGCAGGGGGAGCTACTGTCCCCATACATCCTGCTGGGATGGCAGGTGTCATCCAACCACTGCTCTCTGGGATGGTGGCTCTCCAGGCAGTGAAAACTTTATACTAGGGAAAACAGAAGGGAACAAGGGGGGGGGGGGCATCTGTCCCTGGTGGCGTCCCCTAGTTTTGGAGGATCAGGATCCTTCTCAGTGGGATCACAGATTCCCAGGGGCAAACAGTAGGGTGACTCAACTCTGCAATGTGAAGAAGCTTAATTTGTAGGCATTTTCCACTGGCAACATCCAATTGCTTAGAGCAAGTTATATGTCCTTATTTTTATCTTCACAATTACCTTGTGAGGTAGGTTAGTCTGAGAGAAAGAGTGCCACGTAGCATAACATCACTTTCCCAAGGCTACCTGATGAGCTTTGGGATTGTGTGGATCCAAGCCAGGATCTTCCAGCTCCAGAACTGACCTCCTGCCAAAAAAAACCTTTAAGTAACTCCATAAAATGCTTTGTACACCACTTAGCAAAGACAGGCTGTTCTGATCCTTTATATTTGTCCTCTTTCTTTGAGCAATCCTCCTCTGGAGAAGGTTCAGTTCTGCAATGTGTTCTAAGTTTCCAGACAAGATTTACCACCGTAGGGCTGATGGGATGTTTTGGGGATGAAAAGTCAAATTGGAGTGTGGGAGCCCAGCCCAGCCCAATTTGACCAGCTTCAGGTTTGACCATTTTGCATGGTTTTAAAGGTGTGGGATATTCCTACTTAAATATAACAACCCAGCTTTCCTTTTTACCAGGTTTATGGTGCAACAGGAAAGCTGCAACTTGCAGCCAGCTCAATTTTATCCATCCTGGAGTGGTGCAGCCAGGCCATTTTAGACCCTGGACTTAATGGTCTTATGCCACCCACCCCACCCCACCCCTTTAGATGGACATGCACATTGCGCATTAATACAGTCATGAAGCACATAATTTACATTTCCCTTTTCCCCACCTCCCCCAACCAGTATTCCATGCTTTGCAACTGCTTCTATATCCCTGATATGTTCAAATGTTTGCCAATGCTAAATAAGTGAATCCTCTTCATCATCATCTGAGCATGTACAGTTTTGCATTTTAAGCTCACTTAAATCGTAGCACCATCATGACCACAGGAATAACATGGAGTTTGCTTGTGGTGCCCTGATTACCTTCTGCTCTCTGAGTGGTCATTTGGACACCCCTGGGATGCTGGGGCCCTGGACCTTGTCCGCAAGGTCCAGCCCAACCCGCACCACTGCGCACAGCTAGCTGTCCCCTGAGGCACACTGTTTGAGGTAAACCCCAAGGTAAGGGGTACATTGAATCCAGATCAGCTCACATATGATCAAGGGGCTGGAGCAAGCAAGTCACCTATGAGGAAAGTTTACAACATCTGGGACAGTTTAGCTTAGAAAAAAGGCGAGTAAGGGGAGACATGATAGAGGTTTACAGAATTATGCATGGTGTGGAGAAAGTGGACAGGGAGACATTTTTCTCCCTCTCTCATAATACTAGAACCCAATGGGGTCATCCCATGAAGCTGATTGGTGGTTGATTCAGGACAGATAAAAGGAAGTACTTCTGCACACAGCACATACTAGTTAAGCCAGTATGGCGTAGTGGTGAGAGTGTTGGACTGGGACTCAGGAGATCTGAGTTCTAGTCCCCACTCAGCCATGAAACTCACTGGGTGACTTTGGGCCAGTCGCTGACTCTCAGCCTAACCTACCTCACAGGGTTGTTGGAGTAGCTGGCTGGGGCATGCTGGGAGTTGTAGGCCAAAAACATCTGGGGACCCAAGGTTGGAGAGCCCTGCCTTAGAAGCCCCACCGAATTGATTCAGATTGGGATAAAATTGGGGGCCCTCCCTTCTCCCGGCAACTGCACTGAAAGTAAACAAATAAAAAGTCAGAAGATCCAGTGATGGATTTGTTATGGAAGGTGTTCTCAAGCAAACAGCTCTCCAGTCAGCACATTAAAGGTGGGCAGGCAGCAGGACGTCCTGGGATGGGAACGGTGAAAGAAACTGTAGCACTCTAGTTCAGTTTTTTTTCATCTCCCCCCCCCCCCCGACCTTTCTGGGAATATGGTTGCCTCATTTTCAAGAGTGTACCCAAACACACAGACTTCAGTACTCTTTGCAAACATAAATGAGACATGCTCAAACATTGCTCTTGGCCAAGAAACTGAAAATTTTGCCAAGCTGAATTAACCCAGTGGCTCCACCAGATCTAGCTTCCAATCTCTGAGAATGGCAGCGTCGCCTTTTCTATTTCTCAAGGCTCTCCTTTTGTCCCTGCCTTTCTGCATTACTTGTTCCTTTCCTTCCTTCCCGCATCCCTACTGGAAAATGGCTTCCTCTCCACCATCAGCTCTTGAAAGATGCGGTGCAGAACCTCAGCCCCCATGGGCCAAATGTACCCCTCCTAGAGTCCCAATACGGCCCTCCTGAGGTTCCCCAGATGGTCACGCCCCCTTCCCCCCAACCATTGACCATTGGCTGGTTTCCAGGCTTTTGTGAAGTTCTTTCCCCATTCTGAAAGGTTGAAATGCCTCCCCTAAGCCTTAGTGGCTGCCAGTAAGAGCTTTAAGCTAAAATATGCTGGTGTTCTTGTCCCCGCCCCTTTCCCCTTCAGCCCCACCCACCACTGGAATGCAGCCCCCCCCCCCCCGAGCTTCTCCAAATGGAACTTGCCCATCTGGCTGAAAGAGATTCTGCACCCTTGCTTTAGAGTACACAGAGGTGGCCTCACACACAATTGCAATCTGCAGGGGGCATGTTAGCAACCACAAAAGCCCTTGAGTTAAAGGAGCAGCAACCTTTGAGAGCCCCCAAAGGATGTATAACTGGGATGGGGAAAGAGGGTCTGGGCAATGGCCCAGCTGCACTTTGTGAGCAATTCAGTCTTGGAGACCACATTTCCTGGATTCTCCTCCTAACTCTTTAAGATGAAACAGTTGCCGGCGTGAGCAAAGCCTGATAGGGCTGGCACACTGGTCAATTGAGCTGTCCAATATTGTCAATTCTGTATGAAGCTATGATGCTGATGATGCTTGAAGAATTGGCCAGCTGCTACATAGCATTGACTGCCTTTAAAAACTGGCTTTGGAATTTTATTTTATTTTTAAACAAACAAAAATGGCTGTTAGTGTGCTTTATTTTATTGCATTTTTAATTTTGTAATGTAGGCTGATTCTAGTGTTCCAGGACAAAAGCCCATAAGAGGAACTGTTCAGTAAATCATTCACATTTTATAGAACCCCCACCTAGCATTGTTTAAACGTTACAATAATTTATTACCATTTTTAAGAGTGAATCTTATTGTTCACTATAAGTTCACAGTTAACTATCAGAGCAATCCAATTGGGACCTGGGCGGGGGGCAGGGGAGCGAATTCTGTGGCTGATCCACTGCAAAATCTAAAACTCTTGCCAGGGCGGAAGCTGCAGCCAGGACAGAAGGCATGTGTGGGGTGGCTTTTTCTTTAAAACTCCCCCCCCCCCCGGTTATTATTTCTCCTTCCTGGATTCCTGTGTTGAGCGGGAGGCTGGACTGCCTTATAGGCCCCTTCCAACTCTACGTATTCTATGATCCTCCTCCTCCTCCTCCTCCTCCTCCTCCTCCTCCTCCTCCTCCTCCCCCCCCCTTGTGGTCAGCTCCAATGTTGGCATCGTTTAATAAAGTTAATGCTTTAAAAACTGTGACCATTATTTGACCAGTCAATTTGCCCACTCTTTTTTTGTAACTGATCAAATGCACAACCCTGGTATTCTTAAGAAGCTTTAATGTGATAAGTTAGTAAGTTAAATCTTGGGTGGATTCCTGAGTGAGAGTCTGGAGCAGGGATCCCCAACCTTTTTGGACCCGTAGGCACATTTCGGAATTTGAGAAACTGCTGTGGGCACTACCACAAAATGCCTCATTAGTGGATCACACTTTTGGTGTCTACCTATTGTGTCTATGGATCTTAGGCTGCGTCTTATTCAGCAAAAACTTTTGTTTTGTGTCTATTGGACACCGAAACATCTCTTTAATAAGGGATTGTCTAATTCGGCTAGTTGCTGGTGGTGCAATACAGCTATTGCTTCTTCTAAACACATGTTTTGGCATGTTGCTTCTTTTTGGGATTATTACACAGATACATTTTGTACTGGAAAAGTCTTTAATTAATATTCACTGATGTACATGCCCTTTTATGTTATTTACCTGCTTCATGGAAATTAACAAATGGTCAGCGTCAATGGATTCTCCGTGCCCTTTTGACAGCTGAAAGACTGATATTACAACATTGGAAGGATAAACACTCACCTCCTATAATGCAACACTTCCGGTATTTAAATGGGTGGCATATAAACATCACCTAAAATGGATACTTCTTTGGATATTTGGTCTGCTTTTGTTGAAGCCTATGTATAATTGCTAGAAAGTTGTATGCATTTCATATGTATTCATTGCTATAGATACTGTATATACAAATCCATGTATGCATATTTTAAAAAAACAACAGGAAAAAATACAAAAATTAAAAAAGTTTTGTGGGTGCCCTCAGGTACCACATTAGAGACCCCCTTATGGGTGCCATTGGAGATGCTGTGTTGGGGACCCCTGGTCTTGAGAGTCTTTGAAGAAAGGTTGCTCAACTGGGTCAGAGACAGAGGAGCAGAAATGGGGAGCTTCCATTATCTGATCTCTAATTAAGCACTTTATAAGTTATTGGTAGGGTTGTTAGTTCTGAGCTGGCTGCACTTTATTTCTTGGCACTAATGTGATTGATTGCATTGCACTTTTACTTGATCATTTAAACCTGACTGCATCGCACTTTAACTTCTGCACTTTGGCCCACTTATGTTTGAATTGGACTATGTTTTCAGTTCGCTGCCCGAGAAGGCGGGGTTGGTTTTGTTATGTGCCTGGGCATTAGGAATAACCAGGGAGGGTGTGGGGGCACCCCTATTACAGTAGTCACGGGCAGTGGGAGGTATGCTGCAGGGGGTTGGACTAGGCAATTGAGGGGAAGAGCCGCAAGACATCTGGGAGCTATCCCCTCTTCTGGTCCTCCCCACAACCAACAAAATTTGGGTTCTCCTGTTAACCTCCCTCTAGCCTGGAGGTGCTGCTTGCCAGTGCCAGGTTGGTGCATAATAAAACAATTCTCAGCCACAATTTAATTGTAGATGAAGGGGCCAACCTGGCGTGTGCCACTGAGACCTAGCTGGATGAGTTGTATGGCGTGGATCTGTCCCAGCTTTGTCCACTGGAGTATGCAGCGCAGCACCAACATAGGCTAGAGGGGTGGGGGGAGTGGGGTCGTTCTCATCCATAGGGAGTCTTTTTCCCTCTTCAGGAAGCCAGTTTGCTCAGGTGCTGGGTTTGAGTGTTTGAACTTGGTGTTGGAGTGGAGAGACAGGTTAGGGATTCTATTGGTGTACCAACTACCCTGCTGCTTATCATTCTCCCTGCCCAAGCTGGCTGAGGTGGGTTCTGGCGTGGGTGTTGGAAAACCCCAGGACTCTGGTCCTGGAGGATTTCAGCATTCATGTTGGAGACGCCTGAGGAGGCCAGTTCAGGACTTTGTGGCTGCCGTGACAACCATGGGGCTGTCTCAGTATTTCATCAGCCAGCAGGGCATACTCTTGGTGTTTTCAACTGAGTGTGTGGCTGAAGGCCTGGGATTAGGGAGGTTTTCTGTGGCCTTGTTGTCATGGTCCAGCTACTTCCTGGTGAAGTTGAGATTGACAGTGGCCATTCCCTTTTGCAGGGGTGATGGTTCAATTAAGCTGGTCCACCCAAGGAACCGTATGGAATCTGAGGGATTCCTGAATGCGCTTGGAGAGCTTCCGGTTAACATGGCTGATGCTCCTGTCAAGGCTCTAGTGAAACCGTACCACACCATGGTGTGGTAAGATGGAACAGGCTATTGACACAATCTCTCCCAAGTGTCCTCTCCTGTGCTGCCGAGCCCAGTTGGCTCCCTGGCATGGTGGGGAACTACGGGTGGTGAAACAGACTAGATCAGTGTTCTCCAACCTTGGGTCCCCAGATGTTTTTGGCCTGCAACATGGCTGGGGCATGCTGGGAGTTGTAGGCCAAAAACATCTGGGGACCCAAGGTTGGAGAACACTGGACTAGATGATGACCAGAATGTAGATGGTGCCAGCAAATATGATCGAACACTCAGGAGAGCATATTTAACATGCCTACTTTGTGGCACTGAAGGTGTCTTACTTCTCCTCTGTTGCCTTCTCGAGTAGCTGTCCAGCAGAGCTGTTGAAACCAGACCTTGGTGGGGATGTGGTGGAACCCTCACTTTGGCAAGTTTACAAGGCACTTTGAGGATAATGTTGCTCATAATCGCCCTGAACTTGAACGCTCCCATTCATACTATCCCAGTGGAGGTGTCCAGAGTTCCATGGAGCCCAGTTGTGTGGGATCGATTTCAGCTGACACAGCTTGAGGATGTGGAAAGAGTGTTTGAAGGGCTGCTGCTGCTGCTGCTGACTACCTGTATCCTTCATCCTTGTCCCTCCTGGCTATTGACAACTCAAGGCAACTGACCTTGGGGTCCCGCAGAGTTCCATCTTCTCCCCCCCCCCCTCAGTGCTTTTTAACAACTATTAAATGAAGCGGCTGGGTGAGGTTGTCGGTGGATTTGGAGTGAGGTGTCAGCAGCATGCTGATAACACTCTGTTCTATTTCTCCACATCATCTGAGTCAGGTAAGGCTGTGCGGGTGCTGAACCAATGTCTGGATTTAGTAAGGGGCTCGACGAGGGTTGAATCCTGACAATATGGTTGTCGTCTCCGGGAATTGGGTGTTCAGTCTGTGTTCTAGACGGGATTGTGCTCCCCCTGAAAGCGCAGGCATATAGTGTGGGATTATTAGTCCTTGATCCGATCTGGTCACTTGAAGTTTGGATGGCCCGGAATACCCTTCATCCGCTTAGTCTGGTTCACCAGCTATGACCTTTCCTTGACAGGGATAGTCTGACCACAGTACTTCATGCTCTGGTCACTGCCTGATAGGATTACTGGAACACATTATACATGGGGCTGCCCTTGAAGACGACTTGGAAGCTTTCGCTGCTGCAGAATATGGCAGGCAGGACTGGAAATGGTACAGCCAAATGGAGTCACATCACACCCATTCTAAAAATAACTTGCACTGGCGGCATATTTGCTTCTGAGCCCAATTCATGAACCGGTGCTTACCTTTAAGGCCCTAAAAGGCTTGGCACCCAAATATCAGTGGGAGCATTTCTCTCTGTACCAGCCTGCCCACACTTTAAAATTATCAGGGTGGCTCTTCAAGTTCCCACATTGCATTATGTGCTGACAAGGGAGAGAGCATTCTCTGTGGTACCCTGGATTCACCGCTATGGAACACCTTCCCCATGGAGGTATGACTGGTGCCAGCATTATGTTCTTTTCAGCAGCAAGGTAAAACCTATTAGTTTGCTCAGGCATTTTAAATTGGTTTGTGAAGACAGGTGGGGTTGCTGTTTATTTTATGTATCTTCTGCCTTCTTTGTTGTGGCTCTGCTCTTGAGAGGGTTCTATGCTTAAAGGAGGCATACAAATAATTTTAAAGAATAGGATTTTAAAAAATTAATTACCGGTACATTTTATAAACTGCCCTGGTACCATAAGTTGGCAGGCATATGTATACATACTGTATGTTAAATAAATATTTTTCTTTTTTTAAATTAATTTGGTGATATTTTTATCCTGCTTTTCAGACAAGTGTTCTCTCTCTAACAATGGAATCCTATACATGTGTACTCAGAAGTAAGTCCCACTGTTTTTCAATGGGGCTTACTCCCACATAAGTGTATATTGTATTGCAGCCTAATTGGCTCACATCATTTTTCTCCCTCTCTCATAATTCTAGAACCCAATGGGGTCATCCCGTGAAGCTGATTGGTGGTTGATTCAGGACAGATAAAAGAAAGTCCTTCTTCACACACAGTACATAGTTAAACTACGGAATTCATTTCCACAAGATGTAGTGATCACCACCAATTTGGCTGACTTTAGAAGGGGATTAGACAAATTCATGGAGGAGAAGGCTATCAGCGGCTACTAGTCCTGATGGCGATATGCTACCTCCAGTATCAGAGGTAACATGCCTATACCAGTTGCTGGGGAACATGGGCAGGGGGGTGTTGTTGCACTCATGTCTTGTTTGTGAGTTTCCGTGGGCAGCTGGTTGGCCACTGTGTGAACAGAATGCTGGACTAGATGGACCCTTGGTCTGATCCAGCATGGCTCTTCTTATGTTCTTAAGGGAAAGGGGAGGGAAGACTGAGTTGATAATAGGCTGGTCTACACTGACTGGGGGTCTTTTCCAACCCTTCCTCGAGATGACAGTGACTGAACGTGGGACCTTCTGCATGCAAAACATGTGCTCTGCACTGAGCCATGGCCTCCACCACCGCTGTATAAGTAATGTACTTACATATGTGAATCGACCCACAGCCCATTGCACACAGATAACACTGGACCCAAAGGTGCCATGCTTGACCGATTAGAGCGCCCTTTACACTTAATTTTCAGATGTGTGCCTAAAAATGTAAACTGTGAATGCGCCAAATGCATGTATCCCAGAGATAGATGTGGCAGAGAGCCACGAGTTGCCTGCAGCTCCATCTTGACTGTACACATGGTGGCAGGCCAGGATATGCCTCTGTGTAGTATGTGGAAGGCCCCTTGTGCATGGCCTTGGCATGGGCTGGGCAGAGCAGTGGGGAAAGGCAGGAAAATTTGATGACATGAACCCGTGGTATACTCCCCAAGGCTAGGAGCTCCAGGAAAATAACAGAACCTTGTAGAAAACTAGATTTTTGCCCAGTCTTCACCTAGTGATGGTATGTCCTTTTAGAACAGGGGTTGGCAACTTGTGGCCCTCTAGATGTTTTGGAGTACATCTCCCATCATTCATTCATTCGTTCCATTTCTATACCGCCCAGTAACCAAAGCTCCCTGGATCCTTTAGAACATGATATAAGTATAACATAATATAAAACCTTTAACATACAAAAGTGCAGACCATTTGAAGCAGTTAAAAACAATTAACAATAAAAAATACCAAGACCAGATTACCTCCCCCAAACCCACCCACCCCTGAATGTTAGAAAGTCCCATCACATGCCGTCAGATGCTTGGGAGCAGAGGAGAAAGTCTTAACCTGACGCTGAAAAGATGACAATGTTGGCACCAGGCAGACCTCATCAGCCCCAGTCGGCATGGCCAGTGGTTAGGAATGATGAGGATTGTAGCCCAAAACGTCTTGAGGACCCCAGGCTGCCTACCCCTGCTTTAGAAGCCCCAAGGTACCAAGAGAGAGGGTGAAGGGCAACTTCACCTCCTGCCTCACTGATTCCATCCTCTGTGCCTTGTTCTTCAACCTGCTGTGGGGTCAAAATTACGGCCACCACTCTAGTCTTTCCACCCCCTTCCTTTCTGGAAGGGCTTCTGTGCTCGTACCACAGGGGTGGGCAACTTGTATCCCTCCAGATGTTGCCGGCCTGCAACTCCCATCATCCCTCACCATGAGCTGTGCAGGCTAGGGCTGATGGGAGTTGCAATCCTAAACCATCTCAAGGGCCACAAGTTGCCCACCCCTGCAGAAGCTGCCTATAGGCGGTAGGAATGTCAACAGGTGAATCTTTTCCTGGCATGGATCGGAAAGCATGGGATTAGCTTCATCTGTTTAACTTCTGCATGCTGGGATGAAGTTAAAGGTTGGAAGTGTGTGTGTGTGTGTGGTGGGAGAGAACCGCTGACTTTGGGAAAGTGCAGCTCTTAGACCCGTCAGAGCCTTGTTGTTTTAGGGGCAAAATGGTAGTGTGACCTTCGCCCCTCAGATGAGGAGCTCCACGGACCCTTGGATGTCTGTGAAATCCCTCGGTAATTAGATATTGGCAAAGAAGGAGGTGCCTGCTTTAGCCTGCTTTATTTATGCAGATCAGATGTGGTTTGGATTAGCTGTTCCGTGCGTATTAAGTGTCTCTGGTTGGCGCATGGAAGATGCCTAACGAGATTGTTGCTACACATCCCAAATGTATCTTGTCCAAAGAATGGCAAGTATCCCCCGAGCATTTCACAAGTGGGTGGGGGGGAGGGATACAGGGGACTTTCTGGCTGTAGTTTGCTACAGCCATGTTCATACACTATTTACCACCCCCACCCCCACCCCCACCCCCATACACGCACACCACCGCCTTTGTTCCATCCTGCCACCCTCCTGGGTGCAAACATTCTCTGGAGCATAGAGGAGTCAAGGGAGTCAAGTGGAAAGCACTAGCAGAGTGCTGGATTTCTTCCTGTCACCCAGTTCAGTTTGCACCTGCTGCAGAGCAGCAGCAATTCAATATGGCACGTGGCTCCTCCTCTGGCTGCCTGTGCCTCGTGGGCGCCTGTCCATCTCTCAGAAATGCTCTGAATGGCTGCTTCCAGAAAAACAAGGATTGGTGCTTGCACAATGGCTCTTTGAAGTCCACCTGGGAATCACGTGCAGCTGAAAACCTTACATTGAAAGGGGCCTTTCTCTCTCTGTTTGTCTCCCTCCCGGGAGGGCTGTTGGCTGTCAAGATGTTTTCATTGATGGACGGTCTTGTGTTTTTAAAGGCACAATCCTATGCATGTTTAGACAGGAAAAAAAGGCCGACAACTCCCAGCATGCCCCAGCCAGCATGGCTGGCTGGGGCATGCTGGGAGTTGTAGGCCTTTTTTTCTGTCTAAACACATAGGATTGTGCCCTAAGTGTTTTACTACTCAGTCAGTTGGCCTTTCTTTTGAAGCTCGTGAAGGAAGGGGGGGGGGACAGTTTCCCTTTTAAAATGTGAAATGACTTGGGCTTGGTTCACACGCAGACAGCTGAGGATTTGGAAAATGAGTTGTGCCACTTTGCAGGTGGAGAATCTCCTGGTCTAGGGGTGGGGCACCCGTGGCCTGCCAGATGTTGTTGGACTACAGATCCCATCATCCCTGATCACTGGCCATGCTGGGTGGGACTGATGGGAGTTCAAGTCCATCAACATCTGGAGGGCCACGGGTTGCCCACCCCTGGTGCAGTCGGATTCTTCTCCCTGGACAGTTTTCCCCCCCCTTTTCATCGGATTTGTAGACACAAGCAGAATGGAACCAGTGCATCTTTGTCTTCTGCATGTGACTATGCCCTTTAAGAGTCCCAGTTCTCAAGAGTTATCGCTGCTTGTCAGCTCTGAAGGCTCAGGCACACTTCTTTCACCCCTGTGTTGAAATGGGAAGCACGCTTCCTTCTTACACCCCAAAAAGTTTGTTTTTAGGGTGCATACAAATAGGAATTACCTCTCCTTGGAGGAATCCACCTTTGGTTTTCAACCTGTCATGTTCTCAGCATGCCTCTTGAATATGCAGAGTGGTGTCGGGTAGCCCCCTCTGAAGCAGCTGCTTGAGTCTCTGCATTCACATTGGATGTAGAGGCTCAATGGAAATGCCAAACCCATTTCAGAGGCTGTTTGGAAAGAGGTAAAGCCACTTAGCACTGTGTCATGCAGAGATGCAGTGGGTAACTGGCTCTGGGGATAGGTGCTCTGGGCTCACGGAAGCCTTTCATGTATTGAATGGACATACTAATTTATGAATGGACATATTTCTCACGGCCAGTAGCAGTTCTCTTATGGCACACACTAGTGCAGTGTTCTCCTACCTTGGGTCCCCAGATGTTTTTGGCCTACAACTCCCAGCATGCCCCAGCCAGCGGGACCCAAGGTTGGAAAACACTGCACTGGGCACCGAATTTGGGAATGAACGACTGTCTGGGCTGGTGCCAAGGATAGGCATGCTTCGGCATCCACCGAGGGCCCACACCCCAAAAGGGGCCCACTGACAAGAGACCCCTGAACTTTCTTCTCCTCTTCACTCTTGTAGCTTGCTTGTTCATCTGCCTCTTGCCCTGGCCCAGACAATGGTAGAGGTGAGAAGGAGGAGCAGCAGATGCCACGGCCTGCTTGCTCACTGGCCCTCTGCCTTTCAAGCAAGTAAGTGGTAGCAATGATGAGAAAGAGGAGGAGGGACAATAACAGCTGGTGACGATGGCAATGAAAAGGTAGACTCAGTGAGGGGGGGGGTCCATTGAGGATGTCTTTGCTCAGCTTCTTCAGGCCTTCCAATCACCCATGAACCCAGACGAACCAGTTCATCAGAAGCTTGTCTTTTTTGTTCCTTTCAAGGCCATCTTTTGCTTGAAAATTAAAGCAAAATTGCTGACAAGAGCAGTGGGATCTTGTTGGACTTGGAGCTGAGAGACCCAGTTAAAATGCACTTGGTGACCTGGACTTCTTTACCTTCTCTAGGGTCACTGTAGGGTTGCCAACTCTTCAGCTGATCTATGTCGTTGTGCCTTCCTTTTACAGCAGCTTGATGCCCAGACGTTAGCAGCTAATGGCATTTCTCTTGGGGCTGTGAAAAGCTTCACTTGCTTGGTTTCTGCACATCCCTGCTGCTGTTAAAGGCATAAAAACAGGCCAGGCCGGGTCCACCTGTTGAAGTTCCCCCCACCTGCTTAAGCTAGCAAGATTTTCAATTTTGCATCATAGCGGACAGGGAAAGGGGAGGAGTGACTCTACCTGGAAAGAAATAAGGGTGTGGGGATCACAGCTATGGTACCTCTGCTGCTGAATGTGAGCTGCTAATGCTTTGTTAAGGTGTGTCCTCCGCTTCCCAACTTGACAGCTTATCTTGGACATCAGAAGTACTACCGTGTTTCCCCGAAAATAAGACCTACCCCAAAAATAAGACCTAGTACTATTTTTTTGGAATTGCTAAAGTATAAGACCTACCCCGAAAATAAGACCTAGTTGTGATCATTCCCATGGCCTGGTGGTGTCAGCAAAGGGCAACTTGAAGTATAAGACCTACCCCGAAAATAAGACCTAGTGTGCTTTTCTGAGCCAAAAAAAGATATAAGACAGTGTCTTATTTTCAGGGAAACACAGTATATAATTAAGAGTTGTATGCAAAAGTTAGCAAAGATGGATGCAGTGGTGGACTTATGCTGCTTTCTAGAGGGTGTGTGTGTGATTTGTAAAAAAAGTTATTTTTAAGATCTGAAACCAGAGGTTAATTTGTAACAATGCTGCAGAGTTGTTGGGGCTGAAGTCTTCTAGAAATCATACACTTCAGCTTGGAAGTCTCCTACAATTCTATACATGTCTGCTCAGAAGTAGGCCTCATTGGGTTCAATGAGATTTACTCCCTGCTAAATGCATATAGGATTGCAGCCTTAATCCCAGATTTAGGGGTGTGGTTGTCATTGGTGAGAAGTGCTCTGCACATGCTCGGTGGCCTCCTGTTAACTGCTCATATTACAGTGCTGAAGTGGGGGCACTGAAAATAGTTTTCAGGGCTAATTACTGATGAACAAGCATGAGCTGTGAGCCAGGAACTCCCTGGTTCAAATTTCAAACTCCTTAGGTATCCTTATATAAACTGCTGTTCTCTCAGCCTCAGCAGTACCCTGGGGAGGTGCTAGGTACCCAAAAGATCCGGGGCTCAGGCCCATAGGACCAAATAGAAATAAATCCACAAATTTGCATATGCCAATTTACATATGCTCTAAAGTGTGTGTGTGTGTGTTTTAAGGACCCTGCCTCCTAAGAACACCCCTATTTGTAAAAAGGGATGCCTGGACAGGGGAGAGGAGGGCATTTGATTTCAGAAAAAAACCTCAGGCAGAAAGATGGGGGGGCAGCAGGAGGGGAAGAACATGTGGGCAAAAAGCCAGCCAATCCAGTGAGATCAGATGCAACAGAGATCCTCCAGGGATGTTGAAGAGTCCTTGGTCTCAAGTCTCGAGTCGAGTCACGAGTCTTTGGACCCGAGTCTCGAGTCCGAGTCCGAGTCCTTGGTCCAAATGGTGACTCACGAGTCCCGATCCTGAGTCACTCCCAAAACTGACTCCACGAGTCCCATTAAAATCAATGGGGTTCCCCCCAACAAAATAAGGCTACTTCAGATGTGTGGCTTAAATAAATTCTAGGCACAAGTGTGCCTTTTTATTTCAAAACTCTGAAGAGACCAGGCAGGCAGAGGAGGCAGGAAACCCCAAACAGGCAGGCAGAGGCAGCCAAACCCAAAATGCCTGACCCTAACCCTAACCCCCCACAACAACACATCAAAATAAATCTCAACACATCGTTGGGGCTGCGCTCCTGGTAGCGGCGCTCCTCGCTTCTATGCACTCTTCACCGGTGATCGCACTCCTGGCACAGCCAGAAGACTCGTCAACAGCCCAGGGATGTTGACAAGTCCTTGGTCTCGAGTCCCGAGTCGAGTCTCGAGTCCCATTAAAAATATTGGGACTCGAGTCCGAGTCAAGTCAGAGGGGGGACTCAGTCCGACTCACGAGTCGAGTCCTCGAGTCCGAGTCCCCATCCCTGATGGCCTCCCAGAGAGTCGGGTCTCCAGCCCTAGCGCCCCACACACCACCTCTGGCGGTACCCCTCCTACTTCGATCTGTACCGTTGGGTCGAGTTAATAATACTGGTCTACTTGCTGGGCTATTTGTAAAGATTAGGGAGAGATTTCTCAAATTGGGCTTTCTGGGGGCCGCATGTTTGCTTGCATGCAAACAAAGAGGTTTTTAAAAAAGCTGTATAAGTGTTCCCCCCCCCCCATTGTTATTTCTTAACCTAACCCTTTTATTCAAGGGCCTGTACCGCTATGCTAGGGGGAGGAAAAAATACTCTGTGCATGCTTAGAGGCACTCCTTACTTCCCACGCCACTGGGGCTGCGCCATACTGCTGTAGGGAGGTTCGGGGGTTGATCTCCCGGCTCAAAATAAATTCCTGTGTAAGGGAGCTGGGCGGGGGATTGATTCTAGGGCAAGAGATGGAGAGAGGGGCACCACTCCGGCGATCCAGGGTAGGAGATGAAGGGGCACCACTCCGGTGCAGCGTGCTTCGAGCTCCGCCCCCCCCCCCCCCGGGACTTGCCGGATTAACCCGGGCGACGAGTGCGTGATTTGCAGATGGGAACTCATGGCCCTCCCGCCCTTTCCGCGGCCCATCGCCGGCTCTCGGGGCGGCCGGGAGGGCTCGTTCTTTCAGACGGGAGGGCGGGCCGCTTGTTCTCTCTCGCTCCTCCCCGGCCTGGGAAGGAGGAGGGCGCCCTGCTCACTCGCTTGCTCCGGGGATGCGCCGGCGGGGGACTCAGCCGGTGTGGGCAGCGCGGTGAAGCTGCACGGGGTAAGAGGCGTGCGCGCGCTCTGATCCAGATTAAGGGGGAGGGCAGCGGCGCGAGAGCGGGGCGCTTCTCCGGGGGGAGGGGCGGCTGCGAAAGAATATATGCTGCCAGCCCCCACCTCAGCTGCTGTGTTTCGCTGCACTGCCTTCTCGGACCTTGTTCTTTGTAAAACACAGCTGCTCGGCTCGTTACTCCAGAGTAGTTCTTCTCCCCCTTTAACTCGCAGCTACGCAGCCCTTTCTGCTTCTTCCCCCTCTTCCCGTTGCTTTACTCGAACTGTGAGCAAAGTTCGTAAGCAGGGATGCAGGAGGGGACGGGGTTAAGGAATGCAATAATCGTGCATCAGGCACTATCTCAGCGGCAGCAATGAGATTGGGTGGGTGGCGGCGGTCACCCTTTCCTAGCAGCACGTTCCCCTGCTTTCATAGTTAAGGTAAAACGAGACTCTGAGGTGAATTTACATAAGCTGAGAGCCAGTGTGGTCCTTAGCTTAGAGTGTCAGACTGGGGAGATCCGGGTTCTAGTCCCCACTCTGCCATGAAGCTCATGGGTTGACTTTGGGCCAGTCACTGACTCTCAGCCTGACCTACCTCACAGGGTTGTTGTAAGGATAAGATGGAGAGGAGGAGGATTATGTAAGCCGCCTTGGGTTCCTTGCAGGAAAAAAGTTGGGATATAAATACAATAAAATAAGTCAGAGGCAGCCATGGAAGAGAATCCAGCCCAGGGGTTGTGATTACATTGCTCTACCCACTAGGTAGCATCCCTTTCTTATGAGCTGGGTTACTAGTTCACTGCTGGAATCAATTAAACCCAGCTCCCCCCCTAGGCTTTTGATCCACTCTAAACCCTGCTCTCTTCCGCAGGGTTGGGAGTAATGGGGGTGGATTTCAGGGTTCTTCCCTCCTTGTCAAGTCCTCTTTTTAAAAAAATGTATATATTGTGCAGGGCATAGAGGGGACAATTGAAACAGGGAGCGTTGTAACAACCGCAGCTCTCTGTTGCGGTTTGTATCCATCTTGCTGCAAGTATTCAAAGTTGCTACTCCCAGCAGGCAGGCTGATCGTTGTATTATTCCTGGTACGCACACACTCCCCCGTTGCCAGCTGCTTTGTTAGGGTTTGAAGGCAGAGGTCTCTCTGCAGAGATCCCTAGCACACACACCCCACTCCAGTTAGAGCATTCTTGAAAGGGGATGCATGTATGAATATCTTTGCCCATTGCTTGGTTATAATACCCTGTGTGCCCACCTTCCAGAGCAGACTGGTGATTTTGCACTGGATCCGGTGGCTGCGCCTCATCCCAAGGCAGCGAACAGCAAATACAGTCATGCCTTGGATTGAGAGCATAATTCGTTCCAGAAACGTGCTTGTAATCCAAAACACTCTTATATCAAAACGAAATTCCCCCAAAAAAATTTGTACAGAGATTTTTAATTTAAGCTGTACTACAGTACTTGTATTGCAAGACGTCGCTTGTATATCAAGTCAAAAATTTTTAATCAATATTTAAAAATTTGCTTGTCTTGCAAAATGCTCTCAAACCAAGTTACTTGCAATCCAAGGTATTACTGTACATCATAAAACACCAAAGCTCTTCTTTCCCTCTTCCTGCCTTTTGTTCAGTGGCTGGAGTTGTGCTGAGCAGCTGAAAATCAAAGGGGCAGTCTTATAGTTTCATAGATTTCATAGATCATAGAGTTGGAAGGGGCCTACAGGCTATCGAGTCCAACCCCCTGCTCAATGCAGGAAACTAGAGGAGGGGTCTCCCATCCAAGTAGTAACCAGGCCTGACCCTGCTTAGCTTCCCACGCTCAGACAAGCTGAGCCAGCATGAGTCACAAGCCTCTCGTTTTTTTTAGTGTATGTGTTATCCATATATACGAACATGCACAGATCCTGGAACACAACCTCCATGTTCCTTATGGCAGTTGATCGAGTTGCAAAACACCAACAGCCACACTTACCTGGCAGAACAACCAGGGCTTATGCTGTGTCTCCACCTTCTTTCTCCCCTCCCCTCCCAGTGTGCTCTCTCACACAGGATGTTGAAGGACTCCATAGCCCTCCCTTGCCCTTCACAGCCCTCTCTTACCTTTCTACCTTCACAGCCCTCCCTTGCCTGTCTATCTTCCACTCTCCAAGCTGATGAATACACCTGGTATCGGGCCTTTTGCACCCCACTGGCTCTAGTGGATGCCTCTTGCCCTGCAGATCCTACAGTCCTCCTGCCACCCTCTCATCCCTGCCCCCAGAGATGTTACACATGCCCTGTCTGTCTTCTGATCCTTTCAGCTGGCAGCTGGCTTCCCTGCCACTATTCTTCATTGATGCTCATTCCCTCCCGCCTCCCGGGTTTCTGTCTCCTTTTCATCCTGGCATCTTAAATGCTTTGCAACTGTTTGGTCTCATAATGTTCTGCCCAGTCAGCACAGGAGGAAAAGAGGAGAAGAAGAAAAAGACAGAAGTCTCCAAGGCCAGGGTTAGAGACTTAGCAGGGAGCTTGGTTTCTGGCCCCCGCAGCCGCCTTGAACCCCATTTCCCTCCTAGAAATGTGCATATAGGGTAGAACCTAGGAATCTTGGACTTTTGCACCTTGCCCCGTCCTCCCTGATGCTAGAATAATTGCTAGACCTCACTTATTTCCCAGAGCTGGAACAGAACACAAAGGACTGTCTCCCAGCCTTGCCCCCACCCTTCCTGACTGTAGATGGTACATCTGGGGAACAGAACCGAGGAATCCTCTCTCCCCACAACTCCCATAAGTACTAAATGTATTTTCTAACCTGGAACTAGCAACCAGAGGAGGCTGCCCACTGCATCTCTTCATGAGCTATTGCTCTGGCCTTGCCTACTTCCAGTCAGCCTTCACTGAGGGATGCTGCTGCTCCCAGCATCAGATGAGATCAGATCATTCTCTCACTCTTGATGTAGAGATGCAGCAGAAATTCCTGCCTCCGAATGAGACTTTGTGTTGCATCTCTGCGTGAGTCACTGCTCTGGGCTTTCCATCTGTCATCCAGGAGGCAAGCTGGGAACACTGACTCAGACAGAAACTCAAAGAGTGAGGATGGGCAATTACCACTCTGAAAGTGGGATTCTTTTAGAGTGCATACTCTAATAGTAAACCATTTCAGGTCTAACAGTGTCATTTTAAAACATTGTGTTTTATTGATTAGAAGTTTGGGATTCTGTGCATCTCCCAAATCTGAGAATAAAACCCAGGAGTCCTTATTTTTAGCCTGTCTTGCTCTTGCTTTCTTATACACACACACACACACACACACACACACAGTAAATATGCAGAAAGCTTTAGAACATAACTCTGCTCTTTTCCTAAAAATGGAACACCAGGCTCTCAATTCCTTTTCCACAATACATGTCACCCACAAGGTCCCACTCCTCTTCCAAGCTGGGAATTCTGGTTCCTAGGCCACATTTCACTATTCTGTTTTTTCTTTTTAAAAATCTACCCTAGGTGGCATTCCTCTTGATTCCAACGTTTTATTTCTGGGAGGTTACACAGAAGATATAAACCTTTAAGGGGGGAACATCAAGGACAATCTGTATTCAGGCAAGACGGATTGGTGTGAGAATACTCAAGGCTGTTAAAAAAGCAGACCGTGTTGTGCTGAAAGGCAGAGGATTATTTATTTTTTAAAATATCTGGGAATCCATGCTTTTGTGGGACACACACACACACACACACACACACACCCTGTGTGTGCATGTGCACACCCTGGAAAAGGAGGCACAATTCCTGGAATTGACTAGTTAGGTGTGCTTGTGTGGCTTAGTTCTCCCTGAGGTTATAAACCTGTGTCTGGGCTGTACCACTTCAGATTGCAGGTGAGGGTGCACCTGGCCTGACCGAACAACCCATCATACAATAAATTCCCTGCATGAATGAAAACTAGCATGCTAGGGAACACAGGGCGCTAGTCTAGCCTTCTGCCTTTGCTAGTTTACTACATGCGGGGAATATATTTTTGTATGGTGGAGCATTCATGAAGTGTTACAGCTCAGTCACAGGATTACCACCACAAGGGCCTCTTTCTGTCTTATGCCTAGGAAGGTAAAAAGGAAGAGAGAGCGAGAAAAACGTCCTTACCTCTGTCCTGGGTTGCCAGGGTCAGATGCTAATGACCAGGGCAGCTATTTATGGCCTGAGTATTATTTTGAGCTGTTATCTGCTGAACGCGGGGTTTCTGCTAGTTGGATGTCATGACAAGATGTAGTTACATCCCCACCCGGCGGGTGCCAGCTCTGTGCTCTAGAATAGATACTGCCGGCTGCCTGCAGCCAAGCACAGGAGGCCAGAGACAATCGCTGTCCCCCTGCCTGGGTTTGCTTGTTTGTTGTCATAATGGGGGAGGAGGGAATGAGGAAGAAATGCTGGACTGCCAGCTCTCCCAGGATAATCCTGCAGAGTTTGGGGAGCCCAAAGGCATCTGATAATGAGACATGCTTCCCAGCCTGGAAAATCTTCTTTCACCACAAGGAGCCTTTGGACATGCAGCTGCTTCTGGGGGGGAGCTCTCCAGGCATGGACGTGTGTGTGTGTGTGTGTGTGTGTGTGTGTGTGTGTGTGGCAAGAGGACATACCCGGCGTATGCAGCAGAGTATCTCTTGCTTTGCTCCCTGCTGAATTTATTCTGGCATTCTGCTAAGAGTTGCCAGGCTTTGAAAAAAGGGAGAAATGATGCGCCTTTTCATTTGGGAACTTCATCCGGCATTAAAATCTGAACTTCACAGAAGCCTCTCTCTCTCTCTCTCTTCTCCTGATTCCCATTAAGGCAGTAATTGAGTAAAATCGGGGCTGTCCGCTGCACACATGTTCCTGGCTTTGCGGGCCCCTTAGTGGGACTGTTGCAGGGAGCTGCTACAGCTGACTGCCTTTTGTGCAGCACTACAGACCTGGCTTGAAAGTAGACGTTTTGGGACAGGAAGTGACAGCCTACAGATGGAAGGTAGGGGACCTGGGTATCTTCTGACAGGCGGTGCGGTGGGTTTCCACCTCCTGGGACAGCAATGTGGAAGGGCTGCAGGGGGCTCTAATAACATTGCAAGTGGAGTTGGGAAGTGGGAATGTTTTGAAAACTCCAGATCTGTTCTGTATCCCCAAGAGGGCAGTTACTCCAGTAGCAGATCAGGATTTCTGGGCCCTGTTCTTTAGTTCTGGGAAGGGAGGAATGGTATGTATGTGAACAGTGAAGCCAAGCTTGCTGGGTTTCTGTGCTCAGCTCTGGAAGAGGATTGGGGTCCATTTGTTATAGTGGCTGGGTTCGCACGATCGCCGTGGCTCATCAGCTGCTGGGTTGGCCACGGCTTGTCGTGTCATGCGAACCCAGCGAGGGTGGCTTGTTGGCGTGGTCAACAAACTACCCACAACCCTAAGTGGTTTGTTAACCATGGCAACAGCCCACCCTTGCCGGGTTCAGACATCACAATAAGCCATAGCAATCACCTGCCACAGCTTGAATATTCAAAATGTCTGCCTGCATGCGCCACTAAGCCCAGGGGGTTAATTAACCCACAGTGGCTTAGTGTGATGTGCAAACAGGTCCAGTGTTTCTATGTGTATTGTGGGTAGGGACATGAAGGGAGCCAGGATTACTGCGTTCTGGTCCTTCTCAATGTTGCTTAATGCAGACCAATAAGTCCCCACCCACCCCGTCACTTAGCCATTCAAGTGCGTTCACAGTCAGGATGGTCCAAGGATGTCTGCCCCCCACCCACCCAACTTTCAGTGCATGCTTAATCTAAGTGAATATGAACACAGGGAAGGTGGTAGTTACTCCAAATCAGTTGTCACACAGGATTATACCCATGTTATCTGTATGTGGTGTTTCGGAGGAGTAGGGGTCAGTGGCTATAGCCTAGTAGGGATGTCTAAGACCCCTGGATTCTAGAAAAGTAGATAAATGGATTCGGGTTTCCTGGTTATAGCATTGTTTTAGGGGTGGGGCACTCGGGCAGGATTCTAGTGTGGATGTCAGGATTCCTGCATCCCCCCCAGCACTAACAATGATAGTGGTTGTTGTTATATGATGATGATGATGATGATGATGATGATGATGATGATGATAATATTTCTATACCACCTTTCTGAAGCCAGTCGAGACATCTGCTATTTCTATACCACCTTTCTGAAGCCAATCAAAATGTCCTGAAAATAAAACCCATAATCAAATAAAAACATAGTAACACATTAAAAAAAACACCTTAAGAATCATAACAACAATTTAAAAAGCCAAATTAAAACAATGTGTCTTGACCCTCTTCCTGAATGCAGAGAGAATAGGGACCAGTTGCAACTCAGAAGGAATTGCGTTCAAGAGTTTGGGAGCAATACAGGAGGAAGCCCTTTCCCATGTGCCCAACAAGTGGGTCTCTGCAAGCAGACGTGTCTTCGAAAGGGCCTCTTCTGTTATCTAGATAGGTTGCAGTCTGAGAGAAGACCGCCTGAAACAGAAGAGTAAACACTATACCAGAGATTGGGAAGCTGTGGCCCTCCAACTCCCATCAGCCCCAGCCAGTATGGCCAGTCATCCTCCCCAGGATGATGGGAGTTGTTGTAGTCCAGCAACATCTGGAGGGCCACTGGTTCCCCAGCTCTGCTCTGTACAAATGTTTATAATGGGGCTTAAACAACTGGAGTCCCGTGGGGCAATTCTGCCTCCTTGGAGGGGGAGACACCTTCCTCTCCCACCCCCACAGTTGACAATCTGGAGGTGAAAAGGGGTGTCGTAGCTGCAATAATGGGATTTAAAATCAGGCCAGGTTGTTGGGATAAAAGGTTCCAGCTTTTGGAACCCTCCCCCCTCCTCGCTCTCCCTTCTCAGATTGGCCTTCCAGAAAAACTAGTTGCAGACTTGGGGAATACTCTGTGCTTGCACATTAGTTGTTATCTGAGACAGGGCATTAACTAGTGATTATTCAGAGAGTGGAGTATGTTGGATAGAACGAGAGAGTGGCAGTACAGCATCCTTCTGCAATCTGGTGCCCTTCAGGTGTTTTGGACTTCAGCTCCCATCAGCTCTAGCTAGTATGGCCAGTGATCAGGAATGCTGGGAGTTGTAGTCCAAAACATCTGGAGTGCACCACTTTGGGGAAGGCTGCAGTAGAGACTCTAGCATTCTATCCCTTGTTCTGCCACTGTTCTGTGAGCATCTCCTGCCCCTCCCTGTGTCTGCCCCCCCCCCCATTATTGCTCCATGCAGATGCAGCATGGTGGAAATGTAAGGCTTGCAGAGCACTCGAATGGGGCAGACCCTGGAATCCACATAGAGCAGAAGTTTCGGCCTACACCTCCCATCAGTCCTAGCAAGCATAGCCAATGGCGAGAGATCATGGGAGTTGTGGCCCGCCAGATGTTTTGGCCTACAAGAGTGGCCCACCACTAACATAGTGACTGGAGCAGGGCAGACCCTGAAGGAAGGGCTCCGCTGGGCTAAGTCGAATGCAGACTTGCTCCTGGGGCGAAGGAGGTTGTGTAGAGTTCCAGCTCTCTGGCCTTCCTGGCCCAATGCACTGCTGTGATGGGCGACCTGCCAGCTCCTCCCAGTTGGGAAAATTCAGCATTGACCCCTGCTGACGTGCAAGGAGGACTGAAGGCGGCAGGAGCAGGCAGAGGGAACATCAGGGCCTGCTCCAGTTGGACTGCCCCCCCCCCCCAGGGCTAACTGACGCTCTGTTTTTTCTTGTATTTAATTAGACTGTACATCGCTCAGAGTGGCCGGATGACTGGCCAGATGGGCGATTCAAAAATATAATAAATAAATAAATAAGTATTCTGAAGCCCTGCCTTGTTGGAGGGAGATGTTGAAAAAAACTAGGAGAGGGGGAATGACTTGTTTTTTGTTTTTCTGTGGCTCGCACACTGGCTGCTGTTCAATAGATACAATGGCCTATTACAGCCAGCCCAGCCCATTGGAGAATATTTGGGGGGGGGGAACCCTTAAGAATCCTCTAGTCTGACTTGAAAGCAAGCCAAAGATGAGCTCTTCTGCAATTTGCATTCAGCAGTCAGCCTCGGAGCATACAAAATAATAATGGAATGCCTCTGAGCGTGTGCAGGATGCCTTTTCCTTCACAGTAAGGCAATCAGCGATGCACACCCCTGGGCTTCAGCATCAAGCTGAAAAAGTGCACCAAAGTGACCAGGAATCACTTCCCCCCTGCATTGGTATATTGGAATTCCTAATTTGCTGAGCAGCAGCTGTCAGTGCCACCCCAAAGCCCTTGGCTCATGTTGATTCGGGGGGGGGGGGGAGCCACTTGGATTGACCCCTGGAATCAGCCTCCCAAGTCAGAAGATGTGGCTTCCAGACAGCAGCGTACCCCTCCCTTTTTAGACATTATTTATTTATTGTATTTATACCCCACCTTTTTTCCTGCAAGGAACCCAAGGTGGCTTACATAATCATCCTCTCCATTTTATCCTCACAACAACCCTGTGAGGACAGGTTAGGCTGAGAATTGGTGATTGTTTAGTCTTTTAAAGCTCTCTGACAGCAGCTTGCTCAGCCTCATCTTTAAAAATCCCCCCCCCCCCCAAAAAAGAGGTTCCAGAAGTATCCAGGGCAGCTTATTCCATTGCCCAATTGTCCTGTGAGATAATACAGATGGAATTTGAATAGAGATGGAATTTGGATGGAAATTGATGGATCATCCAACCTTTTGCCCTATGGCAGGAGATCTCCTTAAAGCATCTCCAACATATGGCCTGTCCAACCTTCCTTTGCACACCAGTAAGGGACAGCATCCCAGTCTTTCTTAGGCAGCTTATTTCATAGATAGAGTTGGAAGGAGCCTACAAGGCTATCGAGTCCAACCCCCTGCTCAATGCAGGAAACTAGAGGAGGGGTCTCCCATCCAAGTAACAACCAGGCTTGACCCTGCTTAGCTTTCCACACTCAGACAAGCTGAGCCAGTGTAAGCCACAGGCTTCTATTGTTCTATTTAGAAGACAATTCTCCCTCCTCTTTACCCTAAATCTGACTGCCCTATCATTTTGAAATCCAGTAAGGAAATACGTAGTGATGGGAATTCTAAAGTACTCCTACATTGAGGGGGCGTGTTTTGTAACTGAGGAGGGTGCATACAAATTGGGGAGGGCTTGAACAGAAAAACAGCTTAGAACTTATCTACACTACCGATTTAAACTGGTTTAATAGTCATTCGCTCTCTCCAGGGAACTCTAGGAATTGTAATTCTGTGCGGATGGTGGGCGGATGGTGATCTCTAACAGAAAATTCTGATTGTTCTCATCAAGTTACAAATTCCTGAGATTCCCTGGGGGAAGCTGTGATCATTACAGGCCTTGAAGCAGGCCCTAAAGATTCCCTGTTTACCTTGGCCTATAATTGAATTAGGATCCTACTAGGGCTGCTATGCAGTGCTTTTTTTCTGGAGAAAAGGGTACCGGAACTCTTGGATTACATTTCCTCGGGAGTAGATGGCGATTAAATTGTAATGCAATTAATAGAAGAAAAGGTGCTGGAACTCAGTTCCGGTGAGTTCCACCAGAAAAAAAGCCCTGCTGCTATGTATACCGTATTGCCTGGTTTTAACTGTTAACTTTGATTTTTATCCTTGTGGATCTTATTGTTTTATTATGTTTTGTGGTTTTACGCCACTTTGGGAGGGTTTACCCTAAAAGTTGGCTTATGAGTACATATATCCACATTAATTTAAACTGGTATAAAAAACCAATATAGATTTTGTACTGCAATTCTGCCCAGAGGTAAAATCAGGTTTAGCATGTGAGATGTATGAGAAAAGGACAGAGCAATTGGGTGTGTGTAAAGCGGAGTCGCTTCCAGGTGAGGCCTTTATCATGCCATCTCCTTGCCTCATTCACAGGATTTTACAGGGGTTCCATCATAAGGGCATAAGAAGATCCCTGCTGGATTAGACCAAGGGTCCATCTAGTCCAGCATTCTGTTCACACAGTGGCCAGCTGCCCACAGGAAACCCACAAGCAGGACATGATTGCAACAGCACCCTCCCGCCCCATGTTCCCCAGCAACTGGTGTGCATAGGCATACTGCCTCTGATACTGGATCTTCTTCAGCTTGTAACCCTTTCTTATTTTCCCCACTGCTTCTTCCGTTTTGTTTTCTTACCATCATCATCATCATCATCATCATCATCATCATCATCATCATCAGGCGATCACTCGTGACCGAGTAAGATTGTCTTCCAGGATAAAAATTTACAAAAAGGAGATTTTAAAAGGAGGAAATTCTAAAGAAAATTGTGTAGACTCTAGTGATGGGTCCGTAAGTGACTGTGGAGGCCAATTCTAGATTCACACAGCTTCCCACAGTGAGGACACAGGTTACCAGATGGAAGATGGTCCTGTAAAGGATTCATTTGACGTGCTTTTCGCTTAGCAAGTTTCTCCCTTTCACCTTGCACAGGCTTCTTACCAGAAATGATCCATTAGCTGCACAATGTCTTTTGAATGATAGTGCCAGGAGCCCTCCATCTGGAAGCAGCCCCCTGGTCTATAATAGGGAAGTAAAAGGATTTTGTTCCCATTTGTTTAAGACCAGAACTTGGTCCTTCTCACACTCCCAAATGCGAATGTGAGTGCATTTTAAACACAAAGCTTCGCACATTCCAGGCTTGCAATGCTCATTCACAAAGGGTGCTTTAGAAAAATGTGCACTTTAAAAATGCGCATTTTGTGTGTGTGTGAAATGTGTCTAAATGTCTAAATCAGTGTTCTCCAACTTTGGGTCCCCAGATGTTTTTGGCCTACAACTCCCAGCATGCCCCAGCCAGTTGTAGGCCAAAAACATCTGGGGACCCAAGGTTGGAGAACACTGGTCTAAATGCATACTTTCTCCATTTGAACTGGGAACCAAAAAAAGCTTGTGATCCGGAACGAGGTGGACCAACCGAGCTTCGAGGTGGAATGTGGACAGCTTTGATAAACTCAAGCCTTGATTATTCTCCCATCTCTACAAAGCACGCAGCTGGAGGAGTTCTTGAAAAATGGAAGTATCATGTCCTTGGGACACTAAGCACGCTGCCCAACTCTACGGGCACCTCCCAGCAGAACAGTTAAAATGCAAATGGCACTGATGCTGAAACTCCACTTCTTCTTCCTAACCACAGGAAAAATTGCTCAGGTTCACCTCTGGCTTCTGAGATTTCATTTGGTTGGTGCCCATATCCCCATTAGGAACATAGGAAGCTACCCTATGCTCCTTGGTCTGATCCAGCAGGGCTCTTCTTATGTTCTCTCAAAGTGCTCACAAGAGAGGGGACCACTAATATTTTCCAGTCTCCAAGTCTTAAGCTATTTAAATAGTGGTATAGTGGAGTCAGGGCTTGTAGGGTTGAAGCACAGGATTATTGGATTAGCAGGGATGATGACATCATCTGCCCCCCCCCCGACTTCCCTGTTCCCTCTGAGCTTAGCTGCAATTCTCACAGTAACTGGGGGGGGGGGGATGAATTTTCCCAGCAACAATCTATTGTTGTGAGCTATCCCTGTTGTAACCCAAAGTATTTGGGGGTGACTTGGCCTTGAATGGGCAATTAAGACTGAATAACTTTACACAAGACCTGCTCCTGGTGGAGATGAAAACTACTAGAACTGGTTTGTGGACATACAGTAGATCAACACAGTTGCCTGCATTTTCAGACTCTCCTCGGGGACATGGCTATAGGGATTATCACAATGAGTGCCTTTACTTCAAAATTTACCATTACACCATGTATTTAAGCTAATAGCTGTGATTGGACATCACACTAAACTATGGTTTAGCAAGACCTGAATGAATCCAGCTGCCACAAGGACTCAAAACGCTCCCCATTTCCCTCTTCTCCTGTATGGCTGGGAGGAATAGTTTGGTAGCCTTTACTTCTATTTTTGATTAAACACAACTTGCTGGAACCCAGAACTGTGCTTATTCGTAACTATGGTCTGTTTAAACAAGCCAGCTTTATAAACCACAGTTTGAAGCTGGCTAGTTTGAAAGTATCCATAGGTAAGATAAACAACAATTTGCTTGGTTCAGGCAACATGGCAAGCTGTGTTTAATCAGAATTCCTCCTCCTCACCGTGCCGGAGCTTGCTCATGTCTCCTTAAGCCATAGTTTAGCCAACCAGTTCGTAGGAAAATAATGCAATAGCCCAGCAGTCTCTGATTAAACAGAACTCTTCGATCCTAACCTACACATCATCATCATCATCATCATCATCATCATCATCATCATCATCAGGCGATCACTCGTGACCGAGTAAGATTGTCTTCCGGGATAAAAGGAGGAAATTCTAAAGAAGATTGTGTAGACTCTAGCGATGGGTCCGTAAGTGACTGTGGAGGCCAATTCTAGATCCACACAGCTTCCCACAGTGAGGACACAGGTTACCAGATAGAAGATGGTCCTGTAAAGGATTCATTTGATGTGCTTTTCGCTTAGCACGTTTCTCCCTTTCACCTTGCACTCGGGCTTCTTCAAAGTCCATGGAACCTTTGTGAAAGGCCAACCTCCATTTAGATCGTTCATGGGCCAGAGCTTCCCAGTTTTCGATGTTTATATTGCATTTTTTTAGATTAGCCTTATGAACATCTTTAAACCTCTTATATTGACCACCGATATTCCGCTTTCCATCCTTGAGTTGGGAGTAAAGTACCGGTAACTGCTTTGGGAGACGGCAGTCAGGCATTCGAACAACATGACCGGTCCACTGAAGTTGGCGTTGAAGGATCATTTTTTCAATGCTAGTAGTCTTTGCTTCTTCCAGTACACTGACATTTGTTCGTCTATCTTCCCAAGTAATTCGCAGGATTTTCCGGAGGCAACGTTGATGAAACCTTTCAAGGAGGTGGAAGTGACGTTTATAGATAGTCCATGTTTCGCAGGCATACAATAAAGTTGGTAATACAATGGCTTCATAAACCAGTGTTTTGGTCTTCTTACAAATATCCCGATCCTCGAACACTATGTTTCATTCGAGAAAATGCGGCACTTGCGGAGCTCAAACGATGTTGGATTTCACTGTCGATGTTAGCTGTAACAGAAAGATAGCTGCCAAGATAGAGAAAATGATCGACATTTTCCAGTATTGTCCCGCCAAGCTGGATAGATGGCATCACCAAAGGGTTAGCTTGCACTTGCTGATGAAGCACTTTGGTTTTTTTGATGTTAAGTGAGAGACCAAGTTTTTCGTATGCTTCTGCAAAAGCATTTAGGATAGTTTGGAGATCATCCTCTGAATGTGCGGAGACCACATTATCATCAGCATACTGAAGTTCCACAACGGAGGTTGTAATTACCTTACTTTTTGCTTTCAGCCTGCTGAGATTAAAAAGCTTTCCATCAAATAGAAGCCAGTAATGTCAAACTAACCAAAGCGCAGCTATCCTCTTGGACTATACAGGTCAGATTGATTACTGCTGTGATTCCAAAAGCATGCAGAAAAAGAATGGAAAGTGGCAATGGATGCAGAGTCCAGTTTCTTGAGAATTTCAGATTTATTTTTTTTAAGCAAGTTTCTAGTTCCTATGGCTTTGCACATATATTTTAAAGCATGTGAGCAATGTTGGGCTGAAACATATTTATTAATGGCTTGGATCAGGAGGTACAGGGAATGCTTATTAAATTTGCAGATGACACAAAGTTGGGTGGAACAGCTAATACTCTGGAAGACAGAAACAAAATTCAAAGTGACCTCGATAGGCTGGAGCGCTGGGCCGAAAACAACAGAATGAAATTTAATAGGGATAAATGCCAAGTGCTGCACCTAGGGAGAGGAAACAAAATGCAGAGTTACAGAATGGGGGACACTTGGCTCAACAATACTACAAGTGAGAAGGATCTTGGAATTGTGGTAGATCACAAACTGAATATGAGCCAGCAATGTGATGTGGCTGCAAAGAAGGCAAATGCAATTTTGGGCTGTATTAATAAAAGTATGGCTTCCAAATCACGGGAAGTGATAATTCCCCTTTACTCGGCACTGGTTAGGCCTCATCTTGAGTACTGCGTCCAGTTCTGGGCACCTCACTTTAAGAAGGACATAGACAAACTGGAGAGGGTTCAGAGGAGGGCAACAAGGATGATAAAGGGACTGGAAACAAGGCCCTATGAGGAGAGACTGAAAGAACTGGGCATGTTTAGCCTTCAGAAGAGGAGACTGAGGGGAGATATGATCGCACTCTTCCAGTATTTGAAGGGATGTCACACAGAGGAGGGCCAGGATCTCTTCTCGATCATCCCAGTTTGCAGGACACGGAATAATAGGCTCAAGTGACAGGAACCTAGATTCCACCTAAACATCAGAAAAAATTTCCTGACTGTCAGAGCAATAAGACAATGGAATCAACAACCTAGGGAGGTGGTGGGCTCTCCCACCCTGGAGGCATTCAAGGTGCAGCTGGACAGACATCTGTCAGAGATGCTTTGACCTGGATTCCTGCATTGAGCAGGGGGTTGGACTCGATGGCCTTGTTGTAGGCCCCTTCCAACTCTACGTTTTCTATGATTCTATGATTCTATGAAATCTCAGAAGCCAGAGAGGTGACTGAATAAGATTTTCAGTGTCGGGCAGTGGCTTTTCAGTACCTCTGTCTCACTCCAAGACTAGCAAAACCAGCATAAATAGCAAAACTAATGCAGAATTGTGCAAAAGGAGTCATAATGCAAATCTGCATAACATACAGGTCTGTGGCTTACGCTGGCTCAGCTTGCCTAAGCAGGGTCAAGCCTGGTACTTGGATGGGAGACCCTGCCTCTAGTTTCCTGCATTGAGCTGGGGGTTGGACTTGATAGCCTTGTAGGCTTCTTCCAACTCTATTTATGAAATCTATAAGCAAGTTGCAGAACTCAGCTTCCCTTAGTGCAGAATTAGCCTTGTCTGGGCACAGAACTGTAAATCATGTGTGTATGGAGTGTACTGTACATAGTTCTACTGATTACCAATTTCTGCATCTTCCCAGTGCAATCACTCAGTATACACAGCCTTAATGGTACTTTAGCTAACTTGTCTTCTGACATCCAGAATCCCCCATGCTTTGCACTTCTCGATACTCTCATCAGTTTTGTTTTGTACTCCTGCTCCTCCTTGCATGTGTTGCTGCTAAATAAATGTTTATATATAAATACTATTACTATGTAGTAATAGTAGCAGTACTTCCCAGGTGGATTCTTTTTAGGCATCTGTTGTGTGCCTGGCCAGGCTCCTTCATATGAATTGAGGCCAGATCTTGCAGGTGCCAGAAAGACACTGAGCCAGCATATGGTCTTTGGCTTGGATGCTCTGTGGCGGAAGGACATGTTGCAGTAAAAGTGTGCAACATGGTGGGTTCTGTACAGCGCGTTTCACACATTTAATTGAATATGTGGAATGTGATCACATGTACCATCTCCTCTCCTGACCGCTACACATTCAGTCTGTGTATAGATCTTAGATACGGTAGATGCAGCTTGCATAGACAAAATTGGAACTCATGTGCATAGCTCCTATGCGCATATGCTAAGCTGGCACGTGCGATCCTCCTGCTCCATGTATTCAGCATAACATGGGAAAAGTGCTCACAGATCGTCAGCATGAGCTTATTTATTTATTTATTATTTACATTTATTTATCGCCCATCTGGCCGGCAACCGGCCACCCTGGGCGATGTACATAAGATAATGGGAAGGGAAGAGTCAATGATGTAGTTGGGGCTGGTCTCCTATGGCCCAGTGAATTATCTGGGTGCTGTGCCTCCTGTAGGTCAGACAGAGACCAGCCGTGCCGGAGTGTGTCTGGGGTGGGGCCAGGCTAAGTGCAGCTGGGCAGCCTTACCATCAGCGCCTGCTCAAAAGGCAGGTCCCAAACACACTCAGATGCTGGAAGCAATTGTTTGCAGATACAGCTTCAGCCAGACGCCTTGACACCCCTGAACTCAGACTTGTGCCTTTGAACCTCAGAATGACCTTGACGACGCTTTTGCCTGCTCCCAAACTGGTTTCTGTTTGCTGCTTTTCGGACATATATATTTTGGCTTCGACCCTTGGACTGTGATAACGACGGCGGCTTATCATTGTACTAGACGGATTTACGACACTGGGAGCACCTAATGTGGAGGAAGCTTAGGAGGTGTGGTCCTTATTAGTGCCTGAACGGGACAGTCCCATCTTGGCTGCTCCTAGCTTTCCTAAGGAAAGCATCTATAGCAGGGGTGGGCATCTTGCAGCTCTCGGCCTAATTTCAAAACCCCTTTCATAGAATTATAGAATAGTAGAGTTGGAAGGGGCCTGTAAGGCCATCGAGTCCAACCCCCTGCTCAATGCAGGAACCCAAGTCAAAGCATCCCTGACAGATGGCTGTCCAGCTGCACCTTGAATGCCTCCAGTGTGGGAGAGGCCGCTACCTCCCCACCTCCCAGACTGCATTTAGTCAGTTCATACCTCTGGTGGCAAGAGCAATCTGGCATCCTGCTGCATGATAAGGAAGAGGGAGGGAGAGAAAAGGAGGTGTCAGAAGGAGAAAAGGGGTGACCCACCCACTTTTGGCTCTGGTCCTGGCCCCCTTTGGCTTTGGATTTGCTCACCACCGGCATGCAGACCCTGACAAATTACTTGCGAGGGAATGCAGCCCTCAAGAGAAAAAAGGTTGCCCATCCCTAAATAGCCCATTTCCAAAATTGGACAGTCTGCAAATGATCAAAGAAGAAAAATAATGTAGGGGAGTTATTCCTGGAGGAAATTGGGCTGTTCCTCCCCCAAAGTGATCCCTGGTGCTTGATGTAGGCTGACGAAGAGGGTGTGTGACGTGGGACAATAGGTTTGGCAATGGAGGTCAGTGGAGTCCATTGAAGTGGAACCCATCACAGGGCTTCTCTCCACATCATCATCTCACCTCCATACTCCCAATTAGCAAGTATGAAGAGGACAAAGAACAGGCCAGAAGGAAGGAGGAAGACCAGTAATTCCTAGCAATTCACTCTCTGTGAGGGATGCCGAGCAAGGCATTGCTGCGCAAAAGGGGAAGAGGAAGGGATTCTTGCCAAGAGATGGCCTACTTCAACCTTCCCCAAACTGGTGTCCTCCAGATGTGCTGGACTACATCTCTCATCAGCCCCAGCCAGCATGGCCAGTGATCAGGCATGATGGAAATTGTGGTCTAAAACACCTGGAAGGCACGAGGTTGGGGGAAGGCTGGCCTACTTGAATAAAAATTTGGGGCTCTCCCCAAATCCTCAGGAAGGTTTACTGGGAAAAGGGTGCCAGGCTATTTGGAGGTCAAGTGTCTTGGGGAAGGGAATTCTGTGTTAGTGTGGTTGGACAATAGGGCAAGCAGGTTAGGTTTTTGGGCACAAGGAAATGTGTTGGAGGTGGGATAGTATGGGAGCATGGGAGTTTTTGGTTGGGAGAAAGGGACAGAAATATGCAAAAGGACAATTATTTTGAATTTGGGTGGATTTTTAAAGTAAAGTTTTTAACAGTGTGATCCAACGTGGCTGCCCGTAACCCTCCAACTTGGAGGATTATGGGCATGCAATGGAGGATGTGTTTATGGGCTTCTTTCACCCTGGCCATCTAAGTCCTTTGCGCCTGCTCATGAGGAGGACCCGCTGAGGCGCCAGCTGCAAGTGTGGAGGGCATTCTGAATTCAGAGTCCCAGCTCCCACCTCAGAGCGCTTATCCGAGGTTGGAGCTGGGACTCCGAATTATCCCATGGTCATCTAGACAGTGTTTAGTGGCCATAGGATTGTGCCCTAAATCTATACAGTCATGCCTTGGATTGAGAGCATAATTTGTTCCGGAAATGTGCTTGTAATCCAAAACACTCTTATATCAAAACGAAATCCCCCCAAAAAAATTTGTACAGAGATTTTTAATTTAAGCCATACTACAGTACTTGTATTGCAAGACGTCGCTTCAGTAGGGATTGAACATCGAGTCCTCACCTGGCAGAATGAGGGCAAAATTGGCCCCGCTCACGCCTGGCGAGGCCTTACCTTTTCTTTGGGGCGGCTTGCCCACTCCGCAGCGAGCCGCCCGCGCGGCCCATTCCGTCCCGTCGCATCACTTCCGGGACCGGAAATGACGCGACGGAACCCTGCGCAGGTGCGCTGGACCCCTGTGGCGTGTTCTGCGCCTGTGCAGGGTCATTTCAGGTCTAGGAAGCGCCGAATGGGCCGGAGCAGCCCGATCGAGCAGCGCAGCGCTCAGAAAATGGACGTCGGGTCGGCGCCTCCCCCGAAAATCGACTCGGAGGCGCCGACCCTGCTTGGATGCACCGCTAGGTATATCAAGTAAAAAAAAATTAAATAAATATTTAAAAATTTGCTTGTCTTGCAAAACGCTCTCAAACCAAGTTACTTGCAATCCAAGGTATTACAGTATTTGAATCTTGCCCTGCATACCCCATCCAACTCCACCCACTCAAGTATGCAGAGAAGGTGGAGGGCGATTATTCCCTGTGTCCTAGAAAGCAGAAAGTCTGCAGATAAATGATGGTTTAAAAGGGCCAAAAAATGGTATAAGATATACGGTAAGCAGCAGCTAAGAAGTCTGAGGAGAGCCTTTATTACATCCCCAGCTTGTAATGTCAGTCAGCACATGAGTGCCTGTTAGCCCTTCCCAAGTTCAAATAAGGGACAATCCCAAGGGGAGAAGTATGTCTGGACTGAGCAGCACAATTGTGGTGAGCTAAGAGGAAGTGGGCAGCCCTGATGGTCTTTCCCCCAGCCTAACAGGTGACAGGATTGTGTGTGTTTTAAGCAGTGCTTTTTTTCTGGAGAAAAAGGTACCGGAACTCTTGGATTACATTTCCTCGGGAGTAGATGGCGATTAAATTGTAATGCAATTAATAGAAGAAAAGGTGCTGGAACTCAGTTCCAGTGAGTTCCACCAGAAAAAAAGCCCTGGTTTTAAGTAAAATGGTGCCTGGGCCACCAGCAGATCAGTGCAGTGACAGGGCTGTTTAAGGGCAGTGCTATTACTAGGGTGACCATCCATCCGTTTGCCAAAAGTGGTGGATTTCCATTTGAGGTTTGTTTTTCTATTTGAATGGCAGTGATTCGATAATAATAATAAAGAAGAGTGAATTGCAACAAGGTAAAGGGGACTTCAACATTTGGAAGCCAACAATCATTAATTTCTGCATCACTAAGAGAATAATCATTTCTCACCAAAATTTCCCCACCTACCCCTTTTCTCTCACTCAAACATAGCTGGTCAGTTTTGCCCGTAGTGTCCAATCGCCACATATCCTGTGTAGATTTGAGATGCCCACCTACCAACTGGCCAGATATTGTCAGCTGGCTAGCCGGTGGACTGCCTATTCCTCGGTCACTCGCAAAAAGGCGTCGTCATGAGCAGCAGGCTGTGTATGGAAGGTGGGCACATCAAGGGCCAATGTCAGAGGCAGAAGGTAGATTTTGTGACTTGCTGTAACTGTGTCCCCACACTTGACTTTTCCCCATAGCAGTGCATAGCAACCATTTGCTTAGATGGGGAAAAGTAAATGGGGTGCACATGGGAGGGTATAACCCTGGACCTGGTAACCCCACAGTCATTGAGAATTAAGCCTGCTCTGATCTGCATAGCGCTGTCCTGTTCTGTTTCTTGGTCATGCTGGAGCTGGTGGCAGCCTAGCTTTGCATCATGATGTCATCTGATCACGAAGGGGGGAGTGTGAGGGATCCTTGCTTTGCAGTGGTTCAACAGTCAGGGTCCACACCCATTTAGGTGTCAGTAACCCCTTCCCTATGACTGTGAGTATGACATATCAGAGCAGCCTGCCCCAACCTGGTGCCCTCCAGATCTTTTGGACTACCACTCCCAGCATTCCAAACCATTGGCCATGCTGGCTGGGGCTGATAGGAGTTGAAATCCAACAACATCTGGAGGGAACCTGTGACTTACGCTGGCTCAGCTTGTCTGAGTGTGGAAAGTTAAGCAGGGTCAGGCCTGGTTATGACTTGGATGGGAGACCCCTCCTCTAGTTTCCTGCATTGAGCAGGGGGTTGGACTCGATAGCCTTGTAGGCTCCTTCCAACTCTATGATCTATGAAATCTATGAACCAGGTTAGGGAGGGCTGCATTAGAGTCAAACCTTGTCGTTATTACGTGCACAGGGTTTAATTTCATTTTTTAAAGATTTTGTAACTGTTTGTGCTGTCTCTGGGGTTCTGGGATAAAAGCCAAGGAGAATTGTTGGAATTCCTTGCTCATTCATATCCATTTAACTTTGCATAACATTGTTATGAACAGTAATAATTGCAATGATTGGAATCTTATTTCCCCGTTTCGGTACAATGATGAACTACTTTTGTTTCGGCAAATGTTTGGTGTCTTTCTGCTTATCACAGTTTTAATAAATTACTACTTTGAATATTTGGCCATTAATTTGAACAGGCAATTGACCAACCATAATCTTAGGGTTTCTCAAGCAAAGGTGAGATAGATATGGAGTGGGTGGGTTCTGCACGTTGCGGAATGTACATTTTAAAAGCCTATGAGGTGGGGAGAGTATAAATTTAAATCCATCAGTAAATAGCCATGGGAAGTGAACCCCATTTAAAGTTGTATAGATTTCACAGGTGCTTAAACACTCCCATTGGTATAAATGGAACTATACAGTGCTTAGCTTCAACTCGATCATGTCCCTTCATTTTCTCACCATAGAAGACTTGGCTGGTCTGCTGCAAAAAAGGCAAGTTTTATCTGGAACCCTACCCTGTTTAAAATATACTCCTTCTCAGCAACCCTCTGTCCCCTTTAGCAATGTATCATCAATACTCTGAAGGCATTTCAGCTCTTATGCTCACCCATAAGGGCTAGAAACTTGATGTTTAACTAATGAAATCTCAGAGTCTCTGAGTGCTAAATTACCGGGTACCTAATTCTGTTAGCCTTCTGTTTCTAGTCTCTGCTCCATCATTTTGGACCTGCTGCCTGTTCTGGAGTAGTGGCTACAATTTGCACATAATCAGAGGAGGTCAGTGTCTAAAATGAGCCCTTTTCCATCTGTCTCACTGAGAGGCTGTGTGATGACACTCTTGTGGCCTTAAGCAGCAGTGGTATCTGTTACATGCTGGGCAAAGGCAATGGAAATGTTAACAGATAGGGTGACAGGGCCTGGGAGCTTGCCAGTGCCCCGGGATAGTGAAGTCGGGGGTCAGCTTGCCACAAACTAGGATCCTGAGTTCTGCCTGCCTTCTTCTGCAGGAGTAGAGTGGATCTGTGGCAGGGGTCGGAGAATCCTAAATGCCTGGGGCCTTGCCATGCCCACAGCCTACCTCTGGGTGACCTTGGATAACTAGTGCCTTGGCTTCGTCTCCCATGACTTCCAGGTCACAATCCATTTGGCTCAAAGCTGAAAACTCTGAGATCTCCTGACTTAAAAAAAAAACCTAACGCCAGTCACAAGGGAATCTGATTGTGTGCGTGTGTTTCACCCTTTCCTCCCACATCGTTTTCACAATCCTATGCAAGTTTAGACAGAAAAAAGGGCAGCTGGGAGTTGCATAGGGTTGTGCCCTAAATCATTGTGCCCCATATGGTTGCCTGTCTCGCTCCACCACCAGGGGACGGGGTGGGTGGGGCACACAAATTCAGTTACAGGAACAAGTTAAAGACCATCCTGCCCCAACACCACTTCCCCAATTAAAAGTTGGAGCCTCTCGTGACTGCTTTAGCATTTTAAAAAGTCAGGAGAGCAGTTGATCACAGATTCCTGTGTCATGTCTGCTTTGGCCCTCAGAAGTGTGTATACTGTGTAACCAGAAAAGAGAGAGCAAAACGGGGGCATAGGAAACCCCCTCCCCCCATATAGATTATGATTTGCTGTTTGTTTGGGCTTGTAGCCTACACCAGCATCATTTGTCTGGGTTGGTTACACATTTACTTAGGGTGAAGACAGGTGTATTTTTGAGCTGTCACATCAGGCTATCTTAACTCACAGCCTGGCTTTGCGACAGGCAGTATACAGACCTGCACACCAGCAAGTCAAACACTGGATTGGTGAATAAGGCAGCCCCCTCTCATGTACTGTGCAAGGTGTCTGACTTGTTTATAATTTATTTTTAAGAAACACGTTTGTTTGTTTGTTGTTTGTTTGTGTGCCAAGATATAGATACAGATATAGATACTCACACACACATTTGACCTTACAAAAAATAATTCCAGCCTCCGCCCCCGCAGCAACCACTCTACCTGCTCGAAGGATTGAGGGAATTGGGATGTACTACAGTACCAGTGCTAGTGAGTAGGTGCCCATCACGGTTTCTGGTGGATTGTACCCAGAAATGATCGGGGGACTGGAGCAACTCCCTTACACAGAAAGGTTATGTTTGGGCCTTTTTTATTTCAGGGGGAAAAGATGATTAAAGGGGAGGCATGAGATGACTTCATAAAAATTCTGCATAGTGTGGAGAAAGTGGATAGAGAATTTGTTCTCCCTCTCATAATCCTAGATCCTGGGGTCATCCAGTCAAGTGGAATGATGGGAGATTCAGCACAGACAAAAGAAGGGTGAGATCAATCAATCAATCAATCAAGTAATTATCTCATTTGTGGGATTTACCGCACAATATGTTGGTGGCCACCAATTTAGACAGCTTTAAGAGAGGATTAGACAAATTCATGGAGGAGAAGACTATGATAGGCATAATGACTGTTTGCTTCTACCAGGATTTGAGACAGCATGTCTTTGATTACCACTTGTTGGGGGACAACAGTGGGGAAGGGCTATTGTCCTCATGTCCTGCTTGTGGGGTTCTCAGAGGCATCTGGTTGACGGTTGCGGGAACAGAATGCTGGACTAGCAGATAGGCCTGTGGTCTGATCCAGCAGGGCTCTTCTTATGTTCTCCCCATGCTACTGGCTAATATTCCAAATCCTTTATCTTACTCCTTCTCTGTACCTGGCCTCCCACAACTGACTCATGCTCAGTTTCTCAACACGAAAGCCAATTTTAGTATGAGATGCTTTTTTAACTGCAAATTTGTTAAAAAACAAAAGTTTAAATATAATCAGTGTTTCACGTAATTCAGGAGACATCCGAGTTTATTTCAAGTGATACTCCCTGGAAGTGCATAGCCTTTTAAAAATAAAATTAAAATAAATCCTAATGGTCTGGTGGATGCATATTTCCTTGTTTCTGTGAACAGGCATGTGATTTTAAAAGTTGCACATTAAGAAACATAGCATCCAAGCTCTGGTCCTGGGTAGAAGACAAAGGAACAACTGTGAAAGGCCTGTGGCTTATGCTGGCTCAGCTTGTCTGAGTGTGGAGAGCTAAGCAGGGTCAGGCCTGGTTATTACTTGAATGGGAGACCCCTCCTCTAGTTTCCTGCATTGAGCAGGGGGTTGGACTCGATGGCCTTGTAGGCGCCTTCCAACTCTATGATCTATGGATCTATGAATCTACTACTTGGGATTTGTATAAGCTTTTTTTTTTTTTTTAGGTTTTAATAGTGCAATCTTATACATGTCTACTCAGATAGGATTGCACCTTAACTGTGTCTGTGTGGTGTCATTGTGCAGATACAACACATGGTCAGAGGTGGCCATACCATAAGAATGTGAAGCGTCCCTCTAGCCGTGGTTTTGGGGTGCCATTCAGGTGGGAGATCTGACTCACATTGCCCTCTTTAAGTATTTAGCCTCGACACACCTATATTTCCCATTCCTATTTCTCAAGATGCTGCATCCCTCCTTGAAGACTTTTCTCCTTATCAAAGCCTTTCTAGAACCTTTTGAGTGCCAAGACAGACATTACTTTAAATGTGTGCCTAGCAGCTGTCACCCCCCCTCATTTATTCTCTAGAATAGGTTCAGGGCCCCCAAACCAGATATTAAAAGCCCCCTACTCCCAGGTCTTGATCCAGATTGGGGGCCCTGTGCCTACTCTAGAGTAAAAATGGGGGGCGGGAGACATAGCTGCTAGACACACATTTAAAGTTATGTCTGTTGGGGCTGTTATAGTGCAATCCTGTTCATCTTTACTCATAGGAACCAGGAAGCTGCCATATACTGAGCCAGACCATGGCATGGCTCCATCTAGCCCAGTATTGGTTTTGTTTTTTAAGTTTCCTTTTTTTTTAAAACCCAGCAACATTAGGAAACAAGCATTTCACAATTTCTGTATTCTGTAACTCTATCTAGGGGTGGGAGGGGAGGGTAATATAGAAAATAGCCCAGTATTGTTGACACTGACTGGCAGCAATGGCTCTCCAGGGTTTCAGGCAAGAATTTTTCCAGCCATACCTGGAGATGCCGGGAATTGAACTTGGGACCTCCTGCATGCAAGGCAAGTGCTCTACCACTGAGCCACAGCCCCTCCCTACTCAGAAGCAAGTCCCACTGTGTTCATTCTTCTGTACTATTCTTGTGTCAGTCCTTCCTTGGCATGAGGCGAAGTCTTGGGCAGCAGCATGGGAGACAGATCAGACCCCTGAACCTCAGTCCACCAGAACATTACATTCTCCTGCACAAGCCTCCTTGAAACAAACGTGAAAGAGAGTGTGCGCGCACACACACACATACACGCGTGCACACACACACACGTGTGTGTGTGCTGTCATTTGCATTTACTACCACAGTCACTAAAATGCCTTGGGCTGGCTCTAGCTAGCGTCATCAGCGTGTTTCTAATGTTAAATTTTGTAGGTTTTCTGGGCAGGAGGCCTGTCAACTTTGTGTTCTGTATGGCACCTAACTATGTTGATGAAGCGGAATACCGTGCTAAGCAGCAGGGCAAACTGCTTGCCATCATCCTCTAATAATTAATCCCTGCAACATCATCACCATTCCCTGTTCTTCAGGGAGATGATTTCATGCGGCCAGTCAGCGCTGCAAAGGGATCGATGACGGTCTCCAAAGTCACCTTCCTCAGCACGGTGCCGGCTGCAGTGACAATCCTCCCCCTTGAGCCCCTTCCCCCCCCATAAGTTGACCTTGCATCCTCCCTCAGCCCCCCCCCCTTCCTCCAAAGCAAGGATGGGTTAGATGTCCTATTATCCTGGTGTCTCATTTGCAAGAGTCCATTTATTTTTGGTGTTTATATAGGGAATGTCTTAAAACAGCTGTGACTTCCCCTCCTCCTCTGTTTTTCTCTACATTTCTAATTGTTTTGCTGTTCCTTCGCCAAACAGCAGGAAGTTAAGAGCAACATTTTCAGAATCCATGTCCCTTGGAGAAGAAACCACTGAAGATGTAAGAGTGTAAGAAATGCTCTGCTGGGTCAGATCAAAGGCCTATCTAGCCTAGTGCTCTGTCTCCAATGGTTGCCAGTCGTATGGCCCAGGGAAGCTCATAAGCAGAGCACGAGGTGATAGCTGTCCCCTGTTGTTTGTTCCCACTCCCTGATAATCAGAGGTATACAGCCTCTGACTATGAGTGTTGTTTTCTGAGCAATCAAGGTTAATAGCCAGTGACAGATAACTTCATGAATCTAATCCTTTTAAAAATCTATGTACCGTATATGCCAGTGGTCTTCACAACATCCTGTAGCAATTAGGGCTGTCGACCAATGATAAAAGAAAAAGTTTAGTGGATAACTCATCTGTCTTTTAACTGATTAATCAATTAAATTTAAGTTTAAATTATCTTTCTAAGGGTTTAAAGGAAGTTTAAGATAACTTGCACATTTGATAAACAAAAGCAGTCACACATTGCAAGCGAGTGAGTGGACACACACTGTTGAAATGGAAAGGCCATCTTTAATATATATTATATTCCCTATTACAGTAGCATACCAGCACCAAAGTGACCTCAAAAACTATACAAGTGAGCTCTTCATACCCAGTCCCACTAATCAATGAACTGGAGTTTTAGTTGATCTTTTTAAGTTTAAAGTAATTTAAGCTTGCAAAACTAGTACCAAGCTTAGGTTGCATGGATTAAATGTGTATTGTAAATGTGTATTGTGCCATGAAAGACTTTCACTTGTTGTCCAGATTCTAGTAGTTCCATTCAGTTTCATTTGATGGTCCTGAGTTTTTATGCTTTGGGAGAGAGTGAACATTTCCCCCCTTGCTTTCTCTATTCCGTTCATGGGGAGTGTGTGTGTGTTTGTGCCTTTTAAAAAGTTCTTGCATGTTCTCCCTTGGGAAGAACGGACGTGTGTATGTTCATGACTGCAACAGCAAATGATTACTTTGGTATGGGAAATGAGTCTTTAAAGATTAAACACCACAGAGAAAGTTTTTCATATCATCTGCCATATTTTAAATGGAAACAGTATACACATTATGAGTAATCAAGTGACAAACCAAATTGTATACATGCATGTGTTAATCAGGCCTCAATTAACCTTCTCCCCATAACTCTTCCAACTTCTTAAGGCAACTTGTAGCCCTCCAGATGTTTTGGACTCCTCCTCTTCCTATCCTCCTCCTCCTCCTCCTCCTCCTCCTCATCTACATACCACCCAACAGCGGACGATCTCTGGGTGGTTTACAACAATCAATAAAAAACACAACAATACAATATAAAATATACACAATAAAAACATTATTATAAAATTTAAACCAAATTTAAAATGACACAAATAGCTAAAACAAGTTAATGCAACGTGACCCGTAAAAAAGATTAAAAATAACCACCCCGCCATGCACTATTTAGAGTTGTTAAAAGCCTCAACATAGAGGGCAGTCTTAACCTGGTGCCGAAAGGATTGTAGAGTTGGTGCCAGGCGGGCCTCAGGGGAGAGGATGTTCCAGAGTTGAGGGGCTACCACAGAGAAACTATGCTAGCTAGGGCTGTTGTAGGCCAAAACATCTGGAAAACCACAAGTTGTTCAGGCAGCAGCTTGTTGTACATCTCATTGGATATCCTTATGGCTTATGGGCATCAAAAGCACTAAAGTGGCATGCTCAATACTTAAGTGACAGCCACATAAGGATGCATCATTTATTGTAAAAAGCTTTTTTGTTCATATAAATGTACAAGCTGAAAAGGGATGATAGCTCTGTGGTATAGCATGTGGTGTGTTTTTTAATGTGTAATGGCCTAGTTTAGTCTTTGAGGTCTCCAGTTAATAGTTCATGAGTAGGTAGGGCTGGGAAAGGATTCTGTTTTGATCCTGGCGAGTTGCTGCTACTGAAGGCTTTGTTCAGATATCATGGCCAGACCATGGTTTGCCCATCAGGAATGTTGTGTTGTCTTGTATGCCTCCTCTTTCTCTCATGACATCCCAGTTGGGCAAACAATGGTAGCTGCTTCAATTCATGGTTTCTGATTGTGGTTTGGAGGCAAACTGTGGCTAGTTTGCCCAGTTTGGACATCACAGCAAACTATAACTACCAGTGCAAGTCAGGAAGTGGAAGAGGGCATTGATGCAGTGGATGGAGCGTGCTCCTGGTGATAGCATGGTCAAACCTTCCACTATGAGCCTTAATGCTTAGTACTGGACTGGATGGACAATTGGTTTGACTTGATATGAGCCCCTTACATCCACAGGCAGTATTTAATCGCAAGGCAGAATCAATGCTGGTCCCCAGCCTTATCTAGCTCAGGCCATAAGAGCAAGCTACTCCTCAACCTCTTTTTAGCTGCTAACACCATAGAACAGCCTTCCCCAATCCAGTGCCCCCCAGGTATGTTGGACTACAACTCCCAGCATTCCTAACCATTGGCCGTGGTGGCTGGGGCTGATGGGAGTTGAAGTCCAAAACATCTAAAGAGGACCAGGTTGGGAGGGATTCAGACACAGCCAGGAAGTGGGTAGGCCGACAGGGCAGGGAGTGGGGAGACAGACCTGACAGGCAAGGGACAGACGCAGTGGGGACAGTGGCGGGCAGCAGTGGTGCGTGTATGCTCTCCTGCCTCAGGTGGCAGGATAGCTTGTGCCAGCGCTGGACATCCAAAATAGGTTATAAGAGATGTCTTCAGTTAATCGTCATTTAATTAACACAGTCAATTCCTTCCTCCTCTTTTACTCTCTCTCGCTGTTAAATTGGGTGAGTTTTTCATTGGTTTTAAACAACTTTATATTTGGTCCATTTTGTATACCTTTGATACCTTTTGGTTCATCCAGCTTAGGACATTTTGTTATGAGGATTGGGGGGGGGGGGTAGTCAAATGAAGTGCTGGGAACGGAGTCTCAGATCAAGTCTACTGTAGCGTTCTGAGGGGTGAGATCTTTGGCCTCACGCACAGAACCACAATTCCCAGGGTTCATCGGGAGAGGGGGGGGGAACATGCCAGTGAATTAATCTGCTAGAAATTCTCTCTGTGCAGCCCTGCTACTCTGAAGTGGTGTTTGGATTTAGTGGTTTCTCCCACCACTTCTCCACTCCAAATTGTAACTTGATGCGTATATATCCATAGTGGCTCAGGAATAATGAATTAATTTTTGTAGCAACTATGCGCCCACAGCGGTGATCCACACCCAACATTTCTTTTCTGAGACTAGTTATCTTTCCAGATCAAGCCAGTAGTAATTACATTACTTCTGTTCCTTTCTTGCTATCCCTTTACAGTTTCCCCGACACATTATTACTGCAAGCTTTGCTCATGTGCAACAACTGTGTAACTTTAGCAAATTAGAGAGCTCTGTGAAGCCACGTAGGTGTTGAGGTAATGGTGTTTCGGAAGCTGTTAGGAGGGCGGAGGCAGCATCTGGTCAGATGGGATTATGCAGGTAGAGTGCTGGTTGGGCAGTGATGGTGGGAAAGGCCTCAGTTTAGCTGCAGGCAGAGCATGCGCACTGAGAAGCCTTCCATGTAGAAGGTCCCATTTTAAAGGCTAGGCTGCCTCCATAGACTTAGAGCAGGAGTTCTTTCAGCCCGAGGGCCAAACTGCATTTCAGAGAAGCTCTGGGGGGGGGTGCATTCCAGTGGTGGGCAGGGCCAAAGGCACAAGGGACAGGGCCAAACCCACCAAAAATACCGGCATATTGGAGCTGAAAGCTCTCACTACCAGTAACTAAGCCTTAGGAGAGGCATTTCAACCTTTTAGAATGGGGGGGGGGGGAACGGGACTGTGCAGAAGCCACCAAATGACTTCTGGCTGTCTAGGGAATCCTGGAGATTTGGATTTGATCCCCAGGAGGGCCAGATTTGGCCTGCGGATCTGAGGTCCCCCCCCGCCCCCGTGGCTTAGATAGTCCTTCTTCTCAGACCCAATATTGCCATTCCTTGTCACGGTGGGAAGGAGAAGTCTGTGTGGACCACATGATATCTAACTCCATTATAAGGCAACTGTTTGTTTGTTACATTTATATCCCGCCTTTCCCCCAAGGAGTCTGGGACGGTGTACATAATCCTCCTCTCCACTTTTTCCTCACAACAATCCTGTGAGGTAGGTTAGGCTGAGAGTCAGGGATTGGCCCAAAGTCACCCAGTGAGCTTCATGGCTGAGTGGGGACCAGAACCCGGATCTCCCAAGTCCCAGTCCAACAGTTCATGACTAGACTTGAATTCAGGCATTTGTGCCCCACATATAGACCTCTCTTGTCCTGCATTTGTAAGAGCTGAGCTATACAGTTGAGAGAATTGCATGATGCTGTTCTTGCTGGACTGTACCACATCAGGCTGAGGTAGGGAATTACATGTTCAAATGCCCCTCCATACAAAGGGTGGGAGGGGGGTGAAGTTCCTTGAACATAGAAAAATAACATCTCAAGGAGAAACCCAGACTGAAATCTTTTCCCCTGACAGGTCATCTTTCAGTGTTGGGGGGGCGGGGGGGGGGGGGAGAAGTTCACCTGCAGTCTAAAATGAGCCCATCTGGCAAGTACTGCATCATGTAATTCTTCTGTTGTGCATCACAGTTTTAAGTATCTGGGAAGATCCTACCTTTGTCCAAAAGACAAACCTGAGTCTGCAAACCATTTCCAGCAGGGTGTAAACTGTGCGACGTCTCCTCTCCTCCACTTCCTTTAAGTCCCCCTGCGACTCTTGAACATCCTGGCCAGGCGTGAGATGAAGGGGGAGCTGTTTAAACAGCTGCCGCACCCTCGCACTACCCTCCCTGCCCCTGTGGAGGCATGTGAAGTGGTTCCAGTTTATGCAGAGCCTCAGGGACTGCTGGGCTGACAGGCCGTGTTACTTATTGGCTGGGATGGGAGCGGAGTACTCTCTTGTTCTTTCTGACATGTGCCTTGAGAGCAGGGCGGCTCCTCTCCTAGGAGGCTAGGAAATTCTTTCCTTCCTAGCAAATACCTGGAAAGGCCTGTGGGGCTTGGCCGTGGACCCATTTTGCTCAACTGCTCTGATGACCTTTGGTTGTTTGGAAGCTTTCAGGAGGGCTGGGAGTTTGCAGATGCCCCATGTGACACTCTAGCTGTATGGCCACTCTCTGCCATCTCTGCAGTTCCCTTCCATACCGACAACAGGCCAGAATTGCTGTGATGCCGCGGACTTGCAAAAACAAACAAAGTGTGCATTGTACATATTAACAAGACCCCTTTAATAAATGGTGCACTCTGGGACTGGGTGTCAACATGGTGCCCATGGGCACCATTGGGCCTGCAGACACTTGGGATGTGAACACTGGAAAACTCGTTCCGTTTGAGCTTGACAGACTTTTGACACATTTCCGACCTGATGGCCAAAAGAGCACCGAGTCAGGGTGGTGGTTTTCGGCTTCCGCAAAATTGCTCGAAATACTTGCACAAATTTGGAGCCGGAAACTATGTATCTCTAGCGCAATTTGCGCAAATCAGGGCACTCATTAGATTCGAATTCTTGTTCTTGTTATAGCATTTAACATGAGAAGTATGGAAGCCTCCTCCTCCTCTCACTGCATATGCACACGCTTCACCTTGGCCACCTTGAATTTTCTGACAGCTTATTTCAGATTTGTGCAAAATTCAGGCCTCCGCTCCACAATTTGCACATATTTGCAGAATTCGCGCATATTTACACAATTTGCACAAATTGTGGAGCAGAGGCCCAAATTTTGTGCAAATTTTTCCAGCTTTTTTTTTTTTTTAAAGCAAATCGTGGTTTGGTTTAAAATCGTGTTTTAAAAACAGAGGTCCACATGCTGGCTCAACTCATGTCAGATCGAGTGGGTGCCAGCACAGGATTGACAGAATAGGATCCATGGGGCCGAGTTGAGAAAATCCATCGGATTTTCATCCCCTATCAATTCCTCATACATCCCTAGCAGACATCTCTCTTGGTGCCTCCCCGCACTCCCTGTCCCTCCTGATCTTTATTTTATTTTAGATTTTTTAAAAAACTTTTTTTTAAAGCTGGGTGGCTGACATGCTGCAAAGTGAGCCACTGCTGGCTTCCAGCACCATCTTTATTTCCAAGAATGCTTCTGGGCTCCACATGGCGTTCTAGGTCAAGTTACTTCTCTCTGAGCCTCATCAGTTTGTGCAGAAAACTGTGGGTTAAACGAATGGGTTTGTATTTTGGAGCTCAGCCCCCACCTCTGCCTTGTACATGTTCTTGGGTAAATTACTTAGCTTTTAGCCTCACTAGCTTGCCTTCTAGGAAATCGGTATTCTGCGACTGTCTACGCCTACCATGGCAGCCATTTTGTGAAAGGCCAACCCCCTCTCATGGTAGCCACTTCGTGAGAGTGCCCATAACATTCTCTCAAAAATTCCAAATGTGCCCACCAACTGAAAAAGGTTGGAGAGCCCTGCTTTAGCTCATGTTCTGTTTTTGATGAGACAGGAATTAAGAGTGAAGAGAGAACACAAGCATTGCCCCCTCTTTAAAGAAAAGTACTCTTTTTTGAAGCGTTTATTTACTGGAGTTGGGGTCCTCTCCGATCATACCCAGTTCACCACAGATACTGTGGTGACGTCCTCTAGGAAGCAACTCTTTATGGCAGTTGCTTTTAAAATATGGACCACTTATGATCAAATGAAGATGCTTCCAAAGCCACCCTGATGGAAAACTGCACCAGAGAACAGAGGACATGGCTATATGAACTTGGTTCTCCACAGGAGACTGCAGCTGACCATTTTACCTCACATCTATATCTGATGTGTGGTTAAATTCCCTTTTACTGCTTGGCAGGATAACATGAACAAGCCACCTCAGGCTGAGAAAATTTACCTCAGAGTTGTTTGATCATCTAATGTGGCTCTTCTTGAATAACACCCCTAGTCAACTACCTATTGATGATTGTGTTTGACCAGCCTTGCCCACCCAGGTGCCCGCCAGATGTGTTGGAGTTGTGCTGGCTGGGGATGATGGAAGTTGTAGTCCAGCACATCTGGAGGGCCCCAGGAAAAAGCTAACAGGGCATGTGATGCAATGCATTTAAGGTGTCTTTAATCAAAAGTGGTCAATATTTTCAGCACTGAGATTGCCAAGAGAAATAGGATAGTTCAAAGAGTTCAAGAAACTGGCACGTCTCATTTGCATGCAGTCAATCTCTTCTGCGTATAAACTGCCTGAACTAGCTCAGTGTCGCAGCTGGACCTGTTTGTAGTTACTCAATAATAATTATCTTTTTTAATTGTTTGCTACCCACAAATAGAAAAAGGCTGTTGTACCCATCTTGATATGCTGATCTTAGAAATGTTGAAAGTTGGGGTGTGTGTGATGAAAACTGCCTCTTTATGGTTGTTCAGATGTTACTTGGTCCATGAGCTGAGAATGGCCGTGGCCGTGGACCTGACATGCTTCCCATTTCATCCCCCTCACCTTGAGTAGAAAGTAACCAAAATTCCAATAGAAAATCAAGATCCATCTCACAGGGTCAGGGCGATCCTGCATTCAAATAATCACAGGTTTTCTCTGTTCACTAGTTAACTTCTACCCAAGATCGCAAGAGCAGGGGAGGAAGCATCCCAACATGAGGCCTGCTCCGGAATAGAATCATATCCCCTTGAATCCCAGGTGTTAAGTAATGTCAAAACAGCTCTCTTGTTTCTAGTTCTTCAGTGCTTGTTACCACACGCCCAAACATTATTTAGAAACCATGAGTAAGGGAAACTTTACTATGGGTCTCTCCAGACCAGTACTTCTATTATTTTTTCATTTAATTTTAATTTTGCTCTTCAGTCCCAGAATAAAACTTTTTGTGTTTTCAGTGCATACATATTTCCTTTTCCTGGAACAGCACACCTTAGTTTATTGTGCTTCTTCCCCCTCATAAACTGATTTTCTGTGATTACATCATACATAACACACACCACCCCATAAATTTAATCCAGTTTGTCAGAAAGGTGGGTTGTGCGGGGAGAGGGAACTTTGAGATGGGACTCTGAAGTAGCTGGGCTCTGGGTTTGTAAATTAGCCAGGTTTTGCTTCTGCCAGAAAAAAAATTAGGCGCTAAATTAAAAAGATTCTAGGAACACTGGGGCCAGACATACATTTGCCATGAGAGAGAGAAAAAAGTCAATTCAAAAAGCTCCTAACAGAGGAAAGGCAGGTCAGTGCCTGGTCAGTGGTTAAAGTATTTATTTATTTATTTATTTATTACAGGCCTGTGGCTCATGCTGGCTCAGCTTGTCTGAGCATGGAAAGCTAAGCAGGGTCAGGCCTGGTTATTACTTGGATGGGAGACCCCTCCTCTACTTTCCTGCATTGAGCAGGGGGTTGGACTCGATAGCCTTGTAGGCTCCTTCCAACTCTATGATCTATGAAATCTATAACTACTTTTAGGCTGCCTATAAGGGTAAAACTCTAAAGGGAGACACCACAAGACATCTGTCCAGGCCAGACCAGTCATGCGAAGCCTCTTTAATAAAATGAAAGCTTTTGTCTAAGAAACTTCCAAGAAGTGGAATGCAGTAACAGACCCAGAATGAGGTGTGGACTGCACACACCCTCCTTGGGCAAATCGGTGGCCGCTTGAACACTTGAGGCCTAAATTCCCTTTGAGCCTCAAACAGGCTTTTGATGCTATCCTCATGATCATTCTTCATGAGGGAGATAATGTGGAGAAGGAGCATTTGTTATGCAGATCAGCATTTGGGCTTAAATACAGTGTCACATTTTACAAGCCCAACTGAAGCAAGAGCTCTTTAAGCTTCCTGTGTGAAAACACCCTGAGTTGGTGCCAATTTGGATGGAGACACACAGCTGAGGTGGTGCCATTTCCCCTTTATGGTACTTGGGGCAAGCACTGGACTCGCCCATCATACTTCGAGGGTCCCCATATGGTGCTCTGTCCTCAGTTTCTTTCCCGATGTGCTAAATCTCTGTGCAATGAGGCAACTGGCGCTGGAGTTGGCTCCTGCCTTTCTAGCAGCTGCCTGTTGACAATTTGTATATCGTAATCACAGAAACCGGGGCCAAACAGCCAACCAAGCCTGGGCCCTGCTCCAACTTTGTGCCAAGAGTTTATTAATTATGCTCCACACTGCCAAGGTTCTCAAGGGGGACACTTCTAGCCAATGAAGTGGCTTCTTGCAGCAGTTCCAGCCCAATCACATTTTTGTGAGGTGCTTCCAGCCAGCCAGTCGGAGCTTTGCCTTTGCTGATAATGGCTGGGAAGAGCATGCCATAGGCATAGGGACTAGTCACTCTAGTAGGATATGTTTGAGGTGGGGAGTGAGCAAGGCTTCTGGATCTTGACATTCCTGGCAGCATCACAAACCAGGCAATCCCACATGGCAATTCTCAACATGGGGTCATCCGTGCAATGATGGGGTTATAGAAGTAGTCCAAGGAGACACAACTGGGATATCAGGGAAATGCTAGAGTGAGAGCTAGTTCTCCCAGGATTCAAGTGTGTGAAATAGATAGGCCAAAGCAGTAGCCCAGGAAATGCCCAGCATCTTTTGGCCTTCCAGCTAATTGACTGAATAAGGCCTCAAATTCAGTCGTGCCATTGCCAGAAACAACACTGAACTAGATTGTGCAGGCCTCAGTCACTTGCTGCTGTTCTTGGTGTCAGACTGAAGTTTCACAATACAATACAGAGGAAAGCTGATGGGCCTCCTGCGGATACCAGGCTGAATAAGTTCATTTCTGCAGAATTCACATGTGTAGTTCTATTGAGATTATTTAACTTCCAACCTCCAATCCTATCTTCTCTGGTCTTTTCCTCCCCACCCCAAATGAGTGTTTCATGCTAAGAGAGGGAAGTGTTGAGGATTGCTCATAAACCCCTTGCAGTGTAGGGTGTCATGCCTAGTAATAATAATAATAATAATAAGCATTCACAGAGCACTTCAGAGTATTCAGAGCACATCACATATGTTACCTCAGTTATCCTTAGAAGGGAGGTGACTGTTATGAAAGCCAGCATGATGTAATGGATAGTTTTGGGACTCAGAGTGAAAAGACCCATGTTCAGAATCTGCTCACTTGTGGGGGTGGGGTCTGGTAAGTCTTGGGCCTTATCTACTTCACAGGCTTGTTGTGAGGATATTGTGTGATAAACCCATCTATACCGCCCTGAGCTCCTTGGAGGAAAAGCGTGATAAAAATATATATATTTAATTTCTCTGGGTTGAATCCAATTGTGTCATTCCGCTGATGGAACCAGGAAGGGGCAATTAACACCCCCCCCCCCGCTGCAAACTCCTTGGCACCTTCAAAATCTTCTCCAGAGAGCTGAGAAACCGCCGGAGCAGGTTTTGGGGAGGTGCATTAGGCTGCAGGTGGGAGGAGAGAGAGAGAGAAAGACTGCAGTAGAAGATTCCTGTTAGCCTAACATTGGGTTCTCTCTCCCCGCCCTCCATGTTGCATATGCTGAGGCTGTGAGAAAGCGGCTTGCCTAGTGGGTTTATGGCTGGGGCGAGATTTGAGCTAGGAACCTTCCAGGTCGCAGTGCATCTCTGTTTCGATCCTCTCCTTCACAACTATGCCAGGCTGTCCTGTGTTTCAGCTACCACTATTCCTTTGTCCCCTGGTATCCTGTGCTTGGTGTTCCATTTCCCTGCCTACCACAGGGCGTGGGTTTTTCAGGATGTTCTGTACAGAATCTCTGTTATGCTGGGAGACAATTCACCCAATCCCCTCAGCCCTGTGGCAGTCAAAGCTAGTCTAAGGTATTTCAGTGCTTAGGGCAGAAAATCTAAATATATCTATACATAGTAATAATTTTAAAATTGCTGCCTTTCAATGGTATTCTGTAATCTGACACCTGAATTAGTCTACCTTTCCCAGCATAACGTAGGGCTGACCCCCACCCCTCAGGAATCTCCTAGCTTACAGGCAGACCCATCAACCTTTGGGGGTGGAGGTCATGTGTACCTTGATGCCACCACCATTTCAGGATGATCTTGGTCCAGGTTGGCTTTTGACACTAGCTTGAAAAGGCTCAGCATCATCCTGCCAAAAGTCTAGATGAATCGAGTTCAGGCTGTGGTGGTGTTGGTGGCAGGCACACAGCCACCTCGCCATGGGCTGATGTGCCTGGACAGCATGGGCTGTCTGAAAACTGTAGGTTCCATAGCTTGAGAGTGATCTGACCTCCAGCTACATAAAAAATAAACCTTAGGAATAGCAGATATAGAATAGATAAATATTCACTGACCACAACACCTGTCTCATTCTTCCCCTTCACTTCCCCCTGGCAGATGGACCCAGTGCAGAAAGCGGTGATCAACCACACCTTCGGGGTACCCGTAGCCAAGGCCAAGCGCCCCATCATCTCTTGCAACGTCTGCCAGATCCGCTTCAATTCTGAGGTGAGTCTTTTGAGGAGATGACAACACCAGGTCTGAACTCGGCTATCTCAGCCTTATGCTATGGCTTTTTCTTGCTGTGCAGCCTCTGTCGGTGGGTTGTGAGGGTGGTAATGGGCAGGAGATGTGCAAATATCATTGAAGGTTCATGCAGTGATGTTGCTCAGATCACCTGCCTCTTAACTTAAACTGGATGCCTCAACAAGGCTTGTGTGAATGGAAGGGAATGTGTGTAAGAAATTGGATCATGGGGGAATCTTTGTAGGATTGGATTTAGTGATAATCTCTAAATTATAGGACCAGGATGGTCATTGTCCAACCTCCTGCCCCCAAGGCCAGGTTTCCTACATCAAACTAACCCACAGATAGAACAAAGAAGCCAAGAAGGTACACCACAGCGTGAATCCACAGATTAACTTAAATGAACATATGGAGCGGTTTTATGCTGACATGTCTAGTCCATCTAGTCTAGTGCTGTCTTGACTGGCAGAGGCTCTTCAAGGTCTCAGAGATCTTTCCCATCCCTGTTTTTGGAGATGCCTGGAGATGTGCCTGGGATGTTCTGCATCCATGCAATGCATGTGCTCTACCCCTATGCCCTGGCCCTCCACGGATAGCTATAAATCATCCTTCCCCAACCCAGCACCTTCCAGATAGTGTTTGGACTACGACACATCTAGAGGGCACCTTGATGGGGAAGGCTGCTATAGCTGATGTGAACGGATTAGCCAAGGCGCTTGCTAAAGGAAAAAGCAAAATAAATCGCTATCCAGTTTTGACCTGAGAAACAGTTGAGTTCAGGATCAGGCCAGGTCAGTTGTGCTCAAAATCCACGTAAGGCTGCAGTCCTACTTACCTGGAAGTAAGGCCCATTGAAATCAATTAGACCTCTGACAAAACATGTTTAGGCTTCTCACATTGTTAAGGAGACGTAACTGGAAACAGGGAGCTGCTGCTTCTACTCGTGTTGCTTTCTCCTCTCTTTCTGGTAATGTGTAGCGCACGGAACCTGTGGGCTTCCCAGCGTTGTTGGACTACAACTCCCTGAGCACTGGGCATTTTGGCTGGAGCTGATGGGGATTGAAGACCAGCAATATCTGGAGGGCCATAGGTACCCCTCCCCTAGTGCAGTCATGCCATGAATTTCCCTCCTGCCCATAGCCAATTACATGAGATGGGCAGTGGGGAAATGTGCAAAATGATGACATCATTGTTGTGCATTTTCTTATACTGTGCTGGAAAAAAAGGACCAAACAAAGGTACTGAGCTGTGGCAGATACGGAGCTCTGTATTTCTTGTAATGTTCCATCCTAATTGCACTGGATGGGACAAAAAGCACATGAGATTGCCAAAGTTGAGGGATTAGAGCAGTGTTCTCCAACCTTGGGTCCCCAGATGTTTTTGGCCTACAACTCCCAGCATGCCCCAGCCAGCTACGCTACGCTGGATTAGAGTGATGAGTGACCTCTTAACTGCCCCTTGATTAGCCTCTCTTAATTTTCCCAGATGTCAATTTCTGTTTGTGGGGAAGGGAAGGAGGCTTTGATGACTGATTCCCCCCCCCTTTTTTCTTTTCATACTTCAGTGAAAGATTATGTCGTGCTATTTTGCCAATTTAAAAAAAATGTGCTGTCTAGGAAATTATGCTGTCTAGGAAAGAAAAGTGCTATGTCGCTATAAAAAATGAAAAAGAAATAATGAGAGGAAATCAGTAATTAAAACCTTCCCTCTCCTGAAGAGAAAGGGCTATTAAGAGAGGCTATTTAAGGGACAATTAAGAGGCTATTTATTGCTAATCCCCCAGCTGCGATCAACAGGAAGTAATAAAACGGACAGGGCCTGCAGATCGGAAGCTTTTTCATGCAAGGCAAACCTCGGAAGCCTTAATAATGCTTTGCTTGTTCACACTGGACAATCCTGTTTTGTCAGCAAAAAACATGGAAGGTTTACACTTTGCAACCTGGAATGCAACAGGCTAACAACAATGTAATGTGGATGTCCCATAAAGAGAGAGTGAACGAAGGATGACAATTCCAAAAGAAAAGGGCTAGTGTGGAAGTACCTCTGGATATTTATATGGCTTCCTAATGAAATCTTGGGGTGTACTTAGCCATCCTGGATTAGCCAGCCATGAAATTTTAACGTGCGCAGGAAAGGCTATAAACTTATAATAACACAAACAATCTTGCGCCAGTTTCAGTCAACCAGCATTCCTAATGAGATTGGTTTGGGGGATATGGGTGGCTGCTGCTGCTGCATGCTGAGGGTCAGAGGGACTGATGTATACAAAAGGAGGCTAGGTTGAGGGAACGGAACAGAGGCATGTACGCTCTCGAATGGGTGCATATATTGATATTTGGTGTGCCTTTGTTGAAGTTTATCTTTAATTGATATATTCAAATCTATTTAGATATATAGAGAGATATAGATATATAAAACTACAGATCACTCAGATTGTTTAATTTTTTCTAGCAAAAAAATCCTCCTTGAAAACTGAAAACCTGTAGCATACTTAGTTTGGCTTGCTCAAAGAGCCATGTGATATATATATATATACCGGTATATATATACACGCACGCACACACACATATAATAATAATAATATATTGGGAGCCAGTGTGGTGTAGTGGTGAGAGTGTTGGACAGGGATTTGGGAGATCCGGGTTCTAGTCCCCACTCGCCATGAAGCTTACTGAGTGACTTTTGCCAGTCAGTGACTCTCAACCTAACCTACCTCCCAGGGTTGTTGTGATGATAAAATGGAGAGGAGGAGGACCACGTAAGCCACTTTTGGTTCCTTAGAGGAGTAAAGGTGGGATATAAATATAATACATAAATTGTGTGTGTGTGTGTCTTTTTTATGGTTTTGTTTTGTTGAAACTTATAATAAAAATAAATAAATAACATAAGCCCAGAGGCTTGCAAGCGTAGGCCTCTGACTTTGTTTGCTCGATCGCTTACCTTCTGCCTCCTTTGCACAGAGCCAAGCTGAAGCACACTACAAGGGGAACCGCCATGCCCGGCGAGTAAAGGGAATTGAGGCAGCCAGGACGCGGCAGAAGGAGTCTGGAGCCCGTGAAGGAGACAAGCCAGGGCCTGTGGGCAGTCCGTCCTCCAGCACTGGGGAAAGTGATTCTGACCGCACAGGTACGGAGTTTCTCCTCATCTTGTTCTAATCTTGCCTTGGGACGTGAGGGCTTCCTGAGGAGAGTGTGTGTGTGATCTAAAGTATGAGGTACTCTTCCAGATTTCCCCAATGCAGCGCTCTCCAGATGTTTTGGACTACAACTCCCATCAGGCAGCCAGTCCCATGTGCTAGCATGGGCCATGTCAAGGATGATGGGAGTTGTAATTCAAATCCTCTGGAGGGTGCTACGTTGGGGAAAGCCACTGTATTCCCAAAAGAAGTTGAACAGGGCCTCGTGAACTCTCCGTGGCTCCATGTGCATCGCCCCAGAAGATTGTTGCCAGAGCGCGAGCCTCCGTTTCCATGCCAGGGCTCTGCCCTGGAACATATGAAACAAAAGTGAAGAGAAATGCCACTGAGCATGTGCAGAGCGTGTTTTCCTTGCTGCTGAGTAATCTCAGCCCAGCCACATGCACTGTAGGGATTGAAGAGGATGGTTTCAAACCCATTCTCAGCAGGAGAACATGTTGTTCTTCCCCCCTGTTGCCCGGAAGGATTATGAGCCCTTTTCCTCTCTGGGAGGGTGTGTCAAGTGTTGATCATGCTGGCTGGGAAAGGAATAGGGGGCTCCGGGCACCGCCTGTATTCCACCTCAATTACAGGGTTCAGTAAGACATTAGCTGTATTCCGCGTCAATTACAGGGTTGAGGGTGAAACCTTTGCGCCGCAGGTGGGGGAGGGGGGAGCTTGATCTCGCATCCTGTCTTTGACGTCTTGCCTGTCCTCCTGACGCTGGGAACCTGAGCTGGCTTGTCAGCGCTGGTGACGGCCGAGCAAGCGGGTAATTAAATCGCATCTAATTAAACATTGATTACGGCTCTGATGGCCGGTGGAAATGGAGCCGCTCGCTTGGGGGACTCTGCTTCCCAGCTGCAGAGGAGGAAGTTTAATGCCTTGCAAGGTAACTACTGGTCTCCCCCCACCCTCGCCCCTGCCTCGCTCCTCCACCTCACTTCCACTCAGGTACACGGCCTCTGATGTTTTGTGCTGGCACCTTCCTCCCCACGAGGCTGCGGCCGAGTGTGATACCTAATCTGCGAATTTACTGTGGTTTTTAAGGGAAAGAGGTAGAAGGAGCAAAACAGGACAAATAAAATGAATAACTGAGGGCTAATAATTGAGGGCCAGCATGGCGTAGTGGTTGGAGCATTGGCCCGGGACTCAGGAGATCCGGGTTCTAGTCCCTACTTGGCCATGAAGCTCACTCGGTGACTTTGGGCCAGTCACTGGGTATGCATGACATGCTAAACCTCAATAAGTCAATTGCTACTGAGGTTTAGTGTGTTGTCTGACTCCTGCAGGGTGCTTTAGAAGCCAACCTGATTTGGCTTCTAAACCACCCTGCTAAGCCATGGCTTGTGGTAGGGTTAAGGTAACCCTAATAGGTTTAGCATGTTGTCTGAACCCAGATAAAATGCCAACCCACTTGCAAGCCAAAAAGGCACAGAGCCCCTTGGCAAGAGCGGCAAAAAAAGGTTGCCACTCTGGCCAAGGGGCTCTGGCCGAAGACAGCCGGCAAAGAGCCCAAGCCGCACTTTGTGCAACTGTCTTCACCTTCCCTCTGCACTCTGGCCAACGCTGGGAGAATGGGATTGCTCGCAGGTGCCGCAACAGGCAGGAGCAAGGGTGGCAGTGGTGCTTGGGATTGGCCATGCGCTACCAGTGTGCAGCCAATCCGAAGTGCTACCGACTCACCCCCCTTGCTCCTGCTTGTTGCCATGCCTGCAGGTGCTGCAACAAGCAAGTGCAGAGGGCGAGACGGGGTGGGGGAAGCAAGGGAGGAAGAGGCGAGAGGCGGTGCCTCTAGACCCCCGCTGTGCCTGACCAGCCTGGGGAAACTTTACGCCCACAGATGCTTCAGAGCCTTTGTGGGCTTAAAGTGATGTGCAGACCCAGTCACTGACTTTCAGCCTATCCTGCTTCACAGGGTTGTTGTGAGGATAAAATGGAGAGGAGGAGGAGGAGGATTATGTGAGCCGTCTTGCGTTCCTTGCAGGAAAAAGGGCGGGATATAAATGTAATAAATAAATAATAGCTGTGTTAAGGGCTCTGGTAAATGGAAAGGTAGGGTAGCAATGTAAGGCCACCTTGGGTTGAACTGGAAGGCTCAGGATGGAAGGAGGAGTACCATCCCAGCAAGAGACTTTTGTTTTTATGTTAGGAGCATCTCCATGGTTGATGGTCCTGCAAAACCTGTGTTACTATGCTGTAACTCTATGCCTTAGCTCAGGAGTGGGCAGAGAGTAGATTTCCAGAGGTTTTGGACTTCGACTCCCACCATTCCTGTCCATTGGCCATGCTGGCAAGGCTGTAATGGGAGTTGACATCCAAAACATCTGGAGATCTACCTTCTGCCCATCCCTGCCTTAACCTTTGTAAAAGCAACAAAGACTAACAAATTAAGAGCCACACATACATGCACCTAGGAGTGTTAAATCCAATGCTAGTCCTACTTAGAGCAGATCATTGAAATGAATGGGGATTAAGTGAGCCAACTCACCTAAGTCCCATTAATTTTGGTGGGTCTTCTCTAGGTAGGTCTAGTGTTGGATTTAACCCAGAGTCTATTTTACACAGAGTTTAAAAGGAACACATTCAGAGAACAGGAACAATACATGAGTCAATCAGATGAAATTAAGATCCATCGGAAGACAACAAGTTTGTAAATGTAGATGGGCACAGACACACCCAACCCTTTCTGGCTGATGTGCAATCTAGCCAACACTGCATGTGAGATAATTACTGTTTGTAGCAACTTAGCCAACCCAGGTCGGTTTTCAAGCCAAAAGAAATGATGTTGTATCTGTCAGTGAGCTCCAGCTCAGCAGCCTCACACTCTCTCCACTGCTACTTAATGGATGGTGTTGGTTTTGTGGTAGTGATGCTGCCAAAACATAGAACTGGTTGATTCTTAAGTCGAATCTGCTATGTTCATAATTCCTGAATGCATAAAGAACCCAGCTTGGATCCAAGGAACTTTTAAAAATTTTCAAAATTCTGACTGAGTTCATTTATTCTTTGCCATAATCTGCCATGGAAGGCCGATTTAAAGGTTGAGAGTTTGTGCAGCAGCCGTACAATATAAACCTCATATCCTTCCATCTTTGGATTTCTATAGGGATATAAGAGCTCGTTTTATTTCCCCCGTGCTTTGTTTATATCCAGGAAGCTCTGGTGATTTCTATGATACTATACTTATGGCAGATAATAACATCATGATAACTGAAAACAGCCAATTTCCTTGCCACAGCTATTTGAATGTGGTCACAGATACCAAGTGAGGTTGAGTCGTTTTGAGTCTGATCTTGTTAAATTTAATAATGTAATGTTCTGTTAACAGAATGTATATGCTTTAATTTTGGCTCTGTTTTTTGGTGCCTGAATTTATTTATTTTTAATGGTCTGTGGACTGGAAATAAGGAACTACTATTATTTAAATGTTTTGTGCAACTGCATGACGGTGGTGGTAGGTCCTTAGTAAACTTACAGTAATGCAAGGTGGTCTGAAGGTTTTAACCATTTTCTTCTTTTAAAAAAAATATATATTTCAACGTAAATGCGTCTCTGAGACACTAGGAAGCGCAACTACTGTCATGTGCTTTCCAAACAGGGCCAGAATTGTCTCTATCAATGGCACGATGTGATCATGTAATATTTCCAGGGGCTGTATGGAAATAAAGTTAAAAAGATGGCTGTCCTCATTGGCCTATGAGGGCAGGCATCTTTCTTTTCCATACGGCCCCTGAAAACAATGTTAGCTGATCACGTAGCACCATTTCCATGGACAATTCCAGCCCCGTTTTGAAAGAGTGTGGCAGGAGCTGCACTTTTCAGCCTCTCCAAGAAGTGTTTACCTTTTAAACAAAATTAAGAAGAAAATGGTTAAAAAGTGTTAAGACCACTGCATTTTACCATGAGTTCTCAATAAGGGAGAACTTTTGTCCAAACTTCAAAGGTTGGATTTGTAAGTTGGTGAGCAAATAACAAATTATGACTGGGTCAGTTTGCCTATCCTTTTTGAGGGAGGTAAAGAAGAAGCAGTGTGTAAAAAGTATGGATGTACACTGGATTTGGCTGAAGCCTGAGCCAAATCGGCCCCCTTTGGGGACTGTTCCTAGTGCTTCCTGAGGTGAAGTGGACTTCCCTCCGACGTGATCAGAACGGAAGCTGGACCCTGCACACGGCTTCATTTGCGAGTTGTCTTTGGAAAGGCAAACAGTATGTCCCCAAAATAGCACCTTTTGCTTTCCTCTTTCTAAATGCGGGGGTGGAGGGGTTGACTGACGGACAGGTCCACCTTGTAATCATCAGGCACATTTTATCAGGAGCTCTCCAGTCACTGTGGTTTGGGGGAGTGCAGGGATGGGACCGTGAAATGGACATTCTTCCAAAGCTACCAGACCTCACTGTGTATTAAAAAGCCTTAAACTGGTTTCAATCATAACTCCCTGGGCCCTGCACCTATCCATCTAAAACTGTGCAGATTTCTTGCCTGGAGATACCTCTATGATGTGTGCCATTTTCATACAAATTGCCCGAAAAACCACAGCGGGAGGGAAGGGGAAGCAAATCACTCACCATCCCTCCAAATTTGAGGATTCCACTTCCACATAAACCACTGCACCTATCCTTCCGAAACTTTGCACTTTTCTTACTTGGGGCCACCACTATGCAGTCTGTCATTTTCAGAAGAATAGTTCATAGGGAGCATAGGGGAATAAGTGTGTCCTTTTCTGGATAACCTCAACATGTAAAGGCTGATCTTGCCCAAAAATCCCTGCACTTATTCATCTGAACCTTAGCAGGCTTGATCCCCTTAGAAGGGACAACTATCCCTGCAAATTTCAACCAATTCTTCCAAGAAATTAAAAGGCTATTGCAGTTACCATAAACAAAATATATAAAGGTGCGTAGCACACAAATCACTGCACCTATATTTCTGACACTTGGCAGGCATAATCTCCTCCTAAGGGGCTATTATGTCTGCAAATTTCAGCCAGTTGTGACATACAGACAAATGGTATAGCTGTTGTTTATTTCTCATAATAGTCATTGGGAGGCCCAAGGTCTCGGATTTCCAACTCTCAACTTGGGTTCGGTATCCAAGTCAAAGCAGATGGCCTCTAAATCAGGCTGAGCAGAATCAGGCCATTTTCCCAAGCACCAAATCAGGGTTTGAGTCGAATCTTGTGGTCAGTGTATGAGCTGGTTTTTTAAAAAAGTCTTTCAACATTTATATTGTGCCTTTTAGCCGTTCAGAAACAGCCCCAGGATTAGCCCAGAATCAATTTGGAATGGTAGCAGCTAGGCCTATAATATTGAGCTATTAATAATGATGACCGTGCCTTTCAATGTGCATAGAAGGAGAAGGATGTTAGGAGAAACTTCCTAAAGGTGGGAGCTGTTCGGCCTTAAGGTGGGGGTGGAACAGGTTTCCTTAAGAGGTGGTGAGCTCTCCTTGGCTGGAGGCATTTAAGCAGAGGCTAAACAGCCATCTCCTAGAAATGCTATCATTGCATCTTGCAGTGCAGATTCTATAATGCAGAAAGTTGGACTAGATGACTTCCAAGGTCCCTTCCAACTCTAAAATTCTGTGGTTCCATAAGAAAGCATCTCCCTGATCTCACCACATAGTCAATATCAACCTCCGGACATCTGGAGCAAAACAACCTCGTTTGCCAGGTTAGAGGATTAAGGCCCTTTTAAAAAAATCAGTCACTACTATGGCGTGAGATGCGTGCATTACCTCGTATTATTCCACGTTCTTGCTTCTCTCTGTGGCTTTCCCCAGTGGTTTACAAAAACAGTTAAAACAGACACAAAATAAAACCAGAGTATCAAAGCCACATGAAACAGTTAATTAAGACCAATCCATTTACAGCAACACTTCTGGTACCAGCTGGGGCCCAGAAATGCCGGCCATAACGGGATTATTTTTCCCAAACTCCTGAACACCATCAAGCAAATTAGCTCAGCAGGCCGCTTTGGGAAGCAGATTCCACACAAAGTTGAAAATCCTAACATTCATTGCAGTCGGATGCTTCAAGAAGACTTGAAGGCTTTCAGTTATTTATTTTTTATTATATCAAAACTTGAAAAAGTTTTTTAAAAAATTAAATGGCTGCATTTTGACTTTGGATTCAATTCCATTTCACTTCTGCAGCAGGTGGCATTTGCCTGTAAAGTGAACGACTAGGTGTGCAGAGAATGTCCCAAGAATCTTTGAGGAGGAATAGTAGCCGAGTGGTGTTGAGAAACCTGCTTTGTATGCAGAAGGTTCCAGGTTTGATCCTTGGTATCTCCAGCTTTAAAAGGATCTGGTAACAGGTGATGGGAAAGACCCTTTTCTACCTGGGACCCCGGAGAGCTCCTGCCTGGCAGAATAGACAGTACTGGGTTAAGTGGACAAATTGTCTAATATCAGGCAGCTTCCTATGTTCCTAAGAAAAGATGGATACCTTTCCTCCCCTGGGATGCCCCTGCAGAGAGAACCGGAAGTGTGCTGTGCAGTGCGTTGTCCCATGTCCCCCCAGTCATGTACGTGAGCAGGAAAAGTATGCAGACTCAGACTCTCTAGCCAGTGTGGGCCGCAGGGACTGGGTAGGCTGCAAACTTGCAACCATATCCCAAAACAGGCCAAAGGGAAAAGTCAAGAGAGGAGACATTTGAAACATCATTCTTCAAGCAGCACTGCCTGGTCGCTCCAATGTCAGTGGGGAGGTGTATCCGCTCCGGGCTTCGGTCTGAACTTTAAAGGTGCTGTCCATGGTGCTGAACCTAATTTGGGTTTGTGGTTCAGAACCCTGGATAGATCCTTAAAAGTTCAGCCTCCTGCCTAGAGTGGATACAACCCCCCATGACATTGGAACCATCAGCCTCCACTATCTTCAAGGTGCTTATGTGTGGCGTGAGTGTGGGTTAGCGAGTGGAGGACCATTGGAGCCAGTGGGAGACTTTTTTCAAGCATACTTGCAATGCAGGGGGTGATTTGGGGGAGGGGGTCACTGCCGGGGAGTGAAGGGTTAATCTTCCCCACCCCGTGTTCCCTTTGCAAATCACCCCCCACCCCTGCCCCCACAGTGTGGAAATTAAACTTTAACACAACAACAAGAACAACACCTGACATTAGTTTTGAAAAAAGCAATTAGGCTTTTTTCAAACCTAATTGCTGCATGGGGTGCGTGGGGATCTTATAGATTTCATAGATCATAGAGTTAGAAGGAGCCTACAAGGCTATCGAGTCCAACCCCCTGCTCAATGCAGGAAACTAGAGGAGGGGTCTCCCATCCAAATAATAACCAGGCCTGAACCTGCTTAGCTTTCCACGCTCAGACAAGCTGAGCCAGCGTGAGCCACAGGCAGCTTCATAAGTGTGTGAATGTGCAACACATTCATAGATTTCATGGATCATAAAGTTGGAAAGAGCCTACAAGGCTATCGAGTCCAAGCCCCTGCTCAACGCAGGAAACTAGAAGAGGGGTCTCCCATCCAAGTAATAACCAGGCCTGATCCTGCTTAGCTTTCCACAGACAAGCTGAGCCAGCAGCCTGTGGCTTATAATAGGTGAGTGGATTTAAAGGTGGCTGTTCAACTTTAGATCACTGTTGTGTATTAGCCCATTTGGCAGAGAAATGCACTTCAGTTCCTGGTGAGAAGCTTTTCACTGCCTTCATTGATCTTAAATCTACCTTTGATCTGGTCTCGAGGGAATTGTTATGGACTAAATTACACAAAACCTCTGTGGACAAGCACTTACTATTCCTCATCAGATGCTTGTATAATCGGACCTCTAGCCAAGTGAGATGTGGGCAGCAGGGACAAGTTTCTAATCCAATCCCTGTCACAAGGGGTGTAAGACAGGGTTGTATTTTGGCCCCTTTTCTTTTTAATTTATTTTAAATGATTTGGCTTCTTATATTTGCAATGTTGACTCCCGCGCAGGACCGGTGCAAGGCAGTTTGGCACCCTAGGCAAAATTATATTTAGCACCCCCCCTCTCGTGCCGGGGGGGGCTCCGGAGCAAAGCAGCCAGGAAACACCTGCTCGCCCAGCGCCCCCCCCCTGGCCCCTCCACTGTGGCCAGCAGCCCTCCGCGGGCCTGGAGGTGGCGGCGCCTCCGGGACCCGTTTCCAGGCAGCCGCTTTCCCCGCTGCCAAGCCGGCCTCGCCGTACCCACCGTGCGGAGGCTCCATGCAACATTTCCGGTCGCCGCCGGCACACGCGCTCCTGACCCGGCCTAGCTCGGGAAGAGGCACCCCCCGCCGAGGAAAGCCGAGCGCGACCCCGAGCCCGCCCGGCGCCCGCAATCCCCCCGCACTGACCTGGTGGTGCCTTTGTTGCCCATGGCCGGTGGCGTCTCCGCGGCTGCCCCGCCCGGCCGCCTCGCCAACAGATCCGGGCTCCGTGAGCGGCAGGCGGGCAGCGCGTCGCCCAGCAGTCCCGGCGGCAGCGAGGAAGAGTCAGGCGACAGGAGTGGAGCGTTTCTGCGCCTCCTTCAGCCATGTGCCCTAGGCAGCCGCCTAGTTCGCCTAGCGGTAGCACCGGCCCTGCTCCCACGCTCCCAGATTGTCTAACATCAAGATACCTTTGCTTTTGTATGCCAATGATGCTGTATTGCTGTCACTTTCCAGAATCGGGCTAAATCGTTTGCTGTCTGCATTTGGGACCTATTGCTCTGAGAACAGCTTGACTATTAATTACAGTAAATCTAAAGTTTTAGTGCTCTCTAAAGCTAGAAAACAATATAAATGGACTTTAAATGGTAATATCATTAAGCATGTCTCCTTTATGAAATATCTAGGCATTCAAATGCAGAGCACTGGATTACATAGCCTAGTTACATAGGCTAGACTTCTCTGTGGAAGTCGTGGGCAAATATGGGCTTGAGAAGGCCCAATTTCTTGTTGTTCAAAGATTAATAGACCAAGATCTATAGCATCTGAGAACTGCTAATAAATCTTGCTCTCCATTACTCTATATTAACTGTAATAATTGTAATAATTATGGTGTCACTGCAGCCCCATACCTGTGTACACTAATTATTCCAAAGTACAGAAGAGCATTTGCTCCTGCTTGCTTTAACGTGCTGCCATCAGCACTATTAAAGGGACAATTTAATAAGATTCCAGTTAATGAGCGGATATGTCAATGTGGTGCTGGAGTAATAAAATCGGTTGAACATGTCCCCCTACATTGTACTTTTTACAAGGAATGCAGAGAGAAGTTAATTTCCCCACTATTAACAGACTTTTCTGGAAGTAATCCTACCACCTTGGTATCAATTTGTTTAAGGGATGTATCTTATGTCACTGGAAGAGTTGTCAGATTTTTTATGATTTTAATGCAAATTAGGAAAAAATGTTATCCTCTTGAGAGAAGGAATCCTATAAACTTTATTCTGTTGTTATAATATGTAGTTTTAACTGTTCTTTATGTTTTAACCTCAATTTTGCAGGTCCATGACCGTAATAAATGATGTTTTGCTTATTTTTTGTATTGTCAAGCAGAAACTTAATAAAATACATTTAAAAAATAATTTAAAAAAGGAATGTGGCCCTCAGGGTGAATAAGGTTCACCACCCTTGTGAAATGTGTAAAGGAGCCCTGGGAGAAAGCGATTTAGGACATGTCCTATATAGCGCTCTCTGAGGAGCTCAGCTCCGTAGTTTTCAGTACATTAGATTCCTGCAATCCAAGCAGCCTAGTCCTCCATCAGTGTTCCTAGAGCAAGGGGTGGTCAACTTGTGGCCCTCCAGATGTTTTGGCCTACAGCACCCATCAGCCCCAGCTAACACAGCCAATGGGGAGAGATGGTGGGAATTGTAGGCCAAAACATCTGGAGGGCCACAAGTTGACCATCCCCTGCTCAAGAGATTAGGGCTGTTTGTGGGATTAACACAACCTAAACTGCCTGTATGACTAGCTTCCCATTTTGAGCACATGGAAAGGGATGGGATACCTGCCCAGTTCAGGGATGCAAGCCTTGCTTCCTCTTGCAACAGAATAGGAGCTAGTTTCTGTGCATGCATTTTTGTTAAAAATGTGGGGTGTTAGAGCAGGCAGGGGGACCTCTTTCAGGCAGAGGGTTGAATTCAATTTTGGAGAAGCTCTTCGGGGCCGCATTCCAGTGGTGGGCAGAGCTGAAGGCAAAGGGGTGTGTGGCCTAAGGCAAAAGGGGTGGGGCCAAAAAAACCAAATGTACCAGCATATTGTATCTTAAAGCTCTTACTGCCAGTAACTAAGCCTTAGAAGTGGCATTGCAACCTTTTGGAATTGGCGGGGGGGGGGACGACACCACAGAAAAGCTGGGAGGATAAAATAGGGAGTGGGGAATCAGGTACACTGTCTAGAGCTCCTTGGAGGAAAGGTGGGCTAGAAATGTAAGTGTCCAGGGATCACTGTTTCAAGTTGTTGTGTGCTTTCTTGGGCACAGAAGAAGCACCCTATTTCCAATGAATAAGCACATGGAAGCAGTGGAGGCTGGTGGCTCCAATGTCAGTGCAGAGGCGTATCCACTCCAGGTTTCAGTCTGAACTTTGAAGGAGCTATCCATGGTGCTGAACCCTACCCCCCCAAATAGGTCCACCACCATGAATAGCTCATTCAGAGTTGAGACTGAAACCCGGAGTGGATACACCACCCCACTGACATTGGAGCCACCAGCCCCTGCTACGTGGTGGAAGTCAACACAATTTCCCTTGTCAGGGGTCCAGGCAGCATCCTTCTTCAATCTGGATATTTTATTTATTTATTATTAACATTTACATTCTGCCTTATCTGTTGCTAACAAGGCAGTGTACAACAATTTAAAACCATGAAACAAGAACATTAAAAATGGTAAAAGCATTAGAACATTAAACTACATATTATGGATTGTTGTGAACCGCCCAGAGAATTTTGGCTGTTGGGCGGTATATAAATAAAATTATTATTATTATTATTATTGATGATGATGATGATGATATGAAAGGCTAAATTGAAAAGATGCATCTTTGCACCCTTTCTAAAGGACAAGAGGGTGGACACCAATTGTAGTTCTTGAGGGAGCACATTCCATAGTTTGGGGTAGGGATTTATGAATTTTGTTACATCCGTTCTCTCTGTGTTATGCAGATTGTCAGGCATCTTTCATTCCATCATCCACTCATTTATGGAATTGGATTTTTTTTTTAATGAAAATTTCATAGCTGTTTGCACTTGTGCAAATGCCCACTTGCGCAGGTGTGCTTTAGCATGAATGCGTGCTTGTGCTGATCCCCCCCACTCACCAGATCTCCGAGACATCCCTAGTTTGGGGGCAACACAGGAGAAAGCCCTTTCGTGTGTGCCTGACAAATGGGCCTCAGTGGGTAATGGTGCCCTCAAAAGGGCCTCTCCTGCAGACCTGGGCAGGTTCATAGCAAGAAATAAAGGATATGCGTTGAACTGTTCACAAGATTTATTTATTTATTTAATGCATTTTTATACTGCCCAATAGCCGAAGCTCTCTGGGCGGTTTACAACAGTTAAAACCATAAAATACAATATAAAATAAATATAAAATTTAAAACCACAGATTAAAAACAAACAGAGCTAGCAGCAGCAGTTACAATAACAGAGTTAAAAACTATAAGATTCAAATGATTAAGATGATTAAAATGCCTGGAAGAATAGAAAGGTCTTCACCTGGCGCCGGAAAGAGTACAATGCATGCGCCAGGCAAGCCTCTTTGGGGAGCTCATTCCACAACCGGGGTGCCACAGCAGAAAAGGCCCTCCTCCTGGTAGCCACCTGCCTCACTTCCTTTGGCAGGGGCTCTCGGAGAAGGACCGCTGATGCAGATCTTAGTGTCCGGGCAGGTACATATGGGAGGAGACGATCCTTCATAATGGATGAGTTCATAATGCATTAAATCCACATAGAAAACAACCCCCCCAACTGTTTAATGTGAGAGCTTGCTCTTGTTTTCCCTTTTTTGCAAGGTGTGTTTCTTGGTTACCCTAAACTTCATGCAGCTGTAACAGTCCATTGCTGGAAGGTTTCTTAAGTGCTAGGAAATGCTTGGCATGGATGCTGGTGTTTTCTTGAGGTATAGAAGGAATTACAGGAACAGTTACTCAAGGCTACTGATTTCTGGCCACCAATGACCTCAGACCTATCTGGGTTTCCCCTCCCACCATCCCTGAACAAGATCCTGTTGCTTTTGCTCAGGATTCAGACACTGAGGAGGGCAGGGGTGATGAGACATGAGCCTGGGTGACTCACCAAAGAAGGGTGTAACTTACACAGAGCACACGACACTCCCTGCGTCCTCCCCGTGTGTCTTCTGGCTAGGCTTGGACTGGTGAGGACGTTGCCATAGCAATCCCAGGCAGGGCTCCAAAGTCATGTTCTCACCAGGGGCTCTTGTTCAAGACTTTTCATACTCTGTCCCGGAGAAACCCAGGTGGTACTCCCTGTAGAATCATAGAAAAGTAGAGTTGGAAGGGGCCTACAAGGCCATCGAGTCCAACCCCCTGCTCAAGTGCAGGAATCCAGGTCAAAGCATCCCTGACAGATGGCTGTCCAGCTGCACCTTGAATGCCTCCAGGTTGGGAGAGCCCACCACCTCCCTAGGTAGTTGGTTCCATTGTCTTATTGCTCTGACAGTCAGGAAATTTTTCCTGATGTTTAGGTGGAATCTAGGTTCCTGTAACTTGAGCCCATTATTCCGTGTCCTGCAAACTGGGATGATCGAGAAGAGATCCTGGCCCTCCTCTGTGTGACAACCCTTCAAGTACTGGAAGAGTGCGATCATATCTCCCCTCAGTCTCCTCTTCTGAAGGCTAAACATGCCCAGTTCTTTCAGTCTCTCCTCATAGGGCCTTCTTTCTAGTTCCTTTATCATCCTTGTTGCCCTCCTCTGAACCCTCTCCAGTTTGTCTACGTCCTTCTTAAAGTGTGGTGCCCAGAACTGGACGCAGTACTCAAGATGAGGCCTAACCAGTGCTGAGTAAAGGGGAATTATCACTTCACACGATTTGGAAGCTATACTTCTATTAATGCAGCCCAAAATAGCATTTGCCTTCTTTGCAGCCACATCGCATTGCTGGCTCATATTCAGTTTGTGATCTACCACAATTCCAAGATCCTTCTCCCTTGTAGTATTGTTGAGCCAAGTGTCCCCCATTCTGTAACTCTGCATTTGGTTTCCTTTCCCTAGGTGCAGCACTTGGCATTTATTCCTATTAAATTTCATTCTGTTGTTTTCGGCCCAGCACTCCAGCCTATCGAGATCACTTTGAATTTTGTTTCTGTTTTCCAGAGTATTAGCTATTCCACCCAACTTTGTGTCATCTGCAAATTTGATAAGCATCCCCTGCACCTCCTCATCTAAGTCATTAATAAAAATGTTGAAGAGCACTGGGCCCAGGACCTAGCCCTGTGGTACCCCACTCGTTACCTCTCCCCAGTTTGAGAAGGAACCATTGATAAGCACTCTTTGAGTCTGATTCTGTAGCCAATTGTGGATCCACCTGATAGTTGTTCCATCTAGCCCACTTTTAGCTAGCTTGCTAATCAGGATATCATAAGGCACTTTGTCGAAAGCTTTGCTGAAGTCCAGATATATTATGTCCACCGCATTCCCATAGTCCACAAGGGAGGTTACCCGATCAAAAAATGAGATCAGATTAGTCTGGCAGGATTTGTTCTTGACAAATCCATGCTGGCTTCTAGTAATCCCTGCATTGTTTTCAAGGTGCTTGCAAACTGACATTTTTATAATCTGCTCCAAAATTTTCCCAGGGATTGATGTCAGACTGACTGGCCTATAGTTCCCAGGTTCCTCCTTCTTGCCCTTTTTGAAGATGGGAACAACATTTGCCCTCCTCCAGTCATCTGGCACTTCACCTGTCCTCCATGATTTCTCAAAGATAATAGACAGTGGTTCTGAGAGTTCTTCTGCCAGTTCCTTTATTACTCTAGGATGCTGTTCATCAGGCCCTGGAGATTTAAACTCGTTCAGAGTAATCAGGTGCTCCTTGACCATTTGCCTATCCATCTCAAGCTGCAATCCTGCCCCTTCAGTCTGCACTTCAGGTTTGCCAGGGGGGTCATAGACCCTCTTTTGGGAGAAGACCGAGTCAAAGTAGGAATTGAAAATTTCTGCCTTTTCTTTGTCTTCTGTTATCAATTTGCCATCCTCATTGCGTAGTTGGACCACCATTTCTTTCCTCTGTCTTTTATTATGCATGTATCTGAAGAAAGCTTTCTTGTTGTTTTTAGCATCCCTCGCTAACCTTAGCTCATTCTCAGCTTTAGCTGTCCTGACACTATTCCTGCAGTTCTGTGCTACCTGCCTGTACTCTTCCCTTGTAGCCTCTCCTTCCTTCCACTTCTTATATGTGTCCTTTTTTGTTTTCAGGTCATCTTTGAGTTTATTGTGAAGCCACATTGGCTTCTTCTGTTGCCCTCTGCCTTTTTTCCTTGTGGGAATTGTTTGCAATTGTGCCTTTAAAATTTCCTTTTTTAAAAACTCCCACCCATCCTGGGCTCCTTTTCTCATTAGGGTCGCTTGCCATGGGACCTTATCATTGTTCTGAGTTTGTTAAAATTGGCTTTCCTAAAATCCAGGGTACGTGTTTGGCTACACTCAGCTTTTGCTTCCTTTAGAATCAAGAACTCAAGTATAACATGGTCTCTTTCCCCCAGAGTTCCAGAAACTGCCACTTTATCCACTAAGTCGTCTCTGTTGGTTAGAATCAGGTCAGGGATAGCCGATCCTCTAGTTCCTTCCTCCACTTTCTGTAGGAGGAAGTTATCAGCAACACAGGTCAGGAATTTCTTGGAGGGGCCATGTTTGGCAGAATTTGTCTCCCAACAGATATCGGGGAAATTGAAGTCACCCATTACTACCACATCATGCCTCCTTGAAACATTTGCAATTTGGTTTTCAAAAGTTCCATCCTCGTCTTCTCCTTGATTGGGTGGTTGGTAGTAGACTCCAACCGCCATGTTCGTCTTATTCCTTGCCCCCTTTATTTTAACCCAGATGCTCTCAATGGGGCTGCCAAGCTCATCTTCCTGTATCTCTGTGCAGAGATACGTATTTTTAACATACAGCACAACTCCACCTCCCTTTCTGTTGCTTCTGTTCCTTTTGAACAAGTTATACCCTTCAATTGCTGTATTCCAGCTATGGGAGTCATCCCACCAGTTTTCAGTTATCCCTATCAAGTCGTATTTGCCTTCATGTATCAAGAGTTCAAGTTCGTTCTGTTTCTTGCCCATACTCTGGGCATTAGTATAGAGACATTGAAGACTATGTGCTTTATATTCTGACTTTTTTCCTACATTTTGTAGTAGACTATCATTGGGCACCGCTGGAGCTGCTCTCTCCATTGTGGCACAGATGCCTTCTTCCATTGTTACCCCCGAGTTTATGTCTTGCTCCCCTATTGGATTCAGTTTAAAGCCCTCCTGATTAAGTTCCTCATGCTGTGGCCAAACACATACTTCCCAGTCCTTGTGAGGTGCAACCCATCCTTTGCCAGCAACCCATCTTCCAGGAAGTGTAGCCCATGGTCCCAGAATCCAAATCTCTCGCGTCGGCACCACCTTCGTAGCCAGTCATTCACTCAGAGTATTTTTCTTTCCCTTTCTATTCCTCTTCCCAGTACTGGAAGGATGGATGAGAAAACTATCTGGGCCCCAAAGTTCCCTTCCCAACTCTTCAAAGTCTGCCGTGATTTCTTTGTAACTCCGCTTGGCAGTATCATTTGTACCCACGTGGAAGAGAAGAAAGGGGTATGTGTCGGTGGGCTGTATGAGCCTCGGCAGCTGCTCTGTCACATCCTTAATCCGTGCCCCGGGGAGAGAGCACACCTGGCAAATCCATGGGTCTTCGTGACATACTTTGGCTTTGATCCCCCACAGGAGGAAGTCTCCCACAATTAGTACTCTTCTCTTTCTCTTGCTGTAGGCCTTGGTTTGATTGCCTCCACTTGACTGACCTTCAGTCTTGCTGACCTTCAGTCTTGCTTGCTGTCATGTTGGGTGCCCAGTAATTCGTCCTCTGCAGGCTGTACTCTGCTCTCGTCCTCAAGTACCTGGAAGCAGTTCCATAGCTCCACTGCTTCCACAGGCGCAGAATGTCTTCTAGTTCTTCTGCTCCTAACAGTCACCCTTTTCCAGGGAGTTCCCCCTACGTTATTTTCCCTGGCCTCAGCATTCTCCGACTCTGCCTCATCCTGCTGTTGCCCTTCTGGCTCCTGTACTACATTTTGCTGCTGTAGATCCACTGTTCTGTCTAAGAACTCTTCACTTTCTCTTATACTCCTGAGGGTTGACACTTGCTGCTCCAGTCCTCTGACCTTTTCTTCCAACAGCGTGACCAGCTTGCACTTGTTGCATGTGTAGGCCATGTTGATCTCCGGCAGGAAAACAAACATTGCACACACATTGCAGGTCACCACCACTGGAGAGTCTTTTCCATCCATAGTTCTCTATTCCCTTTTTGTTTTTGCCTTTCTTTTCGTACTGGAATGGCCGGTGTCTTGTCCTGCCTTCTCTGAATGTCGACAACAGAGTCCCCCTGGCCTATAGGTGTGTGGTACTAGAACAAAACAAACGAACAATCCTGAAAATTTCTTAGGGACCTCCCCCTTGACCTCCCCTGCCGAACTCCGCTGCCAAACTCCTGTTTGCTCTCCCTGTGCACTCGCTCTGTTCACTTGCTCTCTGGGAGCCTGCTTGCCTATCACAGACCCGAAAACAGCTGGTGCCTCTCTCCTGTGCTTCTGCTCAGCTGGGAGTCAGGAACAGAATGAGCTCCCAGGCCTCTCCCTTCCCTTTAAGCTCTCAGGCCACACCCTTCCCTTGCAGTACTTGTCGTTGTTGCACTCCAGCAAGTTGTACTGCAGCTCTTGTTGTTGTTGCACTAGTTGTACTGGACCTGTTGCACTGCAGCACTTGTTGTTGTACTACTCCGCTGCCAAACTCCTGTTTGCTCTCCCTGTTCGCTCGCTCTCTGGGAGCCTGCTTGCCTATCACAGACCCGAAAACAGCTGGCGCCTCTCTCCTGTGCTTCTGCTCAGCTGGGAGTCAGGAACAGAATGTAAAACCAATGCTTCCCCAACCAGGCACCCTGTAGATGCTTTGGACAAGAACTCCCAGCCAGTTTGGCTGGCTGGAGGATGCTGGGAGTTGTCATCCAACACATCTGCAGGGTGTTAGGGGAAAGCTGCCATAGAAGATGTGTGTGTATATATCATATACTCAAGCCTTGTTTTGTCTTGGCTGGCCTGCTTTGGTTTGAACTTGACCTTTGCACAACAGAATTACCTGTGAAGCCTTTGGCACAATCCCCTAGTCTCCCTGCCCCCACATTGCAACTAAGCCTAATTACAGGTCACTGCACTTAGGTCATCTGCTTATTCTTCCTCTTTTTACCCCTGCCTCCCCTTATTCCACCATTGTGTCACTGGAATAATTTCTAGAGCAGGGCTCTCCAACCTTGGGTCCCCAAATGTTGCGGGCCTACAGCTCCCAGCATACCCAGCCAGCATTAGTTGCAACTAACTGAAATCGGAGAGCTGTAGTCCAGCAGCATCTGGGCACCCAAGGTTGGAGAGCCCTGTCTAGAGTGTAAGCCCCTTGGGGCAGTGGATCTGCCCTCTCATTCATCGTGAAGCACCATGTACATGGGATGGTGCTATGGAAACCAAGTTAGCAGGTGGCTCCCTGTTAAATATTGGTAAACCCTTGATACTTTTGGAGAATACAGAGGCTCCTTCCATCCCAAAGATAACACTCTCATTGATTCTTTGTGTCAATCAACTTTCCGAGAAAGGATGAAACCTATATGCCATAGTAAAGGAAGTTTGGCGGATTATGGTGGGCATGAAGCATGGGCCCTCAATTGCCTATGGCAGGTGTGGGCAACTTTTGGCCCTCCAGATGTTTCAGCCTACAACTCCCATCATCCCTCACCATTGGCTATGCTGGCTAGGGCTGATGGGAGTTGTAGGCCCTCCAGATGTTTTGGCCTACAAGTTGCCCACTTGTATGGTTTACAAAGAGCTCCTTGCTGTACTAAAAGTGGAAGAAGGGCTTAGCAGGAATTGGAAACCAATATGGTCAAATAGATAGGGGCCCAATCCAGCTGAAGTTAGCTATGTGCCTTCCGTTAGCTGCCATCGTATGAAGTCTTGCCTGTTTATTTTGTTCTGTACTTTATTTTATGTTCTTTTGTTTTTAAGATAACTGTTTTTATCCTGTTTCTTTTTGTAAACTGCCCAGGGAGCCTTTTGGCTGATGACCAGTGAATAAATATTTTAAATAAATAAATAAATAGTAAGCCCCACTGAAATTAGTGGGAGCCTAGGCCTGAGTACATTGCATTGCAGTTCCCACTGACTGAAACCAACAGAACAAGTTAGTTGCAACTAACTGAAATCCCATTGCTTTCAGTGGGACTCAGGTTGCTTTCAACAGGACTTAGTCACAATGACGTTTACGGTAGTTGGATTTGGGCCATGGTGTTAGGTTTGCCGGCTTCTTCAGTGGCCCAGCTTCTGTGCCTTTTAACAGCAGCCCCTCACACAGAAATTAAGTGGGTGAGCTTTTTCCCATTGCTCTATTTCTTTGCCAGAAAAGCTTCACCTGTTTAATTTCAGCATGTCCAGCTGAAATAAATAAAAAGGTGGTAACTCTCAGTTAGGCTCTGACCTAGAGTCATAGAAAAGTAGAGTTGGAAGGGTCCTACAAGGCCATCAGGTCACCTTGAATGCCTCCAGAGTGGAAGAGCCCACCACCTCCCTAGGTAGTTGGTTCCATTATCTTATTGCTCTAACAGTCAGGAAATTTTTCCTGATGTTTAGGTGGAATCTGGGTTCCTGTAACTTCACCATTATTCCTGGTGAAGTTCAAGCCCATTCTCCGGTGGCAGAGATGAAGGCAAAATTGCCAACTCCCTCCCCCGTTTCTTTCTGGCAGTGCTTCTATTGCTGATAGGCAGAAATTAAGCAGAGGGATTGGGGAAGCTTCCTCTGTTAAATTTCTGTCCACCATGTAGCTGTTTTAAAGACACAGGAGCAGGACTGGTAAAAAGTTAAAAGTCAAATGAGTTTAAAAGAGAAAGTTAAAAGCACTGGAGACCTGCCAGAACAAAACTGGCAACCCTTGATGGTCTTGCGCAAAATGTTATCTTTGTTCCTATCAAAGAGGTGCTGTCATGACCTACTTAGCTATTAGTATCATGTGGATGTAAAAAGATTTTGATTGGACAGGCAGTTTTGTATGTTAAAATGGTTATGGAAATCATTAATTGAAAATATTCACCACACTCAGGGCTCTATCTTCTCTCTGCCCCAAATTCTGTGCCAAAAATCTAGATTCTACTAGATGAAGAAGTTCTACAAATGTGTATGTCAGGCATAGGAAACCTATGGCCTCCAGATGTTCTTGGACTCCAATGCCCATCAGCCGGAACCAGCATGGGCAGTGGTCAGGATTGATGGAAATTTGAGTGCAACATCTGGAGGGCCATGTGTTCCCCATCCCATGTGTATGAACATTTTCAAAATGTGTTCCTTGTCCGCTAGCCCCATAAGAATCAGGGCAGAATATTGTAGCCCCCCACCCCCTTTGAGCAGTGGAAATCCCATTCAGCTCCCTTCTGGCTTCTGAGATGTTCCCAAGAACTACAGTCACATTTTCCAGCCTTTCTCCATAGCTACAAGGACTAGAAACATGGATTAAAAAGAAAGCTGGGTTTCTCAAGTTATTGGATTGGGTGCCAGACATCGCAATCCACACTCGGTGCAGAGCATCCACACAACACTCCCTGCATTCTGCCAGGCTGCCTCTCTCTTTCCACCCCCAACCCTGGACCACTCGAAGACAGGGGCTGCAGTTGGAGCAGGCAGTCTGCTTTCCAGCCTCTGCTCATTTCTTCTACATTTCTTCCTTTCTGGGAGAAACCGGACAACCAGAGCCTGGTAAGCTAGGATTCATCTCTGCTTGTGTTTGAATAGAAACCACATGCCAGATTGGCAAGCTCATGAGTTCTGTCTCGTGGGGGAGGGGGGTGCGCCTCTGCAGTATCACACACACTCACGCACGCGCACCCTTTAAGATCCTGCAGTGCTTACAGGATGAAATGCAAATAAAAACAAACAAAAGCCAAGAATTTCTGGAATCTAGCAGCTGCACCAAGCCAAACCCTTTGTCTTGCAGTACATCCACATCCATGAAGTAGGTGAAGTTAATGTTCATGTGGAGGGAAGCAAGGCACTAGGGTGTCTAGCACGCTAGGCTAAATAAAAGCAAAAACAGAGAGCTTTGGGTTGCCAGGTTGTTTAACTGTTCCTGTACTTTTGACAACAGTTTGATCTACCCAAATGGAGCTGTGAAGATTTCTCCATCATTTAGCTCCATGCCAGGGAAAGCTACAGCTCTGTCAGGTTGTTGTTAAAGACAAAGGAGCACGGCTAGTTAATAAGAAAGAGCAAGCGAGCAAGCCACCCTTACCCAACCCCAGAACTGTTTTCAACGTTCTGCCTCTACACATCTTGGAATTAACAGCCAGGATTTCCAGGCAGGCTTAAACCAGGGTGGGCAGCGCCAATAGAAGATGCCCCCCATTCCTTTAATAGTTATGACAGAAGGTGCACCTACCGGAATTCTCCCTTCTCTATAGCTATTAAAGGTCTTCTCTGGCATCCGGTCATGCTACCTTGAACCCCTGCACCTCTCTCCATTTAGACCTTTAAAAAGAATTCATTGCTCTGCTCCCTGGATCAGTGACATGACATCCTCTCTCATCTTCGCTTATCAGCCCTGGAGTTTCCAAGTTGAAACCAGAGCTGTGCTTCTCATGGAAGAAGAGATCCTTTAAACCCAGCCAGAGAGATTGTCAGGTGCAGGTGACCAAGCCTGTGATTGGGCAATAACACTCACCCCATCCCATCTCTTCCCTGGGAAGAAAAGGCTGGTGCAATGCTGAAGCAACGCACTCACTGATCTTACGGTGCCATCAGCGAGCCTTTTGTTTCCGTTTTATTTTGTGGCTGTGTTAATGAAATAATGGGAGAGGGGGATAATTAGGAGCACATGCCTAGCTCCTAAGCCAAGCTGCTTTTTATCCTGTTGACACATTGATCTGGGCCGGGTTGGACTGAGCCAGGCCAAGTAGGCATCTACCCAAGCCCAGAAACGGTCAACAGTGAAGTCTGATTCTAATTGTTCAAAATTGGGCCTAATAATAGCTGTGTCTGCTTTGAGGCAAATGAGCGTGCCAGCCATGATCTCGTGGTGCTACAGCATAAAATGCACTACTCAGGGAAAGGAGAAACAGGCAGCTGTTCTTGACCTAGGAGTCCTTACAGACAGGTTTCACTGGTAACAGAGTTACAGCCTGTGGGGGAAATGGTCATGCCATCCTCATCTGTAGGCTTTTCTGAAGGCCTTCATGGTAAAAATGATGTGCAGGGTATCTGTTTCTTGCTAGGGATTCTGGGACATATAGCCCCAGTGGGGAAATAATTCTGCTGCAGAATAGGAGCACTTGCCACCTCCCCTTAGCCCTAAGTAAGTTTTTAGGATAGATGGCAGAGGAGGGAGTCTCACCAGAAGCTGCCTCCACCTCAACTTGCTCACAAGAATTCAAGCAGGACTGCTCGCCGATTCGAGCAGGCCAGTTCAAATGCTCATAGCATCCCTAAGTTACACACTGCCTCTCTGAACCTAGAAATCCACTTAGCGATCATGCCTAAATGAGCACTGTTGGACCACTTGCCAGGAATTTGTACAATCTCCTTTTAAAACTGTCTAAGTCACTGTCCCTCACCACATCTTGCATCAACAATTTCCACAATTATGTGATGTGTAAAGAAGCGCTTCATCACCCAAAGCCTTAATTCCAGCTGAGTCTTGAAGGTGAGCCCCAGCTCCTATATTCCATGACAAGGCTCAGCCATGGAGCTTGTAGGCAGTAATACATGTGTGGCTTTGAGCATATGGTTGTAAATAGGTTTGAATTTTAGCACTATAGAGCTTGCTCCAGTGAACTAGTGGTGGTAACCAGAAAGGACCAGAGTCAGAAAATGCATTTGAAAGATTTATTCAGTGGCTACATTCACACATAATGCTAAACCATGGTTTATGTTTACAATGGTTTGTTGCTTCTAGAGATGTACAGATTTTGTTAACTCCATTCTGTCTGTGTTTTGTGGATTGTCAGGCATCTTTTGCTCCATTGTCCACTCATTGATAGACTCAGATTTTTTTTAGGGATGCACAAGAAATTTGTTCCACTGGCACTAATGCACAAGTGTGCATTAACTTAAACCCCCACCCCCCGAAGTTAAAAACTGGAATCCACAGGTCAGATTCATAGAAATCCCAACTCATTCGAATTTGTTAAGGATTTCTCCAATATCCCTAGTTGCTTTCACCATGAATTGTCTTGCAGATAAACAATCAAATTGTGGATTGTTTCCCTATTTGTGGTTTGTTTCTCTCATACCCATTTTGCCAGCCTTTAGGGTGGTTTCATTTTCAGGATGCTCTTTCAGGGCAGACAGCAGTCCAGACAAGCTGTCAGCTCCGGGTCGTGGGCGGCAAGGGTCCTAGGCTGGAATGCCAGGGCCAGGGGACGGAGGCGGGAGCAGGCCTGGGGTGAGTAGAATCCAGAACACAGGCCGAGGTTGAAGCATGTATCAAGTGAGGAGGGGGCCAAAGGCAGTAGGCAAATCTGAGAGGCAAACAGAGTTCAGGCAAGGGCCAGAGGCAGAAGGCAATCCAGTAAGCAAACAGGGTTCAGGCATGTACCAGACAGAGAAGGGCCAGAGGCTAGAAGCATTAGTCAAGAGTGGACACGGGTCAAACACCAGGCAAGGCGAGAATCATAGAATCATAGAATCATAGAAAAGTAGAGTTGGAAGGGGCCTACAAGGCCATCGAGTCCAACCCCCTGCTCAATGCAGGAATCTAGGTCAAAGCAAATCAAGGTTGGTTGCTGGAAACAGGAAGGAACACGTAGGCTTGTGTTGCTGTGGCAAAGTTCAAAGAGGATAGAAAGCCAGAAACACCTCTTTTGGAGAAGCCTTAGAATCAGGCTACAACTTTTTCAACAACAGAGAAACCCTTTGAAACCATGCTGCAGACTAAAATAATAAAACCCTGTCTAGCCTTTCTTATACGTTACCCACAGGAAAGGTTCTTAGGTTAGGACAGGGCCTCAGTCAGGATTCTAGGCTCACAGATGAAGACTGAAGATCATAATGCCTTCCACGTGAAGGCCAAATGAAGAAAGACTTAAAGCAATAACTTTCTTAGCTTTATACCACCCTCCCCCCCCCCCCAGGCCCTTGACCAGTGTGAGGTGAGCCTCCATAGCCAATCAATGTTGGCTGGATAACTTTCTCGGCTTCCAGGAGGGGAGGGGGGAATTGGAAAAACCCTTACTGTCACCCAGCTGAAATCAGTCAGTCTAATTTTTGGCAGCCATTCAGCCCTGACCCTGAAGGCCTGACTACCAGAAAACTATGGTAAGGCATGCACGTGGTTGAACTGAGTGCGTGCCAGCCCCTCTTCATGAAATGAAGCTTCTTGTTAACAGTAAAAATCTCAAACAAGAAATGGATTTCTTCACAATATCTATGTATATAACTACAAAAGCTGAATCTATTCAAAATTGTTCATGGACCCAGCATCCAGCCACAAAAGCCACTTCGGGGGCGGGGGGCGGGGGGGGGGAGACCAGGAGTAGCTTCACCTGAAGGAGGGCCATGTTCAACTCAGGAATCCCTTCTTTTCTTACAGGGAAGACAAAAAGGCAAGTTGGAATGGAAGGGCCCCAGAACAAGCAAAAATCTGCTAGCAAAATTGGAGCTAAGCAATAAAATGAAACTGTGAAGCTCTGGTACTAAGGTGCAGTCCCTTTTGGGTCCACTGACACCCCCCAATTTTTCCTGCCTCCGAATGGCCTTCCTGCCCACCTTCTCCCCACTCATCTCAAAGGAAAATTTGGTTCTGGATAGGTGAATGGCATGATGGGGGTGGGGAAGAAACCAGCAAAGACAGTTTTCCATTGTTTTAGGGGGCTGACATAACCCAAGGCCTTATCAGGGTACAGGGGAACACTCTGAACTCATAGTGCTGCTAGCCTCAGGGTTTAACACACATTTGTAACCTCCTCTCATCCTGGTCTGTGGTTCCATGGCTTGACCAAGCTTTGTCAGCATAAGTGTCCTTTCCGGTGTCTCCAGGCAGTGAGAGCTTTCTGCCTGCCTCAGGCTAAGACGGGCCTGCTTGAGAACCAAAGTTTGGTTCCCATTCCATTTCATGGCTTCCTTGTAAGCCCTCTGTCCCCTTCACCAGAAACCTCCCCCCGCCCCATGGGACCTGAGTAACAATGGTCAGCTCGCCTACAGCACCTTTGGGACACTGTTTGGGGCCCAAGAGCCATTTCTATCCCCACCACCACCACCACCACCACTGCAGTCTCTTCTGTTTTCCCAACAGTGGGGACGGTCAGGGGAGAAGGTGAAGTAAGGCTGTGGGAGTGACATGGTTTCAGAGTCAGATTCCTTAATTCTGTCTTCCGTTCCTAAGGGCCAGTGGAATATACTGGTAGAAAAAAACAAGAACAACAAGTCCGGAGGGAAGTGGGCTTTGTGATCCTCTTAATATTTGGAGCTGGGAGCCAGCTGTTTTGCCTCTGACTCTGAATTCAGCAGAAACATCCTTGTTTGTGGATCTGACTTTTGGTCCCTTTTGGCTCAAGGCAATAGTGGCTTGCTCTGCATCACAGAGGGCAGAGCCTTTCCCCTCTGAATTGTCCAGGAAAAGAACAAGGGCAGAATTGCAGCTTGAGATTGATAGGCAAATGGTCAAGGAGCACCTGATTACTCTGAACGAGTTTAAATCTCCAGGGCCTGATGAGCTGCATCCTAGAGTAATAAAGGAACTGGCAGAAGAACTCTCAGAACCACTATCTATTATCTTTGAGAAATCATGGAGGACAGGTGAAGTGCCAGATGACTGGAGGAGGGCAAATGTTGTTCCCATCTTCAAAAAGGGCAAGAAGGAGGAACCTGGGAACTATAGGCCAGTCAGTCTGACATCAATCCCCGGGAAGATTTTTGAGCAGATTATAAAGAAGTCAGTCTGCAAGCACCTTGAAAACAATGCAGTGATTACTAGAAGCCAGCATAGATTTGTCAAGAACAAATCCTGTCAGACTAATCTGATCTCATTTTTTGATCGGGTAACCTCCCTTGTGGACTGTGGGAATGCTGTGGACATTATATACCTGGACTTCAGCAAAGCTTTCGACAAAGTGCCTCATGATATCCTGATTAGTAAGCTAGCTAAGAGTGGGCTAGATGGAACAACTATCAGGTGGATCCACAATTGGCTAAAGAATAGGACTCAAAGAGTGCTTATCAATGGTTCCTTCTCAAACTGGGGAGAGGTAACGAGCGGGGTACCACAGGGCTCGGTCCTGGGCCCGGTGCTCTTCAACATTTTATTAATGACTTGGATCAGGAGGTACAGGGAATGCTTATCAAATTTGCAGATGACACAAAGTTGGGTGGAACAGCTAATACTCTGGAAGACAGAAACAAAATTCAAAGTGACCTCGATAGGCTGGAGCGCTGGGCCGAAAACAACAGAATGAAATTTAATAGGGATAAATGCCAAGTGCTGCACCTAGGGAGAGGAAACCAAATGCAGAGTTACAGAATGGGGGACACTTGGCTCAACAATACTACAAGGGAGAAGGATCTTGGAATTGTGGTAGATCACAAACTGAATATGAGCCAGCAATGCGATGTGGCTGCAAAGAAGGCAAATGCAATTTTGGGCTGTATTAATAGAAGTATAGCTTCCAAATCGCGGGAAGTGATAATTCCCCTTTACTCGGCACTGGTTAGGCCTCATCTTGAGTACTGCGTCCAGTTCTGGGCACCTCACTTTAAGAAGGACATAGACAAACTGGAGAGGGTTCAGAGGAGGGCAACAAGGATGATAAAGGGACTGGAAACAAGGCCCTATGAGGAGAGACTGAAAGAACTGGGCATGTTTAGCCTTCAGAAGAGGAGACTGAGGGGAGATATGATCGCACTCTTCCAGTATTTGAAGGGATGTCACACAGAGGAGGGCAAAGATCTCTTCTCGCTCATCCCAGTTTGCAGGACACGGAATAATGGGCTCAAGTTACAGGAACCTAGATTCCACCTAAACATCAGGAAAAATTTCCTGACTGTCAGAGCAATAAGACAATGGAATCAACTACCTAGGGAGGTGGTGGGCTCTCCCACTCTGGAGGCATTCAAGGTGCAGCTGGACAGACATCTGTCAGAGATGCTTTGACCTAGATTCCTGCATTGAGCAGGGGGTTGGACTCGATGGCCTTGTAGGCCCCTTCCAACTCTACTTTTCTATGATTCTATGATTTCTATGATTCTTGCCATAGAGGGCTTTCCGGTTCTCCAGGAGCTCAACCCCTCTCCCTGCCTTCCTCAAAGCTCATAACCCCCTTGGCCATTCAACTCGGAGACACAACAAACTCGGCTCACATCCTGGTGGAAGCTGGAAGCCAAAAGCATTGGAAGCCGGGATTTGCTCTGTCCTGCTGATGGAACCCAGCTGGCAGGAGCAATGGCCACGTGGAATTTAGCCCAAAGAGCATTTAAGGGGGGCTGTTGGTGCTCAGCTGGTTGAACAGGGGTGTGGGGGAGCACAGGGCTGATATCGAGGGCAGTTGAGAGAAGGCACTTAGCAAAGGAAGAATCTACTGCTAGGCTTACTCTGGCCTGCTGTTCCTCGGCATGTTCCCAGATCTTGGTTATTATTTGCAGTCACAGGTGCTTAAGGTCCCATTAGATGCCCATGGTGCTCACGGCTGTGGACTATTTACTTTTCCCATCAGTGTGGGTGTCAAAGAGAAGAGAGTCTTACCGAGCTTGAGCTCTCAGGGCAACCTTATTCAGGTTTCCGCACCTGGCCCTGCTATATTGAACTGCTGCTTCAGCTAACATCTATTTGATGCAGAACACTGCCAATTCTAGATATAAGCAAAGTTAGCCAGTGCCGCGCTAGTCTGAGGCAAGCGAAGGTGCACTATGGAGACATCCATTGCACAACAAAATGGCAAAAGCTGTTCATTGTAAGCAAATAGAAAGGGTAGCCCACTGGGGCAATTTCCCCCCCATAAGTCCACATATATGGCGAGGGAGTCTAAACTTGCTGTGATGAACTGGAAAGAGATCTTGGGGTCGTGGTAGATAGCTCAATGAAAATTACTGTGTGGAAGCTGTGAAGAAAGCAAATCCCTTGTTAGGGATGATTAGGAAATGGAATGAAGATGGAATAGCCACCGTCATAATGCCTATGGTGAGCTGCATTTGGACTGCTGTATACACTTCTGGACACCCCATTTCAAAAGGGAGATCACAGTGCTAGAGAAGGCACAGAAAGGGGGGACCAAAATAATCAGGGTTGGAGTGCTTTCCTTATGAGGAAAGGCTAAAGTGTTCACAGCTTTTTACTGGGAGAACATACGAAGCTGCCTTTTACTGAGTCAGACCACGGGTCCATCTAGCCAAGTGTTGTCTACACAGACTGACAGTGGCTCTCCAGGATTTCAGACAGGGGTCTTTCCCAGTTCTACCTGGAGATGCCAGGAATTGAACCTGGGACCTTTTGTATGCAAAGCAGGTGCTCTTTTGCATGCAAAAGTTCCCAGGTTCCATCCCTGGCATCTCTAAATAGGGCTGGGAAAGAATCCTGCCTGAAACCATGGAAAGCTGCTGCCAATCAGTGTTGACAGTATCTGAGCTAGATGAACCAATGGCCCAACTAGGTATAAAGGCACCTTCCTATGTTCCTAGTTCGGGGAGGGGGGGAGATGTCTAAGGAGAGGCAAGGTAGAGGTTTATAAAATGATGCATGGTATGAAGAAAGTGGATAGAAGTTTTTCTCCCTCTCCCATAGTGCTAGTAGTATATGGGGTCACCCAGTGACATTGATTGGCAGGAGATTCAGGACAAACAAAAGGACAACACAATTAACTTAATGGAATTCGCTGCCACAAGGTGCCCTGGATGGCCACTCACTTAACTGGCTTTAAAACGGTGCTGAGTGACTTTTCTCATGCTATTCATAGGCTATTTGTGCTATTCATTGCTCCACCAAGCGCTATTAGCTATGATAGTTGCCAGGACCTGTTTATTCTTTGGCTTTTGCCTCCATGGGGCTTCTTGTTTGTGGGCTTCACCAACACATCTGACTGACTACTGTGGGAGACAGGATCTTGGGCTCGTGATGGTCTGATCCAGTAGGGCTCCTTGTCTCATGTTCTTACCTCACGCTCTCCTAATACAGAAATATACAGCATAGTTCAGCAGACAGTGTTGCGTTTACATGTAGGAGAATGATTCAACTCCTCCTCCTGTCCAATAAGCTCAGGGGCTGACTGTGGGCAAGTTGCACCCCATGGAGTTTCGGAGGGGATAATATTAGATCCATTTAAAAATGTTGTACTCCTCCATTCCTCCAACAAAGGGAGAGGAAGAACAAGGAAATAGTGTTCTGAAATATTTCAGGTATATTTCTTTGGATTATCTTGTTTACTATGCTTTATTTATGGCAACATCATCTGACAATATGTTACTGTAGTGGGGAAAACAGTTGTGGTTGTATTTTTAAAAAACTAATTTAAGTATTTTCTGTGTAATAAGAGTTGTGTTTCTAGCTTTTCTCTCATGTTATGTTTGTGCTGTGATTGTTGAGATGAGTTCTGACATTGATAAGGAGGCTCGCTTCAGGTTTATTTTACTGGGGCTGGTTCGCATGACAGGACAGCCCACTGTGGATTAATTTACCCATGAGGGCTGTCGCATTGTGCTGGGCACCATTTTTGCACCAGAGGACATGCAAACCAGGAACTCTGGCTTGTCTCTCCACCGACAAGCCAGAGTTGGAATCCAGGGTTCATCATGGTCAACAGCCCACAGACGGAGTGTCCTTGGGTTATTTTGCTGCTCCTGCTTTTGCAGCAAGAGCAATCAAGCAGCATGAACTAGCACACTAGTTCAGGACAATCCAGTGTTTTTAAACCTTGGGTTGTCGCTATGTGTGAACTGAGCCAGTGACTTGTTCAAGAGCACCCATGTGCTTCATAGCTGGAGTTTCCCACATCCAAACTCAACATTCTACGCTGGCTACATTGGATGTGTTACCCTAACAACAGTTTTGCATAGATGTGAAATCTATACAACACACATGGAAATAGCTTATTATTCATGCTAGCCAGTCACAACAAATAGATACACTTTAGAAAATATTTATTATTTAGCATGCTATGCGTCACAGCGATAATTCAAATGAGGCATATTAGTTAAAATGAAGCACAATACTGGCATCAGCTTCTCCCCACTGCCACAAATTACATAACTCTGCAAGAAACATCCACAAAGCCCAGAAGCTCTCACTGCAAACTGTGCTGCCATGGTTGGAAACAAACATCCTAACCTCCGAGCAATAAATAAATCAGTTTTGAATTTGGTAGGATGATGAACTGTCCTTTAAAACATTAGTTCAAGCAGTTCTTCCGTGATTGAATTTTACTAGGGCCATACTAGCAAGTAGCAAAGTCAATGGTCCATTTCTTCCATACCACACATGCAGAGCCCTTTCCCCCTGTGGAGTTTTTAAAAATAGATAAATCATCACTTCCTATACATTGGCATAGGCGTGTGGGGGAAAGCGTGCTGTAAACGGCAACTCAGTGTGCTACAGAAGTTAGAAATGCAGATTTACAAGCCTGTGCATGTCTCCCCAGAAGTAAGTGTATAGAAGTAGAACTGCAGGGTCAGTGTTATTGATTGAGCAAAGGGAAGACTTTGCTTTAATGGGCCTGGTTGGCAATCTTGGTTTGTTGGGATCTACTAGTACAGGGCTCTCCAACCTTGGGTCCCCAGATGTTGCTGGACTACAGCTCCCAGAATCCCTTGCCATTAGCCATGCTGGCTGGGTATGCTGGGAGCTGTAGGCCAGCCACATCTGGGGACCCAAGGTTGGAGAGCCCTGTACTAGTAGATCACTGGGTGGGACTCCCAGTTGTTTAACAACAGCAATAACCCCCACTGGTTGCCCTTTTGCATCTGGCTTGGCTAGGGTTACCATATTCCAGTTCCCCAAATCCAGGTATTTGTATATTATGCAAATTATTAATTTTATTATGAAAATCATATAATGCTTGGGAAAGGGATAACCAACCCCCTGCCCTCTGCTCATTTCAAATCTTTCAAAGTTTCTTTATAGGTAGGAAATAGAAGGCATGTAAAGTGATACACGTTGGGGTGGGGAATCCCAACTTCAAGTACAAGCTGATGGGATCTGAGCTAACAGTGACTGACCAAGAAAGAGATCTTGGAGTTGTGGTGGACAGCTCAATGAAAATCTCAACCCAGTATGCGGCTGCTGTGAGAAAGGCAAACTCCATGATAGGCATAATTAGGAAAGGAATTGAAAATAAAACTGCCAATACCATACTCCCCTTATACACATCTATGGTGCAACCACACTTAGAATACTGTGTACAGTTCTGGTCACTGCACCTGAAAAAGGATATTGTAGAGTTGGAAAAAGTGCAGAGAAGGGCAACTAAAGTGATCAAGGGGCTGGAGCAACTCCACTGTAAGGAAAGGTTACAACATCTGGGACAGTTTAGCTTAGAAAAAAAGGTGAGTAAGGGGAACAATAGAGGTGTACTGAATTATACATGCTTTGGAGAAAGTGGATAGGGAGACATTTTCCCCCCACTCTCATAATACTAGAACCCAATGGGGTCACCCCATGAAGCTGATTGGTGGGAGATTCCAGGCTGATAAAAGGAAGTTCTTCACACAGAGCATGAACTATGGAATTCACTTCCACGAGATGTAGTGATGGCCATCAATTTGGATGACTTTAAAAGGGGATTGGACAAATTCATGGAGGAGAGAGCTATCAATGGCTACTACTCCTGATGGCTTTATGGTACCTCCACTATTAGAGGCAGTATGCCTATGTACACCAGTTGCTGGGGGACATGGGCAGGAGTGTGCTGTTGCACTCATGTCCTGCTTGTGAGATGCTGTGGGCAGCTGGTTGGCCACCGTGTGAACAGAATGCTGGACTACATGGACCCTTGGTCTGATCCAGCACGGCTCTTCTTATGTAAGGCTGGGTTTCCTTGCATTCTTTCGCATGTGATGGGTATCTGAACCCGCAAAAGCTAAGTAAAATGTAAGATACTTAGGGTGCAATCCTATGGTCCCTGGGAAGGCTTCCCAGGGCCATAGGATACTGCGGATCTCCATCTTCACATGTGGAGAAGGAGATTACCCACAGAGATGGAGGTCCTCCCTTGACTGACAGCGGAAAGCACTGCCACCATGGCTGCCTGGTTGGTAGTGTGTCGCAAGTGGCAAGGGCAAAGGGGGGTGTTGCAGGGCCATATCAGATTGGGGGAGGCTTTGAATCCACTGGATCAAAAAACAAAGCAAAACAAAAAACCCTTGTTCCCTGGATACAAAGCAGGAAAGGATTGCAGGGAGAAACTATGCCAGCCCTGGAGCTAGTGTAGTTACTTTCCTTCCCATTGGAACCAATGGGAGAGGGTGAAAATGGAAGGAAAAAAGGCGGAAAGGTAAAAAGCTGGCTCTGCACTTTCCAGCCTGTTCAGCATGAGTGTGGCAGAGCTTAGGAAGTGGCAGTCCTTCCGCCGCAGACTCCCCACTCCCACCCCCAATCTCTGTAGGATTATTTTGACCTATATTGTAAGAAGTCTACACCTGCAACCCTCTGCACATTTTCCTGAAAATAAGTCCCATTGAACACAGAATTGCACTGTTAATCTAATTAAGTAACCTCCCAACTCATATGCAAAGGCTGCAGTATCCTTCATAATCTGTTCTTCCTTTTCTTATGCATGGAAATTCCTTACTTATTCCTCTCTATATGTAGTTTGGTGCTTCCTTTTTTATCACTTTTAATTGGCATTTTAATCTCTGACTCTGATACCACTGAAAAATAAGTAACAATTCAATTACTAAGTTTATGCAGACTTTCCCTTAACCCTTTTAGAATGAATACTCTATTATTCTGCCTTGTACACTGCACTTTTTGGGTAGAGGGTTAGAAGCAGAATGGGGGTAGGGCGGTGAAATCAAACCTATAAATGGCTGCTAGTCATGATGGCTATCTATTACCGTACCTCCAGTGTCAGGGCAGGGGCAGTTTGCCTATCAATACCAGTTGCGTACTTCCCATTGGGGCATCTGGTTGGCCACTGTGGGAACAGAATGCTGGACTAGATGGACTTTTAGTCTGATCCAGCACAGCCCTTCTTATGTTTTTATGATCTGGGATTAAATGAGAGGCTGCATAGTTATAGGACTTTTCCTGTGAAACCGATGCTGTGGCATGACCTGCTCTAGGATATTAGGGCAGGGGTGAAACCAAGGTTGACCATAGATAAGCTTGATGCACTTTTGCCCCTAAGAAGACAGGTTTGCAGGGAGGGGGGCAGTTGTCTGTGTGAAACAAAGGTCAGACTCAGGCTTTCCAACAAGATGCAATTTCTTCTGTTTAACTTGTTGCATCCCCTAACACTCTGTGGCAGAAATAAATCAGATTATTGCCATAGAGCGTAAGAGTAAAAGGTAAGAGTGACGCATTGCCCAGATATGAAAAGGTAAGGGTGACACACTGCCCAGTTTAAAGGTTGACTGTATTTGGTCAGATGATGGTCTGCTAGGGTGAGAGTGCCACGTGCATGTGTCTGTATGCAGGTCAACAGAGCATGGAACTTCTACATGCAGCTGCGCACTGGATTTGGTCTGAGACTGAATGTGACCTGAGGTGTTTTGTGTGTGTATGTTGGGAGCGGGGGTTACTTTTGGCTGGAAAACTAAACCAGCCATTGGCAGAAATAAATGTGCCCAGATACGAGTAATGGTGCTGATAACAACCTCCACAGCATTTTAAGTCACTGTTTAACGATTCTGAGGCTCAAAATACACATGGTTGCTTCAGGATTTTAAAAAGAATTTAGAGGTTCGTTGCCTCTGAACCTCTGGGCATTCCATCCATATACAGTAATACCTTGGATTGCAAGTAACTCGGTTTGAGAGCGTTTTGCAAGACAAGCACATTTTTAAATATTTATTTAATATTTTTTTACTTGATATACAAGCAATACAAGTACTGTAGTATGGCTTAAATTAAAAATCTCTGTACAAATTTTTTTGGGGGGATTTTGTTTTGATATAAGAGTGCTTTGGATTACAAGCACGTTTCCGGAACGAATTATGCTCTCAATCCAAGGCATGACTGTAGTCATTTGATAGACTTATCTTCAATGAATTTGTTTAATCTTCAAGTAATCGAATACAGGCTCTCATATAGAAATGAACAAATGCCTCTGTTTGAGTACTTGGGAGTAGGTGTAGGTTGAGGAGGGCCCGCCTTGTGAGCGTGCTGTGAGCAGGCACTCCATGCCTGTACCTGCCTTCACCCTTTTCCTGTGCCACCACAAGGGCTCACCGCATTTACCTGGGGCACAGGAAAGGGGAGGTGGTGGTGGGTGCTCCAGCTTCTCAATGTGCCGCCTTTCCTGCCGAGGAGGGACTGGAACTCCAGGTCTCAGCCCCCCCTAATGTGAATGGGACTCTCTTTGCCTCAGTTCCTGCCGTGGGGGTGGGTTCCATTCCCAGCGCCCTTTGGTGAGAAAGGTTGAGGAGCTGAAGCACTGCCATCTCCTCCCTGTACCCCCAATAAGTGTGTTGGTTCCCGGGGGAGGGGAGCATGGGAAGGGAGAAACACCCATGAGTCCGGGCCCGATTCAAAGTGCTAACATTGACATTTAAAGCCCTAAACGGTTTGAGGCCAGGTTATCTGAAGGAACGCCTCGTCCCATACGTGCCTACCTGAACCCTGAGATCCTCTTCGGAGGTCCTTCTCAGAGAGCCCCCTCCAAAAGAGGCTAGGAGGGTGGCTACTGGGGGAAGGGCCTTCTCAGTTGTGGCACCCCATCTCTGGAATCAACTCCCCAAGGAGATGCGCCTGGCACCTACTCTTTATTCCTTCAGGCGCCAGGTGAAGACCTTTTTATTTACCCAACATTTTAATGGTTAGATTTTTATTCCCATTTTTATTATCACTGCTGTACCTCTGGTCTGATTCATCTGGCTGCTTTGTTTTATTGTTTTGTATTATATTGTATTTGTATTTCTATTTTAATGATATTTTTGGTTTTAAGATTGTTTTTATCCTGTTTTTCTTGTAAACCGCCCAGTGAGCCTTTGGGCTGATGGGTGGTAAATAAATATATTAAATAAATAAATAATAAATAAATTCTGTGCACAGTCACTCGGAGTGCATGCAAGACACTGACCCTTTGCCCTCATGCTTGGAGCATATGCAAAGAATTGAGCCCTGTTTGGGACGACTTGTGCATTACCCTAGGCTAGTCCCCCTTTTAAAGCCTGGGACCACCATCTTGTGGCAGTAGTCCACTGTGTGTTGCATGAAGATGTCTTTCCTTTTGTCTGTTCTGAATCTACAGTCCATTGATTTCATTGGGCAATCCTGAGTTCTAGTGTTATGGTTGAGGGAAGAAGACCCTCTGATTACCAGATTGTGGTGACAGAGGTCATCATCCCCAGCTTTTTGAACTTCCCACAAACATACGACATTGGCCCCTCTTGGCGACAGAATGCTGGATTAGATTATAGATGGACCTCCAAGGAGGCACATCATGCACTGTTTTGAGTGGAAATGGCGAGCTAATCTTCATAGCAATGTCACTTTTCATTACTTGGTGCTAACAAGAGAAATGGGTACTATTAATAGATGCAAGGTCACACGTCATCTCTGTAAGCTTGAATCGTCTCTTTGTGCTAGAACTTTGCAGACCCAGTGCTTAGGGATTCCAGGTGACTCATCAAAACCTCATCCAATTGGATAGTTTTCTCCACATTGCTTGCCCAAGAGTTTTTGCACGGACCATGTTTTGTGATTTGTTCCCCAGAACAGAGCTTCGTAAGCCTGCCACTGTTCATTGCATTGCCCCCCCCCTTTTTTAACTCAGTAGGTAATAATATATCAAAGTGCAGGCTCTGAGAAATAGCTGAAAATTCACCCACCACATCTAAGAAACAGGAGAAGGGGACAGGGATATTAGCTAGTAAACCAAGGATTACTCCAATAAATGTCTTTTTTAAAACCTCCCGCCCAGTCACAGTTTTCTCTGAAAGTTTTTCTGTTTTTAGGCCCAGAACTATCAAATGATCCCCTCAATCCTCCTAAGTCATATCCTGCTGTGTAGCTCCCCTCTCCAAATTAGTTTGCTATCTGCTCACCCTGCAGGGGCTGATGGATAGCAAAACCTTACAGTATATCCTGCAGAGCTGGCAGGGATGGAGCGGAGAGGGAATGTTGTCTCACTGCAGCTTTCTGTGAGGCTTCTCATTCTTGCCCACCCAGCAGCTTTTGTGCCCGTAGAACCAAACTCGGAAGCAGAGGAAGAGTCCCTCGGTAAAGCTGGCACCTCCCTTCCCTACTTTGAAATTGGGAAAACCTTTCAGGCAGAGCCCGCACAGCTGGCTGTTAACTGGCAATGATGTGGCCTGCCAGGAGCAGAAGGGAGATGAACGTTGATGGTACTTCTGAGCCCTTCTCAAATGTCCACATGCACGTGCCTTTAGAATAGGGTTCCAGACTTGTGCTTTTCAAAATACCGGTTCTGTGGGTAGAGCCTGGAGCAGATCGGGGTGGGGGGCAGGGCCCCAGTTGGAGCCTGGTGGCTTGGCTATGTATTTATTTCATTCCTAGCAAATGGATCTGGCTTCACATGGGTTGGAATAACCCTGCGATTGATACAGAGAAGCCTTCAGGAAAACGTACATAGCTGTCGGAGTTGGACACCTTGTGCACACCCTGCCTGAGTGAAGCAGTGCCTGCCCCTGCCATGGTGCACCCCTATAGCTCCCTGTAGAAGGGGTCTGTCCACTCCATTCTCCTGAAGCAGGGGTTGCCCCACTGTAGTGGGGAGGGGACAGGCTTATACCTCTGTCCCTTTGCCTACTTATCTCCCCTGTTTTCAAACCATATGGACTGCAAAGCTAAGTGCTGGTTAGTGAAGTCTGGAAATACTGGCTGAAGATGTTACTGCACATGGACACGGTTAAATTAATTAATGCTTTTGATAAATCAAATAAGCTCAAGGTGCACACCCCTAGGGTCCCCTTCGTATGCATGCCAAGTTTTAGGTGTCTCGGTTTCACGGCGCTATGATGCTGACAGATGGACAGACAAACTTTTATTATTATAAATTAAATTTATATTCTGCCTTTCCACCAAAAATGGCACTCAAGGCGCTAACAATAATAAAATACAGATTAAAAACAAAATCTTAACTAAAACATAACATAAAAACAAAGCAATTAAAAACACAACTTTAAAATGAAATAAGGTAGAAAGGGGAAGATCAGGGGGCAGAACCTGCTGGTCCTGAAGGGTCAGGGGTGCAGATCCTGGCAAATTTTGGAGGGACAGGTTGGAGTTGGGTAGTTGAAGGCAAACTCTGGTGGGTTTGGACAGATCAGGAGGAAAAGGCCTATCTGAATCAGGGTAAATGGGGGGGGGATGTTCAGGGCCTCCCCTCCAGTTCAAAATAACTGGCTTATTAAACAAAATACCTGTTACTCAAACTGAGGCAGAAATATGGCAAAATACCTGACAGTTGGCATTCCTACTTTAGAGTGGGGAAGAGGGAGCCCAACATGTTCTTGGAGAACAAAGTTAGGCTTCTATCCTGGGTGTGTATGTGCATGTGTAAGTGTTGAGGGGGGAAACCAACTCTGGCAGGCTGCTGGTGGCTCCTAAACAGCGCTTGCTGCCATCAGCTCTTCCAGAAGTTGTTGCTTTTCAGCTCATGGTCTGGCAGACGGCAGCCCCCTTCTGCATTTGCCCAAAGAGTTACAGAATGCCAAAACCAACTGTGGATTACCCTAGGCTAGTCCCCCTTTTAAAGCCAGGGACCACCATCTTGTGGCAGTAGTCCACTGTGTGTTGCATGAAGAAGTCTTTCCAGCTGTGGTATGCTGTGCTGGGGCCCAGCCAACCAGGGAGAAGGAGTCAGGGAAGGAATAGATAGGGGGTTCTTCCTTTTCTTCAGGATGATCCTGTCAAAGGCAAAATAACCACCCTGCTTTGCACCCCAGACTTCACATCCTTCTCTTTTTGTCAATGTTAAACAGCAAACTCTACAGCAGTGTTCTCCAACCTTGGGTCCTCAGATGTTTTTGGCCTACAACTCCCAGCATGCCCCAGCCAGCTACACCGGCTGGGGCATGCTGGGAGTTGTAGGCCAAAAACATCTGGGGACCCAAGGTTGGAGAACACTGCTCTACAGCAAGGATGTTGAGAGCCTCTTTCAGCCCAAGGACCAAACTTCATTTTGGAGAAGCTCTTGGGGGCCACATTCCAGTGGTGGGCAAAAGCAAAAGGGGCAAAGCCAAAAATACCCCAAAGACCAGCATAGTGTAGCTTGAAGCTGTTACTACAAGTAACCTAAATACACCTAAGCAGAACCATTTCAATCTTTTAGAATGGGGGGGGGGGGAACTGCACAAAAGCTGGGAAACCACCAGATGATCAGTGGTTGGAGGATCCCTCCCGCCCAAAGAATTTTTATTTTGTTTTTTTTATTATTACATTTGCATCCCGCCTTTTCTTGCAAGGAACCTAAGGCAGGTTACATGGCCCTCCTCTCCATTTTATCCTCACAATAACCCTGTGAGGTAGGTTAGGCTGAGAGTCCGTGACTGGCCCAAAGTCACCCAGTGAACTTCATGGCTGAGTGGGGACTAGAACCCGGATCTCCCAAGTTTCTAGTCCAGCACTCTCACCACTACGCCGCACTGGCTCTCCAAATGACAAATAATGTTAAGAGGTGTGAGACGTGCATGCTCAAATATATATGTTCATTTAGAAAATGCTTGCCCCACTTTTCTCACAGCAGCTCAAAGTAGCTTCCAATAAATAATGTATCATGATGCAAATAGGGTGTTTTCTGTTGTCAATATACCCTTTGAACCTCTTCATTTTCTCATTCCCAACACATCTTCTCAGTGCGTTTTTGCTTTCGGTATCTTCGCTGCCAGCACTGTTTGCCGCAGTTCGAGTGCTTCCAGAGACTCAAATTCCAGCTTCCCCACTTTCATCTTGGATACCTCCTGGTATTTCACTGACTTAGAAAGAGCTGAATAGATGCTGCCCACTGGACCAGTCAAAGCACATCGCCCTCATGCACTAAATCACATCCTTGTTGTACTCCCCATTTAAGTAACCTGCTCAGCCCAACAAGACCTGCTTCTGTCCCCACGGTGGTGGCTAAAGTAGCTTAGAATCCACTGAAAGGCTGGGGGAAGTCCCTGATGGTGAAGCTGATAGCAGGGTTAATGTATGTTGAAAGGCAACTAAGCTGAAGTGATCTTACATGTGCATTCCAGCAGGAATAAGGGAGATCAGGCGGCTGCCCACGTCTCCCTAGGGAGGCCCACTTTACACTGGTTGGAATGGCTAAATTAGGCCATTCAAAGAATCCTCACTGTTGATCATTAATTCCACTGCCAACCTAGCCTTAGCTCAGTGTGATTGAGCACCTGCTTTGCATGCAGAAGGTCCCAGGTCCAATCCCCAGCATCTCCAGGTAGGGCTAGGAAAGACTCCTGCCTGAAACCCTGGAGAGCCGCTGCCACTCATTGGCCAAGTTTGCATGATCAGGGAAGGAAAAGAAGCCACGCTGGCTTCTTTACCTCGCCCCACGCATGCCAGTTGCACACCGCCTCATTTCCATAATTACTCACACTGGGCACGGGTTGCCATGTCATCTGAACCCGACGAGGTGGGTGGCAGGGGTGGCTTCCAAACCACCCCGCAACCCACGGCTTGTTCTAGGGTAGTTTGGAAGCCACTCCCGCCGCCCACCCTCGCCGAGTTCAGACTACATGGCAACCCGCGCCCTGCGCAGGTAATTATAGAAGTGAGGTAGTGCGTGACAGGCACACACGGGGTAATCAGGCAAACCCAGTCATCGTCAGCAATACTGGGCTAGATGGACATACGGTCTGACTCTATATAAGGCAGCTTCCTCTGTTCCTATCACTCTCCAGCCAGTGTTCAGAGGGGCCCAGCAATATGCCCTGCGAGGACTGCCTGCCATAAAATCATCTCCCACCTGTGTGACTAAGGATTTAAATCCTACTTTCTGGGTGGCACATATTCTGGGTGACATGCATTCTATGCACTCGTAGATTTTCCCGTGCAGGTTTGTGAAATGGGGTATTTGGTGAAAATCTGTCATCCCCAAGATCCTTTGCCCTGAAAGCAGATTTCTTACCCTTACTGCAAAATTTTTTTTTTAAATTGCTTAAAATGTATGAGCAAGGTCTAAGCAGAATTTCCCAGGAGCCACTTCTCTTTCCCAATTGTTTGGGTATTATTTATGGATATGAGCTTTAAGCCATTTAATCAATAGATTAATCAGTTAAAGCTTAAGTTGATTAATACATGGTGAGTCAGTTTTAATCAGTAGGCCTGGTGTCACTTAAGAGCAGACCTGTTTTATTATTTTTTGAAGCTATTTTGCCTCTGGTATGTTATATCAATAGGAACTAAGGTGGGAAAAGAAGAAAACATTAAAAATAACTTTTCCTTTTAACAATGAGTAGTAGCTTTTGTTTATATTCTTCATAATCTTCTTTGATCAATGCATTCACATTTGCTTGCTAAAAATATTTAAATTCTCGGTCTTGACAGCAGACTAAATTATGCCAAGCTAATGGTTATAGAACTGAGGTCTCCCGAGCATAGCTTTTGCACTGAAAAATAATAAATTAAAATTTTAGTAGGCAGTGTCACAGCCTTGCTCGTCTTGCTTTCATAAAGAGAAGGTCTCCCTAATCCTGCCCCATGGGCAAGGTTTAATTGTAAGCTAGGGCTCAACTCTGGAACTTCTTTTGGATGCCAGGGATCAGATCTGAAACATGCCAAGTGAGATATTAATGCATTAGTATTGGCATCTTCTGCTTCAGAGCAAGAGAATACCAGCTCCGACTACCTCATTTTTCCAAGACTGCCTATTCTATTATCTTGGAATATAGAAATAGATCTTTGTATTGTGGAGGTCAGTCTTCACATAGGAGAACAGAGCATCTGTGCCAGCTAGATTTCTATAAACTGGGCATTTTCAAGAGAGTAATAAGATGCTTCAATGATCCATTTGTGTTGGCAGTTTATTTATTTATTTATTGTATTTTTAAATCGCCCATCTAGCTGGTACCCAGCCAGTTGGGGTGTGTGTGTGGATAATCCGCTTTGGTGGCCTAGAAAATGGATATCAATACAGGGCCCAGAGCCACCCATATCACGCATTTGTTTGTACCAGTTTTTCACTACATACAGGCTGAAGAGAATGCCTCTGAGCGTATATAGCAATGATTAAATAAACTATGCAACTCACTGCCACATGATGTTGTGATCACCGCTGGCCTAAGTGGGCCTTTAAAAAGGGGGGGGGGAGATGGAGTAAAATTCCTGGAGGATGGGTCCCGCACTGGCTGTTAGCCAGAGTAGCTAGGAATGCAGCCTCCAGTTTCTGGGGCAGTGGGGCAGTATCCCCTCAGATTACAAGATGTTGGAATGGAGCAACAACGTGTGTGTGTGCTCATGTGTGTCTGCCTGTCTATCACTATCTTGTCCTGCTTCTGCGCTCTCCTGGGACAGCTGGCAGGCGCGCCACAGTAGGAGACAAAATACTGTGGTACCCCTTTAGTCTGGCTCAGATTGGCAGTTCTTATGTACAGAGCGCCACAGCCAGTCCTGATGAAGAGAATGCCAGGAGTGCCAAGCATGGAAGACAAGGCCTGTCAGGGGGGCGGGGGCAGTATCTGAGGGTATAAGCCTTGCCTGATAGCTTGAGTCCATTGAGAGAGGTGCAGAGGCCCAAGGACTCTAGTTGCCCTGGGACCGAAGAGCAGAAGGGGAAGCACACCCTGGCTTCTGCCATCAGCCAGGGGACCGAGGGCCACTGGGAGTCTGCACCCCCTGCTTCCCAGGAATGACATCAAACCGGGGGGGGGGGGAGACCAACCTGGTCCATCCATCAGCCAGAGAAGAGCAGCTGCAGGAAGGTCCCTTCCCCCCTTCCCTGCCAGAAGGGACACTTGACTCCAACCGAGAGTTGCCCCCTGGGACTGCAGAAGGTCAGGGAAAGGTCCTCTGGCCCCATCCATTGGCAAAACGGACAAGGGCCACCAATGGTTATCCAAGCAGGAACACCAGCAAGGGAAGAACAGGCTGGCCAAATATGCAACGACACGGTCCCTTACACTTTAGGACCACGCGCATAAACCCTTCTCAGGCTAAGCATCAACACTTAAAAACCTGAGTGGAGGGTCAAATGAAACCTTTCCCCTACTAATGAGGGGAAAGATTAATTCTGGTTATTAAGGATCTATTTTTAAATTTATGATGCTGTGGGTACAAAGGTGTGTGTGTAGATTTAAAAGTAAAGCAGGTTAATAACGCCAAGCTGACACGTAGGATTTGGGTAGCAAACGAAATAAAAATAAGTTTATTTTAATTATCAAAATCTTAGTTCCAGAAAATAAACCTGCCTACACCAAACACTTTATAATTAACCTAAGTCCCTATGACTCCAAATACTCTCTCCTCATACAATCACTGATTCCTCTTAAAACTCCTGACAAGACACAAATAACCCACCTAACCTAACTCCCAAACTCACTCAGAGCTCACCACCTTGTTCTGGCCATAAAAAAAGATCTCCCCCCTCTTCCTTTTCCCGCCACTCCCCTCCCTTTGTGTGTCTTGTCTTTTAATTTGTAAGTCTGAGGGTAGGGCCCATCTCTCTTCTTTGATGAGAGTCACTTTGGGAGACAATAATTGTCTGAAAAGCAGGATTAAAATGCATGCATAATAAATAAAATAAAGGCATGCATTTGCCAAGATGTCTAGTTTGACCCTCCATGTGAGGGGCGAGTGTACAGTCAGAGGCTCTGTGTTATTGCTGCACTTGATCTCTGCTTAAGCCCTGGAACTGAAAAGAGATTCTGGGGCTGAGCCCAGGCAAGCCTTAGCTGAAATTAATCCCTGCTTTGAGCCCCACTGCTCATTTCATAAATTAAGCCCTCGCTCTACATGTATGTGTAGTTCACCGGCTCCTGCCCCAGCCCTGATGCCTTTTTCTCTTTTTTCTCATGCAGCTGAACAGCTGAATGGCATAGGGGGTTCAGTGACAGTGCCCCCTGTGCCAGCTCCTGCCTCTCCAGATAAGCAGCCCTGCCTGGTGTCTCCAGCAGCTGCCGCAACACCCCACTTGGCCCCCTGCCTGGAGCCGAGCCAGAGTTCCAAGGTTGGGCCAGCCTGGGGGACCAAGGTGGCAGAGATCTCAACGGTGGTGGCGGCTGCAGCCCCAGCCGCTTCAGGGGTGGCTCCTCAGAGCAACGGCAGCACCAAGCCTGATGAAGAGAAGGCCAAGAAGCTGTTGTACTGTGCACTCTGCAAAGTGGCCGTCAATTCGCTGTCTCAGCTTGAGGCTCACAACAAAGGTATTTATTGACTTATTTATTTGATTTATACCCCACCTTTCTACCAAAGATTGGCACTCAAGGTGGCTTACAAAACAATTTAAAATAGATTAAAACAATAAAACACATTAAAATGCAATTTAAAAAAACCAACAATTACGGAATAAAGAAAGCACCCAACCCACAGAACCACTTACAGGCCAAAGGCCTTTTTGAATAAAGTGGTCTTTGCCTGCCATCAGAAGGATAGCAAAGAGAGAGCGAATCTAGCCTCCTTTGGGAGTGAGTTCCACAGCCTGGGAGCAGCCACTGAAAAGGCCCTCTCTTGCGTCGCCACAAAACACACCTCTGATGGTGGCGGTCTCCAAAAGAAGGACTTCTGCAGACAATCTTAAGGACCAGGCAGGCTTATATGGGAGAAGGTGGTCTTTTAGGTAGCCTGGTCCCAAGCCATGTAGGGCATAGGTCATAACCAGGACTTTGAATTTTGCCCAGAAACAGACCAGGAGCCAGTGAAGCTGCTGTAACAAAGGAGATGTGCACCCTGTAACCAGCCCTGGTCAACAGCCTGGCCACAGCATTCTGGACCAGCTGAAGTTTCTGAATAGTTTTCGAAGGCAGCCCCACGTAGAATATATTACAGTAGTCCAAATGGGATACAACTAAGGCATGGGTGACCGTGGCCAGATCAGATGTCTCTAGAAATGGGCACAACTGGTGCACTAGCCTCAGCTGTGCAAACACACTCCTGGCCACCGCCAAGACCTGTGCATCTAGGTTCAGGGCATTGCTGTTGTTATTATTACACCTTTCTTCTTTGTAAAGTGCACTTCAGAAGGTTTGTTTGCAGAAAAGAAGCTCTGTGTGTGCACGCACGCACGCGCACGCACGCTTAATGTTTCCCCCACCAGTGAATTCTCTCTCTCTCTCTCTCTCTCTCTCTCTCTCTCTCTCACACACACACACACACACACACACACACTGCTTTTTCTCCCACAGGGTTCCAGACTCATATATACAAGATAAACATCAGCCCAGAATGTCAGCAAGAATAACAGCTGGGGTGGGGATTCAGGTGGAAATCAACTGGCAGGGGAAAAGTTAAACAGCGCTCCTTAGGACTCTCCAGCTTCTGCTCTGCAAAGCACCTTGAGGGTGCTTTGCAAAGGAGGAGGGGTCATCAAACTATCCTTACATGCAACGGTGTGATAACTTGTCATTTCGAGCAAATGTTACTTTTTTAAATGATTTGTCCCAGCATGTAATTTAGTTTGCGCTAAAAGGAAAGAAAACAAAATGAAAACAAAGCCCTTGAGTTCTGCATACAGGCGTTATAATTTCTGCATCAAGACAATTTGAATTCTGCAACCTGCTTATATTCTGCAAATTTGTATCATTTCTTCTTCGCAGTTTGTTCTAATTTTGCTAGACGCACAGGGAGGAGGCAAGGAGCTATTTTCCCCATTACTGGAATCCTTATTCAGTCTGCCCTTTGGCCTCTCATGTTTCAACAGGTGTTGCCCCCCACAAGCTTTTAAGCATAACATCACAGCCATACTGTCATTCAAAATCTGTTAGAGCTGATTGAATGGCACTAAAGGGTGCTGAAGTGCAGTGTGTGAATATTTCCTTTAGGGCGCAATCCTATGCATGTTTAGACACAAAAGAAGTCCTACAACTCCCAGCATTCCCCAGCCAGCACTGGCTGGGGAATGCTGGGAGTTGTAGGACTTTTTTCTGTCTAAACATGCATAGGATTGCACCCTTACTGTCTGATGGAGCCATTTTTAAAAATTCTATCGAAAGGAGTGGCAGGAATAAAGGAAAAACATTCCACACGAAGGCCCTTGAGACTGCAGGGAGAGGTGAGAGGATGTGTTCTTTTGATATGCTGCATAGCTCATGCAGATCAGAAAGGCAAGGAAGAGGCAACACCTAATCTGCCTCTTTATCGCAGAACTAGTCCAATGTGGCTCTTCTATATTCTGCTTGATCTTACAGCCATTGTTCTTTCTGCTATATTTGGTCAGTAAAGATTGTATCTCTGCCACCCCTTTTCTCTTAGCCCAGTTATGCCTTTACGGAGGTGGAGAGCCCCCCAGATGTTGCTAGACTACGATTCCCATCATCACATGACCTTTAGCCATGTGGACTAGGGCTGATGGGAACTGAAGTCTGACAACATCTGGAGGGCCACCGATTCCCCGCCCCTGCATGAGCAGCTGCATGACAGGCAGAATTTCAACAGGTGCATCTTTCTCCAATATAGAGGTGCAGAACTGAGGGAAAGTCACCTTGCGGCTCCCAAAGCTGCTTCTCTTCTCTTTGTAGATGTACAGCCAGAAAACTGCAGCCAGTTAATTCAGTGTACTTTTCATTCTCCACTTCTGACACCATGTAATGTTTCTGGGTCCAAAACAGGCTATGAGGAATAATTTAAAATACAACTTTATTTTAAGAGCATCTAAAAATCTCTTATACAACAATCTACAGGCCTCTGGAACTGCCCAGGCCATGTGACTTTAGGGCAAGTCCTCAAATTACCAATTCCTTAATACTAAGGGAGTGTCAATAAAGTATAAAATCTGTCATTGAACTGACAGATTATGACAGAACTTTAGGAAGTGTACATTGGGTAGAACTTCCGAAGGGAGCAAGAAGCATTTTAACATGATGACACCTCAGAGGTTCATGACAATATACATGTGTTTCATAGATCTGTCACAGGAAGCTAAGAAATGGAGAAGGGGATCCCTTTTTAGGAGAGGAAGTAGGAATTTTTGCATCATGCAAGTGTTAAAGGCACAGGAGTCCAGCAAGAAAGTGGCAGTCTTTCTTTCTCTGCTGACAGTCTTTCCTTCTCCCACTCCCCTGCTTCGTGTGTGTGTCCAAAACCTAGCTCTTTTGTCTCCTTTTCCCATAATATGTTACATCTTTGGCCTGGTTGCTGTGGAAACAATAGCAAGAGCCTTGGGTGTGGTTGCAGAGCCCCTCTTGGCAGCAAGACAGACATTCCCCACAAAATGAGCTCACAGGCGTAGCAGCTTAAGCCTTCTCTGGAAAACCAGGGCTCCCCTCTTCCGCCCAACTTTCCAGGACTGTAGAAGCAGAGACGGAGGCCGGGATATAGAAAGCCCAGCTGCCTGCCTTCCTGCTGCCATTGAGCCTGGCTTGGCGTTTCAGCAAGCTGCATGCCTTTTCCATCCACAGACATTAGTCTGGTAGAGAGCTGTAGGGCTGTAGCTGAGGGCCACCTGAGGAGCTGTAAAGGCAACTTAGAAAGCAGAGGGGTCTAGGGGTCAGAACAGTGGAACTAAGCTAAGGCCAGTAAAGGCCATGGTAGCAGACTTGAGGTGAATGACCCAGATGGTGCCTCCCCTCAACCCCGGTCCTCCAGTAGTCAAAATATATCCTAAAATAAATGATGGACAATTTCCCGCCTTTAATGGTAGTCGGCATTTATTGCCTGAGGGGGCTGCCTCATTCTTCCTCATGTTCCAGCCAGTTCTGGTAGCAGGTGTGTGTAGGGAGAGCTCTGTCTTCCATTTTATAAATATATATATAATTGTAGGGTGCTCCATGGTACCAAGCCATTACCCAGAAAACCGTGTACTTCACTGAGAATCAGTTACAAGGGAAGAGTTGGTTAGAACAAGGCTGGAATTACCCATTATGATAAATACCCTACAGAGCAAGCCTCAACGAGCCTGGTTGAAAATCTCTTCTGTCCAGTGGTGTAGTGGAGCTGAGGCTCACAGTGACGCAAAGCCCACACTGTTTGATTAGCAGTGAAGCCAACGTCATCTGCCACCCTCCACCCACCTCAGACTTCCCTGTTCCCTCCGAACTTAGCTGCAATCCCCACAGTAGCTGTGGGGAGGGTGGAATGAATTTTCTCAGCAATAAGATATTGTTCCCTGTTGTAATGCAAAGTATTTTGGGGTGGCTTGGTCTTGAATGGGAAATTGAGACCCACTAGCTATAAAAAAAAACACCTGCTGCCGAGGGAGATGAAAACTGCTAGAACTGGTTTGTTGATATGGATCAATACAGCTGCCTGCTTTTTTGGACTCTCCTGGGGGGGGGGGCGCCTATGGGAATTGCCGTGGTGGGCAGCTGCCCTTCAGAGCTTTACCACTACACCACTGTCTTTGGCATAATATTCTGGAACTTGTTCCCATGTGAAGCTATTCAGCTCTCTCCATTATAGTCCTTCTGAAATTCCTCAGAGCTTAGAACATGGCCGTCTGAAGAGACAGCTTCTTTATGATAATGATAATGCGTAGCACACTTCTGTAATGCAGTTCAATTGTTCAGAGCGCTTCATGTACGTTATCTAAGGGCCAAGCTGCACATTAAGTGAAAAGCCTTATTGACTAAGGTGCTTCGAACTGGCCTAGTCTTTTTTTTGTAGGGAGGTAAAAAGCAGGCACGGGTGCCCCCATTTTGAGCAGGCATGGGGAATTTAAACCTTTCCTGCCCCTGCTGTTTTTCCATGAAGGCCCTACTTTCATCAAAGTAGCCCCTTTGTGAGCAAAGAGCAGCTGGATTTGAGGGTTCACAGGAAAACAACACTCAGGAACGGGTTGTGCTGCCCTCCCTCGCTCCACGGTTCTGCTTGAGATCAGGGGCCCGCACCACTGTTTTTTGTTTGTTTTTTTTCCAAAAGGAAGAGATGGGGCCACTTTTTCTAAGCACATTAGTTAAGAACATTTTTACCGCAACTTGTAGTTTGGCCCCAAGTCATGTGTGGGCAACTTTTGTTCCTCCGGTTGTTTTGGCCTATAACTCTCATCATCTCTCACCATTGGCTACTCTGGCTAGGGCTGATGGCAGTTGTAGGCTGAAACATCTGGAGGGCCACAAGTTTCCGACCCCTTCCCTAAGTAAACCTTACCGTCAGCCCTGGAAGTAAGTTTTATTACCTCCATGTTGCAGATTGGGTGACAGGACTTAAGAGTGGCTTAATTAAGGGCCCCTCATGCGTAAGTTTGTGGCTGAGGTGAGATTCAAACCAGGAACTTGCTGGCCACACAGCTCACTCTCTTCACTGGCATTCTACACTAGGGGAGCACTTTCCCAGAGTTTCCAGAAGCAGCTAAATTTAAGACCATAAAAAGCTGCCATATAGCAGGCCAGACTGTTTATCCATCTAGCCCAGAAGTGTCTGCTCGGACTGGCAGCAACTCTTTAGGGTCTCAGGCAGAAAAGGGTCTTTCCCAGCACTTGCTACCTACATGATCTTTTCAACTGGAGATGTCAGGGATTGAACTGGGGGCCTTCTGCATGCAAGGCATGTGCTCTGCCCCTGAACTGTGGGTCCTCCCCCTTGGTAGCTGGGTCAGTGTGAGCTCCAGAATGCCTTGTGTACACAGCAGGAGATTTCAAGGGTGGCGCAGGATGGAGTGAACAGTACTTTGGGAATGGTATGTTGTGTGTATATGTGGCTGGTTTGAAGTCAGCAGATGAGTGCAGGACAGTGTGTATTCTATGGTCGCCGTAGAAATGCAGAAATTCGTACTGAGTGCAGAATTCAGCGTCCGGAGGATCTCAGTGTGGAGGGAGTCCCAACAGGGAGTGATGTAACGGAGCATCTTCTTTAATAGACCTTTCTCAAGAGGTCACTTTTAGCCTTTACAGTTACGGAGCCACTTCCTGCTCTCTGCCTAGGTACAAAGCACAAGACTATCCTGGAAGCGCGCAGCGGGTTGGGGCCTATCAAGGCATATCCACGCCTGATCCCCACGGCTGGAGGGGAGCCAGGCAGCCAAGACCCCAGTGCTCAGGAGAGAACCTTCCACTGTGAAATCTGCAACGTCAAGGTCAACTCGGAGATCCAGCTCAAACAGGTGTGGGGCCCAGTCGCAACACCGTGGCAGGGCATCTTGCCAGAGGAGGCCTACCTGCTCCTAGGAAAATGGTTCTGATAGTAGCCAAGGCCTTTTGACAGTGCTGAGCTACGGAAGAGCTAGATGCTAAAGAAGTTCATGCCTCTGAGTGTACACAGAGTGCATTCCCCTATCCACCAAGTAACAGCAGCTAGCCCTCATACATCTGGGATTAGGGAGTGGATGGCTCTCATGTCAAAGGGTGCAGTTTCCAGGCAATCTTGAGTTGCCCATATCAGGGCTTTTTATTTCAGAAATGTAAGCACTGGCTGTATCCCAAGTCACTGGGGTAGAGTCAGCCCTCTCAAGCAGTGAGGTGAAGTGTCCACCTTCAGTGGCAGATTTTGGTCTCCATCGAGGGCAGCAGCGTGTGGGGCAGGTCTGACCCACGGGGCACAGTAGTACTCTTGTACAGCTCTTGTTCATTTCAGTGGGCCCGTTCTGCACTGGGATGTGAGCTGCTGCATGTGTGTATGTAATGCATGTGTGCTCCCACGCGTTGGTTGTCCCCAAGGTGTACACACAAGGTGCCGTGGCAGGCACACAAATTAACTAGATCCAGAAGCAGCTCCATGGACATATGGGAACCTCATTTCATGCACATTGCTGGATTGGGGGGCCGAGCGGGGGGTTTGCAGCTATTGAGTGGGAGAATAAAATCAGAGAGCCAGGATTCCTTGGTTGCTCCTAAGCATTATCTCCAGTTCTTCTTCTTTGGTTTCACAGCACATTTCCAGCCGGCGGCACCGGGATGGAGTAGCCGGGAAGCCCAACCCCTTGTTGAGTCGGCACAAGAAGCAGCGAGGCATGGCAGAGCTGCCGGTGAGTAGAGGCAGGCATTTGCCCAGGTTGTCGGGGCTTGTGTGCATCTCTCTGTTTAAGTGCCATTCGACAAATGACACACAGCACTATTTTTTGACAGACTTTGATAGTTGACACCCCATTAACTCAAATGACAAAACTGAACAAGTAGAATGGCGAGAGTTAAACATCCAAAATTGGAGGACAAATGCAAACGTTGAAAATTTTAAAAACCTTGGCATTTCATCAGAGTTTGAACCTTGTTGAAATCTTTCAGCTCTAGCTCATGACCCCGCCCACTGAGCTTCACAGCTGGATGCAGATCCGAATCTGGGTTTCCCTGCTTCGGTGCTCACGGCCCTTCTTCGATTGCCCCTCATGTCTCTTCTCTTCTCTCTTTTGTCTCCACAGGGCTCCCTGGCCTTCCACAAGGAGCTCCCCAAGTCACTGGCAGCTGGATTGCTGCCCAATCCACTGGCTGTAGCGGCCGCCATGGCAGCAGCCGCTTCCACACCCCTGACGCTGCGACCAGCCCCAACGCCGCCACTGTTGCAGGGCCCGCCTCTGACGCACCCGCTCCTGCGCCCAGCTCCGGGGCCCATCCGAACTGCACATGGACCCATCCTCTTCTCGCCATACTGATGCCAGCCCGTCCGCCCACCTGCCTGCCACAGTCCTGGGACTCCTGGCACCACTGGAACCGCCCCCCCGGCAACTAGCAACCAGTCCCGGCAATGTCACACGGCGTCCGGTCCCGTCCGATGGGAGCATTTTACTTCCCCACTTCCCCCCTTTTTTTCTTTTTAACTGGAAATGGAATTATTTTTCTGAGAAGAGAAAAGGGACAACCCCACCCTTCCACATACACACACATACACACACACACACATACACAACGGCCGCTCTCCGCCCCATCCAGGGTCCCGGCCAAATCTGCACAAGTGCTGGGCTCTCCCACGGGCTGGACTGGGGTGTGTTTGTCTGTGTGAGTACTTGTGTGTGTATGTGTGACAGTCACATCTCCCGAGGTACGAAAGGTTGGGGAGTGGTAGTGCCTCCCCAGGACTCCATGGAGCACTGAAAGGGGAGGTCATTCTGGTACCTCAGGGAATGATCAGCGAGCAATCTCCTTTCATCCCAGAGCTAAGGGGGCCTTGCCCCCCCCACTCATACAAGCCATTGTCCACTTGCACTGAGAGGTGGTGTGTGTGTGTGTGTGTGCGTGTGCGCGTGTGCGGGACAGAAGACAAGGGCCTCCAGAAAAAGAGCCCCTACTGCAATAATGCTGGCCGGCACCTCCATGTACATATCCCCTGATTCCACTCCTCCCCACCCCAACCCCTGTGCTGGCCCCATCCTCACTGCGCTTCCATGCAACAGGGGGCCCCCCATGGGCTCCCCCACCGCTGCACTTCGACAAGAGACTGGCCGAGCAAGTACTGTGCTCCCATTTCCCACGCCCCCCCCCCTCCATTCTTCCTGCACTAAGAGGCAGACGGACATCAACCCACTAAGTCGTGTTTATCAAATCCGGAGGAACCAGGGAGCCTCCCTCCTCTGGGTCGAGGAAAGCACCACCCCCGTCGCCTCGCCTGGAAACGGATGTGACGGGCCTCTGTGAAGAAGGGTCGGGATCCCTCCTGAGGAGTTGCTTGCATCTCTTTCTGCCTGTAGACCTTTCCTTTGGGTTATTTGTGCGGTTGCCACGACAGCACAACACCTCTCCCTCGCCTTCCCCCTGGCCCGTTTCTGCAGAGTTGGGTCCCCATCCCTTTTCTTGAGCAAGTGGGACGTTAACCAAGAGGCCAGGTTGTTAGTTTCCTGGAGATTAAGCAGCCCCCTCCTCCTAAAAGCCCAACCCCACCAGAGCGCATAAAATTCCAGATGCTTGTTAAATTCCCTGGCACACATCCTAGTTGGCACCTATCGGTGGATTGTCTCTCTGTGTGTGTGTGTGTGTGTGTGTGTGTGTGTGTGTGTGCATTTGTGTGTGTTGATTAATGGAACGATGGAGGTTCAGGTTTGCCCTTTCACACGCACACGCGCGCACACACACACACACACACACACACACACACACTGTGGTCTGCGGTTTCCCATCTCCCCAAGCAGAAGAACAAGGCAAGGCTCCAAACCGGAACCCCGTAGCCCAGGGAAGAAGGTCTTCCATGCCATGGCCAGTATCCTGGCCACCACTACTCTCCCCTGCCCCTTGGCCCCTTACAAAACTGTGACTGAAGTTTAGAGCAATAGAGACACTGGCGTGAGGGGCGGGGGATGGGACCCACCTCCCCCCCCCAACCGGCATGAATCACGCCAGGCCCGTCCCATGTTACCTCAGTCCTTGACGCCCACAGGGCAACGTGTCCCTCCCCGTCTGCCCGCTCTGCCCATATACCCCAGGTGTCCTGTTCCCCCCCCCCAGAGTGTCTGTCTCTCCGTCCACCATCCATCTGTCCATGCTAGACTCTCCCTGTCTCTCTCTCTCTTGCTGACACCAATGCCTTTCTGCTTCATCCCACATCGCACCTTTGATTCTGCCCCTGCCTCCCCACCCTTTGACGACAATAAAAGGAGTGATAAGGCTCATGTACGCCTGCATTCGGTCTGTCTTCATGTCTGTCGGGGACTGCTGGGCATCGGCTGGGAACTCCGTGATTTCAGAATGGAATCAGTCCTAGTAAGCTGCTGTGGACTGTGTGTACTCCAATCCCAGAGCCCGCTTCCGGTGCAGAAAGGGACAAGGGATATGCTCCGTCAGCCCCCGTGGCAGGCAGTATAAAACCAATGCATTGGCTAGGCCTGACAGAAATACTAGGAGTCCTGCTTTTTTGCCTTTTCCAGATCAACAGACTAGTGCATTCTGCTTGCTCCAACTCTACTGGCCTTGGGGACACTTTGCCGGTGGTGTAGTGGTCGATTTTGAATTGCAGGGGCTTATCATGACAGTCCCCATAACGACAACTCCAAGAAGAGTCCAAAGATTCAGGCAGGTGTGTTGACCCATATCAATAAACCAGTTCTAGCAGTTTTCATCTCCCATCAGGAGCAGGTCTTCTGTTAATAATAATAATAATGATAATGATAATAATAATAATTTATTTCTATACTGCCCAATAGCCGAAGCTCTCTGGGCAGTTTACAACAATCAATTAAAAATACAATACAATATAAAATACACAATAAAAACATTATTAAAAATTTAAAATGACAGCAATAGTGAGACAAGTTAATACAACGTGACCTGTAAAAAAGATAAAAATGACCACCCCACCATGCACTATTTAGAGTTGTTAAAAGCCTCGACATAGAGGGCAGTCTTAACCTGGTGCCAAAAAGATAGCAGAGTTGGCGCCTGGCGGGCCTCAGGGGAGCTTGTTCCAGAGTTGGGCTACCGCAGAAAAGACCCCCTTGTCACTGCCCTCTGAGCCTCCCTCGGAGATGGCATTTGGAAGAAGGCCCCAGATGTTGAACATAGTGTCCAGGTAGATGGTGATCAGGAGAGGTGTTCCATCAAGTATTGTGGTCCCGAGTCGTGTAAGGCTTTATTAAAGGTTAAGACCACCACCTTGAATCAGGCTCGGAAGCATACAGGCAGCCAGTGCAAGCGGGTCAGAACTGGTGTTATGTGTTCGGACCTTCTGGTCCCAGTAATGAGTCTGGCTGCCGCATTTTGCACAAGCTGCAGCTTCTGAACAGTCCTCAAGGGCAGCCCCACATAAAGTGCATTGCAGTAGTCTAGCTTTGAGATTACCAGAGTGTAGATTACTGAAACCAGGCTATCCCTGTCCAGATAGGGGCGTAGCTGGGCCACCAGCCGGAGCTGGTAGAAAGCACTCTGCGCCACTGAGGCCACCTGAGCCTCAAGTGACAAAGATGGCTCAAGGAGAACCCCCAAGCTACGGACCTTCTCCTTCAAGGGAAGTGCAACCCCATCCAGAACAGGTTGAACTCCCTCCATCCGCTCAGAGGAACCACTCACTAACAGTATCTCAGTCTTGTCTGGATTGAGCTTCAGTTTGTTAGCCCTCATCCAGTCCATTGTTGCAGCCAGGCACCGATTTAGCCATGAGTCTTTATTGCCAATTCAAGGCAAAGCCACCCCCAAATACTCTGCATTACAACAGGGAACAATATATTATTGCTGGGAAAATTCATTTTCCTCCAGCTACTGTGAGGATTGCAGCTAAGTTCGGGGGGGGGGAGCAGAGAAGTCTGAGGTGTTGCTGTGGCAGATGACGTCAATGTCCCTACTAATCAAAAAGTGCCGGCGCTGCATCCTTGACCGCCCTGGCTCTATTGCGCCACTGCACTTAGCTCAGTGCTTCTCAATTATTTTCTGTCATGCCCCCCCTAGGAAGAAGAAAACATTTCGCGCCCCCCGCGCAACTGTAAATAGTATCATTTGTCTATAAAATTGTTATAAGTACACCTCTGCATAACACTGTATCCTTATTAACGTATAAGAGAATAAAAAAAGAAAGAAATGTGGATCAATTTACAAAAAAGAATAGCTTTATTAACTGTAGCAGAAAAGATTTAAAGGAGCACAGGATTTAAAGGAACACAATATTAAAAAAAACTTTTAACTGAGGTCAAACGAGCCCCCCTTTACGGAGCCTCGCGCCCCCCCTGGGGGGCCCGCCCCACTATTTGAGAAGCACTGACTTAGCTGGACAACACATCTTCTGGGTCTAGATTTGGGTATGGCCACCCAAGGCCCCAGGCTGGCCCCAACAGTGTCACTATACGAAATTACAGAGCCTTGGGAGATGAGGAGGGATTTCGGGGGAAGCAAACTCCCTCTCTCCCTGCCTCTTCAGCCCCTGCCTACTTGCCAAGTTGTGAAAATCCTGGTGAGGAACATGCACTGCGTATTATTAGCTTGCAAAGCTGCTGAGTGGCAAACAACTTTGATCAGCTCAGCTCTTGCGCAGCTTCAATTGCTGTTGTCAGATTAGAGACTTCAGTGTAAACTGTTCTGATCACTTATGTCCCAAAACCAGGAGATCGTATATCTAAAGGACTCTAATCCTAAAATGAGAGCTCTCCTATTTAGGACCATTTCACCCATTATGATATGAATGGGCCCTTGATATATGTAGATGCATACTGCGGCTGTCAAGTATTTTACAAGTATGCTGAACATCACCACCAGAGGCAAACCCACCCAGGCCACTGCCTTGGGCAGCAGGTTATGGATGCTATAGTGGGAGTCAGACAAATGTGACCCACACAGCACAATCTGGGTAGTTCTGCACAAGTGCCACCAAAATTAACGAGATGCGCAAGAGCAGAGTTCGTATTTCTGTGCTTGTCCTGGAAGATTTCCCAGTAGCTAGTGCCTTGTGGGAAATAGTTTTAAAATGCTGTTCGTTTTTTGCGCTTTAATTCCGAAAATGTCTCAGGGTGGCCCTGCGAACAGCTCAGATTAGTTCAGGTTCAGGGCCGGATTAAGATAGGGGCTATTGGAGCTGCAGCTCCAGGCCCCTACCATAAAATAGGCCCACAGCCGGCCCGGCAGCGCGCGGCACGCCCACTCGCCCGAGCCGCGCCGCCGCCTGCTGGCTGCTGCCGCTGCTGCGCTGCCGCACTTGCCCTTGCGTCAAGACGCCAGGCAGCAGCTCCCTCGCGGCGGCTGCGGCGGGCCCGCCCCTACCAAAATAGGCCCACAGCTGAACCGATCCGGCAGCGCGCGGCGCGCCCACTCGCCCAAGCCGCGCCGCCGCCTGCTGGCTGCTGCCGCGCTGCCACACTTGCCCGTCGAGACGCCAGGCAGCGGCTCCCTTGCGGCGGCGGTGGCGGCTCTTCCCGCCGGGGACCTGCGACTCTGCGAGATGCCCCGTCTGTCCGGCTCGGGAGAGCCAAAGCCACTCCGGTAAGGTAAGGTGGTTGCCCGCGCGCGTGCGCGCGTCTGCCTCTGACCCGGTTCTCACGGCCTGGTGGCAGGACTGGCGCGCCGCCGGCGGCCCGGCAGGGAAGCAGCAGCGTGCGCGGCTCTGGCTGGGTGCCGACGGACTCCCCCGGGTCAGCCTTCCCCAACTGGGTGCCCACCAGCGGTGTTGGACTACAACTCCCATCGTGCTGGCTGGGGGTGATGGGGGCTACAGTCCAGTTCACCTGGAGGGCGCCAGGTTGGGGGAGGCTGGCCGGGGGTGGATGGGGACAAAATCCTCAGCACCAGGCCCATAATGGTCTTAATCTGGCCCTGTTCAGGTTTAGTGTTGGTCTGCTCTGGACGTACTGCTGTTCCGCTGAGAGAAGGCTGCTTGCTCCTTAGCTATTCAGCAAGCAATGCTGATTCCCACCAGCAGGGGGCAGAGGAGCACATGTTTGTTCTATGTAGTACGGTAGGTACCTTTATCCCCTATGAGCATTTCCTCTTTCTATTGATCCAGGTAAACAGGTTGTCAGATTTCTTATAACATTACAAGACCTGGACATGTCGTATTTTCTACCTCTCTCACTCAAAACCCTAAAAGCCTGTTAATGGAAAAGGTGCCTCAGACGAGTGAAAAGTGGAACGCATTGATCTAACCATTCCAAATGACATGGATCTTAAAATGTGACCATCTTAAAAACCATGGGTGGATATATAGTTGCGATGGAGAAAAAAGTCGTTAAGTTTGTATTTTAACATGGATTTACCAAATTTTGCCCTTTCAAACCCCTATCCAAACTGAAACTCAGTTGTCTTTTGAAATGTTCAGTTCTCCGAATTTTGCAATGGAGTTCTCCAATAAAAAGGTGTTCAAAATGTGTATATTAGGGGAAACAATGTTCAAAATGCATTCTATTGGGAAAATTGCTTGCAGAAAATATGTATATTGGGCCAAGATGCATCCAGTAGGAGAAATGTGCACAAAAATGCTAATGAATTTTCATGCAAACATTAAAAAAACAAAAACCACATGTCAATATTTGGGATGAACTAATATTAAGACTGGAGAAATTCTCCCAAGTTCAAGACAAAACTGAACTGAAGATTAGAAAAAATTAGAAGAGGAGAGAAACCAAAACTGACAGATTTGTCCATCTCTAAAATTTTCCCCGGTGGAAGCTGGTGGCTCCAATGTGTGTGGAGCGGTGTATCCACTCCGGGTTGTAGGCGGAACTTTTAAGGAGCTATCCGTGGTGCTGAACCTATTTTGGCCTAGGGTTCAGCACCATGGATAGCTCCTTTAAAGTTCTGACTGCTGGCATTCAATGTGCGGTGGAAAATTCTCACTCCTGCAAGCTGTTAAAAGTTCACACCCTGCATAATGAAGCTGTAGAAGTCACTGTCACAAGGGGTTTTGTGGACCCGTTTGCGAACCGTGCGATGAACAGGCCTGGGGGGAGAACGATCGTGAACAGACTCGCGTGAGCATGTTCGCGTTGACTGAACAGCCATTTTCAAATTTCTAGCACAACAATAGCAGCTGCAGTTGTTTTGTCTCCCTATAGCCTCCAGATGTTCTTCGACTCCCAAAGCCTATCAGCCCTAGCCAGCAAGGCCAATGGTCAGGGGGTGCTGGGACATCCAAGGGACCCCAGATTCCCTGCCCTTGCTACAGCCTCAGCTTTCCTCCTTTAAAGATGCCCATTTAGCACTGCTCCTCCCATCTTTGCTAATGCCTCCTCTTGTAAAAGAAATCATTTGATATTATATAAGCAAGGACATGTTGGAGGGGCTATGGCTCAGTGGCAGAGCACCTGCTTTGCATGTAGAAGTCCCAGATTCAATCCCTGGCATAGCCAGGTAGGGATGGAAAAATTCTTGCTTGAAACCCTGGGGAGCTGCCAGTCGGTGTTGACAATACTGGGCTAGATGGACCAATGGCCTGGCTCCATATAAGGCAGCTTCCTATGTACCTTTTTGCATGTACAGAGTACCTGTTTCCTCACTACTTAGCAACCATGGCCTTTCCCCCACCCCTCCACACACACATAGAATTAAGGAACACAATTTCCAGAGCAGATGGAGGGCTCCTTTACAGGTCTGGCCCGCCATGCTGCCCGCTCACCTGCCAAAACAAAGCGCTGCCTATAGCTTTCTTGACAGCATTCTGAGAACACTGTCCAAAAATGCTTTTAAAACTTGCAAAACTTACAGCTTAGGGCAGTGTTCCTGTACTGCTGATGAACTTTCTGCCAGTACTCTTGTACCTAACAGCATCCAGTCAGGGCCAAAGGAGATGGGACGCATGAGATCTTCATGGACCTTCCATGTCAGCACCTCTGGTCTGAGCCTCGTGCTCACCGCTGTGGACTTCCCCACCTGCACCAACTGAGCCTTCCGGGCCAGCTCAACTTCCCCTCCCCAAATCTCCCAAACAGGCAAGCTTCAGCCTCTTCACATATGCTAGATGTGGTGGGATAGAGTGTTTTTGCTTGATTTGCCTCCAATCAATCCTTCCCTCCCTCTCTTGGGGTTCTTTAAACAAGCAACACTCCTTCCCAGACCTGCTCAAAGCTACATTTTTGCATCAGTGAGAAACGGTTCACAAACTTCACACACTCTTAACACTGACATCACTTCTGTGTAGGGGATTGTGTTGTGTCCCGTCATGGCTGATACATCCCACATGAATGTTAGCCATGTGCATGAGGCAAGGTACTCCAGTTGGCAGTGGGCAAAACAGACCCATGTGCATTCCTTGCATGGGAGTGCATGCACACAGTGCATCATGTGCGAAGCAGCTTTGGACTCCATGCTTAAGACATGCGACCACGTCTTAAACCACACTCTGCTTTGAGTCTTACTGGCTGGATAACCAAGAGCAAGAAGTAAATGTAGCTGCTTACCCAAGTACATCCCTTTACTTCTATACATGTCGGGTGGGAAACCTGGTGTCTTCCAGATATTGTTGGACTACAACTCCCATCACACTTAACCATTGGCCGTGCTGGCTGGGGCTGATGGATGTTGGAGTCCAGCAACATCTGAAGGGCCATGGGTTCAAGTGCCCCCCTCCCTGATATAAGTGAATGACTGTGATTCATTTCTATGAGAAATGTAAAATACAGCATTTTGGGGATACATTTGCGGTGAGGAGACCACTTCCTTGAAATTGGGGAGAGATTCCACAAGGGTGTGTGTATATATGTGTGTTTGTGTCCACCAAGGGTCCATGCAATATACAAGCCCTTTTTCTGTACAGAGGGGGAGAGACCACCTGTGATAATGATGGGCAAAAAAGAAAACCAGCATGGGGCTCTGTGGATGACATCTGGAGGGACACATGTTTCCCATCTCTGCACTAATGCTTAGCACAGGGGAGGGCAACATGTGGCCATCCAGATGTTTTGGCCTACAACTCCACATCAGGCTTAGCCAGCATAACCAATGGTGAGGGATGATGGGAGTTGTAGGCCAAAACATCCGTAGGGCCGAGCGGGGACTAGAACCCGGATCTCCCGAGTCCGAGTCCAACACTCTCACCACTACGCGCATATGGCAGCCCTCCCTCCCAATTTTGGAGGGGCAGGGGACACAGCTCTGTTGTACGACACATGCTTGGCACATAAAAGTTTTGAGGTTCAATGCTCGACATCTCCAGGTAGGGCTGGGAAAGAACCCTATCTCAAAACCTGGAAAGCCACTGCCAATGTACAATACTGAATTCAATGGGCCAATGGTATGAAGCCAGTTCCTTACATTCCTATGCACAAACAAGCCAGTCTAATGTGAATTACGCCCCATCTCAGGCGCTGCGTCAGGTCTGGCGCGAGCTCTCTTGCCTCCTGAAAAAGAACTTGCGCTGCCTCCTCCGCACCCCCTCCTTCCCTGCTGCCGCTCCGTGTGCATGCCCCTTTCCCCTCCTCCCTCCCTCCTGCTGCCGCCATGCACTCACCCCTCCCTCCGTCCTCTCTCCCGCACATGTCCATCCCCCCCTTACCTCTGCTGCTGCGTCAGGGCTCTTGCTGCGAGATCTCACAAGTGGCTGCGGGGCTCTTGCAAGATCTCAGCAGGGTCTCGTGAGACCCAGCCAAAGATCTCACAGTACATGGCCAAGATCTCAATCTGGAGCACTGCAGCAAGAGAGGGCTGGCGGCTGCTCCAGACAGCCCCACCAGCCATGCTCTCACTGTGGGAAAAGCAGGGCCGGTGCTACCATTAGGCCAACTAGGCAGCTGCCTAGGGCGCAGGGCTAGAGGGGGCGCCAGAAATGCCTTGAAAAAAAATACAGCACTCTCAAGTGGGAAGGGGGGGCCGCTAAATATCTGATCTTGCCTAGGGCACCAAACTGCCTTGCACCGGTCCTGGGGAAAAGCCATGACAGAAGAGTGGCTGGCGGGGCTCTCTAGAGCAGTGTTCTCCAACCTTGGGTCCCCAGATGTTTTTGGCCTACAACTCCCAGCATGCCCCAGCCAGCTATGCTGGCTGGGGCATGCAGGGAGTTGTAGGCCAAAAACATCTGGGGACCCAAGGTTGGACTATGCTGGCTGGGGCATGCTGGGAGTTGTAGGCCAAAAACATCTGGGGACCCAAGTTGGAGAACACTGCTCTAGAGCATCCGCTAGAGGTGGCGATGGACTCTCCGGGCTGGGGCGGTGGAAGGTGGGGTGGCGCAATACGCCGTTCCTCCAGCTCCACCACCTCATGCTGGCACTTCACCTTGCTTCATAGGTGGGCCGGCCCTGCACTGCCTTTTAGCCACTAGGCAAATTTGGATGTGATGTGGGAAGGCAGCAGACAGCAAAGTGGGAGCCTGACCTACTATCTGGGTCTTTCCCATGGCAACCAGGAAGGAGGCAGGGAACATTGCACTGTAGCTGACAAATATGGGGCTGGTGGTGAGGGGTGTCAAGGCTGGGGCAGTCTGGTCATGAACTCCAGCCAATTCAGCAGACACAAAGGTGCTGAGGACTGGGCGTCTGCCAAACAAAGTGTCTCCATGGTGTAAGTAGAGCCTGGGAAAGGCCGCTCCTCTTGCGTGGGATTGCCTGGCCTAGTCAACTCTACAGGCGATAATCTGATAAATCCCATCCAGCCCCAGGTCCATGGATTGCTGTAGTTTTAGCCAAAAGAGTCAGGCCCAACCAACGCAGAAATGCTGTGATGCTGGCAAAGAAAATGTCCACCCAGATTAAAGACAGGGTGATGAAATCGGTGCACTGTGTAATCTTTGGCATCTGAGCCAGAATTGTGCGAATCCTAGCTGGCTCACTTTTCCTTCCTTCCTTCCTCCCCCCCCCTTTCTTTAAAGAAGCAAATCTGATCCCATTTTGTAAAGAATTCCACTGTCATATTATAACAAATGATGTCTTTCCGACCTTATCTTATGACAAAGAGTATTCCAATACAATAGAAAGGAATTCCATTTTTCACGAAGCTCCCCAGAAACAACAACATCCATTATTTTATCTGCCAGTGTGTCCACCTCTGCTATTACGAGGGCTTTAATTCATCATTTCATTATTGTCGGCATTGGTGCAGTTTTCCAGTGATTGTTGCTAATATAATTTATGTAGCAAGCAATATGTTTTGCAACACAGATACTCAAGATCAGCCTTCCCCAACCTGGTGCCCTCCAGAGTCCAGATGTGTTGGACTACAACTCCCAGCATGCCCAAGCCATGCTGGGAGTTGCAATCTAACTCATCTGGGGGGGCACCAGTAGAGATGTGAAGGCCTGGAAAAACAACAGAAAAATTCAGGAAAAAAACAGGGTTTTTTTCTGTTTTCCCCTGAAAAAAACGTTTTCTAATTTTTCCGTTGTTGTTTTTCCAGGCCTTCACATCTCTAGGCACTAGGTTAGGAAATGCTGCTCAAGATAATTTTTTAAAAATCAAGGCTATCCAACATAAACCCTGTTATTTGAAAACTAACCCCCACACGCATACACATGCTGACTTGAGGCCAATATAGCTAAACTAAGAAGGACTCCACCAAACATGACTACATACACTCTGTATGTTGTGCATGATGTTTCCAACATTTGAAATTGTGTGTTTGAACACAGTGGGTTGGCTCCAGACTGAGTCATGCTTAGAGTAGGCCCACTGAAATCAATGGGACTTAAGTTAGCCATGACTAATTTGCCCCATTGATGCCGATGGGTCTACTCTAAGCATGATGTAATCTGGATTCAGCCCATTCTTTATCTTTGCAAGAGAAGAGTCAGTGATATATGCTGAACGTCTCTTAAAAGATGAACGTCAGTCAAATGGAAAGATAGGGACATAATAATGAAAGCTGGATGACTTACGAATTTCCTCCTATATTTTATGTAATATGACCATGCTCAGATCTGTAGGCAAAAGATGTCCAGAGCACCTGTGGTAGTGCTGCTTCACTGCAGCGAGATGGCAGTGGGGGAACCCTCCTAGCAGTGGAGGGGGGGTGCCCAATTTGCTGCTGCTCCTACTCTGCCTGAGATGGGGGATTCACCCTACCTCATGAAAGGGCTGGCCCTGAGTCTCTGCCCCAAGGGTCTTACAACCTAAAATGTTACAATCTACCATTCTAAACTGTGGACAGAGGGAGAGGGGACAGAGGAGGAACCCATAGCAGAAGCACCATCACTTTTTAAGCCCTGCTGGGAAAGGTGGGGCTGGATTTTTCCCCTCCCCCTGCTTTTTTAAAATTGCTGCTGGTTTGACTTTTGTAAAATAACAATTTCAAGCCATTGGTTCCAATGGGGAAGAAGATTAACACACCAGCTCCAGGGCTGGTGCAGTTTTCCCTATGTTCTAGGGCAGTGATGGCGAACCTTTTTGAGCCCAAGTGTCCCAAACTGCAACACAAAACCAACTTATTTATTTCAAAGTGCCAACACTGCAATTAAACCTGAATACCGAAGTTTTAGTTTTAGAAAAACAACTCATACAGTTGTCCGAACTAATTAACATCTTTTGCCTTAAAAGAAAAACACAATAACAGAGCTTTCAATGATACAAACAGTTTTTTGTTGGAAAAAAAATCAACTCAAAAAATTATTATAGTACTACATTGTACACATAGCCTGAAGGGAATTTATACAAACTTTTTAAATAATTAGGCACATGTATTTTTGGATAAGGGATTCTCAACTTGTAATATGATTATATGCCAGACTGAAATTGTATGGGGCAAGCTTTACCCCGGGTCCTTTCCCTGCTTCTACAGGTGTCGGATTAGTAAAAGTAAAAGTCAACCTGTACTAGGATGAGCAAGATAAACAAGAAAACTAAACATGCTTAACACATTTTAAACACTTTATGTCTTGGACTGCAAACACTGCATTAGGTAAAAGTTTGCATTGCGCATGCAATTAATGTGATTTTTGCTATTGCATGCATGCTGATAATTTGTCACACCTTGGCTCATACTCCGTTAGTTTGAGAGCAACACATGCAGCAGTCAGGTCAACTGTTAGGGCTTTACATCCAAGCCATGCTCTGTGCATCATTCTTCAAAATCTTTTAAATGTGATAACAATGTAGAAAAGAATTCTGTAACAGGAATTCTAGAATAAAATCATTATGTTCCACAGTGTGAGAAAGAACAAGATCATTAGTGTTTTGCAGAAGGGGACAGTCTTTTCGTGATCTGGTGACCAATGGCTCGAGTGCCCACAGAGAGGTCCCTGCGTGCCAGCTGTGGCACCCATGCCATAGGTTCGCCATCACTGTTCTAGGGCCATGCCCAGGGAATGAGAGGTCTCTGAATATGGTGGATCCAAAGCCTCTCCCTGATCTGCCCTAGACCTGAATTTTTCTGTTGTTTTTCCAGGCATACACACCTGGGGCCCCTTTTTGCTCTTAACACTCTTGGAACAGCAACATTGGAGCAGCCACAGCAGTGGAGCTTTCCACCACCGTTATGGGGGAGTAGTAGACCACAGTGAATCTCCCTTTCCACCCACTGAGGAGGAGGTCCACAGGATCCTATGGCCACTGGGATGTAGCCTGGGGTGGGGGTGGGGTGTCACAGCACCTTTGTGCACCCCTGGCATTCATGGACATTCACACTTGATTCTCTGACCTTTCTCCAGCCCTTTAATATGATGGTTAGTTGCAATTGCAGTAGCTAAAGGCTCCAATGCCAAAGCAAAAGACAAGGTAGATAAGATAAGAGCCATTGCTTGCTTCCTCCTCCTATGAGCTGATAAAACAGAGGCAGACAGAATGAACCAATGCTTTAGTAGACATTAAATATATGGAGTGTATCTAAGTGTTAAATCCTTCTATTATGATCTTGAACAAATAGGTCTAGTCAGCTCTGTTGAAAAGCTTTGATAGCATCTAAAAATATGAGTCAAGCTGATATCTTAGCAGTTTTCAGAATTTATTTTTTTATAATATTAATCACCTAATATTATTAAGAACATAAGAAGAACCTGCTGGATCAGGCCAAAGACCCATCTAGACCAGGTCTGGGCACCCAATCTAGCCCTCTGGGGCTCTCATATGGCTACACCCCCTTCCACTGGTCCCAACCCCTCCCCCCCAACCACCAATTGTTGGTGGTTTCTTGGCTTTTGTGCAGTTTTTACCCCATTCTAAAGGTCAAAATGCCTCTCTTAAAGCTTAGTTACTGGCAGTAAGAGCTTTAAGCTACAATATGCTTGTATTATTATTTTTTGTATTTTAGCCCCACACTTTTGCCTTCAGCTCTGCCCACCACTGGAATGTGGCCCCAAGAGCTTCTCCAAAATAGAATTCAGCCCCCAGGCTGAAAAAGGTTCCCTACCCCTGATCTCGTCCATCTAGTCCAGCATTCTGGTTGCACAATGGCCAATCACATGCTTATGGGAAACCCAGAAGCACCCTCCAATCTGCCCTCCCCATCAAATGGTATTTAGAGGCCAGGTTTCTGCCAATGATAAAACTTGCTTTATCTGGGGGGGGGGGTACTAAGTTTATTGGCAACAACCACAGCCAACATTTTATCATCTATGTTCAATAACACAATTAGTCTAAAAGAGCCAACACCATTCAAAGCAACATTTAAATCAAGCACCAGTATTAGCAAAAAGAGAAGATAACAGATAGCTATACAATCATTGATACCAGTAGCCATGTTCTTGTTTTAGGATGCAGTCCTATCGATTGTGCCCTCAATGATCAGAAGCCTCTGAACTTGGAGGCTTCTGATCATTCAATGCAAGGTGGAAGGTGCAGTGGAGGCAATTTTCACCTCCCCGTCCACCTGCCATGCACTTTTCACTAGACAACAACACTTCAGAGGAGCAGGGAAGGATGCTGCAGAGGACACAGGATAGCTCCTATCCTGGCCTCTCTGACCTCTTCCCCTCCCTGCCACCGAAATGCTCCCTTTTCGAGGTCGATTTTCCAACCTCAGGCAGCCAGAGCAGTTATTTCAGTGTTGGCTGGGGGGGGGGGGGGAGGGGTCAGATCTCAGACTTGCCCTTCTGAAGTCAGAGCGCTGACTCTGACCTCAGAGGGGGGGGGAATCCCCAGTATCCTATGGCCCTTCAGACAATGTCTAGGGGGCATAGGATTGCTCCCTTAGAGACTGAAATCTGATTTGTTACCTCTTGAAGAGAGACTGGTGCATTTACGGTTCTTTGTTGTCTCTAACCAAGACTTTAGGGACCTGCAGTTTTCCTAAAAGGAGGAGGAGGAGGAGGATTTCATAGATCATAGAGTTAGAAGGAGCCTACAAGGCTATGGAGTCCAACCCCCTGCTCAATGCAGGAAACTAGAGGAGGGGTCTCCCATCCAAGTAATAACCAGGCCTGACCCTGCTTAGCTTTCCACGCTCAGACAGGCAGAGCCAGCGTGAGCATGATGATATCTAAGCTAGTTGAGAATTCTTTGTTTAATATAACTGCCCTTTAAAGATCCGTTTTAATATCTTCTATAATTTTTGCCAACTCACTAGAGAGTTTCTTGTCTGCAGGAATAATATTTTGTTTCTGCTTTCTTTCTGGTTGAAACTCCAACCATTTGTCGGCTTCCGCTCCTTTTTCAAAATGTTTTTGTTTCAGATATACCTGTCTTTCTCATTTTAAAAGCATCCATTCAATTTATTTATTTTATTTTATTTATTATATTTTTTAATCGCCCATCTGGCCGGCCACCCGGCCACCCTGGGCGATGTACAATTAAAATACAGTAAAACACAATAAAATATAATGATTAAAAACAATATTAAAAATTCTTATTAAAAACCTAACCCACCCCATATTCCCGCCTGAACAGCCATGTTTTTAATGCACGGCGGAAGCTCATCACGGAGGGGGCATGGCGAAGGTCACTAGGGAGGGAGTTCCATGGCTGCTCTGGCTGATGGGATAAGGAGAAGGCCGTCCGTGGCAGACCTTGTTGAGCGGCCTACTTGATGTTGCTGGAGGCGCTCCTTGAGATAAGCTGGGCCGGAGCCGTGTAGGGTTTTAAAGGTCAAAACCAACACCTTGAATTCGGCTCGGCAAGCAACTGGTAGCCAGTGCAACTCATTAAGCACTGGCGTGATGTGATCACGCCTGCGGCTGCCCTTAATCAGGCGAGCCGCCGCGTTCTGTACCAGCTGAAGCTTCCGGACCGTCTTCAAGGGTAACCCCACGTAGAGCGCATTACAGTAGTCTAGGCGAGAGGAGACCAAGGCATGAACCACTGATGGGAGCAGGTGATTAAGAAGGTAGGGGTGCAGCTGCTGTATCAGATGGAGTTGATACAGCGCTGCCCGGCTCACAGCTGCCACCTGAGCCTCCATGGACAGCTGGGAGTCTAGAATGACCCACAAGCTGCGGACCTGGTCCTTCAGGGGTAGATGTACCCCATTCAGCACCAGGTCAACATCCCCTAACCTTCCCTTGTCCCCCACCAGAAGTACCTCGGTCTTGTCGGGGTTCAGTTTCAGCATTTAATTTCTGCCAAGCACCCCCTAGTTGACTATAAGTCCTGTCCAGATTATCCTGTTCATGTTTCATTTCTAAATAATACTCTATTTGTATTAACAATGAAACTATGTCCTGTCATTTCCTGTTCTTGTAGGCTGCAGCACTAATCAAAAGACCCACATTATGAATTTACATGCATCCCAGAGAACTGTCCTACTAACTAAATCTCCATTATAGTGATGATGATGATGATGATGATGATGATGATGATGATGAAGAAGAAGAAGAAGAAGAAGAAGAAGAAGAAGAAGAAGAAGAAGAAGAAGAAGAAGAAGAAACGACGAGACTTTAATATCACTTGCAACTCTTTCTCTAGCAAAGTGATTGTAAAGCTAAAGAGAGTTTAAAGCCAGTTTTTTCCTTGCTTTGACATATGTCTATGTACCAGTAGGGATGGTGGAAGAAACCATTACGTGAATAAAAACTCAGTTATCCTTTGAAATTTGCACTTTTCTCAATTTTGTAGTGGAGTACAATTAAAAAATGTGTACAAAAATGAATATATATGGGGAAATAACATTTTAAAATGTTAGGAAAATTGACTGTAAAAATGTGTATATTAGGCATAAATGCATACAAAAACACATCTGTTAAGGAAAATGTACACAAAAATACTTACGAATTTTCATGCAAACTTAAAAAAAAATATCAAGTTCGTGATGAACTGAATTTATGACTGGAGAAATTCTCATTCGAGATGAACCAAATATAAGATTGGAAAAATGAGAAACTGAGAGAAAGCAAAATTGACAGATTCGTCCATCTCTATGTACCAGCACAATTTAACAAAGGCATAACCTGAGAAAACAGAATTACCTAACTTTGCTTATGATATATGGCAAGACATAAAGGCAATCTCTATTCTGGAGTAATATTCACATTAGTATAGTCCTTTACTCCAGATTATTATTATTATTATTATTTTTACATTTCTAGTACTTATGGGGGTAGGGATAAACTTGAAAACACGTCGACAGCATTGGGTGAAATCTCAGATGCCTGGAAGAAAGCTGTTGTACAGTCCAGGGATTTAGGGCACAATCTTATGCCTGTTTAGACAGGAAAAACAATCTTACAACTGTTCCCTGCATTCCTGAGCCAGGGAAATGCTGAGAGTTGTAGGACCTTTTTCTGTCTAAACATGCATAGGATTGCGCCCTAAGGTGAGCAGAGGACTGTGCAGCCTGATCCTATGCATGTTCACGTGGAAGAAGTAAGTCTTTCACTGTGCTCAGTGGGTCTCACACTCAAGTAAGGGCATGAAGAATTGCAGCATAGACCTTTGTCCCACCTCTATGCAAAATATCTATTCTATTATATCCTATTTACGGTGCTCAAAGTGGGGGTGAGATGCCATCCCACTACTTTTCAGGTTGACATATAATTGAGTCTGGCCTAACTATCCCACTTGGGAGAAAATGACTGAAATAGTTATAAGCTGCTTTTCTATCATGAATTGCAAAATGCCATACAAAACCAACAAATCCACAACAAACCAATAAGGGCAGCATTTTAAAAAATCATTAAGATCTTCCAGAAAAACTTAAAAGCAAGAGCAAAGTATGAAATTCAAAACTCAAAACAGCCACACTAAAACTGTAAAATTACAAAACCGAAGAACTGTTAGAAGTCATTTAAAAAAAAACAAGTAGGTTTTAATTTAGGTTTTAATTTGTCTCCAGAATGATAAAAGAGTTGGTGCCTCCTTTACTTGTCAGGGAAGCAAAGGACATTCCTCAAACTGTGCCCCACCCCCAAGAAGGTGGGATCTCCAGTCCCCATCCCCCCCCCATCCCCCTGCCACCTGTATTCACATGGCTGGTCCTCCCAGAGAAGGTCCTGAAGCAGATCTTGAACTTTGGAAAGACATCTGGGGTGTCCATGAGTCCTGCTTCACAGAGGACATTCCTCCATTTGAATGGCTGTCTGGTCCAAGTGTGGTATACAGGTAAAGAACCATAAGAAGCCGGGAGAGCAGGGCCTTGAAGTCGACCATTCACAGTTAGCACCTAAACAGCAGGAGCTGTGTAGGCAGGTGGGCACACAGGTCACCTGGTCACAGTCTTTCCTATTATAGTGAGATATGTTGCATTTCTATTTAAGTTATAATAATTCTTCCTAAATGTGCATCTCTACATACTAAGTGGCATAGGCACATTTTATGCAAACTGATGCCCTCTTTTATGCCCTATTTTTTAGATATGTAGATGACCACCTTATTTAAGACAGCCCTTCAAAGAATCTGGCCCCAAGACATTTAGGCCTAGGTCTTTGATGGTTATGCCCTGCACCTTAAATGGAGCCCAGAAATACACTGGAATCTCTAACCCAATATGAATCAAGAGGCTGACTAAACCTTACACACAAATGTTCAGTGCCCAAGTTCTTCACTGCAAAGCAATATGGGGAGGGGATGTTTTAGAGCAGAGAAACAGGGGTGGAGGGCTTAATTCTCCTCCTTGCACAACTTCCCCTGCCCCCACGGGGCTCTAGGTAGTCATTTCCAAGATGACCACGTATCTGAAACCAGCAGGTCTTTGTTTTTGTTTTTTGTATTACACATGTAGACTTAGATCAGCCTTTCTGAACCTGGTGCCCTCCAGATGTTTTGGGCTAAAACGTCTCTTATCCCTGACTGTTGGCCATGTTGGCTGTGGCTGATGGGAGTTGTAGTCCAAAAACCACCCAGAGGGAACCACACTGGAGAAGCCTGACTTAGACCTTTGGTGGATAATTCTGTATGTCTGTAACCTTTACTTGCCTTCCCTGCAAGAGCAGGATGGAACCTCTAAATTCTGTTTTGCTGAACTGAATGCAAAGGGATTAAAGAAAGCCCCCAAAGGTAAAAATTTCCAAGCTTGCTTGGCAGCCAGAAGACACACAGCTGTGTTTAGCTGTAGCGTCCAAGCAGCCAAGCGGAGGATGGGAAACCGGAGAGAGAGTTTCCTCTCAAATGCCCCCCTGGAGAACAAGGGCGCCCCCAGTACATGAGGCATTCTTTGTCAGGCTGTCAACAGAATAGAGTTTTTATGAAGCAACAATTCATCTTAATGACCCAATTAATTGATGAACAGACCAATTTATGTATTATTATTTTAAAAGAAGAAGATAAAGAACACCATATTTTGGCACAAGTGATACTGTGAAAGTTGAATGAAGGTAACAGTTTCTCTCCACTCAAACACTGCCCAAATCGAGAGACAACAGCAGTGCCAGAAACAGTGGTCTCTCCCTCTCTCAAATCTTTCTCTCTCTCTCTCTCTCTTGATGGGGATGTGTCCAATTAACAATCCACATTCTTAATCTATTAATGAATGAATCCTTTCAACCTTTGTTCCCATGAACTCATTGACCCTCTGCTGGGCACAGACATAGAGAGCAGCTTCAGGTTGGGTTTAGGAAGCTTTGAACATCAGTCCAGCAGTACCCAATGATTAAAAGGGGGCATATCATCAACACACCCTGACTATTCCTATGCATGTCTACAGGTCCTAACTAGATAAGACGACAGAGATCTGTGACAGGCACTTTACATTTTAGCAAATAGCAACCTGTGGGGAAGGGTTGTGTGATGGTGGTTGATTGAATCGGGACTCTGACACTGGGGGAGGGGGATTTGCCAGGACCATTTTCCTGCGGATTAAATTCACCCTCCCCCACCACACCCTGAAGCTGTTAATTGTCCCAGCTCTAGGGCCAGCGTAGGTCTGGGCCTTTGGGGGGGGGGAGGCACAGGATCTCACAAATCCACGATTGTCCCCTGACATGTCCCCAACATGCCCCCTTTCCCAGGCCAGACCCTGTTGGAGCACTGCTGTCAGAACAACAACGGTGGCAGAGCTTTCCGCCACTGCAGCGGGGAGATCTCTGAAGATGGATCCTCCCTCTCCAAAGACAGAGAGGGAGGTTTGCAGCATTCTGTGGCCTCCTCATCACCCTTCCAGGGAGGATCTGTTTGTTCTGTCCAAATGATAGCTCTCCCCACCCCACTTTTTACTTGAGTTTTGCTTTCTTCCTCCTCCCTCCCAATCCCTTTTCCTTTTGTGTCCTGTCTTTTAGATTGTAAGCCTGAGGGCAGGGACTGTCTAATATTATCTTTGTAAGCCACTCTGGGAGCCTTTTCTGGCTGAAGAGTGGGGTAAAAATGCTGCAAATAAATAAATAAATAAAAATGGGTAAGGAAGACAGGTCTAGGTCACGGCCAACCTTGATGTTGTCCTGCTCCTCAGCCAAAAAGGCTCCTGGAGTGGCTTACATGCCATCAGTATAACAAGACCGTTCCCACCCACAGGCTTACAATCTTAAAAGGCACAACACATGAGGAAAAAGGGATGGGGCAGGAAGAAGAAGAAATTAAGTAGGTAGAAGAAGAAATTAAGTAGCCTTTCCGCAGGGCTGGTGGAATGGTCCTGCTTCCCATCTCCTTGCAACCTGCTGGAAACAGTCATGACTAACTGAAGTCCCATTGATTTGCTCCAAGTATGACTAAATCTGGATCCAACCCCTCATGGGGAAGGGACCAGAGAGATAGTGAGTAGTCTAATGCTGCCCAGCCAGGGATTTTTAAACCTGTAGATTTGCAGCCCCCTCACTCTCAGGGAGGCCCTGGTTGCATGATTCACTGAGCTTCTCGTGACCTGATCTGCGTTCTTTAGATGTCAGGCCAAAGTTTGTTGTTGATTCTTGCAGCTGGTGCAATGCCTTGAAGAAGCCTGGGCGGTCACACGTGTTTGTTTCCCAAGAAGTATACATATTTGTCTGGAACTTTGCTGGATGCTACAGAGCAGATACCCTGTGTAAACAGACATGAGCCATGCTGTCATTCTGCCCTGCTTACTGAACCTGCAAATATTTCAAAGGCTGCTTGCTAAGGCTTGACAGGCGTAGACCCATCTGGAGGTAGGCAAACTTTCTGTCAAAGGGTCTGGGCATTCACTCCAGCCTGGGAGCCCACATCAGATGGGTGATCCAGACTTGCCTTTTGGCTATTTTGCAAGAATTGCTGTATGTGAAATCTCTGAGATGTCAATTCCAGACTCAGCCCATTCCCCCACCCCTGAAGAAGTAGGGCAAGGAGTAGAATGAACGGCCTCACCCAAGGCTGTGTGTATTCTGCGTTACATTAAACATCAGGGCCAGCCCTGCCATTAGGCAGACAGAGTGAAGCAGTTGGTTCAGGAGGCAGATGCTGGGAGGTGGCAGCAAGGTGTTGGAGAGGCCTGTGTGCCATGCATGCAGCCTGCCCTGTGTCGTCCCCACCCCCCAAGCTAGCCCTGCTGCTTTGAGGTGCAGTGGAGGATGCTGTCCCATCATCAGTGCTGAGAACAGATTTATCTGCCAGTCCAGTTGGTTTCTGTATGTGGAATAGGAGGGGGCACCATCTTGTTCTTCACCTCAGGCTGCAAAAGGTTTTGGGCCGGCCCTGTTAAACATACAGTTAGGCGTTGTATGATTCTTTAAAAACAAAACCAAACAAAACCAAACAAAACAAAACAAAAACCCCTTAGTAATGGGGGTGGGGTAGGGAATCAGAATCAGAGACTCAGGGCCATGATAAGGGGGGGGGAGAGAGATCTCCCCCCCTTTTCCCACGGCAGTATAATCTCAATGAAAATCTTCCTGGAGCTGCTATTTGGTATGGGCACGTTTCCTCCCATATGCAGGGCCGGGCTGGGAGGCTTTCCTCAGGACTTGGATTGTGGTTTGGAAGGAAAGGATTCAATCCCCCTCCATGCATGCTGTGGTCGCAATCCTGATTGGGTTTCCTACCGCTGCTGTTCAAAGTTTTAAAAAAAGAACCACACAGTGCCAACACCAGCTGTAGTTTGACACTGAGGTAAATGTGGTTAGCCTGCTCTCGGACTGTACCACATTGGACTTCAGCTGTGGGATTGTCTGTATACATGCTCTGCCATGAAAAACTATTGTCATATGCTTCAAATATTTACCAGGTATGGGCCTTACTCTGTAATGGGGGGGGGGAACCTTTGGCCCTCCAGATGTTGCCGGACTCCAACTTCCATCAGCCCCAGCCAGCATTTCCAATGGTCAAATTTCACTGCCTGAGGCAAATACCTTCCCCTCCCCCACACACACACAAAGTCAAGGCACATAGGACCCCAGGCTGGGCCGGCCAAGTGATTTTGGCACCTGCGGTAGAAAATCCCACAAGTGTCTCTCCCTTCTTTGGCAGTAAAATTACAATAATAACCGATTAAATGACAAACAACTTGCTGTCCCTTTCATGCATGGTATCCAAAATCAGCTGCCTGAGGTAGCCACCTTGGCAGCTAGGCAATTGCAGACCCTGAACCTAATGGTCTTATGGGGACACCCTTTAGAGGGCCACGCTGCATGACCTCAGTTGTGTGAAGCTGCCTCAGAGGGCAGCTGCTGCGAGGGGGGAGGGGGCGGATCTCCTGACTCCCCCTTCCAACTCGGAGCTCTGTCTCCAACCTTGGAGGAGGGAATCCCCACTATCCTATGGCCTCTCAGACAATGTCTAGGGGCCACAGGATTGCTCCCTCCAGGAATAAAATGGAGTTTGCCAGCCCAGGAGCCGAACTGTTTACTGCTGCCCCATTACCTGCCTGCTCTCTGCTGATTTTATTTACGGAGCAATCCTACAGAGAGTGGGGCTGGGGAGGGCAGAGGAGATTTCATAGATATAGCTCATAGAGTTGGAAGGGGCCTACAAGGCTATGGAGTCCCACCCCCTGCTCAATGCAGGAAACTAGAGGAGGGGTCTCCCATCCAAGTCATAACCAGGCCTGACCCTGCTTAGCTTTCCACGCTCAGACAAGCTGAGCCAGCGTGAGCCACAGGAGCAACCATTTCCTACGCCCTGCCAGCCTCATGCCGGCCAGGATGGAACACTGGGGTGGGGGCGGTTTACCTTTTCTTGGGGGGTGGCGGCGTTGTTTTTTCTTCTTTTTAAAATGCTTCATCCCATTGCCTCCAATGGGAGAAAAAATAACCTATGCCAGCTCAAGGGCTGATGTGGTCCCCCACCCCCCCATTCTGGGAATGAGGGGCTTTGGATCTGGGAGATCCAAACCTCCCCTGATCTGCCCTCAACATACCCTCAAGATCCCCCCCCCTTGCCCTTACCACCTACGGAGCACCACTAGTAGGGCAGCCACAATGCTGGAGCTTTCTAGCACCTGCTGCAAATCTATGTAAACTGGGTCAGTGGAGTTTAAGCTATAAGCAACCAGAAGGGGGGAGGAAACACACATCTGGCCTGCTTCTATGCTTTTAATAGCAGCTTGATCTGCAGAGATCAACCTATTCACAGTACAGTATAGAGATTAGCATTTTATTTATTTTATTTATTTATTACATTTATACCCCTGCCTTTTTTCCTGCAAGGTACTCAAGGTGGCTTACATAGTCCTCCTCCTCCTCCTCCTCCTCCATTTTATCCTCACAACAACCCTGTGAGGTAGGTTAGGCTGAGAGTCAGTGACTGGCCCAAAGTCACCCAGTGAGTTTCATGGCCGAGCGGGGAATAGAACCCGGATCTCCCGAGTCCACGTTGCTGCTAAACTACAGAGGCTGGTTGAAAAGTTGGCAACCCTATCATACAAATGGTTGAAGAACAGCTTTGCCTCTCTTCATGCCTGCCAGCACACAAAATATCATTCACATGTTTACATTGTGCTTTCTCAGTGTCGCATGGGCTTCTCGTATATTGTCTCAGTGATCCTTACAACAATCTTGTGAGGTAGATCAGTATTCCTATCCATATATTGAAGAGGAGTGTGGAGGTAACAAACCGGAGAGAGACTGGCTTGCGTAAGATCACTTACTGAGGTCATGACTGAAGTAAAATGTCACTGAGAGATTTTCCAGCTCGCCGTCTCAGCTACTACACATGAGCTGTCCAGTACAGACTGCTTCCAAATGAGACTTTTGTGGTGCAATCACCCTGCCTCAAACTCAGCATTTTCTGGCGCGTATGTATGTCCAGATGACGTCATCTCCTGTTTGTAACCCTCCCGTGTTTTCCCATCTCTTCTTTTGTCTTTTTTCTTACCACAAAAAATCTGCTAAGGAGGGAAAGACAGAAGAGCTGCACAATGCCTTTTATTTGGTAGAAGTGCTGTATTTGGGGGCCTTTCCGCTGAGTGGAGCTTTGGATGTCTGCCCTAACTTAGGAACATAGGAAGGCAGCTTATACTGGGTCAAACCATTCAGTCCATCTAGCCCAGTATTGTTGACACTGGCTGGCAGTGGCTGTCCAGGGTTTGAGGCAGGAATTTTTCTAGCTGTACCTGGAGATACAGGGACTGACCCTGGGGCCTTTCAGCATGTAAAGCAGGTGCTCTACCATTGAGCTACAGTCCTGCCCTTGATAAGTAACGCTATTTCTGTCTTATTTGCATTGTTCCAATTGCTCCATCATCCTCTCAAGGACACCCTGAGGAAAGTGGAAACTAGGCCAGAAAGGATGGCTGGGATGAGAAGTGTTTTGTCATTTGATTGCTCCCATCTTAAGTTTTGACCTGGATCTTTCAGAGAGTTTAGGAACAAATGAATAGCTTCTAGTTAAGCCCTATAGCAGTTTCGGCCATTCTGGAGGCGGACAGTTTTGGCTGCTAATTGCTACATACAAAGTGGCTATTACAGGCACAGATACAGCGGCAGATTGAAAAGTTGGCAACCCCTAGAGGGAAGGAAGAACCTGTGAGGACTGCTGCCAGCCTTGGCTGTGTGTGAAAGAGAGTGTGTGTAGGGAAACCAACAGGTGGAGCTCTGGTTTCAATCCATCAATCACTTTATTGTATACCGGCTTTGCATACAGCATGCTCGAGGTGGTAAACAACAAAGGATTATGAAAAAATAATACAAATTAAAGAAACACTTGAACAATTTCATTGTAAGCACATAATAAAACATCAGTATCAAAACAATAATTCCATAATCAACAAAAACAAAGACAAACACCCCGGCCCCCCAGACCTTACTAGTTAGACTAGCAGTAGAATAGTGCCTTCTAAAGAGCTTCAGAGGGAAGCAGGGCTAGTTGCCAATCCCAGGTGTAAACAGAAAAAGGATAGGATAGGATCATAGAGTTGGAAGGGGCCTACAAGGCCATCGAGTCCAACCCCCTGCTCAGTGCAGGAAACTAGAGGAGGGGTCTCCCATCCAAGTAATAACTAGACCTGACCCTGCTTAGCTTTCCACACTCAGACAAGCTGAGCCAGCATGAGCCACAGGCCTGGGATAGAGGACAAACAGAAAGTAGCAGAGCTGTCTCCTTCTGGTGATGGTGGTTTGTCGCTGTTGCCTGTATTAAGAGATTTTATTTGGGGGGGGGGATAAAAAAATATCCCAAACTATGAACATCCCCCAGAGCACTGTTAAATCCGTTATTACAAAATTGAAAGAATATGGCTCAACCGCAACTCTGCCTAGAGAAGGCTGTCCACCAAAACTCAGTGAGCTGGGTAAGGAAGGTATTAGTCAGAGAAGCAACCAAGAAGCTAATGGTAACTCTGAAGGAGCTGAAAGAGATCCGGCAGCTTGAGATGGGAGAAACCATCCAATGGCGACAAGATATTCACCTGGATGCTCCCAGGAGGTGCAGCAGTTGCGCCCAAGGAACATCTACGCCCCCCTTCCACTGAGCCCGCCCTCTACTCAGGGGGGCTCGAGAAGCACGGCCGGAACACTATCGAGCCCATTCTCCTTTGGAAAGTTTTAGGGGGGCGGCGGAGCTGTGAGAACAGGCATTCGGGGGGGGAGGGACGGCCGGGGGGTCTAGCTAGGCCAACTTGGGATGTGCGAGGGGAGAAGCGGTGCCCCATGTCTCTGGCGCGGCTCTGCTGAGCTGCGGTGGGTCCGGGGAGGGGACCTAGAATTTTGTCCCCATGGGTCTCTGGCTTTGCCACGCCTCCGAGCGCGGCGGAAAGCGCGACTCTCCTCTTCTGTGCTGCCCGGCCTGCGCCAGAAGACGGCAGCAGTGCTCAGTGCCTGGACCGCCGAGCAAGCGTGCCCCGATGCCCACAAAGGCTGGGCTTATGAAGAGTGGCACAGTATAGCCATTGGAGTGGTGGGAGACAGCACATTGGGGGAAGATCTCTGTGAGGCCATCTGACTTTTGCCTGCGCAAACGTATTGTGCGCAAAGCCAACGTGCTCTGCCGCGAGAACACCGACCCACAGGAAGCTGGGGTGGGTCATGTTGTGGGATGCTTTCCTCGGCGTGGATGGAAACTGTCCAGAGGCAATGGATGGAGCCAAATACAGGGCAATTCTAGAGGAAAACCCTGTTTCAGTCTGCAAGGGAGTGGGGCGGAGGTTCACCTTCCAGCAGGACAATGACCCTAAACACACAGCCAAAGTAACACTGGAATGGTTTAAAAACAGGAACTCGAAAGTCTTAGAATGCCCTAGTCAAAGCCCAGACCTCAATCAAATTGAGAATCTGTGGCAAGACTTGAATGTTGCTGTTCACCAACAGTCCCCATCCAACCTGACAGGGCTGGAGCAATTTTGCAAGGAAGAATGGGCAAACATTGCAGAATCCTCATGCGCAAAGCTGACAGAGAGTTACCCAAGAAGACTCACAGCTGTACTTGCTGCCAAAGGTGCTTCTACCAAATATTGACTCAGGGGGGTGAATACTTATGCAACCAACAAGTGCCAGTTTGTTTTTGTTTTCTTAGCTTCTGTGCCACAATAAAAATATTTTGCACCTTCACAGTGTTGATGTGACTAGAGCAGTGTTCGCCAACCTTGGCTGCCCCAGATGTTTTTGGTCCTACAACTCCGTAGCTGGCTGGGGCATGCTGGGAGTCGTAGGCCCAAAACATCTGGGGACCCAAGGTTGGAGAACACTGGTGTAGAGTATCTTGTGTACATCAAGTGGTAAATGCCAATTAAATCCATTTCCATTCCAGGTTGTAACACAACAAAAAGTGGAAAAGTCAAAGGGCTGTGTGAATTCTTCTGCAAGGCACTGTATGCAGAAGTCATGAAACCACCAAATGATCGGCAGCCGGAGGAAAAGGGGCATGGTCAGCTAGTGAATACCAAAGGGCCAGATTAGGACCCCAGGTGGCCAAGATTTGGCCTGAGCTTCAACACCTAAAGCAGGGCTCTCCAACCTTGGGTCCCCAGTCAGATGTTGCTGGACTACAGCTCCCAGAATCCCTTGCCATTAGTCATGCTGGCTGGGTATGCTGGGAGCTGTAGGCCAGCAACATCTGGGGACTCAAGGTTGGAGAGCTCTGACCTAAAGTGACAGGAGCTACTGCAAAAGTTGCCATGTTCCCATGGAGACTCTTTCCCACAATCCCTTGCTACCGCAAGATGCAGTGCAATTGTTGGCTTTTCCAAGAAGTGTGTTGCCCAACTTGAAGCCTTCCCGGAAGCTATATCCTGTAATCTAGAATCCCTGGAGAGTTTACCACCTTGTTATACTGTCCTGGCTCCCCATGTCTTTTCACAACATCCCGGCATACATACAGAAGTTAAAGCAGATGAAGCTTTCCCCATCCACTGTATACCACCTTCATGTCAGGAAAAGCTTCAACTGCTAATTTTCCACACACGTCAGCTGCTCTTAATGGTGGGCCAAAAAAAGAAAGAAAGGGAGAAGCAACCCTAAACATTTGCCTGCCAATCCCAGAATTATGGGGGAAAGTACTCCGAGCATACCCAGAATCACTTGTTTATTACTACAACACATGTTGCAGGGTTGAGGCCTGTTATAAAAGCCCCGGAGCGGAGGCCTGGCTTAGATGAAGCCCTCTAAGAATGCTTTGTGGAAACAAACCCTAAGTCAGCTCAGTCCACCACGCCCAGCTTTCTCCTCTCATGCTAAGCTCGTGGCTCTCTCTCATGACTCTCTAATTACACCAAGAAGAGTCTCTCCCCTGCCCCCATCCCACTCCACAGCCACAACTTTTGCGTGCAAAAAGAATAAAATAAAGAAATCATGTAAACATCCCAAGATGTGCAAGATAAACATGTTGCCCAGCCAGCACGCCTCCACCCGCCTCAAAGCCAAACCACAGGCAATCAGCTGGAGCCAGCTCCCATTTCTTATGAGATGATGAGACAAGACAGGACTGTTTTAGGGGATCCCTTCCTGAAAGGCTGCTGGAAAGGTCCAAGGCATTCCTGAAACCTCATCCTCCACAACCAAGACTGCGGAGCAAGGGTGGTGGACAATGTGTGGCCCTCCAAATATTTTGGCCCACAATTGCCGTCACCCCTCATCACTGGCTATGCAGATTAAGGCTGATGGGAGTTGTACGCCCAAACATCTGGAGGGCCACATGTTGCCCAGCCCTGATGTAGAGCTTATAGAGAAGAGAGGCCTCATTATGAGTAGAAATTCAACAGGCAATGCCCTTCTTGATATGGAGGTGGGAGAAGCAACCCCTGTTGAATTCTTTGCCTGTCATGCACTAGAGTCTCTTGTTAGGGGAAAATATGGCAATCCTATTCTGATGTAGTTTTTTTTCTTCTGGCAAGGCTCATATGCTGTGTTAGCAGCTTTTGGATGTCAGACATTTAACAAGGAAGGCTTTTCCTGGCAGAGGAATGTAGTGATGGGGGCAACTGCAATCAGTGAACTTTTAGCCTGACGTGCAGCTGTTAAAGGGGGCGGAAAAATAGATGGGCAGAATAACCTTGCCACCTTTCATCTATTTGGTAGACAGAGGAGTGAAAGGGACCGAGCCCGCTAGGGAGCAGATGACCAGGGATGTTTACACTCACCAAAATTCTCAAAACTCCACTTCGAAGTTCGGTTCAGTTCGTTCCCATTTTTGTTTGCAACCTGTTTTTCAGTTTGTTCAAACAGGAAAAGTATGCATTTCTGTGCGCATTTTTCAAAAGTGTGCACTTTTCCTCCTTGACTAAAGCATGAAAATGCTTTTTGAAAAAAATGTGCATTTCAGAGTACACTTTTGTTATTTTCTTTTCTTTAAAGCATTTTCCAAACACAATTGCAAGTTTGTTCCTGAGTGATGTCACTCGGCCCACAAAGGGCTGGGGTTTTTTTTTACAAACAGTAACAGATTTTATTATCTGTCCCCCAAATGAAAGACCTTCCTTTACAGTTCTAAGCCTTTCACTTGACTTACATAAAGGTATAAATAAAACAGGATTTATTTAACTAAAAGGGGTGAAAGGAGAGAGAAATCCAGGGGATCAATACCTATATACACACAATATAAAGACTGTCCTTGTCCACTTTCCACAGCGGCTGGCCAGTTGCCTCCAGGAAATCCACAAGCAGGGCAGGAGGACAACAGCCCTCTCACACCTGGGCTGGTGCAAGATGTCACATCGCTAGAGGCAGGTGGACCATTGCTCGGCCATGACAGTGTGGCAAATACTGTTTAAAGCAGATCTCCAACATTTTGGGGGGCATAGGCACATTTGGCACTCTGAAAAAGCACCCTGGGTGCCACCACAAATTGATTGCTGTAGGGGAGTGGGGACCAATCCCAAAAATGTTAGGAGTGCCCCCTTATCTGTGTTTGTGTGCATGAATGTACACCCTGTGTGTGTGCGCACGCGCACGCTACTCACTTTGGCTTCTCTCTCTCTCTCTCTCTCTCTCTCTCTCTGGCTTTTCTTTCTTTCCTTCTGTCTCTCTCTGAATAATCCTTCCTTACTTCCTTCTGTCTCTCTGGCTTCTCTTCCTTCCTTCCCTTATCTCTCTCTAACTGTGGCTCCTCTTCCCCCCCCCTCCCTCTCAGAATGGGGACCTCCTGCTTGCCTTTCCAAGGGTGTCATTCTTTTGCTGGCACAGAACCCTTTTGGGATAAATTTAGCCAGACTCTCAACCCTGCTCAGGGTTTCTGCCTGTGCAATTTCCGGGGTCCCTGCTGCCCCTGTTTAGTCTTGGAAAGGAGGGAGCATTCTTGTGGTTGCCTAGAATCATAGAAAAGTAGAGTTGGAAGGGGCCTACAAGGCCATCGAGTCCAACCCCCTGCTCAATGCAGGAATCCAGGTCAAAGCATCCCTGACAGATGGCCGTCCAGCTGCATCTTGAATGCCTCCAGAGTGGGAGAGCTCACCACCTCCATAGGTACTTGGTTCCATTGTCTTATTGCTCTGACAGTCAGGAAATTTTTTCTGATGTTTAGGTGGAATCTGGGTTCCTGTAATTTGAGCCCATTATTCCGTGTCCTGCAAACTAGGATGATCGAGAAGAGATCCTGGCCCTCCTCTGTGTGACAACCCTTCAAGTACTGGAAGAGTGCGACCATATCTCCCCTCAGTCTCCTCTTCTGAAGGCTAAACATGCCCAGTTCTTTCAGTCTCTCCTCATAGGGCCTTGTTTCCAGTCCCTTTATCATCTTTGTTGCCCTCCTCTGAACCCTCTCCAGTTTGTCTACATCCTTCCTAAAGTGTGTAGGAAGGAAACGGTTGTGACCAGTCTCGCCTAGGGCAGGCCTGCACAGCAGGTGACTCCCCAACCTGAACCCAGCCCACCAGCCCACCATTGGCTGAGTGAGAAGCCCTGATAATTGCTGCCTGCTTGGGAGCACAAACACCTGAGGGATTGTACCATGCCTCTGATGTAGTGAGAGCTCGGCCCGCAGCCACATGTGGCACTCTCCTCACCACTCCTTTTTTTTTTTTTTTAAGGGGGAGATAAAGACACCGTTTCCCACCAAAATTTGCTGGCAAATCACTACGGAGGCTTAGAATGGGCAAATTTAGTTTATTTCCCCCCATTTCCAGTGCTGGCTCCAGGTTTTGGAGGGCCCTTGGGCAAGACACCTCAGTGGGCCCCCTCCCCCAGTGAGTCTGCCTTCTCACCGCCCTTGTCACCAGCTGCTCTTGCTCCTCATCCTCCTTCTCATCATTGCTACCACTTCTTGCCTGACAGGCAGAGAGCCAGGGAACAAGCAGGCAGGGGGGCATCGGCCGCTGCTCCTTCTGAGCACCACGGTTCCAGGCCTGAGCAAGAGGCAGGGAAACAAGCAGCTTGCAACGTTGAAGAGCAGGAGCAACTCCAGGAGGGCCTTGCTGGGGTGTGGTCTATCGGCAGGTGCCCAACCATGTCTACCCTTGATGCGAGCCCTGCCCTTCCCCCCCTTTTTTTGCTGGGCATGTGTGGCAGCAGGAGGGTGTGGCCCACACTGGATCCAGGGGGTGGAATTTGGACTGTGTGAAGTTGCCCACCCCGTCAGGTGATCATTTTGCTTGCTAGGCTGCATTCATGTTACTCTTAAATCCTTGGGAGTTTCCCCACTAGGCCTTTTCAGTGATATTGCTGCCATTTGCTCACTCATTCAATTCAGAAAGAAATTTATCCCAAACTGTTACATTCTCCTGTTTTCCTCTTTGTTCTCCATTGTTGTTGTTTAATTATTATTTGTTTCACATGTGCTGGTTTATCATGATTCTTTTTAGCTTCCAATGCAATTCCACTGCAAACCTTTGCAGTGTGGACTGACTGTAGCCCTATTGGGTTGTATCCAATGTTAGTCCTACTTAGAGCAGACCCATCGCAAAGAATATGGGACTTAAGTTAACATGGTATACACCCATTGTCTTAGCTCAGTGATGGCGAACCTTTTTGAGCCCGAGTGCCCAAACCACAACACAAAACCAACTTACTTATTTCAAAGTGCCAACACTGCAATTAAACCTGAATACCGGGTTTTTAGTTTAGTAAAAACAACTCATACAGTTATCCAAACTAATTAACATCTTTTGTCTTAAAAGAAAAACACAATAACAGGGCTTTCAATGATACAAACAGCTTTTTATTGAAAAAAACATCAACTCAATTTTTTTTAATAGTACTACATTGTACAGGTTGACTTTTACTTTACTAATCCAACACTTGTAGAAGCATCAGAGTAAAGCTTGCCCCATACAATTTCAGTCTGGCATATAATTTTATTACAAGTTGAGAATCCCTTATCCTTATCTAAATTACCTTCATGCTTATGACATAGCAGCCTGAAGGTAATTTAAAACTTTTTAAATAATTAGGCGCATGTATTTTTGAATAAGGGATTCTCAACTTGTAATATGATTATAAGCCAGACTGAAATTGTATGGGGCAAGCTTTACTCTGGGTCCTTTCCCTGCTTCTACAGGTGTTGGATTAGTAAAAGTAAAAGTCAACCTGTACAATGTAGTACTATTTAAAAAAATTGAGTTGATGGTTTGTTTGTTTTTACAAAAGGGGCTCATGTTTTTGTTTGTTCAAGTCTTGGAGTCTACAAAAACACAAAATTTATGAAAAAAGACAGATGAAGCACCTGCAAGGAACCCAAGGCAGCTTACATAGTCCTCCTCCTCCTCTCCATTTTATCCTCACAACAACCCTGTGAGGTAGCTGAGGCTGAGAGTGGCCCAAAGTCACCCAGTGAGTTTCATGGCCAATTGGGGACTAGAACCCAGATCTCCCTTGAGAAGGAAGAGGGAGGGAGAGAAAAGAGGGTGGCAGAAAGAGAAAAGGGCTACAAATGCCACTTTTCAAGCCTTTTCACATTCTCCGGATCGGGAAGTGGCTGCGGAGGCCCCTCTTCTCCGCCGGCCGGGCACGGGAGTTGGCCCGGCCGGCGCTGCTTTAGGAGCGCTGGGCGTGGCGGCGTGGCTCCTTTGCCCGGGCCCAGCCTGCCGCCGGCGCATCCTCCGAATCGGGAAGGGGCCACGGAGGCCGGGTGACACGCCCTTCTCGGCCCTTCCCCGGCAGAGGAGGTGGCCTGCGCGATGCCGGGTGAAACGTGGCGGCCAGGAGCGGCCGCTTCGCCCCCCTGATCTCGAGCTCTGTTAGAGCTCTGTGCCCCTGGCGACCTATGGCTCGTGTGCCAGCAGAGCGGTCCCCACGTGCCAGCTCTGGCACGCGTGCCATAGGTTCGCCATCACTGTCTTAGCTGGAGTGGGAAAGTGGTCGTTGGCATGACAGACGTAACCTTGATTTTTTGTATTCTCTGCCCCTCTGTCTATACCTTCACCACTACCACCACCACCAGTCAGGTGAAACTGATAAGGAGAAACATCTGACCCTTGCCAATTTTACCACTATCCTGACCGTTTCTTCCAAACAACAACAAGAAACTTTTTGTAGTTGTTAACATATGTGGACTAGATGATGCACACTTACTGTAGAACAGCACTAGTGCTTTAAAATATCATGCTGCTACTACTACAACCGATAATAAAAATAATGACAACTTGTTTTGTTGTCATTTGGAAACCCTGCTGCTCTTCTCAAATCTTCTGTCTTTTCTCTCTCAGTGGGAGTGTGGAAGAAGGATAAGTTTCTATTGTCTTAAAACTGTTACTGTATTTTAAATCTTTGCACTGCTGCTAGGTTTGGTTTTTACTTCTATTTTATACTGTAGTTTTAAACTTTTAAAATTTTATAGTGTATCTTATGTTGTATTTTACGGTTTTAATTCTCGTGAACCGCCTAGAGAGCTTCGGCTATTGGGTGCTATAGAAATATAATAAATAAGGTTTGTATTTTAGGATGTGTGTTTTGTTACAGAATTTATTCAAGCTTCTTGTAGCATTTCCTTCACTATGTATTTTATTATTGAGGTTCTTAGCGAAGCATCCAATCTCTTTCTAGTGATTCTGCTTCCTTTTTTATTATTTAGTAACACTTTTATTCTGGTGTCTCTGTGTCCTCCCTCATTGGGGCTGAGCTCAGTGCTTTTCTCTGAGTGATTTTTCACTGGAGATTAAAACAACAAGCGGGACCTGCAACAACATGTTCCAATGCAGCATGCTCCTGCTCAGGATTCCAGTGACTCAGCCAGCCATGCCCCTTTTGCGGGATACTCCATTCCATTCGCCCTGCCGTGATTTTCTATCCTCCCACCCCACCCACCAGTCTGCATTCTATAGCTACTGAGCGTGCTCAGTCCTCTTTGAGCTGTTATGGGTTCAGTTTCCCTCCTGCGTGTATTCCCCCCCCCCCAATATATATTTTTAATACTTTTGCAAACCATGGGGTTTCCCTAAGCTTGCTGCGCGGATGATAGGCTGGTGCAGCGAACCCGAACCAAACTGATGAATACATAGATCAGTGGTGCAGAACGTCAGGCCTGGAGACCAAATCCAGCCCTTCAGGTGCCCCAGATAGCCAGACACCCCCCCCCCCGCCACTGATCATTTGGTGGTTTCCAGACTTTTGTGCAACCCCCCCCCCCTCTTCTAAAAGGCTGAGATGCCTCTCCTAAGGCTTAGTTACTGGCAGGAAGAGCTTTAAACTAAAACATGCTGGTATTTTTGGCCTTGCCCCTTATGGCTTTAGCCTTACCCCTTTGCCTTTGCCCTCATCCACCACTGGAGAACTTGAGAACTTGTCTGAAAAGGAATTCAGACCTCAGGCTGAAAGAGGTTCATCGCCCCAGCCTTAGATGGACATGTGACCGAATGAATGTCCCAATCTACATGTCAAGTTGTCTGGTTCTGTCTCTGGATCCGAGTGCCACACCTTCTCTCTCCCCGTGCTCCCCTCCCTCTTTTCCTCAGGCCAGCTAGTGTTAATCGTTAATCTTTTTTGACCCTTGTTAAAATTTCTGCTCTGAGCTTCTGTGGGCGAGTCTGCAAGAGCCTGTAAATGCAAGTGTCTTTTGAGCACTGTGAGTACACACAGGTCTGGTGAGTTGGCATTTATGAGCCTCGGGGAAAGAGGAAGTTGCTTCAGGGAGTTTGGAAACTTGGGAGTGTTTCTTTTTTCTCAGCCTAGGCATGCCATGAGCGACCTTGATAAATAGGTGTCAGAAAAGCTGGAGACACCAAGACCTGCGGATGGACCTTGGGCACTAGCTTGGATCGTCTACTGCTCATCTTTCTCCAGTAAGTCACTTTCATTCTTTTAACATACTGTTTATATTCAAGAGCATCTAACGTTTAAAAGTTAAACTATTATTTACTGGGGAGGGGTGGGTTCCCCCCTAGTTCTTTCTGTGCCTCCTGGAGGTGCATAGAGTTGGCATCTTTCAGTTTTGGTTTATCACAAGAGTGGCTGACAATGAGGGTTTCTTCTTGTACCAGCCGCTGCTTCTAGGCTTTTCACAGCAGCTTGATTTGCAGACATTAACAAAGGGACCAGTCTTATTTCCTTGCTGTGAAAATCTTCAGCTGCTGATTTCTGGAGATCAAGCTGCTGTTAAAAGCACAGGAGCAGGCAAGGACTCAACACACACACCAAGATCAGTTGGAAATCCAAAAAATAGGGTGGCCAGATGCAAAAAGAGGACAAGGTTCCTACACTTTTAATTGCTCAATAGCATCAGCTTTTATGCAACTATTAAAGGTGCAGGAGCCCTGCCCACTTGTGCATCTGGCCACTTGACGCAGCAATGTGTACATAGAGTTGCCACCAGTTTTTCAGACCCTGCTCCTGTACCTTTAGCAGTGGCCTAATGTGCAGAAATTTAGTTGGTGAAGGCGTGAAGCTTTTCCTGGCATGGTGGATAAAGCAGTAGGAGAAGCGTATCATCTAACTAATTCCTGAGCAGAAGGCCGCTGTGGTTTTTTTTTTTAAAAAATGCCTAGGAACGGGACCTTTTAAAAGGGTGTGTCTTCTGGGCCCCTTCTTCGCCAGCCTAGAGGCAAAAGTGTGGACAAAGCAGGATGTGTGTGAGCAGAAAGCGGCCGCAGGCCAATAACCCCCTCCCCATTATTGGGTAACCCCATTACCCCTCACTCTCTTCTCACAGTGACTCCCCCCCACCCATCCCTCCACCACCCACCACCCCTCTAGTTCTTGACAAAGGCTTTTGATGCTTCCCTGGAATTAATGGTTTGGGGGTGGCGCTATATCCTTGTTCTGCACCTTGAAGGTTTCGGATGTGGGCTACACACCAGCGGACAAGTCAAGTCCCTCCCTCACTAGAACTGTATAGGAGTTACTTACAGCAGCAGCTTCCAGTTTCTTAACCCACTTCCCTCTCTATCTCTCCCACATCCCTTCTTCAAAAAGCCCGTCCCTTCTTCAAAAAAGCACGAGATGAACCACTAAAGCAGTGTTCTCCAACCTTGGGTCCCCAGATGTTTTTGGCCTACAACTCCCAGCATGCCCCAGCCAGCATAACACTGCACTAAAGCCTCTCCTGTAAGCTTCTGAAAGCGGGGATGGTACCCTGGAGCAGCAGTAACCATTTTTTTAACTGGAGCTAGAGTTGCCGGCTTCTCAGCTGGAAATCAGAGCTGTGCTTTTAACTGCAGCTTACTCTGCAGGCCTTAGCATGTGATAATGCTTATCACCATGCTCTCTCTCTCTCTCTCTCTCTCTCTCTCTCTGTTTATTTTAATTTACATTGGGTTGGACCCAGGATCTGCCTTCTATGAGTGGAAGGGTCCCTCCACCCTATTTTGGGAGATCCCCCTCCCCTCCCCCTCCCCTCCCCTCCTCACCACAGCTCACCCCATTCAGCAGGGTCTCCTGACTCTCCCTGTGGAGCATTTTCAGGGGGCTGGAGGGGCAGCCTTGAGGAGGAGGGAAGGAGGAAGTCTGCTTCCACTAGTGCAGGTGATCCATCATAGATCTGGATCCAACCCAATATTTGTGGGCTTAAGGGTACAAACCCTCTCAAGACACCTTCGAGAATGAAATATATATAACAATACACATCAAATATTAATAAAAGTCAGTGCTAATGATAAAACAAACATCTAGCCCCAAAATACTAAAATTCAGTACATGACTGCAGCTAAAACAACTAGATGCCCAATAAAACACAACTCAAGAAAATAAACGGGGTCTTTTGGGCTTTCCTAAATGATGGGACCTAATGGACTCCAGCTGGCAATGCATTCCAAAGGTGTGGGGCCACTATAGAAAAGGCTCTCTCCCTCGTGCTTGCCGACTGAATTGCTCTCAAAAGTGGACAACTAAGAAGGGCCTCTGCTGACTATCTTAAAGTGTGGGCAGGCTGAAGGTGGTTCTTTGAGTAATTTGGTCCCAAACCTTTTAAGGCATGAAAGGTTAAACCCAGCTCACTGGGTTTAACCTTTACTCACTGGCAGCTAGTGCAACATGAACTGACCACCTGGAGCTCAAAAGCACTCAGGTGGCCGTATTCTGCATCCGCTGAATTTCCCAAACCATCTTCAAAGGAGTCCCCACGTAGATCACATTACAGTAGTCTAGCCTGGATGGCACTACTGCATGGATAACTGAGGCAAGGTCGGATCTCTCCAGATAGGGCCACAGCTGGTGAACCAGCCTAAGCTGGCAAAAAGCACTCCTGGTACATCAGGCACATGAGAAGGCCAGGGGTTTGTTTGTTTGTTTGTTTGTTTGTTTTGGAGGGTCACTTGTCAACCCCAAGTAGCTAAAAAGCTTAGCACACTGTGTGCTTCCTTTTCATCGTGGAGGGTGGTGTGTGTGTGTGTGTGTCTAAGTCAGGTCTGCATTCCCTTGGGGGTTATCAGCTGGGATCTGCACGCTAGCAGCAGGTGGGGACCAGAGCAGCAGTGGGCAGGACTAAAGTTAAACGTGGGTGGGACCACCCCTTCTCTCTCCCCCCCATCCTGCAGCCCCCTTATTTCTCTGTCTCCCTCTCCTCCTAGCCCAATGGGGTACCAAAGGAGGAACAGATTGCTCTCGCCAGAGGTCTGATTGCTTGCAGGGGGCTTCTGAAATTGTACTGAAGACTGAGTGAAATGAGACCAAGGGCTGCGGGTCGCCCACCACCCCTGCTCTAGGTGTTCCAGCCGTAGACCTTGCATCCTCCCCAATAGGGCTGGTATTGCCAGGATTTTTAAAGGCCTATTTTGGCTTTCCCAATAGCCAAGGATGCCTAATTGGAGCACTTTGTGGCCTAGGCCTCCAGTCTCTACCTCCCACACATCTCATCTCCAGCTTGCAAAGGAAGCCAACCAGGTAGAGGATGGTGCCAGTTAGGAACGATTTGGAGACGTCTGTTTCTATGGCAACGTCCCAGTTAGGCCTAAAAAGGAAGGAATGGGGTTGTGCTTTGATCTCTTGTCCCAGGAGGAAGCTGGGATGTAAATGGGAGAGCGCTGTGTGTGTGTGTGTGTGTGTGTGTGTGTGTGTGTGTGTGTAAACCAAGCAGCAGGCCTCTGGCTTTAGGTGGGTGCACAAGGAAATCTCTTCTCAATCTTGGGATGCCCACTGCAGGTCTTTCCAGTTTTCCTCTGTGCATCATGGCAGAGACCCCAATTGGGATGGGCATACCAGGCAGACTTTGCCACAAAGAAGCTCCTTTCTCGGCTGTTGTGGCTAAGCAAGTCATCAGTGTATCCATTTTTAAAAGCCATCTGTGCTAGTGGTCATGACAACTTCCTTGTGCCAAGGAATCTCCCCCACCCACATTGATTTTGTGTTGTATGAAGTACTTCCTTGGGCCTGCATTGAAGCCACTGGTAATCAGTACATGACAGCCACATGCTTTTGCTTAATTCCTTCCATCTCCCATTTCCTATAGGTACAATATTGGCCTGGCAGCTCCCAACCTTTCCACTGGAAGGCGGCGGCATAGCCTGGAACCACTTGCTCCCAAGATGGAAAATCTTGCTGACAACTTCTCTTGCTACGACCCATCCATTGTTGGCTATCGCTATGTGGCTGTGAGCTGGGGCATTGTGGTGACGATAGTGGGCACAGTGGGCAATGTGCTGACCTTGCTGGCTTACGCAGCGGACACCAAGCTGCAGACAGCGCGTCAACCTGCTGATCGTCAACTTGTCCTTGGCTGATGTTCTGTACTGCACCTTCCTGCAGCCCTTCTCCGTGGACTCCTACCTGCATCTCCACTGGCGGACGGGCGCTAACTTTTGCCGGGTCTTTGGGATGCTGCTCTTTGTCTCAAACTCGGTCTCTATCTTGACTCTCTGCCTCATTGCCGTCAGTCGTTACCTGCTGATTGCCAACACGGCCCTCTTCGACCGCATCTTCTCCCGCCTTGGGGTGATGCTCATCGCCCTGTCCACCTGGGTTGTTGGCATTGCCAGTTTTGCACCGCTGTGGCCTGTCTATGTCTTGGTGCCCAAAGTCTGCACCTGCAGCTTCCACCGTATCCGTGGCCGGCCCTATACCACCATCCTCATGGCCTTCTACTTTGTGGTGGGTCTCAGCTGCGTTGGTATCTTTTACTTCCTCATCCATCGCAAAGTCAAGAGCGCTGCCCATAACATGGACCAATACAAGCTGAAGAAGACCAGTCTGAAGGGAGCCCATGTGGCTGGGACCAACTCAGCTGTGCCCGGACGCTACCAAGAGCTGGACAGTGGGGTGGACAGTGCGGGGGCTTCCCAGCATTCCTGTGAGGGTCTACCCTCTGAACCGACTTCCAAGACCACTGTCTCATCAGCTTCTGAGGAAGGTGGGACTCCTCCCATGTCTCAGTCTGCAGCCCCACCTAAGAAAGTTGCCCTGTGCCAGACGAAGGATAGCCACTCCGAATTCCGCCGGGTGACCCGCATGTGCTTCGTGGTCTTCCTTTTCTTTGTCATCTGCTACATCCCTTTCCTGCTGATCAACATCTTTGATGCCAAAAACCGGGCTCCAACCGTACTGCACATGATCTCCGCCAACCTCACATGGCTCAACAGCTGCATCAACCCTGTGCTTTACGCCGCAATGAACCGCCAGTTCCGTGAGGCCTACAAAGGCGTGGTCTACAGCTTTGGGCGGAAATTCCGCTGGCGCCGCTAAGTCATCAGGAGCATGCAAGGGACTCCCAGTCTCCATAGGAGCATTCTCTTCTGACCCCTGATTTGTCCGAGGGGCCAGGGTACCACCACAAAGCTGCCTGGACTTTCACACTGGATGAGATATATAAAGATCTTAACTAGCCGCTTCATGGGATTTCTGTTCGTTTACTGCTGTATTTGATATACAGTAATACCTTGGATTGCAAGTAACTTGGTCTGAGAGCATTTTGCAAGACAAGCAATTTTTTAAAATAAATTTTGACTTGATAAACAAGGTCTTGCAAGACAAGTGTAGGGATGTAACCGCTCGCCTCGAGCGGGCGTAGCAGGCTGAAATCGGCCCCGCTCACGCCCGCCAGAGACTCACTTTGATATAAGAGTGTTTTGGATTACAAGCACGGTTCCGGAACGAATTATAATTGCAATCCAAGGTATTACTGTACTGTATTCCATATTCTGTTGTGACCTATGTGGGTAATATGGAAATCAACTTGGATTGATTGACTGAGCCTGGCCTTGTTGAAGCTGGAGATGGATTTGGATTTGTAGCCAGTGACAGAGGGGCTGTTTGGCCTTGCCAAGCTCCAGACATGAGAGCAAACGTTGCTCCTTCTTGTGGACAATCATCCGTTGTCTTTTTAATAGGCATGGACACGAAGATGCTGCCAGGACTGCACTTTGATACACACACGCGTTCACACACACAATATATATATAGTGATCAGTTTTATAAATGCATATTTATATTTATCACCTCTGTCTAGTACTCTGCTGCCCAAACCATTTACCTCATGTCGCTTTGGCCATGTGACCTTTGCACATTGCCCAATAAAAGCCTCATCTGGAAGCACCTTTAGCAACATGTCCACCAACATGTGGCCCTCCAGATGTTTTACCCTACAACTCCCATCATTCCTCACCATTGGCTGTGCTTGCTACGGCTGATGGAAGTTGTAGGCCAAAACACCTGGAGCGGGCCACACGTTGCCCAAACCATGATGTGCAGAGACCTCTATGTCTTGTGCTCTGTAGGTGTCTAGCCTGTCTTGTATATGGATGTTAACAGTAGCATGATTTGATGATCTTTTCCTTTACCTGTGTTTCAGCACAGACCCTCATACACTCAGAATTTTCTCTTCCCTCCATGCACCAAACAACAGCAGCAAAAACCCAGACAGAGGTGTTCTTGATGGCTGCTCTGAAACAATGCAACACCTTCCTTCTGGAGATTCACCATAGCTGAAATCTCTTTTGGAAATCCCCCCCCTCCACCTGAGACACACACACACACACACACACACACACACACACACGCTTGCACTTTTTCTAACCTAAAACCCCCAAATGTCATGTACCTAACCTTCCCCTGCTTAATTTCCTCAATATGAGGCTGCTGCAAAAAGGCACAGGAGAAAAGCCCCCCCGGGGGGGGGGGGAGGTGGCAATCCAGGATGATGGAAAATGTTGCCCTTTTCTTCACCTTTTCCAACTCTACAATATCCGTTTTGGAGATGAGGTGGCCAGAACTGTACATGGTGTGCATCAGAGGCGAGAACAGCAGAACCTGCTGGAATCTCCTGTGCTACGAGATGATGAAATGTGCAGTTCCCCTTGCCTTCCTTTCGTTGCATCTGGTCACCGTGCAGTGGCCCCACATTGGACAAGAGCGAGGCATATTAATTTTAACGCTGCTCATTTGGAAACCCATTTGGAAACCCAATCTCCCTGGATTACATAATCCCGTATATCCATTGCTGGTCTATTTGGAAAAGATTTCACTGTGGGATGATATACTTTGCATACTTGTGTTGTTGGGGGTTTTGTTGTTCTTGCTTGTTGGGTTTCATTATAAACTTTGAATAAAATAAGTAATAATGTTTTTTTCAACCCTGATCTCTAGACTTTTTGTGTTTATTTGAGCCAATTCCATCTTCACAGTGGCTTCCTGTGCAAATGCTGTTCTCTGTTAAATTGCTCAAGTGCTGAGCTTAGCAACACAGCTGGTATGCCAGTTAATGAAGGGTGCAGTCTAACGTGCTCTTTCCTGGGATTGCCCTTGTACTGGGTGGGATCCATTTATAACGAGACATCGATAGGACTGGGCTGCAGATCTGAGCTGATGAAGAGCTCTGCTTTATAAAGGTGCCGTCACTTTCTCTAGCAGGGCTCCCGTGCTTTTGGCAGCAGCTTAGCATGCAGAAATTCATGCCATTTCCTTGGTGTCGTGCTTTCCTCTATCCAAGGCTGCCTCTTTTTTCTGCCCCTGTGCTCTTCTGGAGGGGACGGAGTAATCCATTTCATTTCTGCCTGCCATGAAAAACCAAAACAACAACAACAACACCTAGTTTTGATCTATTGTTTAGTTTATTACCCTACTTTTCTTCTCCCATCCAGGCACTGAGCAGACCCTGCTTGGGTAGCTTCAGCTGGGTGCTCAGCATCATGTGCCTTCAGTCCAGAGAGCCACGATTCCATCTTGCCATGTTCTGCTTTCTTTTGTTTTAGATGCGAGGAGTCTTGTGTGCAAACATGGTAGCCTTGTTACTGTTTTAAAAAAACAACAAAAAACTGGCCCACAGCCTTAAACAGCGCGCGTGCACACACACACACACACACACACACACACACACACAAATGAAACAGGGAAACAGTTTCCTCCTGCCACTTATCTCTAGGCCAGGAAAATCTTCCCCTCATATTGAGGAAAATCACAATTTCCTCGATATGAGGCTGCTGCAAAAAGGCACGGGAGCAAAGCCCAGGGGTGGGGGGGCGGGCGGAGGTGGCAATCCAGAATGATAGAAAATGTGTGAGTTATTCCCATCCCCAGTCAGCACATTATTTGAGTGCAGATGATGAACCAGGTGGGCCCAACTGCACCATGGATCTAGTGCCCCCCCCCCCCCGTTTGATAAGGATTGCCTGGCCACGGTGATCCATGAACTGGTAACCTCAAGCTTGAACTATTGCAATGTGCTTCACGTGGGGCTGCCTGAGTGTGGGGTCACCCCCTAGAGGCTGCAGCTAGCGTAAAATGCTGTGGCTCAGCTCCCCCGAGTGGAACAGCCTACCGGGAACATATTACACCAGTTCTGAAGGAGTTGCGCTGGCTGCTGGCAAGCCGCCAAGCCAAGTTCAAAGCGCATATGCTGACATATAAAGCCTTACGTGGGTTAGGACCCAGCTGCATGATGGGGCACCTTCCCCATTATGTGCCTGCCCAGATAGGAAGATCACGTAGGGATGCCTTCCTGATGATGCTGCATTTGCCTGGAATTTGATACACGTCAACCGAAGAGAAGGTGTTCTCCATGCAAGCACCCTAACTGTGGGACTCCCTCCCCCCTCGTAGACGGGTGGTGCCAAGTCTTATAAGCCTTCGGTGCCAGCTAAAGGCCTATTTGTTTACCCAGGCTTTTGACTGCCTTTTTTTTCCTGCACTGTGTAAATGACTTAAACAAACAAATTTGTTTGAATTTGTCCATGACTTGGACAAATACATGGAGCAGAAGGCCTTCAGTGGCTACTAGTCCTGATTGGCTCTATGCTTCCTCCAGTATCAGAGGCAGAGTCTGCCTATGTACACCAGTTGCTGGGGAACATGGGCGGGAGGGTGCTGTTGTACTCCTGTCCTGCTTGTGGGATCCCGTGGGCAGCTGGTTAGCCACTGTGTGAACAGAGTGCTGGACTGGATGGACCCATGGTCTGATCCAGCAGGGCTCTCCTTATGTTCTTATGTAAACTGTTATTTATCTGTGTTACTGTTCTCCCCTGGTTTGGTGGTGGTGGTGGTGGTGGTTTGGTTGGTCATAAGAACATAAGAAGAGCCATGCTGGATGAGACCAAGGGTCCATTTAGTCCAGCCAACCAGCTGCCCATGGAATCCCACAAGCAGGACAGGAGTGCAACAGCATTCTCCCACCCATGTTCCCCAGCAACTGGTGTGCATAGGCATACTGCCTCTGATACTGGAGGAAGCACAGAGCCATCAGGAGTAGTAGCCATTGATAGCCTTTGGTCAATGCCTGTATTATTGTACTGTGTTTTATTGTTTGTATCCTGCTTTGGGATTGTTTTATAAAGAAAATGGGTAAGAAATTTCCTAAATAAACACTTAAATAAAGGCCCTCATTCCTAGCTGTAGAAAGCATATGATGTCTGTTTAAGACATTTATTATATGCTGCCTTTCATAATATTTATCCCAGGGCAATTTACAATGGAAATTAAAACAAACAAACATGCAATGAATCCAGAACCATCCTTCCACCAGTGGAAGGATTTTCATAGATTTCATAGATCATAGAGTTGGAAGGAGCCTACAAGGCTATCGAGTCCAACCCCCTGCTCAATGCAGGAAACTAGAGGAGGGGTCTCCCATCCAAGTAACAACCAGGCTTGACCCTGCTTAGCTTTCCACGCTCAGACAAGCTGAGCCTACCTCTGAATTGAAAGGTACTTCTGCATCCTCCCCCCCCCCTGCACCCCTTGCACCCTCCAAATCTCCTTTGGAGGGCCCCCAAACCTCCAGTGGAGATTTGGAGGGCATGCAGGAGGTGGGATTGCAGGGGAGGATGTTGGAGAGGATGCAGGAGTCCAATTTTGCAAGTGCTATCCTTCTGCTGGCGGAACAAGGATTCTGGATCTAAGCCAGAAACCATTAGATACATAATAAAACAATTAAAATCCATTAAAAAAAAAAGCATTCCTTGGTGTTACAGATATCATGGTATCTCCTCTTCTCAGGACATAACTGGGTGTTTCCTTGGTGTCAGTGTATGCGAAAATACATACCGGTAATCTCTGAATAAGTGTTGACATAGTTAGGCGCAGAGACATCAGGGGCATCACGGGGTACAAATGAGCAGGAATGAGGATGTGGTAGAGTAAGAGGAAGCCCTTTCTCCTCACTCTACGCTTTGACTGTGCTTTTCATTGTGCTGAGCTTGCTTCCCAGGCTTTCCAGTCATTTGGATCCAATTGACATTCCTTCCTGGTGTGTATTTGTAAGAAATTCAGAGGTGCTGATGAGCTGGCATAGGGTAGAATTCACCATTTTGCTAAGTTGTGAAGGGGCCCAGCTCAATAGTGACGTGATTAAATGGGAATTTTCCTGATGTGCAGAAATCCTGTTCCTTGTCCCAAGCTTTTCCTGTAGTTTGGAACTATAAATATTTTAAATAAATGATCATAAATAAGTTGGTACTCAATGGCCAACCACAGTCTTCCATTTATTTATATTTATATTTATAAATGGAAGACGTGGTTGGCCATTGAGTATCAACTTATTTATGATCATTTATTTAAAATATTTATAGTTCCATTTATCCATATATATATTTAAATGGAAGACATGGTTGGAGTTAGAGGAACAGATGGGGGAAGGGTTAAGCACCCTTCATACTCCTGCCAGTTTGCCACTTTGAATTTCCTTCTTCAAAAGCAGATTTTTTATTTTTTTTTAAATGGTATCAGAGCTCAGTTACATCCGTTTGAACATAAGGAGAGCCCTGCTGGATCAGACCAAAAGCCTATCTAGTCCAGCATTCTGTTCACACAGTGACCAACCAGCTGCTCACGGGATCCCACAAGCAGGACAGGAGTGCAACAGCACCCTCCCGCCCATGTTCCCCAGCAATGGGTGTACATAGGCATAGCGCCTCTAGTACTGGAGGATGCATAGAGCCATCAGGGCTAGTAGCCATTCATAGCTTTCTCCTCCAGGAATTTGTCCAATCCCCTTTTAAAGCCGTCCAAGTTGCTGGCCATTACATCTTGTGGAAGTGAATTCCATAGTTTAACTCTGCACTGTGTGGGGTGGGTGGGTTGTTGTTTTCTTGCACATAACGTGTAGTTAGCTCATCTGTGCATGACAGGGCAGGCCAAGACCAGTACTATCTTCTACTATAGCCTTCCCCAATGCGGTGCCTTCCAGATGTTTTGGAACACAACTCCCATCATTCCTGGCCATGCTGACTGAGGCTGATGGGAGTTGTAGTCCAAAACATTTGGAGGGCACCGTACTGGGGAAGACTGATCTACTAGATGTAGGATTGCCCTGAGGGTTCTTGTACCTTTACAGGAGAATGTAAGCAGATTAATTTCACCTGGTTTAGCTTTTCCCCCTATTACCCTGCTGCTATGAATGGAGGAAGCCGCACCTGGTGGAATTTTCCTTTCTCTTCAGACCTTAAAGATACAGGAGCTCTCAGAGTCTGGACCTGTCAACCCTAGCCACAAGACGTGAATGTTCTGTAACAATGGACTTTTGCATTTTTAAAGCCAATAAAAAGTTATAATCATCTCATGAACTCTGTATCTCTCATTTCACTTTTTTTTTTAAATAAAAAATTACAAGGTGTATCCAGTTTAGGATGCTGTGATTCAAAGTAATTCATATGATTGACTGGGGTGGGGGGAAATGCACAAGTCTTGCCAAAGTACAGACCTTTTTCATGTCTGTCAAATGACAGCTGCATAAGGATTGTCACTTTTCCGGCTCTGTGCTTTTAACAGCAGCGTAACAGGAGGAAATGAGCAGATGCAGTTTTTCCTAGCTCAGATGCAAAAGCTTGCTGTGCTGTAGTGGCTAGAGCAGGGCTGAGCCAGGGCATTTTGCTGCCCAAGTGAACAAACAAGATGGCGCCCTCTCCCATTCCATTTAGAAAAGCCAACTGGACTGTTTCTTCAACACTTGCAATGGGGCAGCATCCTGAAGGCAGCAGCCTAGCTTAGAGGGCACAGAGCAGGCTGCCGGGCGGGCACACAGCTCTCTCTTCCAGGACCTTGCAGCTGCCTCCCAGCATTTGCTGCCTGAAGCGACTGCCTCACTCTGCTGAATGGTAGGGCCGGCCATGGATTAGAGTGTTGGGCTAGGACCGGGGAGACCCAAGTTCAAATCCCCACTCAGCTGTGAAGCTGACAGGGTGACTTTGGGCCAGTCACTCCCTCTCAGCCTAACCTACCTGACAGGGTTGTTGTGGGGAGAGGAGGGGGGAGGGAACCACCCTGGGATCCTTGGAGAAGGGAAAGGTAACAAGAACAACAAAAATGCAAATAAATAATCATTCCCACAGCTGTTAAACACATCCAGCCTCTGGTCACAAAAAGGTGGCAATGCCATTGGTGGGTGATACATGTGTTAAGAACATAAAAAAAGCCATGCTGGATCAGACCAAGGGTCCATCTAGTCCAGCATTCTGTTCATACAGTGGCCAACCAGATGCCCATGGGAAACTTACAAGCAGGACATGAGTACAATAGCATCCTCCGCCCATGTTCCCCAGCAACTGGCATACATATGCATACTGCCCTCTGATACTGGAGGTAGCACATAGCCATCAGGACTAGTAGCCATTGATAGCCTTCTCCACCCTGGATTTGTCTAATCCCCTTCTAAAGTCAGCCAAATTGGTGGCCATCACTACATCTTGTGCAAGAGACTTCTATCCTTTAACTATGTGTTGCGTGGAAGAAGTACTTCCTTTTATCTGTCCTGAATCTCCCACCAATCAGCTTCATGGGATGACCCCTTTGGGTTCCAGGATTATGAGAAAGGGAGGAAAATGTCTCCCTGTCCACTTCCCCCAAAACATGTATAATTTTATACACCTCTATCATGTCTCCCCTTACTCGCCTCTTACCGTAAGCTAAATTGTCCCAGATGTTGTAACCTTTCCTCACAGGAGTTGCTCCAGCCCTTTGATCCTTTTAGTTGCCCTTTTCTGCACTTTTTCCAACTCTACAATATCCTTTTTTAGGTGCAGTGACCAGAACTGCACACAGTATTCCAAGTGTGGTCGCACCATAGATTTGTATAAGGGCAGTATGATACTGGCAGTTTTATTTTCAATTCCTTTCCTAATTATGCCTAACATGGAGTTTGCCTTTTTCACAGCAGCTGCACACTGGGTTGACATTTTCATCGAGCTGTCCACCACAACCCCAAGATCTCTCTTTCTTGGTCAGTCACCATTAGCTGAAATCCCATCAGCTTATACTTGAAATTGGATTTTTTCACCACAACGTGCATCACTTTACACTTGCTTACATTGAACTGCATTTGCCACCTTGATGCCCATTCTCCCAGTTTGGAGAGATCCTTTAGAACCTCCTCACAATCCCTTTTTGTTTTAACCACTCTAATATTTGGTATCATCAGCAAACTTGGCCACTTCACTGCTCATTCCTAATTCCAGATCATTTATGAATAAGTTGAAAAGCATTGGTCCAACTCCCTGTGGGACTCCACTGTTTCCATCCCTCCATTGGGAGAATTTACCATTTATTCCTACTCTCTGCTTTCTGTTCTTTAACCAGTTACTGATCCATAAGAGGACCTCTCCTCTTATTCCATGACTGCTAATTTGCTCAGGAGTCTTTGGTGACGAACTTTGTCAAAAGCCTTTTGGAAGTCCAAGTAGACGATGTCTACCAGATCACCCCTGTCCACATGTTTATTGACACTCTCAAAGAACTCTAAAAGGTTGGTGAGAAAGCTATGTGGATGTTTTTTCAGCAGGGCTTGTCCTATATGTTTACTAATTTTATCTTTAAAAATGCTTTCAATAATTTTATGTGGAACAGACATTAAGCTAACTGGCCTGTAATTTCCTGGATCCCCCCTGGATCCCTTTTTAAAAATTGGTGTTACCTTTGGCCATTCTCCAATCACCTGGTACAGAGGCTGACCTTAGGGACATGTTACATATTTCTTTAAAAGATGATCAGCAATTTCATATTTGAGTTCTTTAAGAACTCTAGGTGGATACCATCTGTGCCTGGTGATTTATTAACTTTCAATTTGTCAATAAGGTTGGGAACTTCATCTTTTGTCACCACTGTTTGCCTCAGTTCCTCAGACTCCTTTCCTGAAAACATCAGTTCAGGCACAGGTATCTGTCCTCTATCTTCAGCAGTGAAGACAAATGAAAAGAATTCATTCAGCTTCTCCACAATCTCCTTATCCTCCTTTAGTACTCCTTTAACTCCATTATCATCCAGTGGTCCAACTGCCTCCCTAGTTGGTTTCCTGTTTCTGATATATTTAAAGAATTCTTTATTGTTGGCCTTGACGTTGTTAGTGATATGCTCCTCAAAGTCCTTTTTTGCATCTCTTATTGTCCGCTTGCAACTCTTTTGTGCAAGGTTGTGCTCCCTTTTGTTTTCCTCATTTGGGCAAGACTTCCATTTTCTGAAGGAAGCCTTCTTTTCTCTAATAGTTTCCTTGACACTGCTTGTTAACCATGCTGGTGACTTGACTTCTTGGACCTGGTGCTACCTTTCCTAGCCTGTGTGGTATACATTCTAGCTGAGCTTCTGTTATTGTGGTTTTGAGTAACCTCCAAGCATTTTGAAGGGATTTAACCCTCTTCAATCCCACTTTCAACTTCCTTTTTACCAGTTCCCTTATTTTAGAGAAGTTCCCTCTTTTGAAGTTAAATGTGACTGTATTGGACTTCCTTGGAAATTTCCCACTATTAAATCTGATTAGCACTGTGGTCACCGTTTCCAACTGGTTCAACATCTCATATTAGGTCTTGGGCGACATCACTTAGGATTCAATCCAGGGTTGCCTCCCCTCTGGTTGGTTCCATGACCAGCTGTTCCAGGGCACAATCATTTAGAATATCAAGAAATGTAACCTCTTTGTCATGACTGGAACATGCATTCATCCAGTCAATGTACGGGTAACTGAAGTCACCCATTATTACAACACTTCCTCATTTGGAGACCTCCCTGATTTTGTTTTCCATCTCCACATCACCCTGAGCATTCTGGTCTGGGAGCTGATAGCATGTTTCTAGTACTAAATTAGTTTTGGAGCCCGGTATTGTCACCCATAGCGCTTCTGTGGAAGAATCTGCCCCTTTTAGGTTTTCTCTGTTGTAAGCACAAGGCTGTGTATGAGAGCATCAGACAGCTGAGCACATTTTGGCAGAGAATCCAAGCGGTGCCTCCCAGGAAGGTAACAATATAATAATGAACTTGCAGAGCGATCCTGTGCATGTGTCCACTCTGAGTTAAGTCTCATTTAGTTCAATGGGGTTACTCCCAGATACGTGTGTATAGGATTGCGACCTGACACCGTTTGATGTCTTTCATTGGCAACCCAACATCTGCTGCTCAAGGTAGGCCATTTCACCCTGCCGTTAAGGCAGTGTTTCTCAACCTTGGGTCCCCAGATGTTTTTGGCCTACAACTCCCAGCATGCCCCAGCCAGCTATGCTGGCTGGGGCATGCTGGGAGTTGTAGGCCAAAAATCTGGGGACCCAAGGTTGAGAAACACTGCATTAAGGAAGGGCCAGCCTTTGTGGTCTGTGAGAGTCTACTAGTAGTCATTACCCCATTTCTCCTGTTCATCTCATATGGTTTCCTGTGGACAGTTGCAGGAGGCATGCTTTAGGCATTCCCAATAGGCTGGGATATACTTCAAGGCCAGGAACGGTGCAGGGCTGTTTGGCGCCCTAGGCCAAATTATATTTAGCGCCCCCCCTCGTGCTGTGGGGGGGGCTCCGGAACAAAGCAGCCCTTGCTCTGCAACCCCCCCCGCGCCGCCGCCGTCGCCACCACCACCTACCTTCCCCCCCCCTCGCTGCTGGCTGCTGGCTGCTGCTGCTGCTGCTGCCGCCGCCTCCTCCTCCGACGCGACAGGACCCCTGCGCTTTTTTTTTTTGCCGGGGAAACCAGGGCAACAGGGCTGTTTAAGCCCTGTTGCCCTGGTTCCTCCCGCCAAAACAACTCCGGCGCGGCTCCGGAAACGACGCGAAGGTAGGTAGGTGGCTGGTGGTGGGTGGGTGCGCGGGCGGGCGGCGCGCGTGCGTGGGGGGGAGGTGCAGCGGCAGGGTGGCGGCGGCGGCGGCAGCGGCGGGCGGGCGAGCGGGGAGGCGCGGCGGAGGCAGCAGGCAGGGCAGGAGCGCGCCGGCGGCGAGGAAGGAGCGCAGCGTTTCTGCGCCCTCTTCCGCCACGCGCCCTAGGCAGCCGCCTGGGTCTGCCTAGCGGTAGCGCCGGCCCTGTTCAAGGCTGCAATCTTTCTCTCTCTTTGCGTCATTTCTTCATCTTGCCTCATGATGTGGGTTTAGAGTGTGCCTTACATCAGTAATGGTAAAAGGTGGGGGTTCTCTCTGGGGTGGCTTGCCGCCACAATTATTTCACTGGACCTGCTACTGGGTGTGGGGGGGCTTCATTTATGTGCAGGGGTGGGGCAAATAACATGTGGCCTTCCAGGTGTTTTGGCCTACGACTCCCATCATGCCTCACCCTTGGCTTGGGTTGGATCCAGATTTAGGCTGAAGCTGACTTCCCCACCCATCCTCCCCAAGGCAGCCCCTCCAGTCCCCTGCTACATGGAGGGTCAGGGGACCCTGCTGGATGGGATGAGGGAGGGGGATCCCCCGAAATCAGGCGGAGGCACCTTCCGTGAGCAGAGCCCTTCTGTCCATGGAAGGCAGATCCTGCATCCAACCTAATATATTTTAGGCCAGCCCGTTCCAATCTGCTGCCCTCCCAGCTGTGTTGGACTACAATCCCCACCATCCCAGTCAGCAGGGTTGCCATGCTCTTGTGCTGTGTCATTAACCATTCTATGATGGCAAGAAATTCAACAGCTGTCTAATTTCTGGCCTATAGGGGAATGGCTGCACTTGGACAGCTATACCACCCTGAACATGCCCAATCTTGTCTGAACTCAGAAGCTAAGCAGGGTCAGGCCCGGTTAGTACTTGGATGGGTGATGGCCTTGGAATACCAGGTGCTGTAGGGAGGGACCATAGCTCAGGGTGATAGAGGACATGCTTTGCATGCCAGAAAAGGTCCCAGATGCCATCTCCAGCCTCTCCAGGTAGGGCTAGGAAAGAATCCTGCCTGAAATCCTGGAGAGCCGCTGCCAATCAGTGTCAACGACACTGGGCTAGATAGACCTAATTCCTAATTATACAGGTCTGACTCTGTATAAGGCATCTGCTCTCATCAGTGGTTCATGCCTTGGTCTCCTCTGGCCTAGACTACTGTAATGCGCTCTACGTGGGGTTACCCTGGAAGATGGTTCGGAAGCTTCAGCTGGTACAGAACTGCGGCGGCTCGCCTGATTAAGGGCAGCCGCCGGCGTGATCACATCACGCCAGTGCTTAAGGAGTTGCACTGGCTACCAGTTGCTTGCCTGAGCCGAATTCAAGGTGTTGGTTTTGACCTTTAAAACCCTATACGGCTCCGGTCCAGCTTATCTCAAGGAGCGCCTCCAGCAACATCAAGTAGGCCGCTCAACAAGATCTGCCACGGACGGCCTTCTCCTTATCCCATCAGCCAGAGCAGCCAGGCTGGTGGGGACTAGGAAGAGGGCCTTCTCTGTGACAGCCCCCACATTATGGAACTCCCTCCCTAGTGACCTTCGCCATGCCCCCTCCGTGATGAGCTTCTGCCGTGCATTAAAAACATGGCTGTTCAGGCGGGAATATGGGGTGGGTTAGGATTTTAAAATAATTTTTTAATACTGTTTTAATTATCATATTTTATTGTATTGTTTTATTGTATCATTTTAATTGTACATCGCCCAGGGTGGCCGGGTGGCCTGGCCAGATGGGCGATTAATAAATATAAGAAATAAATAAATAAATAAGGCAGTTTCCTGTGTTGAATGAACATGCCATTGCTTAAGCCTTTGCCAGTAAAAAAGAAAAGAAAAGAAAAGTGGCAAACCAAGGTTCCACTTTGGCCACATAGTAGACAGTTGGACATATAACTTGGGGCAGCCCCTCCTGCTGTCATCAGCAGAAGGTAACAGGCATGGCTGTTGCAATGTGAAGCTTCTTGAGCAATCACTTCCCTCCGCTGAGACATGATGTGCTATGCGAGGAAGGGCACGGAAAGACCACTGGGAGGAAGTGAAAGCAACGTCCTGGCATTTGTAGCGGGGAAAGCTTGCGGTTGGCAGCAGATTAGTGTGCTACATCACCCCTCAACCCTGATTCCCCCTCCAGGAAACTCCCTATAAACCATTAGGGGCTCGAGGAAGCTAATTTCATCTTCTTTGCCACCCCTACCTCCAGTTTCCTATTCCCTTCCACCCCTCAATCAGCTCCTGGGTCCTTGACCAGGGTTTAAAAAAATATTTTCTTTTAATTTAGAAACTTTTATGCTTCTCCATGTCTAGGGAATCCCCCATGTATGTAGAAGCCACTACCATATTTTGGGGTGGGCCTCTTTTGCTTCCAAACTGATAGGTGCTGAACCATCCAAAATCACTATTAGAGGAAACATACAATTTATTTATTTATTTATTTATTTATTTATTATATTTATACCCCACCTTTTTTCCTGCAAGGAACCCAAGGCGGCTTACATAATCCTCCTCCTCCTCCTCCTCTCCACTCTATCCTCACAACAACCCTGTGAGGTAGGTTAGGCTGAGAGTCAGTGACTGGCCCAAAGTCACCCAGTGAGTTTCATGGCCGAGCGGGGACTAGAACCCCGATCTCCCGAGTCCCAGTCCAACACTCTCACCACTACGCCACACTGGCTCTCATTAATAAAATGTTGCAGCGTATCCTCCCCTCAAAAAATGTTATGCTCCTGTTCAGGGTTCAAGCCAGCCATTCCCTCCAGCAAGGGCATTCCACTCCCCATTTCTGCGTCCGCCTCACCCTGCCCCCAACATACCCTCAGCATTCCATGGCCACTGAGCATGCCCCATCCTCATTAGGCTGCTTTGGAGTGGGGTGGCAAGTTCCCCTGCCCCCTCCATTAGGGATTTCCCCCCCAAAAAATGTTATGCTATTCTGCAAGCTTCATGGCAGGCTGGCACATGCTGGGAATTGTAGCCCAACACATCTAAAGGGCACCAGACTGGAAAAGCTGGATTAGAGGGTTGGACTAGGACTGGGGAGACCTGGGTTCTAGTCCTCACTCGGCCATGAAGCTCACTGAATGACTTTGGATCAGTCACTGATTCTTAGCCTAACCTACCTCACAGGGTTGCTGTGCAGACAAAATGGGGATGAAGAGGCTCACATGTGTGCCCCTTGAGCTCCTTGGAGGAAAAACTGGATGTAAATGTAACAAATACATAAATAATAATATAATCATCAGCCGATCACTCGTGACCGAGTAAGATTGTCTTCCGGGATAAAAGGAGGAAATTCTAAAGAAGATTGTGTAGACTCTAGCGATGGGTCCGTAAGTGACTGTGGAGGCCAATTCTAGATCCACACAGCTTCCCACAGTGAGGACACAGGTTACCAGATGGAAGATGGTCCTGTAAAGGATTCATTTGACGTGCTTTTCGCTTAGCATGGTTGTTGGTGGTGGGGAGTTATAGGATTCAACGGCACCAATAGGAAGACCAGATGTTTTTGAGGAATCATCATAAATACTGTTGGGGCCGCCACTCCAGCTCTCCCTAAATAGCACCCCTGCTCTTGGCTCCTGCCCCCCTCCAGTTGGTTGATAAAACTCAGCTCCCCGCTGCTCCCCCACCCCCATCAGGGAGGCTGAGGAGCGTTGGCACTTCCCACCTTGGCACACAGATCTTACTTCCCCTGAAAAAGTTCTGATGATGAGTTTAAAATGAACCAGCCACTTCCAGTTTCTCCAAATAGCCCACAGGAAGGAGCATGTGACACCAAGCCAAGCCGGCAGGAAAGGAGAAAGGAGGTGGTGGGCTTGAGTTGGGCAGCCGTGGGTGACAGGAGGGCAGGGAGAGAGCAGGTTCCTCACCAGGCCTGGCCGAGAGACACAACGGAATTCCCCAGAGTTTAACAACAGGGTTTCCTGCTCTCAAGATCAACTTCAGCCAGACTTTCCCTTGGTAGAGGATGAGGGATTTCATGAAGTTGGAGCCCAGAGTTTGTGTGTGTGTGCATGCGTCTCCAGATGCTTTGGGCCACAACATGGATTGAGAGAGGCCCTGGGCCATTTCCATTTTTTTAGGCCCTCCCGGTATATTTTAAAAAATGCCAAAACAGGGTTACAAAAATTGTTATATTTTAAACGTTTAGATTTAGCAAATTAATGCTGATAATACAAAAAAGATACAATGCAATAATTTGTCATAAATATTCCCTTTTTATTTAACAAATGCTTTTCTAGCTTTTTTTCTGTGCAAATAATTCACCAATTATTGTGGGGCGGGAAAATAGTTTTCTTGCAATGTCACAATTTATGTTGAGCATAGCAAGGCCATTCAAACGATCTTGTCCCATAGCTAAACGGTAGTCATTCTTGACCTGCTTCGGCACATTGAAAGACTATTCACCTGAAGCTACTGATGAGAGTCAGAAAAATCCTCAATGCAATAAGGGATGTTGTAGTTGTGGCTGTTGGCAGTGGGTTGGAGTAGATGGACTTGAAGATCCCTTCCAACTCTTATGATTTTATTATCCTAATGTCCATTGAACTTAATGGGGCTTACTTCTGAGTAGACCAGTTTAAGATTGCACTGTAACTCTTCTGTGCGCCTTCGCTTTTAACTCCAGCTGAGGCAGGGAGTCAAGAGAAATTACTCTCTCTCTCTCTCTCTCTCACACACACACACACACACACACCTTTCCAAACTAAGGCTGCAGTCTCGAACACATTTACTAGGGCGTAAGGCCTAGTGAACTTAATAGGATTTACTTCTGAGTAGAAAGGTTTATGATTGCACTGTAAATTAAATTAGTTAGGCTCATGGATAATACTTGATATTTCCCCATTGTATCCCAAATCTTCTTCCAGCTCACAACTCTGAGCTACATGGATTGCTCTCACTCTAAACAAACAATTTATTTATTACGGTCATAGACCAGTAGGTTGCTCTCACTCTAGGACAGTGTTCTCCAACCTTGGGTCCCCAGATGTTTTTGGCCTACAACTCCAAGAACATCTGGGGACCCAAGGTTGGAGAACACTGCTCTAGGAAGTGAGGAAGATGTGTGGGGAGATTAAAGAGCGGAGCCTGAAGACTGGTGTAGCCTTGGGTTAGGGCCAGTGAAGACTCAGATGGCTTCAAAAGGGTAGATTGCCCCCATGGCTTTTATTTGCTGTTTGCCTCTTCCCTGATTCCTTTCCTTAAGTCTCCCTGTTGGTTATTTGTTCTAAAAATAAATCTTGGTTGTGCTTTCGGAAGACAACTAGACCTTCTTTTTGGGATGCCTGGACAGAGTTGGTGTCACCGTCCGTCCGTCCCCCCCACCTTTGGTGCTCAGGTCCCCATTAGCATCTCACCCTCCCCAGGTGTGGACGGATGGAGGGGTGGTGGTGGGCGGGCCCCTCCCTGGTGCTCCCTCCCTGGTGGCAGGTGAATGATAGCTATGCGTCACTCGTAATCTATAGACTTAATTCTGTTTGAAATGTTCCACCACAGATGTCAGTGTCCTACAGTATGATTGTGCTATTCACACCACAGTCTTCTTTCAATCCTGTGTCAGTGTATCTCTGTGTCTGTGTGTATAACCCCATTTGGAGGTAATGTCAACAGTCTACGTTAGAGGCCCCCTGTGAATGAGAGGCCCCGGGCCAAAGGGCCCTCCTGGGCCCGCCCCCCCTCCTGTGATAGGCCCTGGGCTCCAACTGCCAGGATTCTGGAACCCTGACCATTGGCCATACTGGCTGGGGCTGATGGGAATGGAAGTCTAAAACATCTGGAGGGCACGAGGTTGTGGGGGTGATGGCTCTGTTGTGTCCCGTCTTTCCCAACCTGAATGCCACAGCTCAGCCTTGGCGTGTAGAATGCTTCTGAGCATTCCTGTGCCAATGAGCAACTGCAGCTGACCCGCCACCGCATACACACGCGCAAATGAAATTAGAAAAAAGAGGGACGCCAGGTCAGACAGGGCGGCTACCCGGCAGGGCATAGACTCAGACTCATTAGAAATTAAACACTGCTTGATACTTGTTGTGAGATGGACAAAAGGGGGCCATCCTGCTCCTCCTCCCCCCCTCTTGAGAGGTTTGTTGCTTTTCTTCTTGTTTAAGCTAGTCTGTAATGTAAATGTCAAACTTATGTTGGTGAGAGAATGTACATTCAGATTGCAAATGCCCCTCTTCCAGTTTCTAATCTTCATTAAAAAGAATGATCACGTAAGGGTAAGATGCTTCAAGGCAAGTGAGCCCTGGAAGTATAAAAAATAGTTGCCAAGAAAAGCACCCTAGCCTAGACAAGCAAGAGATCATGCGTCAGCCAGTCAATACTGAGCGGATGGTGCCACCTGGTGGCCGAGATGCCTAAGGGACCAAAGGATGCTCAAGGCCCAATTGTAAAATTGCCAGCAGTGCCATGGAGGCTCCCCCCGCTGGGGCAAACAGCAGTGGCCGAGGGGGGTGGGGGAAAGGAGACTTACATCCGGACATTGCTGTGTGGGAAAGGGCTAAGCCCCCTTACCCATGTGCCAGTGGAGGCTGGAGGCGCCAATGTTAGTGGGGAGATGCATCCACTCTGGGTTTCAGTCTGAACTTTAAAGGAGCTATCCATGGTGCGGAACTCTAGGCCCAAAATAGGTTCAGCACCATGGATAGCTCCTTTAAAGTTCAGAGTGAAGCCTGGAGTGGATACACCGTCCCACCGAGATTGGAGCCACCGGCCTCAGCTGCTTCCATGTGCCCCCTTCCCCCCATGGCTGCCATGCACCTTTTAAAAATTAGACATGTTAATTGCGATCACACAATTAAGGTCACATCTAGTCTGGCCCCCAGGCCTGCGGTTTCTGACAAGATGTAAGAAAAGGGGGCAATTTAGCTGGCTGCTCTTTCCCTGTATGTTCAATACAACTTCCTTCATCATTTTCTCTCTCATTTACAGCTGCCCTGGAGTTGGGAAGGACCGCTAATTGCAAGTGTGATTGAACAACTCTAGAGCTGCTCCCCCAATCATCTTAGCTCTTGGCAGCCACCGGAGGGGCAGGGGGAGGAGGTCATGAGAGTCTCCTGGCATATACACAGGATTCAGCCTACATCTGACTCTTGGTATGCCATCTGTAACCCACATTTTTTTGGGCTTGCAATGATATGCTATAGGCAACCCACACATACCCCCCATAAGACTGCTCCTCAGGGGTTGGTGTGGCTGACATAAGTCATACGCTGGCTTTTCCCCCACATGGATATTCACCAAAATAATTTTTAAAAGGGGTATTAATCTAACTGACAAAATTGCATTTGCTTGTAAAACTTCAGAGTTAAGCAGTACCGTGTGTATAATGCATTAAAGCGCTGAAACAAAACAAATCCATCTTATCTATCAATACCTATCTTTATCTCTCTCTGTATATATATTCTTAAACCTCATTTTGCAGCATTGTCATAAGAATGTCATAGAATCATAGAATGATTGCATTTTAGAGTTGGAAGGGACCCTTGGAGGCCGTCTCCTGCAACATCCCGAATTCCTAGACATCCGAGTCTAGGAATCTTGCAGCTGCAGCATTCCTGACAGGTGGCTGTCCAGCCCCTGCTGAAGTAGCTCCAGCAAAGGAGGACCCACCCACCATCTCCCAACCCAAGGCAGTCCCTCTCACTGTTCAACAGCTCTGCCCAATATGACGTTTCTCATAATATTTAGCAGAAATCTGCTTCCTTGAGAGTTCCACTCCTTTGTCCTAATTAGGGGTGGATGATTGTCAATTTCAGGTTCTCTCAGTACTAGGGTGCAGCATGAAGTCAAAGGCTAGCCCTGCAATCCTATGCATACTTACTTACTGGGAGTAAGTCCTATTGAACTCAGTGGGACTTACTTTGGAGTAGGCATGCTCTGGTAGGATTGCACTGAAGGGGACGGTTAAGGTCCTAGTAACCACAACCTGTGCCTCAGCTAACAAGGCCAGTCAAAATTTGTGGAGTCCCCTGTTCTGAAAGGACAAAGGCATTCATTTGGGGGGGCCTCTGCCAGTTTCAGGGTTTGCAGGAGTTGGGGGGTCGTTTCAACCCCTCAGTCTTTTTCTGCAAGAGTCAGGGATCTTTGCATGCAGTAGAGATGCTTTCTTACCTTGCCCTGCCCTGCCCTGCCCTCCCCTTTACTCTCCAAACTGCACATCCATTAAGGAATGATTAAATTGTCTGAGTTAAATATATAATCCTTTGTTGTGTCTCCGCAGGCCAGAATGCCTCCATGACTAAGTGGCCAGGTGGTGCACCTAACTACCGTCTGTTCCAAACTGCTGTTCTTTGACGGCTCCAGATGGTGACAAATCGTCCCAGATCTGTCTTCTTGCTGCTTTTTGGAATGGCCCCATGTTAAGATGAGCTGTTTCTTCTTCCAGACCTTTGTTATGTGAGATCCTTACAGAGAAGAGCCACCTCAGTCCCCTTGGTCTGGTGCTCTACCTCCTGGGATTACTTTTGGCCCTCAGGACAAGTTACTGCCCAAGCCAATGCTACTGGGGGATCGGGAGGATCGTCCCCATCACTGAAGTAATCACAGAAGCCAGCCTGGTGCCCTACTGGGGATTCTGAGAGTTGTAGTCCAGACACATCTGCAGAGCACCAGGCTGGGGAAGGCTGACATAAGCCATAAGGACATGCCTATACCATCTGGGGAAAGTATTAAAGTTAGAAATCATATTTTGCTTTTTAAAAATTTCTGCAACTTCATGTCTTCGTGTATATTCAGTAATAAACCTAACCTCTTCCTTATGTTGGGAGTCCAATGGTCTTGTGTCAAACCATTGCAGGCCAAAACATCTGGAGTGCCACAAGTTGCCCACCCTTGAGCTAAGGGACGCAAGTGGCCTGACGTTTGCTTCTTTGCATGCTTATTGATTCATTTATTTACGGAATGGTGGTGAACATTAAAAAATGGAGGGGGGAGAGGAAAGGTCAATGCACAGAACAATTTCTTTTAAAAATTCAAACATTTGCTTCCCTTCCGCCTGGGTCTTAAACAGGTGTGGGGATGGAAAGGCATGGAGAATGCAGAGCAGACTCCGTGGTGCACATCCTCTGAAGTGCACACGCACCCCTAATTCTGAATTTCTTGCCTGCAAAGGACAAAATGGCCCCTTAAATGATTTTGTGGGGGGGGGGTAGCCTCAGAAGATGCTGACTTGCCTGATTTTTCTGGGTGATTTGGCACAGCCAACCAGACTGTACCCATCAAGGATCGGTTTTCCGGCTCAACCTGAAACAAGCCAGTTTGCACCAACACGTTGTCCTTTGAAAGCCTGTGTAATCCCAGTATGCACTATTTTGGCGCTTTCCCCCTTGGGCCTTAAAGAGCTTCATAAACATTATCTGAGTGTAACCCTTACAACAGGGGTGAGCAACGTGGTGCCCGTGGGCACTGGGGCACCCTCAGACACCTTTTTTGGCACCTGCTGAAATGCCCTACCCCTCCTATGTTTGTGTTTATTTTTAAATGACAACATTTCTTGCTGGAAGCTGGAATCACTTCGAAGCAAAGCGTGGGCCTGCAGCCACTGCCAGCCTCTTTCCCCAGAATGCCTCAGGGCCTCACAGGGACATTCTTTGGAAATGAAAATGGTGGGGAGGGGCTGCAGGCTGATGCTTTCCTTAGCAGCGCACCCATTTTGGGGTGGTGCCCAGGCCAGTTTCTCACATTGCAAATGTGCCCACGGGCCCAAAAAAGGTTGCTTCCCCTGCCTTACAACAAGCCTGTAAAGTAGGCCAGTAGTATTATCCCCATATGACAAGAGAGAATATATATTTACTATTTTGTTCGGCCCTTAGGGCCTTCTCTACCCCATCCCATCCTATCCCATTCTTCAGGACCCCAAATTTGAAGTGGAAATTGTTTCTGATTTAGATACATTCTGCAGGGCAGGAGAGCAGGAAGGGTTAGGGGACTGTGAAGATAATCCAACACACTTTTTAATTGAATGTGGTGTAGTTTACAGCGGAGGTGGGCTGCCCTCAGACTTGCAAGGTCTACCTCCTGGGGAAGGGCTCCAGTAGCTCAGTGGCAGAGAACACATAAGACCTGCAATGGAATGGGAGCCCCACCAAAATAGGAGTCACCAGCCTCCCCTGGCAATGGGTGATGGGAAAGACTATCGCCTGAGTGCCTGGAGAACAGCTGCCAGTCAGAGTAGACAACATCCTGGACTAGGCGAACAAACAGTCGGATCTGGTATATGTAGTGGAGCTGTGGAAGACCATTGTCATTTCAACAAGGAGTTAGTGGCAAACAGCAGTTGCTCCTTTGGTGCCTAAGGGTGCAATCCTATGCACGTTTAGACAGGGGGGGGGAAAGGCCTACAACTCCCAGAATGCCCCAGCCAACTATGCTGGCTGGGGCATTCTGGGAGTTGTAGGCCTTTTTTTTCCTGTCTAAACGTGCATAGGATTGCACCTTAAATCCCCTTTCTGGGCCTGGGTTCTTTAAATGGTTAGCTATGCTGATTTTCTTATTATTTCTCAGAGCTAGTTATCTGTCTGAGATGGTACAGCTTGGGAGTCTATTATTTACCTTTAGATAGTCCCTGGTGAGATTTCTAGGATGCTCTTGCAGTTATCTGTGCTGCTGGCTGCTGGCTGCTTGCAAAAGCTACTCTCCTCCCTTTGCACAAATGTATAAACATTCTCAAAGTTATTGGAAAATAACCAAAATACGGGTGTGATTAGTTTGAGCATAATGGTATATAAGTCCCTGGAATACTCTCGTTCAGAACCTCAAAGCAGACCGATACCTGGGAAAGGTGCTGCATAGCAGGCCTTCAATGGGGTCCATCCATTGCCATTCGAGGGGGTTCTTGGCCACTGAAGGGATGTAAGCATTGTAATCTTGCTTTGTAATGTCTTGCTTTGTAGTTTAGTGCTTTGCAGTTTGTTCGAGATTAATTAACTCTTTAGCCTTCACCTATTTGTCTCTGAATCCTAAAAGAACTGTTGTCTCTTGGCAACACAGTATAAAATGGATGTCCTGAGTCCCTATGCCAGAATCCAGTGAAGTGAGCTGTTGTTGGCAGTAGCTCATGTCACAATGAATGTCATCTTTACAGCACCTTGTGTCTTCTTGCTACTATGGATAATCACCTTGACTTAATTAGGATGCTCTCCACTCTGTGCAGAAGACTAGGGCCAGGATCCAAAGAGCTACTACACATTCCGCTGGCTGGTGCATGTTCAGTTCGTTTTGAAACTTCGGTTCCCTTTTGAATAGCAGGCCCCTGCGTCTTATCACAAATTGCATCTGAAAGTCCACTCGTGTTCAAAAAGTGTTTTGCCACGCAGCATGGGGAGCCGCTATTTTCAGAATTTGAGTCCAAAGGTGCTTTAGGCATGAAGAACTTGGTTTTGCTGTTCTTTGGATCTCTTCTCTAGATTTATTTTGGTCTAGATTAGCAGGTGCTGTCCTTGGTGCTGAAGGTAAACTTGTCTTCCATCATTCAAAAATGGAGTATTTCCCGAGTGAGGCTTAAATGGCTCTGGCTGTCTCAGTAGCAGACACCTCAGTGCAATGTGATGTGCAGAACCAAAGCAGACTCTCCCTGATGCAAGGATACTGAATGCAAACTCGGGGATGGGATTATGGAGCTATTTAACCCATTTGTGAACCTAGAGAGTTGTGTCCAGATGTCTGATTCAAAGATGGCTCGTCATTTTTAATGAGCCCTGTTGCATCTTGGCACGAGTCAATCAATTCCCTGGCCTTGCCTCATTCCACCCAGGAGGAGGCACATTCAAAACAGTTATTCACGCAGAAACACACAGGCTGGTGGGCTCCTCTAGTGAGTCATTCCTACCCTTCCGGCGCACTCTGAAAGTAAACCTTTTAGATGCAAGAGTGGCCCGTTCCTGCAATCTGAGTGCAGAACAAAAGTGTGCCTCAGCGTTTGGTACACTGTAGATAGATTGTTACTATATTTTCCAGTACATATTCAGGCTTTTCTAAATCTGTTGGGATGTGGAGAATGAATGCCATGGGGAAAGAAGCAGTGTGACATTTCTTCCAGTGCACCGCTTGGCGCTTGCCTACCTGATGCAAAGCACACTGCATAGAAGACACTCGCAAAACACAACTGACTGACCTGTCCGCAATTTCTGCTCCTAGGAGAGGAAGAAACAATGGGTTGGCTCCGGGGTCTGTCTTCCGTGAGAGGAAAGGACTTTCCACAAGAGGAAGGGCTCTGTTCACAGACAGTCCCTCCACCCAATTTCTGAGGATACCCCACCACCAACACCCCACCACTGCTCACCCCATTCAGCAGGGTCCCATAACTCTCTGTGTAGCATTTTCAGGGGGCTGGAGGGGCTGCTGTGGGGAGGAGGCACTGGCAGGGAAGTCCACTTCTGACAGCGCAGTGGATCTTGGCCATCTTGGGTTCCTTGCAGGAAAAAAGGCAGGGTATAAATAGAATAAATAAATAAATAAATATTATTTGCAGTCTTTTATAGTATTTGTACAGTAGTTCTTATAGCACTTGGGGATGTTGTCTCCAGGTAAAGCCGTGTTCTGCTGATCTTAACCTAGAGCAGGGGTTCGCAACCAGGGGGGATTTCCCTCCAGGGGGGAATTTTAGGGTTTCAGGGGGGGAATTGGGACCACAGACTCAAACTGTTGGAATACTGATCTTTCTACAAATTACAATTCTACAGATTATACATAATCTACAGGACATCACACCTTATTGTGTGGCACAGATTAAATTAAAAATAAAGATAAATATTTCACTTGTTATCTGTGGAAATATTCCATTTATACTATAATGTATATGTACCAATATAGAAAATATAAAAGATTTTCAATATGATATGCATATTATTTGGAATGCAACTTTTGAGTCAGACAATCTTGGAAAGGGGGGGAATGACATTCTGACATATGGTGAAAAGGGTGCATGGGGCAAAAAAGGTTGAGAACCACTGATCTAGAACAAATGACATTAAACTGGAAATGGAAAAAGGAACATACTTTAAAGCTAACTGACGGAAGTTCAATCTTATACTTAGTACCCAAACAGCCTATAGAAGTTTTTTTTGGGGGGGGGAGTTAAAGACACTTACTGCTCCCATTGACCCTAGCTTACTGCAGACAGTCCCCTCAATAAACATTTAGAGCTTTTCTACATGACACATTTGTTGTGTGCTTGCCATTCCCTACTCATGGCTGTTTATGGATTCTTCAGATGATGTTGTGACCCTCCAGTTTTGCTTCTGTTTGTAAACAGCAGTTTCTACAAGTTTTTTTTAGTGCAGGGAAAATGTGGTATTATTTCTGATGTTGAAAGAAAGTGCTATTTCCTCTCGTATATTTGCTCTGTTCCACTAGGCCACAGTGCCACCTAGAGGTTATGTAGAAGAAAAGTAGGAAAGGAAACACTCCTCGTGTAGTGCTTGGATCTCAACTCTGCGACGAAACCGAAAGTAGATGCAGCAGATGAACAGCCCAGTGTAGAAAAGTCCCGAGTCACTGGGCTCGGCTCAGCACCAGCTTGGCGTTCTAGGCAAGTGCCCAGCTCAGCCAACCATAAGGCGAGCCCTGCTTGCTTATCACACCTTATTTCCTGCTGGAATTGCACATTTCCAATACAAAGATGTCTGATCTCCTCCAGACCAAGAGCAGCGCCAAACCAGATGACATGAGCCTCTGCAGCCTCCAGAAGAACACCCCAAGACCATAATGTACAGAGACCACCAGTGCTGACAGCCTCTGGTCAAGAGGACAAATGATGAGTGAAAGGAGGGGGCTTGAGCAAGCAATTGTTTGCAACTGATAGGTGGAAAAGGGCTAAAGGAAGGTTAAAGAAAGGTTATAAAGACTTAGGAAGAAGTTAGCATCTTTGGGTATCACATCTCCATCTTCTTGGAGCAGCATGACTCCTCAAGCTACTAGCCCTGTTTACGTCTCTCTCTCTCTCCCTCCCTCTCCCCCCCCCCCCCCGTCTGCCTGTCTCCCTCAGAACAACCAAGTTTGGCCACCTGGTTGTAGACAGAGAGCAATGATTCCTGGCAACACATCCCTTTTGGTAGAGTGTGTGTGAATGTGTATTTGTGTGCTCTTTTCTTTTGTTGTATCCAGTAAATGTGACATTCCTTGGCCTTCTCCCTACACCCTCACCCAATAAGAGCTGGTTTTGGAAAGTTGGGCTTTATGCTCAGCACTGTCAGAGGTTTGAGAAACACCTGGAGTTTGTAGAGCCGGGAAAGTTCCGGCTGTGTCCTTACATAACCAAAATGGCACCACCCACACATAAAACAACTCTTGCAAGTGTGGTCATCCTTGGTCTCGCTGCACCATCCCCTTCCTTTAAGCACACCCAACTAGAAAAGCTTTGTACCATTTGGCAGCCCCCCCCCCCAATCATTGGCTATTTCCCTTCTTTAGAGAAACGGATATTAAGTGATATCATACTATAAAAGCAACTCCGAGCAAGTAAAGAGTGCCATCCCATCACAATTTTAGAATTTAAAAACAGGGCTTTTTCAGTTCCCAGAGTAGATGGTAAGGTTCTCCGGCAACTGATGCCTCTCTCTCTCTCTCTCTCTCTCTCTCTCTCTCTTTTTAAAGAAAGTAAGCATGGCCACTATCTCTCTTGCGAATACAGTGCAAAAGAAAAGAATTAGGAGATATTAGGAGAATAGGAGAAAAGATATTAGGAGATCTTCTGCCTTGTAGGAATACACGCTGTTTACCTCCAACTCTGCTCTGCTACTATATCACTCCCTCTAATTCTGAAGTTCCGGCTGTGTCCTTACATAACCAAAATGGCACCACCCACACATAAAAGCCAGCGTGGCGTAGTGGTGAGAGTGCTAGACTGGGGACTCGGGAGATGCAGGTTCTAGTCCCCGCTTGGCCATGAAGCTCACTGGGTGACTTTGGGCCAGTCACTGACTCTCAGCCTCACCTACCTCACAGGGTTGTTGTGAGGATAAAATGGAGAGGAGCAGGAGGATTATGTAGGCCACCTTGGGTTCCTTGCAAGAAAAAAGGTGGGATATAAATATAATAAAATAAATAAATAAATAAATAAATGGAAGGTACTATATCAGCAGGCTTGAGAGAAACCCCAAGGCTTGCAGAAGTATAAAAAAATTCTGGGGGGGGGGAGGACTCTTAAGGAAACCTCACAAAATAGCCCAATGAGAACTGAGCATGCTCAGTGGCCATGGAATGTTGATTGTCTGGGGTGTGTGTGTGAAAAATGGTGGCAGAGGGGATGGAATGGGATGACTGGAATCCTGAATAGGAAGCATTCCACACTGCAACTTTTTGTTGCAGGTCACACTTGTTTGTAAATAAAGCTGTTTGTTTTTTGTCTAAATGGCACAAGTCTCTCTGGTGCTCTGTCATCTGCAGGAAACCAACCTGGGTTGCTTTGATCCTGGACTCTAGGGGAAGTGGGCAGCACGCACCCATTTTTAAAAGCAGCGTTTAAGAATTATAGTTTGTGAATAAATTCTCTTAAGGTGCAATCCTATGCATGTTTAGACAGAAAAAAGTCCTACAACTCCCAGCATGCCCCAGCCAGCCATGCCATGGAGTTGTAGGACTTTTTTCTGTCTAAACATGCATTGGATTGCACCCTTAGTATCACTAAATCATATGCTAGTAATCTACTGGATTGTGCTTCCCACTCGTTTCACCACTGCCTGGCATGGAAAACAGATTCTGGGGCTGAGACTTAGCTCCAATTGAGCTCTCTGATCACACCAATGGAAACAAAGCACCGGTGCTGAATCGCGAAGTGTCGCCTCTCAGTCTTGGGGAAGATTTCCTTTCTGGCAATACCACGAATGTACACTAGAGAGCATCATGAGCCTATTTGTCAGAGGCTAGGCCAGTGATGGCGAACCATTTTGAGCCCGAGTGCCCAAACTGCAACACAAAACCAACTTATTTATTTCAAAGTGCCTTAAATTTGGCAGGAAGGAGGAGGGGGCACTAGCTAATCGTGCCCCGCTCTGACTCAAGGCATGGCTCTTCACCAGGCGTGCAAAGATTCGGGTGCGCGCGCGCTGTGCTTCTGAGCTGTCTGTTCAGTTAGAAGGAGGGCTGGGTGCCTGCGCAGTCCGCTTCTGGGGGTGGAGATGTTGGAGTGTGCCTGCCTGTGGAGGCCAGCAAGGAATGAGTGGAGAGGTTTCGCAATCTGGCGACCAATGGCTCGAGTGCCCACAGAGAGGTCCCTGCGTGCCAGCTGTGGCACGCGTGCCATAGGTTCGCCATCGCTGGGCTAGGCTCTAGTCCAGTGTTCTCCAACGTTGGGTCCCCAGATGTTTTTGGCCTACAACTCCCAGCATGCCCCAGCCAGCGGGTTGGAGAACACTGCTCTAGTCTCATCAACTTCAAGCTGCAGCAAAGTTACTCCCCACATGACATTTCTCTCCTATGACAATCTTCACTTGGGAAAAAGCCAGGCAGTGCCGGCTCCAGGTATTTGACGGCCCTCGGGCAGGACACTCTCCAGGGGGCCCCTCCCACAATGAGTCTCCCTTCTCACCAGAATTGTCACTGGCTGCTCTCGCTCCTCCTCCTCCTCTTTCTCATCCTTGCTACCACTTGCTCACTTGTCAGGTGCAGAATCAGTGAGCAGGCAGGCAGTGGCACCTACTGCTGCTCCTTCTCGCCATCACTGTTGTCTGGGCCAGAGGAATAGGCAGATGAACAAGAAGGTTGCAATGGAGAAGAAGAGGCACAGCTCCGGGGGGCTCTTGTCAGTGGGCCCCTGCTGGGGTGTGTGAGCCCTTGGCCGCTATCCAACCATGCCTACCTTTGATGCCAGCCCTGGAGCCAGGTCTATTCCTGTGCATGACATGTGTGGCATGCTATTTTGTTGTGACTACAAGGATTGCACACAGCCCTAACTTATATTTTGGCTGTCCAGTCTGTGCTCTTGGAATGGCACGAATGCTTCTGCTATACTTCATACATGACAGTGTATGAGGTATGGGGAACAGCTAGATTGTGGGCCATATATAGCCCACAGGGGTTGCCCATCTTCCCCAGCTCCTTTTCCTGGCAGGGAAATTTTTTTTGCCTACATCATAGGTTAGAGACAATGACTGGGTTCACACAACACAATACCCCGCGCTCAGAAGTTGAGTATGGGTTGAGTGTGGGTTGTCGTTAAAAATGTGGGTTATCGTGTTGTCTGAACCCAGCTGAGATAACAAACCATGGTGAACAACCCACAGTTCACGACCCAACAACAAATCATGGGTTCTTTTCATGGGTTGTTCGTGGTTAACAAGCCATGACTTGTTAGTGCAGCTGGGTTCAGACAACACGGTAACCCAGGTAACCCATGGTTCAACAACAACCCACGGTTCAACAACAACCCACACTCAACCCATACTGTGGGTGGGTTATTGTGTTGTCTGAACCCAGTCAATGGATCCAGGATCTGCCTTCTATGGACTAGGGATCTAGTGCCTCTGCCTGATTTGGGGGGATCCCCCCACAGCTCACTAGCAGGGGTGAAGGGGCTGCTATGGAGCAGGGAGGTCTGCTTCCACCAGCCCAGTTGCACACACCTAAGTCTGAATCCAACCCAATATTTTCCCCAGAGTTCTAGGTGGGTATGAGAGAGCTCTCATTACCCATGGTGTCTGTTTGTCTACGTGTGTGTGCTTTATGTCCAGCTATCATCTTGGATCAAATAGCTTTTCAGGTATTTTAGTGTTTCAATCATCTGCCAAACCTGCTTGGCCAGATATTATGGTGTGATAATATAAATGGCATGTTTAAATCAATGTGTGCGCACATAGACACCATGAGCAATGCTGGCTCTATCATAACTCCTTGTACTCTCTTTAAAAAAAAAAGGTTTTTTTTCCTAGCTTCAGTGTAGAAAAAACATAATATATGCAAGCATCCTCAAGAGCACTTTCTTATGTTTCCTTTGAGAGATAAGTGTTCTCTACAGAATTAGAAACAGAACAATTGCTGTGATGGGGGGGAGGGAAACCTGCTCCCCTCCCTGCTAGAGTTGCCAACTTGGGGGTTCAAAAATGCTGGTACCTGGGCAGGGCTAAAGGCGTGGAGTCTGTCTGAGGACAGAGGTCCAAGTAGGGAAGTGGGTGTGTGAGCAATCACCACAGCTGCTGCTCAGTGTGGTACAGTTAGGTCATTTTAAGGTGCAATCCTATGCAAGTTTAGACATGAAAAAAGGCCTACAACTCCCCAGCCAACTATGTTGCATGCTGGGAGTCGTAGGCCTTTCCCCCCCTGTCTAAACTTGCATAGGATTGCACCCTTAGGCACCAAAGGAGCAATTGCTGTTTGCCACTAACTCCTTGTTGAAATGACAATGCTCTTCCACATCTCCACTACATATACCAGATCAGACTGTTTGTTCGCCTAGTCCAGGATGTTGTCTTAGACTCTCATAGACTTTCATAGATCATAGGGTTGGAAGGGGCCTACAAGGCCATCGAGTCCAGCCCCCTGCTTAATGCCAGAAACTAGAGGAGGGGTCTCCCATCCATGTAATAACCAGGCCTGACCCTGTCTACTCTGACTGGCAGGTGCTCTCCAGGCGCTCAGGCGATAGTCTTTCCTGCCTAAACATGCATAGGATTGCGGCCTTAGACTCTTTAACGGCATTACATGGGGCCCGCTCTTTAGATGGTCATGAATGGTATTACTTCACTTCCTTCATAATGTGGTGAGCAAGCCCTGCAGCATTTGGGGGCCACCTTGCTCATTCTGTTGAGTGGGGCCCCGGACAGTCTGCCCCAAAGTCCTGCCCTAATGGCACCATCGCTACTGCTGCTGTGCAACACTATGTTCCTCTGCCACCTTTCTCTCTACCCTAACAGACCCTGTGTGTGTGTGTGTGTGTGTGTGTGTATGTGGTGGGGAGAGCTCCTCTGGGAGACTCACATGCACAGATCCTGCAGTGTGATCACATCAGCAGCAGTGTGTAAAATGGCACATTAAAGCTGAGCTCAACAATCGATGCTCTAGTATTTTCTGCATGGATTACACAGTTTAAACATACACACTAACAGAGCGATACTATGCCCTCCAGATAGAATCGGGGGCAGGGGGGCGGGGCGGCATAGGATCGTTTGGATTCCCAGATCCAAGGTCGGAAAAAGCTCCGACCTCAGAGATGAGCATCTGCACTCAGATTCCCCCCCCCCCCCAGGCCAGTGCGGAAAGAACCGTGTTGGCTGCGTTTCCGAGGTTGTAAGACTGACCTCGGAGGAAGGGTGAAGAGGGTGTTCCAGGGGGTGGGGAGGCGAGGAGGCTGGGGCAGCCGCCGGGATACAATGTATTCTGGTGGCACTCCAGCCTTTCCCCCCTCACCATCCAACGTGCTTCAGGGCTCTCCAACCTTGGGTCCCCCCCCCCCGATGTTGCTGGCCCACAGCTCCCAGAATCCCTTGCCATTAGCCACGCTGGCTGGGTATGCTGGGAGCTGTAGGCCAGCAACATCTGGGGACCCAAGGTTGGAGAGCCCTGAGCTAGATGGACAAACAAAATCGGCCATCTAGCTGATTTGCAGGGCAGGAGGAGTGCGGAGAGGAAGATCGCCTCCGTGCTCCTGTCTTCCTGCATTGGATGCCCATAATTCTCCAAGTTCGGAGGCTTACGGGCAGCCCCATTGGATTGCGCCCTAAGAGACCAACCCTGTGGTCCCTGGGTGAGAACCCTTCTGAGGTCAGAGGCAGCACGTCTGAGATCAAAGTCAGAGATCCAGCCCCCTCCCCTGACCCCTCAAAGCCCTCATCATGGAAAGAACCGCACCAGCTGCCTTCCAAGGTCTGAAAATCTACTTCGGAGAGGGGGGAATGGGGGGGGCATTCAGGTGGGTGGGGAGGGGAGGACACCAGAGATGCCAGGATGGATATGAGTTATCCTGAGCCTCCTCTAACTCCGGCCTCCATCCCTCCCCCTCTGCAGTGCCCTCAGGAGGACAGGGAAAGATGGAGGACAGGAGGAAATCAAGAAAGATGGAGGGCAGGGAGGTGAAGATGGCCTCCACTGCTGCTTCCGCCCTGCCATCTCTAGGGGAATCTCAGAAGCCTCTGAGTTCGATAGAATGCACCCTCAGTGAAAGTGATTGTGGTGGCTTTTACACAAAACTCTCTGCCTTTGCTTAAAACATCCATTTCAGTAGCAGTCAGTGCGTAACACTATCTGGCATAGCAGTCAACCTCTTGCAGTATCTGGCAGATGCCGTGCTTAACGCTCAACAACATTTTTCTTCATTTGACCAATTGAAACAGGAAAAAATGCAATTCTGAGTGGAGGTGTTTGTCATGAAAACTTGAGGAGGAGGAGGAGGAGGAGGAGGAGGAGGAGGAGGAGGAGGAGGAGGAGGAGGAGGAGGAGGATTATTATTATTATTATTATTATTATTATTATTATTATTATTATTTTCAGCTGGCTACCAGTTTGAGTGGCTTTCCCCACCCTCTAATAATGATGGGAGAACCAGTGATGCTCGAGCTCACTGAGATTCTCCGAACTCCACTCAGAAGCTTGGTTCGCCTCGCTCCTGCTCGCGTTTGTGATCCGTTTTTCTTTTGTTTCAAATGGGGAAAGTGTGCAATTCGAAGGGGAAATATGTGCAGTTCCATGCACATTTTTCAAAATAGCACTCCCCCCCTTTGACTAAAGTGTGAAAATGCGTATTTTGGGGGAAATGTGCATTTTAAGTGCATGTTTTAAAAAATAAATAAATGCATTTTTAATGCGATCAAAAGTTTGGGAATGTGCGAACCTTTGGATGGAAATGCGTTTGCATTCGTGGTTGCAAATAACAAAAGATGTAGCTGGAACTCTTGGCCAGTGACCAATATGGAACATTCAGCTCTTCCACCTTCTTTGGTCCACAGTAGCACTGCTAGAGTTGAGGGGACCCTGGGCAAGAAGTTCTCGGGGGTGGGGGCATACTCTTGGGTAGGGATGTATGGATTTGGTTAAATCTATTTCCGTCGGTGTTACACGGGTTTTCAGGTGTCTTTCATTCTGTCATCCGCTGATTGATGGAACTGGATTTTTAAAACCAGATTTGGACTGGACAGCCCTTTAAACAGAGGAGGTCTTCAAAATAAATAGCAGTCCTCTGGCAGCCCTTCAAATAGAGGACTTCCCTCTGTAAAAGAGGACACACAGGCAGAGGAGGGGGAGCAGAGCACTGGTGTGGGGAGAGAAAGCATGCAGGGTGCCATTGGGGGCACCAATGGTGGGAATGGAGCCTGATGGCGGGGTGGGGGACACTAAGGGCTGCAGGCCCCAGACCTCTGCCCACTGGTCCGGACCGAACGGTGACACTTTTTGTCCAGACTCATTCATAGCAACCAGATAGCAAACTCACAACAATTTGTATACTATTTGTATAATGCCTTTCAGGCTAGGTTTTTCATAGTGGTTTATATACAGTTTTAAAAACATCTATGGTAAGTATGGTACCAAAAAAAAAAAAAAAAGGATAGCAGAGCAGAAAGAGGACCGAAAGACAGATAACGTAGAAGAAAAATGCCAAGAAAGGAATAGGACAGAGGACAGAGGCATGCCCCTTGTGCCTATGGTCCTCAGGCTGGGCGGCCAGGTTTACACCGGAAACATAGTGGCGACTCTGCTGAAGGCCACAGGGAAGGTCACAGAACAGGGCCACAAGAGACTATGGGATGGAGCAGTGCGCAGAGCTAGAAAGTCGAGATTCCTCATTTGCTCCCCCAATTTCGGTCAGCTCTGAGCACAACAAGATGTAACCAGCAGCAAACAGCCTCCCAACAGGCTTGGCAGTTCTGAGTGAGTCCAGGCAAATGATCTCAACCGTTTTCTCCCTATGGGTGGTGGTCTGGTGACATTTCAGGTTGGCAGGCAAATACTTGGCTGGTGATTGAATTCTGCATTCCTTCTCACCTGACAGCATCTCCTGCCTCTAAGCCCTGCGGGAGATTTCCCCCTTTCTCCATCCTGTATCTTGGTCCCTCCCTCTCCACCATACAGCTCCACATTTTCAGCTGCCCTGCCTTTTTGCTTTCTGAGCCCCTGCGCAACGTAACAACTCCTCTTGTCTCTCCGCCCAGACAAGAGTTTTCCTCAGCCTCAGTTTCCTCCCTCCACCAAACTAATCTCCCACTTCCCCCAGAGTAGCCGCATTGAGGTTCATCATTCCATGACTTATTTGTTGCTTTTTTGTTAAAATATATATTTTACTGAAACAAAAATCCAAATGGAGGGAAAGGAAAAGATTCCAGTTACAATGATTGCTGCACATTTTGTGACATCAGGGCAACTCAGCCAATGAACAGAGGAGTCGGAAAATAGGTCACGGGCAATTTCAGTTCTTGTCTTAGCATGCACGTGCATGTGTGTGAGCATGTGCACGCATGCACACATACACACACATGACATGGGGCCTTAGGTAATGTAAAGACTCAGGGCTCCTCGACATGAAAGATCTGGGGCAGATGGCCCTTGACACAGCTGCTGTCAATTCCCCTTCCCTCCACAACTCCCTCTATTCGCTTTAGGCAAGGCTGTGTTGTCTAGTCCAAACAGAAGCCAGTTCCAGCTGAACCCATCACACACGGAGCAGCTCTAGTCTGAGTTCTTATCTCTCCAGCGTGGGCCTCGGATGTCCTGTTCATTCTCTTGCTCAGTGCTGCATCTTGAGCTATCATCCCCAGCAGCAGATTGGATATATCACCACCAGTTCACACTCAAGGGCCATAAATCTCCACATTCATCTTCAAGCTCTCCGGTAAGGGCTCTTCCAGCAAAGGCTCTTCCACGAGGTCTCTGGGGCGGGAACGTCAAGCATATTCTTCTTCTCCTTCCACCGAGCACCGGGGGGGGGGGGGGAAACAATGACTCTCAAAGTGAGTACTGCAAGAGGCTGAGGCGTGTCTTGGAAAAAAAGTACATTTCACTCCAGGTACATGTCTACTCAGATGTAAGTCCCATTGAGTTCAATGGGGTTTGCTCCAAGTAAGTGGGTATAGGAATGCAGACTCAGCCACCCATGTTGGATGTATCCAGCACTCTCTGCTAGGGTGGCCCTGTGACCTCTTTTACAGAAAACAGTCCTCAGTGTAGATACAGTGCAGTTCTGTATCTACACCAAGAGCCAGTGTGGCGTAGTGGCTAGAGCGGGGCTCTCCAACCTTGGGTCCCCAGATGTTGCTGGCCTACAGCTCCCAGCATACCCAGCCAGCATGGCCAATGGCAAGGGATTCTGGGAGCTGTAGTCCAGCAACATCTGGGGACCCAAGGTTGGAGAGCCCTGGGCTAGAGTGTTGGCCTGGGACTCGGGAGATCCGGGTTCTAGTCCCCACTTGGCCATGAAGCTCACTGGGTGACTTTGGGCCAGTCATTGACTATCAGCCTAACCTACCTCACAGGGTTGTTGTGAGGATAAGATGGAGAGGAGGAAGATTATGTAAGCCACCTTGGGCTCCTTGCAGGGAAAAAGGTGGAATATAAATATAATAAATATTTGAAGGGCTGCCAGAGGACCATCATCTTTTTGAAGGCCTGTCCAGTTAAAGTCTGGTTTAAAGCTAAAGAGCCATAAGAACTGTTTGTTACCCACAAGCAGTTAGCACCTGGACCTGGTGGGACTGGCGGTGGGCTGGATGGAGAGGCCTGGTGGGCCAGGGCCAGCCTGCAGTCTAGAGGCTTCCAACCACTGCTTTAAGGCAAACTGACACTTCATGCTTTAAAGATGATGGTGAGGTGGTAAGGAATTGCCTTCAGAGAATGCACACGTGTGTGTGTGTGTGTTCTTTGAGTATAACTCATACACACCCCAGGATTGTTTAAACTGCAAGGGGGTTATAGGATTTGGAGCAAACATGCATTTGGGGACTAAAACAGACATTACTTTAAATCTGTGTCTAGCAGCCACATCACTTTTCATTTTTACTCTACAGTAGGCACAGGGTCCCTGATCCAGATTGGGACTCTATGTGTGTGGCGGGTGGGGGGTGGGGTAAGGGTGCTTTTTAAAAAAAGATCTGAATCAGAGGCCCTGTGTCTACTGTGGAGTAAAAATGGACAAAAGGCGTGGCTGCTAGACACAGGTTTAAAGTGACGTCCGCTTTGGCCCGGCGTGTAGCTGTGGCCTCTCTGCACTGCACCGCTTCCTACAGAAGGCACCTTTTCAGATGCGCCTCCCCGTCAGGTTCTGTTGGCAGCAGTGCAGCGAGCAAAGACAGCCTCCGCTTCGACACACACCCAGTTGCAGCCTCTGCCGCCCAGTTTCTGATCCCAGCAAGCGACAGGCACTCGGATCCCTGCTTCTTCCCCACATGGATCCCCTCTGTTGGATCTGGGAGATACAAAGGGAACTTCTTCCTCTTTGCTGCTGCTCCTCCTCCAGGGGCAGAATGTAACAAAACAAAACAAAACAACACAAAGTAGGAAGATACACAAACTGCAAAACTTTTGAGGGGGGTGGTAGCTTCATATTTTAATTTGATTCCCCACCATCCAGCATTTCCGTTTGTAAATAATGCTGGATTTAGGGATTAAAAAACCACAGCAGCAATTTGGAAAGCTGATACTAACAATATTGCCTGAATATTCCTCCAAATGGTAAGAGCTAGAGCAGCCTTCCTCAACGTGGCGCCCTTCAGATGTGTAGGACTACACATCTGGAGGATGCTGAGTTGAGGAAGGCTGAACTTGGGTGCAAGTCGGCCAAAACGAAGCCCTTTTTACATACAATTGATTTCAGCAGGAGACAGTGAAACACAGGTATGATTCTTCCCTTCAAACCAATAGGACTTAACAGTACGTAACTGCTCAGATGATTCCTTTAAGTTTAAGGGCGCAATCCTATAGGATGTTTTAGACAGAAGGCCTACAACTCCCACCAAGCCCCAGCCAGCCTACAACTCCCAGCATGCCCCAGGCAGCATAGCTGGGTTGTAGGCTGGCTGGGGCATGCTGGCAATCGTAGGCCCTTTTTCTATCTAAACATGCATAGGATTGTGCCTTAAGTCTGTCAAATGAATCTCTCAAAGTTGAACTTTAAAGGCAAGGCGTGCCTTTTCCAAAACTTGACTTCTGAAATGTTGGGCAGCTTTTGTTTGGTTCCGCTTCAGCGCGAGGCAGCTGCAAAGTGACTTTGCTCGAAAGCGCCACGAGGTGGCAGCCTCTCCCCTGACTGCAGAAGCAGCTGAAGTCAGGAGGGAAACTGGGGGTCAAAGGAGGCGCGGATGTGCACCCCACCCGAGCTGGTGGATTAAAAGCGCACTGGAGTTCTGTGAGAATGGCTTTGTTTTGCTTTCTTCTTGGCTCTGTAGCTCATGGATTCTTTGGCTGCAAATTTATCTCCTTTCCCTGCCGTCACAGAGGCATTTGTACAAGAACACAACAAGGAGGCAGGAGAGCACCGAACTCTTTCTCTCTCCTGCTAATTGTCAGTGGTGGCTGTCAAGGCAGGACTTCGGGGCAATAATATTCCTTTATCAATATTAGCATTCCCCAACCTAGAGCCCTCCAGACTACAACTCCCAGCACCCCCAGCCAACCACACTGGCTGGGGGTGCTGGGGGAGTTGGGGGGTGCTGGGGGAGTTGTAGTTCAACAAATCAGGATGGCTCCAGGTTGAGGAATGCTGGCCTAGATTGATAGCCAATAAAAAAACAAAGCACTGAGTGTGTGAAAACTGCCTTTCTGTCAGTGTCAAGTAACCACAGGAGTACAGCTGTGGAGAGCAAGGGTGAGCTATTTGGGGGGAGTGCTCCCTTCCTCTCTCCGTTCTGATGCCAACATCTTGTGGGCTTAATTTTGAAATTAAAAATGCAGTCTCCACTACCCACCTACTTAGGATGCCACACCTGCTTTGGCATGGCTTAAAAGCAGGAAAAGTAGCTTTGCACCTAGCAGGAATGGACGTGCAGTGGCTTGACCTTGGCACGAAAAATACCCTGACATCCCCCTCACCTTTCCAGAGTATCTGCCAATTGGAGGGATATAACCCAGACGTCCTGACTCGTCCTGTCCTTGGGCACTGAAAACAAGATGCTTATACCCAACGAGACAAAAGCCAGGATTTACCTCTTCCCGAAATCTTGGATGTCTCTCCTATTTCAGAAAAAACGAGAACACGCTTGAGATGATGGCTAGAGGCAGACAATAGTTTTTTGTGTTTTTCTTAAGGGGCATTGTAATTTGGGACAACAGAAGCCTATCTCCTAAAAGGGTCTCATGGAAGCAGGATAAGTTCATAAAGGACAACTAACAGTGCAATCCTATAGATATCTAATCCCATTGAATTAAATGGGGCTTACTCCCAGGTAAGGGGTGCAGGAATGCATCCTAAAAGGGCCAAAGAGCAAGATTGCCTTCCCTCCACTCAAAAGCAAAGCAATTGATGGTGCAATCCTGTGCATGTCTACTCAGAAAAAGTCCCACTGAGTTTAATGGGACTTACTCCCAGGTAAGTGTATGTAGGATTGCAGCCTGGGGCTTTTTAGCTTAGGAAAAAAGACAACTAAATGGGGGAATATGATAGGTAGGTGTTTATAAAATTAGACAAAGAGAAACCTTTTTTCTCCCCCCCCCCTCTTCATAACACAGGTCCTTGGGGGTCACCCAGTTAAGCTGATTGGTAGTAGATTCAGAACAGAGGTTGGATTGATTCACACAACCATTGGCTGCCCCTCTCAGTGTTGATTTCCCATCTACCCCCTAGTTGCCTTGTAATGGGAATCCACACAGGGAAGCTTTTGAGTGGTTGCTTGCCTCTTGTTTACCCTTTAGCTTTGACCTCAAAGACCTTTCTAAAGTTGCTATTTTCTAAATTGTAGCCTCCAGGCAGTCCACAGGTTAGGGAGCACTGGCTTACTGCTAGCCACAATTTTCCAGCACCAGCAATTAAACCCCAATCCTGCAAATTCACCACAAGTGGAATGTGTACTCATTATGCAAGATTTTATCAGTAATTCAAACTTGTGGGGTTAATTTTGAAAACTACATTGAAACTGGTTGACTGTGGCTCAGGCAGTGTGATATCTTGGGCTGGGTTTTTTTTACTGCTTCCCCATGTCAAAAACAAACAAAACAACAACTACACCGTCCATTTTGTAGATTAGCAAGTTGGAGAGGAAAAGTTCAGCAAACTCCTTTCCCCAATGTGCTAGTTTTGTTACATGCAGAGAGTTTTAAAAATATGCATTCAAAAATGTGACACATATTTGGCGGTTTGTGATGGTACAGTCCAGAATTTTGGCTCCTCAGATGACCACCTCATTCTGCTTTCGGCTCAGACTTGGGGGACTGTGGAAGACTGAGTAAGGTGAGACTAGGGGAGTTCAGGGTGGGGAGACTTTGCAAAAAAATAGGGGGATTGTGAAAAGCAGGAGTTGGAAAAAAGAGTGAAGGAGAGAGAGAACACTTTGATGAACGAAGAGGAGGAGGCTGTTCCAGGAACAGAGATTAACATAGCAGAAGGCACAGAAATTGGAAAGAGTCTGGGAGAAGTTAGGCTGGGATTGGGATCTTGCTCGTAGCCAGTGTGGCGTAGTGGTTAGAGTGTTGGACTGGGACTCGGGAGATCCGGATTCTATTCAGCCTAACCTACCTCACAGGTTGTTGTGAGGATAAAATGGAGAGGAGGAGGATTATGTAAGCCGCCTTGGGTTCCTTGCAGGAAAAAAGGCAGGGTATAAATATAATAAATAAATAGATAGTGGTAAAGCACTTGCTTCACATGAAGAAGGTCCCAGGCAGGGGAGGCTGGAGACTCCTATTTCGGTGGGGCTCCTTTTCCATTGCAGGTTTTGCAGGTTTTATTTGGAGCTTCATAGAAGCTATCCATGGTGCTGAACCCCACCCCCAAAATAGGTTCCGTGCCATGGAGCACCAAGGTTGTTGTGAGGATAAAACAGAGAGGAGGAGAACTTTGTAAGCTGCCTTGGGTTGGGTTCCCTGCAGGAAAAAAGGCAGGATATAAATGTAATTAATTAATTAGTTAATTAATTAGGGTGGATGGGGGGGGAGAGAGAAAGAGAGAATGGTGGTGCCTCCACTGAGACTCCCATCCTTAGGTTAGAGCTCCCTTCCCCAACTTACACCCCCCCCCCCGATATGTTGGACTGCAACTCCTATAATTCCCATGGGAGTTGCAGTCCAACACATCTGAAGGGCACCAGGCTGGGGAAGGCTGGGTCAGAATGTGACCCACGTGTCTTGATCCCCCAGTTAAAGACCAGTGTTGCAGCAGGGGACTCAGACGTAAGATGGTTCCTGTTTAGGAAACTTAAACTGCATCTGACCAAGAAGAAATGGGAGCAGAGACAGTCAAAGGATTTGCAATGGAGGAGTCAGGCCCGCCCTTGCCATGCCCCAGGGTGAAGCTACCCACATAGGTGGCACCAAGCTGAGGGTGAGGATAGATGAAGGCAGGAATTGGTGTTGGAAGGATGCAGCAAGACTTTTTAAAGTGTTGGCCCTTGTTGGGGAGGGGAGCAATTGGGCTCCACTTCAGGCAGCAAAATATTTCTGAGCAGTACTGAGAGGAATCGAAGCGGGGGGGGGGGGGGCGGAGAAGAGAGTCTCAAGCTTAGTTTAATATAGTGATTTCTGAGTTTAGCCAAATAGCCATGCTGATTCACAATACACATGTCATGTCCGAGCAAACGACACATGCATTCCGGAGGTTACATCACCTGAAAACTACGACTCCAGCCTATTACAGATGGGTTGACCAGCTCTTTATAAATTGTCCAGCCCCAACCCAGAGAAAGTTGGATTCGTATTTTTCGAACCTTAGACTGGGCGAGAGTTCTTTCCTGTATTTATCCACCGCAGAGGAGACGGGAGGGTCGCTAAAGAAAACTTGTGGCCAGGCCAACTTGCATAGCCGTGCAGTCGCGGGTGACCACTAGGTGTCCCCCTTTCCCCGCTAGGATCGGCCCAGGTGGCAGAGAGAGCACCCACTCCCCATGCCAGGCAGACCACTGGTGCCCGTTATTTATTCCTTTAATGGCGCTGGTGCCATCTGCTTGGCTCGCATTACCAATGCACGGCGAGAGCATATTTCACCTGACGGTGTCGGAATGGTTGCGCCGAGCACCCTGCAGGCCATGAATCCTGCAGATGCGCCGCTCTCCATCATCACAAGCTGGGAGCAAATGACACTGCCCTAGAATCCACCCTCCCCGACACACTTCTCCCCCCCCCCAGCATTGCCCCAGCACCCCCCACCCCATCCCTCCACCCCACATTCAGGGAATTCACTGACACTGCAAGATTCCCACCTTCCACTACAAGGGGAAGAACAAAGAAGTGAATGTAGCAGGCAGCGGCAGCGGCAGCAGCTCCAACTTGTCAGGGGGATACTTGTAAGTATTTTGGGCATAAGGAAGAGAGGAAGTCTCTGTTTACGGGCAGAATGTCCAGTAACATTTATATGGTACGCCCAGGCAATCAAAAATCCAGGGTGGTGGGAGCCAATCAAAGCTTGAGAAAGATGTGGAGGAAGACGGGAAGGTTTTGTTTCTTTCCAGGTCCGCTGTGGATCTGAATTTCCCACCTGCTTATTCCCAGGTGACTGACAACCGAGCACTGGATTGGGACAAATCAGGGAGATATAATGGGGTGTCAGTTGCCATGTAGGTGGGAGGGCCTGGTGACTCCTATGCCAGTGGGGCTCCTTATCCATTGCAGCTTTTATTCTGGGCTTTAAAGGAGCTATCCATGGTGCTGTACTCCACCCCCAAAATAGATTCATCACCGTGGATAGCTCCTATAAAGCTCAGAATAAAAGCTGCAATGGATAAGGAGCCCCACTGGCATAGGAGTCACCAGCCTCCCCTGCATGCAGGGCCGGAATCTGGGGAAAGAGCACAGGGCAAAGGAGGAGGCAAACCCAAGCTGGATGGATGGAGCCATGATTTTGGAGGAGAGGAAACGCGAGTGCAATGGACCATCTATTCAGTATATTTATATCAGGGGTGTGGAACCCCAGGCCTGCACGGTCCGTGTGGGGTTCCATTCTGGACCTCCAGGGTCCCTCAGATGGCCCCGCCTCTGTCCTCTGGCCCTACCCCCTTCCTCCTAACCCTTAATTGTTTGGGGATTTCCCCCCCCCCATTCTAAGATGCTGAAATGCCTCTCCTAAGGCTTAGTTGCGGGCAGTAAAAGCCTTGAGCTGCAATGTGCTGGTATTTCTGGTATTTTTGGCCTGCCTCTATTTACATTTGGGCCCACCCACCACTGGAATGTGCCCCCCCCAACATTTCCAAAATTGAATATTGCCCTCGAGCTGAATACCAGCATATTGTAGGTTTAAAGCTTTTACTGCCTGTAAAAGGCATTTCAACATATTAGAGGGGGGGGGGGATTGCGCAAAAGCCGGGAAATCACCAAAAAATGATCTGCAGGTGGGGGAAAGAGGGCGGGGCCGGGGGAAGAGGGCGTGGCCAACTGGGGAACCCTGCAGGGCCAGACTAGGTCCCCAAGCGGGCCACATTTGGCCTGTGACCCTGAGGTTCTGCACCCCTGCTCTATGCCATACCAGACAAGCTGCCCAGAGTGTGCCTGTTGGGGGCAAATCAAGAGGCCTCTGGCCTCAGCATCTATGTGTACTGTTGGCCACTGTCCCATACAGGCCTGTGGCTCACGCTGGCTCAGCTTGTCTGAGCGTGGAAAGCTAAGCAGGGTCAGGCCTGGTGATTACTTAGATGGGAGACCCCTCCTCTAGTTTCCTGCATTGAGCAGGGGGTTGGACTCGATGGCCTTGTAGGCCCCTTCCAACTCTGTGATCTATGAATCTATGAATCTATGAAATCCCTGCTAGATTGCTCAGCAGAGCCCCGACACACACATGTGGGTCCTCGTAGGGGGCAGCGGCAGGGCCCCCAACATCACAGCTGTCCCAGGCCCCATAACCCCCCTGGGCAGCCCCAATGCCAGCACTGGGTTTGCCACAGTGATACAGTATGCAGCAGGCACTAGCTGGCCGCTCTCTTGCTGCAAGCGCTCAGCAGAAAGAAGGTCGGAAAATGGGTTGCGAAACATGTTTTTGAAGGATTCACCAGGGATGGTGAGCTTACCGTGGATAGCCGGGCAGCAGCAGTTCCCCACCGCCACCGTTCTGTGTCAACATTAATTTCCACTTCAGCGGCAACGAAGGCCTTCTTCTCGATGGCTGCTGGTCGATGGCCAATCCCACCCTCCACCGAGCAGTGTAATTCTGGAGCCTGCTGGGATAGGGCACCAAACAAACACTTTCCCTTCTTTTTTTTAATTCCTGCAGCGGGAGGGCGGAATTTCGGGACAAACGTTTTAAAAAGAAAGAGGAAAATATTCATTGCTGTCCTGCCACTAATAGTAATCCGCTTCCCCCCTCCCCCCATGAACTGGGTGCTTCCAGACGGAGGGCTCCCAGTGCTACCAGTCAGAAGGCATTATGCTGCTATTCTGTCGTTTTCTCCTTCATGGATTTTCTGCAGTAAGGGAAAAGACAGAAGAAGCGGTGGGGAAACACTGGATGGGAGGGGTACAAATAGAAGAGGACCTCGTCTGGAGCCCCCGTAAGAGTCTGTGAATATGGCCGGGCCATGGCGCCGTGAAAGCACCTTGTGAAAAATCACACCACCCCCTGCCCCGCCCTCCGGAAAATTGCTTCCATTTGATTCCTGTGAGTGGAGCAGTGATTTTGGGCAGGGGAGGGTCCTTTCACTCAGCCCCCTCTGGGAGAGTTGCAAATATTTAGTTTCAAGCCTCTTTGCGATGTCTGTCTGTTTTGGCCCAAAGAGACAATTCAGGCACTGTCACTGGCTGACATGCTGGTTTCGGCGAGTTCAAGGAGGGGATTTCAAATCCAGAGGTGTTTCCGGGTGGAGGGCTCCTAGCGCTACCAATCAAAAGACATTTGGGTTCATACAACAGGATAAGCCATGATAGCTCATAAGCCGTGTTTGTTTCAGAGTGGCTTGTCGTGTTGTCTGAACCCAGCAGCACGGTTCGTTAACCACGCACAAGCCACTCTGGCCCGGTTCAGACAACATGACAAGCCAACTCTGAAACAAACATGGCTTATAAGCCACCACGGCTTATCGTATTGTGTGAACCCAGTCATTGTGCAGCTCTTCTGCCTTTTTCTCCTGAATGGATTTTCTGCAGTAGGAAAAAAGACAGAAGCGGTGGGAAAACACAGAAGGGTTATGAGCAGAAGACAACAATGTCATCTGCCCCCCCCCATAAAATTACATGAATGAGGCACCAGCAGTGGCAACATAAAAGCCTCATCTGGAAGCGCCCCAAGAATGTCCACTTCCTCTGAAGCTGATCGGCAAAGTTCAGCAAGCCCCTTCTTCCAGTGGCATCCTACTCACAGAAGTAGACCACTTCCATGGACTCCTTTCTCCAGCGCATATCAGTCCAATTCGGGGGGGGGGGGGCAGGCAGTAAACATTCCTGATCCACCTTTCACTTTGCATTTGCAGTTTTGTTACTGCAGTCCATTATGCTGGTAAGAAGAAGCTGTGTGTGTGTGTGTATGTGTGTGTATACAGTAATACCTTGGATTGCAAGTAACTTGGTCTGAGAGCGTCTTGCAAGACAAGCAAACCTTTTTTGTACATTTTGACTTGATAAACAAGCGATGTCTTGCAATACAAGTAGTCCGGTAGGGATGTAATCATGTAACCGCTCGCCTCGAGCAGGCGTAGCAGGCCGAAATCGGCCCCGCTCACGCCCGCCAGAGACTCGCTTTGATATAAGAGTGTTTTGGATTACAAGCACGGTTCCGGAATGAATTATGCTTGCAATCCAAGGTATTACTGTATATATATATTTCCAGGTGGGTGTGCATCAATAAACAAATGTAACGGGGAATGGAATGATTCATAGACGCTCCTGAGAGCGTTACAGATGTGTAATAGAGATGAATATGAGCACATCATTTCAAAGCCTACCAGATGGTTGTAAACCAGAATTCTACACAAACTCGCTGACAATTGGTTGACTGCTTATCGCTTACCCATGGGCTGCCGGTTATTTGGGACATACGTCAGCTGCTGCTGCTTCTGGATCCGCCAGTTGCATCGATGTCACTTTTCTTCTTCAGCGGGATAACGACCTTTAAAACACACACTTACATGATTGCTGCGAGAACTTGCTTCCTGGGAATGTTTCTCTGATAGGCTCCAGCTGCTCTAGTCGCCAAAGATGTTCATGGTTATCAGGGGAAGGAAATAATAAGATGGGATTAGAAGACAGCGGGAAGAATGCGTGACTCCGTGCACATGGAAGCTTGGGAACGGTGAATAGCTTTCGTGGTACCAGCCAGGGCCAGCTCCAGGCTTTGGAGGGCCCTTGGGCAGGACACCCTCCGTGGGGCCCCTCCCTCCGTTGGTCCACTTTCCCACCGCCGGTGTCAGCAGCTGCTCTTGGTCCTCCTCCTCTTTCTCATCACTGTTGCCACTTGCTTGCTTGACAGGCAGGGAGCAAGGAGGCCGTGGCATCTACTGCTCCTCCTTCTCACCGCCACCATTGCCTTGGTCAGACTGAGAGGCAGGTGAACAAGCAGACTGCACTGGTGAAGAGGAGGAGACACTCCAGGGGGCTCTGGTCAGTGGGCCCCTGCTAGGATGTGGGCCCTCAGCAGGTGCCCAACCGTGCCTACCCTTGACGCTGGCCCTGGTATAAGCTTAGATCAGGACTGCCCCAAATGCCATCGTAGTAAGCCATGGAGAAAAACATCTCTTCGGAGCCCCCCGCTGTAATTTTCACTATAATGGAATTGAAATGTAGGAGCATTGGAAGCTGCCTTAGACCACACTTCAAAAGGTCAAACTATTTGTCTATCTTGCCCAGTGTTGTCTACTCTGACTGGCAGCCTGCTGCTCTTGCCTACCCGCTCACCACTTCTTCTTTAAAAACAAGTTCGTCTAGGGCAACCTTTCCCAGCCAGGTGCCATTTGGATATGTTGGCCTACAACTCCTATCATCCACAGTCAGCATGGCCATCCCCAGCCAGTTGGAGGGCACCAGGTTGGGGAAAGCTGATCCAAGATCATTGAAAAGCTGCCTTTTTCCAGGTCAGACTAATTTTTCCATTTCTCCCAGTATTGTCTACTCTGGCTGGCAGCATCTCTCCAGGATCTCAGGCAGAGAATCTCTCCCATCACCTGCTTCTGAGAACTCAGACTTTCTCCCTCTGTCTCAATGGCTTGCATTAATGGCCTCTCCACTGCTCCACTGTGTCCCAGGGACCCAATTCATACGTAATAGTGGCAAATCGTGGCTAATTAATTAAGCCACAATTTGCTACGGCATGTATCCGGTGTGTGCTGCTTTCATTTTACATAATCAACCTCTGATTGGCCCGAATAGAGGTTGTTTTGTGACATGTGAACCCAGACACAATGGGTTAATCACAGGTTAAGCAATCCACAGTTAACCTACGATTAGTGCTTAGGTTAACTGTGGGTTGTTTAACCCACAATTACCCCATCGGGTCCGGATTCATACGTCACGAATCAGTGATGTGAGCTATCTTTGTTGTAATGCAAAATATTTTGGGGTAGCCTGGTGTTGAACTAAGAGGCACATCACGAAATTCAAGTAGCACATGCTGGGCATGCGATGCGGCAAACCTTGGGTTAATGAGCCCATGATCTGCTGTTGTTATGTGCAGACAAGGCCAAAGTGTTGGGGCCAAACTGGATGCGGGTGGCAGTTCTGCGAATTTAAACCTGAATCTGCTGCAATTATGCAGAAAGAGGGGGGATCCAGTCTTAACAAAAGCCATGTGCAGGTGCAAAGAGCTGAATTATCCCCGCCCCACTCCCAAGGTTTACCTTCCTACCACTCTTCCCTCTTTTAGCTGGTAGTCTTCAGCTTTTCAGCCCTGGGGCCCAGCTGCAGCCCCAAAACATGCATTTGGGGATCTGCTTCTTAATTTCTTTTAGCATATCTTTCTGGGGTGGTAGATAAATGCTGCAGCCCACCTTAGTTCAGGCTGAAACCCAGTAGTGGGTCCCAACCTACGAATTGAAGACCAATAGACTCGACCAGGGGTAAGCAACTTCCAGGGGCCGAGGGCTCTGAGGGCCACAACCCAGCCCCGCATAATTTGTCTCTGGGCTACAACAACAACAAAAAGCAGTGATTTTGTAAGAAAACAAGGCACATGGGGAGGCTCCTGGGAGTGCAGTTCTGCTTGTAGACAAAGTGCGCTCTGTTTCCTTGCAGAATCGCCTTTTTCTTTTCTTTTTGGCTGCCACTGCCATAGCAAATTCAGCAGAGGTGGAGGCAGGGGGCCATAAAAACAGCCATTAGGTGGCCACATGCAGCCTGTGAGGCGAGCAAGTGGTAGCATAGCAATAGTGAGGAAGAGGAGGAGACGCAAGAGCAGCTGGTGACAATGGCAGTGGGAAGGCAGACACATTTCAGGTGGAGGTTCATGGAGCATGTCTTGCCCAAGGGCCTTCCAAAACCTGCAGCCGGCACTGGTCTTGAGTACCAGAAATGAACAGAGCTCATAGTTATTCTACCAAAAAAAAATAAAAAAATCCACTTCTGGTTACACACACATACCCTGGCAAGCTTTCTTCATTTCCACGGTCTAATTTAGCACGGGGTGGGGCAGGAGACATTTTGTTGCTGTTATTGCTAAACAAAAAGGAGTTAGAGATCGTTCTTGATCTACTGTAGATCATCCAGAGATCTACCTGTAGATCGACATCTTCTGTCTGCCCACCCCTGGACTACACGTCCCTCAGCAAATTCATACCTTGGTTGATTTTTAGAGATCTGTTGCCCTCCTGCTACGAAGCAAAGAAGCAAGTCGTCGTGGCAGGCATTGTGAATTTTACTCATTGCTGCGAAAAGGCAAAATGACTGCCTCCCACCGCTTGCGGCAAAATGGGGCCCAGAACAAGGGCCAGATCTTCTGTAGCAGCAGGTCTGTCTTCCTGCCTATTCACGTCTTCCTCCCTCGTCATGCCGAATTTCAGATTAGGCTCATCTTACTTGGCAGTGGTTAAACTTTCCGCACGCTGAACATTTTGGGGCCGAGAAAGGCCATTTACAACCAAAGAAGACCAGACAAACTGAATCTGAGGCTTTGAAAGCAGAGAAATTCCATTAACTCCCCGGGCTCCTGGGCAGGAAGGGAAGGCTTTGTGCATGACAGCCAAGAGTCCTATAAAAACAGTTCTTCTCTGGGTCAAGAAGCAATCTGAGAAGAGAGGAGGAGATGCCGAGTCTGACATTTATCAGTGGGGCGGGGGGGGGGGGGGGCAACGAAAGCAAACCTCCAGCCTCAGTGCTGACTTGTGGGAGTCCTGAATGTTCCAGATTGGCAGATCAACGCCACTCGATCATGGCTCATGTAGCCCCTTTTAAAAAGGGATTATTATTTTTTAAGTGATGAGTACCCATGAGTCCACCCTCTCATCCTGCAGCAATAGCCAGCCATTTTGTGGATGTATTTCATTAGTTTTTTTAAATTCCCACCACCCACCTGCCCCAGCAAAACTGTCTCCCATCCATTACATGGGATAGGATGTCGCGCTAAAAGTGAGAACACCCTTTTGATATGTTGCGTATGAGCAGTGCAGCACCGCCACTGTCTTTGCTTGACACAGGAAAAACATGGCTGTTTTGAAAGTGGGGGAGGGATGAAAAGGAGACATCACTTACCTGGGGGTAAGTCCCACCAAACTCAATTTGAGTTACTTCTGAGCAGACATACATAGGATAGCACTGTTAATGTCATGTCTGGTTTGGCCCTCCATGGTAAGAGAAAAGCGCACCCATTTGCAGTGCTAAGAAGCACTCTGTATTATTGCTTCACATGTTCCGTGGCTGAGCTCCAGGTAGACTTCATGTTTATTAAGCCCCGGTGAGGCTAGCCAGTAGGCAATCAAATCAAATCAATCAAATCTTTATTACGGTCCAAGACCAGCATAAACAGTAAGTCAACAGACAATAGACACACAAAATTTGTACAATATCAAGTTTTAGGCTGTCCTTCAGTAAACCATATCAGGATGGCATACAATAAAAACAAGACATCAGTATAAAATCACAATTAAATATGAGGAAGACAGATCAGGTTTTGGCCCTTTCTCACTGTTTCAGACAAGGCCTAAGAAGTTTTAAGTGTATGGCGTGTTCTTGTAGCCAGAAAACAAAATCTGGCAATCTTATAGGTTATAGAAGGGTCTCTGTCCGCTAGTAAATGCATGGTGTAAAATTCATCAGTGTTCCCTGGAAAATCATGTAACAAGGGATGGATCAGGTTTGACCGGGCATCTAAGTAGAACGAGCAGTATAAAAGGACATATGTAATTGTCTCTGTCTCCCCTGAGTCACATGGACACAGCCTCTGAGAGGCTGGTATATTTTGATATCTGCCTTCTAGAAACTTTGAGGGGAGAGCATTATAGCGAGCCCTAGTGAATGCCCATCTATATTTATAATAGGTAAGAGAACTTAAATAAGCCGCAGGCCCTCTATTCTGTATATATCGAGGGGAGCGGTAAATATATAAGCTTTGACTTAAATCATTTTGAAGTTCTATATCCGTTGTTTAATAATATCTTTTGCTTTCTCCAATCCTAAATTTAGCAAATATTCAGGAGAGAGACCATATGAGTGCAATTTGTTATCTATGGTGTTCCACCATTTTGTTTGGTAATTATCTTGTAAAATTAGGGGGAGCAACCCAGTTGGAGCCAAATTAAGTCTAAACCAAGAAAATAAGGTGGTTTGCCACACAATAGCTTCGATTCTGAGTAATCCACTCTCCATTCGCAAAACCCCATTTGGGATGCATCTGGGTGTCAGAAATAGTGACCTTAGGAAGCCCGATTGTATTTTTTCGTTCGTAGCTAAATTTGAAAAATAACCTAATTGTGTTCTGTATAGCAGTTGCGCTCTCGGTTTTGCCAGAAACATTTTAATTGCAGCTGGAATATGAAATTCCCTCCCCGCGACCGGAAAAACCTCAGGATTGCCGCTGTGCTTTTCTTGACAGTAGGCAATCATTTTAGTTGGGCTGTCATCTTTTACAAAAACACACATGCACACTCAACACAGGAGCCAGCCCAGAATAGCAGCCTTGCACGCACGCAAATGTAGCAGGTGAAGCTTCCTGCAAGGAACCCAAGGCGACTTACATAATCCTCCTCCACTCCATTTTATCCTCACAACAACCCTGTGAGGTAGGTTAGGCTGGAGTCAGTGATTGGCCCAAAGTCACCCAGTGAGTTTCATGGCCAAGTGGGGACTAGAACCCGGATCTCCCGAGTCCCAGTCCAACACTCTCACCACTACGCCACACTGGGGGAGAGACTTTAATTCAGTGATTCTCAAGCTGTGGTTCTTGTGTGTGGGACAGCTAGAAGGTGTGTGTGTGTGCAGAATTCCAGGGAGAGATCAGATGCTGAAGCAGCCGGTGAAACTTCCCTCCTCTCCAGCCAAGATATGGGTAGCTTAAAACCCTGTAGCGGACGATCACCATCGGTTTGCAATGGACTGAGGGAAGTGATGGGTTTTCCCCATTTGCCAACCATCTAGATCTGACTTGGAAATAGATGCTGCTTCATCTGAATGGTGTTTCCTTCCATGTGTTGTTTTAGAGAAGCATTCTTCTATTTCCCCTTTTTTATTCATTCATTCATTCACTAATGCAGTGGTTCTCTCAACCTTTTTTTGCCCCATGCACCCTCTTCACCATATGTCAGAATGGCATTCCCCCCTTTCCAAGAGTGTCTGACTTAATCTGTGCCATACAATAGTGTGATGTCCTGTGGATTATGTACAATCTGTAGAATTGTAATTTGTAGAAAGATCAGTATTCCAGCAGCTTGAGTCTGTGGTCCCAATTCCCCCCCCTGAAACCCTAAAATTCCCCCCTGGGGGGGATTCCCCCCTGGTTGAGAAGCCCTGCACTAGTGAATGGACTTGACTTTCCACAGGTTGGGATAGCCCTTAGTTTGATACAGCAAAGCTTTCAAGCAAAGTAATGTAGCTGGGTGAAGCCACAGCCACTGGCACCCCTAGGCATGGCCCCTGCTGTGGCACACCCCTATAGCCCCCTGAAGGATGGGTCTCCACACTCCATTCCCATGAGGGGGGAGACGTATAACTCTGTCCCTCGGAGTACCCCCCCCCCACTGCCAATCTGGTATCAACTGCAAAACTAACTTTCGGTTAGAGAGTTCTGCCATCTAGTGACTGAAGTTGGCACTGCAGGCTTCAAAGACACAGACACATTTAAATTAATTATCATTTATTGATGCATTTTAAATACCAAATTACCCAGGGGTGCACACTCCTAGGGTTTCCTTAGTATGCATGCCAACTTTCATGTGAGCCAGTGTGGCATAGTGGTGAGAGTGTTGGACTGGGACCCGGGAGATTCGGGTTCTTCTAGTCCCTGCTCGGCCGTGAAACTCACTGGGTGACTTTGGGCCAGTCACTGACTCTCAGCCTAACCTACCTCACAGGGTTGTTGTGAGGATAAAATGGAGAGGAGGAGGATTATGTAAGCCGCCTTGGGTTCCTTGCAGGAAAAAAGGTGGGGTATAAATATAATACAATAAATAAATAAATAAATAATGTGTCCAGGTTGGTTGGTTGATTTATTACATTTTCTATTCTCCCCAATAGCTGAAGCTCTCTGGTTTCAAGGAGTTAGACCTATGGCTCTGACAGACACAGACAGACAGACACACACACACACACACACACACACACACACACACATCCTCCTTTATTACTATAGATTTATATACATAGATACATACAAAAATTTATGCACCACACAGAATGGCTAACAACAATTACAACCAACCATACAATACATTGGGCCGGATCTCCCATTAATGGAAGGCAGCAGAATCCAGCGGAGGCTCAAGAAGCAGTCTTTGCCCATTCACATGCTCCAGCGAACTCCCCAACTCCCCCTCCCTGAGCAGCTTCTCAGGATCCACAGGCCAGGGACTGCAGGAGGCATGGCCAGCCCAAGACATTTTGTTGGCTGAGGCGAAAAACAAGATGGTGCCCTCTCCTATTCTGTGCACAAAAGACAACTGGACTGCTTCTTCGACACTGACAATGGAACAGCCCGTGAAGGCAGAAAGCTAGCTTAGGGGTACAGGGCAGGCCACTCGGCACACAACTCTCTTATTGCCACCTCCCAGCATCTGCCACCTGAAGCGACTGCTTCACTCTGACTAATAGCAGGGCTGGCCCTGGTAGGAGGAATCACAAGGATTGCCTCCCCGTTCCCTTCCTCCAGTGTGAGTGGAACTCTACTAAGAGCTAATTTGGATCAAAGCCAATACAATTCCCTCCCTTCCCCCCCCCCTCTCACACACACACACCTTTTAAAAAAAAATATGCCAGTATTGGCTTAGTTCTCCAGTCTTTGCATACAGCAGGGTGCCAAGGTCAAAAGATTTGAGAAACTCTGGCTTAAGGCACAATCCTATGCATGTTTAACCAGAAAAAATCTTACAATTCCCAGCTGGCTGGCTGGGGAATGCTGGGAGTTGTAGGACTTTTTTCTGTCTAAACATGCATAGGACTGCACCTTTAATTACTATCAGGCGGCTGCTGCTGCTACTGAGCCTGCTCATATGCCTTCAAAGGTGGGTTGGGGGGCAGGTTAGGGAAGACATGGTCTTGTGCAGGTCTTTGAGGGAGGAAAAGGAAATGGACTGTTTCGAAGCCGCCTTATACTGAGCCAGGCCGCTGGTCCATGTAGCTTAGTACCATCTCTACCAGACTGATTGGTAGTGACTCTCCAGAAACAGTAACCCACCGTGGGTGAATTTCCCCCACAGGGCGTGCTGTTTTGCATTTTGAAAATGCAAGCCACAGTGGGGGCACACTCTAGCTTGTCGTTAGGTGTGAACCTGGCCAGGGGGTGGGTTGTTGGGGTGGTTGACAAGCCACCCAGAACCCATGGAATGTTTTAGGGTTGTGGGTGGCTTGTTAACCACCCCAGCAACCCACTCTGGCTGGGTTCGCACGTAACGACAAGCTGCGGTGTGCCCCTGCCATGGTGTGAATTTTCAAAATGGTGGCCGGTGGCACATCAGGAAGCCCCGCAGGGAAATTTGCCCATGGTGGCTTCTCATTACGTGCAAAAGTTTCAGATACTTTCTCAAGCCTACCTGTGAGATGTCCGGGTTTGAATGTGGGATCTCTTGCAGACAAAGCATGTGCTCTAACTCTGAGCCATGGCCCTTCCTGTTCCAGACTTGAAGAGCAGCATGGAATAATGTAAGAAAGGGCAAAGCATCCAGTAGAATGCTGTTTTGTTTTTGCTTTCCCCTCTTCCTGCGCCTTTAGCCTCTAATGCCGGCACATAATCTTACACTGGCCAGGACCTTGAATCGGGGATCAGGCCAAGGTGATGTTAGCTCTGATTGGATTGTGTTCTGTTGGCAAGCATGTGCAAGCTTTGGAGCACTGCAGAGCTCTTCGGGAGGATTGTCAGGTCCCAAACATCTGGCAGGAACTATCCTAGAAACAGATGTGGAGAGAGATCACTGAAGAAAAATGCGTAAGGTGCGTGGGAATGACTGCGAATCAAAGACCTCACTGGTGGTTTATGAACACAGTAAATGGGATCTAAAGCCAAGCAGCACTGATATTGCTGCAAATGCAAATGAAAACATTACTTCCAGAAAAGCTGCTGTAGCTCAGCCTTCTCCAACCTGGCACCCTCCAGATGTTTTAGACTTCAGCTTCCATCTGCCCCAGCCAGCATGTCCAATGGTCAGGAATTATGGGAGTTGTCGTCCAAAACATCTGGAGGGCTAAGGCATTGAGGCCTGATTTACATGTGGCACAGTCGCCTACCCTTGCAAGATTACACGTGGCTGACATCACATTTAAACCTAGTGGCTGGTTCCTACATGTGCAGCGTTAAGCACATCACTGTAGCATGCGCACACTGGCCATAGATTTCTGCTGTGCTAATACTGCACACACAGGGATGCAGCCAGCGACCTGACTGAAGTGTGGAGCCAGCCATGTGTAGCTCTGTACAGGTGAGAGTGTGTGTGCATGGTGTGTGCGCACATGCGTGCATGCTTTACATACCCCAGCAGCACATTTCATTTAGGCCCAAGCTGTGCCATAAACTCAGTAGGTGGCCTTCGGCAAGCTATTATCTCTCTGGCTCAGCCTCCCATCTGTAATATGATAATCACCATACTGACCTACCTTGCAGGGTTGGGATGAGGATAGCCTGGCTACAGTGATCCATACTCTGGTAACCTCCAGATTGTAATGCAGGGGTGCAGAACCTCTGGCCTAGGGGGCAAATCTGACCTCTGGTGTTCCCCATAAAGCAGTGTTCTCCAACCTTGGGTCCCCAGATGTTTTTGACCTACAACTCCCAGCATGCTACGCTGGCTGGGGCATGCTGGGAGTTGTAGGCCAAAAACATCTGGGGACCCAAGGTTGGAGAACACTGCCATAAAGCCATGCCTCCTTCCCCTGGTCCCACCCCCTTTCCACCGACTACCAATCGATTTGTGATTTCCCAGCTTTTGTGCAGTGTCCCCCCCGCCTTTTTTTAAAGGTTGAAACGCCTCTCCTGAGGTTTAGTTACTGGCAGTAAGAGCTTTAAGCTAAAATATTTCAGAATTTTTGATATTTCAGCTCCATCACTTTTGTCTTCAGCACCACCCACCACTGGAATGTGGCCCCCGAGAGCTTCCCCAACATGGAATCCAGCCCTGAGGCCAGGAAGGTTCTGCGCCCCTGCTGTAATGCATTATACATGAGGCTGCCCATGAAGCCGGACTACTCTAGAAGCATCAACTAGTGCAGAATTTGGCAGCTAGGATTCTGACTGGCTTGAGTAGGTTACACCATGTTATACCAATTTGGACAGAATTACATTGGCTGCCTATTTGCTTCCAAGCCCACGTGGAAGTGCTGGTGCTTACCTTTGAAGCCCTAATTGGCTTGAGGTCCAAATGCGTTAAGGAGAGCCTCCTCCCATAGCAACCTGTCCGTGCATTGATGAAGCCCTTCTCTGAGTAAGAGAAGTGCATTATGAAGGCGCGATTTGGAAAGGGCCTTTTCTGTGGTGGCACCTTGACTCTGGAATGCCCGCCCAAGGGATCTTTGCCTGAGGCCAAAGTTGCACTCTTTTCGGTGCCAGGTTAAAACATTTTTATTGTCCCAGTATTGTCTACTCTGGCTGGCAGCATCTCTCCAGGATCTCAGGCAGAGAATATCTCCCATCACCTGCTTCTGGGAACTCAGACTTTCTCCCTCTGTCTCAATGGCTTGCATTAATGGCCTCTCCACTGCACCACTGTGTCCCAGGGACCCGATTCATACGTAACGGTGGCAAATCGTGGCTAATTAATTAAGCCACAATTTGCTACGGCATGTATCCGGTGTGTGCTGCTTTCATTTTACATAATCAACCTCTGATTGGCCCGAATAGAGGTTGTTTTGTGACATGCGTACCCAGACACAGTGGGTTAATCACAGGTTAAGCAATCCACAGTTAACCTACGATTAGTGCTTAAAGGTTAAAACATTTTTATTTCTCGGGATATCATAGCGGATCATAGAGTTGGAAGGAGCCTACAAGGCTATCAAGTCCAACCCCCTGCTAAGTGCAGAAAACTAGAGGAGGGGTCTCCCATCCAAGTAACAACCAGGCTTGACCCTGTTTAGCTTTCCATGCTCTGACAAGCTGAGCCAGTGTGAGCCACAGGCCTGTATTTCAGTTGATATTTTAATACACTGTGATGGTTTGAGCCGGTTGATGAGCTGTTGTTGTTACCTTGTCCCTCTCGTTTTTATTGACTGATGCTTATTATGTTAGTCTTGTATAATTTTATCATTCCACACCACCTTAGAACCCACGTTTGTGGGTGAAGGACAGTACAGAATTTTTTAGATAGATAGAATACTGACATAACACGTGTGAGGTGCCTTGAGCATTCTAAAGCAGGAGTGGGCAACTTGTTTTGGCCTATAGTTCTCATCGGCCCTAGCCAACAGCCAATGGTAAGGGATGATGGGAATTGTAGGCCAAAACATTTGGGGGGGGGGCACAAGGTGCCCTACCCTGCTCTAAAGCACTATATATACAGTTGCTTAGAGATGACCTTACCCATGTGCCTTTAAGTGCAGCCTGAAACACAAAAATTTAGCAGCTGGAGATGATGTTTGGGTAAAAATTTGCTTATTTAATGTTTGTGTCAGCTGTGCTTAAAGGCACAGGTCCAGGCTTTATTTTAAACGGTATGCATATGAGTGCTGCTGCAAGTGGTTCAATTTGATCACCACTCCGGTTCTTTCAAACTGTGTTTTTCTGATTATTATTTTTTAAATCATGTCTGTCACTAAGGCAAAAGAGTTTTTCTGTGTATTTGTTGTTGCAGTTGTTGTTTCGGGGTGGGGGGAGAATCTTGCAAGATAAACTCACATAGCACAGACCATAATTCCTTATAGAACCACAAATCAAGAGTGCTGCCGCATCAGTAAAAGGCATAGCACATGTTGGAAACTAGCAAGAGTAACAGGCATCGGATTCCTTCTGGCAAACTTGAAAGGAATTTGTGCCAGACACAGGGGAACCAATGCCTCGTAATCCAAAGTAGAACAATCTTGGATGAAGGCTTTCACAGTGGGATCCACCCTGCTTGGGGGGGACGGGACCTTGAGCCAGCCAAGGAGAAAAGCACTGAGAGGCAAATGCTGCAGCTGGAGAGGTTAATTAAAAGGTACCAGAATTGTACCCTTCCCAGTGAAATAGGTGAGGGGGCCCTCTTCAAAACCCACAAGGTGGGGACTCAGTTAAATAAAAGCAAACGTGCAAGATGCTCACAGTGCAATCCCATGCATGTCTACTCAGAAGTAAGTCCCATTGAGTTAAATGGGGCTTACTCTCGGGTAAGTGAGTAGAGGATTGCAGCCTCAGTATCCTACCAGCCTGGATCATGTGAGGGCTGCTTCCTGGGGTAGGAAAAAAAAAACAGCAGTGGCCAAGTGAAAAAGAGGTCAGGGGCTCCTGCACCTTTAATAGTTGTGTAGAAGAGGGAATTGCAGTGGGTGTAATTTGCACGGACAAGCTGCACCTGCTGAAATTCCCTACCCTACATAGCAATTAAAGGTGCAGGAGCCCTGCCCTCTTTTGCCTCTGGCCACCCCCATGGCCATTTCCACAATGGGGCCCTTCCATAGTGCTGAGGTACTGGCCTTTCCGCAATCAGCTGAAAGCAAAACTAAAACGTGTTATTTTTCCATAGCAATCACACAATACCCATCCCCACAGGCATCGGATGGGTTGGTTCAAGGGCCTGCCTTCCATTAACCCCTTCCCCCACCTGCTCCACAGCTCACCCTATTCAGCAGGGTCCCCTGACTTTCTGTGTAGCATTTTCAGGGGGCTGGAGTGGCTGCCGTGGGGAGGAGGGGTTGCAGAAGTCCGTTTCCGCCAGCCCAGTTGCATGCATCTAAACCTAGATCTAGCCCACTATGTTTACTCATACTGGTCCCATTTGGTTCTAGAAAGCATGTTTGGATTTTAGCCCTCAATTAACAAATATCTCCCCATTCCCTGTGCTTTAAACAAAGCTGCTCCTGATTATCACAGCATTCCTTCAATTAGTAGCTTCCTGTTCCCTCTTGGCAAACTGGCCTTATGCAGCGCAATCTTATACAGGTGTACTCAGAAGTAAGTCCCACAGAGTTCAGTGACACTTACTGCCAAGTGAGTGTGCATAGGATTGTAGCCTTAATTACCGTACTCACTTCCTCTTTGACAGTTGACAGCTTTGGACACTCGCTATCCAGAGCTGGATCCCCACCCCAGAACTTTTGCTCCTCTGCCACAGAAAGGACTTGCATGTCATACTATATTCCAGTTGCTATTCTTGCCCACCAAACACCTTTATGGATGCATCTGTGTTTCCCAGGAACAATATATGCTGCTTCCCTGCCTATATTTTAGCTTGCAACTTCCAATGTTCCATAACAGAATGAGTAAGCTGTCTCCTGTACTGAATGGATCTTTAAAAAATGTGGTGTCATTGTTAGAGTGTTGGACCGGGACTCGGGAGATCTGGGTTCTAGTGCCCACTCAGCCATGAAACTCCCAGGGTGTCTTTGGGCCAGTCACTGACTCTCAGCCTAGCCTGCCTCACAGGGTTGTTGAGAGGATGACCATGTCCCCTAACCCTTAGGCTCCTTGGAGGAAAGGTGGGATATAAATGTACTAAAGAAATATATATAATAAATATCATTTCCTCCTCTCCAGAAGTAGCCCTGTTCCATGTTTGGCCTTCTTTCACTATTTCTGCAAGGCAAACTGATGAAAGACAGTCTCCCTCTCTGTGTGTCTCCCCCCCCCCCCCACCTCCTGTCTGTTGCTGGGAGTGTTTCTCTGCTCATTTTGTCTGTGCTGCAAGAAATACGATTCAACAGGGGAAACAAACATCCCAAGGAGGTGCCAAAGCGATGCATAAAGCATTCATGAAATGTTTCCCAGCCAGGGATGAGCTCACGGCTCCTGAGGCCCAACGAAGGGGAGTCGGTCTGCATGCTCCCGTGGACCGAGGCCAATGAGACAGGTCTGACCTCCAAGCTCTGGAGGTGGGTAGGAATCCCTTAGCAAAATGTGCCCCTCTCTGCTACACCAGATCCTAGCCAAGCAGCCCCTTCACCAACCCATCTGGCCTTGGGGTTTGTTGAACTCGATATGTGGATTCTCTCTCAAGCTCGCTCTCCGTCACACACCACCTTTCCATGCATGCTCAAGATCACCTAATGCAAATTAACTGCCCTTTAACATCATCCCAAAACACTCTGATGTGAGCATGCTCGGGATTGTTAAAAAGTGAGCTTTACACACAGTAGGGTGGCTACACTGGCAAAAAAAAAAAGAGGACATAAAATGTTAAGATAAAAATGTGCATGTGCTAATTTATATGTATAGATGCAGATAAGAATTGATGTGATTTAAACAGAAATACAATACATCTCACCCGTAGTGAAGACAGTGGTCAGATGTCCTGCGTGACGATTGCGCAGTCTGCTGCCCGGGTGCAAAGTGTGGATGAGGCCTCTCCCTCCTTAGGCTTCTTGATCTTTAAAGCAGACTTGGACTAGAGCAGCCTTCAAACAGAGAGAGCTGTACTCTGTAAAGTAGGACAAGTGCTTGTCACTAGCCTACACTTTCCAGATGTTTGCAAATCTAGCAGCTAACTCACACTACCAGCTGCAGAGAGACACCCATATCTCTAAAAAAAACAGTTTTAAACAACCAACAACAGGAAAAATTCAAGGCCAGGTTAAAGCCTCATCATATGCTGCCAAATGCCTGAGAGAAGGAGGAGGTCTTAACCTGGCACCAAAAAGAATGTTGGCGCCTGGTGGGCCTCGTCGGGGAGATCATTCCAGACTTGGGGAGGTCACCACTGAGAAGGCCCTCTCCCTCGTTGCTGCCTACTGAGCCTCCCTCAGAGCAGGCACCTGGAGGAGGGTGTTAGATGATGAATGCAGTGTACAGGTAGGTTCATACCGGGAGAGGCGCTCCGTCGGGTATCAGGAGTTGCTCCTGCTCTTCATCATTGCAGCCTGCTTGTTCACTTGCCTCTCGCTCTGGCCCAGACAATGGTGGTGGTGGTGAGGAGGAGCAGGTGATGCCATGGTCGCATTGCTCACTGGCTGCCTGTTAAGCAAGCAAGAGACAGCAAGGATGAGGAAGAGGGTGAGGAGCAGCAGCAGCAGCTGGTGACAGTGGTGGTGAGAAGAAAGGCTCACTGAGGGAGGAGGCCCATGGAGGGTGTCTTGCCCATGAGCCCTCAGAAACCTGGAACCAGCTTTGGAGAGAAAGTAAGAATCTGGGGTGGGGCAGGGAAGTTGAAAGAAGGGAACAAAGGGACACCATGAGCAGACACAGTTCTGTTTGGAGGATCAATCTGCACAGTTGCCTTAGAAATGGTAACTAACAAAGACGCGTAAACCAGGCCCAGCAGCTGGTCGGGAAGGGACGGGTGGGTTCCTTCCACCTGGTTTTAATTCATGTGTCTGCCACAGACCCAGAGTGAAACGCTTGGCTGGTGTTTCTTTGCTCATATTTCCCCATCTCTAAGAGTGGAACTACCACCTGCAGGGACTTCCTGGATCCAACCTACAAAACCCAGAAACGGAGATGCAGCTGGCTCAAGGCTACCCTGTCATTTTTATCTAGTGCTTAACATTTACAAAATGAGAAAATCTCACGTGAGCACAAACCTGCCCCGGGGGCTCCACTTCCACATTCCCGCCACTTCTTATCTGCTGTGGTTTCCTCAGTGGTTTACACCCTGGTATCTGCAACAATGAAGGGCAGTTTTTTAAAAAATGTTTTAATAAATAAATACAAGAAATAATACAATGTTTTACAGAGCAGCATTTTAAAAAGGAAGACACAGCCTGTCTTCCTAAAATTTCTAGCCACTTTTCCCCAACTTTAAAAGCACTGGTCAGCTCAAGGTTTGAGGGGGCCCTCAGCAAAGTCTCCTGGGGGGGGGGTTGTTGTCTCCTATGTCAACTGTGGGCTTACCTGGTGGTGGTGCTGCATCAGCAAGCCAGCATTTAACATTTTCCCACAATGCCCCAGCCCAGAGGGACATTATGCCAGGGGCATCATGAGAAATTTAAAATGGTGACTTGCTGACTCAGCGGCTTCCCTGCATGGGGGGTGGGGTCCAGGGGCAGGCATCAGCACTGGTGGACCTTGCTTCATCATATAATAAAAAGGACTTCCATTTACCCAGCATCGTGAAATTGGTTTTAATTGTTTTTTAAAATGGTATTTTATGCATATTATTGTTTTATGGTTTTAAACTTGTATGCAGCCTTGGGAGGGTTTCCCCCTAAGAAGTGGTCTTTAAATCTTTTAAATAAATAAAACCACTGCAAATTAAAACTTAAGCAGCCATAGAACATAGAAACAGCTTCAAGTGACTGTGTGTCAAGGCCAAAGGAATGAAATCTGGAAAGCCTGGCAGAACAGGAAGGCGAGCCTTTCACAGGGCCGGCCCTATTGTTAGGCAGGGCGAGGCAGCCACCTCAGGTGGCAGATGCTGGGAGGGCCCCTGCCATTCCTCCTGAGCCCCTCAGCTGCCCCCTCTGTTGGAGGCAGAGCTGTGTGTATCCTGGGGGCCCTAAATTAGCTTGCTGCTGTCCTCGCGTGCGGCGAAGGACACTCTCCCATCGCCACCAGCGTTGGAAGTAAATTCAACTGCCAGTCCAGTTCGCTTCTGGAATTGGGGGAGCAGGAGAAGAATCTTCTACTTTGCCTCAGGCAGCAAAACGTCTTGGGCAGGCCCTGGTCTCTCAGGTCATCCCTTGAACCAGTGGTTGAAGCAGAGTTATCCCAGGACAACTGCCTGTGTAAACAGGCCCTTAAAGAAGTGTGTTGGGGGGGGCGGGGCAAGGGCAGGCTGTCCCTGGAAAACCGTGGGCTGGTTCTTTCTTGACTGAACCGGCTGTCGCTGAGCGTCCTTTTCCTGCCGGAGCTCTTGAATTTGCCCAATTTTTCCACACCGTGGCAGGATTTGCTTTGGCATCCGCATCCTGCCATTTCTCTGCAGCATCAGCACAGCTGTCCATCCCTCCGAGGTTGCTGGGCTCCCTCGGCCGCCGGCCGTGACGTGAGCTGGCAGGCAGGTGCTTCAGTAAATCACAGGCTAAGAGCAGAAATGGATTTTCACATGAGTCATATTTACATCGAATTGGAGGCCTGATTTACGGCCAGCGGAGCAATTATCAGGCACGTTACAGCTGCGGAGCACAGCTGAGTGGGGCCAAGGAGAAGATCCATCAGATCTTGTCAGGTAGCGCAAGCGAAGCACAAAGGGGGCTTTGGGGCGCGAGGCAGGCTGAACTTGAACCAGGGCTCGCGGAGGCTTTTTCCGAAGCTACCGTCGGCTGCCACGAATGAATCACTCGCACTGCGCACTTGCTGAAAGTAGTTTCCTCCGTGACTGTGAACTCGCTGCTGAACAGCGAACATCTGAGCACGTGTAGCCATCATATCCTGGATTGCCGGAGTGCACCCTTGTGATTCGTGCTTCCAAGGAGAGAAGGATGGACTTGGATAGGGCTGGGGGTCCCTTCCCAGAAGTTGCCAGGTGGGTCTTGGCAACCTTAGGCAGCTGCAAGAGTCTCAGTGCAGCTTCAGGCAACTGTGGGCCGGGGCCAAAGGACTGCATTTGCTAATAAAATTGGGCTTGGCTTCCCTTTTTGTTTACACCACTCAGTCATTTTCTGAAGCTTTTTTCCCCTTTAAAGGACTTTTATACTGGGGTCACATACAGCAAGTTCTGCATATTTAGTTTATGCTATGCCATACATAGACTTCTCAGGTCTGGATTTATCCATATAAAGCTCTGGAGTAGAAGCTCAGCAAGTCGGGCACATGCCTATGAGCACAGACACAAAAATCTCATCCTTGCAGAGGCCTGGCAGAATAGGAAGGTGCGGTCTACCACTCACCCTTTAATTTTGTTTTTATTCTGGCCCGGTGCTCCGAACGGCTGGGGGAGAATGGCTGCCATTTCATTTCCCACAATGTCCCCATAAGGCACCACTCTGGGCATGGCAGGAAATTGAAATCATGGCAGCCCCCAGCCACTTGGAGTTGCTTGGGGGCTGCTGCTCCCCACCGCCACTGCCAGGGCCCGCCACCAGGAGACGAGGCCCATGAGAGGGCACGTTGCACAGGAGCCAGCCCTGGGTGGGTCTCATGAATTACCCATATTGGTAATGATCATATAATAAGGACTGTACTGTTAAATACTGGAGCTTTTGTGAATCACGAAATTATAATATTCTTGTTATTTAATGAGGGTGTGGCCGTATGCTCTACTTTACAAGGGACAGTCCGGTATTTGAACGGCTGCCGGAGGACTGTCCTCTAGTTGAAGGTATCCTCGGCTGTCCGGTCCCGGTCTGGGTTAAAGATCAAGAACCCATCGGGAGGGAAAGCAGGGGCCTTGAAGTGAACACCTGGACAGCAGACCGGGCAGGCACACGGCTCACCTCGTCACGGTCTTCCCCACTATGGTGAGATTTTATTTTTATTATTTATTTATTTATTACATTTATACCCCTGCCTTTTTTCCTGCAAGGAACTCAAGGCGGCTTACATTAATCCTCCTCCTCCTCTCCATTTTATCCTCACAACAACCCTGTGAGGTAGGTTAGGCTGAGAGGTAGTGACTGGTCCAAAGTCACCCAGTGAGTTTCATGGCCGAGCGGGGACTAGAACCCGGATCTCCCGAGTCCCAGTCCAACACTCTCATCACTAACCACTAACCATTCTGATTTAAATTATAGCAATTCTTTCTAAATCAGTCCTCTTTTCTGCCAATGCATGCCTACCTCACAGGGTGGTTGTGAGGATAAAATGGAGAGGAGGCGGATTATGTAAGGTGCCTCGGGTCCCTTGCGGGGGGGAAAGGCGGGATGTAAATACGTATAATAAATAAATAAATGCAGAAGTGGCCACTGCAGGGCAGACACAGACATTATGAGGGTGTGCTGGCTTCCCAGCCCCATGTTTCTTACTAATGCAATGGAGAATTTGAGGGTGGGAGGGGATGCTTTCCCCTTGCCCCTCCCACCAATTCTCTCCTACAGACACACCCCCCCAGCATTTTTAATCCCCCCCCCCCAGCTGGGCTCCAATGCTGAAAGTGACCCTAGCTGGGTGAGGGGGATATACTACTGAAGGGGCATTAGAAGCAAGCATCGGGAGGCAGGGGGGAGAGATTAAGCTCCCCACCCACCCACCAATCATTTTCCACCGGGGTGGGCAGAACCTCTTTGAGGCAGAGGACCGAATTCCGTGTCAGAGAAACTCTTGGCGGACGGGGCCAAAGGCACAAGGCGCGGGGTCAAAATACCCCAAATGCCAGCGTCTTTCAGCTTACGGCTCTTACTGACAGTAACTACGCTTAGGAGAGGCATTTCAACCCTTTAGAATGGGGTGGGGGCAGGGGAACATGCATAAGCCGGAAAACCACCCAATTCTTGGTGGTTGGGGGGGGGGGCGGCAAAGGGCAGGGCCACCTGGGAAACCCTGTACAGCCAGATTGAAACCTCAAGTGGGATGGATTTTGCCCGCAGGCTTGATGTTCCCCGCCCCTGTATTGAAGTCACAGGAGCCCTGTGCAGGCTGAGCCTGTAAATTACAGGAGCCCTGTCTGAGCTCCTGTTCAAGTGACGGGAGAGCCCTGTACCACATTGCGCCTGCTCACTCCTCCTAGGAGCTTCACTGGTTTGTGTTTCCCCGCTGTCGTAAATTATTCCAGTCCGGAGATAAGCCGTAGTCGTTATCACAGTCCAAGGTTAGAAGCCACAATATGTATCCGAAATCTAGCAAACACAAACCGGTTTAGGAGCAAGCCGAAGAAGAGTCGTCAAGGTCATTCTGGAGTGAAAATGCACAACACAAGTCTCAGTCCGGCAGCTGGCAAGAGCGTCTGAACAACAATTGCTTCCAGCGTCTGAAGTGTGTTTGGGGGCGGTCTTTTAAGCCAGCGCTGATTGGCAAGGCAGCACAGCTGGGCCAGGATGCAGAGGACACGTGCCTGGGCCCTCCCCAAACACACTCTGGCTCGGTTGCCCTGTGTCCTCCTCCTCCTCCGTCCCAACTGGAGGCACAACACCCAGTCCCTGCTCACAGGTGTAGCACCTCTGCCCACTCCCAGGTGTTACCTTTGGCTCGCGTGGGCGTGAGTGGGACCGAACTCGGCCCTGCTCACACCTGCGCGAGGCTTGCACGGGCCTACCTGAGGCCAGCCGGCGGCTCCTCAGCTCGGCTCGGTGAGCCCTCCACACCGTCCACGCTGATCCCGTCGCGCTGGACCCCCGCGCTATGTTTTTTGGGGGGCAAACCAGGGCAACAGGGCTGTTTAAGCCCTGTTGCCCTGGTTTCCCCCACCAAAAACATAGCATGGGGGTCCAGCGCACCAGCCGCGCCAGAAGTGACACGCCGGAGGACCGACCGGCTCGAGCGGCGCTGGCTGCTCGAGCGGCGCGGAGAATGCTCAGCGCCGCTCAGAAGGTCGAGCACAGACGGCCGCCACTGCGGAGAGGCAAGCCGCAGAGAGCTGCGAGCCACCAAAAGGTTCATGTACCACCCATACACTCCCTTCCGCCTTGGCCCCCTTCCCTCTTCACTGCACACGGTGTGTGACCCCATCCACATCACCAAGTCCGTGACTGGTCCTCCATTCTCCCGGCTCCCACCTTTCGCCTCCTTCGCAATCTGACCCCACCCCCCATGTCCTCCCTCCTTTCTCAGCTTCTCCTTGGGGGTGGGGGAATAGCTTCATCACCCAGCCAGCCATAGATTAAGAGCTTCTCTGCTTGAGGCATGTATTGTGCGCTCGTGATTCCTCACTCACAGTAGTTTGCGGGTGCTATACACGACGTCGTCGTCCTCCGGAGCCCCTCCCGTGCTTGCTGGCATTTCCATGTCTTTTGTTAAAGTGAGGAAAGTCTGGTATGATCTGAAAATGGCGGAATGAACCAGAATGAGAAGCTCCTGTATTTTTGCAATTCTACTATACCGCAGCAGCACCTTCTGGTTGTGTAATGGAACATACAGAAAGGCAGAGAAAGAAAAAAAATCCCAGGGGAGGAAAAACACACGTGTAAAGGAGTTGATCTTAACCCCGCAAAGAATCTGGAAGGAGAAGCCTCGTTAAAGTGGCAGGTTAAAAGCCTCATGTAGAGAAGCTCTGAGTTGCAACGAGGAGGAGTTAGCATGAGATAAAAGGTGTTACGGGAGAAGGCAGAATCACAGCCAAGTGCAGGGAGAGGCCGCTGATCAGATGCTGGTGGATTGGGATGAGGCAGACTGGCAACAGTAGAGGAGGTCACGGTTGCCACTAAAATTTCATTTCCCATTTCCCTGATTTTCCCTGACTTTCCCTGATCAACTTTTGTCAATTTCCCTGACCACCATTCAAAAATAACCCCACGTTTACATTACATTAAATAATAATTTTATTAGATGATTAAAACTACACAAGTACTGAAAGGCAATTTTGTGTGTGTGTGTGTGGTGGGTGGGTGGGTCAAGATAGGAGCTTCAACAGCCAGTGTGGCGTAGTGGTGAGAGTGTTGGACTGGGACTCGGGAGATCCAGGTTCTAGTCCCCGCTCAGCCATGAAACTCACTGGGTGACTTTGGGCCAGTCACTGACTCTCAACCTAACCTACCTCACAGGGTTGTTGTGAGGATAAAATGGAGAGGAAGAGGAGGATTATGTAAGCCGCCTTGGGTTCCTTGCAGGAAAAAAGGCGGGGTATAAATATAATAAATAAAATAAAAACATGACTTTCTTTAAATATTGAGACTGGATTTGCATGCCACAACAACCCACCATGGCTTATAAGCCACAATGGGTTGTCGTATTGTGCGAACCCGGGATGGGTTTGTCAGGGTGGCTTATTTTAGGGTTATTAGTCACCCTGAAAAGCCATGGCTTTTAGTAGGGTCTGTTTGACCCACAATGGGTTTTTGTGTCATCCGGATCCGGATGACACGACCTATCATGGGTCAACCCCGACTACAAGCGAGCTGCTTGGCAAGAGTGGCAAAAATCAATGTAAAAAAATATTCACATCTTCAAATCAACTGAAACTGATTCCAGTTTGTTTGAATGCACAAATTACCCGGCTGCAAGAAGCCAGTCAGCTTCTCCATAATAAAATAATGCTATCACATGCAGGTTCGTTTTATTGTTTTACTGTTAACAACCATCGATCAATAAACATTTTCAAAATCATATAATCATATTATGGAACATGTGTGCATTATTATATGACACTTGTATTCTGCCGCTTCTCTACTCCAGCTGGCTCAAGTGCAGACTGGCCACTTGCAGCAGTTTCTCAAAAGATCCATTACACGAGTATCTCTTAATTACAATTTCCCTGACTTTCCCTGACTTTTGACCAATTTCCCTGATTTTCCCTGTCCAATTTCCATTACCCTGACTTTTACCCTGAAAAGTGGCAACCTGGAAGGGATATCAGTGAAACAGGTAAGGGCATACAGAGTGGGCAGTGAGAAGTACCACAGGGATGAGATAACCCACATCTTCGAACACATGCTGTGCCATGCAGCTGTAAAACAGGTGAGATTTAAAGTGGAGTAGCAGTGGGCAGCAGAGGGGTGTGGAACCCTTTCCGCACCCTCAGACTTAGACAGGCCTGTGGCTCACGCTGGCTCAGCTTGTCTGAGCGTGGAAAGCTAAGCAGGGTCAGGCCTGGTGACTTGGATGGGAGACCCCCTCCTCTAGTTCCCTGCATTGAGCAGGGGGTTGGACTCGATGGCCTTGTAGGCCCCTTCAAAGTTCCAACTCTATGATCCTATGATATCCTACCTCCCGTTAGTGCATTTCTCCCAGCCCTGTTTGCTTCCAATCACAGAGCACGGCTGGAAGAAACACGGCTGGGGCGAGGCGTTGCCAAGGCCAACACAAGCACTGGGCCAGTGGTTCAGCACCCCTCTCCTGAATACCACTCCTCCCATTCAAATCACTCCTTCCCTCCAGCTGTACAGCTAAGTGGCAAAACTGTCTTCTAACATCTCTAGTTGGCCCCTTAGGGCTGGTTTGAGCGTGCATGTACATTACTCAATAACACATAACTCCTGATTATTCCCAGTTGAATCACTTACATTGAAAAGGTAACTCACATGTGAGTTATTTCTTGACATTGTGCCATCACTGAGAGAGGAACGTGGACACATGACCTCACCTATGTGCTGATCCGCAAGGGCGTGCCTGCATGCTCAAATCGAGCTCGGCGTACCTCTGAGAATGTTGCTGCTACTCCATCTTGGCTATCTTCCAATATAACGAGATTCCTTATATTAGGACAAAACGTTCGAACTATCATGGTCTGTCTATCCTGGTTGGCAGCCCTCTCTAGAGTCTTGGATTGTTCCCATCCATGCTACCTGTGATCCTTCAACTGGAGATGTCATGGACCTCAAACAAAGCATGTGTTTAATCAATGAGCCATGGGAGGGGTAGACCTGCAACAGTGGCTGATGGCTCCAATGTCAGTGGGGTCACGTATCCACTCTGGGTTTCAGTCCGAACTTTAAAGGAGCTATCCATGGTGCTGAACCTTTTGGGGTGGCCCTAGGGAGCAGCACCATGGATAGCTTAAAAGTTTAGACTAAAACCCAGAGCGGATGCACCGCCCCACTGACCTTGGAGCCACCAGCCTTCACTGAAGACCTGTGGCCCTCCAAATGTTGCTCGACTACAACTCCCATCATTCCTGGCCATTGGTCATGCTGGCTGCAGCTGATGGAGGGCCACAGGTTCTCCAGCGCTGAGCTATGGTCTTCTCTTCCTTAGCAACAAGCCTAAGGCTGCAATCCTATACGTGTTTACCTGGGAGTAAGTCTAAGGCTTACTTCTTAATAAGGCCTGCATAGGATTGCACTGTAAATAATCCATTGCTCCTTTGTTGTTAAATCCCATCACCCTCCCCATTTCTCCACAGTTTTAACAGCCAGTATATTCCAGAAACCCAAATATGAAATCTTGGAATTGCACATTTGCTAATGCAAAACCGTTACAGGACAATGACTTATTTCACTAATAAATGTTTTAAGCATGCTGCAAGTACCCATAAACTTTCATATGAAAATCAGGATAAATATAAAAATGAGTTGGAAGCAAAAATGTTAGTGGAATCATGTTTGTAAAATTAAAGGATATGTAAGATGTTGCTGATTTGTTTCGGTTTTTCTTCTAAAGGTAAGGGGATTTGTACAACAGATACATTTTCAGAGACATGGGAAAGCTCCTGCCTTGTGCTTGTTTTACAAATTACCATTTTGTTCTGATATACTTTTATCACTGGCAAATCAGTTTTGTGCAGTGCTCTTAGTCCTTCAGGAGGTATCTTCTTCCCTCCCACCACAATGAAGCACAATCAGCACTACTGCAACACTTGTATATTTGTGTGTGTGACTCATTACCGGAACCTTTTGGCTAGTGCCCGTGACATCAATAAAGGGTTCTTTTAAAGAAACAACATAGCGTTTAGAAAGCATGTTGCAACTTGATAATGGGTTAGATCCAGGATCTTCCTTCTGTGAAAGGAAGGGCTCTGCTCATGGAAGGTCCCTCTGCCTGATTTTGGGGGATCCCCCTCCCCCACACACACCACTGCTCACCCCATACAGCAGAGTCTCCTGACTCTCTGTGTAATATTTTCAGGAGGCTGGAGGGGCTCCCATGGGAAGAAGGGGTTGGGGAAATCCACGTCTGACAGTGCAGTTGATCCAGGTTAAATCTGGATCCGACCTCATGATTGTAATGAAAGCAAAAATAGTGCAAGGCTATACATTATCCCACAACAATATCCCACTGTTTAAAGCACTGTATGTATTTATTCTTCTCCATGTCCCACCCTATTAACATTTCACCTAAACACCTAAATAAGGGAACAGGCTATATTTCCATATTGCAAGGCTAGACCCCATATTCTCCAGCATTCCATAGATCAGGAGTGGCCAGAAGATAGATTGGGATCTATTGGTAGATCTCTGGGTAGTTTGCAGTAGATAGACAGTGTGGCGTAGTGGTGAGAGTGTTGGACTGGGACTCCGGAGATCCGGGTTCTAGTCCCCGCTCGGCCATGAAACTCACTGGGTGACTTTGGACCAGTCACTGACTCTCAGCCTAACCTACCTCACAGGGTTGTTGTGAGGATAAAATGGAGAGGAGGAGGAGGAGGATTATGTAAGCCGCCTTGGGTTCCTTGCAGGAAAAAAGGCGGGGTATAAATAGAATAAATAAATTAATAAATAAATAAACAGACAAGTGTTTCTGACTCCTAATTGTCTAACATCAGAGCAGCCATAGCTCAGCGGCAGAGCATGTGCTTTGCATACGGAAGGGTCCCATTTCGACCCCCGACATCTCCAGGTACGGCTGGAAAAATTCCTGCCTGAAACCCTGGAGGGCGGCTGTCAGTCAGTGACCTGGTTCGTATGATCACTGCAGCCCACTGTGGCTTATCGCATGTGTCAGCGGCCATTTTGAATATTCAACCCGCAGTGAGGGCTGCCATAGTTTGTCATGTCATCCTTGCTGTAGGGTTATTTGAGGGTGGTTTCCCTCTCAAACAACCCCTGCTGCCCAGGCTCAGATGATCCGGCAAACCATGGCAACCCCCTGCTGGGATCGAATATTCAAAATGGCTGCTGGCATGCAGGGCAACCCACTGTGGCTCAAATAATACTGGGCTAGATGGACCAATGGTCTGACTGAGTATGACACAGTTTCCGATATTCCTAACATTAGCAACAACTAAAAAGGCTTTCCCCCTTAAACTAGGTTGCTGAAAAATAATGTGTGGAGAAAAACCAGGAGTGGATTTTTGTGTGAAAGGACTTGTGTGAGCTTGGTTCCAGTACAAATTGGAAAATCCTGGGCTGAGAAAATGCTCAGAAACACCTTGGTCCTTCATTCACCTGCACGAGCCACTATTTTGCACTTGACCCTGGTTGGCAGATCTTGTAAAACTTGGCAAACACAACGCAGGTCCTGCAAGCCTGATGTCTGTCTGTCTAGCCCTGCCACAGATGATAACAGAACAGCCTTCCTTCCCCAACCTGGTGCCCCCCAGATGTGTTGGACTACCACTCCCAGCATAGTTAACATATCTGGAGGGCACCAGATTGGGGAAGCCTGCAAAAGACACACGCTTGTAGGGATGGGCAAATGAGTGATGTTTGAGATCATTAGCATTCCCCGAACATTGCCTTCCTGCTCATCTTGTGCCTGATTCCTGTTCGTGTTTGTAATCGCTGCTTGCTCTATGCAAACGGGAACATTGTGCAAATCAAGCGGTGATCGAATGTGAAATTTGCGCCAATTTCTCCACATTGGTGCAAATTTCCTCCATAGATTGAAGCGGGTCCGATTCAGTCTACAGAGGAAATTCGCGCAAGTGAGGAAATCTGCGCAAAATTGAACTGGGAAAGTTGCGCAAATCAAATGCGAGCACATCTAGAGATTTGCGAACATTCTTGGTGGACACGTGCCTACGCTTGTGTTCAGGGCTTCGAACAGGGCACTCTCACATGTTTTGTGAGCAAAAATAAAACACACATCCATCCATCCCTAGAACTTGTTCCCCTCTGTTGGGGAACAGAACTGTGTGTGCCATGCAGCCTGTCCTGTGCCCCCCTAAACTAGCCTGTGACCTGTAGGAACAGTGGAGGATGCTGTTTCCAGGGCTGGAGCTACCATTAGGCCAACTAGGCAGCTGCCTAGGGCGCAGGGCTAAAGGGGGCGCCAGAAATAGGGAGGGAAGGGGGGGCCGCTAAATATCTGATCTTGCCTAGGGCACCAAACTGCCTTGCACCGGCCCTGGCTGTTTCGACTGTCGGTCAAGTCAGCTTCTGTATGTGGAATGCCAAGAGGGGCTGCATTTTGTCTTTGGCTCAGGCAGCCAAATGTCTTGGACCAGCTCAGAGGACTGTCCATTCATCGCTTAAGGGGCATGTGTGAGTGGAATTTGTGTCAACTGAGCCCCCTGCTCCTCTACGGTCCGCAACATCCTCACCCACCCATTTTGCAGATCTACGCTTGTTTTTCCTTAAAAACGATGACGATCGTCTTTCAGCATAGATGAAAAACCAAATATTTCAGCGGGAGGCTCGGAGCTTGGGCCCCATACGTGCTGCTGCCTCCATTGTGAGTGTGTTCCTCCCCACCCCCTGATGTCATGCACACCAGCTTTTCTCCACTCTGGGGCCCTCCAGACATTTTGGACTTCAGCTCCCATCAGCCCCAGTCAGCATGGCCAATGGCCAGGAATGAATGCGGGGAGTAGTCGTCCAAAACATCCAGAGGGCACCAGGTTGGGGGAAGGATGACATGCAGGAGACCAACCCTGGAGCAGTCCTTGTATGCTGGGGTCCAGCAAATGACTTACTGTCCCAGTAACTCTATGTCACACACACCCCACCAGCAACCCCAGGAGGAAAACATGGGCCACTCCCCTTGTGTCAGAGAGGACAGGGACACAGCGAGGCCAGGAGGGGGCAGGTTAGGGGCCTGGCTGGGTGTGGGGAGCCGAGGAGGAGGAGGAGGGCAAATGTCTCGGCCCTCTGGGGAATGGGCAGAATGTGCAGCCATGAAACCTTTGCCCTGCCCCTTCCTCGGTTCGCCTTGCAGTGAGACTTCGAGGAGCCTGGGCTCGCCCAGCTTCCTTCCCACCCCGCCTGGGCCTCAGAGCAAATGAAAGGGTGATGTCATACACACACACACACACACACACACACACACACTCCTGGAGCGGATTATCATTAGCTCATGCATCTCATCAGACAAGCACTCACACACTGCATTTGCTCCGGGTCTTTATTTTTAGCCAGGGCTTCCAAGGGCTCGGTCCTGGAGCATGTGGAATTATTTGATTATCACTATTCATTCTTATCCTTGGTTGAATCCTTCTGCAAGAGGAAGGAACCTTCGGGGAGAGGAAGGGCTCCACTTCTGGAAGGTCCCTCCCTCTGCCCAATTTCTGGGGACACCCCTTCCTTCCTGCGCACCTCTGCTCACCCCTGTTCAGTGGGGGCTCCGAACTCTCCGGGTAGCATTTTCAGGGGGCTGGAAGAAGAGGGCAGCAGCGGGAAGGAGGGCAGCAGAGAAGTCTACTAGAGCCAGTGTGGTGTAGTGGTGAGAGTGTTGGACTGGGACTCGGGAGATCCAGGGTTCTAGTCCCCACTCGGCCATGAAACTCACTGGGTGACTTTGGGCCAGTCACTGACTCTCAGCCTAACCTACCTCACAGGGTTGTTGTGAGGATAACATGGAGAGGAGGAGGAGGATTATGTAAGCCGCCTTGGGTTCCTTGCAGGAAAAAAGGCGGGGAATAAATATAATAAATAAATAAATACTTCCACCAGCACAGTTGATCCAGCATGAATCTAACCCAACAATAACAGGCTGCTACGGAGCACGTGCAGAGCACCTCCTGCCTCGTCTCGCAGCAGCAGCCATCTGGGACTGGGATGGGATACTGGAGCAAGACTTTCCGAGTTACCCCGATGTAGCAGCTTCCCATCAGGCTTGAGTCTGGCATACCACTCTCTCTCTCTTTTCCTGCTGCACTTTGTGTCGTACAGCACCCAACAGAATCAGGCCCCTCCTTTCTCCATGGAAGATATGCAGGAGGACCGTTTCATTCTGTTGCCACCCTCCCTTGCCCGGGCGCTTCTCACACCAGCTGGCGGAATAGTGGTCAGGAGCCCTGCTGGATGATCTCACACGCCCAGGCCCGTCCACACCCCGGCCGGCTGCTACCTGCAGCCCAGCTAGAAAGCCGCGAGACGACATTTTCATCGCCACCTTCTCCTCTGCTCGAGCTTAGGAGGGCATCCGTCCTGGTCACCCCACAGGATACTTTTTTAAATGCCACTCTGTGGAAGGCAGGGGGCTTGTTGTTGACTCCTGGGGCTGGGGAGAGGGTGGCGTATAAATAAGGTGGTTTATGGGGCTCGGGGAGAAACGTGCGCCCCGAGGACAGCATCACCGATGCGCCATTTCCCGCTCCCACCAGCCCTCTCCCATTTTATGGCTTAATTAAAGGCTGCCCCATAAATCCTGCTGCGGCAGCCAAGCCTCCCCCTCCCTACCTCAAACCCAGCAGGGTCCAGAGGCTCTGTGCCGTCTTTTAATGAAGAGCTTGATTCATTTGGGAGCAGACCTTTTTTTTCTCCCCCTCCCCCAGAAATGGAGGAAGGAGACAGCAGGGGTGTTGCGGTGTTGCTGGCTCCTTTCTATACTCCACACCACCCGCCTGTCCCCCCCACCAACCAGGGTGTCTGTCTCTCTCACTTACTCCCACTAAGCCCAAATACCTTCGAGGCCTAGAAGATGCCTGCCTGGTGAAGCAGGCAAAGGCTCGCAGCTCAGTTAAATCACTGTCAGGCAACCCCAGCAGCCCCACCCCCAGCCAGGCCTTCGCTGGAGGCAAAATTCCTCGGCTGCCTTTGTCTACAATAGTCCTGGCTTGACCCCTGCTGCCCCGTAGGGATCCTTTGTCAACTTCAGCTTACAGACCTAAAAAGGAGGGATTCTTTACTGGCAGAGGAGACACTATGGTGATGGGATGACTCGGAGTGGGGGTGGGTGACACTCCAAGACTTCCCAAAAACGTGATAGCAGTTTAAAAAAAAAAAATATGTGATAGAACAATCTAGAGTTTTTGCATAAATTACAAAAGAGCTACCTTTGAACCTCCCTCGTGGTGTTTTGTGCAACATGCGGATGCTCTGAATTCAGGAGAAATCAAATGCACAATGCCAATGTAGGTCTTACATTCACATTGCAAACCAACTTAAAATTCATTTAACACTATATATGAAAAATATTGTTGCCACTTGAACATGACCTGCATCTGTGCCTGCATCTAGGCGATGGATGGGCAACCTTTTCAGCCCCGAGGGCCACATGTGGTGCCGGGTGGTGAGTTGGGGGCTGCATGCATAAGCACACATATGTGCATGCATGCGTAGGTGTGCACACACTCATATACACACACACATGCACACATGGGGGATGGGATTGCTGGAGGAGGGGGAAACTAAAACCTCCCCCACCCCCCACAAGCTCAGTGGGCCCTATCTGTGTCTTTATCAGCAGCTTGATAGGCAAAAGTTTGGAGGTGAAGCATTTCATAGCATGGAGATGCAAATTATCTGTATTTCAAGCTGCTGCAAGAGGCTCAGCTGCAGCGGCCAGTTGAAAAGTTGTCAACCCTCATCCTCCACAACAAGTTTTAGCAGTGTTGATCCGAAGCCCTGCAAGGGAGCTCTGCTTTGATCTAGCAGGATATTTTTATGCCTTATTCGAATGGAGCTCGCAATGAACCTAGATTCTTACAGCATGCTTTGTTTCTGATCTAGCAAGTTCAGCCCTTGCAGTGTTCAACTACCAACCACTTTATCTAGGGCAGTGATGGCGAACCTTTTTGAGCCCGAGTGCCCAAACTGCAACACAAAACCAACTTATTTATTTCAAAAGTGCCAACACTGCAATTAAACCTGAATACCGAGGTTTTAGTTTTAGAAAAACAACTCATACAGTTGTCCGAACTAATTAACATTTTGTCTTATTTAAAGAAAAACACAATAACGAGCTTTCAATGATACAAACAGTTTTTTGTTGAAAAAAAGATCACTCAAAAATGTTATAGTACATACACATAGCCTGAAGGGATTTATACAGACTTTTAAAATATTAGGCACATGTATTTTGGATAAGGGATTCTCACTTGTATGATTATATGCCAGACTGAAATTGTAAGGGGCAAGCTTTACCCCCAGTCCTTTCCCTGCTTCTACAGGTGTCGGATTAGTAAAAGTAAAAGTCAACCTGTACTAGGATGAGCAAGATAAACAAGAAAACTAAACGTGCTTAACACATTTTAAACACTTTATGTCTTGGACTGCAAACACTGCATTAGGTAAAAGTTTGCATTGGGCATGCTTTTGCACAATTAATGTGATTTTTGCTATTGCATGCATGCTGATAATTTGTCAAACCTTGGCTCATACTCTATTAGTTTGGGAGCAACACATGCAGCACTCAGGTCAACTGTTAGGGCTTTACATCCAAGCCATGCTCTGTGCATCATTCTTCAAAATCTTTTAAATGTGATAACAATGTAGAAAAGAATTCTGTAACAGGAATTCTAGAATAAAATCATTCTGTTCCACACTGTGAGAAAGAACAATCATTGGTGTTATGCAGAAGGGGACAGTCTTTTCGCGATCTGGTGACCAATGGCTCGAGTGCCCACAGAGGTCCCTGCGTGCCAGCTGTGGCACGCGTGCCATAGGTTCGCCATCACTGATCTAGGGCATCATCATCATCATCATCATCATCATCATCATCATCAGGAGGAGCAGGAAGAGGAAGAGGGAGAAAACCTGATGCCGGATTTTAGGTAAAATTGGTCAGAATGACAGCAAAGTCAGTTGATGCTCAAAATGGGCATGTCTCTGGAAATAGCTGGAAAGAGCAACTTACGGCTGCCTCACTCCTAGTCTTCTCTTACCTCAGATTTGGGAGCCAGTGGCTGGATTGGAGCTAGATCTTGTGATGAGCAACTGGTTAACTTTGAGGTGGTGGTAGCAGGTGCAGAAAAGGCAGTCAACTGGTTCAGCCTCGTGTGGTGTGTGTGTGTGTGTGTGTGCGTGCGTGCGCGCACACGCACGCACGTACGCACGCACGCACGCACACACGCACCACACACGCACACAACTATGCTTGGCAGTGTTAAGCACTGCCAAGTTCCCCTTCCTAGAATTCAGGGCACTGGAATATACTGAGGGGCCTGGACCTGGCATCTCCTGAAAAAGACACTGATCACCTTCCCACCACAGCTCTAAAAAAAAAAACTGAACAGGAGATCAGTCACAGATCTGTGGTATAATGTGTTGCTTGGACACAGCCAAGTGATTTGTACTGGAAAATATTAACTACACAATCCACCAGAAGCCCTTGTGTGACATGAATGAATAGGGTTCTTACCCAGAACTTCCTGGTGGATGGAGCTCATTGCAAGTACCTCATGTGGTCAGTGCCGGATTATTTTGTGCTACAGTTTAGTATCTCATAAAGTGGCTGTTAACTCTACTGCAATGCCCCTCTGCATTGTTGTAAATGACCATTTGAATAAATGTTTTGTAGGGATGGATGGGTATGTTTCACTTTCTCCCACATTCGTTTTATTTAAATCTCAAGTTCTTTCTCTCCCAAATATGAAGACCATTGCAAATATTGGTAAATTGTTATAAAAAATGAACTGAACTGAAATTCTCACCCATATGCACCAGCCAAATTTAACAGGTACAGCTATTCCCATCGTGAAGAGGACCACGTTGTACCTGCCTGCCATGTAGTTGTTAAAGATGAGGCGCCTGTCAGAAAAAAAGAGAGGTGGCGATCCTAATTAAGCACTAACACGGTTCAAACCCAGACTTTTAAGAGCTAAGCACTCAAAAGCCCTGGGCTTGGATCTATGAATCTGTCAGTTTTGGTTTCTCTCACATTTGATTTTTTTAATCTCAAGTTCTTTTTATCCCAAATATTTTTTGGCGAATTTTGGCAAATTCTTATCAAAACCGAATTGAAACTAAATTCTCACCTATCTATGATGTTTTCTGATCTCTCCTCCCCCCCCCCCCGCATCTCCTCTCCAACCATTTGGTTGCTCATACTCCTCCTCCTCCATCATCACCACCATTACTGGAGTTTCTTTCTCTCTCAGTTGTACATTTTCCACCCATCCACTTCCTTCAGACATCTGTTAGATTCAGGCAACTGCTAAACATTCAGCGCCACTTAAAACTGTACACCTTGGCATCTCTCAACTATGTCAAGAGGAAGTCACCTGTAGCCTCTGGCCATGTGCTAACCACTGCATCTGTGTATTTCAGATGGCAGCAAGAGAATATTTATGCTAGGCTCACCACATAGCTGGAACCTGCGCAGAAATCTCTTTAAGTGGTTAGTCTTGAGTCAGCACAGCAGTTGTCTAAACACACTCTGGTTTTCCAAAATTCTCAACCACCCACGTAAAAGACATCTTCCTAAACTTCTTCATCCTTAGACCCTGAGATGTGCAGTGCAGAGGGCGGAAAAGTGTCTGAATGTGCATTTGAGCATATGTATGTGCATTTGAGAGGCAGCTGGGGGGAAGGGTGTGTGTGTGTAAGTACCGGTATGTGTTTGCCTGCGCATGTGGGTTCACCTGTGCACATAAATGTGTGTGTGTGTGTGTGTGTGTGTGTGTGTGTGTGTGTGTAGCCCGACCCACCATCCATCACTGCATGCAGCCCTCGGGGCAAAAAGGTTACTCACCCCTGACTTAAGGGGAAAATCAAAACACAGGAAGCAGCATGGGTGACCTTGCCTTTCCCAGAGAGACCATAAAGGGAGAAGGTTAAATGAAGTGGCACTGTTGAAACTGACAAGGATTTCCCCCTCAACTGTATCCATTTCACTGCTAATTTTCTTCACAAGCCCCGCCAGTGAAACTGACAAGTTTTGGGGAGAGCAGTCGATTTCAGTAATGTCTGGCCCCTGGTGAAATGAACATGGCTGGGGAAAAGCCTTGTCAACTTCACTGCTGCATTGCTTCCCCAGTAAAATAGACAAGGCTTTTCCTCAACCTTGTCAGTTTCACCAGAGAAGGGACAGTGAAGGAAATGGCAGTGAGGTGAATGGGCTGGTAATACAGAAAGGTGGGTTACACACTATCATACTGCCACCCACTATATCATAGAATCATAGAATCATAGAAAAGTAGAGTTGGAAGGGGCCTACAAGGCCATCGAGTCCAACCCCCTGCTCAATGCAGGAATCCAGGTCAAAGCATCTCTGACAGATGTCTGTCCAGCTGCACCTTGAATGCCTCCAGACTGGGAGAGCCCACCACCTCCCTAGGTAGTTGATTCCATTGTCTTATTGCTCTGACAGTCAGGAAATTTTTCCTGATGTTTAGGTGGAATCTAGGTTCCTGTAACTTGAGCCCATTATTCCGTGTCCTGCAAACTGGGATGAACGAGAAGAGATCTTTGCCCTCCTCTGTGTGACATCCCTTCAAATACTGGAAGAGTGCGATCATATCTCCCCTCAGTCTCCTCTTCTGAAGGCTAAACATGCCCAGTTCTTTCAGTCTCTCCTCATAGGGCCTTGTTTCCAGTCCCTTTATCATCCTTGTTGCCCTCCTCTGAACCCTCTCCAGTTTGTCTATGTCCTTCTTAAAGTGAGGTGCCCAGAACTGGACGCAGTACTCAAGATGAGGCCTAACCAGTGCCGAGTAAAGGGGAATTATCACTTCCCGCGATTTGGAAGCTATACTTCTATTAATACAGCCCAAAATTGCATTTGCCTTCTTTGCAGCCACATCGCATTGCTGGCTCATATTCAGTTTGTGATCTACCACAATTCCAAGATCCTTCTCACTTGTAGTATTGTTGAGCCAAGTGTCCCCCATTCTGTAACTCTGCATTTGGTTTCCTCTCCCTAGGTGCAGCACTTGGCATTTATCCCTATTAAATTTCATTCTGTTGTTTCGGCCCAGCGCTCCAGCCTATCGAGGTCACTTTGAATTTTGTTTCTGTCTTCCAGAGTATTAGCTGTTCCACCCAACTTTGTGTCATCTGCAAATTTGATAAGCATTCCCTGTACCTCCTCATCCAAGTCATTAATAAAAATGTTGAAGAGCACCGGGCCCAGGACCGAGCCCTGTGGTACCCCGCTCGTTACCTCTCCCCAGTTTGAGAAGGAACCATTGATAAGCACTCTTTGAGTCCGATTCTTTAGCCAATTGTGGATCCACCTGATAGTTGTTCCATCTAGCCCACTCTTAGCTAGCTTACTAATCAGGATATCATGAGGCACTTTGTCGAAAGCTTTGCTGAAGTCCAGATATATAATGTCCACAGCATTCCCACAGTCCACAAGGGAGGTTACCCGATCAAAAAATGAGATCAGATTAGTCTGACAGGATTTGTTCTTGACAAATCCATGCTGGCTTCTAGTAATCACTGCATTGTTTTCAAGGTGCTTGCAGACTGTCTTCTTTATAATCTGCTCCAAAATCTTCCCGGGGATTGATGTCAGACTGACTGGCCTATAGTTCCCAGGTTCCTCCTTCTTACCCTTTTTGAAGATGGGAACAACATTTGCCCTCCTCCAGTCGTCTGGCACTTCACCTGTCCTCCATGATTTCTCAAAGATAATAGACAGTGGTTCTGAGAGTTCTTCTGCCAGTTCCTTTATTACTCTAGGATGCAGCTCATCAGGCCCTGGAGATTTAAACTCGTTCAGAGTAATCAGGTGCTCCTTGACCATTTGCCTATCAATCTCAAGCTGCAATTCTGCCCCTTCAGTCTGCACTTCAGGTTTGCCAGGGGGGTCATAGACCCTCTTTTGGGAGAAGACCGAGCCGAAGTAGGAATTGAACACTTCTGCCTTTTCTTTGTCTTCTGTTATCAATTTGCCATCCTCATTGCGTAGTTGAACCACCAGTTCTTTCTTCTGTCTTTTACTGTGCATGTATCTGAAGAAAGCTTTTTTGTTGGTTTTAGCATTCCTCGCTAACCTTAGCTCATTCTCAGCTTTAGCCTTCCTGACACTATTCCTGCAGTTCTGTGCTACCTGCCTGTACTCTTCCCCTGTAGCCTGCCCTTCCTTCCACTTCCTATACGTGTCCTTTTTTGTTTTCAGGTCATCTTTGAGTTTATTGTGAAGCCACATTGGCTTTTTCTGTTGCCCTCTGCCTTTTTTCCTTGTGGGAATTGTTTGCAATTGTGCCTTTAAAATTTCCTTCTTTAAAAACTCCCACCCCTCCTGGGCTCCCTTTCTCGTGAGAGTCACTTGCCATGGGATCTTACTAATCATTGTTCTGAGTTTGTTAAAATTGGCTTTCCTAAAATCCAGGGTACGTGTTTGGCTACACTCAGCTTTTGCTTCTGTTAGAATCAAGAACTCTAGTATAACATGGTCACTTTCCCCCAGAGTTCCCGAAACTGCCACTTTATCCACTAACTCGTCTCTGTTGGTTAGAATCAGGTCAAGGATAGCCGATCCTCTAGTTCCTTCCTCCACTTTCTGTAGGAGGAAGTTATCAGCAACACAGGTCAGGAATTTCTTGGAGGGGCCATGTTTGGCTGAATAAGTCTCCCAACAGATATCAGGGAAATTGAAGTCTCCCATTACTACCACATCGTGCCTCCTTGAAACAATGGCAATTTGCTTTTCAAAAGTTCCATCCTCATCTTCTCCTTGATTGGGTGGTCGGTAGTAGACTCCAACCGCCATGTTCGTTTTATTCTTTGCCCCCTTTATTTTAACCCAGATGCTCTCAATGGGGCTGCCAAGCTCCTCTTCCTGTATCTCTGTGCAGAGATACGTATTTTTAACATACAGTGCAACTCCACCTCCCTTTCTGTTGCTTCTGTTCCTTTTGAACAAGTTATACCCTTCAATTGCTGTATTCCAGTCATGGGAGTCATCCCACCAGGTTTCAGTTATCCCTATCAAGTCGTACTTGCCCTCATGTATCAAGAGTTCAAGTTCGTCTTGTTTATTGCCCATACTCTGGGCATTAGTATAGAGACATTGAAGACTATGTGCTTTATAGTCCGACTTTCCCCCTACATTTTGTGGTAGACTATCAATGGGCACCGCTGGAGCTGTTCTCTCCATTGTGGCATAGAGGCCTTCTTCCATTGGTACCCCCGAGTTTATGTCTCCCTCCCCTGTTGGATTCAGTTTAAAGCCCTCCTGATTAAGTTCCTCATGCTGTGGCCAAACACATTCTTCCCAGTCCTTGTGAGGTGCAACCCATCCTTTGCCAGCAGTCCATCTTCCAGGAAGTGTAGCCCGTGGTCCCAGAATCCAAATCCCTCACGTCGGCTCCACCTTCGTAGCCAGTCATTCACTCGGAGTATTTTTCTTTCCCTTTCTATGCCTCTTCCAAGTACTGGAAGGATGGATGAGAAAACTATCTGGGCCCCGAAGTTCTTGAGTTCCCTTCCCAGCTCTTCAAAGTCTGCCGTGATTTCTTTGTAACTCCGCTTGGCAGTATCATTTGTACCCACGTGGAAGAGAAGAAAGGGGTATGTGTCGGTGGGCTGCATGAGCCTCGGCAGCTGTTCTGTCACATCCTTAATCCATGCCCCAGGGAGACAGCACACCTGGCGAGTCCATGGGTCTTCGCGACATACTTTGGCTTCGATCCCCCGCAGGAGGGAGTCTCCCACTACGAGTACTCTTCTCTTCCTCTTGCTGTAGGCCTTGGTTTGATTTCCTCCACTTGACTGACCCTCAGCCTCTTGCTCGCTGTCACGTTGGGTGCCCGGTAATCCGTCCTCTGCAGGCTGTCCTCTGCTCTCGTCCTCAAGTACATGGAAGCGGTTCCATAGCTCCACTGCTTCCACAGGCGCAGAGTGTCTTGTAGTTCTTCTGCTCCTAACAGTCACCCTTTTCCACGGAGTTCCCCCTGTGTTATTTTCCCTTGCCTCTGCAGTCTCTGACTCCGCCTCATCCTGCAGTTGCCCTTCTGGCTCCGGTACTGTGCTTTGGTGCTGTAGATCCACCGTTCTGTCTAAGAACTCCTCACTTTCTCTTATGCTCCTGAGGGTTGACACTTGCTGCTCCAGTCCTCTGACCTTTTCTTCCAACAGCGTGACCAGCTTGCACTTGTTGCACGTGTAGGCCATGTTGATCTCCGGCAGGAAAACAAACATTGCACACCCCTTGCAGGTCACCACCACTGCTGAGTCCTTTCCTTCCATAGTGCTCTGTTTCTGTCTTCCTAGAATATATATATATATATATGTGTGTGTGTGTGTGTGTTTGTTTGTTTTTTTTTTTTTTTTTTTTTAGGGACCTCCCCCTTGACCTCCCCTGCCGAACTCCGCTGCCAAACTCCTGTTTGCTCTCCCTGTTCTCTCGCTCTGTTCGCTCGCTCTCTGGGAGCCTGCTTGCCTTATCACAGTCCCGAAAACAGTCCCAAAAACAGCTGGAGCCTCTCTCCTGTTGTGCTCCTGCTCAGCTGGGAGTCAGGAACAGAATGAGCTCCCAGGCCACGCCCTGCAATCAGCCCCACTTCCTGCAATCAATCAGCTGCAATCAGCCCCAGGTAGTTGCAGTCAGCAGAAGCTTCTGCTCAACAGAATGAGCTCTCAGGCCACGCCTTTCCCTTGCAGCACTTGTTGTTTTACTACTCCGCTGCCAAACTCCTGTTTGCTCTCCCTGTTCGCTCGCTCTGTTCGCTCGCTCTCTGGGAGCCTGCTTGCCTTATCACAGTCCCGAAAACAGTCCCAAAAACAGCTGGAGCCTCTCTCCTGTTGTGCTCCTGCTCAGCTGGGAGTCAGGAACAGAATGAGCTCCCAGGCCACGCCCTGCAATCAGCCCCACTTCCTGCAATCAATCAGCTGCAATCAGCCCCAGGTAGTTGCAGTCAGCAGGAGCTTCTGCTCAACAGAATGAGCTCTCAGGCCACGCCTTTCCCTTGCAGCACTTGTTGTTTTACTACTCCGCTGCCAAACTCCTGTTTGCTCTCCCTGTTCGCTCGCTCTGTTCGCTCGCTCTCTGGGAGCCTGCTTGCCTTATCACAGTCCCGAAAACAGTCCCAAAAACAGCTGGAGCCTCTCTCCTGTTGTGCTCCTGCTCAGCTGGGAGTCAGGAACAGAATGAGCTCCCAGGCCACGCCCTGCAATCAGCCCCACTTCCTGCAATCAATCAGCTGCAATCAGCCCCAGGTAGTTGCAGTCAGCAGGAGCTTCTGCTCAACAGAATGAGCTCTCAGGCCACGCCTTTCCCTTGCAGCACTTGTTGTTTTACTACTCCGCTGCCAAACTCCTGTTTGCTCTCCCTGTTCGCTCGCTCTGTTCGCTCGCTCTCTGGGAGCCTGCTTGCCTTATCACAGTCCCGAAAACAGTCCCAAAAACAGCTGGAGCCTCTCTCCTGTTGTGCTCCTGCTCAGCTGGGAGTCAGGAACAGAATGAGCTCCCAGGCCACGCCCTGCAATCAGCCCCACTTCCTGCAATCAATCAGCTGCAATCAGCCCCAGGTAGTTGCAGTCAGCAGGAGCTTCTGCTCAACAGAATGAGCTCTCAGGCCACGCCTTTCCCTTGCAGCACTTGTTGTTTTACTACTCCGCTGCCAAACTCCTGTTTGCTCTCCCTGTTCGCTCTCCCTGTTCGCTCGCTCTCTGGGAGCCTGCTTGCCTTATCACAGTCCCGAAAACAGTCCCAAAAACAGCTGGAGCCTCTCTCCTGTTGTGCTCCTGCTCAGCTGGGAGTCAGGAACAGAAATGACTGAGGAGATTGCATCAAGATCTATACATGGAACAGTACAGGCCAACATCAAGCTAGCAGGGGAGTGTCTTCTCCTGCACCAGTTGAAGAGGGTGTGGCGTGGTGACATTTAAAGCACAAAGAGTATAACTTGAGAAAGGTGGTAATGTACATTAACTGAAACTGGGGAAGATTTCCTAGTGATCATTAAAATAATTGAATGCATATGTGTGATTTCAACCTAAAAATCACTGTGTACATGTGCATCTGTGCTCATGTGCACACACACATACTTTGGTATATATTCTAATCCAGGAATAGGCAAGCTTTGGGTCCCTGACAACTGCATGCAGTGCCAGGTAGCAGCTTGGGGAACAACCCGAAGAGCATTTCACACATGAGTCTCAAGGTTCTGTAATGTGCCTACAATACCCGCATTGGCCAGAATGTTCAGTTGCATTACAAATGCCTCCCCTCTGCTTTCTTGCCCATATGCACAATGACAAGACATTAACAATAGCAGGAGAGAAGCTCAAATGCAGTATAAGTCTCACATATCTGAAAATGCTCTATGTGCTCATAGGTACAACAAGGAAATATAGACCTGCCATTTGATACAAAATTAAGCATCCTGAGGTGCTCACATTTGGTTGTCAGAAATGAACATGCATCCAGCCCCTGTTATTGGGGTGGGGGGGGGAGTTTTAAAAATATTTGGTTGGGTCAGTAACAAAACAGACTTCAGTTTGCCCCCAAGAGTATATTCAAAAGAGCTGCAACCAGTCACAGCTCTCTGAAGAGCGTATATGTAACAGATACATGATCTTTGCAAACATTTTATCCAGGTGCAAAGTTTGGGCTTCCTTGGTGCAGACATTATACATATATGCAGCACAGGCAGTCCCCAGGTTACGAACGAGTTCCGATCTTAAGAATGTCTTTAAGACGAATTTGTATGTAAGTCGGAACAGCATAGCGTTCTATATGTTAAAATCAGCATTTACGCAAATTGCATAAATTACGCAAATTGCATAGTATACTACACTATGTACGCTACGTAAACGGCGTAGCGCTGGGGAACCCAGAAGTCTGTTCTTAAGTATGGGTTGTCTGTAAGTCGGACGTCCTTAATTCGGGGACTGCCTGTAGTTAACTTTTATTTCATCCAAAAAAGAAAAAAGAGGCACAGGCTTTCCTGAAAATCATACCTGGAAGTTGTGCTTCCTAATATTAAGGGAGGGATGTAGGAGGTTTAGGGTGCAATCCTATGGCTGCTAGACAGAGTCTAGACAGCCATAGGAAAATTCGGAGGCCCAGCTCCGACCTCAGGAAAAGTGCTCCCTCTGCCCTTGCAGCCGGTGCAGAAAGAATTGTGCTGGCTGCAGCCCCGAGGTCACAAGACCAACCTCGGAGCTGGAGTTCTGTGGGCGTTCCGGGGGGTGGGAAGGGGAGGAGCCAGGCTCCACCAGCACATGTAGTATCCTGGCGGCACCTCAGCCTCCTCTCCTCATGCTCTGGGGCAAAAGACTTAGACGGCCAAAATTGGCTGTCTGGGTCTTTTGCAGGGTGGAAGGAGCACAGAGGTGACCTTTGCCTCTACGCTCCTCCCGACCTTGATAGGATGCCCATAATCCTCCGAGTTCAGAGGGTTATGGGCAGCCACATTGGATCACGCTGTTATGATGTTAGTCAAGAGAGAAAGGGGGATGCACTCTGCACTTGCTCAGAGCAGTTTCTTCTTGAACACAAGCCTGTGGCTTACGCTGGCTCAGCTTGTCTGAGCGTGGAAAGCTAAGCAGGGTCAAGCCCGGTTATTACGTACTTGGATGGGAGACCCCTCCTCTAGTTTCCTGCATTGAGCAGGGGGTTGGACTCGATAGCCTTGTAGGCTCCTTCCAACTCTATGATCTATGAAATCTATGAAATCTATTACATCCCATGTTTCCAGAGTTGAGACCTTGAAAAAACAAAACAAAAATTCTGGGATTGAGCCCTGATGCAACTTTAAAAATGTAAGCTGTGTGTGTGTGTGTGTGTGTGTGTGTGTGCGTGCGCGCATGCATGCATGCATGCATGCACGCATGCACACACTTGCTTGTGTGCTTGGAAATGCACACATGCCCATACTATTCACGACCCCAACTTTGCCTTTGACACAACCTCCATTTTCTCCTTCTGTCAGCAAGGCCTGGAGATTCCACGCTTTTATAACCAGCTTGGCCAGGTGATTGCAAAGACTGCCAACTTGCCCGCAGGCGTGCGCATTAACTTCATCGCCAGCATCCCCCAGGCATTTTAGCAGCGTACCATTAATTCCGACAATATGGAATACAAGCTCTGGGGCCTTGCCACCACATAAAAATGGTAGTAAAGGAAACACCCCCAGAGTATATTGTAAAACCACATCACATTTGCAGCGTGCACTTCAGGGCGCTCTCTCGCTCTCTCTCCTTCCTGAATCATTCCTTTTTCTGTGGCAAATGTTGCTGAACAGCACTCTCCTTATCCCAAGCCCAGGGAAGCTGCCGGTCTAAGCTGGGGGGACAGCCAGAGAGGAATCGGAAGCAAGGTTATTATCAAGATCACTCCAGCAACATCAACATTTCTCCGACTTGCCATTGCCCAGACCGTGGAGTGGGGAAGCAGAAATGTTGCTGAGTTCTTTTGACTAGACAGGAAATGGTCTGAAGCAATCTGGACTGGCTTTCCAGTCACGGTGAAGCAGACATCAGAGTGCCCGCCTTCCTACGGCGTGCCCCCATTTCTCCAAGCAGGAGGGCAGCATTTTGCGGAGTTTGGCTCATAATGCTTTTCTTTTCTTTCTTTCTTTTTTGTCATAAAAAGTTTACTTAGAAATGTTCCGGTTGAGCAGAGGGGCATGCAAGCAGGCGATATGCGGGTTGACTGACTGAAGTCCCGTTGATTTCAATGTTTCATTGACTAAAGTTGGATCCAACCCCAGGTCCCTAAGCAACAATGCAGCGCCCCCCCCCCCCAGTCTTCTAGGAGTTGCTTTTGCCAAGCCCCAGACAGATTTTACTCTAGGTCAAAGCAACCTGGGGAGACACAGTGGTGTAGTGGTAAATTCTGAAGAGCAGGCACTCATCCTGACAATCCCCATAGCCATACATGCCACCGCACAAGGTGGCTGGGTTGATCCAGTTCTAGCAGTTTTCATCTCCATCAGGAGCAGGTCTTTTGTAAAGCTGATGGGTCCGAATTGCCCAATCAAGACTAAGCCAGCCCAAAATACTTTGCATTACAACAGGGCTTCCGCTGGCTCAGCTTGTCTGAGCTGTGGAAAGCTAAGCAGGGTCAAGCCTGGTTATTACTTGGATGGGAGACCCCTCCTCTAGTTTCCTGCATTGAGCAGGGGGTTGGGCTAGCCTTGTAGGGACACCGGTGTGCCTCGAGAAACCTTTCTCAGAGTCAATGCCATTTACTCCCAAGTAAACGGGCAAAAGATAGCTGCCATAACCATTGCAGTTCAATGCTATGTCTTAATACCTAAACCAGCCTTCCCCCAATCTGGTTCCCTGCAAATGTTTTGAACTACAACTCCCATCTTCCCCAGTCAGCCCATGCCAGCCAGGGTGATGGGTGTTGTAGTGTAGCACAGTTGGAAGGCACCAAGTTAGGGAAGGCTGGCCTGAATAAACCCTAGGCAATGAGCAAGGATGTGAAACCAGGGTTTGAAGTGGGTTTGCAAACCATGTTTTGCTTTTGCCGTGATTAAATATCACTACATCTGTTTATAGACCAAAACCTGTTTATAGCAGGTTCCCCATCTCTCCTGCATCTAGCCCTTGCTGGCTGTGGATACTGGGAGCTGTAGGCCAATGCATCTGAAGGGTGCCAGGTTCGGAGAAGGCCGACATACGCTCTCCCCAAAAGATCATCAAGTTAACAATCCGGGAGTGCTCCTACCTGGCCCTGCTCCTAAGAGCACAGGTGGCAACACTGGCAAAGGACTGCTTTTTGACAGGTATATCTAATATGCCAGCTGCGACTCTTCTGGAAGGACTAGAACCTGGTGACGCTCACCCTTGTCTTTTATATAACTCCAAGGACTGACAGCTGCAACGTGCTGAGGACTGCCACCGGGCAAATGGAAACTATCCAGAAACTGCAGCAGCAGTTAAAAGAAAAATGCTTCATCCTGCCATGTGTTGGGAGTCTGAATACATGAGACGGGCAAACGTAGGAACACAGGAGGCTGCCTTAGACTGAGTCAGAGCCTTGGTCCATCTAACTCAGTATTTTTGACACTGACTGGCAGCAGCGGCTCTCCAGGATTTCCGGTGGGATTCTTTCTTAGCCCTACCTGGAGATGCCGGGGATCAAACCTGGGGCCTTCTGCATGCAAAGCAGGGGACTCTGCCACTGAGCCTATGGCGGCCCCTCCCTCAACCAGTTGCACTTTGTGAGTTTTCTTATTCCATGTTCCCAATAATGGCTAACTGTGCAGGGCTGGCCCTACTATTAGGTAGTACGATAAGGTGGCCATGTGTCCTACTTTATAGAGGACAGTTCTTTATTTGAAAGGCTGTCAGAGGACAGTCCTCTTTTTAAAACCCTCCTCTATTTGAAAGGCTGTGCAGTAAGTCCATATTAAAGAGAAAGAACCCTAAGGGCTTTTCTACACAAGGCATTTACCATGCGCTTGTCATTAAATAACTCATGGTTATTTACGGGTTCTTTAGACATCATCATGACCCTCTATCACTTCTGTGTCTAACCAGCACTTTCGGTGAGTTTTTATAGAGCAGGAAAAAATGAGGCATTTAATTGTGAAAGCGAAAGAAAGCGCAATTTCTCCTGTGTATTTGCAGTTTTGCACTATTCTGCTATGCCACAGTGCCCCCTAGAGGTTATGTAGCAGAAAAGCAGGAAAGGAAACGCTCCTCATGTAGCGCTTGGATCTCAATTCTGCGACAAAACCAGAAGTAGATACAGCAATTAACAGCCCTGCATAGGAAAACTCTAAGATGGAAGAAGAGGGGCCTTAAAGTTCTCATCAGCATTTAGCCCCTGGAAAGGAGACTGAGCAGGCACACAGGTCACCATCTTTCCCACTATGATGGGATGGATTATATTTCCATTTAAATTAGTCATTATTTCCAAATCTGCATCTATGTCTATAAAGTAACATATGCAAATTTTATGGAAATCTGTTGTCCTCTTTTTGGGTGGTGCAGCTCCTCCTCCCCCCCCCCCCCGGTGATGTGTAAGACACGGTCCCTTACACTTTAGGACCCGTCACATAAACCCTTCTCAGGCTAAGCATCAACACTTAAAAACCTGAGGGGAGGGTCAAATGAAACCTTTCCCCTACTAATGAGGGAAAAGATTAATTCTGGTTATTAAGGATCTATTTTTAAATTTATGATGCTGTGGGTACAAAGGTGTGTGTGTAGATTTAAAAGTAAAGCAGGTTAATAACGCCAAGCTGACACGAAGGTTTTGGTAGCAAACAAAATAAAAATAAGTTTATTTTAATTCTCAAAATCTTAGTTCCAGAAAATAACTTTAAACTTGCCTGCACCAAACACTTTATAGTTAACCCAAGTCCCTATAATTCTAAATACTTCCACTCCTCATACAAGCACTGATTTCTCTTAAAACTCCTGACAAGACACAAATAATCCAACTAACCTAACTCCCCATTCTCCCCACACTCCCAACACACTACTACAACCAACACTCTACATCTTAACTAACTCTGACATCACTCAAACACTCCTTATATACTCCTCCCCCCATCCTTTCCAAGACATCACAAACCACACCCACTCGGTTCAACATTCTAGACACACTAAACATACTAATGCAGACATACACCAGGGAACTGAATTGTGGGGTTACGCCACAGTGGCCACCCTATAGAGTGAGGTGGCTGCCTCAGCCGGGCAGATGCTGGGATGCAGCAGGGAGCTGCAGCAACACGTTGGGAGGACAGGGCCAACCTGCAGCCCTGTAACCCCTAAGCTAGCCTGATGCCCCGAGGTGTGGTGAAAGATGCCAATATATTGAAGTAAGTATCAACTGTTTGCCCAGTTAGGAAGATAGGAAGCTGACTTGTATTGAGCCAGACCTCGGTCCACCTAGCCCAGCACTGTCAACACTGATTGGCAGCAATGGCTCTCCAGGGTTTCAGGCGGGATTCCTTCCCAGCCCTACCTGGAGATATCGGGGATCGCGACCAGGGATGTTGAAGAGTCCTTGGTCTCGAGTCACGAGTCGAGTCACGAGTCTTTGGACCCGAGTCTCGAGTCCGAGTCCGAGTCCTTGGTCCAAAATGGTGACTCACGAGTCACTCCCAAAACTGACTCCACGAGTCCCTATTAAAATCAATGGGGTTTCCCCCCAACAAAATAAGGCTACTTCAGATGTGTGGCTTAAATACATTCTAGGCACAAGTGTGCCTTTTTATTTCAAAACTCTGCAACTGATTTTGGCAAGAACAGACCAGGCAGACAAACCCAAAATAACCAGGCAGGCAGAGGAGGCAGGGAACCCCAAAGCAGGCAGGCAGAGGCCTTTGTCTTGGACAATTCAACTGCTGAACAGGTCAAGAAGAGACCAGGCAGGCAGAGGAGGCTGGGAACCCCAAACAGGCAGGCAGAGGCAGCCAAACCCAAAATGTCTGACCCTAACCCAAACCCCCCACAACAACACATCAATCAAAATAAATCTCAACACATCGTTGGGGCTGCGCTCCTGGTAGCTGTCCATAGTGGCTGAGCAGCAGCGCGCCTCGCTTCCATGCGCTCTTCACCGGTGATCGCGCTCCTTCTGGCACAGCCAGAAGACTCGTCAACAGCCCAGGGATGTTGACGAGTCCTTGGTCTCGAGTCCCGAGTCGAGTCTCGAGTCCCATTAAAAATATTGGGACTCGAGTCCGAGTCGAGTCAGAGGGGGGACTCAGTCCGACTCACGAGTCGAGTCCTCGAGTCCGAGTCCCCATCCCTGATCGCGACTGCGACCTTCAGTGCATGGGCTCTACCACTGAACTAGTGCATGCTCTGAAGGCACGTGAGGCAGCCACCATGTTGAAGCTAAGCAGGTCTGGGTCTGGCCAGTTCTTGAAGGGGAGACCACCTGGAAACCGCATGTGGACACCTGGAGTTCCACGATGGAAGAAAGGTAGGATAGAAATGTAATTCATACATACATACATACGACAGCCACTCCCGCTGGCATGGAATAGGGGGTGGGCGTGCCATCTATTCCTTCGCCTTAGGTAGCCACTGAACTGGAGTGAGAATTTTCTACCAATAATCCACTCCAGCACTAGGCAGAATAACTGGAACCCATTCCCAGAGGCCCTTCCCCTCTGCCCTGTGGTGCATAGGGTGGCATGACCGGGCCGCAGGAGGTGGGGATGGCCTTTTGAATGGGATGGCTTTGAAGAATGCCATCCCACACAAACCTGAGTTGAGACTGAAGTGTGAGACAGCGGGTTCTGAGAGTTAGACCAGGTCTTAGAGGAAGACTGTTCCGCTCCTGTAAGTTGCAGGGCACTTCATCTTATACCTCTAGGATCAAGGCTCTCCAACCTTGGGTCCCCAGATGTTGCTGGCCTACAGCTCCCAGCATGCCCAGCCAGCATGGCTAGTGGCAAGGGGTTCTGGGAGCTGTAGTCGAGCAACATCTGGGGACCCAAGGTTGGAGAGCCCTGCTCTATATCTAGGTTTTGGCAGTCTTTGAGAAACTAGTATTGAGCCTAAGGGAGAGTCACCTGAATTGTGACTCGTTGTTGGCTGGGTCTGTCTGCTTGCTAGTTGTCTGTATTCTGCGTTTGGGATGGGATTTCATTGTGTGGGATGGCATTCTGCAGTCAGTCGAAAATTGCACTGCCTCATCAGGTCGCCTCATACACCTTAACAGGGCCACTCCGCGTGGAGTGCGTTCGCACGGTTATTGATGAGACGGCATTGCGATGCAAGCAGCTGCAGTGCCTTGGAACTGCACTGTGTTCTTACAAGCACAACCCCACCAGCACCAGCACACAGTAGTCCGAGGGCTTGTTGGGATGCCGTAACTCCCGTGGCAGCCATTTTGTGGTGGTGCCCGGGACGGGTTCTCAAATTGCTGAATGTGCCCACAGGCCCCAAATGGTTGCCTACCCCTGCCCAAGAGGGCATTTATTTTCTGTTAGTTTCCCACGGCAGCGCTCCTTCGCTCCCTGCAGCGATCCAGACTTAGGGCTGTGCTGGGCGGTGGGATGCGGGCCGGGAGGCAGCCAGGGCAGGTTAGAGGGAAGTATCACGAGAAAGCAGGAGACGGCTCCCTTTCGGTGCTGCTTTCTCCCACAACAAAGATCCACTGGGGTTGGCTTTTGTTGCAGGCACAGCTCACACTCACCTATTGGAAGTTTGGGCAACAAACTGCCTTACAGGAAGCCGCCTTCTACTGAGTCAGAGCCTTGGTCCATCTACCCAGTAGTGTGTCAACACTGACTGGCAGCAATGGCTCTCCAGGGTTTCAGGCTGTTGGATAATTAAAATTGCAGTCCAAACCTATGGCTAATGTTTCACCAGGTAATTGGGTAAAATGGTTAAGATCACCGATACCTTCTAGGGTGGTTTTCCTAGAAGGTACTCATTGAATTATTAACAGCCTGAACAGGAAGTGGGCATTGCTCCCAGCTTCTTCCTCTTTCTGTTCAGACTCTAGTGAGCGTGGCACCACCAGGTTGCTGTCTCCACGTGGTCCTTATAGCAGCATGTAGCCAGAGTTGCTGGTCTGAACTCCACAAGTTCAGACCCCAAGTATTTCCAAATGAACTTGTAACCAACTGTAAGAAACGTCTTTTAAGCCTGCCTGAATGAAACTGCATAATCTGAGTGAGTAAATGTTACTTTTAACTTTTACAAGACTGTGTCTCTGATTATTGTTCTGAGGGAGAGAAAAAGGGGCAAAACCAGGGAAATCCAGTCTGCCTTAAAGCATCCTGGATTACCAAATGCTAACTGGCTAACACTAGCCAAATCTAAGCTTCTTTTAAGCTGGAAAGGGACTGTACTCTGCTGATCTCACTAACGTGAGATAGGAAGGATATTACTCCACAATATATCCTCTCCTAGTATCTTTTTCAAGTCCCAACACAGGCAGGGTTTTTTAAACCCCTGCCCTACCTGGGGGTGCTGGGGATCGAACCTGGGACCAGTGCTCTAACACTGAGCTACAAGCACAACCCCGCCAACATCACGCAGCAGTCCGAGGGCTTGTTGGGATGCTGTGAGTGCCCACTTAGGAGTACGTCCCTCACTGAACTTCTGCACACGTGTGTGTAGGTCTGGGCTGATAGACCTGAATTAGGGGTGTGTAGACACACACACACACACACACACACACACACCTCTGTTGGGAAGAGGACATTGCAGTGATCATTGTGACTTACTACGGACTGGGGAAACTAGAAACTTAGCTCATCATCTTTCTGGCCCTTTTCAAGCGGAGTCTCTCTGTTCCACGCAGTTCTGCTCCCACTACCCATAATACTAAGGAAAGGGCACTTTACAAAAGGCCGGGGAGGGTGGGGGGAGGTCTGAGGAGCGTCCAACTCATTTAACCAAAAGCCTCAGCAAGCTGCTTCCCCAGCCAGGTCTGTGACCCCCTCCAACCCTCTGTCCTTCATTCCTGCTATAAATCCATCCAGTTTATGGGCCTCTGTCTGGCCACGCTGCCAGGGACTGGAGTTCATACTCCCCTGGGAAGTGACTGGGCAGCCAGCAGGGGAGGCATAACCTGATAACACTCAGGGGCCAAGGAGGGGGTGGGGAGTAAGAAGCAGCACTGGTGGGGGGAGCAGTCTTTGTAGTTTGGGGGTGATCCATCTGGCTCCAACCAAGTATGTGTTAGCAAAGTTAGATCCAATGCCAACTCAAAGAAAAAAAGGGGGGTGGGCTGGTATTTTACCAGCCAAATAGGTACAGGGGCTTTCTTTAGTCATGTTCTGATGGACAAATAGTTCAGGAGTACTAGGCGTAACTACTCTTTATAAAGGAATCCATATTCCTGCTTTCCTCTCACTTGTTACGTACTTTTCCTTCAATGAGAAGGTTGCAGGAGCGAAAGCCAGGCAAAGGGTTTGTCAAATCGAAATCACTTCCATAGTGTGAAGATTTCCCATACATGCAGCAGCACGGGATTAAGAGAATCCTTTGTTTTCAAAAAGCAATGGTAGGTGGGCTTGATCTGGTTCCCTGAGCTCCCAGGAAAGAGAAAGAGAAAGGGAAAAAGTAAAATGATTGAGGCATTGCTGCAAGGGGGTAACTTTTGTTTGATTGTTTAAGGCAGGGATGGGGAACCTTTAGGGCTATAATCCAATGCATACTTACCAGAGGGTAAATCCCATTGAAGGAAGTCTATTTAAGCAAACATGCAGAAGAGTGCATTGTAAAGGCATAGACAAGCACTTCAGCAGTACACCAGAAAGTATTTAGCCCAGGGCTCTCCAACCTTGGGTCCCCAGATGTTGCTGGCCTACAGCTCCCATTTAGCCTCTCAAGCAGGGCTGGGCAACCTGTGGCCCTCCAGATGCAGTTGGCCCACCATTTCCATCATTCTTGACCATATAATTAATTAATTAATTAATTGGTTATGCTGGTTGCAGCTGATGGGCGTTCAAGTCCAACAACATCTGGAGGGCCACAGGTTGCCAACCCCTGCTCTAAAGGCTGGGGAAAACAAACCAAAAGTTAAAGGATTTAACCAACGGTGCAGAACCTCAGATCCAGGGGCTGAATCTGCCCCGCGGGGGTTCCTCAGATGCCCCCACCCCCTTTCCACCAGTCACTTAGTGGTTTCTCAGCTTTTGTGCAGTTCCCCCCCATTTTAAAAGGTTGAATGCCTCTCCTAAGCCTTAGTTACAGTAAGAGCTTTAAGCTACAATATACAGGATTATTATTATTTTTGTATTTTGGCCCCACACCTTCTGGTTTTGACCCAACCCACCACTGGAGTGTAGCCCCCACCCCACCCCAGGCTTCTCTGAAATGGAATTTGGCCCTCAGTCTGAAAGAGGTTCCCCACCCCTGGTTTAAATGCGCAACACTGCAGGCAGAGAGTGTGGAGGACTCGCATTGTTTATAATAAGTGACGGCATGGTCACTGTCCAGTAGGTGCACATGTCATTCATGCAATCATACTTGACATAGCCCTCATAACGACACTTAGCATGGTCAACTGTTCATTTCATTTCGTATTTCTAACCCAGTTTTCTTTCCCAAAGAAAACCCAACTCGGCTAACCAAATGAAAAGGAACAATCAATGCAACGGTGTCAGAGTCACAGCCACCTTTTCAACAAGCTGATGCAGCTGTGCCCTTCAAAGCAGCTTCTGCATACACAGGCAGCAAGGTTTTATCTCAATGCTGCAAAATGCTTTACTGGCTGATGTTTGCACAGCAAGTTTGTCCACTGAATACTGGCCAGATAGGATTTTTCATTACAATAGAATCGTAATGAAGGGGGATGGGGCAAGAAAGCTAAATCACTTTTGTATTAGGGTTGCCAACTGGCCAGGCATGTGGGGGAATACCCCAGCTGGCCTGCTCATGTGCTTTTAATAGCAGCTTTGATGTGTAGGAATTAGCAGCTGAAGCTTTTCACTTGCATGGAGATAAATGGATGCACTTGCTAATTGCTGCAGATCAAATGGCTGTTAAAAGGCACAGCTAAAAGGCTGGTTCAAACCCTGGCAATCTTATTTGTTCCAAATGAAGAAAAAGGTGGCTTATAAAAGATCCTAATAATGCTTGACATCTGGATGTATGGTTATTTGTAGGGCTGCAAGCTTCAGTCAATGTAATTAGTAGATTAATCAACTAAAGCTTTAGTTGACTAATTGGTGGGGCTTAATGTTAATCATGAGGGCAGATTTTTTAATCAGTGGCTCTGCTGAGAGTTAAGGGTGTGCTACTGCTTTCTTCATAGAGCAGCCTTCCCCAACCTGGTGCCCTCCAGATGTTTTGGATGACAACTCCCAGCATTCCTGATCATTGACCATGCTGGCTGGGCCTAATGGAAGCTGAAGTCCAAAACATCTGGAGGACACCAGTTTGGAGAAGGCTGTCTTACAGGCTATGTTGGCTCTGGTGTACATATCACTGAAGCAGAGAATGACAGACAAAATAAAAATGATGGCCTCTTCTTCTCCCTCTCCAATAAAGAGTAGTAACTTCTGTAAATTAAATAGCAAGTCATCTTATACTTCCTTCAATATCCTCAAAGAGAAGTCTCCAAAATGGAGATTTGGGTAATATGCAAATTTATTCAGATTTAATCAACTGCTTGCAATGCAGGTGGTTAGCCAACAAAAAATTACTTAATCAACTCACAGCCCTAGTTAGTTATGCAATTGCTGTTAAATTATTATTATCCATGCATTATTATTATAATGCATTCTGAAATGCATTAATATGCCTAATGTTTATAAAGCACATCTCATGTGTTCCAAGCGCATCATCTCACTAGTCCTTACAATCACTCTGTATGGTGGGCCAGTATTAATATCCCTATATTGCAGATTCAAGGCCTGATTTTGAACAGCACTTTCAACATTACTTTTATATTAAAATAAAAGCTTGGCTTCAGAATCTGGAATTTCACTTGTTCATTTCTAATATCCGGTGAGTTACTTGTATATAGAGGCACAATTTTATTGGCTTAAAAAAAAAAAGGTTTTATAGTAATATTTCCAAATAATTCTGTTGCTTCTTTCCAACCCTCCGCCCCAGTTTATACTGGAACATTGATTCTTGAATATCAATTCCCGAATCTGAATCTCAACAGAAGTTCTGCCTTGAGGGAAGATATCTGGAGTGGATCCCACACTTGTGTGGGGGGTGGGTGGGAATAAAAACAGTTGTCTAGAAAGCCCAGTAGATTGAGTCTACCTATCGCACAGCTCAACACCTCTCCAAGGGAAATAGTGGAAGACCGACAACCTGGTCTTCTGCGCGGGTTCAATGCTAAGGGGGTAGCGGGTGCTGGGGCGGGCCTTCTCCGAGGTCCCCAGCGCCTCGCCTTAGCCCAGAACAAAGGGATAACTTATAGCCACAAAAGTATCTTTTAGAAAACAAGTTTATTTACAAAATTACCTTCACAAACCCAGACCCACGCCAGCAATACAGCTTATCAGTACGGTACAAAGTAGCAAGCAAAAAGCCTCAAGGACACCGTGATTTCAGGGCTCTCAGCTAGTTAGTTTAGCTCGGGTCCCGGCAGAGGCCCGGTCAACCGCACGCTGCTAGCTGGGTTCCCGGCGGAGGCCCGGTCTACCCAAGCGGCTAGCTGGGTTCCCGGCGGAGGCCCGGTCTACCCAAGCGGCTAGCTGGGTTCCCGGCGGAGGCCCGGTCTACCCAAGCGGCTAGCTGGGTTCCCGGCGGAGGCCCGGTCTACCCAAGCGGCTAGCTGGGTTCCCGGCGGAGGCCCGGTCTACCCAAGCGGCTAGCTGGGTTCCCGGCGGAGGCCCGGTCTACCCAAGCGGCTAGCTGGGTTCCCGGCGGGGCCCGGTCTACCCAAGCGGATAGCTGGGTTCCCGGTGGAGGCCCGGTCTACCCAAGCGGCTAGCTGGGTTCCCGGCGGGGCCCGGTCTACCCAAGCGGCTTGTGAGTGATTTCAGCTTGGTTTCCCGGGGGTCCGGTCAACCCAAGAGGCCAGTGATTTCAGCTTGGTTTCCCGGGGTTGCTGATCCTTCGTTCCCTTACCCCAGGCATGGGCAAGATTGCTGATCAGGTCCAGAGAAAAGTTCCCTTGTGCAGGGTGTTTTATACCTTGGTGTTTCAGGTAGCCCCTCCCTCCATGATCAGGTGGGTTGACACCCTCCCTGAGGGGCGGCCTTTTGGGTCAGGTGGGGTGACGCCTTACCCCTGTGGGATGGGGTCCCTTTGAAGCCACTTGCTTAATGGTCCCATCCTATGGTGTTGAGTGGCCATTTCTTAGGGGTGCTGAAGCGTCTGCCCTGGAGAGGTATTCAAGTCTTATGTAGATGGGGCTGATATGCAAGAGCATTGACAAACCTGGGGATGCTTCCTGCCTTCCTCCCTGGGGTGATTCTATGTAGATGTTGTTTGTCCCCTTTGGCAGCTGTGGAGACTGGTTGTCTCCCCCCCCCCCCCCCGGGTCTCCTTCCCCCTCCTTGGTGAGTGTGTGTGTGTCAGGCAGGGGGCTTAGGTTGGCTTTCTCCACAGAAATGTAACACGATCCTGCAGCTTCCCCAGCCTGGTGCCCTTCTGATGTTTGGACTACAACTGCCATCATCCCTGACCATTGGCCATGCTGGCTAGGCCTGATGGGAACTGTAGTCTAAAACATCTGGAGGGCACCAGGTTTGGAAAGGCCAGATCTCTTTTGTATGGCAACTAAGAGAAAAACAAACATAGTAGTGAGCGCAGCGCAGGTTTCTTGTTGCTGGCCTGGACTTAATTCTGTTTTGTATGCCCTGCAGTAGTTGTGGCTGCTAGACTGTAAACTAACACTGAATGACTTTCCCTCCTCGCCCATGTATAAAATGTCCAGATGCATGCCACACATCAGTACGTAGGAGGCAAACGACTTATTATACACAACTGCGTGTAACGAAGCCGCCCTGTTGGGTATTTGCAAAGACAAGCCGTTTCAGAAAGGGACCGTTTCCCCACTCCAAAGGGCAAACCCAGCCCTGAAACTCTATAAGAAGAAAAGCAACTGGGGGTGGGGTTTAGGGTAAAAAAAAAAAATGGCCAGACGGGCGGGTTAAGCACTTCCCTCCCCACCACCACTTCTCATTTCCAGATGGCTTTCCTCCCCGGCCTGCTTTTCATTGTAACAAATGGCCACTGGGGCTTCATTACATCTGTGTGTGTGTGTGTGTGTGTGTGTGCTGGGGGGTGTTGGGGATTGCTAAAAGAGCGGGGAGGGGATATTCAAAGTTATTATCTCTCCCCTCTCGCGTTTGTGAGTACAGCAGAGCTTACCCCAACTACAGCGGAAAAACGTGGATGTGTGGAGCTGCTGGTTAGAGCAGTAACAGCATTTAGGACTGCTTCTCCAGCTACATCTTCAAACATGCTGCACTTACAAGTTCATGGCTCAGACTGATTTCCCGGGCAAGGAAGAGAAGGCACTGGCAACGCCCACATCCTGCCCCGGAGGACATCTGGGTAATGTCCACAGAGTGTCTGCTGCTCTGGGAGGCAGGAACTCTGTGGTCCCAATTACATCATGCACCTATACATGGCTTGAGGTTTTGACTGTACATTCCCAACAGGGGGCATGTTAGGCTCTTAGTAAATAAACTCAGTATGTAGGACATCTTCTCAAATGTGCCATCATTGAAGTGGTGTGAAGTGAGGACTTAAAAGGCCCTGAGGTGTAGCCTTCTATTGTGAGGTGCGACTATCGAAGTGCCAGGAGGATTGCCAACATTTTTTTTTTTTGGCCCTGCTTCTGTGCTTTTAAGAACAGCAGAAATTTAATAAATGGAGCCTTTCCTGGCATAAGAGATGAAGTGCTGCTGTTTCAAGGCAAAGTGAGACGAGATTGCTGGTTCTTATCCATTTCAATTCCATTTACCTCAAAACTATAGCAGATGCTGTAGCCTTAGGGTGGCCAGATGGAAAAGGCTCCTCCTGCGCCTCTTGTAGAAGAGGGAATCTCAGCAGGTGCACCTTGTCATGCTGAAATTCCCTCTTTTGCGTAACTATTCAAGGAGTCCTCTTTTGCATCTGGCCACCCTAGCTGTAGGTCATCCTTCCCCGACCTGGTGCCCACCAGATGTTTTTGAATACAACTCCCAGCATTCCTGACCATTGGCCATCCTGGCTGGAGCTGCATTAGCACTAATGCACATTAGTGCAAGTAGAATGAAATTCTGGTTAAAAAAAATCTCTGATTCTGTCAATGAGAGGACAATGGAATGAAAGACACCTGCCAATCCGCAAAACGCAGACAGAAAGGTTAAACAAAATCCATACATCGCTTGCTGTAAACACATTAACATGAAGCATAACCTTGGTGAAAGTGCCTTTTGAGGGATCCTGAAAGTAGAAGGGAAAGTTTCCTAAGGCTGCAATCCTATACCCACTTACCTGGGAGTAAGCCCTATTGAACACAATGGGACTTACTTCTGAGTAGCCATGTATAGGATTGCACTGTTGAAGTGTGAGATTGCTTACAATGTAAATAAAACAAACACTGCTACTATTTGGGGGGGGGACTTGGAGGTTTAATCTAGGGTAGCCATGTGTCCTATGTTACACAGAGAACAGTCCCCTATTTGAAGGGCCGTCCAGTGTCTGGTCCTAGTCCAGTTTAAAGACAAAGAACCATAAGGAAGGAGAACAGGCAGTAGCTCTGAAGTTGCTCATCTGATTCTATCAGAGCAGGCAGGCAATGGAACCAAGTGCCTAGGGAGGTGGTGGGCTCTCCATCGCTGGAGGTATTTAAGCAGAGATTGGGCAGCCATCTGTCAAGGATGCTTCAAACTGGTCTCCTGCACTGAGCAACGGGTTGGACTCGATGGCCTAAATGGCCCCTTCCACCCAGGACCGGTGCAAGGCAGTTTGGTGCCCTAGGCAAGATCAGATATTTAGCGCCCCCCCTTCCCACTTGAGAGCGCTGTATTTTTTTTCAAGGCGTTTCTGGTGCCCCCTTTAGCCCTGCGCCCTAGGCAGCTGCCTAGTTGGCCTAATGGTAGCACCGGCCCTGCTTCCACCTCATTCACATGATCATTTTCAGCCACAGTGGCTAAAATAAGCCGCTGTGGTTTGCAGCACATGCTGGGTGCCTGCAGGGTCCATTCCATAACCCATCCCCCGCTCATAGGTTGTCGTGTCATCCAAACCCAATGAGGATGGGTTGTTGGCATGGCTAACAAACCACCCACAACCCTAATAACAGCCCATGGGTTCTAGGTAGGGATGTGCTGACGCTGGGAAGTCTGGCTTGTTGGAGCTCGACGGACTTCCTGTCTGCTTCTGATCCAATGATCAGAAGTGGGCTGAGTGGGGGGTTTTCTGTGGACTTCCATCTCTAAGACGGACCGTGGTTTACACATTTTTTTAAAAAAAAAACACTAAGGAAATGTGTGCAAATCGCACTATTTGCGCAAATTTATGCAAAATGCACAAATCACAGTATTTTGCACAATTTGCACAAAAAGCACGTGGATCTAGCACGCTTTGCATAAAATTGCTGATTTGCGCAAATCGCATGAGGACCACGTACGTTTTGTACTGCTGATTTGTGCAAATTGCACAAAATATATTGATTTGTGCAATTTGCATAAATTTGGGCAAAATTTGCACAAATTTCCTTAGCAGGTTTTATTTTAATGTGCAAATTGCAGCAAGTCTGTGAGCTGGCTTGACTCACACCATAGCGAGTTGGCACCAATGCAGGGCTGGTGAACAAGAATCTGGGGGCCAAATCATGAAAATCCATTGGATTTTAATCCCCCTATGGGATTACTCAGGCATCCCCAATTCTAGCTAGTTTTTTAACCATGTCAAAAGCCCACTCTTGCCAGGTTCAGGCAACACGACAATCTACAGGCTGGGATTAGGTTATGGAATGGGCGCCCACAGCTTAAATAAGCCCCCAAAATGATTGTGGGAATCTGCCCTAAGATTTTATCAACATTTAGCACCTAGACAGCAGACTGACCAGGCACACAGGTCACCTGGTCACAGTATTCCTCACTATGGTGAGATGGATGGTATTTCTATTTAAATTATGGTCATTATTCCAAATTTATATCTATACCTATATGATAGAATATGTCAGTTTTATGCAAAACTGTCTCACCTTTTGTCCTCTTTTGTGGTGATGTGTTAAGTGGCCACTCTAGTTTAATCTGAATCTCACACAAACAGGAGATGAAGTGGTAAAAACTGCTCCTGGGCTGGGACTCTTCAGCGGGCATTTGGGAAAGGAGGAGTTCACATGAGTGGATATTCCTCTGTATAAAGAAAAGGTCCATGTGCATATAGAATATATACTTAGATATCAGGGAAAAAAAGTTATACTCATTGACCTGGTTCACAAGTAATGAGAAGTCACCATGGGTGAATTTCCCTGTAGGGCTTCTTGGGGTGGCAGTGGCCGCCATTTTGAATATTCGAGCCACAGCAGGGGGCACGCTGTAGCTTGTCATTGACTGGGTTTGCACGACATGCGAAGCCGCAGTATCTTAGCATGTTGTCCAGACCCGGCACGCTTCCTGCAGGGTGATTTGTGGGTGGCTACGAAGCTACCCCAACAAACCATGGCTTGTTGTAGGGTTTACTTATTCCTCCATGGCTTGCCGCGTCATCCAAACCCGGATGACACGACCCATGGGGAGGCAAGCTCCACAACAAGCAATCTGCTTGTCAAGAGTGGCACAATCCTGCGCCGCTCTCGGTCAAGTGGCTCCCCCTGATGACAGCCGCTGGAAAAGTGCCCAAGTGGTTCTTCCCAGTGGCTGTGACCAGCTTCCCTGCAGCCACAGGCACCGAGCTGCGTGGGCAGGAACGAGCTGCTTCATGCTGGGGAGGTAGCGCGCAGCGGGGGAACGGGCCAAGCAGAGTGGCTCATCACCCCCCTCCTCGCTACCACTTGACAGCAGCATCGGGTAGGGGAGGGAATGGGGCGGGGGGGGTGACAAAGGGGAAGAGGAGCGAGCTTCAGCCCACTTGCTGACGCTCACTCCTCTTCCAGGCCAGCTACACCTGCTGTCCCCCCCCCCATTCTCACTTGGTGGGGCGTCCGCAGGTGCTGCGCCAAGTAAGGGCAGGGGAGGAGGAAGCCCAGTGCCAGGCGGCTTGTCCTTTCCTCCGCTTGTTGCACACTGCCATTGCTCAGCTGGGCGGCGGCCGTACCCAGCAAGGGGAGCCTCTGACAGCTGCCGAAAAGTGCCAATTGGGCACTTTGGGGCAGCTGTCAATCATCCCTACTCCGCTCCTCTCAGTGCTCCCGTGGTGGTGGCCCCTGGGGTACTGGTGGGAGGACTGAGGGAGGGGGGAAGAGGGGGGGAGGTGCCTCACAACCCCTGCTGTGCGCAATCATTCGTCAGGCACAGCGGGGGTCCCAGGCAGGACCAGGTGCAAGGCAGTTTGTGTTGTGATATGTATCACATTACCAGCTGCAGCACATTGTTTACACATGGTAGGGACAGAATGGCGAGGTAAACAGGTTTATTATGTCTTACTAGAAACTGTGGTTTCTGGACTGTGAGAACTGTATGAGCTAGTCACATGGTTTGTATGTTCTGATGACGTGCTAACTTGTTTTCTGTCTGAAGCCATCTTAGAGAGAGGCAGGACTGCTTTCTCTCTTCTTCTTTGTTCTTCTTGCTGGGCTTTTGTTACTGCAACAATGTAACGCCTTTGCTGAGGTGGAGTGAAGCTCAACTTACTCCACTGGATGTAATGCTTGCTATGCATTTGCACTCTGCATATGGACTGTAACTAGGAAATGTATACTCTGTAGAACTTTACTTGCTAAGTGAATAAACAGGTAGAATTAGACCTGTGGTGTTACAGAGTGTTTCCTGACTCCATGAATTAATCTGCAAACGGAGAAGCTGGAAGCAGGTCAGATTACAAAGCACGCTGCGGAAAGGGGGGAGGTCTGGAAGATCTGTGTGTGGAATGTCTGAGTTCGGCTAGCACACAGAGACAGGATCTTAAATCTCCCCGCGCACACGCACTCTGCTGCTTACGCTGACATGCACAAACACCATCAAGGTTGTGGGCGCAGACCACGCACCGGGACCTGTTTGGCAGTGAATGACTCCGGTGAATGCGGTGATTAATGGCAGAGGAGGAAGACATCAAAGAAGAGGAAGAAATATCTCCTGGCCCTGTCGACTGGTAAGGAGGGGGAAGACAGGGGGAGATTTCGACTAACTGACATAGAAAGCTTGAAGGCCCGTTTCAAGGCCTTGGAGGGAGAAAGCGAAGCCGATATTTCTGAGGAGGAGGGAGAAAATCCCCCGGTCAGAGAAATGGCGGCTGCACCATCCCTGAATCCACAAATCGTGGAAAGGTTGTCTGGTCAGAACTATGTGCTGTGGAATTTCCAAATGCAGCATTATTTAACCCATGCGGGACTCTGGACTGTAGTAACACAGGATCCAGTTGCAGTGGGGGATCAGGCATACAATGAATGGAAGGAGCGAGACGATAAAGCAAAAGCAATTCTTTGTTTATCTGTTGAAAGCTCATAAGTGCCATTTATCCAGTTTCAAAACACTGCAAAAGAAATCTGGAATGTATTACAAAATATGTATCAAATGCAAACAGCGGGCAGTAGAATTCTGCTAGCACGTAAGCTGTACAAATTGAGCTTGCAACCAGGTGGCTCTATGCCAGAGCATTTGAGTACTATTCGGGACTTGTTTAACAGACTGAGAAATCAAGGGATGATTATTGATCCATTGAATCAAGTCTCTATTTTGTTATCAAGTCTGGATCCATCATATGACACAATTGTAACATTGATGGAAGGGCAGCCAGATCAAAATCTGACAATGGAATATGTGTCAGGCAAACTTCTTTCTGAGTGGGAAAAGCGCCAAGGAAAGAAAAACAATTCTGGCCGTAAATTTGCAGACAGCTCGGCTGATGTAGTCAACAGCCAAGGCAGCAGCAGCAACAAGCAAGGAATTACCCAAGCCACTGCGTTAAAAGTGAAAAAATGCTTTAATTGTGGATCTACATCTCATTTGAAACGGAATTGTACAAATAAACAGAGAAAGAAAAAAAACAAAAAGGAAACTACAAGCACACCTGAAGAGGCAGTTAAAACGGGCAAAAGTTTGATTGCAAGGGTGGGGGTTTCTAATGGTTTTTGGGTTTTGGACTCTGGAGCTTCTCATCACATGACTAACTCCAGGAATGTATTTCAATCTCTGGAAGAAAATGGATGTACAGGTCAGCATGTGGAATTAGCTGACGGGAAACGAATAGATGTTTCAGCAGCAGGAACAATTGAATTTGCTACTTTGGGTCAACAGAGAGCATTGTTTGTTCTGGAACTGGACACAAATCTGATAAGTATTTCCCAATTAGCTCAAAATGGCTATGAAATGTGTTTTTCAGACAGCAAATGTGTGATTTCACGTGAAGGGACAGTCTGTGCAAAAGGTGATTTGCAGAATTCTCTATATGTTATAAATCCATTTGTAACACATGATGAGAGTGTGAAGTATGCAAATTGTAAACCACATGATAATTGTTTACATTTATTCCACAAACGTTTTGCGCATGCTAATTACAGAAGCATCGAGAAGATGCCGGGTCTGTGTGAGGGCATGAAAATGAAACCTTGTTCAAATTATGTGGAATGTGAAGTATGCAGTCAGGCAAAGTCGCACAGAACTAACATTCAGAAACACAGTGATAGAGTGAGCACAAGAATATTTGAGCTGGTACACTCTGATGTTGCTGGGCCATTTGAGGAAAGCTATGGGGGAAATAGGTACTACATGACTCTCATTGATGATTTTTCTCGATTTGGATTTGTTTATCTTCTGAAGCATAAGTCTCAGGTACAAGAGAGATTTGAATCATTTGTGAAATGGGCTGGTAACAGATTCAAACAATACCCCATAGGTGAACTGCTCACAGATGGTGGGGGAGAGTACATGAGTACAAAATTTAAGAAATTCTTGGAAAGTGAGGGCATTGGGCACAAAATTACAGCCCCAAACTCCCCGTTTCAAAATGGTGTAGCTGAAAGAAGGAACAGAACACTCCAGGAAATGATGAGGGCTCAATTAGCTGACTCAAAGGTGGGAAACCATTTCTGGGGGGATGCCCTTTCAAATGCAAATTATCTGCTGAACAGATTACCTAACACCACAACTGAGAAAACTCCATATGAAATGTTTCATGGGAGGAAGCCAAAGGTAGCACACATACGAATTTTTGGGTGCAAATGTTTTGTTCAAATACAGGCTAAAAGCTTTGAATGTTTTCTGCTGGGGTATGATGGACAAACAAAAGGTTACAGGTTATGGTCACCACAACACAGAAAGGTAATTCTAAGCAGAGATGTGATTTTTCACGAGCAAACACATGATGAGAAACAGCTGGTGGAATTGCCAATGCATTCAATGGCTGAAACACAGCAGGAAGTTTCTGAAACAGAACAAACCACTGGGCAGATATCTGGGGAACAGGAGGGAGGTGAACAATCTCTAAGGCGTTCAACCCGAGAACGTAAAACACCTGTTAGATATCAGGATGAATTCCAAAGTGGCAAAACTGTTGTACATAAAGCTCTCAAAATAGCTTTAGAACCTCAAAGTTTTGAGGAAATCCAGGGCATGCAACCAGCAGTGAGAAATGATTGGTTTGAGGCCATGCAGGATGAAATCAATGCAATGCATGTCAACAAAACATGGAGTCTGGTATCTTTACCTGTAGGGCGCAAGTCCATCACCTGTAAATGGGTGTACAAGGTGAAAACAAATCACCAGGGGCAGGTGGAAAGGTACAGGGCAAGACTCGTGGCAAGAGGGTTTGCACAAAAACATGGGATAGATTTTGATTCCGTAGTTTGCACCAACAACAAGGTATGCAACTGTAAGATTGTTGTTGAAATTGGCAGCACAAAGAAAAATGATGGCATTTCATTTTGATGTAAAAACTGCTTTCCTATATGGTGAATTACAAGAGGAAATCTACACGATGCAACCAAAAGGCTTTGTAGAAAATCCCAGTCTTGTATGTCGTTTGCACAAATCCATATATGGGCTGAAGCAAGCAGCTAGGTGCTGGAACCAAAAATTAGACAGAGTTTTGATTAGTTTGGGATTCAAACAAAGCAAGGCTGATCACTGTCTGTACACATGTCACACAGAATTGGGACATTGGGTGTATTTGTTAGTCTTTGTTGATGATATATTGCTGATAACAGAATCAGTAAGTCAAAAAGACAAAATTGCAAAAGAATTGCAAGAACACTTTGAACTGAAAGATCTAGGTTTGGTACAACACTATCTTGGAATGCAATTATCCCAGGATGAGGAAGGTTCTTTCTTGGTTGAACAAAGTGGAAAAATTCAGAAATTGCTGGAAATTCATGGATTGGAGAATTGTAACCCAGTTACCACTCCAATGACTCTTGAATATCAGAAACACACTGATAACACTGAATTTGAAGATATTGGGAAATATCAAAGTGTTATTGGAAGCCTGCTATATTTGGCAAATGTGAGTAGGCCAGACATCAGCAATGCGCTGTGAACATACTTAGCAGGAAAACCCAAAATCCTTCTATGTATGATTGGCTAGCTGTGAAACGTGTGTTAAGGTATTTAAAAGGTTCCATGAATTGCAAACTGAAATTGTCATCACACACAGCGGGAGGTTTTTGTGTGTACACTGATGCTGATTGGGGGTCTGCAACAGATAGAAAGTCCACAAGTGGACTGTGATCATGTATGATAAAAGTTTAATTGACTGGTATACACGAAAACAATCTTGTGTGGCTGTATCTAGTGCAGAATCTGAATTCATCAGTTTATCTCAAGCATGCAATGAGATTGAATGGTTCAAACAACTGTTTACTGATTTGCAAATACCAGTAGACCAGGCTGTTACAATTTTTGAAGGCAACCAGGCTTGCATAAGCATGGCTCAAAATGAAAAATGTAGGCCAAGAACCAAGCACATTGATGTTCGTTACTCTCATGTAAAGGACTGTGTGCAGAAAAGGTGGGTAACACTCAAATACTGTGCAACAGGGGACATGGTGGCAGATCTTTTCACAAAACCATTGCCTGTAGTAAGACACAGGAAGCTAATGATGGCGCTAGGCCTCATTGAGCAAATGTGAAACAAGATGTACTCAGCTTGTAAGGGGGATGTTGTGATATGTATCACATTACCAGCTGCAGCACATTGTTTACACATGGTAGGGACAGAATGGTGAGGTACACAGGTTTATTATGTCTTACCAGAAACTGTGGTTTCTGGACTGTGAGAACTGTATGAGCTAGTCACATGGTTTGTATGTTCTGATGACGTGCTAACTTGTTTTCTGTCTGAAGCCATCTTAGAGAGAGGCAGGACTGCTTTCTCTCTTCTTCTTTGTTCTTCTTGCTGGGCTTTTGTTACTGCAACAATGTAACGCCTTTGCTGAGGTGGAGTGAAGCTCAACTTACTCCACTGGATGTAATGCTTGCTATGCATTTGCACTCTGCATATGGACTGTAACTAGGAAATGTATACTCTGTAGAACTTTACTTGCTAAGTGAATAAACAGGTAGAATTAGACCTGTGGTGTTACAGAGTGTTTCCTGACTCCATGAATTAATCTGCAAACGGAGAAGCTGGAAGCAGGTCAGATTACAAAGCACGCTGCGGAAAGGGGGGAGGTCTGGAAGATCTGTGTGTGGAATGTCTGAGTTCGGCTAGCACACAGAGACAGGATCTTAAATCTCCCCGCGCACACGCACTCTGCTGCTTACGCTGACACGCACAAACACTATCAGTTTGGTGCCCTAGGCAAGATCAGATATTTAGTGCGCCCCCCTTCCCACTTGAGAGCGCTGTATTATTATTTTTAGGCGTTTCTGGTGTCCCCTTTAGCCCTGCACCCTAGGCAGCTGCCTAGTTGGCCTGATGGTAGCATCGGTCCTGGTCCCGGGCTACTTTAAGCTTAGGGTGCCTACATAGCCACCCTGGGCTTAAAGTGTCATCCAAACCTGCCCATTATGTGTAAATCTGTCCAGGGTGGGTTACTGGAGTGGTTGACAAGCCACCCAGAACCCATGAGCTGTTTCAGGGTTGCGGGTGGCTTGTCAACTGCCCCAAGAAGCCACCCTTGCCAGGTTCTCACGTGACTGAGAAGCTACAGAGCCGCCGCTCCCATTGTACCCCAAATATTCAAAATGGCAGCTGCCACAATGAAAAACCCCATAGGGAAATTCACCCACAGTGGCTTCTTGTTACAGGCAAAATGACCCATTTTGTAAATGCACATGGAATTTGCTTCATGGAGGAGCATTCAACCAGGTGATTTCCCCCACCTGCAGTCTGAAGCGGTCCACTTAAGGAACTATTTTACCATCCCTCATCTACTGTTTTTGGAATGAGAGCTCACTAAGACCCAGGCCTTGGAACACATACCATATATTAGTTAGGCCTACATTTTCAGACAGGTTGGCAAGGACAGGAAATCTGAGCATGTGCAGAGTGCTCTCTGTTTGACTGTGAGTAACCACAGCTAATCCTGACACATCTGAGAATGTGGGGTAGGGAAAGGCTTTTAGGCATGTTTCTCATTTTACCGTCAGATACTAAACTCTCCTCAACCCCATTTTGGAATGGGATTAGGGTCCAGTGTGGTTGCTAGGTTTTCTGTCTGCCTTCCTTCTGTGTCTCTAATGGCAGCCATACATCCAAAATGTTAAGCAAATGGAAGTTTTTTTTCTGTTATGGCGGTACAATGATGGGGAAAGTTTCATCTGCTAAACTTCTCTGTTAGGCTGTTGCTAATGGCCCAGCAGCAAGGCCAATTAAGAGGTGGTAGCAACCATACCCAGTGTTAGCAACTGGCAAGATGGAGCAAGTGCTGAGGGGTCCATGGGCCCTGGAGAGTACACTGGGGCTGATGCCAGTCACTGACTTTTTTGTTATAAATTTTACTAAGGAGGTGGGCAGACTGTGAAACAAAGTGCTAACCAAGGCATTCTGGGGGAAAGGAGTTGACAGGCAGCTGCAACCTCGTCCACTGCTTCGCTTTGCAGCATGCCTGCTGCCCTAGTAAAAATGTAAAAGGAAGAAAAGGGGTCCCCTACCACCCACCCCCTGGTAAGTTTGGGGCACACCAGTATGAGGGCAGAATGCCCTTGCCCAGGGCCTCATCAACCCTGGCACCGAACCCTGATACAAACCCTAGGGTCTAATGAATTAGAGGAGAGCTGAAAGTGATGTAATACAGGCTGCACGCAGATGTGACTTTTTTTTTTTTTTTTTTTGGAGTGGTGGGGCCATCATGGAAGCTCACTCGCACTGTGTTCTTCTCTCCATAATCGAGATCTGGGGGAACCTGTTCTATGAGTTTTCAGCAGAAGCCAGCTGTGCACAACCCCGTACAGCTGTGTACAGCCAGTGCCTGTAATGTGACAAACCACCCTAACCCATCCTCAGAACACTTTTGCAAAACTTAAAATTGATTGTGCTTTAAAGAAAAATAAGCAACAAATGAAGGCTTAAATGAATACATGTATTTGTTGTGTTAAAGAGAGAGAGAGAAAGAGAGAGAGCAGATGGAAAGCAGGGGGTGGGTCAAGATTGATGACTAAATCAGCAAGCATTTGAAACTCGGTTATGTTCATCCATAATTTACATTCTGACTGCAAGAGGAAGCCAAGCTCTTTCTACAGGAGGACAAACCTGTAACTACATTTGTATGCAGCTATAGGCATCATTGTCATGGTGTTCACACATTTTTTTTTGTCCTACTGTCATCTCTGACCAATTTTTGGGGGGGCAGGTTTTAACACACTACAAATACCTGCGACACCTGTCTAGTAGAGGCACTAATGCCTGTATCACTTCAGCATTCTGAGAAAAACTCTCCCGCCCCAGATTCCTGGGTTCTCTCCCCTCCAGACCTACAAAGCTGTGCATTGTTGGAGAGAAGTGAGACCTGCAACAAATGTTGCAGTGCTGTTCAGTGTTCCAGCCAGCCTTGCCCTCTTCAGGATGCTCCATTCCCCTGCCCCCTGATTTTCTGTCCACCCACCCAACATACATTCAGCATTCTCTGGCCACTGCCCTTGCTCAGCCCTCACTGGGCCACTTTAATTTATTTACTTTTATTTATTTGCTGGGGGAGGGTTGCCCCTTTTAGGATTTTTTTTCCTAATTATTTTTTTGCACATCTGCAAACCTTGGGGTTCCCCTCCCCTGAACATGCCAATACCTCCTTCGTGTTTCTCAGTGGCCCCATTTTGGCTACAGTCCTGTCGGCACTCACCCGCTGCATTCGCTAATAGAAGGAGCGACTGGAGCAAGAAGCCGTGGGATTCAGAGTTCTGTTTCCAACTTTAGGATGGATAGTAAATTAGTTACGGCAGAATGAGCAAGCGCAGACCCTGTTTAGGGCCCTGCTTCTGCAATCCACTGGCTTCTGCTCCTTCCTCCAGCCAATGGGTACAAGAACTGGCTCCCGGGAGGTGATTCCTGATCTAGTGGGGAGGAGGCTTCCCTGCGGCTGGGAGAGTGGATGATTTACGAAGAGGTTGGCAAGGCTGTTATCATGACGGATTCACCGTGTCGCTGCCCTCTGGGCTGCGCTCAGCGCCAGCCACTTAGTGAAACGCTTCCATTAACATCCATCCCCATCAGGGCGGCTCTTTAATCTTCTTACATCAGCACCTCCCTGCCCAGGGCTGCTCTTAAAGAGACAGGGACCCCCAAGGGCCTCTCAGGGAGCTGGGCGGAACGGAACTGTTCTGCCCCTTCTGAGCCCAGTTTTCAAATCCCCAGGCAAGCTGGCCAGCATGGAAGGCACACCGTTTAAACTGAGATGCTTAATTGTCACAAGGGGTGCATAATATGTTGCACAATGTTCCGATAAGGACAGATGTGTAAGGGAAGGCAGAAAGGGAGCTGACAGGGTTTGACTGCAACTCCCATAATCCCAGACCACTGGCCATGTTGGCAGGGGCTCATGGGAGTTGTAGTTCAAAACATCTGGAGGATGCGAGTTTGACTACCCGTGATGGGGAGCATGGACACAATCCAGCTCAAGCTAAGCAACTTTAAATCCCACACATTTCAATGGGAGAATGTAAAGTGTTTATGGCAATGTCAAGGCACATGTGGATAGATTATAAGCATGACTCACACTTGTTTAAACAATTGCTGGCACAATTTACAACTCTTTGCTTTTTTTTAACATCAGCTACATGACTGAGACACAGGAAGCACAGACTATATGAAAAAGAAGAGTCAACAATTCTGTACTTAATAGGGTCTTCCAAGACAATAGTATTCTGTTCTGTTTTTATTGCTAAGTACAGGGGTGGACAGAAGGTAGATCTCCAGATGTTTGGGACTTCAACCCTCAGATGCCCCTGCCAGCATGGCCAGTGGTCAGGAATGCTGGGAGTTGAAGTCCAAAACATCTGGAGATCTACTTTCTGCCCACCTCTTGCTTAGTAGTTTAGTAAATGTGCAATTGTTTCAGGAAATCCCATCCCCACCCCCAGTGGCATATCTTGCTGCTCTATCCACAATATTTTGTGAATAGATTGCTCCCTCCCCCTCCACAATATTTTGTGAATAGATTGCTCCCTCCCCCTCCCTGCCCACAAAGAGCTTTTCTACAGGAGGCTGTTAATCGGCTGTATCTACTTTCAGTTTTGTCACAGAATTGAGAACCAAGCACTAAATAGGGAGCATTTCCTCTTCTGCTTTTCCACTATATAGATGACACTGTGGTATAGCGGAATAGCACAAATACACAACAGGAAATCACACTTTCTTTTGCTTTCACAATTAAATGCCTCATTTTTCCTGTTCTATCAAAACTCACTCACTAAAAGTGCTGGTTAGACACAGAAAAGAAACTGGAGGGTCACGACGTTGTCTAAAGAACTCGTAAACAACCGTGAGGAGGGAATGACAGGCATACAAAAAACGCCTTGTGTAGAAAAGCTGCGGTCGCTGCGCTTCGGAGTGCCATCTCTAATGTGGCTAAAGATGTGTTTTCAGCACTTACTGGCTTGTTTTTGTATGTCAAACAATGGTTAGATTAGCCTTTCCCAGCCTGGTGCCTTCCAGATGCTTTGGGCTGCAACCCCCACGAGCCCCAGCCAGCATGGCCAATGGTCAGGAATCCTGGGAGTTGTAGACCAAAACATCTGGAGGGCAGCAGGCTGGGTTAGATCTATACCAAAATACAATCCCACAATTTATTGGTATGGGTATCATAAAGTCACTTTGATTCCCATCCCCCCCATCTGTATAATAATGTCCACATGTTTGTTCAGTGCATCATCAAAGATTAGAACATGCTGAACACGTTTTGACCAAAGAAGCCAGAGGAGCTACTCGCTTGCCCTGCTCCTAGACCAAACCAAGACGTGATGACAAATGAAAATGGCAATCTTGTGTCAAGTTCCCTCTCTTCTCCCCTGTAACAGTTAGTTATGGAAACATGTCACGATGTGACACCACCACACGGTATATTTCCTTGTCCACCCCTCCAGCAGCAGCCAATAACGAGAAGCAGGGTTAGAGAAACAGATGCAGTGGTGCATCCAGGGTTGAGCCTTGGGGCCGAGGTCCAGGGCCTCACAGCACAGCCCCCCCCCCCCCAATGACCACCAAAGAGTGGCAGGGCATCAGAAACAAACTCCACTTGAGACCTCTGGTCACGATGGTGCTATGATTTGAGTGAGTTTAAAATGCAAACCTGCACATGCTCAGAGTATCCCCCCCCCTTTAATCAGGGCTGGCAAACATTTTTTGTTGCTGTTGTTGTTCTAACCAGGGCCGGATTAAGAGCATTATGGGCCTGGTGCTGAGGATTTTGGTGGGCCTTTTTATGGAAATAAATAAAATGAAGATGCAATTTTATATTAAAACAAATTAAATATTTTAATTACCATTAAAGTGCCAAAACAGAAACATATTGAAAATATTTCTTTTTTTGTAAACAATAAGCTTGTTAACTCAATAAAACCGTTATAAATAGAACATTCACAACAACCATTTTTAAATAAACATAAACCATATAAACAGGTAATAACCAGGTCAGGCCTGGTTATTACTTGGATAGGAGACCCTTCCTCTAGTTTCCTGCATTGAGCAGGGGGTTGGACTTGATAGCCTTGTAGGCTCCTTCCAACTCTATGATCTATGAATCTATGAGCCAGACCTGCCTTTAATGTCTCTGCCCCCAGCAAGCTCTGCCCCTTTAACTTTAACACATTCTGTGAAGGTTTAAACAGGACCCTACACACATTCAGCAGAATGCTCCAGACCTTCACCAAATACACACAGGTCAGGAGAGGCAAAACCACGTAGGGAATGGGATGTTGGGGGCAGGGCCAGTGCAATGCATGGGTGAGGGACTTCTGATAGGGTTGTAGTCCAACCTAATAAAGGTTGCAATCCTATGAACACTTATTTCGGAATAAGCCCCAATGGATACAGTTGGGCTTATTTATTTATTTATATTTATTTATTTAATACATTTTTATACCACCCAATAGCCGAAGCTCTCTGGGCGGTTTACAACAGTTAAAACCATAAAATACAATATAAAATAAATATAAAATTTAAAACCACAGATTAAAACAAACAACAAAGCAACAGTTACAATAACAGAGTTAAAAACAACTACAAAATTAAAATGATTAAGATGATTAAAATGATTTAAATGCCTGGGAGAATAGAAAGGTCTTCACCTGGCGCCGGAAAGAATACAAAGTAGGCGCCAGGCAAACCTCTTTGGGGAGCTCATTCCATAACCGGGGTGCCACAGCAGAAAAGGTCCTCCTCCTGGTAGCAACCTGCCTCATTTCCTTTGGCAGGGGCTCTCGGAGAAGGACTGCTGATGCAGATCTTACAGATAACCTTTTTAATGTCGGTATACCACATAGTTTGAAACTATCTGTTAACAGATTCCATCGATGAGTTGAAGCAGAAAAAAAACAATACAACTGCTGCACAAAATTAAAGAACGAAACTGCAACTGGACAGCTGTTTACGGCATTTTGTCCAACAAGATTAAGTGAATGTGCACAACAAGGAATGTATTCAGCAAGTGGGTTTTTTCCCCAAATTAAGGCCTGCATACCATTATATTTGCCACTCATATTAGATCCGTTATCATAAGACTGACCCCTGCAGTCTTTGATGGAAATTCCATTTTCATCCATGAACTGCAAAATAATGTTTGCTAGCTCCATACCAGTGTGTCCGTGCATTGGAATGAATTTCGTAAAACGCTCCACTGGACCACTAGGTAGTACATAGCGAAATATAATTGTTAGTTGATCACAATGTGCTATGTCAGGGGTGGAGTCAACAGAAATTGAATAATATTTGGCTTCTTTTATCTCGTTTATGATTTGCTGCAGCACTTGCTGACCAATCAGTTCAATAAACTCATCACATATCGTTGATGCAGGACAATTTGGTGCCCTAGGCAAGATCAGATATTTAGCGCCCCCCTTCCCACTTGAGAGCGCTGTATTTTTTTTCCAAGGCATTTATGGTGCCCCCTTTAGCCCTGCGCCCTAGGCAGCTGCCTAGTTGGCCTAATGGTAGCACCGGCCCTGCGTTGATGATAAGTACCTCCACGTTTTTTTAACCTCTAGGGCAGTCTTCCCCAACCGGGGCCCTTCCAAATGTTTGGGGCCCCAACTCCCATCTTCCCCAGCCACTGGCCATGCTGCCTGAGGCAAATGAGAACTGTAGTCCAAAATATCCAAGAGGGATATTTGGTGAACTCTGTTCTCTGGGGTTTTTCAAAATAAAACTTAAAATGCCACACAATTCCCCATGAAAGCGCACGTGCACACACACACACACACACACACACACACAGTATTAGCCAAGCAGGTGACATTTTGCAGGCGGCAGGAGGATCAACACCCCCAAAAGGCAGACACACCCACCCACAAACACACAGCCCTCTCTTATGTTCAGTTTGGCTCACAAAAGAGGGAAAGCCCTTTTACAGAAAAAAAGGAGAAGGAGAAGGAGAACTTGCAGATCAAAAGAGTCAAACTTTTGAACCTTACCTGTGCAGAGCAGGGCCATCAGGACCAGCGGCAGGTAAAGACCATCCCAGAGGTTTGTCCCATAGCAAGCAGAAGTCATGGTGGAGATTTTGGAGGCGGGTGGGCAGAGAGGGGTCGCTTGACGGAGCAAAAACTCAAAAACTCCTGCAGCTCATCAGTAAGGGTCTTCCCAATTTTCCCCAAATTATTTATTAAAAAAAAAAAAAGCAGCCACAACAAAAAGCCAGGAAGCTTTGCTTGACCAAGAATAATTGTGTTGTTCTTGTTGCTTTGTTTCGTTTTCGTTTTTGTTTTTTTGTTAAACTAGCATTTGAACAATTGAGCTGCGAATCAGAAAGATCTTTTCCTCGAGGCTGGAGAGAGAGGTCCCTTCTAAATCTGAATATTACAGACCCTAGCAAGCCCCCCATGTGCTTCAACAAGAAGTTCTCACAAAGAAATGTAGTAACAGTGATTGAAATGCAAAAAGCTGCCGAAATGCTAATTTGAGAACAACAGTTCTTGCTAGGTCTTGCCTCAAGCCTGTAATGCAGATGTGCTTAGAACACCTTTCTAATCTTGAAAAAATCATTAATTATGCTGAATGATAATGATCAGAGCTAACTCGAAGGGGGGGGGGAATCGCGCCGCGAGTCCCTATAATTGTGGGCCTGTTTTCTGGTAGGGGCCTGGGGCTGCAGCTCCAATAGCCCCTATCTTAATCCGGCCCTGGTTCTAACATATCAGGAATGCAGAAGCAGCTGTAAAACATGGAATGGTGAGTGGGGGGAGAGTGAAATGTGAATTGTATGCTTCACAACTGAAGTAATGCACATGGCCATCTAAAGCCCCCCTCCATAAGATCATTAAGTCTAGGATCTAAAATTACCTAGCTCCACCATTGAGCACCTGGTCTGGTGCCGTATCATGTGTTTCAAGTATACCAGTTTACTGGGAGAGGAGGGGGAGCCCAACACAAGGACTGCCTCTTTCCTTTTTCTGTTTTTATAGCAACTGTGTGTTCATCTCCACATCTGGTCCAACAGGAATATTAACACAGGAGGAAATATTGCACGCTGCATTCTAAATGAAGGGCAGCTGCTGAGGAAGAAATGGATTATTGTGAATTGTATTTTGGTATGGATTCAACCATCCCATTTGTTTCTGGCTACCATTTGGGGTCAGATTAGACAGACTTCTCCAACCTGGTGCTCTTCAGGTGTTTTGGACTTCAACTCCCATCAGCCCTAGCTAGCATGGCCAGGAATGCTGGGAGTTGTAGTCCGAAACAGCTGGAAGGCACCAAGTTGGGGAAGGCTGTATTAGAGAGTGAGTGGTTTTGTGTTTAGTGGAAGACCGACAACCTGGTCTTCTGTGCGGGTTCAATGCTAAGGGGGTAGCGAGTCCTGGGGCGGACCTTCTCCGAGGTCCCCAGCGCCTCACCCTTAGCCCAGAACAAAGGGATAACTTATAGCCACAAAAGTATCTTTTAGAAAACAGGTTTATTTACAAAATTACCTTTCCAAACCCAGACCCACGCCAGCAATACAGCTTATCAGTACGGTACAAAGTAACAAGCAAGAAGTCTCAAGGACACTGTGAGTTCAGGGCTCCCAGCTAGTTAGTTCAGCTCGGGCCCCGGCAGAGGCCCGGTCAACCGCACGCGGCTAGCTGGGTTCCCGGCGGAGGCCCGGTCTGCCCAAGCGGTAAGGCCGGTCTACCCAAGTGGCTTGTGAGTGATTTCAGCTTGGTTTCCCGGGGGTCCAGGTCAACCCAAGCAGCCAGTGATTCCAGCTAGCTGGAGCGCGCCGGGTGCTGCTACCCGGGGTTGCCGATCCTTCGTTCCCTTACCCCAGGCATGGGCAAGATTGCTGAACTGCCACCAGTTCCCTTGCACAGGGTGTTTTATACCTTGGTGTTTCAGGTAGCCCTTCCCTCCATGATCAGGTGGGTTGACACCCTCCCTGAGGGGCGGCCTTTTGGGTCAGGTGGGGTGACGCCTTCCCCCCGTGGGATGGGGTCCCTTTGAAGCCACTTGCTTAATGGTCCCATCCTATGGTGTTGAGTGGCCATTTCTTAGGGGTGTCGAAGTGTCTGCTCTGGAGAGGTATTAAAGTCTTATGTAGATGGGGCTGATATGCGAGAGCATTGACAAACCTGGTGATGCTTCCTGCCTTCCCCCCTGGGGTGATTCTATGCAGATGTTGTTTGTCCCCTTTGGCATCTGTGGAGACTGGCTGTCTCCCCCCCCTGGGTCTCCTTCCCCCCTCCTTGGTGAGTGTGTGTGTGTCAGGCAGGGGGCTTAGGTTGGCTTTCTCCACATGTTTACTTTCAATATTTCACAGGGGTGAATGACACATCCCCCCCAATACCGACATTTTTGGGTCATTTTGAAACTATCAGTGTGGTGTGGTGTAGTGAACTGGGGAGTCCCAGGTTCAAATCCCCATTCATCCTTGAAGGTCACCAGATGACCTCGGGCCAGTCAATCCCTCTCAGCCTAGCATACCTCACAGGGTTGTTGTCGAGAGGACAAGTGTAGGGAGGAACCATGTATGCTGCCTTGAGCTCTTCAGGGGAAGGATGGGATAAAAATGTGATAACACCAGGGATGGGGACTCGGACTCGAGGACTTGACTCGTGAGTCGGACTGAGTCCCCCCTCTGACTCGACTCGGACTCGAGTCCCAATATTTTTAATGGGACTCGAGACTCGACTCGGGACTTGAGACCAAGGACTGTTCAACATCCCTGGGCTGTGCCAGAAGGAGTGGAGAGGAGTGTGATTGCCTGCGAAGAGCGCATGGAAGTGAGGTGTGCCGCTGCTCGGCCAATATGGATGGCTACCAGGAGTGCAGCCCCAACAGTGTGTCAAGATTTATTTTGATTGATGTGTTGCGTACTTGGGAGAGGCAGAAGAAGGACCTGAGATTACTCTGTGTGGCTGCTCTGAGTGTGTTTCTGGTTCCAGCAAGTTCATCACCAGTGGAGCGGGTATTCAGTGAGGGTGGAATTGTGATGAGATCTCACCGTTCCAGAATGGGGGGCAAACATTTAGAAAAAATCATGTTCCTCAAATGCAACATGGATAAGTTTTAGGAAGTACAGCAAGTTTATTTTTTAAAATCATTTTTCTAAAATGCAACCTTTCAGACATTTTGGGTTTGGCTGCCTCTGCCTGCCTGCCTGCCTGCCTGTCTGGTGTTCCCAGCCTCCTCTGCCTGCCTGGTCTCTTCTTGACCAGTTCAACAGTTGAATTGTCCAAGACAAAGGCCTCTGCCTGCCTGCTTTGGGGTTCCCTGCCTCCTCTGCCTTCCTGGTTATTTTGGGTTTTTCTGCCTGGTCTGTTCTTGCCAAAATCAGTTGCAGAGTTTTGAAATAAAAAGCCACACTTGTGCCTAGAATTTATTTAAACCACACATCTGAAGTAGCCTTATTTTGTTGGGGAAAAACCCCATTGATTTTAATAGGGACTCGTGGAGTCAGCTTTGGGAGTGACTCGTGACTCGTGAGTCACCATTTTGGACCATGGACTCGGACTCGGACTCGAGACTCGGGTCCAAAGACTCATGACTCGACTTGTGACTCGAGACCAAGGACTCTTCAATATCCCTGGATAACACACAGCAAACTCAGTTACTTGTGTTGTGTGCTCATGCAAGCCGCTTTTGCACTGCTTTGCAACTGGTGCAGTCAGGATTGCCACTGTTCTGGATAGAGAGAACTATGCCTTTTAAAGTGTGCCTTAGAATTTGCCCAATACCCCACTGTGCATTGCAGGCAGCAAGATCAGTCATGGCAAGACAAGGCTGTCATTCTGGCCATTTGTCTGTCAGTATTGGTCTTCTAAATGAGGAACCCCTGATAGGTCTGTAAAGTCCCTAGGAATGCAGTTTGTAAGCCGCTGCACTATCTGAAGCACGAACTATATTCTGCCCCAATCTACATGGCCATTTCTCAAAACATGAACATTTTAAGCATGGCAGAAGTGGCTTACATGTGCTTTTGGTCTTCTGAGGGTGGGGGACACAAAACATGCACATTCTTATGTCCCAGAAGAATAAGTAGTCCTGAAAGCTTAGAAAAAAGGTGAGTAAGGGGAGACATGATAGAGGTGTACAAAATTATGCATGGTGTGGAGAAAGTGGACAGGGAGACATTTTTCTCCCTCTCTCATAATACTAGAACCCAATGGGGTCATCCCATGAAGCGGATTGTTGGCAGAGATTCAGGACAGATCAAAGGAAGTACTTCTGCACACAGCACATAATTAAACTATGGAATTCACTTCCACAAGATGTAGTGATGGCTGCCAATTTGGAGGGCTTTAAAAGGAGATTGGACAAATTCAAGGAGGAGAAGGCTATCAATGGCTACTAGCCCTGATGGCTACATGCTACCAACAGTATCAGGGGCAGTCTGCCTATGTACACCAGTTGCTGGGGAATATGGGCGGGAGGGTGTTGTTGCACTCATGTCCTGTTTGTGGGATCCTGTGAGCAGCTGGTTGGCCACTGTGTGAACTGAATGCTGGACTGGATGGACCCTTGGTCTGATCCAGCATGGCTCTTCTTATGTTCTTACTTACCTGCATGTTGAAGAAAAGCTGGATATGGTGGGTGCCTATTGGATACTGTCCACGATGCTTAGAGATATTTTTAAATATGGACAGCAGTATATAAATGTATTAAATAAATAAATAAATAAATCATCAAAACACCGTCCTCCATTTCCCTGGAGCAAGTTTGCAATTGTTTTTCAAAGAGGTGGGTGGTGGGGGTGGTGATGAAGGTGAAGAATCGATGCATAGACAAATACATGTACATGTGGTGCTTAAAACAAAGAACACATACCTGGAACATACCGTAAGCAGCGGGCTAACACCGAGATATATTCCGTGATTCAAGTGGCAAGAAGCATACATGCTCAAAGCTGCACCTGAAGGACATTTTCATAGGCTATTAAGAATGCTGAGTGTGAGTGCTCCTTTGTTTGGGCATCTAAACTGGCCAAAGAAAGGCCATTTTACATTTTTTTCTGTTTTGCCACGCTCAATGCGAGACAAAAATGAAGAATCCCTTCCCACTCCCTTCCCTAGACAACCTGCAGCAGTGCTTAATCACTCTCCTAGTTAGAAACATGAGTTTGTCCAGCTTTAAACTCAAGGTGCTGAGAGCTATGGAGCTATGTTTTTGCTCTGTTATAAAGGCCTTTGGCACCCAATATGTTCTCCCCATAAAGGTAAATTACACACTGCAATCATGTCACCCGTCTGACAAGCTGAAAGGATTGCAATCCTGAGGCCCAATCGTTGTCTGGCTTTTCCAAGCCCTCAAATCATCCTTCGAACGCCTCCCTACATGCACTTCAGATTTTTCCAACATCCATTTCAAAGAAAGTATGGGTGCCAACGTTTGACACAGCAGCCAGCAGTGTCTCACCAATGTGATAATATTTTCCTGGGTTTTCTCACCACCTTCCTATAAATCCATCCAAGATCCACATATTAAGCCCTACAAATACAGGAGGATCTCACAGCCAGAGGTTTAAGGGCAAAAAACTTTGAGCCAGCTGTTCTCAGATCACTTGCTACTCCCAGTATACCTGGGGCCTTTCCAATTGCTACAGGAGAACCGACGATGACGTTTGAAATGCTATGGACTACACAGGGGTGCAGAAACTCAGGGCAAAATCCAGCCCGCCTGGAGTCCGAAACTGGCCCTCTGGGGCTTGCCAGACGGCCACACACCCTTCTCCTGACCCCACCTCTTTCCCCCAGCCACTGACTATTTGCTAGTTTCCCAGCTTTTGTGCAATTTCTTCCCCACCCTAAACAGCTGACATGCATCTCCTAAGGCTTAGATTCCGGAAGTAAGAGCTTTCAGCTAAAACATGCTGGTATTTTTTGTCTCTGACCCTTCTGCCTTCAGCCCCGCCCATCACTTGAATGCGGCCCCCAAGAGCTTCTCTGAAATGGAATTTGGCCCTCGGGCTGAAAGAGGTTCTGCACCCCTGGACTACACACTAAACTAGAAGCAATGTACAGGGGGAGCTTTTCACAGTCTGGAGATAAACCTGATGATGTGGCAGGAGAAGTCTGCACATCAAGATGCTGCTCAAGGCACAGCTACAGTGACGGACCAAAATGTAGGAAACCCTGCCCCTTCCAAAATATCAAGGAAGCAGCTGAAGGGATATCCCCACACACTACAGCTGCTGTGTGCTGGCAACCAACTGGGGTTGCCAGAAATTTAACTGGCTCAACTCCTATGTCTTTAACAGCCACCTAATGCAGAAATTAAGGAGTTCAAGCTTCCCCCAACCTTTTGTCCTCAATGCCAGGAAAACATCACCTTCTTAATTTTGTGTGTGTCCAACTGCAAGGCACAGGAGCAGGGCCAGTTAAAAGTTGGCAACCCTAGCAGTCTCCTCCTCCTCCCTCCTTCCTCTCTTTCTGACCCACCAAAGTCCCCCTTCTGTGCACTACAAAGGGGTGATCTATTGCCCCACCGACACTAGATTAGGCTAGTGGTATTATAGCATCCTTCTCCATCTTGGCACCCTCCAGGTGTGTTAGACTACAACTCCCATCATCCCCAGCCAGCATTCTTCAAAAGCTGCCAATTGTAGCTTGGTCCTCAGATCTACCAGAAGCTCCTGGGCACCACCGTCAGCTTCACTTCACCCCGGGCCCACTCTGGCTGCACATACCAGAGTGGTCCTGCTTCAGAAGTTGGCAGCCCCAGGGTTCAACCACAGTGCAGCTGCACCAGTGATTGCAGTTGTGGGGAATCACAGTTTACCCATCAACCAAGTCATGATTTCACTGTGAATTATTCTAGGCTTCTTGTCACATCTATTTTCAGTTCAGTTCATTTTTGATTGCCTTAGTTGCCCTGGTTGTCATCTTTGAATCTTTCTAGATATGCCAGCCCCTCTGCCAGGATTCTGGGCTTTTCACACAAAAATAAAACTGGACTTATTAGTGGTGTCCTCAGGGCAGGACTTTGGGGCAGATGTCCAGGGCCCCAATCAGCAGAATGAGCAGGAGGACCCCCAAACACCATAGGGCTGGCTTACCACATTTTGAAGTAAGCAAACCAATGCACATTACCATCTAAGGGGTGGGGCAGGGGTGGGGAGAGCATTACGTCCAGATTCTATTATTACCTGACTGCAGGTCTGTACAGAGTTGCACCAAGACACATACTTATTACCAGGGATGTTGAAGAGTCCTTGGTTTCGAGTCACGAGTCTTTGGACCCGAGTCTCGAGTCCGAGTCCTTGGTCCAAAATGGTGACTAACGAGTCACTCCCAAAGCTGACTCCACGAGTCCCTATTAAAATCAATGGGGGTTTTCCCCAACAAAATAAGGCTACTTCAGATGTGTGGTTTAAATAAATTCTAGGCACAAGTGTGGCTTTTTATTTCTTGATTTTGGCAAGAACAGACCAGGCAGAAAAACCCAAAATAACCAGGCAGGCAGAGGAGGCAGGGAACCCCAAAGCAGGCAGGCAGAGGCCTTTGTCTTGGACAATTCAACTGTTGAACTGGTCAAGAAGAGACCAGGCAGGCAGAGGAGGCTGGGAACACCAGAGGCAGCCAAACCCAAAATGTCTGAAAGGTTGCATTTTAGAAAAATGATTTTAAAAAATAAACTTGCTGTACTTCCTAAAACTTATCCATGTTGCATTTGAGGAACGTGATTTTTTCTAAATGTTTGCCCCCCATTCTGGAACGGTGAGGTCTCATCACAATTCCACCCTCACTGAACACCCGCTCCACTGGTGATGAACTTGCTGGAACCAGAAACACACTCAGAGCAGCCACACAGAGTAATCTCAGGTCCTTCTTCTGCCTCTCCCAAGTACGCAACACATCAATCAAAATAAATCTTGACACACTGTTGGGGCTGCACTCCTGGTAGCCGTCCATAGTGGCCGAGCAGCGGCGCACCTCGCTTCCATGCGCTCTTCGCCGGCAATCACACTCCTCTCCACTCCTTCTGGCACAGCCCAGGGATGTTGAAGAGTCCTTAGTCTCGAGTCCCGAGTCGAGTCTCGAGTCCCATTAAAAATATTGGGACTCGAGTCCGAGTCGAGTCAGAGGGGGGACTCAGTCCGACTCACGAGTCGAGTCCTCGAGTCCGAGTCCCCATCCCTGGTTATTACTTGAAATTCTTAAATCCCGCCCCCCACTCCTCAGGGCCAACTCCAGGAACTGGGGCAAAAGACTATCAGTGACCCACTTCACTAGCAAGGGCTGGCAGGGCACACAAACAGAGCATCTGCCCAGATGACCCATGAAAACCAGCCAAGCCACATGCATGCCAAATTATTTCTCTATAAATATCACTTTCCGACAGTCAGTAAGACAGCTTCACCCTTTTCCATACCAGTGTTTCCTAGGGATAGTGTCACCCACCCCTCTTGGGCTACCTACATACTGTGATCTGATTCACAGATAAAGCTAAACCATGGTTTATTTAAGCTGTGGGTTGTTGAATTCTGGGTTGCTGTGATGTGCACATGCAGCCATGCTAACAAATTGTGTTTTGTTAACCACTCACAACCCAGGAAGAGAACCTATGGTTTGTTTTTGGATGGTGAACTCTGGGTTGTTTAAACCATGGGTGGTCATTAAGTGTAAACCCAGAACTATGGGCTGTTCATGAGTTGTTTTGCCAGGCTACAGAGGGTGGCAGGTAAGAGTGGTAAAAAAACACACACCCTCAGCTGCTCTACATGCCACTAGTACAGTGCTACAAAGGCATTTGGGATACAGAGGAAGCAGGCAAAGGAGGAGGGAAACGAACAACCCAGGGATTGAGAAAACAAACCATGGTTTGTTCAATCATCTGCCACACAAACTGTGGGTAGGTAAAAAAAAAAATGGATTAGTGTTAAGTGCAAACCAGGTCAATCTCTTGGGCTACCTACACAAGATCATGTCCTTCTATTCAGCATGAATCCAGGGGGGAAATAACAGGGGATTCTAATCTCCTTTAGTGTTTGTGAGTGGGGTTCACAATCACTAACTAAGATGGGAATCTCCAGTTCACTCACAGGTATGCATTGAAAGGATGTGTGTGTTTGAATTTACCTTTTAACATGCTAATTTGGAATACCAGTGTGGCGTAGTGGTGAGAGTGTTGGACTGGGACTCGGGAGATCCGGGTTCTAGTCCCCGCTTGGCCATGAAACTCACTGGGTGACTTTGGGCCAGTCACTGACTCTCAGCCTAACCTACCTCACAGGGTTGTTGAGAGGATAAAGTGGAGAGGAGGATTATGTAAGCCGCCTTGGGTTCCTTGCAGGAAAAAAGGCGGGGTATAAATATAATAAATAAGTAAATAAATCCCACAAGACGGCTAACAGCAAACCTAATGAAGACTGGGAAGAAAGCAAAGTCATTTGACACCTTTGCTTGAAAGTTTTGTCCAGCCTCCTCAAAGGGCTCCTCTCCTTTTGGCTCCAGGCTCTGGCAGCCTCCCCACTTTACTCTGCTCTGGATCTGCCAGCCACACTGCTCCTGCTCCGGCTTACATTGTCTGGTTCCCATCACCCTCCCTCTCTCACAGATGAACTCCGTGGCTGGGCAGCAGAGGTGGGGAGAGCTAAGCTGCCGCCCAGGGCTTTGATCTCCGAATTAGTTTTATATATATAGATATTTTCCCTTTCCCCCGACATCCAATGTGCAGCTGGTTTATGGGCACATGGAGGAAAATCAATACTCTATCAAAGTAATCCTGCTTTTATGGTGGGCTTTCTGGCTGCGGCTGCTATTCATCTGAGACTCTAAACACTAACTAAATCTAGTGGGCACCGTTCACCAGCCCTTTCGGGGGTCAATTTGCTCCAGCAGAATTGATTGGGCTCTCAAGCATGTTGCTTTTTTTTATTATTGTATTGTATTGCATTTTATTGTATTTATTTATTTTTCTTTTGTGTGGCTATTGTGTTTTTTTGGGGGGGACGGATTATTTATCATCCACTTATCATATTATTTATGTGCAGCTCCTGCTCCTGCTGATACTACTAGGGCTATTGACCAGTAGTAAAGTACTGGCACTGCCTTCCTCAACCTGGTGCCCTCCAGATGTGTTGAGCTGCAACTCCCAGCATCCCACCAGCCAGCCATGTGTTAAACTGCAACTCCCAGCAGGGAGTCCCCGTTATTTCCCATAAAACAGCCTTCCCCAACCTGGTGCCTTCCAGATTTGTTGGCCTACAACTCCCAGCACCCCCATCATGGATGGCTAGGGATGCTGGGAGTTATAGTCCAACATATCTGGGGAACTCCAGGTTGGGGAAGGCTGTACAAGTAGTATAATATTATTAAAATACAGAGATTTTCATACTGTGTTCCAGGGAAGTTCTCGGGGTTCCCCCGGTGGCAAGATCAATAAAAGCAGACAAACTTTCCTGAAAGGCAGCTTGACCAGTAACACCTACAGTGGCTACTTGTGCATTCCCAAAAAAGAGAAAATGTGAAGGAAGGGGGGCTGGCTGACTCTGCCAACCCACCCTTTCTTCCCAAGACCCAGAGATCCAAGGTGCCCGACTGCCAGCCTTAGCTCTGCAGTCCTGACTTGGCTCTCTCAGGGACTTGCCCTTGTCTGTACTCTGGATTTAGCGCTGAACCATAGAGTAATCACACACACCATGTGGGGTAAAACCAAGAAGGTTTATTCAGGTAAACAGATTACAACAAAAGGTGGGAAATGAGGGAAGGAGACAAGGTAGGGAGACACTTTGGTACAAACACTAGAGCTACAAAACAATAAAGCTGATTCCTTATATCTCTCCCAGGCACTTACTCTTTACCTGGGGGCCGGTTCTCTTCAGGGCTTCCTCAGCAAAGCCCTACCACACGTACAGGCCACCACACCCACCCTAAGGTCCGGGATGGGTGGCCCTCTTCGGGGCTTGCCTTAGCCACAGCCCTCATTCAGCTGATTTTACCAGGAGCCACCTGGGGCTAGATCCTGAGGCCAGTCCAAAGACCTGAACCTCCGCGCAGCTTGCTTGCTGCCCATGATCAACAACCAAAACCAGATGCCACAGCTGGCAATATAGATCCTTCCCTCCCCTCCTCTTTTCAGTAGCTCAGCTGTCTTGAGCCAATCAGGATGAACTTCACCTGGCCCAGGCAGAGGGGAGGGGTGACTCATGACTAGTGGGCTTTAGAACATTTGCATTTTGCATATGAATGGCTTGGCACGGTAGGTAGGGTAGACATCGGCCTGTGAAGACATCAGCCTGAGAGGTGCTGGGGCCCCATCAGACAACTTATGCACATTTCGCCCCTCTCCCAACCCCCAGCTGGGACCACCTGGTCTGCACATGAGGAGGGGTGTGTGTGTGTGTGTGTGTGTGTAGGAAACCCCAGAGGCTCCCCTCTTCACAGAAATGCATCACCAAAAAAAAGGACAAAAGAGGGAACAAATCTGCATAAAACTTGCATATGCTAATTTATAGATAAACAAATTTAGAAATATCGACTGGAATTTAAATAGTAATGTAGTGACCTGTTCAGCCTGCTGTCCAGGTGCTTAAGTGTTGATGGGCGACGTCAAGGCCCCTCCCTGCTCTCCCTTCTGATGGTCCTTTATCGGGCTTCGACTGGACAGCCCTTCAGACAGAGGACAGTCTTCTGGCAGCCTTTCAAACAGAGGAAGATCCTCTGTAAAGTAGGACACTTGGCCATCCTGCCAACACCAGGCTTCATCCCTGATGTATTCAGAATGTATGCACAGTTCCAGCTGCATGTCGGTGAGACCCAACAGACCTGGCTAGCAAAGCACATGAAAGGAGATGATATGTGAAAGGCGTGAATACACGTCGTGTATCTGTTTTAAATTTTAAATTGCACTCATGGAGTTGGGGGGGGGGGCTAGGTTGTGGGGGGTGTTGACCTTATCCTCCTGCCCTACAGCCCTGATTAAAATCACACACACCCCAGCCCAGCCCAGCCCAGGGAGGGTTTCATAGATTTCAATAGAGTTGGAAGGGGCCTACAACAAGGCTATCGAGTCCAACCCCCTGCTCAATGCAGGAAACTAGAGGAGGGGTCTCCCATCCAAGTAATAACCAGGCCTGACCCTGCTTAGCTTTCCACGCTCAGACAAGCTGAGCCAGCGTAAGCCACAGGCCCGTTTCTTCCATTTGTGCAGGGGGCAGATTCCCTCCCAGGGTGAATAGCAGCTTTGGGTTGGGGGTGATTGTCATCAGAACTGTGGCAAAGGAAGAAAGGGTTAAACCCTCTCTCCCCATGTGCTCTTCATCCTGGCTGCTATTTTTAAAAATACACCCACTCATCTTACAAATCATCTCATTTGATTCTCTGTGTGCTTCCTAGAACACTCCCCCAGAATTCCCTGTGACTTGCCGACAGAAAATTTGAATAGTCCACTGGAGTAGTACTATATAGTATATTAGTAGCAGTAATATTAAGATCAAGAGTATGTCTATTCTGTCCCATTTCTTCATTAATCTGCAATTTTTTAATTTAAAAATCTGGACAAGAATATGTATTTAAATACACATTTTTAATGTATTTTCTCACACAAAACCCCCACCATTCTAAATGTATTTTCTCTCACAGTATGAATATCTAAACATACGTTATCCAAAAGTGTGCATTGCACTGCAACTCTTTAACAGGGGATGTATTTTGAAATGAGCAAGGCAAAAGGGCCTTGCATGTTTGGTTCACCCACTGACTCATTCCCTGAAGGGCCAGAGGAGGGTTTCTCTCACCCCTCCCTCCCTCCCAGACCTATAAGTTTTCCCCATATGCAACTCAGCTTCTCTCCCTTCCATTTGCCTATTTTCTGGGACAGGAGAACATACAGTTGACTCTGATAAAGCCACTGTTGCTATCCACATTGGGGACAAAGTGGTTAGGTTGCGGATATAACATGATTTGAATGGCAACCGATGGGTTTGCTTCACAGTGATACGAACTGCATGCTGTTCCAACTAACCATTTTCTCTCCAGTGGTGAGCTCAACCCCCCCGCCCCCCCCCCCGTTTGGTGAGTTTGTAGCAGAAGTTGACTGTGCACAGGGCTGATTGGCTGGCACCTGTGATGTCACAAAGCCACGTGTATCACTCCAGCTAAAACTCCCAGAGCAGGTTTGCAACACTTTAAAAATACATTACTATTTAAATTTGTAATTCATTGAGCTTTTTCTCCCCCTAAGGCAATGAATTAGTGTTTAAATTAATACATGGACATGTAGTGCTTAAAAAAATTAAAAGGTGGACAGCCCACCTGAAGCATGGGAGGAAGGGAAAGACTGAAATAGTGCTCTCCGGTACATACATCTGTCAGGTACATTATGAAGGCGGAAGGAAGCCAAGCTCATCCCACCAAAGAAAAATTGGCTGCAACTCCTGCTTCAATGTTACATCTGTACACACCCTTTAAAGTTCCCTTTGTCTGAGCTTCAGCTCCATATGGGAGAAGGAGAAAGCTCCCTATAGGACAGGGAGTGGGAGGAGAAATGCATGGAATTGCGATCTCTAGTGACAGTCGGAAGCAAGTTCCAGTTGCCCATCACTAATGAAGCTAATATCCTGAGGCAGAGGGCTGACAAAAGTGCTTCTCCAGACATTACAGTACATTTCACTGGGAAGACCAGTTCCCATGCATGCAAATCTTCCCAATGAAAGCTGAGTACAGGTATTAGGATCACGAACAGGTTTTGTTTTATTGTAAATGTCTTTATGATTTTTCAGCGTTTTAATTGTGATTGTCTTTTTATTTTATGTTGTACAGGGGTAGGGAGCCTTGACCCTTCCAGGTGCTTTGGACTACAACTCCCATCAGCCCCAGCCAGCATGGACAATGGTAAAGATTATGGGAGTGATAGTCCAAAATGTCAGGAGGGCACCAGGCCGCCTACCCCCGGGCTAATAAGTATCCCAAATAAATGTAAGCAAACATTGTATCAGGTTGCTCTGGGGTGCGGGAGACCAAAAGCAAAGGCAGCTGTTTTGGTCCATAAGGAAGAAAAGATCCAAAATCCATAGTTGGGCAATGCTTTCATTGTGACCAAAATGTCACAAAACAGGGAGCAAGCTTCCAAGTTCTCCAGAACTCTTCATCAGGCTGGATGTTGAGCAAAAAGTCCCTGAGCATGTGCAGAGAGAATTCCCTTCCCCTGTTGAGGGTAAGCACAATCTGCCCACACACATCTGGAATCGGGCGGGGCAGGGATTCCAGGGCAGAGCTTGCAATTCCTAGGTTTGATCACTACATGAGAAGGGCCCTGCTGGATCAGACCAAGTCCAATGGTCCTTCTAGTCTGGCATCCTGTTTCCCAGCATTGGCCAACCAGATGCCTCCAGGAACTCTTCCAGCAGTGCATTAAGGCCACATAACCACCACCACCCTATTGTTGTTGTTGTCTTGTCCCTCAGTATCTGGTATTTAGAGGCATACTGCTCCTGAACATGGAGGTTCCATTAAGCCATCATAGCTGGCATCAAAGGTAGGCATAGTTGGGCACCTGCCAAGGGCCCCCACTCCACCAGGGGCCCACTGGAGTTGCTCCTCCTCTTCACCATTGCAAACTGCTTGTTCACAGGCCTCTCATTCTGGCCCAGGCAACCATGACTGGTGAGGAGGAGGAGCAGGAGATGCCACGGGCCGGCCCGCTTGCTCACTGGCTCCCTGCCCTCCTGTCACACAAGCGAGTGGTAGCAAGGATGAGAAAGAGGATGAGGGGCAAGAGCAGCTACTGACAACGGCGGTGGTGAGAAGGCAGACTCACCGAGGGAGGGGCCCCACGGAGGGCATCTTGCCCAAGGCAAGGGTTCACAAAAACCTGGAGCCAGCACTGACTGACACCCGCTGCAACTTCTCTTCCTTCAGAAATCAGCCACCGGTTCTGTGTAGCCCAGTGTTCTCCAACCTTGGGTCCCCAGATGTTTTTGGCCTACAACTCCCAGCATGCCCCAGCCAGCTGGCTGGGGCATGCTGGGAGTTGTAGGCCAAAAACATCTGGGGACCCAAGGTTGGAGAACACTGGTGTAGCCCATGAAAAGAACAGTCTGGGTCTGAACCATTTCGGTCCTTCTCTGTTTTTGCTTTGGGATTCGTCCGACTGGCGGCAACCCTGTGAATCCCAGAGATTACTTTCAGGTGTGTGAGGGAAGCAGCCTGGCGCATAAGGAGAGCAGCTCCCTTCTCACAAATACGACATATTCGGGCACAAACACGCCCCAGCTTACCCCCTACCCTCCTATCTGTACGCGCGCACATTCTTCTCTTGCGAGCTCCCACCAGCACCTCCTGCTTCAATCTAATCCGAGCAGCCCATAAATTTACGCAGGACAAAGGCACATTCCTGGCCTGCTTACTGCTTGCCCCCGCGCTGGCTCCGCAGAGTCGCCCGCACCAACGTTGCAGGAGAGAAGGGATTTTTCTCTCCCTGGCGCTGGCATCCTGAGAGATTCCCCCATAAATCTCTCCCCCCCCCCGCTTTGTTGTATGCATCCCCCTCACAGGCTGTTTCCATTCATTCTAACCTGGTAATTTCATCTTCATGGGCAGCATTAGATAGACTAGAGGGAAGGGGAAAGGAAGGTGGAAGGGGGGGAGCCCAGGAGAGGGGGAGCCCAGGAGAGGGGGGGAAAGAAAAACCTGGAGGAGATAAAGCTGAGTTGGCTCCTTCCCCCCTCCTTCCTCGGCACTCTCTCCCCCCCCCCCCCATCTCTCAGCTCTCTGAAGTTGCTTTCGGAATAATAATCAAGAGCCTGGATCACGAGGCTTCACTGACCTGTCCTGGCTCAAGGACATCCTGCTCCGACATGCACCGAGTTTGCAGTTAAACTTTACTTCCCCACCCCAAACATATTAGCAGGGCTGGATTCACCATTTCAGAAAACAACAGACAGAGAGGCCAGCTTAAGGTGGCCACACGTATCCTACTTTACAGAGGACAGTCCTCTATTGGAAGGGCTGTCAAGAGAGCAGTCCTCTCTTTCAAGGCGTCCTCCGTCTGAAGGGCTGTCCTGTCCAAGTCCGGCATAAAGAGAAAGAACCCTGAGAGGGGGAGAGCAGGGAAGGGTCCTGAAGCTGCCCAACAACACTCAGCACCTGGGCAGTCGGCGGAGCAGGCAAGCACACCGGTTGCCTAGTGGTCACAGTCTTCCCTGCTCTGGCGAGATTATTGCACTTGCATTCACAATCCAAGTCATTATTTTTCGATTTGCATGAAAATTAGCAGAGGATCATTTTGTGCCAATGTGTAAACCCCCCTTTCTCCTTTTTAAAAAATTTATAGTGATGTGTTTTTCTCTTTTGGCAATGCATTCAGTAGCCACTCTAGCTGTAGTGGTCCTCTTTTGCGTTCCAGTTCAATGACACAAAGGCATGCGGCTGGTGGGCTGAGTCCCGCGGGCCCTTTCTGGCTTTCTTTAAAAACAAAAAAACAGATGAAGGGCCTATGAAACTGCTTTATACTGAAGGCCAAAGAAAACAAGGCTACAGAGATACATTGCTGGATCTCTAGTCATAGGAATATAGTAGGAAGCCGCCTTATTCCAAGTCAGGCCACCGGTCTCATCTAGCTCAATACTGCCTTCCCGCTGCAGATTTTGGGGACTTCCAACTCCCATCAGTCCTAGTCAGCATGGCCAATGATCAGGAATCCTGGTGGTTGTAGTCCAAAACATCTGAGGACACCAGGTTGGGGAAGGCTGGTCTACACCAACTGGCAGCTGTTCTCCGGGGCTTCAGACAGTTGTTCCCAGTCTTACCTGGAGATGCCAGAGACTGACCTTTTGCATGGCAATGGCAGCTCTGCTTGTGAGGTGGTGATGGTGTGACCTGCCTTGGAATCATGCAGATGGGGTTGGGGGGTGTAAATCTTCCCCCCATCCCCAAGAAAATCCCAAAGCTGTTATTCCCCCACCCACCCCGTTATAGAAAAAGTACAGGCACACAGGCTGTGCCTATGTTTTTCCTAACGGGACAAATAGCAACTTCAGAAATGGGCCAATTTTTATCAGGGCGGGGGGCTGGGCTAGGAGGGGAATGGTTACTTCACTTAGTGCCAGGAACCCAATCCAGATCACACCTCTCCCCCACCCAGGGGCCTGTTTGAAGCTGTCAAAGGATAGTCCTCTGTTTGAAGCCTGTTTGAAGGGCTGACTAGCTCAAGCCTGCTTTAAAGATAAAGGACCCTAAGAAGGGAGAGCAGGGAGGGGCCTTGTTCAAGTTGCCCATCAACACTTAGCCCCTTGACAGCAGACTAAGCAGGCACACGGGTCACCTAGAGCTTTTCTACACAAGGCATTTATTGTGTGTTCGTGATTCCTTACGGCCGTTGACGGGTTCTTTAGACACATCATGATCTTCTGGTTTCGCTACTGTTTTTAAAGAGCATTTTCCCAGGGTTTTTTTTAGGGGCGGGGGAGGAAATGGAGTATTATTCCTGACAGCGAAAGAAAAAGTATTTTCCTACTTGTATAATTGCAGTAATCCACTATAGCACAGTGCCACCTAGAGGCTGCATGGAAGCAAAGCAGGAAAGGAAAGGCTCTTTGTGTAGAGCTCGGATCTCAATTCTGTGACGGAACTGAAAGTAGATACAACAGATTAATGGCTTGTGTAGAAAAGCTCCTAGTGGTTAGTGCCTTCCCCACTAGCAGGGGTGTTACGAGGCTTGGGCCCATGGGTCCCTGGCCTTGAATCTATTCCCCATGGCCTCGGATCTCTTCCCCAGAGCCCTAACTGTCCATTGGTGCCAATGGAAGGTTTTCTCAGCTTGTCTTGAGAGTGGAAAGCTAGGCAGGGTCAGGCCTGGTTATTACTTGGATGGGTGACCCCTCCTCTAGTTTCCTGCATTGAGCAAGGGGTGGGACTCGATGGCCTTGTAGGCTCCTTCCAACTCTATGATCTATGAATCTACTCAGCTTAATTGCCATGCAGGGCAGGGGGCACTTTTCAAGGGGGGCTGCAACTGCAAAGAAACAGGTTAAGCCCCCTCTCCACATGCAATGCCCCCCAACCTTCCCCCGCATGCCCATTAAGCTTAGGGGGGGGGAATTCCCCGTGTGGGGGGGATTTCCAGGGGGATCATGTTGGGAAGGGAAGGGAGGGTTAACCCGTGCACTTCCCCCTCCCCAATCCCCCCTACACATGGCAATTAAGCTTAGGTGAAAACCTTCCATCATGCAAATGGAAAGATTAGGCCCTGAATCTTTTAAGTGCTTAGTAATGCTTCTGCCCACTAGGGTGAGAGGTATTATATTTCCATTTAAACTACTGTAATTATTTCTAAATTTGCATCTAGACATATAGATTCACATATGCACATTTTATACATATGAGTGTCCTCTTTTTCAGCAGTGCCTATAGCCACCTTAGGCTATAAGCAGCTCTTTTGTCTTCAGAGTGGGAACTGGGAAGTCATTGCCAGTCCATTTGTGAGGTTCATTGCCACAGATATATTGACTGGCTTCAGACCACACAATAACCCACACTCAAGGGCTGAGTATGGGTTGAGTGTGAGTTGTCGATGAATCGTGGGTTGTTGTTGAACTGTGGGTTATCATGTTGTCTGAACCCAGCCAAGATAGCAAACAATGGTGAACAACCCACAGTTGACAACCCAACAACAAACCATGGGTTCTCTTCATGGGTTGCTGGGTTCAGACAACACAATAACCCACATTTCAACAACAACCCACACTCAACCCTTGAGTGTGGGTTATCGTGTTGTCTGAACCCAGCCATTGAGATGGCCGCTAGCCATCACAACAACCTCAACATACACAAAATGGACATAGATGCATAGAGAGAGGTCATTAGCCTGAAAGTTAGGAATGGAGCCTCCTCCATGCTCAAGGGCTATGTACCTCTGATAACCAGATTTTGAGGTCAAAAGAAATGAGATTGTTGCTTTCACCGTTCATTATTTGTTAATTAAATGACTGAGCTGTGCTGGGACTCTGGTTTACATAGTCCCCCAGAGAGAGAAGTAGTGATCGAAAAAATATGCAGCATTTAATAAAGAAGGAGAAAGGCATCTCTCCATCTCCAGGTCTCCTGGAACCCCTTGAAAGGTAAAGAATAGATGAGGCACAACCAAATGTTCATTATATTAGCAAACCTAGTGATACCGGCAACATGGTCACTGTAGAGAACAGAACACTGTCAATGTAGCAGAAGATTCCAGGACAGGACTGTTTTGTAGAAGAACCAGTGAGGTCATATGTGCAATCCTGTGGCTGCATTATGGTGAGCCTGCTTCTTTGTGATGATGCTGACCTAAGAGAGAGCTCAATTTATAGGCCAAAGGCAAGAGGGGGCCAGGCGTGGAAAATTAGGGTTGCTATCAAATAGATCTCAGTGCAGAATTAGATTCTGACAAAGCAGCTCAGTTTTCTAAAATTAAGTGCAGACTTGCTGAAGTCTGCATGCCTTGAATTGGAGCTGTTGTTCCAATCTATGTCTTAGATCAAGGGCGTTGAGTCTTAAACCCACGGGTCAAATCCAGCCTGCCTGGATTCCCATTCCAGCCTTCTGGGTTTCCCCAGACAGTCATGCCTTCTTCCCCTGGGCCCACACCCTTTCCCCATAACACCTATCATTTGGTGGTTTCCAGGTTTTTGAGACTTTTTTGCCTCATTCTAAAAGGTTGAAATGCCTCTCCTAAAGCTTAGTTACTGGCTGTAAGAGCTGTAAACTACAATATGCTGGTATTTTTGGTATTTTGGCCTCACCCACCACTAGGACGTGGCCCCCAAGGGCTTCTCCAAAATTGAATCTCGACCTGAAAGAGGTTCAACATGCAGATGAGCAAGCAAGGATTCCGATTTCAAGTCATGCTAAGAAGTGCTTACCTGGCAGGAATACAAGCAAGCCAAGATGCAGTGCAGCCTGCTAGAGTGGACTGTGGATTTATTCAAAGGACATTGCCAATTCTGAGTACTTCAGTACAGAAACCTGTATTACTACAAAAACCTGATCTGTATGCATGAGAGCAACAAATTGCTGACATAGCATTAACAGACCACAAAACACATAATGCAGTGTGCTCTCTGCAGAGCATATAATCCAAGCAAGCGAGAGACAATGTGAAAAATTATGCTATCCACCAAAATTCACAAAGAGCAATAGATGCTCAAGTGAGGGCTAGGAAAGACAACACTAAAAAGCAAAGAAGCAGAAAAGAAGCACAGGTTCCAGCACACACATCACTATACAAAATATGGTTTGGTACTATAGAGAGATCCAGCCCTTGAAATAGGATGAAAGATTCGTGATCGCAGGTGGAATGCATCACAGTTCTGCAAATGATGAGTTAGCAACACTGTACTCCCAACCTTCCTTGCCCCCAAATTGTTTTAGTTGGAGGGGAACATAAGAGCCGTGGGGTTATTCATTGCTTTGAGAATACACTAGAGCTGAAATTAAATTGGAGAACATTTTCCTCAAGCAAATTCTCCTAACTTGACTTTTCTTGATAGTATTCAAATTCACATCCCTCTCATCACCATATTCTGCATTATGGATGCACTTTGTTTAATGTGCTTTGAAAAACAGGATGTAAATTCTAATTCTTCTTATTATTCTTACAATATTTGTATACCACTTCACATCAAGTAGATTCCAGAGCGGTGAACCATAAAAAGACAAAAACAGACAAAAGAAACAAAAACAATACATTGAAAACAAACTAAAATTACATTGGTGGTTGAAGAGCAGAGAAGGCTTCCCAGAACAAGGAGGTCTTCAGCAGGCGCCAAAAGCAGCACAATGTCGGAGCCTGCCTGACCTCCAGAGGCAGGGAGTTCCACAGAAATGGAGCCGCCACACTGAAGGCCTTTCAAAATATTGAACCTGGCAATTAATACTTGTTACTGCTTTTTCTTTTTAATCTACCAGTCAGATTTTAGATTTAGGGTACAATCTAGGGAAATTAGGTACCCCTAAATCCCAATGGGAGAGATTAGGGCTGCAACCCTATGGGGGGGTATAACCCCCATTGAACTCAGTGGGACCTACTTCTGAGGAGATACGTATAGGATTGCACCGTCAGGCTGTAATTCTATGCACACTCACCTGTGAGTACGGTAAGCCCCACTGAATGCAGTAGGGCTTACTTATGAGTAAACATGCACAGGATTGCACTGTCACTCTTCCACTGAAATCAACAGGACTAGAAAGTATTTAACTGCCTTTGGGGTTTCTAGAAAACTGAATTTTCTCTGAAGCTTTGTCTTAGGCACAGATCCTCTCCCACTCAAGGAATTTATTTATTTGTTATATTTATACCCCACCTTTTTTCCTGCAAGGAACCCAAGATGGCTTTCATTATCCTCATCCTCCTCTCCATTTTATCCTCACAACAACCCTGTGAGGTAGGTTAGGTTGAGAGTCAGTGATTGGCCCAAAGTCACCCAGTGAATTTCATGGCCGAGCGGGGACTAGAACCCGGATCTCCAGAGTCCTAGTCCAACACCCTAACCACTACGCCACACTGGCTCTACGCCACAGAGAAGGAAGGCTCCCTTCTCTGCATTCTTCTTTATTTCTTGCTACACATGAACAATACATTACAGAGATGGCCCAAGACATTTCCGTGCCTCAGGCAAAAAGTCTAAATGGCACCACTGATGGTGGTATAAATATAATAATAAACTAAATAATTGACTATTTGCTGCCCTTTAATAGTACCCCAAATTAAATTTCTCACCTCAGGCAGGCTGCCTCAACCTGCCTAGTGAAAGGACTGCCGTGATGCATTGTAAGGATCTTGGTGTATGTGTGTTTAAAAATAACGCTATAAATATATATGTGTATCCAGAATACATTTCTTGGTTTTGATTGGTGCTGATTCTTTGCATTTTTCCATAGAAAGCCGTGAGCAACATGCACATTGCATGGGATTTGTGCAAAGTGTAATAGTTAGTGGAGATGCCCCCCACTGCCTCTTTTGGTCAATTAAGTGATTATAAGTGATTGATTAAACCTGCCTACATTTGCATATGAATACAAATATGCAAGAAAAAGAAGCACACTTTTTTGTTTTTAGATGGGATGCCACAGCAGGCACATTTCAGAAGAGGCATTCCATTCTGTGCAAGATAAGCATATAAGAAGAGCCATGCTGGATCAGACCAGCACCTGTTCCAGAGTGGCCACCAGTCAGATGCCTATGGGAAGCCCACACCTGAGTGCGTTAGTAACCTCTCACTCGTGTTCACCATCAACTGGTACTCAGGGGCATGCTGCCTCTGATACTAGAGGTATTATATGGCCATCCTGACTAGTAGCCATTGTAGCCTAGCCTTCTCCTCCATGAATTTGTCTAATCCCCTTTTGAAGCCATCCAAGTTGGTGGCCACCACTACATTTTGTGGGTAGCGAATTCCACAGTTTATGTGCTGCGTTAAGAAGTACTTCCTGTTATCTGCCCTGAATTTCAGCTTCTTTGGATGAACCCTGGATTCTAGTATTGTAGGAAAACCCAGGGTTTTCTCTCCCTGTTCACTTTCTCCACACCCGTCATAATTTTTAACGTCCCCACCACCACCACTCAGCTTTTATCTAAGCAAAAAAAAGCCTCAAACATTGTACACTTTCCTCTTAGGGGAGTTGCTCCAGGCCCTTGATCATTTTAGTTGCCCTTTTCCAGCTCCACAAAATCCTTTTTGAGGTGACCAGAACAGTATTCCAGGTGTGCTCACACCACAGCAGACTTGTATAAAGGCATTATGATTTTGGCAGTTTTATTTTCAATTCCTTTCCTGATGATTCTCAACATGGAATGTGCCTTTTTCACAGCCGCCACCTACTGGGTCAACATTTTCGTCAAGCTATCCACCACACCCCCAAGATATTTTTCCTGATCAGGCACTACTATCCAGGGATGGGGACTCGGACTCCAGGACTCGACTCGTGAGTCGGACTGAGTCTCCCCTCTGACTCGAGTCCCAATATTTTTAATGGGACTCAAGACTTGAGTCGGGACTCGAGACCAAGGACTCTTCAACATCCCTGGGCTGTGCCAGAAGGAGTGGAGAGGAGCGCGATCGCCGGTGAAGATTTTATTTTTTAAAATCATTTTCCTAAAATGCAACCTTTCAGACATTGGGTTTGGCTGCCTCTGCCTGCCTGTTTGGGGTTCCCAGCCTCCTCTGCCTGCCTGGTCTCTTCTTAACCAGTTCCACAGTTTGAATTGTCCAAGACAAAGGCCTCTGCCTGCCTGCTTTGGGGTTCCCTGCCTCCTCTGCCTGCCTGGTTATTTTGGGTTTGTCTGCCTGGTCTGTTCTTGTCAAAATCAGTGGCAGAAGTTTTGAAATAAAAAGGCACCCTTGTGCCTAGAATTTATTTAAGCCACACATCTGAAGTAGCCTTATTTTGTTGGGGAAAAAACCCATTGATTTTAACAGGGACTCGTGGAGTCAGCTTTGGGAGTGACATTTGGACCAAGGACTCGGACTCGTGACTTGAGACCAAGGACTCTTCAACATCCCTGCTACTATCTCAGACTCCACCAGCATATACGTGGTTAGGATTTTTTTTTACCCCAGTGTGCCTCACTTTACATTTGCTTACACTGCAAACCACATTTGCCATTTTAAAGCTCATTCCCCTGGCTTGGAGAGATCCTTTTGAATCTCTTTACAACCATCCTAAATAATTTGGCCCTCATCAGCAAACCTGGCCACCGCACTGCTCACCCCTAACTCCAGATCATTTATGAGCAAGTTAGAAAGCACTGGTCCCAGTGCACCAGTCCAGACTGATAGGATGAGGGGACACCACCTCTAAAATGGCACCTGCCATCTACAGGTTTTGAAAGTACTTGTATTGAAAATACAAGCTGGTGTGTGTGTTTAAATTATCTACTGCCCAATTAACTGAGGGAGCCTATTTAAAGAACACCTATAACAACTTCAAAACTAAGAACTAGTGCCTGAGTTTTGCTCTCTTCCCCCCCCCCCCCCAATCCCTTTTCCTTTTGTGTCCTGTCTTTTAGATTGCAAGCCTGAGGGCAGGAACTTTCTCATTATTAATCTTTGTAAGCCACTCTGGGAGCTGTTTTGGCTGAAGAGCAGGGTAGAAATCCTGTAAATAAATACATTAAATAAATAAATAAAAAGCTGGTGTCTAAATGATTCATCTCAGTAACAAATCAACTGAATTTTGCAGCCACCTTGCTTTTTCAAAACCTCACGTATAAGTGTTTTGTGTCATTGCATTCTGGTCCCACCACACACACACACACGCACACACTTCGTTTTTTCTGTTTGTTTGTACCCCAAAGAGACAAACATGAACTGGTGGTTACTTCCCACCTGCAGGATTGGGCCTGAGGTTTTCATTGCCCTTCTAGACCACTGGGGAGTGAAGGGTAAACCTTTGAATCAATTCTGGGATTCTTTCCTGTTCCTTTCAGCCAAGATGGAGTGAGGCTCATTCAAGAAAAGCCTGGGTTTGCATCCTAATGTGAATCCTGCAAGGCAGCTGCGTTTCACTTGGTATCTAAAACCAGAGAAATCTTGCATCATTCATCCCCGGTTCCAGCCTGCCCAAGGTTAATGACACCAAAGAGAGCTGCCTGGAAGCCATCAAGTGCAGCTCCCTGTTCTAAGGCAGGGCTATCCATATATCACCCCCCACCCATTCATCTACCTCCCCACCCAACAAACACCCACCCACACAATGCAAATCCACGGTGCGGTGCGCTACAAATCAAGGCACTATAGTGAAGGCGTACACCAACACACAAAGCTGCCTACAAAGCTGATTGCATCAAATGACAAAAACTCATCTAGATCAGAAGGCGAATTCCCCCCCCCCCAATTATTATTTTTTTAACAGCCATCTTGTCCTGGGGTAGAGCCAGCTCAAGCTATTTTGCTGCCCCTGCTCCCACTTTGACTGCATGTGAGGGGGACCATTCTGTTTTCCCAATCGCACCCCCTTTTCCTGTTCCATGCCACTGAATGAAAAGAAAGGAAGAAACTAAAATTAGGGAAATTACGATGGTGGGAAACATGTGCCCACCCCTTTGGGGCAAAAAGGTCTTGGATAGAGATAAGAACTGGGTTCCCTCCATGAGAGATTTCCTAAGTGCAGGGTTCCCCTGCTCCATACAGGGGAGCAGATATTTTTTGGCTTCATTCACTTGTACGGAGCAAGGGGAAGAGGCCTGTGATCCAGGAAACCAGGGGGAGGGACACATAGTTGCCCCACAACTCAGATCCTGTTGTCCCAAGGGTCTTGGATGGGAGGGGATTGTAATTTCCCCCTGAAAGATTTCCTATCTAACCAAGAATTCAGGCATCCCAAACAGCCTGTTAGGTTGGGCTGGGCTTTGCCTGGGGGAAAACTGCCTTACTGACAGGGTGCATCACCCATATTTTTAAAAAGAATAAAATACACTGATTTGCATAACATTTGCATATTCTAGGTATAGATGCAAATTTGGAATAATAACTATAATTCGAATAGAAATACAGTACATTTCACCCTAGTGTGGAGGACTGTGTCTGTCTAGGTGACCTGTGTGCCTTGCCCAGTCTGCTGTAGATGGGCAACTTCCAAGGCCCAGCTCTTCCTTCTGATGGTCCTTTATCTTTAAACCAGACTTGGACTGGACAGACCTTCAAACAGAGGGAGCCTTCAGATAGAGGTTGGGTACTGTATGGAGAAAGGTTAACCTGAACCAGACAGTACACCTGGCAGCCATTTCCAAGCATCCAACTGCACATTTTCCAGCAGCCACAACCACAGGGATGGCTGCTGGCAGCCCCCTCTACAAACAGCCCAGCTCATGCTGGTCTCTCTCCGTGTACTCATGTAGTGGCTCACGCTGGCTCAGCTTGTCTGTGCGTGGAAAGCTAAGCAGGGTCAGACCTGGTTGTTACTTGGACGGGAGACCCCTCCTCTAGTTTCCTGCATTGAGCAGGGGGTTGGACTCGATGGCCTTGTAGGCAGGGCCGGTGCAAGGCAATTTGGTGCCCTAGGCAAGATCAGATATTTAGCGCCCCCCCCCCCACTTGAGCCCTCCCTCCAGCCCTATAGCCCATTATGAAATAAAAGTCAATTGGCAAAACCTAAAAAATTTATTAACATAAACATTGACAAACATACATAAAAAACATGTTGATGTAGTACCAATTTGCTATATAGAAAAATTCCTAGTGAAGTGTGACAGAAACTACATTTAATGTTTAAAACTTCATTTTCCTTGCCTTTTTCTTGGCAAACTGGCAAACCATTTCTTTAATGTCTAAAGAAGATGCTAACTCAGATTCAATTGAAATGGTTGCCAAGCCAACCAGTCTTTCTTGGCACATTGTTGAACGCAGATAATTTTTTATTAATTTTAATTTGAAAAAACTTCTTTCTTGAGTCCAACCCCCTGCTCAATGCAGGAAACTAGAGGAGAGGTCTCCCATCCAAGTAATAACTAGGCTTGACACATATGATATAGCAAGCTGTAATTTTTTTGTGCTAATGCAGATTCAACACAGGACTCATTTTTAATACAGCAGAAGTTGAAGGAGTAGAGAATTTGCTCCTACAAACACTGTGCTGCAGGCTAAATACAGCTAAGTTTCTTCTGGTACTGCACACAGTTTCTTCTGGAACTATATAGAAAGTTCACATTTAGAAAGCTCCTCCAACTTTGGTGCGAAACAGAAAGAAATCCCTACGTCAGCCTCCCCCAACCTGGTGCTCCCCAGATGGGTTGGGTTGCAACTTCCATCATTCCCAACCAGCATCACCATGCTGGCTGAGAATGATGGGAACCGCAGCCCAACCCATCTGAAGGGCTAGGTTAGGGAAGTCTGCTGTAAGTACACACGTGACCAAACTGCTGGTGGTAGAGCGCTCTCATCTATCATCCTACCAAGCAGCCAGGAGGGTTTGACCACCCTTCAGGTGCCAATGTGTGCCCAGATGGCTGTCCATAGGAGCTTGCTTGCATTCTGCTTACAGCTGATCAGTTCCAGACCCTGCTGGTCAGGATGCTGACAAAGGCCCAGTGCCAAAAGGTAGAGGAGGAGGAATGGGAGCAAGACAGCCCAATGGAGAGAAACAACCAAAGCTAGGAAGACAGCCAAACGCAGAGGACAGACACCTGTAGCACAACCTCCTTTTACAGGCTTTCTTGGGGCCGGGCCCTCTGGGGATCAGCCCTCACGTTAAGAATGATCACCTCTAGACCCTAGGGCAGCCTTCCCCAACCTGGTGCCCTTCAGATGTTCTGGACCACGTCCCAGCATTCCTAACCATTGGCCATGCTGGCTGAGGCTGATGGGAGTTGACATCCAACACATCCAGAGGGCACCAGGTGGTGCGGGGGAGCCTGTCCTATGGCATGTTTACCAGGAAGCAAGTCTCACAGAGCTGAGTGGGTACAAAGAAGCCCATACAGAGGCAGCACACTTGTTCCCAGATTTGCAAAATGGTCAGCTACCAGGTGCACAAGAGGCCCAAGGTCTCAGCGGCTGCCCCCTGCTCTGAACTCCCAGCTCAGCCCCGTGAACTGAGGCAGCAAAGGCATGCTGGGCATCTTCTCACAGGCCCATCTCCTCCATCTACCTGCCCAGGAACAAGACAATTTGGCCTGATTATCCGCTGGAGCCCTATTTAGAGAAGGGACCCGCCTGCGTTCGTTTTCCTGCTCCTGACTCAAAGCTCCGGAGGATTTCCCCTGGCAAGAGCCCCCAGCAGGGCGCCTGCTTTGTTCGGTAGCACGTCCAGGCAAGAAGGGAGAACTTCTTCCCGGCAGCACGTCCAGGCAGGGAAAGCCCCCTCTCTTTCTGGGGCCCCGGGGAGCTGCCAGTCCAAGGGCGGGTTTCAGCAGGGGCAGGCAAGCCAGGGCTTTAAACTACAGCTTCCAGCCAGGGATGCTGGGAGCTGTAGTCCCTTAGAACAGCCTCCCCCAACCCGGCACCCTCCAGTTCGGTTTGGCCGCAGCTTCCGGGCTGCCTGGGGATGATGGGGGTCGCAGTCCCACACAGCCAAGGGGCACCAGGTCGGGGAAGACCGGGCCAGGAGGTCCCCGAAGGCCTCGCCCTCCCTCAGCCACCGCAGGAACGCCACCCCAGGCCGGGACCTGAAAGGCTGGCCCCTTCCCACCGCCCGACGGGGGAGCTGTGCGAGGCTAGTACCCGGCGGCCACAAGGTGGAGGCGGAGGGGCGGCGAGCAACTCAGGACTCAGCTCGGCCGGCCAAGCGGGCCACTAGGTGCCTCCGCACGCCCTGGGGCCACCGCGCCCGGCCTGGGCTGGAGCGCAGCCGCTGCGCCGGGCGGCACAGCAAGCAGCAGGGGCAACGCGGGCACCGACGCAGCCTCTCCCGGGGCCGCCTGCAGCCCGTCCTGCCGCTCGGGGGAGCATTGCAGCGCTCATATCTCCGGAATGCGGGCGGGCGCGGGGCTGGGGCCGGGCGTGGGCACGCGGGGAGACGGTGCTTCCCTCCCTCCTGCCTGGAGGCCGATCCTCGGCCTCGCGTAGCACACAGCCCCCGGGCCAGCGGCGATTCCAGCAGCCGGAGAGGGGAGGAGGTGCCTTGAGGAAGGGGCGTCGTCGTCCGGTGGTGGGGGCGAGGAATCGTGGGATAGTTTTTGCGCCCCCTTTAGCCATGCGCTCTAGGCAGCAGCCTAGTTCACCTAGCGGTAGCGCCGGCCCTGCTTGTAGGCCCCTTCCAACTCTATGATCCTATGACCTGCGTATACAATCATAGACCAGCCCTAAGCATGCACCCACCAAGTCACCCCATCTCCCCCAAAGTCTTGTCCCTCATTATGACATCCCAAAGGAAGGGAGTAACTCCCAAGGAACTCAGAAGTGGGCACTCTGTGACTGCGGTGGCATGCTCCTGAGACAGAGTAATGCAGCCTTCTCCAGTAACGGCCCCCTCCAGATGTGTTGGACTGCAGTTCCCATCATCCCCCAGCAGCTAGGGGATGGTCCGACACATCAGGAGGGTGCTAGGTTGGGGAAGGCTAAAGTAGTGTGCGAAGTCATTTGCTCCCAAAGCAGTCGGCGCAAATAATGACGCACAACTCCATTGTGGCAACCACCACTTCCCTAGGCAGACAATAGTTCGAAAGGAATTGAAGGTATTGTTGACAGAACCATCTTTGTCAACGGGGCACACACGTTTGTTTCTCTTGTCCAACGGTCATCTCTGCTGTAACAGGTTTTTGAAGCACTACCAACGCCTGCAAAAACTTTGCACAGAAATGACAGTAAGATGAATTTCCGCAACAATGCGTCCATCACACCACTTTCAACACTCTGAAAAATCTATTGTCTGTCTCCATCCTGTGTTGTGCTTCAGAGCGGGAATGCATTATGCCTTCCTTGATCTTCCCAGTTCTCTAGCAAGCTCACTTATGTTTTAATGCAGGGGTGGGGAAACTTTTTTTTCTGTCCAGGGCTGCATTCCCTCAAGGGTAATCTATCAGGGGCTGCACTGCCAATGATGGACAGGACTGAAGCCAGTGATGGGTGGAGCCAGAACCAAACATGGGTGGGGCCACCTCTTCTCTGTCTTTCTGCCACCCTCTTCTCTCTCTCTCTCTTCCTCCCCAACCCAGTGGGTTGCCAGAGGAGGGGCAACTCGCTCTTGCCAGATGTCTGAACTGGCCATTTGCAGAGGACTTTCGAAATTAGGCCAAGGGCAGCAAGAGGACCCCACTTTAATGATTAAGAAATAAACACTGATTGTTCTCTGGCAAATAAGTTCCCATCCCCTAGCAAAGAGGGAAAGGGTTGCTAGTAAAGCTGTTACCAACTTAAAGAAATGTTAGTCAGTTTTAATGGATGAATCTATCCATTGATTAAAGCAGCTTCAGTCTGAATAATAATAAAACAGGAGCTTTGAATTTTATTTTTATTTTTTTTTAAATTTCGTTTTGAGAAATATGCAAGAACATGTTGCAACAAGCTGTCTTAGAAGAAGTATTCTTTTGTATGCCTCTTCTAAGATGCAGTGTGCCACTTGAGGTTGTTGGGGGGCGGGGTTTGGTAAGGACTCATATGTTTCGGGTGCAATCCTATGCATATTTAGACAGAAAAAAGTCCTGGCTGGCTGGGGAATGCTGGGAGTTATAGGACCTTTTTCTGTCTAAACATGCATAGGATTGCACCCTCAGATAGTTAACAGTTTAGAACTATGTTGTATGATTAATGCAGGGAACATTTTAGTTGGTCAAAAGGTTTTTAACTGAGTAATTTAATCGATTGACTAAACATTTTAGCACCTATTGCCAGCTCTGGACCCAGAGACAGTTGTGCTAACTACTTAACAGCTCCTGGATGGATGGACACACACACACACTCAGGATTCATGTCTCTTGCTTCTGAGAAATTCATTCATCCACCCTGTTCCTCCACTTGCTGTTGTAAGCAGGATTCTCCATTTTTGCCTGACAGCAGGCAGATGAAAGAATCTCCGGGGTCCACAATGCTGTATCTCTGACCCAGAGCTGTGAAAGCAATCATGGCAGTCTCCAAGTCAGGAACTAGCAACCCCTCTCACTTTTTTGAGTACCAAAGGAGTTGAATGCATGGATTAGACGCAGGGCTCTCTAACCTTGGGTCCCCAGATGTTGCTGGACTACAGCTCCCAGAATCCCTTGCCATTAGCCATGCTGGCTGGGTATGCTGGGAACTGTAGGCCAGCAACATCTGGGGACCCAAGGTTGGAGAGCCCTGGGTTAGAGAAACTGTGAGCAATTTGTTGTATGGATCCTCCAGGACAGGGCTCTCCAACCTTGGGTCCCCAGATGTTGCTGGACTACAGCTCCCAGAATCCCTCGCCATTAGCCATGCTGGCTAGGTATGCTGGGAGCCGCAGGCCAGCAACATCTGGGGACCCAAGGTTGGAGAGCCCTGCTCCAGGATGTATTCCCATGGTAGAGTCTATCCAGTCTCATACAGATGTTCTTGGAGGATACTGATTGTCTAGATCCATTCCAGTCTGGGTTCCAGCCTAGTTCTGAAACAGAATCGGCCTTGGTTGCCCTGATGGATGACTTTTATCAGGAGAACAGTGTGACTCTGTTACTCCTGCTGGATCTCACGGCAGCCTTTGATACCATTGATCATGGTATCCTCCTGGATCGCCTCTGTGGACTGGGAGTTGGGGGCACTATATTGCAGTGGTTCTGCTCCTATCTATAGGGCAGGTTCCAGAGAATAGTGTTGGGGGACTGTATGTCACCCCTCTGGCAGTCTTGCAAAGGGGTGGTTCAAGCACCATCTTGTCTCCAATGCTGTTCAATATCTAGCTGAAGCTGTTGGCTGCAGTCATTAGGGGATTTGGGGGCAAGGTGTCATCAGTATGCTGATGATGACACCCAACTCTATTTCTCCATTACATCTGAATCAGGAGAGGCTATGCACAACCTAGATCTGTGCTTGAAAACAGTGGTGGGCTGGATGAGGGCCAGTAAGCTGAAGCGGAATCCTGATAAGATGGAGGTGCTGTGGGCAGGGCCGGTGCTACCATTAGGCCAACTAGGCAGCTGCCTAGGGCGCAGGGCTAAAGGGGGCGCCAGAAACACCTTGGGGGAAAAAATACAGCGCTCAAGTGGGAAGGGGGGGCGCTAAATATCTGATCTTGCCTAGGGCACCAAACTGCCTTGCACCGGTCCTGGCTGTGGGTGAGTGGTTCCCAGGTCCAGGAATTAGGGGAATTACCAACTCTGGATGGGGTTGTACCCCCCTGAAGGAACAGGTTCACAGTTTGGGGGATGCTCCTAGTTCCATTGCTGTCACTGGAGTTCCAAGTGAACTATTCCAAGAGTGCCTTCTAGAAGCTTAGGGTGGTACACCAACTGCACCCATTCCTGGACAGGGATAGCCTGGCCACTGTGACCCACATATTGGGAGGGGTTGCAGGCTATGCTAAGCCGCCCTGAGAATAAGCCACCGTGGGCTCACTGAACAACCCACAGTACTCCTGACAGACAATCGGGCATGTGGCAGCTTGGCATGGCTTCTTTCTCCCTCAGTCCTCCCACCGCTCCAAGCATGCATCCCAGCTGCCTTTGGGGCACAACCTCACTCAGATCCTCATATTCCTGATGGCCGAGAGCTCCTCCCCACCCTCCAATCACTACATAGCTGTCAAATCTACACGTTGCACAGCACTACATCTTAGAGCCTCATATTCCCCACAGAGGGAAACCTACCTCACTCTGATTGCTACCCCTTTTCCGAGCAATTTTAACATTGGCAACCCTTTCCCCGCCCCCGGTCCTTCAAATCTGCACAAATGGGATTAGTATTTTATTTTTTATTTTTCATTCCTTAGGATTTGCACAAATGGGATCTGTATTCCCCCACCCCACCCCAGTTTCATAAGTGTGCACATTCGCAGGATGGCAGCTTACATTCTTAAGTTGTATCGGTTTGGCAGCAGCTAGTTCAGTGCTCTTGATCAAGCACATCGATTTACCCTCTGCATGTCTAGAAATGCCACCTATCAAATTCCCCCTTTCATAACATGGTGAAATGCCAGCTGTCAAATTCCTTCTCCACTTTGGTGCTTCCCTACAGTGAACTCCAAAAGGGGCAGCTGAACAAGATGGGTGCCTTTGCTGTGGGTGTAATTACTGCGGGAGTACATGGAGCTCATTTCTGCTTTGCTAATTTAATGAACAATGAAGCATACGAATAAAATAGGAAAATATGCCTTGCTGCAGTCCTGCAAATGTGCACACTTCTGCAGGGCCGAAGATGGAAAAAAAAACACATGAACCCATTTGCACAATTTTTATGGACCAAAGAATTTAAAAAAAAAAAAAAAAAAAAGAGCTGCCAACATGATAGGGACATTGCCAAGTGTCAATGCAGTATCGGTGAAGGGGTAGACACCGACAGCACCGACAGCAGAGTGGATGGCGGAAGCACTAGCAAGATCGCAAGGAGCAGCCAGCTCTTGCCAAGCGGCACTCTCGCTGTTTTAAACAACCCACGCTGAAGCGACTCTGCCAGGTTTTGACATTGCAACAAGCCACCCTAAACAACCCTGCTACAAGCCATGGGTTCTCAGGGTGGCTTGTCTGTGAAACAACGGAAAAGACACGTTGGGTTCAGCCAGTCATGCTAAGACACCCTGCAGTCACCACATGGTGACAACCCACCGTGGCTTAGCGTGACATGCGAACCAGGTTACTGGTAACCTCAAGGTTGGATTACTCTAATGCGCTTGATATGGGGCTGCCCTTAAGGCTGGTTTGGAAGCTGCAGCTAGTGCAGAATGCAGAGGGGAGGTTACTGACTGGTGTGCCTTACCACACACATGTTACACCTGTGCTAAAGGATCTACACTGGCTGCCAGTCTACTACTGAGCTAGGTTTAAGGTGTTGGAATTTGTGAAGGACCCAAGCAGGTCCTTTGCGCGAGTTCGGGACAGAAAGGGTTAACCAGCATGGAGGAAACCCTTCCCTTGCGGTTCTAGCCGAAGCTAAAGCCAACCGTGACCTGAATTGACACAGGGAACAGACTAAACAAGGAGTCTACATATGTTTACAACAACTTTAATGGAGTGGAACTAATATACTACAGGAATTTCACAGCATAAACAGATGAGTCACAATGGGGATCAATTGAGCGTAGGGGTAGGCTAAGTAACAGGCTTACTAGATACAAAGTCACAGAACACCAGAGAACCTAACTTACTAGTCTCGGTCTCTCCTGAGGGCGATCACCGGCGCCAGCGCCCGGGGCTGGAGGGCTGTTTGCTGACCGAGTCAGGGGCTTGATCCGTGCAAAGCGTGCACCAGCTTCCAACAACCTTGAGGGTCAGAGGTTTGCCCAGACCACTTCTCCAGACCCCTCCCAGTCCCAGGTGATTCGCCAGGTGGGTTCCCACCCGCAGAGGGGTGGTACCAGGTGGGTGTTCTCGAGGATCATCTTGCAGCTCTTTGAGACTATAAGATGTTTTCCACCTCTTTGGGGTGAATTGCAAATGTGCCCCTTTGTGTAGATGTAGATGTGTTCTGGTTGTGCCTCCCTGGCCCAGGGTGAGGATTATGCAGGGTGGGGGGCTTATGCAGAGGAAGGAGAAATGGAGCACAGGAAGGAATGAAGTTATGACCACATTCCAGGAATGGGCCGTCAGGCTTTCTCTCCACACAATTAATATACAGAGCCCTATACAACTCAGGACCGGGTTACCTCAATGCATGTCTCCCCCTATACCAACCTCCCAAGCCATTACAAACTTCAGGGGGGGCTCTCTTGTCTACACCACAGCCTACGGATTTCCAATTTCTGTTTGGTGGCGACATGGAGATGGACCTTTGCTGCGATGGCACCCTCCCAGTAATGATCTCTCCTCTGAGAGAAATCAGGCCCCAATGGTGGCGTGTTTGAGGCGCTGATTGAAAATGTAGCTATTTGCTTTGGCATGAGCTATCTTTTTGTACCAGCCTCATGATACTATTGTGTTGTGTGGTCTTTTTTGTCTGTTCATTTTTTGTTCTTTTGTAAACCACTTTGGGATTTGTTTCAAATCAGAAGCGATATATAAATATTGCTAATAAAGGAATGAATGAATGAATAAATAAATGGCAGAAATGACACTAACGGTGCACTCCTATACATGTCTAATCAGAAGTAAGTCCTATTAAGTTCAATAGGTGGGCACAGCTAAAAGCGTAGTCTTACAGTGACTTAGAACTCATTCCTGAGTTCATGCACAGAGAGGCTCAGGCTGTAAGAATGTCTTTTAGGCTGCAATCCTATTCACACTTACTATTCACACTTCAGCCCCACTGAACACAGCGGGTCAACATTTTTAAAAAAATATATATTATTACATTTATATCCCACCTTTTTTCCTCTTTACAAGGAGCCCAAGGTGGCTTACACAGTCCTCCTCCTCTCTATTTTATCCTCACAACAACCCTGTGAAGTAGGTTAGGCTGAGAGTCCGCGACTGGCCCAAAGCCATCCAGTGAGCTTCGTGGCCAAGTGGGGACTAGCACCCGAATCTCCTGAGCCCCAGTCCCACACTCTAACCACTGCGCCACGCTGGCTCTCATGCATAGGATTGCACTGCTGGTCTGGAATGCATGACATGGACATTGTTAATGCAGGACAGATGGCGGAATAATAGCCATGTAAAAACAGAACATGAGCTCTAGCCAATGGAAGTCTTGCATTCTATTTCAAACATGGGTAATATGAACACATGTGGACCTCTGAAGATGATGTATCGCATCAGATCATTGGACCACCTTACCCAGCCTGGAGATCTGAAAGCCTTTTGACTTGGGAGGCTGGGAATTAAACTTAGGACCTCCTGTCCTGTATGCAAAGCATGTGCTCTACCACTGAATCACGGCCCACTTTCACAACAAGGGACTGATTTAACTCTCACATGTGAAAACACTAACAAAATGTAAATATATACACTGGGTAGCATGTATATTCCTTTTAAATGAGTTCCCTGCAGCTTTGCATCTCACCTTAAGGGTACAATACAAACCCTGTTTACTCAGAAGGAATTTCCACTATTTTAAGTGGGAAATAAGTGTGTTTAGAATTGCATATCTACTCAGAAGTAAGTCCCATTGAGCTCAATAGGGCTTACTCTCACATAAGTGGGTACAGAATTGCAGCCCAGCCTAAGGCATTCATACCTTTCAGAGATTGCATAAGAAAAGTTCAAATGTACTGTCACAACTCCTGTAAAAAGGCTTCCATCCTTGTTCTATACAGCAGAGAGGAGTCACCATAGTAGGCTGTGCAGCATTACTTCTATGGATGGTTTCTGGAAAAGTCACATCTGCCCGAGCCATTTCCCATGTTTCCAGCTGATCGAGCAGGAGGAGCACAACTGCACAAGTAACTGCTATACAGAGTAGTCCCAGACTCAGAGCCGTGTGCCTTGCTGGACAACTCACAGCTGAATGTGGGAACTTCCTCCATCACATAGCACAGCGCATAGTTAAACTATGGAATTCATTTCCATGAGATGTAGTGATGGCCACCAATTTGAATGGCTTTAAAAGGGGAGTGGACAAATTCATGGAGGAGAAGGTTATCAATGGCTACTAGTCCTGATGGCTATACGCTGCCTCCAGTATCAGAGGCAGTACGCCTATGTACAGCAGTTGCTGGGGAACATAGGCAGGAGGGTGCTGTTGCACTCATGTCCTGCTTGTGGGTTCCCCACGGGCAGCTGGTTGGCCACTGTGAACAGAATGCTGGATGAGATGGACCCTTGGCCAGATCCAGCAGGGCTCTTCTTCTGTTCCTCTGTTAAAACACATTGATTGTGCTCAAGACTAAAGGGGAGTGCAATGAAAGCTGTCTCCTATCCGCGACAGCCATTTCTCATGTGCAGTTGTACAACTTGAGGTGAGAGCCTTAAAGCAAGGAGTAACATGAACTCAGCCTCAACATTCATTCAATATCCCCCCCCCCCCCCAGACAGTAAGCTCTTCGGGGCAGACACCCTGTACTCTGTAGACTACCACGCACTTCAAATTGTGCGTGTGAACTTCCAGAAAGTAATCACAGAGGCCTCTCCCTTCAACAAGTAGTGAATCGTGAAGTCACATCCAGTTGGGATTATCTGATCCACTGCATAATAGCCGATTGTCTGTGTGATCCCTTCCATCGGATAACCGACAACCATCATGCTGGATTGAGGGGAGTGGGGGCAGCAGTCCACCCACAAAGTGACCTTTTATGTGAGTAAGACTAGAGTATGATTTGTGCCTTTTCTTAAAAGAAAAATGGTTCACTGCTAGCGCTGCTGGGGGTGATGAACAGGTTTGGGTTTGTTTGTTTTTTAAGAGGGACAGGATCGACCCCCAGGTACCACCCCACCTTCCCCAAATTTGGAGGACGGGCAGGGGGCAATCCAAAGGAGAAGTGCACAGAGACAGAGACAGAGAGACAGAGAGGAGTCTCCAGCAGCCTCAGCCCCTGGGGAGACATTCCACGCTGCAGCTGCAGCCCCGACACCACCTCCGCCAAGCCCGGGGTCGTAAATTACTTTCCCCCTCCTTCCCGCAAAACTCACGAACCAGCCAATAGCACAGCGTCCATCAATAACCCTGTCAAGAGCCAGCCAATGAGGTGCAGCCCTAAATCAGGGCTGTCAGCTCAGCCAGCCAATGGCAGCAGCCGAGCCGTAAATCTGCTAAAAGAAGAGAAAGGGAGGGGGGCTAAGAATCGATTTGTGCTGAGGCCTCTGGAAAGGGAGGGGGAGTGAAGAAGCACAGGGGGGGGGGGGCGGACAGGCACACAAGACACACACAGAGAGAGTTAAGCAAAGAGTATGGGGAAGAAGCTACCATTCATTCTATATATTGGGGCAGGTAGACACTACTATTTGGATGACAGCTACAGGTATGCAGGTAGCTGCATTGTACCTACATACTGAGTTAAGACCACTGGTCTATCTAGCCCAGTACTGTGGACACTGACTGGCAGTGGCTCTCCAGGGCCTCAGACAGCAGTCTTTCCCAGTACTACCTGGAGATGCTAGGGATTGAACTGGGGACCTTTTCTGGCATGCAAAGCATGTGCTCTGCCCCTGAGCTACAGCCCTTCCCCTTATTGAAATCTCAGCCCCTCGTGCTGGAGGCAGTGGGGAGGGAACTATGGGGGCGGGCGTGTATCTCCATTCAGATCCACTTGTTAATGTTAATAAAGGGTTTGGGGAGAAGCTACTTACAGGAAAGGTGGGTTGTTGGCACCTGTCCCACAAGAGTGTCACTGGAAATGGAGTTCGCGGTCATGAGCCAGCATCCAGTAACCTTTAGAATCTCCCAGCAACTCTAGTTACATCATAATGCAGAGCAAGCTTAGGAGATTCCCAGAGTAGCGCCCTCCTTAGCTTCTAGCAACAAGCGCTCTATTTACTATGTCCTGTTTGTGGGTTTCCCATGGGCAGCTGGTTGTCCAGTGTGTGAATGGCATGCCGGACTAGATGGACCCCTGCTCTGATCCCAGCATGGCTCTTCTTATGCTCTTATACCCCAGTTCTTCCCCTTAAACTCCTAGCAAAAACACACACACACACGTATAATCAGGATCTACATTTCCCCCATGTTACTCTCCTTCTCTCCCCACACCTCTGTGTCACGGCTTAATTTATTAATTATTTCATTTATATCACGCCTTTTTTCCTCCAAGGAACCCAAGGCAGCTTCCCAAGTTTGGGGGGGCGGAGGAGGGGGGCAGGGGAGATCACAGATCAGCCTTTTACAGGATTGGGTTCCTTCGGTGGGGGGGAGTACTGGTGTCTTTTTATATTTTTATAACATCTATGTATGTACAAATATACTAGGGAAACACCCAGAAAGGAAAGTGCTTGAGAAAAGCATGCAGGCCTTGGAACAACCTCTATCCAAGCTACTTCCTCCACTTGCATAACTCAAACTTTTGTTTCCTTCACTCGCTAATTCCTTTTCAAATTGTTTCCTTTAGCCACACACCGAAAGCAGTGATGTGTCTAGTAGCCAATAGCCACCAACCATCAAAAATATGCATCTTCTAGCCATTCGTGCAATTGAAGAGGCATGGTTTGTTATTCATTAAACAGAAGTCTAGATATGGTCCTCTCTTTAGCTGGCATAATTCCATAGCGTTCCCATTAAACTAGGTGCCCATATCTCTGTTCCCCTATAAATAACCTGCCCCCACTCCACGATCACTCTAGTAATATCTTTCCAGATATTTTTTACCCCTGGAACACAGTTGCAGTGCCAAGACTCATCCCTGGGAGACATGAATATAAGGAAGAGAGTGTTCCTGAGCACATACAAACGTGCCTCACTGAGAAAACACTACAAAAGCTTCCACAGATCTGAGATAAACAGCACAAGCCTATATATGTCTACTCAGAAGTAAGTCTCACTGAGTTCAATGGGGCTTACTCCTAGGTAAGTGGGTATAGGATGGCAGTCTAAAGGACCAGATGAAATCCCCAACCACTTGTCGCACATTAACAATCACAGATTTCATAGATCATAAGAGTTGGAAGGAGCCTACAAGGCCATCGAGTCCAACCCCCTGCTCAATGCAGGCAACTAGAGGAGGGGTCTCCCATCCAAGTGTGGCGTAGTGGTTAGAGTGTTGGACTGGGACTCGGGAGATCCGGGTTCTAGTCCCCGCTCGGCCATGAAACTCACTGGGTGACTTTGGGCCAGTCACTGCCTCTCAGCCTAACCTACCTCACAGGGTTGTTGTGAGGATAAAATGGAGAGGAAGAGGAGGATTATGTAAGCCGCCTTGAGTTCCTTGTAGGAAAAAAGGCGGGGTATAAATGTAATAAATAAATAAATAATAACCAGGCCTGACCCTGCTTAGCTTTCCACACTCAGACAAGCTGAGCCAACGTGAGCCACAGGCCTCCTCTAACATAGTGGGTGCACACACATACAACTATACCTCACATCCCAAGGATATTACACATTTTCCCACAGAGCCAGTATCACACATTTAGGGTGTGATAACATACTCCTATAGCATGTTTTAGACAGAAAGAAGTCCTCCAGCTGACAGCATTCCCCAGCCACCGTGGGATTGTGCCTTTAGCCTCATTACAATTCACTGGCATGGGGCGGGTGGTGGGCATTGGTGCCTAGAGTAGAGATGGGCTAACATCCATTTTGCATGGTCTACTCTCTCTCTCTTTTTTTTACTGGAACCTCCATGGTTCATCCACCAATGTGCTTTAAACTTTCAAAGCAAGAGTACTCACTGAGGATCCCTTATAGTGTGATCCTATGCATGTCTACTCAGAACTAAGTCAAATTGTGTTCAGTGGGGATTACTCCCAGGTAGAAGATTGCACCCTAAGACAGTCAAAACAAAGAATCTGTATTCATTGCCCTTGTGTATGTAATTAAAATTGTAAAGTACCTTGAGTGCCTTTGCAGAAAGGCGGTGTAGAAATGTATTAAATAAATAACGAATGAATGGAGCCAGTGTGGCCTAGTAGTTAGAGTGCTGGACCAGGACTCTGGCAATCTCGGTTCTACTTCCCACTCGGCCATGAGGCTTACTGGGTGACTTTGGGCCAGTCACTGACTCTCAGCCTCACCTACCTCACAGGGTTGTTGTGAGGATAAAGTGGAGGAAGGTTACATAAGCCACCTTGGGTTCCTTGCAGGAAAAAGAGGGTTTTGGGGTAGGTGTGGGGAGTGTTAGAACGAGGAATAAGGACTGCTTAACACTTTCTCCTCTGATGGTTTTTCCATTCAAAATCACTCTCTCCCCCTTTCTCCCAGCTGCTTTTCTATCTGCCAGGGAAAAGATATGGGTGCCAGTATCTTTTCTTCCTCCCATGAATGGAAAAGGGGAGAAGCCATGGCTCAGTGGCAAAGCACCTGCTTTGCATGCGGAAGGATCCCAGGTTCGATCCCCGGCATCTCCAGGCAGGACTGGAAAAATTCCCACCCGAAACCCTGGAGAGCCGTTGTTGCCAGTCAGTGTCGACAATACTAGACAGACCAGTCGTCTGACTCAGTATAAGGCAGCTTCCTACGTTCCTAAAAGCAAGCTGGGGGTGGGTTTGAGGCTGCAATCCTATACTCACTTATCTGGAAGTCTCATACTCAGTGGACTTGTTCTGGACTTTTTTCCTGTCTAAACATGCATGGGATTGTGCCCTTATTCAATGTGAGGGTTGGTGCAATTCTTTTTCTCCTTTCGCTGCCTTCCTGATTTCTTTCTCCATTTCAAGTTTATCATCAGAGTTTTGTTCAGGTGAAGAATACTATATTACATTTTGGGCCTGGCTATTTTGAACCACAGTGATGATTCTTCTTAAATTTTATACTTTTAACAAACTGCATTTTTTATTTGTCAGACAGAGCAATTTATTTTATTTATTTATTATATTTATACCCCGCCTTTTATCCTGCAATGAACCCAAGGCAGCTTACATAATCTTTCTCCTCCTCTCCATTTTATCCTCACAACAACCCTGTGAAATAGGTTAGGCTGAGAGTCAGTGACTGGCCCAAAGTCACCCAGTGGGTTTCTCAGCACCCTTGTCAGTCTGCAGATTCTGTATCCAGGTAGATCCCACTGATTCTCGCTCTTCCATCTGCTTTCTGATGTGTTCACTGTATCTATGTTTTCTTTTAATACTTAGCGCTCCAATTCTCCCATGTTGGCCTGGAGGCATCTGGCATCTGCATATAAACACCTACACAAGGGCACCCTTCTCCAAATGTCCTTTCCATGTGCAAGTTTCCCCTGCCACTCTCTTTAAACAGCTGTCATTTCTTTCAGTATGCATCTTGCCATGTTCTTCTACCTACTCTGTCTCCAACGGAAGAATCCAAAAGATACACCATCCATCCCTAAGGGATGAGTTAGTGTGAACTGGATGCTCCTCGGCCTTCCTCCACCAGAACTCATTTGAACTTTTCGATATTAAGTGCCAGCAGTCTGGTTCCATTATGGGTGCAGAACCCTCGGCCCTCCAGGGTTTCGCAGATGGCCCCACCCTCTTTCCCTGGCCCCACCCCCTTTCCCCCAACCACCAATCATTTGGTGGTTTCCCGGCTTTTGTGCAGTTTCCCCCCATTCTAAAAGGCTGAAATGCCTCACCAAAGCCTTAGTTACTGGCAGTAAAAGCTTGAAGCTACAATATACTGGTATTTCAGCTCTGCCTGCCGTTGCCTTCGGCCCTGCCCACCACTGGAATGTGGCCCCTGAGAGCTTCTCCAAAATGGAATTTGGCCCTTGGGCTGCAAGAAGTTTGACACCCCTGCACTATGGCATGTCTCTTTGTACAGGCTCAACTAGTCCCAATATCTTCCGGTGTTTAACAGAGGCCTGGTCTACACATGCAGCAGAATAAGGTGGTAGAATGCTGAGGCGGTAGTGGGTTGTACCATCTCAGACTGCAGGTGGTGGGGGAGCATCACACATTTCCAAATGCTCCCTCGTCTTCAAAGCTCCCCGGCAACAGAAAACCAGCACAGCAGACAAAGAACCTTTCTCCCTGTTAGTTTCTCTTTTCAGGCAGCTTTTTATGTGTGGAAGCACTCCAAAATGTGACACACACACACACACCTGCCATAGTGGCACAGTCCACTCCTCACACCTCAGCATTCTAACATCTCATAATGGGCATTGTGTGTGCCCATCTTGTAAGAGTAGACTTGCAAGCCACACAGTAAGTATATGCAGTTGGACTTTTCCCTTAGGGTCTGTCAAACAGCCACTTACCCTATGGCTGGTTTACTGATGTAAAAATAACCTGGAAGGAAAAAGTGGGAGGGAGTACAGGCAGGAAAAGACTGCAATTTAGTGCAGGTGGGTTATGCAAGGCTCATTCTTTGGGCTTGCACTGATCCTGCTGGTTCCGTCTCTCATTTCAGCGGGCAGGAATTAGCGTATCCCATTCTCTTCTCTCCCCCTGCCCCCCCCCCCATCCCTCTAGAAACAATCTAAGCTTTCCCTAGCCAGGCAATCTTAATATTTCACTTAAGGTGGCCAAATGCCGAAGGCTGCTCTTGAGTGAGTCCAAAACTGAGTTGCTTTAAGCCAGGTCGGCCAAAGACAAGCCCCACACTCAATCCTATGGCTGCATCTGATAGTTTCTTATGTTTTCCAGATGTCCCTTATTTCCAAAAGCTTGCAACGATAAAGCAGTGAAATCTCTGAAGACCCATCCAGACAGCAGCTTCCTGTGCGGACTGTGGGATGTGCCCAGCAAAAGCAAGGTATCCACCACCACCACCCCTCCGCCCTCATCCTCACATAGCCGGAGAAGCCAGCCTTTGTACAGTACAGCCCTCAGTGGCCAATCTCCTGAGTTGTGTGGGCTGAAGCCCCCTGCATATCTGGATTGAGGGAGTCTAGAATGCTAAATCAGCTCTCTTAAGGTGATTGCTTTGCAGAGAATTGAAAGCATTTTGAAAGAGGGTTTGCTTCTTCCCCTTATTGCCGCTTGTAAACACAGTATGCAGGTTTTTGCATTGTTTCACAAACCTGTACTTGTCAGCACTGTAGCGTACTGTCTCTCAAACCACCTTCAGCTCTCTAAAAAAAACCTGTTGCCTTTCGCTGGCCTAAGGTATCACTGCACTTTTATCCTCTCCCTGCCCTCTGCAACAGTTTAACATTGTTACTCTCTGGGAGCTTATTTTGAAGCGATACCCTTTATTCTAGAGTAGGGTGGCCAGATGCAAAAGAGGACAGGGCTCCTATACCTTTAATAGTTATATAGGACAGCAATTAAAGGTGCAGGAGCCCTGTCCTCTTTTACATCTGGCCACCCTACCATTTACCAAGTGGTAACTTAACTGGTGGTGATGGTGGTGGTGGGGAATACAACAATCTCAGGAGCTGATGATTTGTAGTATCCCAGGGCATGATCCGAAGGCACGTGATGCAGCAGCAGCAACCTTGCTGCAGCTAAGCAGATCTGGTCAGGATCTGGATGGGAGGATGCCTTAAGCTCCATGGAAGAAGGGGCTGGATATAAATGAAATATTCTAAATGTTTAGGAGAATATTATAGCTCCCCTGCATTTCATAGATCATAGAGTTGGAAGGAGCCTACAAGGCTATCGAGTCCAACCCCCTGCTCAATGCAGGAAACTAGAGGAGGGGTCTCCCATCCAAGTAATAACCAGGCTTGACCCTGCTTAGCTTTCCACACTCAGACAAGCTGAGCCAGCCATGGAATGCTGACTGAATGCAGATGTGTAGTCAAATTCTCCCAGTCAGGTTGATTGGCTCTACATGTGGTTGCATGTCCCACATGGTATAGTTTCTACTTGGTAAATGTTTGTCTGTATTCACACTTAAATATCCCAGATATGAATGCTCTCAATCCAGACCTTTCCCATATACCTTTGGATTTATTGATCTGGCAATCCTAGTTTATTTATTATATTTTTAAATCACCCATCTGGCCGGCCACCCTGGGTGATGTACAATCAAGATACATCACAGAGGGCTAGCCCTTGCTCATCTCCCAACAGACCTGAACAGAACCAGTCACTCCCTAGACCAGGAGCGGGAGAAGGTAGTTTGTGGTCCACCAGTGGACCACTGGCTAATTTCAGGTAGACCATTGTGCCTGCTGCTTGCAGGAATTCCTGCAAAGAAAAAAATTGTGCGGAAAATTCTGTCTAGGTGAATCATGGCCTGATCCAGCAAAGTATTTCATAAGTTCTTAAGAAGACTGCATTATTCTTTCTTTCTTTCTTATATTTAAGTGGAAGACCGACAACCTGGTCTTCTGCGCGGGTTCAATGCTAAGGGGGTAGCGAGTCCTGGGGCGGGCCTTCTCTGAGGTCCCCAGCGACTATCACCCTTAGCCCAGAACAAAGGGATAACTTATAGCCACAAAAGTATCTTTTATAAAACAAGTTTATTTACAAAATTACCTTCACAAACCCAGACACACGCCAGCAATACAGCTTATCAGTACGCAGGACCGGTGCAGGGCTGTTTGGCGCCCTAGGACCAAATTATATTTAGCGCCCACCCCTCTCGTGCCGTGGGGGGGGCTCCGGAGCAAAGCAGCCCTGCTCTGCAACCCCCCCCCGCGCCGCCGGCGCCGCCACCACCTACCTTCCCCCCCCCCCCCCCGCTGCTGGCTGCTGCTGCTGCTGCCGCCGCCGCCGCCTCCGACGTTTTTTTTTTTTCCTTTTGGAAAATTCAACGTTTAAAATTAATAATAAATAAATAAAAAGTGAGTGAACAAAGAGTGGCACTCCAGAGTAAACAAGCAGTGCGAAAGCCCTAGCCCCCCCCCCCGCGGGAGAGAGGTGCCCCCTTCTTTGTGCCCCCTGGTCTCTAGCCAGACCCACGCCTCCCCTTTTGGGCTGCCACCTCCTCCTCCTCCTCCTCCCCCCCTCGAGCCGCTCCGGAGGTGAGTTTCACTTTCCATTCCGCCTGGCGAGCCTCCACCCGAGCAGAGCGCTTTTTTTTTTTTTTTGCCGGGGCGGGGAAACCAGGGCAACAGGGCTGTTTAAGCCCTGTTGCCCTGGTTCCTCTGCCAAAACAACGCCGGTGGGGCTCCGGAAACGATGCGAAGGTAGGTAGGTAGGTAGGTAGGTGGCTGGTGGGCGGGCGGGCGCGCGGGCGCGGGGGGGAGGTGCAGCGGAGGCGGCAGCGGCAGGCGGGGAGGCGCAGCGGAGGCGGCAGGCGGGGCAGGAGCGCGCCGGCGGCGAGGAAGGAGCGCACCGTTTCTGCGCCCCTCTTCCGCCACGCGCCCTAGGCAGCCGCCTGGGTCTGCCTAGCGGTAGCACCGGCCCTGTCAGTACGGTACAAAGTAGCAAGCAAGAAGTCTCAAGGACACCGTGATTTCAGGGCTCTCAGCTAGTTAGTTCAGCTTGGACTCCAGCAGAGGCCCGGTCAACCTGCACTGCTGCTAGCTGGGTTCCCGGCGGAGCTCCGGTCTACCCAAGCGCCTAGCTGGGTTCCCGGCGGAGGTCCAGTCTACCCAAGCGGCTTGTGAGTGATTTCAGCTTGGTTTCCTGGGGGTCCGGTCAACCCAAGCGCCCAGTGATTTCAGCTTGGTTTCCCGGGGGTCCGGTCAACCCAAGCGACCAGTGATTTCAGCTAGCTGGAGCGTGCCGGGTGCTGCTACCCGGGGTTGTCGATCCTTCGTTCCCTTACCCCAGGCATGGGGCAAGATTGCTGGTCAGGTCCAACAACTCAGCTCCCTTGCGCAGGGTGTTTTATACCTTGGTGTTTCAGGTAGCCCCTCCCTCCGTGATCAGGTGGGTTGCCACCCTCCCTGAGGGGCGGCCTTTTGGGTCAGGTGGGGTGACGCCTTCCCCCCATGGGGTGGGGTCCCTTTGAAGCCACTTGCTTAATGGTCCCATCCTGTGGTGTTGAGTGGCCATTTCTTAGGGGTGCCGAAGTGTCTGCTCTGGAGAGGTATTCAAGTCTTATGTAGATGGGGCTGATATAGCGAGAGCATTGACAAACCTGGCGATGCTTCCTGTCTTCCCCCCTGGGGTGATTCTATGCAGATGTTGTTTGTCCCCTTTGGCCTCTGTGGAGACTGGCTGTCTCCCCCCCCCCCCCCCGTCTCCTTGCCCCCACCTTGGTGAGTGTGTGTGTGTCAGAAAGGGGGCTTAGGTTGGCTTTCTCCACAATTTATATCACGCCTTTTCTCCACTCCTGGATGTAGCTTCCTGCAGCTTCTTTGCATTTACATATGAGAGACCATTATGTGGGTCTCCCATGTAACATCTCATTTTGGCCCTTACGGTACTTAAAAGGAAGTTGAAAGGGAAAGCCGGGAGGCTCAGATCTCTTCAGGACACTTGGAGGTTATTTAAAACTGCTATAATAGAAGCTCAGATAAAATATAAACCACAGATCATGAAAGATACAAACAAGTCCAAGAGGATGATGCCGGTGTGGTTAACGAGCAGAGTCAAGGAAGCACGAAGGCTTCCTTGAAAAAGAAAAAGTGGCAATCTTGTCCAAAGGAGGAGAATAAAATTATGAATGGTGTGGGAGTATGGAGAGAGAGAGAGAGAGAGAGAGAGAGAGAGAGAGAGAGAGGAAAGTTTCTCGCATTCTCCTAGAACTAGAAGTCGGGAGTCACCCAATGACATTGACTGGCAGAAGATTCAGGGCAGACAAAAAGATGGCAGTTCTTCACAAAATGCACAATCAACTTATTTAATGTGTTGTGCCGCTGCCACTAGGCTTGGGGAGGGGCCAGTGGCTCAGTGGTGGAGCACCTGCTTTGCAATGCAGAAAGTTCCCAGGTTCTATCCCCGGCATCTCCAGGAACAGGCTGGAAATATTCCTGCCTGCAACCCTGGAAAGCTGGTGCCAGTCAGTGTCAACAATACTGGGCTCGATGGACCAGTGGTCTGGCTTCAGTATAAGGCAGCTTCCTAGGTTACTATGATGGTCACTGGCTTAGACAACTTTAAAAAGATTGGATACATTTCTGGAGGATGTCTGTGGCTACTAGCTATGGTGGTAGCTAAATAAATGCTCTGTATTCAGAGACAATGTTGGTTTGAACTCCAGACACAGGGGGACCTACAGTGGGAAATATGTGTTCTTGTCCTCATGCCCCTGCTTGTAGGCTTCCCAGAGGTACCTACACCTTCCCACTGGCTGACCACTGTTGGAAACAGGATGCTGTCCCAGTTAAGATTTGTATCTGACCCAATAGAGCTCTTCTTCTATTCGGGCTGGGTGGGGCTTGCCCCTGTTCCTCAGCCTCATTTTCCCAGTCTGCAAACTGTGGGCAGTCAAACTGTGGGCTTGAATGAAATAAGGAAATATTTATTGTCACAAGCTTAGGGGTGGCCATCACTTTTAGGGTTTAGAATCCTAAAGTATGGTTGAGAATCCTAAAAATACACACGGCAAAGATGGATATAAGCAGGGCTGGGTGTAATCTATGCCCAGATTATCCAAATTCTGCTCCAGGGCTGGGATTTAATTTAATTTGATTTTTTAAGTTTAGTTTAGTTTATTGCCAGAGTTCACTCAGCCACAGAACCCATGTTTAGCATGACCGGGCTTTATCTTGGGACATGCAAAGCAGTAATATAAGAATCCCCTTGAGCATGTACAATACAGGGTGAATTTCCCTAAATACTGAGGACTAAACTAGATGCAAGGTAAATGAGTCTCTGCATTTAAGGTGCAGGTTTTTAAAAGATGCAAATGGCATCATCTACAGCAGTGTGTGTGAGAGAGGGAGGGAGGGAGATACCAGCTTCAGACAAGCTATGGGGGGGGGGGAACTCCACTGGCACTAATGGGGGATTTGCAAATACTACCTCCAGACTAGGGATTTCCCTGAGGAGCACTGCAAGAGAGGAAAGGGTTAAATCCCCCCTCCATGCCTGCTCTGTTCCCATTAATTATCAGTCCTCCCTGCCCCAAATGATGCAATTTAAGAACATAGCAAGCTAGATGGACTCTTGGTCCATCTAGCCCAGTATCAGCTACACTGACAAGCAGTGACGCTCCAGGATTTCAAATAGGAGTTTACCTGGAGATGCAGGGGCCTGAACCTGGGACCATTTGCATTTTTTAAAACCCACAGGTGTCTCTTTTAGCCATAACAACGTAAGAGGAGCCATGCTGGATCAGACCAAGGGTCTATCTCATCCAGCATTCTGTTCACACAGTAGCCAACCAGCTGCCCACAGGATCCCACAAGCAGGACATGATTGCAACAGCACCCTCCCGCCCATGTTCCCCAGCCCTGAGATATTACAACAGGTTAGGGACAAGGGTTGTCGGGGCAAAAAGGCTGGCTAGCTCAGCCTTCTCCAACCTGGCTTCCAGATGTGTTGAACTACAGTTCCCATCATCCCCAGACAGCATGGCCATTGCTCTACTACTCTACTATTTTTATTGTGCAGTTTAACACTAAAGGGGTGGATACTGACTGAGCGCTTGAATTCAGGCCAAGAGGCAGCCCAGTCTTGCTTGTGTCTGTGTGCTCAGGAAACAGCTACAAGGGACCTACCTGCACTGCAAACCTTTATCTGTTTTCGACCAGTTTAACTCATGGTTGTCACCGTTCTGTTTTTTTTTTGCATTCATGAACGGTGAGCTGGTCTGAGCAAAAGGAGAACGTTCGTGAACAGACTCGCGTGAGCCGAACAAGGCGAGGGAATGGCGATGAAATCAGTTTAATTCAGCCAAGGGATTGGCTCGTGCAGCATTAAAAAGAAACGTTTGACACCTGCAGATCACACTGATGGATGGAGGAAGTGACCTCACTCTCCCTATGCCGCCTGCCTATTGCCAGCACAGTCACCACAATGTCTTTAGCACAGCCTTCCCCAACCTGGTGCCCTCCGGATGGCTTACGCTGGCTCAGCTTGTCTGAGCGTGGAAAGCTAAGCAGGGTCAGGCCTGGTTATTACTTGGATGGGAGACCCCTCCTCTAGTTTCCTGCATTGAGCAGGGGATTGGACTCGATGGCCTTGTAGGCCCCTTCCAACTCTATGATTCCTATGAAAGGCAAAGAATAACATTCCTATGTGTTGGACTACAACTCCCAGCATTCATGACCATTGGCCATGCTGGCTGGGGCTGATGGGAGTTGAAGTCTAAAACATCTAGAGGACACCAGGTTGGGGAGGGCTGCTCTAGCACCATGGATCACATTCACTGATACCTATGCTAGTTGAAATGCCTACGTTCATCACTGGGTACCTTGACTCACCTAAGGCCTTCCCCTGAACCCAACCCAACCCATCCCCTTAGGTCTGTTGCTGTAGTATTGTTAATAAGAAAAAAATACTCTGTCTGGGGGGGGACTATGAAGAAGATGGAGGAGGAGGAGATGACATTTAAATTTGTAGAGGGTATATGTGTAGTTTGAGCTTTTGTCAGATGGGATGTTGGGGGGGGCGGTGAGGGGAGGGAGAGACAAAGAAAAAAGGAAACTTTTTTTAAAGACCGCTCATGATGTTTCTGCAGTTATTGTCATGTCTGTGGATTTTCAGTAGGATGATAAACGAGCTGGGGCAGATAATTAGATTACCAAACAGGCCTCGCTGATAAACTATCCAGTTACAAGGAGCAGAATAGAAAATGCACAATATGTGTTCCCCTTTGCCAAAAAGTGGCTTGTGTGTCTGTAGCCTTTTTTGGTCGGCGGGTGGGATCTTGGGGCCAGTGTACACATTATATGCAGGTATATGCAACTGAATGAACAGCAGTCTCTGGAGCCTGCACTTAGGAATGGAGGAAGGGCAGATGAGAAGGGGGTGATCAATACTTTCTTTACTAACCTTTTCTAACCTCAAAACCACCCTTCTCTGTTGCTTTTCCCCCTACAGAGGAAAAGATGCAGGTCCTCACTTTACCCTACAACAGGGGTGGGCAACATGTGGCCCTCAGGATGTTTTGACCTATAATTCCCATCAGCCCTAGCCAGCATAGCCAATGGCGAGGGATCATGGGAGTTGTAGGCCCAAACATCGGCCACAAGATGCCCAGGCCCAGCCCTGGCCTACGAGGAGGAAAGTAGCTGGGGAGAGCAATTTTGAGAGAGAAAAGTTTGGTAGGCAATGAATTAATGCTTTACCCTTAATCTGCCTCTGGATATAAAGGAAGATGCCCACATTTTTCTGGTGTGGGGATTGGGTAATATACATTTTCCTTGTTTGGGCTATAATATTCTTGTTTATATATCTTGCGACTTCTCCATGACAACATGACGGCAACGGTTTTGGACAACAACGGCTCTCATGGTGCTCCATTTAAAGTGGGATCAGGTGTTAAACAGGGATGTGTTATCGCCCCAACATTATTTGCCATTTTCATCGCCATGGTTTTACATCTTGTCAAGGGGAAACTTCCCACCGGTGTGGGAATTATATATCGAACAGATGGAAAGCTTTTTAATCTCAGCAGGCTGAAAGCAAAAAGTAAGGTAATTACAACCTCCGTTGTGGAACTTCAGTATGCTGATGATAATGTGGTCTCCGCACATTCAGAGGATGATCTCCAAACTATCCTAAATGCTTTTGCAGAAGCATACGAAAAACTTGGTCTCTCACTTAACATCAAAAAACCCAAAGTGCTTCATCAGCAAGTGCAAGCCAATCCTTTGGTGATGCCATCTATCCAGCTTGGCGGGACAATACTGGAAAATGTCGATCATTTTCTCTATCTTGGCAGCTATCTTTCTGTTACAGCTAACATCGACAGTGAAATCCAGCATCGTCTGAGCTCCGCAAGTGCCGCATTTTCTCGAATGAAACATAGAGTGTTCGAGGATCGGGATATTTGTAAGAAGACCAAAACACTGGTTTATGAAGCCATTGTATTACCAACTTTATTGTATGCCTGCGAAACATGGACTATCTATAAACGTCACTTCCACCTCCTTGAAAGGTTTCATCAACGTTGCCTCCGGAAAATCCTGCAAATTACTTGGGAAGATAGGCGAACAAATGTCAGTGTACTGGAAGAAGCAAAGACTACTAGCATTGAAAAAATGATCCTTCAACGCCAACTTCAGTGGACCGGTCATGTTGTTCGAATGCCTGACTGCCGTCTCCCAAAGCAGTTACTTTACTCCCAACTCAAGGATGGAAAGCGGAATATCGGTGGTCAATATAAGAGGTTTAAAGATGTTCATAAGGCTAATCTAAAAAAATGCAATATAAACATCGAAAACTGGGAAGCTCTGGCCCATGAACGATCTAAATGGAGGTTGGCCTTTCACAAAGGTTCCATGGACTTTGAAGAAGCCCGAGTGCAAGGTGAAAGGGAGAAACGTGCTAAGCGAAAAGCACGTCAAATGAATCCTTTACAGGACCATCTTCTATCTGGTAACCTGTGTCCTCACTGTGGGAAGCTGTGTGGATCTAGAATTGGCCTCCACAGTCACTTACGGACCCATCGCTAGAGTCTACACAATCTTCTTTAGAATTTCCTCCTTTTATCCCGGAAGACAATCTTACTCGGTCACGAGTGATCGCCTGATGATGATGATGATGATGATGTGTAGGTTCCAGGGGGCATGCATTACATACTACTGTAATTCAGTTCTCTGAAAGACTGCCCTCAGAGTAATGAATCAGGCCGATGCAGGGAAGTCTTAATACATCGTTATCAACCTGGTACCCTCTAGATGTGTTAGAATACAACTTCCATCACCCTCAGCCATGTTGGCTGGGGATAATGGAAGTTGCAGTCCAACACTACTGGAGGGCACCACGTTGGAGAAGGCTGACTTAGAGAATGTGGCAGACTACAGGTTCTTCCTTCAGTCGTGGCGCTAATAAATGTTCTTCCATTGTAAGCTACAAGTAGAATTGCAACTGACTTTTCGCACTAATGGGGGGTATTGCTCTTTTTTCTATATGTACATCCGTTCCGGCCACACTAGTAGGCTCTGAAAGTGAAGAAAGTACAATTCATATTATTATTATTATTATTATTATTATTATTATTATTATTATTATTATATCAATCTTTTTAAACATCAGTGATTAAATTTGCACTATAGTGATTTATTAAAGTGTTGTTAATAAAGTGCTCTAGGTGTGTTTTTAGATCAGAAGTGTTTTAGATTAAAGGTTTTTAATTGGAAAAAAAATACATCAAAGACATTGCTCAAATGGCAGTGACTGGAAAGGCCGCTTTTTGTTTCAATCAAGTCTTTAATAAGCACTATGACGTTCCTTTATTTTAGCAGCACTATTGTACAAATATTTTAATATATATAATCTGAAAATATTAGATCAAAAAACTGTTTTAGAGCTAATTAAAATTTGATTTTAAAAATAAATATGATGATAAAATGGCACGAAATAATGGAAATAATAGTGAAGGTGTGGCAAGTAGGCCAAAGCTGCACGCATCTAAGCCCACCTCTTGGAAAGATGCAAAGTAGCTGAGATCTAAGCTAAAAGAGAGGTTGTCAATAATACAGCTCTATTCACACGTGGCTACATGCAGGTAGGCATAGTCGGCATCAAAGTTTGATGCATAGTAGGCATCAAAGGTAGGCATAGTCGGGCACCTGCCGAGGGCCCACACCCCAGGAGGGGTCCCACTGACAAGAGCCCCCCAGACATTCTCCTCCTCCTCACCATTGTAACTTGCTCGTTCATGTGCCTCTTGCACTGCCCAAGCCAAGGGTGGCTGGTGAGGAGGAGGAGGAGCAGGCACAGGAGATGCCACTGCCTGCTTGCTCACCACTGTCAAGCAAACAAGTAGCAGCAGTGATGGGAAAGAGGATGAGGGGCAAGAGCAGCTGGTGACAGTGGTGGTGAGGAGGGAGACTCACGGAGGGAGGGGCGCCATGGAGGGTGTCTTGCTCAAGGGTCCTCAATAGCAACAGTGATCCATGCTCTGGTAACCTCTCGTTTGGACTACGGTAACGCGCTCTACGTGGGGCTGCCTTTGAAAACGGTCCAGAGACTTCAGTTGGTTCAAAACAGGACAGCGAGGCTGCTAACGGGGACTGGCCAACAACAAGAACATATTACGCCAGTCCTCTATGATCTACACTGGCTACCAACTGAAGTCCGGACCCGATTCAAAGTGCTTACCGTACATTAACATTTAAAGCCCTAAACAGTTTGGGGCCAGGTTATCTGAAGGAACGCCTCATCCCATATGAGCCTGCCCGAACCCTGAGATCTTCTTCGGAGGCCCTTCTCAGAGTGCCCCCTCAAAAACAGGCTAGAAGGGTGGCTACTGGAGGAAGGGCCTTCTCAGTCGTGGCACCCCATCTCTGGAATCAGTTTCCCAAGGAGGTGCGCCTGGCGCCTACCCTCTATTCTTTCAGGCACCAGGTGAAGACCTTTTTATTTGCCCAATATTTTAATGGCTGATTTTTATTCCTTTTATTATCGCCACTGTACCTCTGGATCGAATTTATTTTGGCTGCTTGTTTTTATCGTGCTATATTTTAATATGTTTGTGTTTTTATACTATTTTTGTTGTTATTTTTGTGTTGTGTTTTGGAAACTGCCCAGGGAGCCTTTTGGCTGATGGGTGGTGAATAAATATATTAAAATAAATAAATAAATAAATAACCTGGAGCTGGCAGTGGCCACATGAAAAGCCTCCTCCCCATGGTTGTTTTCCCTGGCAGGGCTGCTATGCCTTTTAACTGCTGAGGGACAGGCAGGCATCCACTAGGGAAGTTTTTTCCATCACAGCTGGGCAAAACTTCACCTGGTGAATTTCTGCTTAAAGGCAGAGGAGTCCTGCCAGACGGGGTGGACAGCTGAGGTGGCTACCTGAGGCACAATCTCAGTTGGAGTTGGGCCACTAGGCTGCTGGCTTATAGATAGTACGTTGGAGCCCTTTTGTGCAGCCCATTTCCTTTTCACGGTTTCCCCTTTGTGATTTTTACTGCCATGGTTTTATGATTGTTTTTATGGCACTGTTTTAATTTGTAAACTGCCCTAAGTGCAGTTGTAGAAGGATGATGTAAAATGTTTAATAAATCCATCAAAGCAAGGCCACAATTGCATTTATGCTACTCAAGAAAGTCCTGCGAGTCTTTCTTCAATCACAGTACAGCAATATCCCAGTCCATGTAAAAGACGGCAGGGGCACGGGGAGGAGGAGCTGTTGATTGTCTGCTGTCTGCACTTGCACACCCATGCTTTACTTAAATTGGTTCAATCTGTGCTCCAGCATGGGAATAAGATTGCCAACTTTTCAGCCAGTCACTGTGGCTGCGCCTTTAACAGCAGCTGGATATTCATGGAATTAACAGGTGAAGCTTTTTATCCACATGGAGATCAACTTTATCATCACTGGCTAATTGCTGCAGATCAAGCCCCTGCTAAAACATCCATCTGCAGATGGCAGTTGAAAAGTTGGCAGCCTTACCAAGGAAGGAGGAGCGCAGTGTATTAAAAAACAAACACAACAAGTTGAGGAGCATTCCCTTGCTGTAGTCATACAACAGGGGAGTGGGGAGAAGCACAACTTCCAATGTATTACTATTATTTTTAAACTAAGGAGGCTTCACAGAAGAAAGGATACTACATGTGTAAGCGTCGTGCTCGGCATCAGCACCGGGCATCTTGGGGCAGCTGCCGGAGTCCCTGTACCACAGCAGGGCCCATCGACACTGACACCTGCCCTGGGCCCCCTCTGTGGTAAGTGGCAGGGTCTGTGAGCCGCCATTTTAATTTCCCACAATGCCCAGATGCAACACAGTGACGCAAGCTTCCCCATCCACCTTTGGGCTGCTGCTGCCACCACCCCCGGCACAAGCTCTCTCACTGCCTGAGGAGGGAGAAAACACACACTGCTGCTGCACTGCGCCCCCAAAGCCCCATCCCATCCCGCCCACCCCCCTTACCTTTGCTGCCGCTGCCACTGCCACCCACCCTTAGTTTGTGTTGTCAGTGGAGAGCCACATGGCTGGAAGCAGAAGCTGATGGGCTCTCACAAGCGCTAACTCGGATCTCACGACAAACCCAAGCAAGCTCTTGTGAGACCCCCCACAGCAGCTTTTTCCGGCCATGCGGCTTTCCACATGATGAGGAAAACAGGGTGGGCGGCTTCTCTAGAGCCCGCCCGCTCTCTCACTGCGGCAAATGCCAAGGCAGGAGAGAGGCTGGCAGGGCTCTCCCCAGAGCACCCGCAAGAAGCACTTTACCCAGGCCCCCCTCAATCCTGCAGCCTACCCTGGTTGTGTCATTTATTGCTAATCACATCCCCCCCCCCCACTTAAAGAAGAGGCAATAGACCAGTGTTCTCCAACCTTGGGTCCCCAGATGTTTTTGGCCTACAACTCCCAGCATGCCCCAGCCAGCTACGCTGGGAGTTGTAGGCCAAAAACATCTGGGGACCCAAGGTTGGAGAACACTACAATAGACCTATGCAAACACATTTCACGCAGCAGCCACAAAAGCAGTGAATGATCCGTGTGGAGCATTTTGAGAGGATTCCCCAAAGTTTTGGCCACCTGCTTTCCCAACAGCTTCCCCTTTTATCTTTGCAAGTCATGGGGGTGGGGGGGAGAAATCAGACACGATCCAGCAAGCAAGAATCGCTGCACAGACTATACACATGTGCACAGACACGACACGTCATCTGGATTGCATCGGTCAGTGTGTCTCAAACTTTTTCTGAACTCGGGTGTTTTGAACTCGGGGTTCCCCCTAATAAATTCACTTTGCCAACCCAGATCCAGATCAACCATCTGTTCCATGGGTGAGTGTGCAAGGGTCTTTGCATGCGGTTCAGCCCCGTCCCCCAAAACCACACAGAGAAAAATATAATTGGAACAAAGCGGCCACCACTGCCTCTCTCCCTAATCTACCTTCTTTCCCAATCAGCTTGGGACGGCCGGGTGCCAGCCAGGCCCACGAATCGAAGAAATGGGTTCTGGAGGGTCACCAAGCTCTCAGGTGGTTGGGAGAAGAAGGTGCCTCTCCTTCCTTGTGAATTGATTCCCCCCCCTCTCCATGGGCCTGCCCTGCCCCACAATTTGAGAAGGTACGGTAGCTAGCTACCTTGGGGGGAGAGGGGAGATGCCAGCTGGATCGTTTTCCCTTGGGGCATGAGAGAACTACATCCCTTTTTAGTCCTTTCCAGCTCTATGATTTTACCTGCGCCATTCAGAAATTCTGAGAACAGGTAAGAAGGAATCAGCAAAATAAAGGATTCCTCACTAGTTATTTCCAATCAGCTGAGAGGTTGTTGCCCCCTCTCCTTGTTACCAAAACCAACTGCCTTTCCCTTAAGGCCAGGGGTGGGCAATGAGGCCTTCCAGCTGTTTTGGCTTACAACTCCCAGGATCCTTCACCATTGGCTATGCTGGCTAGGGCTGGAGGGAGTTGTAGGCCAAAACATTTGGAGGGCCACAAGTTGCCTACCCCTACTTTAGTTTAAAATCCCTCCACATCTGCTCAAGAACCCATCTAGTAGCCAACCCAAACAAGTCAAGCTCAGCCTTATTGTAGAAGAACAGAAGAACTACCTTACTGGATCAGATCCAGGCTAGCTAGCATTCTGTTTCCAACTGTGGCTAACCAGATGCCTCTGGGATGCTTACAAGCAAGGCCCGTCCCTCAGCACCCTTGCCATCGGGGTAAACTGCATCTAGACAAGGAGGCTCTATTTTAGTACCACGACTAATGGCCATTTGAAAGAGCTATCCTCCATCCATTAATTTGTCTAAATCAGGGGTGGGCAACTTGTTGCCCTCCAAATATTTAGGCCTACAAAGATCTGGAGGGCCACAAATTGCCCACCCCTGATTTAGACAAATGTTTAGGTGTTTGAGTTTTCTTGTTTTCCTTTTCCCTCCCCATCCTTTTTTCCTTTTGTGCAGTGACTTTTTAGATTGTACACCTGAGGGCAGGGATTATCTTGGTTTTTATTGATCTGTAAACCACAGATCAATTTTCTGGCTGAAGAGTGGGGTGTAATTGTGTTTCTGTTTGTTTCTGTTACAACTCCCATCAGCCCTAGCCAGCATAGACAATGGTGAGAGCTCATGAGAGTCGTAGGCCAAAACATCTGGAGGGCTACAAGTTGCCCAGCCCTGGTCTAAATCCTTTCCTTAAAATGTCTAGGCTAGTGCCCATCTCTGTATCCCCCGCCCACCCCCAGTGCTTCCTTCTCCTCCATTGCTTGGAGGAAGCCAGCAGCACCCATAAGAATGACCACATAATCCATTACAATATCCAGCAGCACACCGCCCCCTGCTGCTTGAGACGATGACCTGCAGGGGAAATTTTCTGCTTGGAATGGCTACCTCACCTCTGAACACTGGCCACGTATGAAAGGTTTTCCCCAGAGAGGCCCAAATGTTTTCTCCAACCAAGGTCTCTAAAGTGCACAAGAAGGCAGAAGAATTGCCCAAATGAAGAATCAGGGAATGGAAGGTCAAAGCAGAAATGGGAAAGCACGAAGTGCATGCTACACCTGAACAAGAGGGCAGAGCTCAATGGTAGAGCTTTGGCATTGATCGAGTTGACTGATTTTTAGAGTATGTATATTCCACCTTTCAATTTTCCCTCTGGTTCCTAGCATGTAGTTTGGCTTTAGGGTGGTCCATTATGAATTGCCAAAAAAAGGGCATGGATTTGCATAAAATTTGCATGCCCTAATTTATATGTATAGTTACAAATTTAGAAACAATTATTACAATTAAAATAGAACTACAGTACATCTCACCCTAGAGCGGAAGACTGTGTCCAGGTGACCTGTGTGCCTTGCTCAGTCTGTTCTTGATGGGCAACTTCAAGGCCCAGCTCTTCCTTCTGAAGGTCCTTCATCTTTAAACTGGGCTTGGACTGGGCAGCCCTTCAAAGGAAACCTTCAAAATAGGGGGCAGTCCTTCAATTAGAGGAGAGGTTATCCGGAGGTGTGGGCTGAGGTGTCATCAATATGCAGATGACACCCAGCTCTATCTCTCCTTTTCATCTAATCCAGGTGAGGCAGTGGCTGTTCTGAATCAGTGCCTGGGCAGGGTAATGGACTGGATGAGGGCTAATAAACTGAGACTCAATCCAGATAAGACGGAGGTACTGTTAGTGGGTGGTTCGTTTGCCCGGCTAAGTGATATTCAACCAGTTCTGGATGGGGTTGCACTCCCCCTGAAGGATCAGGTTCATAGTTTGGGGGTGCTCTTGGATCCACAGCTGTCACTCGAGGCACAGGTGAACTCAGTGGCACGGAGCACCTTTTATCAGCTTAGGCCGATATACCAACTACGTCCTTATCTGGACAGAGATAGCCTAGCTACAGTTATCCATGCTCTGGTAACCTCTCATTTGGATTACTGCAATGCGTTATACGTGGGGCTGCCTTTGAAAATGGTCCAGAAACTTCAGCTGGTCCAAAATAGGGCAGCGAGACTGTTAATGGGGACTGGCCGACGTGAACATATTATGCCAGTGCTTTCTCATCTGCACTGGCTGCCAGTCTGTTTCCGGGCCCGATTCAAAGTGCTGGTGCTAACATTCAGAGCCCTAAACGGCTTGGGGCCAGGGTATCTGAAGGATCGTCTCCTCTCCTCCCATATGTACCTGCCCGGACACGAAGATCTGCATCGGCGGTCCTCCTCCGAGAGCCCCTGCCAAAGGAAGTGATTTCCACTAGATTGGATCCTCCTGGACAGGAAGGCGCATAAGGAGCTTCCTGTTCCAGGAGGAGCCTTGCTTGAGCAGCAATATCCTTGACTGCTCTTTGGTCTTGCCTCCTGGCTCTCCTTCAGTCCGGAGTTGCTCTTGGGTCTCGGTGATTTGTCGGGCCCGTGGCCCTGGCTCCTCCAAGGCTGCTGCCCACGGCCCAGCCCTGCCCACTGCAAAACAGCTTGTTCGCCACGCCACAATGGACCTGCGAGCCAGGTGAATGTGGGCATGCGTGACGCACAGATGGAATCCCGCTGACCAACCGCATGGTTAGCCGATGGCTGTCCAGATCTCTCTCTCTTCAACCCACTAGCAATCTGGATCGGTGGTGCCCCCTGGTGTCTTCCCACAGCTACCACAACTCTGTTCCCAGCCAGGAGCTCAGCACAGCTCCTCACCAGAGGCAATACAACTAAGTGGGTGGCTTTCACTAGAGGTGGAAGGAATTTCCTCCCAAATTTGCAAATGTCGGTAAAAAATATTGTCCAGATACCTGAACGAGATGCTAAGCAGCTGCTGAAAGAAAGAAAGAAAGAAAGAAAGAAAGAAAGAAATTCAGTTAGCCAGCATGGTGTAGTGGTTAGAGTGTTAGACTGGGACTCAGGAGATCCAGGTTCTAGTCCCCACTCAGCCATGAAGCTCACTGGGTGACTTTGGGCCAGTCACTGACCCTCAGCCTGACCTGCCTCACAGGCTTGTTGTGAGGATAAAATGAAAAGGAGGAGGACCATGTAAGCTGCCTTGGGTTCCTTGGAGGAGAAAAGGTGCGATATACATATAATAACTAAATAGTATAAATAAATAAATTACAATTGTTCAAGAATGGTATAGAAGACGACACAATGATGATGAATTAATCCCCAAAATCAATAACACTTACGACACGCGTTTCATGCAAAACGGTGGGTGGGTTGTATCCAATCTTAGACCCATCGAAGTGAATGGGACTTAAGTTAGACTAAGATTGGATGCAACCTGATGCAAAACACAAACTGGAAATATTACAAATCGAAGGTAAATGCATAAAATTCGTACAGATGGCCATTTCGTTATGAAACAGCAGCATTTCAAAATACCGTAATGGAAGATTCCCATTGTTAATGACTGCATTCATGAAGATAATAAAGAGGGTACCACTTTTAAGCGTGTACAGAGTGTGTTCCTCTCATCAGAGTGACCACAGCCAGCCCAGACTAATCTAAGACTATGAAGGAAGGCATTTAAGGTAAGAGGGCCAAGCTCCCTGACTGGCTTGAGCAGTATACAGGTCTGTGGCTCATGCTGGCGCAGCTTGTCTGAGCGTGGAAAGCTAAGCAGGGTCAGGCCTGGTTATTACTTGGATGGGAGACCCCTCCTCTGGTTTCCTGCACTGAGCAGGGAGTTGGACTCGATGGCCTTGTAGGCCCCTTCCAACTCTATGATCTATGAAATCTAGAGGAGTAATCAGTACATCTCTTCCTCTGGAAGTGAACTGCATGCTGGGAGGCTGGCAGTGGGCCTTGCAGTCGCCTGTCTGTCTTCCACGGCTCCCGCTGCTAACCAATGAGCCCAATAACCTCCTTGGCCTCTGGCAAGACAGCTGGCACATAACGAAGCCAGCCCTATTCCACCCACTCCCCATCCAGGTATTGGCATCTTCCCACGTTCAGCAGCGATAAAGCATCTTCCGCAGCTCTGAATGGTTGCAGAGCGACAAGAAACAAAGCAATTTGGTCCCGGCATTCTCTGGGAGTCCACCTGGTACCTGTCACAGCCCTGCAGGTGACGCACAGCTGCAAGGTATTAAAGTTCTGCGTACGCCACCGGCATCTCCCCCCAAAGAAAGGGCTGCAGGCGTGCCCCTGCAGTGAGCAGGCTGGTCTGAAGAACAGAAGGCACATCTGAAGAACAAAAGAAAGGCCCTGTTGGATCCAGCCAGCAGCCTCCAGGTGCTTCTGGTAAACTAATGAGCAGAGCACGAAGGCTCCCCTCCAGTGCGCACGTCAGCACGCATGCGCGCACACATAGCCCAGCCATGAAATGTGTTTCACCTCCTTCTGAAGTCATCCAAGCTGGTGGCATTGCCAAATCCCATGGCAGAGTAGTCCAGTTAATTATGCATCCTACGGGAAGCGCTTCCTTGTTTTCTAGCAGGGCTCATGTGCTACAAGGCAGAAATCCACCAGTGAAGCTATTCCAGCATGGGGATACAGTGATGGGGGAGCTGTTCCTGTTGAATTTCTGACTGTTAATCAGTTTCTCTGGATGATCATTCTAGTATTGAATGAGTGCTCTCCAGCCGCTGCCTAGGCCGGGAACAGCTCGCCCACGCTGCATCCTCCCGATGGGTGACTCCCTGGCTTTGCGCAGGGCACCTCTTCCCCATCAGGGCGGGGCGGTAGGGTGACCAGGTGTCCCTCTTTTATGGAGGACAGCCCTCTATCTGAAGGGCTGTCCAAGCCCGATGTAAAGATAAAGAACCATCAGAAGGAAGAGCCGGGCCTTGAAGCTCCCCATTAACAGCACTTGGACGTCAGACTTGAGCAAGGCACACATGTGGGCACCTGCTGACAAGTCTTCCACACTATGGTGAGATGTACCACATTTCTATTTCAATAGTAATTATAATTATTATTTCTAAATTCGCATCTATACGTATAAATTATGATATGCAAATTTTATACAGAAGTGGCCACCCTAGTGGGGGCACGACACATTAGGCGACTCACCCGACATTCCCACTCATATATCTCCGATCAAAGAGAACAGCGAGGATTCCTTCTGGGGGGATTCTGAATCCAGGGAGGCTCCACGGGCTGCGGCCAGGAGGTCTCAGCAACTTAAGAGCAGTGTTCTCCAACCTTGGTTCCCCAGATGTTTTTGGCCTACAACTCCCAGCATGCCCCAGCCAGCCAAAAACATCTGGGGACCCAGGGTTGGAGAACACTGACTTAGAGAGAGACAACCCGTATACAAACTGGGAGGGAGAGAGGGAGATCTGCAAATGTTCCTTTATCTCGGAGCACAGCCACCTGTTATGTCAGCCCTGTCTCCATGCCACTAGGTCCCGCCGCCACAGTTGTCAGCTCCACGGTTCTAGGGTTGCTAGCCTTGCAGCCAGCCTCTGTAGCTGTAGCCCCTAACACCACCTTTATCTGCCAGAAAAGCCTCCCCATTCTAGAAGCTGGTCAAAATGTTGGCAGCCCTATAGGCAGAAGTCTGGTCTGCCTTGCCTCCGGATTCAGCAGCAGATTTAAAGGTAAAAAGAGCATCTCTGGGCTGCCCCTTTTGGACCCGTTTAACCTAGGTATGGGGAACCTCCAGTCTGCAGGTCGAATGTGGCCTGCCAGTCTGGCCTATCCAGCCCACGGGGCCTCAGGCGGGGCCACTCCTGCAAGCTACACCCCATGAAGGGAGAAGAATCCCTGGTCGTCTCTCCGACCAGTGATCAGAGATAACAGTGGGGATTCTCCTGCAAACCACTCCCCCTCCCAACTGGGATACTTCAGTCAGGGACCGGATAATGTCCATGGGGCGTGGGTCACCCCCTGACACCTTCTGGCCTGCAGAGGGCTCCGGGGGGATCATCCAGCCTCCCACCCAGATAAAGTTCCTCACCCATTTTAACCTCCTCACTAGGTGAGTTTATTATTATTTTATAATACTGAACATTTGTAGAGCACTTTCAAATAATCCTTACAACAAGCCTATAAGCAGAGGCAGCGCTATGGGGTAGCTCACTAGGGCTGGAGCCCCAAATCTCTAGGAGGCCATCTGCCCCACTTGCTGAAATAAAGGTACAGGGGCCCTGATGATATCTGCTGCATCTGATCCCGCTGGATCAGCTGGCATTTTGCCCACATGTGCTTCACCTCCTGCTGTAGCTATGCAGGAAGATCCCTTCCAGGAGGTGGGGGAAAGGGGGAAAAAAAGCCAGTTTACCTTTCTCCTTTCATCCTTCTTGTAGCGCTATAGAGCAGCCTTCCCCAACCTGGTACCCTCCAGATGTATCAGACTACAAATCCCATCAGCCCCAGCCAGCATAGCCAATGGTCAGGAATGTTGGGGACTGTAGTCCAAAATATCTGGAGGGCTCCAGTTTGAGGCAGGCTGGCTGCTATATAGTGAGCTCCAGATCTGACAAAAGCTCGCCCTCTGCTGGTAGCATCTAGTACTGTGCCTGCTTCTGGGTAAGATAGTTCACATCCAGGGTGGATCCAGCAGGCTCTTGAGACTGTTGGGGCCAAGTTGTAAAAGAGGAGGAAAAGGGGGCAAGGTTGGTGGGTCCTGGCCAGCATTTATATCACAATGTCTAGGGACTGGGGATTTGGGCAGGAAAGTAGATCTTTTTATGTTAAAAGGGTGGTCAGTAGTACCTGTTTTGGCAGGTTAGGCTGCCATCTCCTGGTAAGAAGCAGTATGGCAACAAGACTGTCAAACAAGGGCAGCTCAATCAATCCCCTAGAAAATACACGCAGCAGTGCATCAGAGTGAAGCTTGATGCTGCAATCCTGTGCACACCTAATTAGGAGTAAGTCCCGCTGAATTCAGTTGGCCTTATTCCCCGGTAAACATGTATAGCAGCCTTCCTGAACCCCGTGCCCTCCAATTGCTTTGGATTTCAACTCCCATCAGCATGGCCGATGGTCAGGAATGCTGGGAGCCGTAGTCCAAAACGTCTGGAGGGTATCACATTGGGGAAGGCTGATGGCCAGGATAGGGCTTAAAAATCCATCTTTGGAGAGGCAAACATACATGGGAGCCACAGGGGGCCTTAATCCTCGCATGGAGATAAAGTGACGGAGAACACTTCGCCTGGAAAATATGTACAGGTCAAGCTGCTGTCAAAGGTACAGGCGCAGTTCCTTTTTTTCTTTTTCTTTTAAAGCTGGCAGCCTTAGCCTGCTTAATCCTGAGAATGTATTTTCCTTTCCCCCCCCCCCCCCCAGGCCAGGGATACATTTAGTAACAATAAAGAGGAGAGCCTCTGAGGATCTATAAAGTACATGTCCTTTAGAAAGATTTCCTACAGCAGGGGGAGGGAACGTGTGGCCCTCCAGATGCTGCTGAACTGCAACTCCCAGCAGGCCTAGTCAGCACAGCCAATACTGAGGGATGCTGGGAGCTGCAATCCAGCATGCTCTGGTGGGCCACACGTCCTCCATCCCTGTCCCACAGAATGAAATCCGTAAGGCTTGTATACACTTTAATATATTTCCATCCTCTCCTTCCCCCAAATAGCTCGGGGCATCATTTTGGCTTCATGATGGCCCATAAGGAGGTACACACAATTCATATTGTTCTATGAAGGAGAAGGAGGATGTGATGTTGCATTGTTTTTATTATATTGCATCTTTTAGTACTGTACACCGTCCTAGAATCGGGCAGGATGAAGGTCGGTCTAGAAATTCTTAAAACAAATTAAATCAAATCAAATCAATTTGCCTACATTTCATGGCAGAGGAAGGATTTGAACTGGGGTTTCCTATATCCAGACCAATCATCTGACCCTCCAGATGTTTTGGCCTACAACTCCCACCATGCCTCACCATTGGCTATGCTGGCTAGGGCTGATGGGTTCCAGGCTAAAGCTTCTGGAGGGCCACAAGCTGCCCATCCTTGCTCTAACCCAATGTGATTCCCATATGGTGGGCTAGGGCCCACTAGTGTGCCACTGCTATCGGTGTTGAACTAATTAAAACATTAAAGGCCCCTGGGAGCCCAAATGACTGGCTGCCTAGAGAAGAGGCTGCCTGCTGCATCCCTGCAGGAGTCACTGTTCTGGCCACACCTCCTTCCAATCAGCTGCCTCTGGGGTCAGACCATTCCGCTGCATCTCTCCATCTGGCATATTATCTGATCAGTCACTTGCTTCTAGGTCAACTGGATGACCTGCTCTCAGAAAAGTCATGGCCAGAACAGTATCTCATGCAGAAACACAGAGGGAGGGCACCTGCAAGGGTGTGTACGTGGGGGGGGGGGTGTTCTGATTCCTTTGCATGCTAATAGCAAACTTTAAGACTGTAAGAGGGAACTTTGTGCCTCCAACTTTAATTCAGGACAAAAACGTGCCTGCACACTACCTTTTGTTTGGGGAACGCTGCTCTAGCCACTACTCTGCACTGTCTCTCTCTGTGGCTGGATTTACCACACTAAAATAGGTAAAGATGTTTTGATCATGCAGCTATTTCCTGTGTCAGTGTCTACAGTCCTGGGGGATGCTGGCATGGGAAGTACCCAAATGATCCAGCCTACATACTGACCAAAGCATCTACTGCAGTGTTCTCCAACCTTGGGTCCCCAGATGCTTTTGGCCTACAACTCCCAGCATGCCCCAGCCAGCTGTAGGCCAAAAACATCTGGGGACCCAAGGTTGGAGAACGCTGATCTACTGGTTACCCATGTAGCATGGCTCCAGGTTCCAGAGGGGGACAGCAAACGTACCACAGAGACAACGTACGAACCCAACCCGATGCATTTCCCCCCAAGTGACCACTCCACAGATATTCTGGACTGACAGATCAGGTGATTATTTGTGTGTCTGCGTTCGCCACGGAAAGACTGGTCTGAGGGGCCATGGCAAGGACACAATGAGCCACCGTCTTCTATAGCCTATGACAGGGTTCCTGTGCCTTTAAGAACCGCATGCCTTGTAAAGTTCAACAGGAGCAGCTTTCCCATCATTGCATCCTAATGCCAAGATTTCTCCTGTTGAATTTCCACCTGTCACACAAGAGATAAAAACACAGAGCCACTGTAACGGATGGTGGCCATGACCTTAGATGTCTGGTTTTTGTTCATTTTTAAACATTAAAATATAGGTCTATCGGCAGCTCTTTGCCATGGTAAGCAAAAACGTGGAACTTCCATATCCAGAGGGGGGATACCTCTAAATATGAGGCATAGAGAGAAATACCAGGGAATGGCTTTTCCCATCATGCCCTACTTGTGAGCTCCACCAAGTTTTGAATGAGACCAGCCTTCCCCAACCTGGCACCCTCCAGATGTTTTGGACTGCAACTCCCATAATGCCCAGCATGCATGGCCAGCCAATGGCCCTGCTGTCTGGGAATTATGGGAGTTGCACTCTTAATACATCTGGAAGGTACCAGATTGGGGGAGGCAGAGCTAGACAGAACTTCAGTTGGATACAGAAAGACAGTTCTTCTGTTCACACACATCTTTAGCAGCTTCTTGGCAGGCAGAAAGGTGACAGGCACAGCTTTGCATCTTCATGCTGGGAAAAGATACACCTGCAGAATTTCTGCCTGTTCTGCAGCTGTTGGAAGTCACAGATCATGGAGGTGGCCACCCTAAATGGGAGAAAAGGTCAGCAAGGGATTAAGCTGCCTAGGGCAGTTGTGGAATGTCTTTTCTCCCAAGTTTTCAAAAGATAGCATTGCCAGTGCTTCCCCCTCCCCTGGCAGAGTTTCTATGTCTTTAACACAGGACAGGTATTGGGGGGGGGGGGGGATGTACCAGGCCTGTGGCTCACGCTGGCTCAGCTTGTCTGAGCGTGGAAAGCTAAGCAGGGTCAGGCCTGGTTATGACTTGGATGGGAGACCCCTCCTCTAGTTTCCTGCATTGAGCAGGGGGTTGGACTCGATGGCCTTGTCTAGGCCCCTTCCAACTCTATGATCTATGAAATCTACCAGATGAACCTTTTCCCATTGGTGGGAGGGGGGGGAAAGTCACCTGCTGAATTTCCCATGCACACGCTTCATGTTGTTGCCAACTTTAAAAAAAAAAACCTGGCCCTGCTCCTGTGCCTTAACAGCCTGATTCCCAGTAATTAAGCACTCCCCCCCCCCAAAGTCAAGAAAAACTTCACCCAATTACCGTAACTTCTGCAGGGTTGGATGCACTTATTCAGGGCCTGCACAGCCCATCAGCCCCGAGAGCTGAAGTTATTTAACTAGCGGCACTGTCAGGGCAGGGCTTTGGGGCATACGTGCAGGGCCCCACTCAGCAAAATGAGCAGGAGGACACCCCAGACACAGTAGTGCTGTCATACCACATTTTGAAGTAAGCGAAGTACAGTCATGCCTTGGATTGAGAGCATAATTCGTTCCAGAAACGTGCTTGTAATCCAAAACACTCTTATATCAAAATGAAATTCCCCCCAAAAAATTGGTATAGAGATTTTTAATTTAAGCCGTACTACAGTACTTGTATTGCAAGACGTCGCTTGTATATCAAGTCAATTTTTTAAAATAAATATTTAAAAATTTGCTTGTCTTGCAAAACGCTCTCAAACCAAGTTACTTGCAATCCAAGGTATCACTGTAATATACATTACCACTGGGTTTGTGGGGAATAAGACTATTAAGTCCAGACTCTAAAATTACCTACCATAACTGCAGTTCTGTGTGCAATTGTACCTGTACAGCAGCACATAACACCTTGGTGTTCACGTGTGTGCATTCACATGGAGCTGCACAAGAGAACAATGCATTCGTAACCCTCCCTGCCCCCGACACCTAGCTGCTAGAGCAGCCTTCCCCAACCTGGTGTCCTCCATGTGTTTTAGACCACAACTCCCATCAGACCCTGCCAGCATGACTTAACAGTCAGGAATGATGAGAGTTGTAGGACTTTTCTACACAGGGCTGTTAACTGCCGTATCTACTTTCCGTTTCTTCACAGTATTGAGATCCAAGCTCTACACAAAGAGCTCTTCCCTTCCTGCTTTTCCGCTGCATGACCTCTAGGTGGAGCCGTGCTATAGCGGAATAGCACAAACACACCAGTAGAAACTGCGCCATTTCCCTCATTCTAATATAATACCCCATTTCCCCCGATCTAACCCCCCCCCCAGGAAAGTGCTCTGAAAAAGCAGAAGCAAAACTGGAGGATCACGATGTCATCTAAAGAGCCCGTAAACAACTGTAAGGAATCACGAGCACACAATCAATGCCTCGTGTAGAAAAGCTCGTAGTCTAAACATTTGGAGGGCACCAATTAGGGGAAGGCTGTTCTAGAGACCTTGGGAAGGGGGAGAGAGAGAAGAGAAAGAGAGCCTGAAGAATGACAACTCTCTAAAAAGGACAGTGATTTACCAGGGACAGGTACCAGAAAATTAAGAGATCATCCCTGGTAATTAGGAACAGTTGGAACATACGTTTTAAAAGCTTAGGAAGCCATGTTGGTCCATTTGGGAGAAAAAAAGGCAAAATCCTGATGGGAATTCCCCCCTTTTTTAGAACCAACCCAAACGTCATAAAAAGAGAAGGAGAGAAGGCACTAATACTGGGCCAGGGGGACTGGAAGAAGGAAGATGGAATCTCAAAGGTGCACCAACACAAATATTTAATGGTCCAAACAATATAAACATATTCTTCCTCAGGAGTACTTGGATGGACAACTCTGTGTCCTATAGTTCTGAGGTTTTCAAACTATGATCCATGGGCTCCACTAAGGTGGTCCGTAGAAAGGCTGCAGCACAGTCAATAATATCTGTACTTGGCCCTATACTTGTCATCCCGTCCCGTTCCCCCCGAGAATAGAGATTAAGGTCATTTTGACCAGGACCGGATTATCAGGCTAACAAGGCCCCAGGCTAGGGGTCGTGATTTCCATAATATGGTGCCAGTTTCGACAATGATGTTAATAAAATATGAGTTGCGTGTGTGCGTTTGATTTGTCATAGAACAACAAAACAGTTTATTCAGAGGTCCACGCAAGTCCCCAGGAATTCTCAAGTGGTCCACGGGGGGTGGGGTGGGGTGAGAACCAATACTCTAGGTCATTTGGTCACAGAGCCTGGCACAGAGCATACTGTTATGCATCTAAGCGTCCCAGAGGGAAAATATCTTCAAAATCTGTTGGGCCACTAAATTTTTGTTTTTGTGCACCTTGAGACTCCATCTTTCTGTTCTCTCTCTAAATAGAGTTGCCCTGGGATGGAAGAGCAGAAGGGGAAGCACACTCTGACTTCTGCCATCATCCAGGGGACCAACGGCCACTGGGAGGCTGCACCCCCTGCTTCCCAGGAAGGACATCAAGCCGGGGGGGGGCATCCATCGGCCAGAGAAGAGCAGCTGCAGGAAGGTCCCTTCCCCCCTCCCTGCCAGAAGGAACACTTGGCTCCAACCAACAGTTAGCCCCCTGGGACTGCAGAAGGTCAGCGAAAGGCCCTCTGAGCCCATCCATCGGCCAAACGGACAAGGGCCACCAATGGTTATCCAAGCAGGAACACCTGCAAGGGAAGATCAGGCTGGCCTGAATGGGATATAAATGCCCACTCAGAGCTCACCACCTTGTTCTGGCCATAAAAAAACGATCTCCCCCTCTTCTGTGGCTTATGCTGGCTCAGCTTGTCTGAGTGTGGAAAGCTAAGCAGGGTCAAGCCTGGTTATTACTTGGATGGGAGACCCCTCCTCTAGTTTCCTGCATTGAGCAGGGGGTTGGACTCGATAGCCTTGTAGGCTCCTTCCAACTCTATGATCTATGAAAAATCCTTTCCCTCCACTTCCCTTCCCTTGTGTGCCTTCTCTTTTAATTTGTAAGCCTGGGGGTAGGGCCTTGTCTTTTTGGATTGATGTGAGCTGCTTTGGGAGACAAGAACTGTGTGAAAAGCGGGATAAAAATGCAGTGGACAAACAAATAGCGAGCAAGCTTTGGAGTTCTCCAGAACACGTCATCAGGCTGGATGTTTAGCAGTGGGCCAGTGGAGGAAGAGAGGGGCTTGAGGCTGCAGCCACAAAGCCTGTGTTTAATCATAGTGTTAAGATGGAGTGTAAGAGGAGACTGCAGACTTAAACTGAATCTATCAGGTGCTATGCAGGTTTTGGGTTGCGCCGAAGGCTTCCGGACACAGGAAACAATTCACAGTTGATTCCTCACCACCACCAAACCTGCGGAATGAAGTTTCACACACATCCTAAACTTAGACCAGTTTTCTAAGGCTTGATTTCACAAAATGATCAGTTTCCCCATTTTTAAATGTCAGTTTGATACAGTTCAGTTTTTATAGACCCTTCTAACTCCCCCTCCCTCTTATCCAATAGGACAGGGATGCAGAACCTCAGGCCCAGGGGCTAAATACGACCCTCCTGGGGTCCCATTATAGCCCTCTGGGGTTCCCATGTGGCCACGCCCAGTCCCCTGGCCCCACCCCCTTTCCTCTAACCAACAACCATTTGGTGGTTTCCCGGCTTTTGTGCAGCTTCTTCCCCATCCAAAAAGGCCAGATTGCCTCTCCTAAGGCTTAGTTACTGGCAATAAGAGCTTTAAGCCAAAATGCGCTGGCTTGTTTTGTATTTTGGCCCCGTCCATCCCTGGAATGCAGCCCGAAAGATTTTCTCAGAAACTGAATTCGGCTCTCCGGCTGAAAGAGGTTGCTGTGTGGACTGACTCCTGTTCAGAGTTCCAGCCTGTCATGCCCCCTTTCAGGTTACACCATTCCATTCTCCTTCCCACATACCACCACCCACCCACCTACTGCTCAATTACCATTCCATACTGAGCATGCCCAGTCTTCACTGGAACGTTTAAAAAAAAAATACTTACAGTATACATATCTTAGAATATGCAACATCTAACACCTGAACACTGGCAATAGAGGGAATGAAGAAGTATGCAGCACACACTACTGACATGCTAGCTGGCAGAGAGTTCACGCCACACACACACCCAAAATATTGCCATCTGAACACTGGGGATATGCTTCCTTATCAGAAGTGCTACTGCTGGGAATGACATTTTGATCCTCCGCAACAAATGTAACGAGTAATAATAATAAAAAAAGATCCTCTGGAAAAGCCCTTGAAATCCAGCAGTTGAGAAAGGGTGTAGTGGGTTGTGAAAAATCCAGGTGCCCAGTAACCTCTGGCATCTAAGGAGCTGGGCCTGGCACCTGGCTGCCTAAGAGGGCAGGAGAGATGTTTCTCCTGCTGCCATGTGCGCCCACTGTTTGAAGAACAAAGCACAGGTTTCTCTCTCACTACCTGGGATGCTAAGGGATTTCAATCTCTCCCTCGAATCTGGCTCCTAGTACAATCCCGCCCACCCACTAAGGTTGTTGCAACCCTCTACATGCTTCCTTGGGAGTAAGACCCATGGAACGACATGGGGTTTACTTCTGAGTAAACATGCAGAGGATGCCAGTTCTGCAAAAAGAAAAAGAAAGAAAAAAACTGCATCCGCGTGGGTAGGTGGAGGAAAAGATGCGCATTCCATCCTCAAGGACATATATCTGGCCTGCGTGGCAGGGAGAAAAAGATGGCCTGCAGTCATTTCAGTGAACAGAAGGTGGCACTGCTGCTCCACCAATGCGGAGCAACGTGCTCTGCTCATGCTTTGTTCGGAGCACACTTGATGGGTGAGGGGAGAGAAAGAAGGAATTAGTACATCCCACAGAGGCTGTAGCAGTATCGTGAGTAGGTGCTTGCTGCCTTGTGGTGGCAGAGCAGAGGCATCCAGTGAAGTGCATGCCCAATACATTAAAAATATAAAATGAAATAATTAAGACAAAGAATAAAAACACATTTGGAATGCTAAGGCTGAGCCCCTGAAATGTGTGAAGTAAAGCATCTGAGGATGTGCAGAGGGCATTCTCCTCACTGTTAACTATAGCTATCCCTCTCGCATCTAAGACATGGGAGCAGGGTAGGTCTAACCTTATTTTATCTTTTTGCCTCCTCCTAGCAAAGCTCCGTAATAGCAACATAAGCAGAAATTTACTGGATGAAGCTTTTCTTGTCACTGAGATTGGAAAAGCTTCACTTCTTACATTTCTGCCTGTTACGCAGCTTTTAAGGATGCCGGAGGACTGCAAGTTGCCTAACCTTGGCAGGCTTGAACCTCCATACCAGGGCTGGCGCCAAGGGTAGGCATGACTGGGCACATGCCGAGCCCCCCCCCCGAGGACCCACCCACTGACAAGCGCCCCCTGGAGTTGCTCCTCCTCTTCATCACTGCAACCTGCTTGTTCCCCTCCCTCTCCCTCTGGCCCAGACAATGGAGGAGGAGGAGGAGGAGAGGAGGAGGAGGAGGAGGAGGAGGAGGAGATGCCATGGCCTGTTTGCTCACTGGCTCTCTGCCTGTCAAGCAAGTGGTGGCAAGGGTGGGGCCAGGGGAAAGGGGTGTGGCCATGTAGGGAGCCCCGGGCTGTCAGATTGGGATCCCAGGAAGGCCTGAAGTTCTGAACCCCAGGGGTATAACCAAAACACAGTACAGGAGAAGAAATCATCCTGGTACTCTGGATTAGTGAATCTAGGACAACTTCTGCTTGGTCCTCTCGGCCAGCAGATCAGAATCCTTGGTCCAGCCATAAGCGTACATTAAAACCATGGGAGAAAGTCACCCTTCTTCAACTTCCACCTAACCACTCTAACTATGAGTACAAAAGTGTGGCTTGGACAGCCACATGACAGGCAGGGATTCACCTGATAAAGCTTTCCTCCCCAAGCATTGCCTCTGTGTTTCCTGGGAAAACTTCACTAGTGGTTGTTTTTCCAGAGGGGTAGCTGTGTCAGTCTGTTGTAGCCAAAACAACAAAGAGTCTCGTGGCACCCTAAAGTCTCGTGGCACCCCTAAAGGGTTGAATCCAGACTTAGCCATACTTGGAGCAGACCCACTGAAATAAACTTAAGTTTATCATATCTAACTAAGTCCCATTTATTGCAATGGGTCTACTCTAATTATGATGAACCCCATGAGGGTGCTATCCTATGCAGGGCCAGCCCAAGACATTTTGCTGCCTGCGGCGAAGAACAAGATGGCGCCCCCTCCCATTCCATGCACACAGGCCAACTGGACTGGCAGTTGAATCGTCCCTTGATATTGGCAATGGGGGAGCGTCCTCCACCGCACCTGAAGGGAGCAGGCTAGCTTAGAGGTCGCAGGGCAGGCCAATCTCCTCCAACAGTGGGTGACCACCTCACTCTGCCTAATAGTAGGGCCAGCCCTGATCCTATGCATGTTTAGAGGGGGGGGGAAGCCCTACAATTCCCAGCATTGTCATGCTGGCTGGGAGTTGTAGGGCTTTTTCTGTCTAAACATGCATAGGATTGCGCCCTAAATTTGCTTGTTTTTATGGTGCCACAGAAAAATATATCCTCAAGGAGCTTACAATCTAAATGTTGGCCAAGGGAGACACAGAAGGGGAAGTGTGTGTGTGTGTGTGTGTGTGTGTGTCTGTAAGACGATAATAAGGGTAGCAATGAATGGATGTGAGCAGATGCAGGTCCATGCACTTAGACTTGGTCACAGTTTTGGGTGAGGATTAAGGGGTTAACCAAAGGCTCCAGGGAAAAGGTGAAATTTGAGGATCTGAAGGAGGAGATGCATCTGTTAAGAAAGTACACATCCTCCATCAAAGGGGGGGGGGGTTTAAAGGCTCTCCTTTTGAAACCACTGGAATCTAAGCTATAAATGGCTGCACTACTGGCTATTAGCATAACTTTAAGAGGTAGGTGGGAAGGCCAGTAGGGGGCGGGATATGGAATGATTAGATAAGAGTTTCCAGAAGCTAAGAGATGGCTCCATCTGTGGTTGGAACAATGAACAAATTGCTGTAATGCCTGCTCAGAACAGCAGCTTAGGAAGTTCGCCTCCCTGAGAGGCTTCATATAAACAATTCAGGTATGCTGATAATGGAAACTATTCCAGTTAGTTAAGTGGCCAAAACATCTGGAGAGCCACAACTTGCCCACCCCTGTGAGCTAGATAGACCGAGGGGCCCAGGGATTTGATTTGAGTGCTTCCACACAAACATCAATTCCTGGTTAACCCAAGCTCTCTTCATTTCAGCAATATAATTTAGGGGGAGGAAATGTTAACTTGCTGATGCTATTGCTAAAACAATTAGCGGTCAAATCCTTGCTGCTCTACTGCAAATCACCCAGAGATCTACTTTCTGCTCACTCACTTCTGCCCTGAGCTAGCCTGCTGTTCTCAGTCACCTATAGTGGAAGATGTTGTCCTGTCACAGTGTCACTAGCCTTGAAGTAAGATTCAGCTGGCTTCTGTATGTGAAATTTGGGGTGGGTGGCCGGGACAACTTACCCAGACCCCTGCAATAGATTTCTAGTAAATCTGATGCTTCCCACCTGATTGGCCACTCAAATTAGGTGTTGTTATTTTTTAAATAGGGTCTCCAGGGCAAAAATGGCCACTTAACAGATGGGAGATGTAGGCCAAAACATCTGAAAGGCCACAAGTTGCCCACCCATACGCTGACAGACAGCGGCTTGCCAGGCTTTCAGTCAGAAGTCCTTCCCAGCCCTACCTGGAGATTCCAAGGACAGAACCTGGGATCTTTTGTAAGCAAAGCGTGTTCTCTGTGTCACTGAACTACAGCCTGCCGCTGACTAAGCCATTCTCTTTGCCCCAGAGTCAAAGATACAGCTGCTGAACTGAGAGATCAGGCAAACAGAGCTAACTGGATTCATATGTTCATTAAGTGAGAACATTCCAGGAGAACTACACACCTTCAGTCCCAGCAGCTCTCCCAGATACAGAACTGGGCAGCACTGCTTTTCAGTTTGTTTGTTTGTTTGTTTGTTTATTCATCGCCCTGCCGGAGACAGTGTGATGGCTCGGTGGGAAAAAACCCGTCCAGACTTGATGGAGTCACTCATCAATTGAAATAATATGCTCTGCCTTAACAACGTGTGACAATAAGCAAGCCTGCCAGAGTGAAAGAATGCCAGATACGCTTGGGCAAAGCCGCAGGGAGGGAAAAGCTAGATTTGCCATTGAACCGGTTTGCAAGTGGTGGGATGGGGGGGGGGGGGGAATAGATATAAATATTTAAAATCTGGCTAGATTGCAAGCCTTTGCCAGAGGCGGGTTGTATGTGGCAGAACTCCTAGCACAATGTGTGGCACTTTATAAACTCACTAAATAAATAATGCCAATAGAGAAAAGCAAAAGGCCTAGTTCTCATGGTGGTGGTCACCGTGCTTAGGCTGTACCACTTCAGATTCAGGATGGGGCTCACAGAACTGAATGCTCCTCTGTACAAACAGCAGCAGCAGCAATCAATATTCCCTGAAGGCAGAACACCAGCATGAAAGGTTCCAGCCTAACATTCTCCTTGATATGCTAATTTTCTATGTTCAAGGACTTATTGTTGTTGCTATGGAGGAGCATTCTGTCATGTGACACCCTTCCTGCAGTCTGAAGTGGTACAGCCCAGACACCGGGTGAACCAACCTAATGCCGGAACTATGCCTTAGTCTTCAGAGGCTACTTGGTTTTGCCATTTAAAGAAAGGTCAATTTTAAAAAGGAGCATCAATCACATCAAAGTGAAGGGGATCATGGCTACCTGGAAATGATGATATCTGACAAGGAAGCCTTGACCCAGCTCACACTCAGATCTGGGTGTGGGACGTAGGCTCTGGTTACTCAGGGATGAGGGGAAGGCACTCTGTACATGCTCAGAAATGCTCTATATTATTACACTGCATGCTCCAGGTATGCAAAATATTAGACAATGTGGACTTGTGCAGGGCAGTAGTGGAAGGGCATCTGGCCCCCTCCATGAATACTCAGCTTTGATTTAAAAAAGAAAAACAAGTTACTAGTCCCTTTACCTAAAGAGATATAATAAGGAAAAATATGCAGGCAGTATTCTGCCCAGTTGCACATGCTCCAGCCTTCCAGTGTTCTTCTTCACAGGTGTTCAAAGGTTCAGGGCCCTTCTTTGCACCTGGTCACCTGAGCCCCAATCCTTTTTAGTAGTATAATTTATTTATAATAAAAATCTGTTCCCAAAAAATCTATTCCCAATCCACCACTTGAATTGCTTATGCATTTAAGGCAGCAAACAGGTGGAGGGCCACTTTGGGAACAGGGTACGGTTCAGGACAGAAAAACAAAAGTACTAGTACTTCATATTGCATAATTAACAGATGGGACGTATTAAAAGCTTGTGTGGTGTAGGGTTCAGAGTGCTAGATTTGGACTGGAGCAGGGGGGAGGACCTGGGCTCCAAACCCTGCTCAACGTAGCAGTAGGGATGCAAGATGGCATAAGGGATGGAGTCCCCAACCCCAAACAGACCTTCCACTAAACAAGACCTCCCTTTGCTCTTGCTGCCATTTGCTCCCACAGCCCTCTTTGGGCTAGCAACCCCCGAGTGGGAGAATGCAGATTTGATCCCTTTGCTACAGATTAATCTGCAGTGCGTTGATGAATTTCTTATCTATGAATAATAACTGGCAGGGGAAAGCTGCACATCCCAGGAGATGACCACCGTCCGAGTCTTAAGATTATGACACTCAGTTTGGGTTAAGATGCAAGCAGGATATATAGATTATTATATAGGTTATGAGGATACACAGGCAATACCTGAAAGGCTCCCAGAGGCCAGGGCAGACACTGAAGCACTGGTGGCCCTTGAGGCAATCAGTTGGCCAGGAAAACTGCTCGAGGCGGCCATGACCTCCATTTTGTTTGCTGGCACCCGTGTCATAAAGGAATGACGTGCTAGGGATGGCAATGGCGACTTCACTCATCATGGCTTTTGTAGTCTCTCCTGCCCCCCATCCCGGAGGCTTATGGGATCTTTAGCTTCTTGCCAGAGGCGGCCCACCACACCCCCCACCCCCACCCCCACCCCGGTACAGGGGCCTTGCAAAGTTAATCTAATCAAGAGGGGGGGGCGACCAAAAGCCATTCCTTTGAAGAGAGCCATCGAGTTGATGGGGCACACCCTTCCGCTGAAAGGGAATCGATTCACGGGGGGGGGGGGGGAATCGGGGGGGGTCGGAGCGGATCCGGAGTAAGGGAGAACGAGAAAAACTGCTCTGGCACTCTGCTTTTTGCTTTGCATAGAGAGAGGGCCTTAGAGAAACGCTGCCTTGCCTGCGAGAACCAGATCTCACTGCTTGGCCATAGAGAGGCAAAATTCCCTACTACGGATATAGAAGCTACTGCGTGGTAAGTGACCATACCGAGGCAAATGCACATCGCCGCCCGCGGTGACTGCGAAGAGCTCCCCTCGCAGTGCAATCCTGTCCATATTTACTTAAAACCAAGTAAACCAAGTAATTTACTTAAAAACTCCCAACTAAGCGTGGGTTTAGGGGTTGCAGCGGGAAGAATATCCCACACGCTACTTACGGGTGGGACTCTCATAGGAATGGCCATTGCAACCTCGTGGTAAAGTGCGAGCGAGTAAAATGCGGTCCCTTGGACAGAGGAGGCTTGTCGCACACACAGAGCGACCTGGAAGAAAGGAAGCGATTTAACAGCGCAATCTTGTTTTTTCTCGGGGAATCCCACTGGGTTCAGATGGGGCTTACTCCTAGGCAAATAGCATTGCGGCCTAACAGCGCGTCTGCTCGGAAATAATTCGCATTGAGTTCAGTGGGGCTTACGGTCCCAGGGAAGTGGGTGTAGGAGTGTAACCTTCGTGAGTCTGGGTCAAATACGGTTGGAAGGGGATGTGGGACGATTTGTGGGTAGGTTTCGAGATCGTTAGGACACAGAGACGCGTCCCCTCCCCCGGGCCTGTAGCTAATTTTCTAAATCTAAATTTCGATTTAGTTTTCTAAATTCTCTTCCCCCCTTTTTTTGTACAAACAGTTTACAATTTTGTCTTTAAAAGGCCTGCAAACCAGATGAACTGCCGCCCCCCCTTTCTTGGCGCCCCCCCCCCATAATTTTTGGGCTGGTTACTGGCCTGCTCTCCCCACGCGTAGATGACCAAGTTTTGGTGCCCTGAGCTCGAGGTACAGAGCCCCCCTCCCCTTCAAAGACCCTCATAATATTACAGGGGGAGGGATCACATGAGATTACATGATAGTCTCGCTATGAGGACCAGGCGCCATAATTTGAGGGACAACAGTTTTGATTTTGTTTTTAATGGGGAGCTGCAGGCGGGGCGGGAAGGGGGAGCGCTTGAGCAACCTGTGCGATTTCTCATCTTAGGATCTCTTTCTGAACAGTTGTCTGTTGTTTTGGAAGAGCAGCAACGTTCTGAGACGAGGCACGTCTCCTAATAATGAATTGTGCACACTTTAGAAAGGGCAGCGCCGCTCGGGGCGGGGGGAGGAAAAGTCAAATCTGACCAGTAGAACTTGCAGCCGTCGAGTACGTGCGTGCGTGTGTACAGGCCCGTTGAGCGTGCGTGCTAAGGTTTGGTGGCCATTGGAGAGACGACTGTAGCCAAATTATTTTTTCTTTTGGTTGTTTTGTTAACCAGTGGGGAGAGGGTGGTTAATATATTAAGGACGCAATCCTATGCATGTTTAGACAGAAAAAGTCCTACAACTCCCAGCTGGCTGGCTGGGGAACGCTGGGAGTTGTAGGACTTTTTTTCTGTCTAAACATGCATAGGATTGCGCCCTAAATTATCCCGAGGGAGAGGGTTGGGCTTGAAACATTTTCTCTTTTGGCAGGAGTGAAATTCTTTAATAAGGTTTTGTTTAATGTGTAGCATGACCATTTTTATGGAAGACAATCTGTTGCAATGTTAGGGATTAATACACTATTGCAAGAGTTCAGCATTCTCAGTTTTGTTGTACAATTTAACTCAAACATCCAAATATGCAGCTAGTCCTTAACATCATAAGTGTATGAGACCCTTTCTTTTTACAACAATATTTGTGGTTTCTATTTTCAGTGTTTATTTCAGGAAGACTGTCGTCTTGATAGGTGGCTAAGAGATGCATTAAATAAAATATAAATACTTCTCAGATGGAAATAACTAAGATACTTGTGCAGATAAAGTGCAGCAGTTTGTGGCTATCTCTGGTACTGGGTATATTTGTAATTTTGCTTGTGTAGAACTAAGGCTGCTATACTATATCCCGTTATATGGGAATAGGCACCATTGAACTTAATGAGATTTAATTCTGAGTAGACATGCGTAGGATTGCACTGTTAAGACATTTATACTTTTGAGGATGCAATCCTGTGGTTGCTTCCCTGGAAACAAGCCGCACTAAACAGTGGTTCTTACTTCAGAGTAAGCATGCATAGGATTGCTCTGTAAATTCATAAAAATGCCAAATAGTACAGTTTTATATGCTAAGTTATTAATGATGTATTTTATATTCCAAAATCCATATACAGTCATGCCTTGGATTGAGAGCATAATTCGTCCCGGAAACGTGCTTGTAATCCAAAACACTCTTATATCAAAACGAAATCCCCCTCAAAAAATTTGTACAGAGATTATTAATTTAAGCCGTACTACAGTACTTGTATTGCAAGACGTCGCTTGTATATCAAGTAAAAAATAATAAATAAATATTTAAAAATTTGCTTGTCTTGCAAAACGCTCTCAAACCAAGTTACTTGCAATCCAAGGTATTACTGTAAGTGTAATATTTTTATTAGGCCAACCAAAAGATCACCAAAAATGTGCAAGCTTTCGGGATCTCCAGATCTCTTCATCAGGCAAGATGTTACAAAAAGCAGGTTTGGTCAAGGGGAGGGCCGGGGAGATGGAGAGCAAAAAACAAACAACATCTGACAATGGTGAAGTCACCGTGTCCGCATTTTCAGAGTCCCAAGATGAAGTGGGGGGGGAGGGGTCTGCAGACATTCAAATTAGGCTTTGCAGGTCATGCGATGGTTACAGGTTGGACCTGCAGCTGCCCCCCAGGGTTGCAGGAAACCAGCGTGCGGTCAAGGAGTGGTCAAGAAGCAGCATGCTATGGGTAGTCTATGTGCAAACAAACCGTGTCTTTTATGACTCTTAAGTCTAGGTCCAATCCGAGATTTCTCTAATTGTTTAAATGTTTGCTGCTTTTTGAAATATTTTTAAAATGCGATACAAATGTCGCACTCTGTACCTTTACTCTTCCTTTCTCTTCTATAAAAATGGGCAAACAAAAAAATCATATAAAAACTTTTCATGCTGTAATAATGTTTATTTCATTAATATTGTTTATTTCGTTAATTTAAATCATTAATCGTTTATAATGATTAATGTAGCTGTTAAACTTAACATTCGCTTCCTCTGGTGAAGCTGCTTTCAAGGAGCTAGTCCCAAAGTAAAACAAATGAGTAGGAGAGAGTTGAAGGACCTGAACAGGAGTCATTGGGTATAGAGGTATATAGAGCAGGGCTGGGGAAACTGGCCCTCAGATGTTGTTGGTCCCACAACTCCCATCATCCCTGACCATTGGCCGTGTGAATGGGAGTTGGTGTCCAACATCGCATATCCCCCAGGCCTGATATAGATCTTTGCATTCGTGACACATGGGTAAGGTTACCACTCAACCAGGGAAAATCCTGACCTAGCTCTGTGTGTGTGTGTTGTTATATACTGGGCCAATTGCCAGATTTGTGCTGTGAGTTTAGAAATTTGGCCTGGTTGCCAGAATTTATTTCTTTTATTTTTTTTAAGTAAAATTGTAATTTTTTGAATAAAAACCATCAGCAGCATTTTCATTTAGTGAGCATGAAACTATGGAAACAACACTGGTGCATGAAGGTGCCAGGGGGGCTAAGCTCAGCCCCACTGCACCATGTCTCACACGTGTGGGGCTTCCTTTACCACCCCTCACAGGCTTTGTTGAGCTGAGGGAGGCAGGGTAGAGTAGTAAGTTGGAAAGGCAGACACCGCTGTGGAGGCTGCTCCCACTCCTGCTTCCCTGCGTGGCTCTGCCCAGCCAGCAGCAGCAGCACTACCAGCTGCTGCGGTTGTGCCTTGTGCCGTCAGGTTGCATGGCATTTATGCGAAGTATGTGAGGACAGGCCCCTGCCCCAATAAGCTTACAATCTGAAATACGACGCAGGGGACGCAACGAGGGAAGAGGAGGTTGGGGTAAACAGGGAAGGAATAGGAGGTAGTAATCTAACATACTTAGGCGTAATAACAGTAGGACAGAGAGTTTTTTTTAAATCAAAAGCTGGCCACCCTGTATGTGGAACCGGAGAAGGTGTTTAGGGGTTGGGTGCTTGCTTAAGCAGTGCTTGCATGGAGAGGTGTCAGGCTCCAGCCCTGCCTGGAAAATAGCCCCTCCATCTTAGAAGCTCTTGCCTTTAATCCGGCTTTCCCCAGCCTGGTTCCCTCCAGATGTTTTGGACTACAACTCCCAGCATTCCTGACCATTGACCATGCTGGCTGGAGCTGATGGAAGCTGAAGTCCAAAACATCTGGAGGATACCAGGTTGGGGAAGGCTGCTTTAAAACCAGACCTTTGGAGGCTGGTGTTGGTTACCCTTCAGTGAGGGATGGAGTACCCGCACCGCTTTGCTCATCGCACAAGTATTGGAGGAAGCCTCTGTCTGGCCCTGCAAACAATTCCAGACAACTCTGCCTATACAAAGCCTTAAAATTAGAAGCTGAGAAAGAGGTTCTCTATTCATCATCATCATCATAACATCATTTTTGAATCATTTATTTCCTTTGCAACTTTAGGTACCATTATGCGACGGCAAAGAGGGGAGACTTGGGGGTGCCAGGAAATTATGCACTTCCTCAGTCTCCTTGGGGAGCTGGACGTGCAGGAACAGCTGAATGCCCAGCACCACAACCAGGCTGTCTACGAAGAGCTGGCCAGAAGAATGAACGAGCACGGGTACAACCGGACCGCGTACCAGCTGCGCACCAAAGCCAAGGACTTGAAGAAGCAGTACAGGCACATGAAGAACAGCCAACCCAGGTCCAGGACATTCCTTCTGGAGATACTGTCACCTCTTGGACAGTGCTTTCCACAAAGCCTACGCTACTGAACCAAAGGCAGCCACCTCTTCCACCATTGAGATGGGTGAAAAGCCTACGGAGGGACTGCAGAATGAATCACAGCCTACAGATCCACAGTATTATGACAAGAGCCAGGGACCTCCGAAACCCTGCAGCAGCTTCAGAGCCTCCCGAAGACTTTTAGGCGCTTCTCTTGGCACCCATGCCATGCGTTCTTCAATCACTGGAGCATTCTGTGAGTGCAGATTTCTTCTTTAGGCTTCTTTTTCGCCCTGGTCTCCACTCTGAACCATTGAATTGAATTGTTTCAGTCTCCAGTTCAGCTTCCTTTTCATTTTCATATTGTGATAACCCTTTCTGTATCCACCAGAGATTTGCTGGGGTGTGCCTGGGAAGGTGGCCAGGGGCACCTAAGGCAAATGACCACTGAAGCTCACTGCCAGCTGCAGAGTTGCTGGGGCTGGAATCTCTCTTCTGAGGCTACTCCTCAGCATGACTCCCTGCCTCCCATCTTAGGGGAGGGATCATTGGATCAGATCCAATATTAGCCCTACTTAGACTATTGAAATATAAGGGACATAATAAAGTTAGACTAAGCTTGGATGCAGCCCATACTTAGCTCAGTGACAGTGCACATGCTTTCCCGCTGTAAGGCTTCTGGTTTAATCCCTGGCTTTCAGTGACTGGGTTCAGAAGACTACACGATAATCTACACTCATGGGTTGAGTGTGGGTTGTCGTTGAACTGTGGGTTGTTGAAACATGGGTTATCATGTCTGACCAACCAAGGTAATAACCAACACTTTATACTTTGCCCGGAAACTGATTGGCAGCCAGTGGAGTGCTTTTAAAACTGGTGTGATATGGGCACCCCTAGGTGTAAGACCCTAGAATGGGTCTTAAATGCCCATTCAATCTCAGGCTACCCCCCCCCCCCAAATACTCTGCATTACAACAAGGATAGCTCACAACAAAATGTTGTTGCTGGGAAACCCCATTTCCTCCTCCGCGACTGTGAGGACTGCAGCTAAGCTCAGAGGGAAGTCCAAGGGGGGTGGGCAGCATCAGTATCCAGGTTAGTCAAAAACTCCTGGCACTTCAGCCCTGCAAACCCTGGCCCTGCTACACCATGGCTGGCATGGGGGAACACTCAAAGTAACTACAGACTTCAGCAAAGGAGAAAGACAATAAACTGAAAGGTAGACCCTCACCTATGCCAACATCAAAAAACTAGAACGTAAGCCAACATTGTCCCATAATTAATGAACCATCTTCCATCAAGGAACAGTCCAGTCTCGCTGAGAGAAAGGCTATTCCAGCCTTCTCCAACCTGATGCCCTCCCAAATGTTTTGGACTATAACTCCCAGCATTCCTGACCATGGACCATGCTGGCTGGGGCTGATAGGAGTTGAAGTCCAAAACATCCAGAGGGCACCAGGTTGGGGAAGGCCGGGCTGCTCCCTTCCCTCGTATGTTTTCTTGTCCCCTCCCAAGGTTGTCTCCCCGTGCCACATAGCACATTTTTTGTTGTTGCCTTGTGGTAGACCACTCCTCTCATGCTGGAGACCCCATGGCCATTTCAGGGTAGGCTCCCTCTGTTTAAGGGGTTACATAGCAGACAGGCAGACTTGCGCACATGCACAAGACCCCCAATAAAAAGATTTTTTAAAAAAAATTACAACCCCATTTGTGCAAATTTAAAGACCCAGAAAAAAGGGTCCCATTTGTGCAAATCACCGGACCCAAAAAATGGAAGGGGGGGGAAAAACCCGCACGACCCCATTGTGCAAATCACATGACATGGGGGTGGGGATGCACAATATATGCGCGCACACACACACACCCCCCAAACATTTCTGGAATCAGGAAAGAAAAACTGTCGAAGGCCACCACCACTTACCAGAACAGAAACACTGCAAAATCCCATGCAGTGGGATTCCCAGCGTTGCACATCCCTGTCCCCATAGTGACCCCTCTTTCTATGGTGGCGTTCATTGCTTCTGCTTCAGGCAAAGACTCTGCCTTGGAGGGAAAGCAAGTTGGGAGACCCTACAATAAACCTTTATGGCAGGGGATGCAGAACCTCTTTCAGCCTGAAGGCCAAATGCCATTTTGGAGAAGCTGCCCCCCCCCCCGCATTCCAGTGGTGGGTGGGGCCAAAGGAAAGGGGCGGGGCCAAAGATACCAGCATACATTAGCTTTAAAGCTCTTTCAACCAGTCACTAAGCCTTAGTGGAGGCATTTCAACCTTTTAGAATGGGGGGAAACTGCACAAAAGCTAGGAAACCACCAAACTCTCCGTGATTGGGGGGAAAGGGACGGGGCCAATGGAAGAGGGCATGGCCGTCTGGGAAACCCCAGGGGGCTAGATTAGTGCACCCGTTTCAGGGGGTGTCTCCCTAAGAGGCCTTGGGGGACACCCCTACCAAGACAGTGGTGCAGCCCCAGGAGAATGGCCAAAGCCATCAGAACTTACCTACCTATCAGGATTCTGCCTAACTGCTCTTCTGCCCAGGGTCCCTCGCCAAGCAGACACGGTGGTGGTTTAACTAAGAGGCCAGAATGCACTAACTAGCAATAACAAAAAGCAAAAGTGGCCCATATGAAATTCCCAGATCCACAGCAGGGCAATAACTTTATTAGGAACCAGTCAAAATGTCACAGAATAATGAGCAAGCTTTCACGTTCTCTGGGACTCTTCATCAGGCTGGATGGTAAGCAAAGGTATGAGAAAAGGGTGGGTGGGTGAGAAAGCTATGTTGGTGTTAAAGCTGCAATGCAGACTGTAAGGCCTTAACACCAGGCCAGCTTTATCTCACTCTCCAATCCCAGCCTGACATTGCTTAATGGCCCGCCTGATTAAGCGTTCTGGAGAAAACTTGCTCACTATCTAGCAACATTTTGATTGGTCCTAATAAAGGTATTGCGTAACTGTTGACTAGTAATAACAGGATCCCTCCTCTCACTCTCACACTTGGGTCCTCCAAGCTGGCTTTTAGAAAATCTGGCTGGCACCAAAAAACACACACCCCAAAACCACAACCCACCAGATTGCACCTTTAAATTATTCTGATTGCCACAGCCTTGATTCCACAGGACAGGAGAAGTCAACTTGGCTGTGCCATAGATGGTGAATTACAGTGTGGCTGTTCTCTTCTCAAGGCCCTTCTCTTCGTTTTTTAAAACCAGGGCTTGTACTGCATCCTGCTTATACAACCACTGGTTGTAGAAATGGCTCTGGTGAGAGAGATCACCAAACTCGTATTTTAGCATTGCCAAGCCTGGTACCCTGCAGATGTGTTGGGCTGCAGCTTCCATCGTTGTCCATGCTGGCTGGGAATGATGCGAGTTAGCAGAGCAGTCGCAACACATTTGGAAGGCTACTCTACTCCCAGATAACCAACCACAGAGAGCCAGCTAAATAGGATTGTGTAAACCCAACCTAAGGGCATGGCCCACATGTGATATGTGGTCTTTTTTTCCTACAGCAAGAAGAAATCTACAGCACTTACCAGCCAGCGCAACAGTGAACCTTGCCAAGAGACGATTCAAAAAGAGTTGGTCGACAGAGTTTTCCAAAACATTCATACAGTATTGTAAAAACATGAAGAAATCTCAGCAGGTCTTCGAAGACCACATGGCCATGGAGAGGCAAGAGAGGGAGAAAATACAAAGAGAGACTTCTAGATCCAGGAAGGAAATTAAAGCAGCTGCCAGTCAGATGCGAGAAGCTATTCTTGTCCAGGCTGAAGCCATTAACAAAGCTGCAGAAGCCATAAACAGGTATAACGATCTACTTGAATGCTTCATCTTGGGGCCAGACCCACAAAGAGGAGGCAAAGAAACCTTACAAGACAACAGTGGTACAGGAGGAGGAAAGCAGCTCCTCCTCCCACAGTTCAGTTAGATGGGAAATGCCCACTGTACCCCCTAGTGAAAATTCATTGGAAGGAATTAAGGGATAATGGGTAAGATTATACCACAGGGTAGGATTGCCATTTCTGTACATGGCTTCTGTGCCTCTAACTGGAATTTAGCACATGCAGCCTTGGGAAATACTGTACTTGTTGAATTCCTGCCTGTTATGCTGGCAGGAGTTTGGGCCCACAAGCTTGCTAGTTCTGCTAGTGTAGGGGCAGGTAACTTGTGGCCCTCCAGATGCAACTCCCACCAGCCCCAGCCAACATACCCAGTGGTGATGATGGGAGTTGCAGTCCAACATCTGGAGGGCCACAAGTTGCCCACTGCTGTGCTAGTGAAATTGTTAGTGTGGTTAAAAATGATACTTGGGAATGCCACATGCGCACACACAGATTGTCACATGCTCAGTTGTTCCAAGGCGTTCCAGAGAATTCCTACTGAGTTTGTTTTCTTCCCTTTTAGCCTTTGGCAGCCCAAGCCACTGCAGTCCTTCCTGGAAATGTTTTGGGTGGGGGTGGGGGTTATTTTTTTAATGACCTGGACAAAATGTTGATAGAGCTAGAAATCAGCTATTAAGTATCTCCTAGTGCTTTTTATGTTTGGAGTCTTCGTTTTTCTGCCTTCCACTTGTTCTTGCTTAAACTTTTATTTACACTTACCGGTATTCAATAAATTTCTTCAATAAATTTCACATAATGACTTACACATGTGAAACTACATAGGGGTGAAATGAGCATTGCTTCCAAAAAATCACCTGTGTAAATAGTGATGTTGAAGATTTTCAGGACATTCTCTGAATATTGGCTTAAGTCATCCGGTCTTTGATCTGTATCTCTGACCTCTGATTATTTCAATCTTTTTATATGTGTCAGCCAATACATGACAGGATTTGATAGTTGATATGCAGCAGTAATTAGTATTGACTATAGCTGATAACAAGAAATATGGTATTTTGAGATTTTGCATTTAACGTTTGCCAAAATCAAAATAAGTTTCTGTGGGAGAGCAAATGCCTGCATACGAAATGTGATTTTAAACTTAGACCCAGAATCTAAAGCATATTGATATGGAAAGAAGCCCTGCTGGTTTAAATACACTTTCTTGGACATCTTAAGATTGCAGCCTTCGTTTATTAATCTAAATTGAATTCTGTTTTAAGAGCTTGATGCCCAAGTGTTCATCTAGGCCCCTTGATTCTAGCATGGCCACTGACTGACTTTCTAGTCAAAAGAGATGCAATGTAGCATTATCTGGCTGAACAAATTTTGCATTTCAGAATATTAAACCACAACTTCATTAGAGGCATTAATAATGTTTCATCCAGCTACATGGGAGATAACAAAAGCCACTAAACCAGGGGTGGGCAGAGGTAGACCAGAGCTTGCTGGTAGATCTCTGTCCGACTTGCAGTAGATTAGCAAGGATTGCGGAGTACCAATTCTTTAATAACGGCATCAACAAAAGAATCTCTTTCCACCCTAAGACAGCTTGGAATATGAGGAGATGGCATGTATCAACCTTGTACCGAGGTTCTTAGGCATTTTACTTTTAATCTCAACAGTTTGCTTTCTGGAAAATGAGTGTTTTGTGACCAGCCATGCTGACTATGGCAGCCATTTCATGAATGGGCAAGCCCCCCTATGGCAGCCATTTGTGAGAGCACCGATGACATTCTCAAGATTCCATATGTGCCCACTGATCCAAAAAGGCTGGGGACCCCTGAATCAGTGAGCTAGTTTAGGGAAAGGAGTGCAAGGTCCATACACTTCTATCTTGCTACACCCAAGCTGTCTCCAAATACCCTCAGTCCAACCCTGCCACCACTCTTCATTTATACATTTCAGAAGAGGAGGGAGGGGAAAGATTTTTGTTACCAGGATTAACCTTCATCATTATGTCATCCTGACAATGGGCCCACTGTGGTGCATCTTGATAGTCCTTGATCTTGCGACGCTCTTGGAGCAGTTCAAGAGCAACTGTATCTCAAGCTATGAAGAGGAACTTTGCTAGGGTTCAAATGGGCTAGGTATCTGGAGTCAGGACCAGACACAAAGCAAACCTGACTTGCAACTTACAGCTGAACTTTTGAAGCAGGCTACAGCGATGCAGCTTGCTGACCTCCTTTGCAAAGATGGGGGAGTGCCCCAAACCAGTACCTCCATGGATATATATAGATATATATATAGCGGAGGAATTACCAGTTATAGACACCTTGCTGGAATGAGGAGATGGCATGTATCAGCCTTCCCCAACCTGTAGTACCAACACATCTGGAGGGTGCCAACACCCATCACCCCCAGCCAGCATGGCTATGTTGGAGATTATGGGTGTCGCACTCCCAACTCATCTGGAGGGCGCCAAGTTGGGGAAGGCTGGTATATATACTTTAACCACTACCCCCCTTCTCCTGCTCTCTTTGACAGTTGCATTTCTTCAGGTTGAGCCATCTCTTAGATGGCCCCATGGAACCTTAAGCATCCCCCAAGGGCATACAGTAAAGCAGTAAGAAGTGTTCTTAATGCCTTCTCTCGAAAGAAGCCACTGTAACAATGGAGAAAACAAAGCCCCTTTTTATATTTAACGCTGGGCATTTGTGACATTACAACAGCAAAGTTTGGTGGCATCTTAAAGAATAACAGATCGGAACATAAGCATTTGTGGGTCAAAGGCTACTTTGTTAGATGCATGGAATGTTATCCTTTGGTTGGCAAGAATAAAAGTATAGACCAAGCTGGCTGGGGCATGCTGGGAGTTACTGGAGCAGATTAAGAAGAGCTCCCCAATCCAGCTTCCAAACCTCACAAGAGTAGCTCTTGTCCACTTATTTTATTGCCGGTGCCAAGAATTCTGCATCCATCCACCCACCCCTTCCCCTGCCCAAGGCCTTTCTTTGATCATGCTACTAGCTACTTTGTAGAACTAGTGTGGTTAAGAGTATAAGCTGTGAAGTCTCTGGTTCAAGTTGTACAGCAGTGAATGAACTCATTTTTTAACTGTAGGCAAGTTGCCTCTCGGCCTCAGCCTCTGTAACATATGAATGTATCTAAAGGCAAAAAAAGGGACTAAAGCTGCAATCCTACATATGCTTAACTGGGAATAAGTCCCACTGAACTGAATGGGACTTACTTCTAAGTAGACATGTATAGGACTGTATTGTTGTGATTTGGGCGGGGGGGTGTGTGTCACAAAGCCAACAGAGCCAAAACAAAAAATCACAGAAATGTGAAAGTGCATTCTAAGGAGTATTTAAAAAACAAAACCGGGACAGCTTCATGTTAACCTTTTGTCAACACCAGGATAGTCTGCATGTGGGAATCGGGTGGGGTGGAATGTGCATACTGGCCCATGTGAAGCGTGGCACTGGTACCTGGATCAGGAAATTACTGCCAGCGAAACACTACACATTTCATAAAACACAAATGGGAAGGGCATTACAAACCGTGGGGGTGTAGCAGGCCAGTGCCCCAATCCCCATTTCCCAAAGTGTTTGTTTCAGCTTATGGCTAAGCAAGTAAAAATTATTCACTCAAAGCGACCTGCTTGCACGTTCAAAATAGCACAACAGACCTCACTTCCTCTACTTTTCCGGTTTGACAACTGGAGGGCCAGGTGGAAGGTAGGTTTGGCCCAAGGGCCACTACTTGCTGACTGCTAGCAAATATTGGAGGGCAGTGGGAGCAGGGGCGGGTTCTGCTGCAGAGAAATGCAGAGTTCATTATCTTTCAGCAATTGTTAGAAAAATGCCAGTCCTTCATTTAGAAAATTCAAATTCTGCACCAAACAAAGCTGAAGAAAATGACCATTAATTCCTCTTTTATCTTTACCACTTTGCGTAATTTGCAGCACAAGCCTATCTATACATGCCTGCTCAGATGCAAGTCCCATAGAGCTCAGGAGAGCTTACTCCCAGGAAATTAGGTACAGGATTACAGCCTGGTTTTGCTAGAAGTGCAGAGAACTATGCATGGCCTTAAAGCCCCGCCCCAAGCCCTGGAAAGGCCATTTGGTCTCTTCTCTGATTTCAGTACATATTTCAAGTCTCTCACAGCCCAAGCCCTATGAAGAAAGGCAGAAGGAATTGGGTATGTTTAGCCTGGAGAAGAGAAGACTGGGAGATCTGATAGCATTCTTCAAATACCCGAAGGCTGTCACATAGAAGGTTTTCTTTCTGCTGCCCCAGAGGGCACAACTAGATCTAATGGATTTATGTTATAGGAGGAGAGTATATTTTGGCTGAACATCCTCCCTTGTTGGAGGCCTTCAAACAGAGGCTAGACAGCCATCTGTTGGAGATGGGAGATTAACTGCACTGAGCAGAGGGTTGGACTAGATGGCCTACAACTCCATCTTTGTAAACTGCCCAGAGAGTTTCGCTATTGGGCAGTATAGAAATCTGTGAAATGAATGAAAAGTCTCCCTCCAAATCTATGGAATTCCAGGGCAGTAAGGCTGCCTTAGTATCATGCCCTCTGGGGAAAAACACTAGCCACAAAATAAGATTAGTAGGTGGGCCAGGCCATTGCTGGATGGTGGAAGACTGGTGGTCCGGGAGAAGAATCCAGCTCTCACATCAACATGCCCATAAAGGGTGGGGGGCATATATTAGGGGGGCAGCGCATCTTGTTCTGACCTAGTGACAAAACTGGGGAAAGGGGCTGAAGAGGATCAGAAGATGAGGGAGCTCTTAAAAAGCAGCACCTGCATTTCTGGAGGACATGCAGAGTGGAGGGAGGACACCAGATGAGAGAGTTTCCTCCACAGCAGGGGTGCACAATCTTTTCAGCCCAGAGGGTCCGCTTGATGCTGCCTCAGGAGCCGTGCACATGCACTCAATCCCAGCGATCCTGATACAGATCACTCTTTCCTCAGTAGTAGCAGCAGCAAGGAAAGAGCAGTTTGTATGAGGGTCTCGGGGAGGGAATGGAGAGTACAGGTGGCAAGGAAGTTGGTGGTTGCCAGGGGTCAGCACACCTCTGGGAGGCTGCAGTAAAGACCTGAGGGGCCGCATACAGCCCGCTTGCCTTGCACCCCTGCCCTGAAGTAAGATGCAACAACGAAAACAGCTCTGCTCACTGGTTCCCCGCTAGCACCAAGAACCACTGGGACAGTGATGAGACTCAGAAAAAGCTGGATAACAGATACATCAAAAAACTGTGGTCATGTTATATTTTGGTCAGTGCAAGACAGGGTGGGGAGGCAGCTGGGGACACAGCAGGTCAATGGGGCAGATCCCACATGGCTCCTCATCGCAGTAGTGACCACTTGATCTGTTCCTTTGCTGACTGCAGTACCTGCAAATAGAAGTTGAAGGGTAAAGATACGCGCAGCCAGTGGGATTCAGTCAACAGCTCTCCAGAAATACAACCCTCATGTGGTTGCTGGGAAACCATCAGTGGAAAAGGCCTTAAATCTTGGAAGGGGGGTTTATAGTGCATGCATACCCAGACCAAAAAAGGAAAATCCAAGGCCACGCACACTCTGTACTAATAAAATTCAAATTCTGGGCCCTGCATAAAATATACAAGCATTTTTGCTGCTAAGCAGAGCTCTGAAGCCTACCCTTTGGTAGGTAGAAATCCTGCATAGGATTTCTCTTTGTCCTGTGAGATGTAATCAACATGTTTTCAAACTTATCTCTGCAGCCATAAGGAGTAAAAACTGGGGGTGGGGGGAGTTGTTTTTAAATGAATGCCAAGATTTGCAGCATATTCAGTTCTGCATCAGACTACCAAAACCACAATTGGGTGGTAGTCCTGGAAATAAACTCACTGCTTCCCTCCACCAATGCCTTCAGGTGTAATATCCAGGAAGCTTCAGTAGCAAGGAGGGGCAGGGAGGCATGTAAAAAAGAATGCACCAAGCAGGATTTAATGAAGGGTACCCAACAAGACCTGACCAGACAACATACCTGTGAGACCGTCTGCTCTGTAAGAGGAACATCCTCCCCCTGAAATAGTGAAGAAGAAAATAGCCTGATGGGGCACAGAAATCCTCATGGACACTTCTGAAAATAGGCCCCCACTCTAACACTCAACTACACATGCATCTATGCGTTCCCAGATCCTATCCAGTAGTTTTAGGGACCATTCAGAAGGGCCCCCCAAAAGCTCTTTAGCCATCATGGTGTAGTGCTATCTTCCCTCTCTTCTCCCCCTGCCCCACAATCAACCCATGCAATCGCACCCAGTTTCCTTCTGTTGTTAAAACAGGCAAAGCAATGGACCCCCTGTGCCCTTCAGCTGGGCAAGGTTAGAAAGGTCATGCCTGCTGGACAAGCATGCAAGGAAGAAGAGAGATGGGGCTCACCCGCACTGCAACTCTATGTAGCACCTGCTGGGGGTCACTCTCAAGAATCACCCTGTAAGAGATGAAGCAGCAATCACCCGCTGGGCTGGGCTACAATCACCCGCTGGGCTGGGCTACAATCCATGGTAGTTCTTGGGGGCGGGCGGGTGGGTGGGTGCAGGTGGACATACGTAGAGCAAGCCCTGCCACCATGAATGCCCACGCTGCCCACACACAGGTATGCACCAGATCTTAGAGATGGGAGAGTTTTGGGCTCCAGCTGTGAAAAGAGATGCATGCCCAGAAGATTTCTAGCCCTCGCTTGCTGTATTTCGTAGTGGCTGGACTCACCCCCCATCCACAATTTCATCCACCGCCAGGAAAAGGCCCTCCATGTTCTCCAGGAGGGCTCGCTTCTCCACGTTCTTCCTGCAGAAGAAGACACCAAATATTGCTCAGGGAGGAGCTGAGGACCTACGTATAATCTTAGCACCCAGAGCCTGGCTCATCTTCGGAGCCCATAGCACAAACACAGACATTCTTTACCAGGCACATCCCACATTTTGAAGCTTTACTGTGCAACCAGGAAGACTAGCAACTTGCTGATCACCCTGGGGTGCTAAATTCTGCACTGGATATCTGTGCTTGCGCCCTAAACCATGGGACACACAGAGCATACACAATCCCAGGAAAAGGTCTGCCTTTAAATGTGGTGTGTATACTGTGCGCGTGCGTGCACACGCCACACAAAAGAATTCCATAGCCTGCACCAAGAAAGAGCATATTGCACAACCTACATAAATTGGGCAAATACACATTTATTCATCTATTGATTGCCACAATATACTCTGCTTCTGCTAGCCATGAGTGAGGAAGTCAGAAGCTGTGAAGGGCCTGGCAGCCCTGCCCCCTTGGCTACTGAACATCCCACTCAGTCAGTCCACCTCTAACATCTGTCTAGTGCCATATCTCTATTTTCTTTTTAAAGAAAAGCCAAGATTCTCTTGAGGCCAGACTCTGTGCTTCTGCCATGCCATGCCAGACACTCCTAACATAAATAATAAGCTGAGTCTTTCTTATTGCTAATCACTGCAGTATTCACACCAACTTCAACAGGTGAAAAGGAACAAGACACCTGCTTGCAACAGCAGCTCAGGTGGCTTGGACAGTAAGCCAAATCCTGCATGTCTTTCACCAAGGACCTCTGTCCTCTCTCAGTTCACCTATGGTTGTTTAGCTGGAACCCTCCTGCCAGACTCACCCGCCAAATGGAGAGAGATGGGAAGTTTTATTTGCCCTTATCATGGCCGACATACTTCACCCAAACTCCCATGAGTGAGGGCGCAATCCAATGGGGCTGCCCATAACCCTCCAAACTCGGGAGGAATATGGGCATCCTATGCAGGGCGGGAGGAGCACGGAGGTGATCGCTGCCTCCGCACTCCTCCCGCCCTGCAAATCAGCTAGATGGTCGATTTTGGCCGTCTAGCCACGGCACTTCGGATGGGCAGGGAAGGAGGCTGGAAGGCTGCCAGGATATGTTTTATCCTGGCAGACCCAGTCTCCTCCCCTGCCCATCCCCCAGAACACCCTCTTCACACACCCTTCTCTGAAGTCGCTCTTATGACCTTGGGAGATGCAGCCAACCCGGTTCTTTCTGCACTGGCTGTGAGGGGGATCTGAACGCGGATCCCCAGCTCCAAGGTTGAAGTTTTTTTCCAGCCTCGGATCTGCGAATTCAAATGATCCTATGGCCTTCTAGACACCGTCTAGGGGCCATAGGATTGCTCTGCCAATTCCATTACCCATTTTTTGTAAGAGAGTGGGTGGGGGGGGGGAGGCTGAAAATGTGGTAGATTTTCAATGGATCTGAGCGCATATTGAGACTTAGCACAACCTGGGAGAGGCGGGGCGACGGGAAGGGAATGCAGAGAGCTGTGATGAACCAGGACTTGAGAGTTACAATCTAGACAGTGAAGCATTCACTAGACTGGTTCAACACACTTAAATCCACTGACAAAACCAATTTACTTGGATTTCAACCTATTCAAAAAAAAAGGTGAATGTGTTCTCAGTGATGCACTCAACCCCAAACCTGCTATCTTTGAGACACAAAAACCCTCCTTATCCTGCTCCAAAATTTCACCCTGCCCTGAGTGGCACAACTGGAAAGGGGATACTTACCTCAGCATCTGACTGAGTGAGTCAAAGAGGCAGTTGAGCACAGCCATGAGCATCAGCTGCAAAGGAATCATATACACATACAATCAATGCACGTACACAGAACTGGCCTGAGGCACAGCCAACTCTGCAGCATTTGGGGCTTATACCTAGAACCGCAATAGCTTGGCATCAATTACCAGGCCCCAGAGAACAGCATGGTAAACCAGTCTCTTTTTGCTATTGATTCCTACCCCTTAAGAGTCTGTGAAGCTATCAATTCCTCTTTTTGAGGAATGGGGCAGGGGGTGTCAATGAACCATCCTTGCCGGTTTTCCAGAGATGATCAGCATCTCAAACATGCTTTGTGCCATGGGGAAAATCAAGGATCTCACACAAAATGGAGAATATGAATAGCCTTCATACACAAGGCAGGATGGTTGAAGCCACGCGTGCTTCTGCACAAGTGACACAGAGAGCTTCTTTACTGTGTTTGGATTACCCACCTCATTTTCATAAGAGCTGCCGATGACATAGAAATACAGGTCGATGCTACTCTTGTAAACAACCGTCAGTCCCTCTAGGAGGGCAATCTCACCTGGGGAGGGAAAGGAGACAAAATGAAGTGGAAAAAGAGCAGGAAGAGCACATGAAGACTTCGCAATCCTGAAAAAGGGTAATACTCCAGTACCCAATAGTGGCTTAGCAATAATGTGATACCTAGAGGTATCACACACCTTAGGGTGAGTTTGCACTGCTGGGGGAAGAACCACCTTGTGAAAAGAAAAAACCCACATGTCTGTTTAAATTGGACTGCTGTGGTGCACTACAACCCAGGTCCAGCACCACGTCCAACATAGTACGGACACCACCCCTGCAACTGTGCCAGTAAGCATATACCAACTTGCAGTGAACATTACACTAATCAGCTGTACACTAACCCACATCCAATTGTGCAATCCACCCATCAAATTGCATTAGCTCAGTGGAACAAACGTATATAGAGCAGCTGCTTTTGGAGAAGAAAACTTGAATGAAATGACTTACGGTATTCATTTTAAAAATGGGTGCCGACCCTCTGGTCCACAGGGCACCCCAGTCCAGCCCATGGAGCCTCTTGGGGTTCCTCCAGGGGGTGAGGCTTAGGCTCCAAGCCTGGTCCTCTGGAGGAATCCCCTCGGAGGGCATCCCCTGCTGTTATCTCCAATCAGAGATAACAGCAGGGATGAAGGGCAGTGAGACTTGCCTGCGCTAGGAAGAGCGGCAGCCGCCCCACATCCTGTTATTTCCAATTCCAGCTGCCCCGCATACCCACTGTTATCTCCAATCTCCAAGGGAGTGCTGGGTGCTGTGCAAAGCCAGATGCTGCTCCTGATGCCAGCCAAGACCCCTTCTCCGTGCTGAAAAGAGGCACGGAGAAAGAAAGGGAGGTGACATCAGGGGGCAAGGCTACACCCACTGACATCATCCAACCTGTGGAGGTAATATGTGGCCATCATGACTAGTAGCCATTGATAGCCCTATCCTCCATGCATTTGTCTAATTCCCTTTTAAAGCCATCTAAGCTAGCAGATGTCACATCTTGTGGTAGCAAATTCCACTGTTTAACTATGTACTGTGTGAAGAAGTACTTCCTTTTGCCTGTCCTAGATCTACCACTATTCAGCTTCATTGCATCACATACACACACACACACACACACACACGTTCTAGTGTTATGAGAGAGGGAAAAAGACTTTTCCCTCTTCATTTTCTCCACACAATGCACAATGTTATAAACCTCGATCGTGTCCACCTTCCCTTACTTGCCTTTTCAATAAGAGAGCCACAGATAGGTCACTGGCAATGTGGCCTCCCTCCAGAGATTCCCAAAAGGACCTCAGAAGAGCTCAATTAACCATCTCTATATTGCTGTCCCAGAGGCCCTCCTCCCCTCACACTCCCAGGCAGAACCTACTATCTGTCCGGTGGGTCTTGTTGAAAATATTCTTCTCAAAAGCCTTCTGCTCCTTGACTGTGGGGTAGGTGTCATCATAATACTGCAGGGGAAAAGAAAGGGCTCCACACGTGAGAGCTGCAGCATGCAAATGATTTACCAGGTTCAAATACTTCTCAAGTGAGCTTCACAAATGTGGCAATGTATTATTATTTTAAAAATAAACAAATCACACAGTCATCGCGATTAGGAGTGTGGAACTTGTGGTTTTCCAGATGTTGCTGGACTACAGTTCCCACCATCCCTGACCATTGGCCATGCTGGCTGGGGCTGATGAGAGCTGGAGTCACAGGTTCAACCCCTGATTTTGATGTACAATCTGCTATACTCTTAAGGTAAGGAAAGGGTAACAACATTTGCTTCCCATCACAATAAACATCACTAAATAGCCTAATAGGTAGCAGAGACAAGGCCATCTGGGTGAAGGCATGGCTCAGCTGGGATTTGAACCAGGCCCCATATACTCTCCAGCGAATCACACCAGTTTAGCTTTGAGCAGGGGAACACACGGCGCTCCTCTGCCAAGGCAGCAAGTGCGGAACTGGGCGTGGTAGCCTAGTGAAGGAAAAGGGAAACCTCTACATTGGAACTTCTTCAACAGATACTGATTACATGAGTGAGACAGCATTGCAAACAAACAATCCTGCAGCTACCAAGGACTGCATGGAGAAATTGGATGGCAGTCACTCCTGCAAGACAGACCTGTGCGTGAATGAATGGAGCCTGCAGGAAATGGTGGAGTGCCCCCGGTGGTATGGGTATTACACACTGGATAAGCATCTGCTAGCAAGTTAAGACTCAGGTTGCCTCAATGGGCACAGGGGAGCAGGGCAACATCCTTCTCGCTCAGAAAGCAGCAACCCAGCTGGCTACCCATGAGAGCATCTTAAAGACCACTCTGCCAAGCTGCCTTGCTTGGACCCCTTAAAGCAAGTCTGGGCAACTTGTGGCCCTTCTGATGTTTTGGCCTACAACTTCCATCATCCCTCACCATTGACTATGCTGGCTAGGGCTGATGACAATGGGCGGGTTCTCACATCACAACAACACTCCCTGCAAATAAGCTATACAGGCCTGTGGCTCACGCTGGCTCAGCTTGTCTGAGTGTGGAAAGCTAAGCAGGGTCAGGCCTGGTTATTACTTGGATGGGAGACCCCTCCTCTAGTTTCCTGCATTGAGCAGGGGGTTGGACTCGATAGCCTTGTAGGCTCCTTCCAACTCTATCAGATCTATGAAATCTGGAGAGCCACAAGTTGCCCACCCCTGCCTTGCACCTACCCACTCTTTCCGGATCCTAAGAAGGCTTACCTTGGCAAACAGACGATCTCCATCATTGTCCAAGATCAGGATGGCTTTTACTGTATAGAGAGATGGCTCCTGCAAAGGAAGGCACAATGTCACAGTTCCTTCCAACCAATGCCATGTGCTGCTCCCTCCATCCACAGCTTGAGCCCTATAGGCTAATCCACCCAGGAATGGGGCCACAGAGATGGGTGGCATCATAGAGCAGAGCTGTGCATATGCTAAGCCAAAATATTATCTGAATTCTGCACCAAAATTAATCCAGATTTTGTGATGGGAATAAGTCACACAAATTAAGTAGATCTGCATACATTTGCTTCTTTCCCCATCTATTAGGCATAGGGAAGGACACTGAAAACCCATCTCCTAACCACTGCCCAGTCCCACTCTGGCTTCCAAGGTTTCATGTCACTACCCACATGATTTCAAGCTCATCTCCACAGTCATGTGGACTAGAAACTGGCCTTTCTTTTCCCCTTTAAGATGAAAGCTGAGATTCTCAAGCTGCTGAATTGCATGCCAAATATCAAGTACCATTCTTGCCTGGCCAATTTCAGTATGCCCTACATATGAAATAATTTGAAGGAGTAGTTGAGACCATGCATAACAAAGGCCACACGTCCATAAGAATCATTCCAGGCCTGCACAGTTCACAACCCACTGAGCATAACACAGCCCTCAAGCCATGTATGGCAACCCACCACCAGGGGTGCCTGCATGGGACTGGGCGGGGGGGGGGGGGAGATGGGAGTGAGGTTGTCAAGTACCAGGCAGGTCACAATGGATGGCTGCTGGGCCATATTCAAGTTGGTGAACTGGTCTGTACAGGCCTGAATCCTTGAATGCATCCATAGCATTGCTTTAGCCAGAGGCTGAAGGAAGAGGACTGGGCGCCCAGGTGATGCCAACAGTTCTCAGGTCAGGCCATGCCATTGGCCGCTTCAAAGCAATGAGAGCTAGTGTTTTACTGTAGGAAAACCTTCCTTGCTTCTCCTGACTTTTGACACTTTTCACAGTGACTAAGCCGCTCCCACTCCCATGTACTCCCAGCAGCATGGGAGCTCCTTCCACATGGCATAGTTCCACACTGTGACCACCTGAACAAGGCTGACCTTGTGGGTCTTTCCCACCCAATCAGCACCTTTCTATCTAACTGGGTGGCGAATGCATGGGAAGGACCTATACAATTGGCACCACCCGTAATTCACATATGTGCACCCCTGCCGCGTGGGATGACACCACATGGAAGCAGCACCCTCAGTGCTGGGAGCACATGTGATATCCCACATTCTCCCCCCACCAAGTCCAAGGGGGAATAAGCCAACTGTGGGAAGAAGGGAGTCTCATTTCAACCTCCTCCGGGAATGCGCCTGTTTCAAAGAAGATCCATGTGGCACAGGATGACTCTACCAGTACCAACACCCAGCAGTTTGTAATGCAGGAAGGGGCTGGGAAAGGGAATGTTTATGACACATCACACCTGTGCAAAACCAATGGGACAGGTGAGCTCAATGATTGGAAGAGAACTGACTACCCCAAGAGGTGGCTACTGCCAGCAAGTCACCAATCCAGAGCATCCCGGATTTAGCGCCTTCCTGTACCATGAAGAAAGATTCCACAAGACATACTTGTACAGTGATTGCGCTATTATACATCATCATCATTGGAGAGGCCCAGTTTGTATGACTGTTGTACCTAAGTCCTAGCCAGGCCACCCTGAGCGCCTGGACAAGCTCCTTGCTGTGTCCACAACACTGATCGACAGGATTCCCACCTTGGCCCACTTCTAGCCCTTCACCACCAGGGGGAGCCCCAGGACCGTGGTGGCTAAATAGCAACCTTGCTGAAAACAGCATCAAGAAGGTGAGTATAAAGCCACAGGAGTGAAGAGTACAGTGTTATACACACAGCCTGCCCCACCACATTTTTGGCAGTTGTCATTCTCTAAACCATCCACCTTCAATTGATGGGTTGAGGCTCACACGTCAATTGCACCATTAGTAGCGCTGCCATTACCCCTACACACTCTTTTTCTAAAAAGAGAGAAAGTGGGGCAGTGGGGGTGTCTAGAAGCAAAGGAAGGCAGGGGCTCTTTTACTTTTAATAGTTGCAAAGAAAAGAGATTTCAGCTTGCCCCTGCATGGCAAGCTGCATTTGCAAAAGTTCCACGCTTCTGTACCCTTATTAAAGGTCCAAGAGAACTGCCCTCCTTTGCATCTGATCACCCTAGCCAGACAAGGAGAAAGATGGACATGTATGGTTCAAAAAAGAATAACAGTGGACCCCATGCTGGAGGCGAGTCCTGTGTAAGGAAAGACTGAAAGCTGCCGCTCTATACTCCACAGCAGCACATGATGTGGCCTGGAGCCCTGGACCACTATCAACTTGCATTGCTTTGCATGAGCTGGATTAGTTACAGCTTCCACCACTAGGCCAAGATGCAGCAGGTACGTGCCTATCTCAGCGCTTGAGAGGTTAAAATGTGTTTGCACAGGGCCAAACTATAGAAATACACGTGTGCCACATCCCCGCCATACCTGTGGCTCAATGAGATGATGTGGTTAGTGCTTACAGGGAGAGGGTGCTTCAACAATATTCAAATGGGAGCGTCATAGCTGTTCACATGCAGAAGATCTCAGGTTCAGTCCCTGGCATGTCTAGGTAGGACTGGGAAAGACTCCTGTCTGAAACTCTGGAGAGGCATTGCTGCCAGTCAGTGTCAACGGTACTGGGCTAGATGGACCAGTGGTCTGATTTGGCCTATAAGGCAGCTTCCTATGTTCCTAATAGCCTCGTGGGGCAAGAGAAAGGAAGGACCAGAAGAGATGCAGCTCTTCCCTGCTGGATGCTGGAAAGCTCTCGAGACAAAGTTCTGTGATGCACTGACTTCCACGTAACCACAGTCAGAGTGTATAACAGAACTTCACCTCAAGCGCTGCAACAGCCGTTCTGCGGGGGGAGCAGCAGGCTCATCTATGGAGCAGATTAGCACGCAGATCCACCACTCCACAGAGACGCCAAGCCTGATCCCCCTCCCGAGCCCCTGTCCCACTGAACTAGAGCAAGACTAAGGAGGCAGCACAGAGCACGGTTTTTCTCCAACTTTGAGAGACTAGTGTGCCCGAATAGGAATGGAAGGCGCTCTGTTCTTCTCAGGGTGGGTCCCTGGAACTATTATAACCCACTGGCATCCACATTTCATAACAGCCGACAGTAGGCTCCCTCTCCTCCCTGCAAAGGGAAGCCTTTTACAGAGCAACCTGCCTGCATTTCATGGAATACCACAATGATTCGGGAATCATCGCTGGCCATTGCGGCCTTCAGCAGTTCTGGGCCAGCATCATGACAGGGCAGCCAGTCATAATTTTACTAGAGAAGGGTCCAGATCCTAGAACTGTTATGGACTGGAAGTACTCAACACTGTCTATTGCAGTGATTTTCACAGCATACTCCAGGGAATCCTGGGATTCCTTGGCAGCTTATCAGGGGTTCCCCTAATGAGAAGATCCGTAATGGCAGTAGCCAAGGTTCCCTGAAAGGCTGCTCATCCACTGCTACGTCATCTGTCATCTCTTAGTTAAAACTCACATCCACTCTAGGGCATACTCCCAGCTCATGCAAAGCAATGTGGAGGTCCAAAGGGACTGGCACACATCCGAAAAGGACTTCCCGGAATGCTCTGGAACAAGCAGGAGATCCGTGGCCAACGTTCCTGGGGTTCCCCAGCAGGCAGGTCCATTTGGAGAGGGATCCATGAAGCGGGAAAGTCTGAAAACCACAGCTCTAAGGAGGTTTCCATTTTTCAGAGTGCTCTCTCCCAATTCAACAGAAACTGACGTGCCTCATACAAAGGAGGAGAAGGAAAAAAGAGATCAGTTTCAGGACCCCTCGTGGCTCATCCATTATCAGGTGGAGGAGCAACAAGGTAGACAAATTTAGATTCTCCTTCTGTTGCCTTCATCCTCATTCATACACAGGCACATAAATTTGCCTGGCAAACTTAGTAGGCAGGCAGATGTGCACTGGGAATTTTACCTCCCTTCCTATAATATTTCACCTGCCGCCTGGGCAATGCCTGCAGACCACATTTTGAGAATCCCTGTTTTACAGCAAGATGGGGAGTCCACACTCCCCACTGAAGCCCTCTGAAACAGCACAATGCCCCAAAGCTAGCCAGCCAATGATCCATACAAATGCCATCAGAGGAATATTCGGCCCCTGATCTGGACAAAGCAAAGCCGCAGACCTGGGGCAAAAGGCTGTGTCTCCCTCCTGCCTTACTTTCAGTGAATTAGAATAAATGCTTACCGTATAAGCATCAGAGGAGAATTTATACATCTCTTTGCCAGAGAGACAAGCTTCTGCCGGAGAGACAGCAAATAAACATACATTTTAAATCTATAATGAGCGCTGACTAGAAGGCCAGAAGCGGCATAAATTTCTCTCCGGAGGCTTCCAGTTCAAGCCAAGGGCTGCCTCGAGCAATCAACCATTAAAACAAGACGTTAAGAGTTACTGCACAGTTTATTCTGATCATTTAATTCTGAAGTTTCAATAAATTAAACTTCAATCAATTAAACTAGGTGTGCAACAGCCCAGATGGTCAGTGCGATAGCAGCAGCATCGCCATAAAGATTTTACAGCTGCCAGGACCCCGCGGAAGGGGAGCGTTTGGCGAGGGAGATGAGGTGGCAAGAAATATGTCTGTGCCTGTTTTATTTGCAAACGGCAATCGGAGAGCCACGCAGAGAAGGCAGGGCCATTCCTGTTGGGCCACCTGGGGCCAGTACAGCTCACACTTAAGGCAAGCCTTTCCTAGAAAGAGGGGAAAGAAGGCACAGTGCTAGGATACCACGGCCCCCACATCATACCGCTCTCGGTCTCGACAAGCAGCGTTCTCGCCAATGCAGCCGTGCTGTAGAACATAAGACACTCAAAACCCAAATCTTCTCCATCCATTTTGCTATCATTATTTTATTATGGCAATTGACCAATCTGCATTGATTGCATTGCTAAAATAATCAACTCCGCCTGGCTATTTGCTCATCTAGCTCTACTATCCTCAACCATCCAAAGGTCTCCTGCTCCTTCAAATGACTCCCCCCTTACTGCCCCTTATCCCTGGAGCTGCCTCCCAGATCACCAGCACAGTGCCTCAGTCCCCCGCCCCACTCTCTTCCTCCCATAAATCCCTCCTCAAAGCCCACCGTTTCTATGAACCACAAACCCTTATCCCATATCATAACTACATCTAACTGAACTGAATGCATATTCCTTTAATTTACCATCACTTCCATCTCCCTCCCCCACTCAGTTGCCTCTCCGGTGACAAATTTTAGATTGTAAGCTCCTTGCGGCAAAGCCCTATCATCTTGTTTTCTTTGTAAACTGGCATGCACATGGATAGTGTCACATGGAAATTATTATTCCATTATTATTTAAGAGATTTTTAACCTGCCTTTCACAGCACACTGCCTTCACAAGGCGGCATACGATGTTGCAAAAACATGGATATACAATTACAACACACACACACCAGTAGCAGCTAATGATTTTTAAGTACCAAATGCAGACTGGAACAATTGTGTCATTTGGGGGGGGGGGGGTTTAAAAAGCCAGCAGCGATGAGGCCTGGGGAGGGAGTTCCAAAGGTGTGGGGCCACCACTGAGAAAGCCCTATTCCTAGGCCCCACCAGCCTACTGGCTCTTGTGCTGGGCCAGAGAATAGGGCCTCTGATGCTGATCTTGACGATTGGACAGATCCTATATGTGGCCCCAAACTATTTAGGGCTTTAAAGGCCAAAGCCAGCACCTTGAATTGCACCTGGAAACTAACAGGCAGCTAATGTAAATGATACAGAATAGGAGTAATAGGATCCGAACATCTACGTAGTTCCCACAAGTGTTCTAGCTGCCACATTCTGTACCAGTTGCAGTTTCTGAATTGTTTTCAAGGGCTGAAATAATATGAATGAAGAAAACAACAAATTATCTTAAAATGCACCACTTGTTTGTCATTTAGATTTGACTCTGTCCATGAATAGGCCTTAGAACCTTAATGAGAACCTTGCCCTTCTTACTGAAATTTCTCCTGGTTGAGTAGACAAAAATCTGAAATGGCACTCGTGTATCCCACATCCCGCAAGGGGTAGGGCTCAGTGACCTTCTGGCCTTTCTAAGCCCCCAAGGCTATGAGACCATTGAAGTCTCTGGTAGACAGAATACCCAGAACAGCAGAAGATGTGCCTTACTCTGCACAATGTTGCACCTGCTACCCTTCATGTACACACCCATTGACGTGTAAATGCTTTCACAGCAGAGATGCTATATCCTACCCCAGGAGGTGGGTAGAAAGTAGATCTCCAGATTATTTGGATTTCAACTCACACCTCTACCCTGCACTCACACACACACCTTCCACACAGACTTCTTCTCCCCACACACACACACTCCGCCAAAGAGCTACCTAAACAGAAAGACAGTATGCACTTACAATACAAACCCTCTCTACTACATATAAAATATTCCATATGGAAAGGAAACTCACATGGAAGATAAGAATCACATCCCCTGGTGTGCAACACAAAAATGTTTGGAGAGCCCCATGAAAAATAGCCCAAGAGGACCTTAAGTTGCCCAGACTTTGGTCTAGTTTTCCATTAGGCGTTAAATCTGTGCCTGGGCTGTACCACTATGGACTGCAGGTGGGGGCCCATGTGGCTGAATATTTCACCACGCAAAAAATTCTCTCCACATTAAAAACAAAAAAACCCGTAGTTGACAGGGTAAAGAGATCTAGTAATACCTTTCCCTTACATGCTAATTTTCTATCTGCAATGAACTTTTTTTTCCATGAGGGAGCTTTCCCTCATGTGGATCCCTCACCTGCAGTCTCAACTAGTGGTATAGTCCAGACAGATGTGCTACCTCAGCAAGAACTAAACCAAAGCTTTTGGCAGGTCCAGTCTAAACTCCAATATGGGTATAACCAATTTTCTGACTGCTCTGGGGTGATGGCCAGAAGCATCTGTTTCCTAGACCCCTAAGTTCAAATCCTAGCTCAGCCTTGGATTCCCTGAATAACTATGGGAAATTGCTGCCTCAGTCACAGTCAGGCATCTGTAAAATGGGAACTACAAAGGCTTTGTAGATTAGATTTTTTGTGTGTGAGGTTGAATGGGATAAGGAGGTCTTTAGGATGTGGCAGGCACGAGCGGGCAAAAGTAAAAATTAGTGGAAATATTAATTATGAAGATGGCAGCCACCAACAAGACAGCAGTAGGAAGCAAATCTAAAACTGATTCTTACGGGAGCAAATGTAGTTCCTTGGTGCTCGGTTTCTATTACTTTGCTTCAAAATGTGGTAAGATACATTTATCACATTAGTGTATTGCCCTTCCTTCAAGAGCTTAGCTCATAGTACATGAAGTCTTCCCATTTTATCCTCACAACAACCCAGTGAGGTAGGTTAGGCAGAGTGACTGGCATGAGGCCACTACTGTGGCGACTCGACATCAATTGTCAGTAGCAGATAGAGAGGTCAGACCTCTTTACTTGTCAGATTGTTATGACTTGACATCCTAAGGTTGTTTTCTTTATTTTTATTTTGTATTGATAATAGTCACCCAGTGCGATTCATGGCTGAGCAGCACTCTATCCACTATACAACACTGCCCCTTAGAGCTAATCCATGGTGTCGTCAGGGCAGGACTTTGTAGCAGAAGTCCAGGGCACCACTCAGCAGAATGGCCGGGGTGGGGGTAAAGGAGCAGGACTGGCTCACTACATTTTTAAACAAGTGAAGTAGCACACATTGCCATTGGGGGACAGGGGCATAAGACTATTAAGTCCAGAGTCTAAAATTACGCAGCTGCCCCACCAGAACTAATGAAGACAAACCTACTTATACTTTTCACATGTCAGTAAATGAGGCAATCATTTACAAGTGACTCACCTCGTGTACATTTTTGGGCCCTACAGACTCAGCAAAGGGTCCCACTGAAAGCATCTTATCCCAAGTGCTCCCCAAAACCTGGAACTGACACTGCCCAAAAGCGCTCCTGCCAATAGATTAGATTCCTTCTCTGCAAAACTATTTCTGGATAAGCACCTAGTTAGAAAGATATCCTTCTCTTAAATGGATCTATATTATTGTTCCTCCAACTAAATAGAAAGCTATTACTTACCAGACCATTAAAAGACCCACTTTTCCAATGCCAGTTGCATCAGAACAGGGGGATTGGATAACCACTAGGTCAGCCTTCCCCAATTTGGTGCCCTCCAAACGTTTTGGACTTCAATTCCCATCAGCCCCAGCCACCATGGCCAATGGTCAGGAATGATGGGAGCTGTAATCCAAAATGTCTGGAGGGCACCAGGCTGGGGAAGTCTGCTCTAGGTCATAAAATGTCATATGAAGAGTAGATAAAACTTAAGAGAGAGAGAGAGAGAGAGAGAGAGAGAGAGAGATGGGGGAAGAAATCACAATTGGTACAGAAGAGGTAGAATTTGAACATTAAAAGTTAAAACTGAATAGAGCAGGCAAGGACTGGCCACACTAGAAGCAGATTTGAGGTGCCATTTAAGGACGGTAAATTATAAGTGAAGAGATTTACAATTACATATTTTAACATGAAGAGGGTATAATTTGGATTTTCAACTCAGGTTCCAAAACATCCTAGGCTGACCCTGCAATTAAAAGTCCTTCCCTGCATCCTCAAAAGTGTCAAGAGTATCAGGGTGTTTTGTTGATGGTGCAGAAACAACTTGCATTGGTGATAATAGCATGTCATGCATTTAAAACATGCTTGATTGACAAACAGATGGATACATACAGGTGGTTCTTCAATGTTCAGAATAGGGCCAAGACCATACGGTTTGGGGGTCTTATCGAGTGCACCAAAGTTTCAACCACAGCCTGCAAAGCAACTTATAAAAGCAAAGAGATTCCAAATTGAAGATCACTCTCATTCAGAAGAAAGCAGCAGGATATTCTCCAAAAGACCTCAATGTCTTCAAACCAGAAGACTGTGCTAAAAGGGATTCTAAAATTTCAAATATACACTTTTAAGGCACAAATAACCAGTACTTAATGTCACAGTAAGTTACACTGTGGCCCAATGATGTGCCCCAAGTGTACAAATTCAACCCGCAGTTAGTGAAAAGTTACTGTTCCCCGATTTACAATACACTGAAAAAAAGTGTTTTGCCAAAACAATTCTCTATAGTCTTTATGGTCTTCATGGAAACAACTGCCCCACAAGCAAGTAAGGTTCACAGTGCAATTCGAAGCACATAGAAGAAATACCGTAGGTTCCATCGGGTTCAATTAGATTTATTCCCTAGCAAGTGTGTTTACAACTGCAACCTCAGCCTCAAAAAGCAAATTGATGTGAGGTTTCTGACTGGAGGATAGGTCTACCAATTGGGCAACAGTGAGAGAATGCTATTGCCTCCATAACTTCCTGGTAAGTTTCCCAGGGTGCTTCCAGACAAGGCTTTTATCATGCAATCACCCTGTGTCATTCATGGAATTTTACAGGGGTCCAGATGTCATTGTCTTCCACTTGCAACCCTCCCATGTTTTCCCACTGCTTTGTCCATCTGTTTTCTTTACATGAAAAAGCTGTTAAGGAGGAAACGATATAATAGCTGCATAGTGTATTTGGACTGGTAATGTTAAGCCCTCCATCTGGAAGCACCCACAGAAGCATCCAGTTGGGCGCTGGGGGAAAGAAGACGCTGAGCTACACAGACCTTTGGTCTGATCCAGCAGGGTTCCCCTTACATTCCTATCCACCAAAAGTCTAGATCAGGGCTTATTTTCTTTCCTGGCAGGGCTCCTGCAACAGCTGCATGGTAACAATGAATTCACCAGGCAGCTTTTCCAGTGATTTATCTGAGTTTCTATCAGTTCCAACACCGTTAAAGCAGGGGTGGGGAAGATGTGGCCTTCCAGATTTTGTTGGACTACAACTCCCATGAGCCCTAACCAGCATAGCCAATGGTGAGGAATGAGGGGAGTTGCAATCCAACAATGTCTGGAGGGCCAGACATTCCTCATCCCTGTATTAAAGGCACAGGGATCCTGGTGAAGGGGGCAGGTTGCAAACCCTAGTCTGGATTTTCTGAGCCTAAAAAGTGAGCCTCTGAAGGATGCACCTGTATGTCAAAGCCATCTATGGAGGCCTTTCTCCAGATGCCTTCATCTTCCAGGGTTGCTATGGAAGGCTCACATGGCACGTGCCCTTATGCTTTTTTGGTGCCAGATGACATCATTAAATTTTTTAAATTTGAAGTTTTAACTCTGTTGCCATTTTTACTGCTCTGCTGTTTTAATTTTTTTTTTTAATGTTAGTTTTTTCTATTTATTTGGATTGTTTAATATTACCAGAAGCGGCCCTGGGAGTGACCACAGTGAAAGGCCGAATATAGATCTCTAAATAAAGAAATAAACTACACAATAAGGTCACTGAATTTGCACTGCCCAAGTAACCTGCAGATCATACTACTGTATCCACTTGTCTTGTTTCCCCTTTGATTTTCAGAATTTCTACCTACCTTTTCCACAGACTTTTCTTCCAAGGAAACCCTGCATTTTACAGAGGATTGTGGGAGCGCTACAGGGTTAACACACAGTTCATGTAGGGCACTGACCAATCCTGTGGGGCCTCACTTGTGGCCCTATGGGAACTGAGAGTGCATCCTAAAGCACAGAACTCTTCACCAGCTGTACATTGCAGGGTATGTTCAGTAGTGGTGGGCAAACTGAGATAGAGAAATATATCCTCCACTACCAATTATCTAATTGAGGAACCCCAAGATTCCCTAGAACACAATTCCAAAACCTCCTGGCATAAGAGGGCACCGCTGTGCCCAAAAAGCAAGATCTACATCAGGGGTGGGGAATGTGCAGCTGTCCAGATATTGGGGGTCTCCCTATTATCCTACCAGTAGCATAATAGCTCTATTAGGGAGTCCCTGTCATTTCCCATAAAACAGCCTTCTCCAACCAGGTGCCCTCCAGATGTGTTGGCCTACAACTCCCAGCATCCCCCAGCCTGGCTGGGGGATGCTGGGAGGTGTAGGCCAACACATCTGGAGGGCACCAGGTTGGAGAAGGCTGTCGTAAAAGGAGCTCACCCGAGGGCCTCTAACTGCATTTGGAGCTCCTCTCTCCCTACTAACAGAAGTTGTCCCCCCTCCCCTCTTTTGACATATGGGCCGGGCGAACAGCCTCCCTGCCCCCACCAAGTAACAGGGCCTGGGCTCCACCAGACGGATCCAACCCAGGCCAAGGGGAGGCCCCCAGCAGTAACCTATTGGTTCCGCCACGCCCACCTGCCCGTCTCCGTAGTAACGGACGCGCACCCCAGCAATTCTCCCTCTCCCCGCTCTTGCCCCTCCGGCTCCTACCAGGATCAGCGCCTCCATCTTGGTCGCCCCGATGCCGACGTGGAGCAGCAGCCGCGGCTGCACAGGATTGGCTGGCTGCACGCCAATCTTTTCTTCAGGCCCCGCCTCCACCTTTCTAAGCAACTGTTTATTGGCTAATTCTAGTCTTCCTCGCCTAACCTGCCCGGGACGCCTTTCTACCTCTTTCAGCAAGGCTAGTTTCCAGCAAGAGGGCGTGGCTCACCTTGAAACCCCGCCTCTGCCTGTGATTCGAAAATAAGGCTGTCGGTCACTTGCCGTAGCCCGATTCCTAGGAAGGTGGGGAACGGAAGAATGCGACAGTTTCCATGGTGAATAGGGAAGCGGTTAGGTTGTTCTTGTCCTGGATAATGATTGGGCAAGCCACAATCACATGATCGGAAAAGCGCGAGCCTTTCCTGCAAATGAGAAAGGGAGGGCTACTGTGCTCTGAAAAAAGTTCTTTGAGGGTATTGGCTAAAACGGAGGTTGAGGGGTGAATTGTTGCCATGGTGATTCTAGTGGTAATGGTAGTCCCTGTGTCATCCTATCGGAAGCATAATAGCTGTATTAGGACTGACTGGATAAAGTCATGAGCAAGCTTCTGAGCTTACTATAACTCTTACGCAGGCTGGAAGTTAAGGGAGGGGGGAGGGAGACAGAGAAAAATATCTAGAGAGGTAGCTGTGTTAGTCCATTGTAACAAAACAGCGAAGAGTCTTGTGGCACCTTAAAGGCCTGGCTAACACATTTCATTATGACATATGCTTTCGTGGACAGCATCCCATCAGATGTAGTATTATGCTGACTTACAAGTATATGCACACACAAGGTGTGTGTGTGTGTGTTGTAAACAGCTAGGCCAGAGGGAAATGCAAGATGTTTGCTGAGCCAAGAGAAGGTGTTATGCAGGCATGCAGTGCAGTCCGGTGTCTTTCTACTTAGAAATAAGGAGTGAGTTAAAAGGGGCTTACTCATGAGTGCATAAGATTGTAGCCTTAATTAGATCAGATGGTGCTTGCAGTAAAAATATTTTAAAAAAAAAAATCAGTCTCCAGTTGCAGCCAGGCATGCTACATCTTCAAACATCATACCTAAAGCATTGCCAGAGAACCAAATGCTACTGGGAGGCTGCACCCCATGCCTCCCAGGATTAACATCGCAGCAAGGGGGAGACCAACCTGGCCCCATACATCAGCTGGAGAGCAGCTGCAGGGAGCTTGCGTCACCCCTCCCTGCTGGAAGGAACATACACCTCCAACTGACAGTTCCCTGGGGTGACAGAATCTGGCCTCATCCATCGGCCAGAGAACCAAAGGCCACTGGGTGGCTGCACCCCATGCCTCCCAGGATTAACATCGCAGCAAGGGGGAGACCAACCTGGCCCCATACATCAGCCAAAGAAGGAACAGCTGCAGGGAGCCTGTTTTGCCCTTCCCTGCCAAAAGAAAAAGAAAAAAAGAAAGAAAAACCTGTAAGAACCTTTTAAACTAAGAACTGGTGCCTGAGTTTTGCATTCTTCCTCCCCCCTCCCAATCCCTTTTCCTTTTGTGTCATGTCTTTTAGATTGTAAGCCTGAGGGCAGGGACTGTCTTATTATTAATCTTTGTAAACCACTCTGGGAGCCTTTTCTGGCTGAACAGTGGGGGTATAAATGCAATAAATAAATAAATTATGGTTGGTATTTCTGCATTCTGTAAAAACTTACATTGGCTAGAATGTACATTTGATTCAAAACAAAATCAAAAAAATCCTCCATTCTGTTTCTGTCCAGCATTGACAACATTCATGCACAAAAATAATGGGAGATGGACTTGAAGGCACTTCTTGGGCTGTGTGTGAAAATGCCCCAAAGCTTCTGTTGGGCTTCACACACACACACCTTTTTTTTTTAAGGTATCCCATGCAAATACCAAGTAAGCCACATCCTCCTCCTTAACTAAGCCTTGGAAGATGGCATGGTAGATTTCTTCCCAGGAGCCATTGTGAGAGCTCTCCACCAGAAAGTCACCACCAGATGGCAGATGATACTAACTTCAGAGGAAAGTCCCTAGAAATACTTCTGATATCACTGGATTCCTGGAAGTAGCATGTTTTCAGACAAACTCTCTGAAAATAGTAACAAAAGGGGATTCTTCTCATCAGCCTGATTCAATGCTAATTTTTGAATCCATGGTCTGGCTCACATTCTTCAGAAGAGATAGATATGCAGGAGGAGCTGATCATACATGGGTGTCCTCAGGAAGAGGCAAGGGGGTGGGGGATAATCCCCAGAATCCCAGCTTGCTTCTTTTTTTAAAAAAAGAAATTTGTAGCACTTGTAGAACCTGATGTACCTGAGGCAAAATGCATAGCCACTATTCTTCCCATTTGTTCTGTAAGCAGAAATAGCCTGCTCCCGCCTTTTAGGGGTTTTGGCCAATAAATGAAGCCATAGCAATGTTTGACACACCCACTGTCTGCAGAAACAATTTCCTGTGAAGCTTTTTGGAGGGTCATTCCTGGTGAGAAGTGATTGCTGCCTCCAAAAACCAATTCAGAAATCCAGGATTTTAGTGTAGCTCAGATTGGACAGTAGTGTATCTACCCAAAAAGGAAAGGTAGGAGCAAAGATAGGAGTTCATGATCTTTCTAACTCAGGTCTTAATATTTCTTTTCTGAGTTTGTAAACATTTAAAAGATGACCCTGACAATGTATGTGGATAAAGCTCATCATGATTATATCTGTTTTACAGGAGTCAGGGCTGCAGCTAAGAGAGGGTGGGTTACACCGGCTCTCAAAAGTAGCCCAGAGTTGTTTTCGAGTCTCCTGGTGTGTTGTTTGTTTGAGGGAAATGCAGGGCGGGGAGGACTTGTGAAGTTGATTGTAGCACCAGTGCAATTTATTAAGCTCTAGAGGGGGTTATTGGGGGGGGGGGGTGCACGTAGCTTTACAAGAAGGTGCAAGTTGTAGTTCTTGCAGGAGACCTGGGTGGAGCCTCTCCTTCTCTTTTAGTGCAGGCCTTGGGAGTTGAGGAGCCATGCAGCTCTTCAGAAGTTAGTGTTTTCTCATGTATCATTAGTAACTAGCCCTGTTGTGAATGTACTTTGTTTATTGTGTGTTATCTGGAGAGCTAGGAGTGGACTGTATGCTGAGCAGTCCCAATATTAACCATGCCCTTCATACAGGGCTGAAGGGAGCCAGGGAAATAATTGAGGGTTTCAGCTATAAGTGGAGACATTGTCTGGTCCCAGGTCTACCTATTGAGAAGAGATTTGCTGTCTGAATTAATTAGTCAGTGGTTAGTGTTGCAGGTATCAGATTACAGCTAGCAATGCATTTTGGGAAGGAGAAGCAATGGCTGATCTCCATGTCTGAGAACACTAAACTGGCTGTAACTAATCCGCCTCTTGCCTTTAGCAAAATACACAGCTTCCTGAGGCAGCATAAGACAGAAGTGCAGAGAAACATGACCATCTTTATTTTAACAAACTCTGAGATTAATTTTAGATGGTGCTCTAGGTTAAAAAAAAAAGTCAATTGAAGCAAAATTGTGAGTATTACCTGGTGGTTGGAGGGAAAGGAACTCTCAGTGCAAAGTCTCTCTTCAGGTGGTAGGAAATCTTCCTCTCATTCTGTTGCTACCACTGACTAATTCATTCAGACTGCAAATCTCCATTTGGAGTCTAGGTCTGTCTGAACTGCAGATCTCATGGCCATAACACCTTGCCAAATTTTGGGGCTTTGTTTCAACTCCCATCGATCCCCTGATTTTTTTACCACTTAGCCTGATGAAGAGTTCTGGAGAACTCAAAAGCTTGCAAAATTGTGTGGAATTTTGGTTGGTCCTAATAAAGGTATTGCCCAACTGTCGATTTTGGATATTTTTCTCATGGACCATACAACTACTTTTGTGCAGGTTTTCTCATATACAGAATGTGTGACCACTGACCACACACAAAATGCAGTTCCAGGAAAAAATATCCAATTCCAAAAGAATATTCTTGCAGTTCAAAACTCAAGCCATGTAAATGTTGCATTATGATGATGTAAAAAGTGGCTAATAACAATATTTTATTTATTTATTATATTTATACCCCGCCTTTTTTCCTGAAAGGAACCCAAGGCAGCTTACATAATCCTCCTCCTCTCCATTTTATGAAAAGTAAAGTGAGTAGTCCAGGCTCCTATAGAAACCTAATCAAGCATACCCGTTTCTTCTCCCCCTGCCAAAGACACTCTCAACAGATTCCACTGCTAGAGTGCTCACCAATGTTTTCAAGATGAAAGAAATCATTCTAGGACAATTCATATACAGTTGCCAATGTTAAGGACAGTGATGAGGGAGTTGCCTCAGCCATATGCTCAAGCTAAGCAGGTATGAGCTTGGTCAGTGCTTGGATGGGTGATTGCCTGGGCTGCCCACATCTGTTCTCCTGCATTGAGCAGGGGGTTTCATAGATTTCATAGATCATAGAGTTGGAAGGAGCCTACAAGGCTATCGAGTCCAACCCCCTGCCCAATGCAGGAAACTAGAGGAGGGGTCTCCCATCCAAGTAATAACCAGACTTGACCCTGCTTAGCTTTCCACACTCAGACAAGCTGAGCCAGCGTGAGCCTCAGGCCTGTCGTTGGACTCAATGGCCTTATAGGCCCCTTCCAACTCTACTATTCTATGATTCTAATTACATCCTTAAGACTACTGTTCTGTATTTGTGCATCTGTTTTCTCCGACTTGTTCTTAGTTGTTGTTTTTATATCCCCCACTCCAAATAAAGTTTAGTTTGACTTTATGATACCTCTTAAGAACATAAGAGCCATGATGGATTAGACCTAGGGTCCATGTGGTCCAGCATTAGAATACTCTTCTGCATTATTGCTCTCAAAATCCCATGATTTTCTGCCACTGTGTAAGCTTCTAAATGTCATGGAATATGACACACAAGGAAAATGCATGGGTGTGTTGTAGCAGTGCATGCTATGCATGTGAATTACAATCACACACCACTTTCCAGCTTCCCCCCCAAAAAAAAATTTCCTGTAGACATCCAGCACTTGAACTGACCACCCCTTTCCCTGTTTAAAAACAAACAAACCTGCTTATCATTGCTGCTGTTGCTTTCCTATGAGGAGAAAAGTCAATCTCTCCTTAACAGCTGCCAGCAGTGCTGCGGGCGGGGGAATTCCGCCTGCTCACTCCTTTTCCCACAAGAGCTGCTGTTCCCACTGTTGCTGCTGCTCATGGAAAAAGAAGGCACCAAAAATTGACAAAGGGCTCATCAATTTTATCTCAGTTTTTCATTGAAACTACATATAAAGGAATCAGGGGGGGAGATGAAGGGAGGAAATACTTGTCAATTTCATGTTGAAAGTAGCCTAGCACTGTGTATTATAGGCTTTCTTCCCTTCACACTTTGCAGTCCTGCTAGAGTTCCAAGGCAAACAAAATAATTAGGTGAAACTGATGAACACTTTGTCAATTTTACTGTGGGGGGGGGGGGCACCTTTACCTTGTAAGAGATTTCAGCTCCAAGAATTCCATTTTAAAATAGACAGTGGTAGAATGGCACCCAGGTAATAGAGAGGTAGGGTTTCAAATGAGTTTGAGAGGGATATATGTGATAGGTAGTTGCCTATCAAAGCAGAATCTTGTGGCATCTTAAAGACCAGCAGGTTTATTATGACATAAGCTTTCTTGGACTAGAGCCTACATTATTAGTTGGGCTCCAGTGCACATATATTTATGCCCTTATAAGTCTGTTAGTCTTTAAGATGCCACAAGACTTTTTATTGTGCTTACCTCCAAACTGCGGAGAAAAAGCACTACATTACAGTTCACATCTGAATGGCTTGTGCTTAGGGTGACCACATGCAAAAGAGGACAGGGCTCCTGCATCTCCAATAGAGAGCTAGTGTGGCGTAGTGGTTAGAGTGTTCGACTGGGACTCGGGAGATCCAGGTTCTAGTCCCCGCTCGGCCATGAAACTCACTGGGTGACTTTGGGCCAGTCACTGACTCTCAGCCTAACCTACCTCACAGGGTTGTTGTGAGGATAAAATGGAGAGGAGGAGGAGGATTGTGTAAGCCGCCTTGAGTTCCTTGTAGGAAAAAAGGTGGGGTATAAATGTAATAAATATAAATAAATAAATAAATAGCTGTCATGCAAGCTACTCTTGCTGAAATTCCATCTTCTGCACTAAAGGTACAGGAACGCTGTCCTCTTTCGCACTGGGCCGCCTTAAATTGCTGCGATTGCTGTGGAAGCTCTCAGAATTGCTACAGAACAGCACTTTAAAAACAAAACCTGGGAGGATGTCTGAGAAACAACAGGACTGCTATCGTTTGGGAGAAATCTTGTCTAGATTTTTAGAAATAATTGAGTGAGCCAAAGGGGACAATACTTGACCAAAAAAGTACACTGGTTCAGACACCTGTGGAATTGTCATCCTCTGCACTGAAAGAGGATGTTGTGGAGAGGGGAGGAGTCAAGTGCAAGTCAGGACTTGTGGCTTTGCCAACAGTATGACTGGATTGCAAAATGGAAGAAGTTCAGTAGGTTCAATTGCACAATGTATTAGAAAAATAAGGCTGTTTCTCCCACTTACAAACAGTCATTTGTTTTGCTGGTGGTGTTTCCCATACTTTCTACACAGAGGAAAGACCCATGCAATATGACATTCCATGTGAAGTGTTGATCTAGTCCATCCTTAAAAGGCACAGCCCTCACTGAAACAACTGTAAGATCCAGGGGTAATTCCAAGTATACAGGGGGGCAGGGAATAATAAAGGTACCACGTGGACAGTTCTGGAGTTCAGAGAAATTACCTCTGTCCTCCTGGACAGAACTAGTTGGACAGAGTGACCTTCCATGATCCAGTATGAAGAAACAAACTACAGTAGTACTATAACGCATACCACCCACCACCACAAGAAATCACAGATTTTAAAAGTGTCATTTTTAGGTACAGTCATGCCTTGGATTGGGAGCATAATTCGTTCCGGAAACGTGCTTGTAATCCAAAACACTCTTATATCAAAACGAAATTCCCCCCAAAAAAATTGTACAGAGATTTTTAATTTAAGCCATACTACAGTACTTGTATTGCAAGACGTCGCTTGTATATCAAGTCAAAAAAATTTAAATATTTAAAAACTTGCTTGTCTTGCAAAATGCTCTCAAACCAAGTTACTTGCAATCCAAGGTATTACTGTACTTATAACACTCATAAGGGCATAAGAGAAGCCTGCTGGATCAGATGAAAGTTGTATTTAGTCCAACATCATGTTTCAAATAGTAGGCAAGCCAGATGCTTCCAAGAAGCCAAAAAAGCAGATCAAGAGGGAATAGCTCTCCCCTGCTGTTGTTCCCTGGCAACTGGTATTCAGGAGTGTGCTGCCTCATCCTATATGTAGCACTAGCTTTTGCCAGCGGCTTCGCTCGCGTGATGAAGAGTGACCGTGCTAAGTTTGTACGGGTCGTCATTTTCCTATAGGCACTATTTGTTTGAAATTCCTTAAGGTCACTGACCGCTGTTTTGAATCGCTCCATAGGAAAGGTCCCCCGGGACTACATAATGGAATCCTAGCTCCCCCAGGACTACCAGCTCCCCTGGGACTGCACATGAAATCCCAGCTCCCTCAGGACTACCTGCTCCCCCCGGGACAACACAATAAAATCCCTGCTCTCCCCCCCCCCCCCGGGACTACATAATGAAATCCCAGCTCCCCCAGGACTGCACAGTGAAATCCCTGTTCCTCCCCCAGGATTGCACAATGAAATCCCTGTGTGTGTCCCCCCAGCACTGCACAATGAAATCTCTGCTTCCCCCCCCCCGGACTACACAATGAAATCCCTGTTCCCTTTCCCCCGGGACTACACAGTGAAATCCCTGCTCCCCCAGGACTACACAGTGAAATCTCTGTGTCCCCCCCCAGCACTGCACAATGATATCCCTGCTCCTCCGAGTCCCCCCCCCCTCCGGGACTGCACAATGAAATCCCTGCTCCCCCCCCCCCCGGGACTGCACAATGAAATCCCTGCTCCTCCGAGTCCCCCCCTCCGGGACTGCACAATGAAATCCCTGCTCCCCCCCCCGGGACTGCACAATGAAATCCCTGCTCCCCGCCCATCAGGACTACGCAATGAAATCCCAGCCCCCCCCCCGGGACTACACAACAATGAAATCCCAGCTCTCCCCCCCCAGGACTACGCAATGAAATCCCAGCTTCCCCCCCTCCCAGGACTATGCAATGAAATCTCAGCTTCCCCCCCCCCCGGACTACGCAACAATGAAATCCCTGCTCCCCCCTCCCCCCCGGGACTACAAAATCAAATCTCCGTCCGTCCATCCCCGGGACCACACAATGAAATCCCTGTCGTCCCCCCCTCCACGACTACACAATGAAATCCCTGCTCCCCCCCCCCGGACTACCCAACAATGAAATCTCTGCTTGCCCCCTCCCCCTTGGGACTACCCAACAACGTAATCCCAGCTTGCCCCCCTGGGACTACCCAACAATGAAATCCCAGCTTGCCCCCCCCGGACTACCCAACAATGAAATCCTAGCTCCGCCCCAGCTGTGGTTCATATGATCATTCTGTTTTGACGCAGGAGAGATTTGCATATCCGTTTCTGATTGGCCCCCTGTGGCAGTTCATACGAACATTGTATATGTCGTTGGAGCGATTTGCATAACCGCTCCTGAATGGCCCCTGCGAACATTCCAAGTGACGCCATTGACTCTCATCTATTTTGGGCTGTACAGGTGCAGCGAGGGTTTTTCAGAGATTTGAACCCGCCAGTCTTTGTCCTTGGGTGCTGGAGAGTATGCGTGCCAAGTTTGGGGCGGATCCATCAAAACATGATGGAGCCTCTGCAATGACGCCCCGCACACAGCAGTCATTCAGTCAGGCAGTTATTTAAAAAGTTTCCCTTCCTTTTCACCCCCTCAGAGAACATTCTAAATGGCCTAGGGGAGATTTGCATACCCAGCCCTATTGGCCCCTGCAGGAATTCATACGAACATTCTAAGTGTCGTATGGGCTATTTGCATAACTGCTCCTATTGGCTCCTGCAGCAATTCTGAGGTGAGGCCGATTTGCATAACTGCTGCCCTGTTGTTTTGCCCATAGGAGATATGAGTGTGGGGCGATTTTGCCCCCTTTTTTCACCCCCTTAGGGACGGAATTTCCAAAAATCCTTCCTTAGTGGGGCTCTACATCATAAAAGCAATGTTCCTTCAAAATTCCACGTTCCTAGATAAAACGGTTTGAGCTGGGCGTTTATGAGTCAGTCAGTCAGGACACTTTCTTTTATATACAGTAATACCTCGGATTACGAGTAACCCGGTTTGCGAGTTACTCGTAAGAGGAGGAAAATTTTAGCACAAATTTAAATTTGAAAGACGAGCAAGTCTCGCAACACAAGCCGCTGCCGCTTTCAAATTTAAATTTATGCTAGAAGCATGTGGAGGCGCCGGCGGCCAGCTCTCAATCAGGGAGCCCCTGGGAGACGCGGTGCGGTGTGGCCGCTCGCTGGGCCGCGCCTCCCACTGCTTTGCCGAGCCCCGTGAAGGCGAGGTGCAGCTGCTTGCTCAGCCGGCGCCTTGCGCTGCTGCGCCACCTCCCTACTGGAGCCGGCAAAGCACAGGGCAGGGCGAGCCCTCCACAGGGCTCCCTGCTTAGGCAGAGCGAGCGGTTGTGCCACGCCTCGCCACGCCTCCACAGGGCTCCGTGGAGGCGAGGCGCAGCGCGGCCGCTCGCTCTGATGATGCCTCACGCTGCTGCGGGAGGCGCAGCAAGGCCGCTCGCTCGGCAGGCTGCTCGTGCTGCTGCGCCGGCTCCCGGGCAGGGAGGCGACGCAACAGCGCGAGGCGCCGGCAGAGCGAGCCGCCTCGCCTCATCTCCATGATGGAGCCCTGTGGAGGCGAGGAAGAACGAATCATTTGATTTCCCATAATTTCTTATGGGGAAATTTGATTTGAAATACAAGTGTTTTGGGTTGCGAGCATAGTTCTGGAACGAATTATGCTCGTAATCCAAGGTATTACTGTATATAGATATAGCCATTATGACTAGTAGCCATTGATACCCATATCCTCCATTAATTTGTGTAATCTCCTTTTAAAGCCATCTGAGTTGGCTACTGTCAGCACATCTTTGGCACCAAATTCCATAGTGTAATGCACTGAAGAGGCCCTTCCTTTTCTCTGTCCTGAATCTCCCACCATTCAGCTTCACTGGATGACCCCAGGTTCTACTATTATGAAAGAGGGTGAAAAACGTTTCTCTGACCACTTTCTTCACACCATTCATAGTTCTATTATTGCCCCTCTTATTTACCGGTACCTTTTTTTCTAAGCTAAAACATTGTAACATTTCCCCATAAGGGAGTTGCTCCTGATCATTTTGACTGCCCTTATCTGCCCCTGTTCCAGGTCTGTAATACCCTCTTGGAGATGCAGTGATGAAAACTACACCAGGAGTGCAGAACCTCTTTCACCCTGAGGCCCAAATTACATTTTGGATAAGTTCTCGGGGGGGGGCACATTTCAGTGGTGGGTGGAGCCAAAGGCAAAAGGGTGAGGCCAAAAATCCCCAAAATACCAGCATATTTTAAGTTAAAGCTCTTACTGCCAGGAACTAAGCCTTAGGAAAGGCTTTTTGACCTTTTGAAATGGGGAAAAACTGCACAAAAGCTGGGAAACCACCAAACAGTCAATGGTCAGGGGAAAGGGGTGTGTTCTTCTGAGGAACTCCGGAGGTCCCGGGCCTGAGGTTCTGCACCCCTGCTGGACTCTGTATTCCAAATGTGGTCTCACCACAAATTTGTATAAAGGCCTTATAATATTGACAGTTTTATTTTTGACTCATTTCCTAATTATCTCTAGCATGGAATGAATGTCTCTCTCATAGCTGCCACACACTGGCTTAATGTTTTCTTTTCTTTGAAATATCACAACCATGACCACAACATCTCTTTCCTGGTCAATCACTGCCAGCTCACATCAATCTGTGTATATGTGAAGTTAGGATATTTTACCTCAATGTGCATCACATTGCACTTACATTGAACTGCATTAGCTATTTTATTCCCCTTTCAGCTAGTTTTAAGAGATACTTTTGGAATTTTTTGCAGTCTTTTTTGTTGTTGTTTTCACCACCAGAATAATTTGGTGTCATCTGCAAACTTGGCCACTTCTCTGCTCACCCCAATTCCAGATAGTTTATGAACAAGTTAAAAAGCACCAAGTCCTCCCAATACAAATCCTTAGGGGACTCCACCTTATTTCCCTCATTGTGAAAATTGTCTATTTATTCCTTCTCTCTGCTTCCCAATCTTTAATAATATAGTCCTATATTATCTAGCAATGCCTATCACTATGACTAAGATCCTTCAATGATGTCTCCTCAGAAATTTCAGCAAAGGCCTCCTGCAATTTTAATTAGAAGCTTCTTCCTTAAGGCTTCTACCCTGAATTGCATCTTGTTCACCACAGCCAGCATTGCTCTGTGAATAACTGCTTTAATTACCCCTTACATGCTCCTTATGTAATTCCTGTTCCCTGCAATGCGAGTATTTTTAATTACAGGTTTCTTCTCATAATTGTATTTTATTTTATTGTGAAATAGCACTATTTTGCTAAATAATAATAATAATAATAATAATAATAATAATATAATAATAATCAGCCAGTAATGAAAATGGGAAACAGGAACTGACTAATTGAATGCCAACAGTTGTGAAGAGGCAGTTCATTTAAATGCTTCAAGTGCTGAGTCAAGATTGATCCAGTGTTCCTCCTTTTCTCCCATCCATGTTCTCATACCCCCTCACCTGCTGGGAGGTAAAATCAGAGTCATCATCCCCGTAGCACATGGGGGAAGAGGGTGGATGAGCCCCCCACTCCTAGGCCCTTTAACAGCAACCTGATGCACGAAAATTTAGTAGGCAAAGTTTTTCCCGCCACTTCCCTTATGCCTGAGCAAGTTTCACCAATTTAATTTCTATTCAACGCATCAGGCTGCAGTTAAAGCAGGGGTAAGGCACCTATTTTTTTCTGTTGTGAGCTGCATTCCTTTGGTGGTAATCTGTCAAGGGCTGCATGCCAGTGGTGGGCAGAGCCAGAGCTGAACATGGGCAAGTTCACTCTCTTTCTGCACCACCTCTCTCTCTCTCCCTCCCTTCCCCCTGCCCAAGGAGTTACAGATCACTGTTGGCAAGAGGTCTGAACTGATCACCAGCAGAGAGCTTTTGTAATTATGCAGAGGGCCTCATGAAACTAGGCTGAGGCTACAGGTTGCCCACCCTTGAGTCCAAGGCATATGAGTAGGGCCAGCAAAACAAAAATAAAAAATAACCGTAGGTGCCCCCCTACTGTCATTACAGGAAATTAGATTTGATTGCCCTTCTGTTTATTTGCAACCATGTGTTTCTCACAGGATATACTTCTACAGTGACAGAACTAACCATAATCCCTAGTGGGCCACAAATCAAAACTTTGGAATTAGTGAAATGATGTTTCCTGTTTTTGTGTGGTTTTTAGTTATTTACCTATTTGGATTTGTGTTTTTGATTGTTGCTGTTTTTCTCCAGAAAGGCTGGGTTATATTTAATACAAATAACTAATAAGAAGGAAACTACACGCAACAGGTACCGCTAATTCCTTCTGGCAAACCAGCCATTTGTAAGGAATGTGTGCCACATACAAATGAAGTCTCCCAGGGTGCTTCCTGATTCCTCATTCATGGAATTTGACAGGGTGTCAAGAAGTCATCGCCTTTTTTCCCCGCCACTTCTTTTGTCTTCATTCTTACCACAGAAAATCTGTTAAGGAGGGAAAGATGGAGCAGTTGCAAAGTGTCTTTTGATTGGTAGTGCCAGGAGCCCTCCATCTTGAAGCACCCACAGTCCAGGACTGAAAAATGTGGGATGATCCCTATCAAAGTAGAATATCATGCTAGACACCTTGCTGAGTAAAGTGGGGTTGGGCACAGCTTCCTTGGACAACCACTACTGTTGATATTAGAATCCTGCACAGAATTCCCACCCGTCACAGTTTGCACTGAAATGGATGAGGGGACCACTTTTGTGTTTGTTTGTTTTTTAAAGAAAAATAAATTAATGGGTTGTATTCAATCCTGGCCATCCATCAGTGAAACGGAAACCGCTGGTGGAATGGTTTCCCCCTCCCCACTCCAGCCCCCCAAATCTGTTCTGGAGGTTTGGGGGACCCTCTGGAGAAGATGTGGAAGATGCACAGGGAGCTGCAGTGGAGTTGGGAGGAGAGCACACGGAAGGCCACTTGTGCAACGTTGGATTTAAGCCATAATCCCCACACTTTTTAAAGCTTCACCTGCTAAATTTCTGTGTGTCAGGCTACTGGGTACAGGAGCAGCAGAACCAGTAAAAAGGTGGCAACCCTAAGTGGGACTTAGGATGTCCAGATGCAAAAGAGGACAGGGCTCCTGCACCTTTAATGGCTGTGTAGAAGAGGGGATTTCAGCAGTTTGAAATTCAGCTTGTCAAGCAATCCCTACTGAAATTCTCCCTTCTACACAGCTATTAAAGGTGCAGGAGCCCTGTTCTCTTTTGCATCTGGCTACCCTAAGCAGACTGCTTGAAATGAAACTGAACATTGAAATTGAAAGTAAAACATTGTCTCCAGAGCATGCGCACACACACCACACACCGCCCTGTTGCAAAGAGAAAGCCGATTGCTCCAGCTTCTAAAAATAGAACAGGCTATGTTTTGGATAACTTAAGGATAGAGATAGAAGTAGGACCCCACTCCAGGGGCCCTGCCTGGTGTAAACCCCTTTGCTGTTCACCCACCAGATTCTGGCCTCCGTGGATTGCACCTAGATGGCAGAAAAGGCCAAATGTTCTGGCACAGAACTAGGCCACAACTCCTTGCAGGATGGTTTGCTGGGGATAACAATCTTGGGGCCACCCAACGCAGATGACATCCCACTATATCATGTGCACCAGAAGAATGGAGTGCTGATCTGCGACAACTTTCTGCTAGGATGCTGTCTAATGCAGGAGCAGTGTCCACGCCACCACACTCCCTTTCCCTACCACTGGCAGTGCCGCCGGCAGAAAGACCGTGTGTGGCTCAGTTTCAGCTTCTCAGCTCAACAGCACTTGGAGAGGCTGTACTGTGACAAGGAACGCAACGGAGTGAATCTGCGGGACAGGTGAGGACTACATCTCTTGCTCCTTCCAGCTTTTCCTGGGAAGGGTTCTAGAACCAGGCTCAGCTCTGTATTTTCAACATGTGTTAATTGGCTTACCTAGTGCCAAAATCTTTGTGTTATCAGCAGCTACCGTTTTGTGAATGGCCACGGATGAATAATGTGATTGTCACTGTCAGTACTTCCTGCATGTAACTGTTCTCACTGTTTCCAATTTCCCCACCACCACAGGTACTGCATATATATATACCGTATATATATATATATATATATATACACACACCTGAAACTCTCAATAACATTTCATCCATCTGATGAAGTACACATATAGTCCATGAAAACTTATGCCATAATAAATGTGTTAGTAAGATGGCACAAGAGTCTTTGCTGTTTTTGCTGCAATAGACTTAACATGGCTATCCCTTGGAAAGGTGTTACCTTTAAAGCTTTCCACAGCTTGGGACCAGAGTGCCTGAAGGATGTCTCACCTCTATATCACCCTGCCCTTATGTTAAAATCATAATTGGAAGCTATTCTGTGGCATCACTGCCAACTGAGGCATCACGGATGATGACCAGGGAGGGTGCCTTCTTGGTGGTGGCACCCTGTCTTTGGCATGCTCTCCCCAGGGAGGCTCACCTGGCATCCAAGTTGCTATATTTGGGCACAACGCAAATACCTTTTTATTTCCCCAGGCCCTTCAAAGAACTTTTAACCCTGTGTTGAATGTGTTTATGTTTTTAACTGCTGTTTTTTTTAAAACAAATTATTAATTGTGTTGTTATACCATCTACTTATTACAGTCTTCAGGTCAGAGTGCCAATCCTTATGTAGCAAAAATGGCACCATCCACACACAAAAGGGAGATGTCAGCAAGTTTGGGTCAACCCCCAAGTTTGCAGAAGTGTAAAAAAATATTTAGAAGGAAACCCCTAAAGAAGTGGGGTGGGACAAAACTACCAAAACAGTTCTATGAGGGCAGAGTATGTTCAGTGGTCACAGAATTTGGGTGGGGCGGGGAATGAAAACCAGGAGCAGGGGGAATGTAATGGTGGCTGGAATCCTAAACACTCTATGCTGTAATATTTTGTTGTCGGTCCCACTTGTTGGATTATTGGATTTCTGCTGTATTTTATAGTGATTTGTGTTATGAATCTAATTTTGGGTGCTTCCAGATGAGGCTTTTATTATGCCACCACCCTGCCTCAAATGCAGAATTTTACAGAGGGGTCTAGATGTCATCGTTTTCTACACATGACTCTCCTGTGTGGCTGCATTGCCTTTTCTGTCTTCTTTCAACAGATTCCTCAATATGTTGGGGGGCGGGGAAGATGGAATAGCTGCACAAGGCCTTTTGATTGGTAGCACTAGGAGCTACAGTCATGTGAAAAAGAAAGTACACCCTTCTCGAGTTCCATGGTTCCACGTATCAGGACAGAAGAAAAATCATCAGGCCCGTAGCAGGTCTCAAAATTAGGTAAAGACAACCTCAGATGAAGAACAACACATGACAGAGTACATGGCGTGGCATTATTTATTGTACAGAAATACAGCCAAGATGGAGAAGCCATGTGGGAAAAACTAAGTACACCTTATGATTCAATAGCTGGTAGAACCACCTTTAGCAGCAATAAGTACCGGTAATTGTTTTCGTTATGATATGATCAGTCTCTCACATCGTTTTGGAGGAATTTTGGCCCACTCTTCTTTACAACATTGCTTCAGTTCATTGCTGTTTGTGGGCATTTGTTTATGCACAGCTCTCTTAAGGTCCCGCCACAGCATTTCAATCGGGTTGAGATCTGGACTTTGACTGGGCCATTGCAGCACCTTGATTCTTTTCTTTGTCAGCCATTCTGTTGTAGATTTGCTGGTGTGCTTGGGATAATTGTCCTGTTCCATGACCCAGTTTCAGCCTAGTTTTAGCTGCCGGACAGATGGCCTCACATTTGACTCTAGAATACCTTGGTATACAGAGGAGGTCATGGTCGACTCAATGACTGCAAGGTGCCCAGGTCCTCTGGCTGCAAAACAAGCCCAAATCATCACCCTTCCACCACTGTGCTTGACAGTTGGTCAGAGATGTTTGTGCTGATATGCTGTGTTTGGCTTTCGCCAAATGTGGCGCTGTGCATTATGGCCAAACAACTCCACTTTGGTCTCATCCGTCCAAAGGACATTGTTCCAGAAGGCTTGTGGTTTGTTTGTTCAGATGCAACTTTGCAAACCCAAGCCGTGCTGCCATATTCTTTTTAGAGAGAAGAGGCTTTCTCCTAGCAACCCTTCCATACAAACCATACTTGTTCAGCCTTTTTCTAATTGTACTGTTGTGAACTTTAACGTTGCACCTGCTGACTGCGGCCTGTAGCACCTGAGATGTAACACTTGGATGTTTTGCAATTTCTCTGAGCATTGCATGGTCTGCCCTTGGGGTGAATTTGCTGGGACATCCACTCCTGGGAAGATTGGCAACTGTCTTGAATGTTTTCCACTTGTGAATAATCTTCCTCAATGTAGAATGATGGACTTTAAATTGTTTGGAAATGGCCTTATAACCCTTCCCGGATTGATGGGCAGCAACAATTGCTTCCCTAAGATCATTGCTGATGTCTTCTCTCCTTGGCATTGTGGTAACACACACCTGACTGCTGGAGACCAGCAAACTCCTGACAATTCAGCTTTTATCGAGGTGGTCACACTTCCTGATGATCAATTCATCAAGGACATTTGCTTAGCAGCACCTGGCTGCTCCTTAGCCTCTTCATACCTGTGGCAGCAGTAAGGGTGTACTTAGTTTTTCCCGCATGGCTTCTCCATCTTGGCTGTATTTCTGTACAATAAATAATGCCACGCCATGTACTCTGTCATGTGTTGTTGTTCATCTGAGGTTGTCTTTACCTAATTTTGAGACCTGCTACAGGCCCGATGATTTTTCTTCTGTCCTGATATGTGGAACCATGGAACTCGAGACGGGTGTACTTTCTTTTTCACATGACTGTATATGTCTGGAAGCACCCTTGGTGTAAGCTGTCCTGGAAAATATGATGTAAACGGCAGGGTAAATAAATACTAAAATAGGATCTGAAGATATTAGCAGGTGATAATTATCTCCTAGCTGTGAAATGTCTCACCAGCTGTCTTTTGCAGTTCAAATTAAAGGCACCAGAGCAGGCTGAGTCTTGCCCCCCATCAGTTGGCAACCCTAGGTCCTTCCCCTCTACCACTCTGATGAGATGCTTATCTTACTTGTCTTGCAGGACAGGCAGCTGCTATTGGTTAAGCTTGGATACCATGTGGATCTCAGGCACCTATTGGTTATATGACCAAATAAGGCGTCTCTCCAACAGCAGTGACCCTGCATGCAACCCCTACTTCCCTGCAGAATGGAAAGTTTACTGGGAGGAAATGAATACTTGGATGGAATACAAGGAGGTAAGAGGATCAAAAGCTATAAATTCCAATGCTCACATTAATGTAATACCTTTATTAGTCCAACCGAAAGTTCACCCCCCAAAAATGTGCAAACTTTTGAGATCTTCAGATCTCTTCTGCAACCAAGATGTTACAAGAAGCGGGGGTGGGGGGGAAATAGGAGGGTGAAACCCCACTGTCTTGATGGTGGAGTCATGGTGTCTGCCCGATCAGAATCCCTAGATGGAGTGTGGGATGATGGGTCTGCAGACATTCAAATTAAGCTCTAGCAGGTTATGTGATGACCTATAAAAGGTATAAAACATGGTTGGGCAACTTCCAGGTGTCCAGTCCCCCCCACCTGGAACCCACCAGGGGTCCTACCCGTAGCTATTGAAATTGCAGTGGCAGCAAAAAAAAAAAAAAAAAGCCCCCATTTTCCCTTTAAATCAAGGAACATAGGGAGAGTGTGTCTTGTTTTAAAGCAAACTCATGTTCCCCTGGGGGCTTCCAGGAGCATGGTTTTGCTTTAAAGCAGGGCTGGGGAACCTCAGGCCCGTGGGCCAAATCCGGCCCTCCTGGGGTCCCAATCCAGCTCCGGGGTTCCCCAAATGGGCCCACCCCATTCCCCAACTACCAATCATTTGGTGATTTCCTGGCTTTTATGCAGCAGCCCCGCCCCATTGGGGCCACCTGGGAATGAGTGAGCACACTGTGTCCTGCCCGCCACCGCTTCCACTTAGCATCCGGTTTCCTAAGGCTGAGTTACTGGCAGTAATTGCTTTAAACTCAAATATGCTGGTATTTTGGCCCCACCCCTTTTGTCTTTGGACCCACCCCCTTTGCCTTCTGCTCCTCCCACCACTGGAATGCAGCCCTCGAAATCTTCTTTGAAATTGAATTTGGCCCACGGGCTAAAAGGAGTTCCCCACCTATGCTTTGAAACAAGATGCTATTTCTACTCAAGCGCCCCCTGCCTGGATCTCTCCACCACCTCTTTGTGGCTGCATGCCTGGCTGGGAAGAACACGCCTGGTGTCCAGCTCTGTATTGCTTTGTTTAATCAGGGCACCTATTCAGGTCCACCCATGTTCCGTTCCCCTGAAGGATCTTTCTTTGGCTAGCTGAGTGCCAACCCTTCTGCCCCTCTGCTTCCATGCTGTTATCGGTCAAATTCTCCATCTTGAGAGAGTCTCTCGCTGCACCAGGTGCCTTAGAGTCTATATATACACTGGCTGAGGGAACTATCCAGATAAGTGGAACGGACCCAGTTCACACGTAACTACCAACAACGGGTTAAGCAATCCATAGTTAGTTGGGGCCACATGGGAGTGCGCTGCGTCCTGCCCACTCGCCGCTTCTACTTTGCATCCAGCTTCCAAAACAACCCTGGTTGTTCATCATGATGTCCGGACTTGGCACTCCAGGTTGTGTTGAGAAAATAACCCGTAGTTTTAACCCAACAACAAACCATGGGTTCAAACTCTGGGTTGTTTCTCAAAACAATGTGCACAATAATATAGACAGAGTGCTTCCAGACAAGACTTTTATCTTGCCTCATCTCATTCACAATTTTTTTTGGGGGGGGAGCGGGGCAGACAGGGTAACCCTCCTGTGCTTCCCCACCTCTTCTCCCGATTCTTTTCTTACCACAGAAAATCTATTAAAGTAGGGGAGAGGTAAAATAGCTGCACAGTGTCTTCTGGTTGGTAGTGCTTGCAGTGGTCTGCCTGGAACTGGAAGCACCCTTCGTTTTGCCATTTCAGTACAGTTAAGCGGGAGTAGTGTGGCTTATGTGGACCAGTAGGAGGGGCCAGAATTGGTGGGGCTCAGGCAGGAGGTGGGGTGTCTGAATGTCATTAAGGGCCTCCCTACTGTTTCCCCATAATTCCTTCAAGCATTGCATTAAGATAATGTGAAAGAACCTTGAGAGTAAAGAATTGACTCAATGACCTGGTTCACACAACACAACAAGCGAGATTATGGGTTGAGTGTAGATTGTCATTGAACTGTGTGTTGTTGAATTGTGTGTTGTGTGAACCCAACTGCATGAATAAACCATGCTTTGTTAACTACAAACACCCCACAGTTCACAACCCAACAACAAACCATGGGTTCTCTTCATGGGTTGTTTGTAGTTAACAAACCATGGTTTGTTAGCACTGATGGCAGAGCGCAAAAGCAGTAGCGAGTTCTCTCAGACAAACACACCCACGCACGCACAGGACTTGTTTTTAAAGTAGATGCTTTTAAAAAGATAGACAACTGTAATATAAGTTTACTCAGGAATTAAAGCTTGATGGTTACAGAAGTGCAGCTTCTTAAACGTTACTCATTCTGTGAGGTAAGGAAAACACACACACGGGTCAATCCCTTCATTGCTAAACCCAGCAAGCGTGGGTTAAGTCTGTTAACACTAGACTACTCTAACTGCCAGAGGAGTGTTGGAATGGAATTCAAACCTGTTGCTGAGCAACCTCCAGCATTCCCTCCCTGGATTCAATTAAGTGGTTCTGTCCACTGAACCCTGCCCTTCAACCAGACTATACACAGTCTGCCTTAACCCTTTAATGAGCAGTCATCTTTAAAAAATACCCTTCGGAGTTGAGATCTTCTCAGCGCATTTTCCAACAAGCACAGCTGGGTTCACACAACACAACAACTCATGATTCAGCAGCAACCCACGGTTCAACGACAACCCACACTCATCCTGTACTCTGGCTTGTCACATTGTGTGAACCCAGCCAATGGGTGTTTCCAGGCGAAGGGCTCCTAGTACTTCCAGACAAAAGGCATTGTGCAGCTGTTCCATCCTTTTCTCTTCAGTGGACTTTCTACATTAAGGAAATAGATGGAAGAAGCAGTAAGAAGCAGGAGGGTCACAAGTGGGAAACGACAACGTCTGGGCCCCAGTAAACCTTCATGAATGAGACAGGCTAATGGCATGATAAAGGCCTCATCTGGAAGCACTTTGAGGGAAGAAGAGCCAAGGGGATATTTGACACCTCAGGATGGAAGAACTTCTGATGTTCTCTCTCCACAGCCCATTGCACAGGAACTTGTGACTGCTTTTGAGCGTGGAATGTGGAACCATGCCTTCTATCTGCACGGTCGCCTCTACAACGTGGATATCAAGGAGCTGACCCAGTGCAACGTGAAGACAGGCTTCACCCGCCGTATCAAGTACCGACCAGTCTTTCGCTGTGTCGCCACTATTGCACTATCTTTTCCGTGAGTCTGGCCCCAAATCTTCTCAAAGTTGTTGGATCCTCGAGGGTATGAGTGCATCTAATCCTTCGGCCTATGAATTGCAGAGCCCTGTGTACTGGGGGTAGAAAAATATAGCTGATGCACACGTGTAGAATCTGACTATGCTAGTTCCACACTCATTGATCCCTGTGGTGTGAACAATCAGGAGATTGGAATGGGATGCAAATGCTGGCAGGTCCAGTTTATGGAGCACAGCTACCTATTGGATAAATCACCAAAAAATAAGCAGATATATGCAAATCTGTATGGCAATGCACTAATGGACTTTGGCAATAGTGAAGCCTCTAGCACTGTTTTGCTGAGTTGCCCTAATGCAGGGCTGGGCATCTTGTGGTCCTCCAGATGTTTTGGCCTACGACAACCATCATGTCTCACTATTGACTATGCTGGCTAGGGCTGATAGGGATTGTAGGTCAAAATGTCTGGAGGGCCACAAGTTGCCCAGCCCTGTCCTAATGCCACAAAAGGAATGGGGCAGGCCGAGGCCTCTGGCTGCTAATGGCTGATTCCCTGGATCCTAGAACATGGCTGGGCAAGGATAAGGGCCTAGGAAAGTAGCGTGGCTGGGTGGAGGCTGGTGAAGCTAGAAATGCAGGACTCGAACAGGAAGTAGGTTCAGAAGGAGAAAGCCAAATGTGATGGCAGTTGGGGATTAAGAAGGGGCATAGAGGAGAGATGGCCAAAACCCTTGGCAGAGAGGAAGGCTGAAATTCACACGTTGATTGTTTAAAAATCAAACATTTATAGCTTGTTTGATACTTAATTTGTGTAAGTTATTCATGGCCCAGCGCATGTGTATGAAATATATCTATGCACAGATTATACATAGTTGTTATGGCAAGGATGTTGAACCTCAAGTCCATGGGTCAAATCCGTCTCTCCTGGGGGCCCAATCCAGTTCCCCAGATGGCCCTGCCCCCTTCTCCTGGCCCCACCAATTGGTACTTTCCTGGCATTTGTGCATCCCCCCCCCCATTCTAAAAGGTTGAAATGCCTCTCTTAAATCTTAGTTCCTGGCAGTCAGAGCTTGAAGCTACAATATGCCGATATTTTGTCCCTGTCCCTTTTGCCTTTGGCCCTGCCCACCACTGGAATGTGGCCCCCAGGAGCTTCTCCAAAGTTGAATTCGGCCCTTGGGCTGAAAGAAGTTTGAAAGAACCACCACCACCCCCGTATTATGGTATTTAACTGGAGCAACAGTGGCCAATCAGCTACTGTTTCCCGTCTATTAAAGTGTACAGGGGGCTGCAAACAAGCAGCCAGTCTTATCAGAAAGCTGAGCTGTTCCTGTCTCCTTTTCCTTCCAGGTCAGCTGCTCCATCCTTTCAAAATACAGCTGTCCCTGGAGAGGACCCTCTTGATCTGTACTGTGGGTCTTATCCTGCTGTGTGGGTCCCGCCACCACAAGACGACTTTGCCTTTACAATGGTAGAAGTGACACTATCAGAGGTGGCCAATCAGAAAGTGAGGAGGCTCTTCCATGCCACGTTGCCTGAGGGCGAGGCATTGGTGCTGGCCATCTACCGCATACGGAATGACCATCTCTGGCAGGCGTACACAAGGTGAGGAGTGTATGACACACTGTCTTCCTGGTGCTAGGCAGTCTGTCTGGTTTACCTTGAACGGTGACCCTTACGGCAGGGTTGGGCAGAAAGCACCGCTAAATATCTGGGTAATTTGTAGTAGATTGGCCAAGATTTCTGACTTCCATTTTTTAAACAATAGCAGCAAGGAAATGTTCCCGTTGCACCACCCTTGATTATACTGCTGAAATCAAGAATCAGACAGGACTGGGGTCCAGGGCTGGCATGGTTGGGCATCTACTGACAAGAGTTCCTGGACCCGCTCCTCTTCCTTTGCCATGGCAACCTGCTTGTTCACCCGCTTCTCGCTCTGGCCCAGACAACAGTGGTGGTGTGAAGGAGGAGCAGCCGATGCCCCTGCCTGTAGACTCATTGTCTCTCTGGCTGGCGGGCAAGCAGGTGGTGACGATGATGATGAGGAGGAGGAGCAGCAGCAGGTGCCAATGCTGGTGAGAAGGTAAGGCTGAGGGACCCATTGAGGGTGTCTTGCCCGAGGGCCCTCCAAAACCTGCAGCCGCCAATATAACCACGAGTGTTACTTTGTTCTGGTACTCAAGAGTGTTCAGTTCTGGTACTCAGAACACATTCCTGGGCTCAGAATTCTTTAATTCTATGTCTTTTGTTTATAGTGTTGGATTTTCACCTCTACCTGCCAGTGTTTGAAGCTGGTCTTCAAGACATACCTGAAATCATGTTTAATACCAATTTGGGGGCCCTTAAGGGTTATAACAGTCATTCCCTCTACCCAGGAAAACCCGGGAACTGTAGATTTATTTATTTATTTATTTATTTAATATATTTATACCCCGCCTTTTTTCCTGCAAGGAACCCAAGGCGGCTTACATAATCCTCATCCTCCTCTCCATTTTATCCTCACAACAACCCTGTGAGGTAGGTTAGGCTGAGAGGCAGTGACTGGCCCAAAGTCACCCAGTGAGTTTCATGGCTGAGCAGGGACTAGAACCCGGATCTCCTGAGTCCCAGTCCAACACTCTGACCACTACGCCACACAATCTCAAACAGAATTCTCAGCACTCTCACCAGACTATAGCTCCCAGGATTCTTCTGGGCAAGTAAACTGATACCGAAACAACGTAGGTTCGTACAGCAATGACAAATCACTGTAGCACCAAGCTACTGAGTCATGGACGCTTCACATGGGTGAAGGTGCTATGGCTGACTTGAAACATCCACCCACCCAATCCTTGGGTGGCGAATTGAAGGGGGAGTGTTTCAAGCAGGGGCGTAAACTAGGGGGGGGCTCAAGCCCCTTCTGGGATTTCCGGGGGGGCAATGCCCCCCCCGGGATTTCCCAGAATTGGCAAAGCCCCCTCCAGGCAATCAGCTGTTACGTGTTTGGGGGGCAATCTAAATTACCTCCAGGGGGTGTGGTGTGTGTGTGTGTGTCAGAGAGAGAGAGAGAGAGAGAGAGAGAGAGAGGGGTGGTGGTGGTGGAAGAAAGTGTGTAGGAAAGGGAGGGGAAGAACAGGAGCGTAAACTACAGGGGGCGGTGGGGCTCAAGCCCCCCCCCCGGGATTTCCCAGAATTGGCAAAGCCCCCGCCAGGCAACCAGCTGTTTAGCCCCATGCCCCCCGCCCTGGGAAATTGAGAAGTCTACACCCCTGGTTTCAAGCCAGCCTGCTGTCACACTCCTGAAATGTAGTCTACTTTACCTGTGAAAATAAACACCTGCTTCTCTCTTTTTTTCTGTTTCCCACCAGGCAGAAAGAGCGCATGTCTCAGGCACGCTCGGTAGAGGACCAACTGTACCTGGAGAGGCATCTTTTCCATGGCACAGGAGCGGCCCAAATTAAGCCTATCTGCACAGAGAACTTTCACCCCCGCTTTGCAGGGTTGCATGGTGCAGTTTTTGGCAAAGGCATTTACTTTGCCAAGGATGCATCCTACTCACACTCGTATGCCTCAGCAGCCAAGGACGATGTGCGTCACATGTTCCTGGCCAAAGTGTTGACAGGATGCTGGAAGAAAGGCTGCCCAAGGCTTAAGCAGCCTCCTGTTCGTTGTGATTCTTGCACAAATTACACGTCCAGTCCTGACATTTTTGTCATCTTCAAGAGCTGCCAGTGCTACCCCTACTTTCTGATTCGCTACAAGGAAGTGAGCACACCTGTGGCTATTGATGTGTGACTGAAGAGACTCCTCCTCTGCCTCCTGGCTGCTAGGGCAATCCATGCCTAGCCCATCCCGGACCACACCTGGTACTCAGTAGGGTAGTTTTTTTCTTCTCTGCAGCAGAAGCCCAGTGTATGGGGCGAGGGAATTCTTAACCATTTGACCTCTGGTGGATTTTTGGTTTAAGGTTGTCTACTCACCCAGGGTTCCTTGCTCCATGTGGGGGAAAGATATGTGTAATACAGGTGAGTAAGACCCTAGCTCTTGTGCTTTTAACAGCAGCCTGCAGAAACCAACAAGTGACGTTTTCCTGACACGTAGACGAGCATTGTCACCTGCCAATGTCTCCAGAGCAAGCTGCTGTTAAAAGCACAGAAGCAGGGGCTGATAAAAACAACAGCAACTGACAACCCTAAAGGGGAAGTCTTCGTGCATGTGTGGGTGGGGGTGTAGTCTTGGAATCCTCTAAGGGGGATCCCCCTACCTGCGACCCCAAACTTCTCAAGGGCTCTGCTCCATGGGATGCTGAGGCAAAGATAGGAGAAGGCAGTGAAGTCCAGCAATTATTAAAAATAAAGAAGGCTTAGGATTGTCAGGTCTGGACCATAACTGGATTTGTGTAGCTTTCTGAGTTGAATTGAAGGGAAGTACGTATTCACAATGGCTTTCCTATCACTCAGTGTATTGATGGTACACACTGGCAAAATTTCCCCCCTTTCTATGCAGTTCTGAAAGTTTCAGGGACCCTTTTAGGGTCCAGGGCTGGCAACCCAAGAAAGTACTTAGGAGCTGTGCAGTTCAATCCTATCCCAGTCTACTCAGTAATACATCCCACTGATTTTTAATGAACTTACTCTGAAGTAAATACCTACAGGATTGTAACCTTAAGATTTTCCTTTCACTGCTGCAAGGGACCTGGCATTGAAGGGTAAGGGTCCTACTCCTCCTGGGTATGATGTGGTGAGGCTATTTAGATGGGTCTCTGGGGGACCCTGACTGTTGGTTTGGGGGGAAGCGTCTGGCTCAGGAATAACTGCCACAAAAGTCTGTCAACCAGTTACACAGGAAGTTAGGAAGGCGGATGCGTTGTGAGGAGCTGATAACTCAACACCAGGCTCCTTCCTGACCCGGCCAGCTGCCTCCCCCTCTGCTGGTTTCATAATATCCCGCAGACTATGGGGAGTGGCCTCAGTGGGTGAGGGGGCGGTTAGACTGGGGGCCCTTCCAGGTGCTGCTTTGGCCTCGTGTGTCCTCTTAAGGCTCCGTCTCTTTGTGTTGCTGGAAGGGGTTCCGCTGGTTTTGGTTCAGTTCATTGTATGACTGAGTCAACAACAAAACTTTAGAGATTAAAGAGTGCCTCTGAGGAGGTAGAAAGTACATCTTCCTCACAAATGAATAACCAAGCTACCATGTCACACATGGGACCAGGGTAGTGGCAGGATGTCTGCACCAGATAGCTGAATTTCTCTCGTTCCACTGCTTAAGGCACTGCTGCCATGGAACCTTCCAGAAAAAGGTGTCAGACCTACTTTTGTGGCATCTGTTGGAAGGCCATACAATATCCTTCCAAATGCTGACTCTTCCTGGCCCTTAGCATTATTTTACTGCCAAAATTATCTTACTTCTGGAATTTCCTTATGACCTGTTATCCTACATGAGGCTGTGATGCCCATGGCTCCTCTTGACAATGCAGTGACCCCCATCTCTCTCTCTCTCTCTCTCTCTGGACTATACATGTCAGAATTCCTTTGCTTCACGCAGAGAGGCCTGCAGGGAATATCCAGAAATAGGTCCAACCCCTGAGGGTTTTGAGTTGTCCATATGGCAGAAAGAGACAGGAGGCACCACAGAAACCACAGTAACTGCCTTCCTGTGGTGGGCAGTATTGAGAGATGTGACTGTCGTTGGCAGAACAGGGTGGGAAAAGGATCTAGAATAGGAGAAATACATCCTAGGCCTTGTTCCCCCCCCCCCCCTTCTGTTCTATGTGAATGTCAAGCTGCAGACACTTTAAAAGCGGTCGTTCAGCCCAGATCATAAGGACTACATACTGTGACTGTGTGCTGTTTCAGAAGTGTGTAGCCTGATAACAGAGGCAGCCTGTAAGACGGGTGTTTTGGGTGGCCGCCACCCAAGATGACAGCATTCTGTAGGCATGTGTAAGCGTGGTGTTATGCTGTATGAAACATAGTGTGTGCTGACCAAGGAAACCAGGGAATCAAGCTTTTGACAGTGGTTTTGATCCCATCTTGACTGGCCTGCATGCGTCCTTTGTAGGCATTTGTGGGGTGGGGTGGGGTGGGGTGGTTATTAAGCTGTAGCGACACAATTACGGTAATATAGATTGCCAGCTTGAGCCCACAATTCTGTGCACATTTCCTTGGGAGAAAGTCCTATTGTACTTCTGAGTAAGTGTGCATAGGACTAGTATGCATGGATTGTGGGATTGAATTGGTGACCTGATCTTCCTGCATATTCCTCGTGTGTAGTATTCCTGTGTGATACTGCCATTTATCATCCGTTGATACAGCAATACAACAGTGGAACCGACTACCTAGGGAGGTAGTATCCTCTCCCACACTGGAGGCATTCAAGATGCAGCTGGACAGCCATTTGTCAGGGATGCTTTGACTTGGATTCCTGCACTGAGCAAGGGGTTGGACTTGATGGCCTTATAGGCCCCTTCCAACTCTACTATTCTATGATTCATTGCACTGAATTCCTGGGCAGAATGTACTTCAGATGTGATAACTTGACGTTTTCATTTTCAATCCCTTTCCTAATAAATTTCTAACACAAATTTGGGCGTTTTCATAACCACAGCATCCTAAGCTGACATTTCTAGTGGGTTTTCCTCTGCGACCCCAAGATCATTTTTCCTGAGTAACGACCACCAAGTAAGACCCCATCAACATAGTACATGAAGTTTAGATTTGTTAATTTTTTGCCCCAGTGTGTATCACTCACTTTACACTGATTTTTAATTTCATCTGCCATCCTTTTGCCCATTTTGGGGAGATTCATCCCACTGACATTTTCACCATTCTGGGTAATTTGATGTTATCCACAAATCTGGCTGACTCTGTTCATCCTTGACTCCAGATGAGTAAATTAAATAACAATGGTCTCAGAATAGATCCTTGTGAGACCCCCCCCCCCCTGCTGCTTTCTTTCCTCCATCATGAATACAGCATATTTCTACCATGTACTTCATGTTTTAACTTGTGATGCACAAGAGGACTTCTTTTCTCATTCTGTGAATGCTAAGTTTTTTCTTTAGAACTTTTGGTAAGCTATTTTATAAAAAAAAAAAACAACCTGTAAGTTTATAATGTCTGCCAGATCACTCTGATCTACATGCTTATTGACACTCAAAGAAGTCTAAATATTCGGTTAGGCAGGACTTCCCTTTACAGAAGCCATGCTGATTCTTCCTCAGCAAGGCTTGTTCTACATGTTTAAGAGTGCAAGCCTTAAGAACACTCTACATAAAAGTGGCATAAAAGTTACTCTTACGGGTCTGTGGATTTGTTTGTTTTTAATCCCTCCCCCCCTTTTAATTGTGTTATTTAAAAATGTTGTCTTCCATTCCTCCAGTGAGGAAGCTAGTTTTACCAATGTAACTTATTTTAGCTAGAAGGTTAGTGATTGTACATTTCAGTTTCTACAAATGATAAATTAAACCAACCTTCTCAACCTATTGGGGTGATGCTGTTGTATTTCACTGTTGTATTTCTCTGTTGCACTGCAGGTTACTGTTATAGTACTTTAGAGTATTATTTAGGGATGGAAGTTGGGAGGTGAACTACTTCTGATGCATCACTAGCTTATATCACTGCTAGCATAATTGATAAGAAGCAGAATATATTATGCAAAATAAGCCAACAGTTGCATATTATTTGCTTAATAATCTAAAGGCATGTGATTTGTTCCACCTCTAAAGTTAAGCAGGTCTGGGCCTAGGTAATGCTCTTGGATGAGAGACTACCTGGTAATCTCATTTTCTTCCTGGGCTGCCAAATGTCAAAGCTATCTTAGTCCACCCTGGCCATATAGGTCATTTTGCTGTGCCAGAGACCAATATCATGGAAACAGCAGCAATTCCATGTAGAAATCTAACCAACCCCCCCCCCCCGTTAAGATGAGATATAGTTCTGATCATTTGGTTATGGCTACACCTCCAAAGGAAGTCCACAGCCCTCATAAGAAACGTCAGGTAAGCAAGGGTTCAGGAGAAAAGAAGCAGCCTGCCCACCTCCCCAGCAGGGCAAAAGGCCATGACTGAAGGTTTGAATGGAAGAGTGAGTGAAGCCTAGAGGCATGCATAGGCAAATGAATGGCAGGCTTGCATTGATTAAGACCTGAATATTGCATATTGCCTAAAACACAGGAGGATTTCTCCTGAAAAGATATGGCTCATCCCCCCCCCCCCCCAATACCACCAGAAGCTTCCAAGAGGTTTTAGCAAGGTGTGTCGGGAGAGAGAGCTGAGGGGGTCACCTTGGAACGTGGGGCTACAGCTGGAACCTCATCACAGCAGACAGGTAGTAGCCAGGACTTTGCTTTTCTGTCCTTCTAGGCGGGAATCTCTCCCTCCCCCCTTTTCTGTTCAGGCTTGTCAGGGCAAAAGGGACTCTTTCTCCTCTCCAGAATACAGGGTGTGTTTGAACCATAGCGTAAGGATATTTTGCTGCCTGACATCACTAGGTTTGCTTTACCAACAAGTAAGACGCTGTACCTACTCTGTATTCTTCTTCAATAAAACCACCCTTTTGTTTCTAGAGTCAATGTGTGTGTGTGTGTGTAGGTTTGTTTAAGTGTAAAGGGAGCAAAGCGCATATTCCCCCCTAACAGCGCAAGTTTTACCCCAGCCAAAGATCCTAAACCTTTCGTAAGAGTGTGGGGTTAGAGGGAATCTAGCGCCCAGAATTATCTGTCGTAACACCCCCCTTGCCCCCTTTTTTACAAGCTATACAGAAAGTAGTTGAGTTGAGGGGTATGAATTGTTGTAAGCAAGAGTTTGGTTGTCCAAGCATTCCCTGCTCTCATCCACCTGCTACAGAAGGCTCCCCTCCCCAAGGGGCCATCCCACTTATGCACGGAAACAAAGGCCTCTTTATCACCCCCAGTAAACACTTGAGATGTTTGCAGGCACAGGCACCCCTCTTAAAGGCACAGGCAGCCTCTGTATGTCCTTGAAGGTATCTTATTGTGGCCAGAAGAACAGGTGGGCAGAAGCAGAACATTTGAGTACATGTGCTCAAAAGGCTAATACGTTGGCAACAAGCATCAACATGCATCAACATGAGAAGCCATAAGGCGGAAGTAGGCAACACAGTGCCTATGGACACCTTGTCCTGTGCCCATGAAGTTCCCTGCTGATACCTATTATTTGTTTTATTTTATTTTTAACTTTGAAGTGCTTCAGCATGAAGGACTGGCCTCCAGCCACCTGCCACCTTTCTTCCCGAAAGACACTCTTAGGAAGTAAAGATGCCAGGTGGATGGAGGCCAGCGCTTTGCTTTGAAGTGTACCCTGCCTCCCCGGGGGGGGGGGGATGCAAGGAAGGAAGGGACGGACCACATTGCTACTACCTGGTAAGGAGGAAGCCTTGGGCAATTGGGGGAGGACTGGAGGTGACCAGATGTAGTGGGAGGCCAGGGCTGATAGAGAAATTACTGACTGGGGTGAATGGATCTTGTGTGCTGGAAGTGTGGGATATGAGAGAGAGAGTTTTGAGGGGGCATTCTGAGTGAAAGAAAACTGTGTTCAAAGGAGTGCGCTTGTGTTTGGGGGCTCAGTCCCTATCTCTGCCACATATTCAGGATTGTAAGCAAGTTACTTTTAGCCTCAGCAGTTTGCCTTTCTGTGAAATCGATGTTTTGTGACTGGCTGCACCCACCAAGGCAGTAATTTTGTGAATGGACATTCCCCCCCCCCATGGCAACCATTTTGCGATGGCACCCATGACACTTCCTCAAAACTCCAAATGTGCCCACCAGCCCAGAAAGCTTGGGAGACATCTGTTGGAATTGCGTAACAGTAGAATTCCATAGCTGGATTACGGTGCAAGACCTCCTCCTTACACCAGTGTACGTACTAGATCCAACTCACCCCAAACACACAATTATGTGCATAATAACTGTGGAGGAAGGGGGGGCTGGCTGGCCCGCCACACCCCCACCCTTTCCTACTCCAAAGGAACCAAGACCCCCAGAGATCTCAAGGTACCAGATTGCCAGCCTCAGCTGTCTGCAATCCTACTTGGATCTCTGTTGAGGGACTCGCCTTTAATTCTGTAACTTGTATTTAGATACTGAACCAAGCAGAGCAATCCACAAACACCATGTGGGGTAAAACCAGGACAAGGTTTATTCTGGTAGCATTTTACAACAAGGTTAGGGAAATGAGAGAAGCACACAAAATAAAGAGAGACACTTTAGTACACAGTAAAGCTGCAAAACAAGAAAACCTGATTCCTTAAGATCTCTCAGGCACACACCTGTTACCTGAGGGTGTTCTCTTCAAGGGTTAAATCCAGCACAGCCTCGCTGCCCGAGGGAGATTACCACACCTACCCGAAGGTCCAAGATGGGTAAAACTCCCACAAGGCTTGCCTTTACTAGAGCCCTCAATCCAGCTAATTTCACCAGGAGCTGCCTGGGGTCCTTGGCTTACCGCCATTACCACAGCCGGGTAGAACAAAGACCAAAACCCATGCTTTGGGAAATATACCTTTTTCCCCCCCCTCCCCTCCTCTGCTGCCTCTTAGCCAATCACCATGCACCTCACCTGGCCAGGCAGGGGGAAGGGAACTCATGACCAGGCACGGGGAAGGGAACTCGTGACTTATGGCTTGAACTATTTACATATGAAAGCCCTAGGCCAGCTTCTCTAGGCATCTAGGTGCCATTCATTCCATCCGAGGCTTTCGTTTCTTCCCAGCCCCTTCAACTGGCTCCACTTGGTTTACACATGAGGAGGTGTGTGTGTGCGCGCATGCATGCAGGAACCCCCAAGGGCCCCTTTCTCCACACGCTAACTATGCACACCCCACCCCAGCCGGTTCACACATGAGGTGTGTGTGTGTGTGTGTGTGTGTGTGTGTGTGTGTGTGTGTGAGAACCCCCCAAAGGCTCTTTTCTTCACAATAATACTATCAGATTAGTGCATGCCTGAAGCACATTTCAAACATGTAGGAAGGGGGCAGGAAACAGCTATGACATTCATTTCATATGCACAGCTGACTAACACACACATACCTGCCAACATACTTGTACATATGTGTCCATTAAGTTGGTACATTTCTGCAACTTCCTTCACACATACATAGGCTAGGACAGGACACCCTGGTAATCTGCACCATCGTAGACATGATGTACTAGCACACACCTTCCCAACTCATGCAGACTAGGTGATGTGTGCGTGTGTGTGGGTCACACTAAAGCAGGGCTCTCCAACCTTGGGTCCCCAGATGTTGCTGGACTACAGCTCCCAGAATCCGTTGCCATTAGCCATGCTGGCTGGGTAGGCTGGGAGCTGTAGGCGAGCAACATCTGGGGACCCAAGGTTGGAGAGCCATGCACTAAAGGAAGATAAGGAGATTACAGAAAAACTGACTGAATTATTTGTAAATGTCTTCATTGCAAAAGATGTAGGGCATCAGATACCTGTGCCTGAACCAACTTTTTCAGGAATGGAGTCTGAAAAACTGAGGCAAATTGATAGTGGTGAAATTCTAGGTCTTATTGACAAATTAAAAATTAACAAATCACTGGATTTGGATGGTATCCTCCTGAGAGTTCTTAAAGAACTCAGATGCGACATTGCTGAGCTTATTACAAAAGTGTGTAACTTGTCCCAAAGACTGGCCTCTGTACCAGTGGACTGGAAAGCAGCCAATGTAATAGCAGTTTTTCAAAAAGGAATCCAAGAAATTATAGGCCAGTTAGCTTAACATCTGTTAAGATGGTGGAAAACAGTATTAAAGATAACATTATGAAACATATAGAAGAACAAGTCTTGCTGAAGAACAACATGGCTTCTGCAGAAGTAAGTCTTGTTTCACTAAAGAGTTGATGTGGATAGGGGTGAGCTAGTAAATACTGTATACTCGGACTTTCAAAAAACTTTTGACAAGCCCCTCACCAAAGACTCCTGAGTAAAGTTAGCGGTCATGGGATAAGTACTGTGGAAAGATTCACCTGATTGATTTCTGCCTGTCAGGATGCTATTATCAGCACAGGAGCAGGACTTGTAAAAATGTGGCAATCTTAGTCTTCGGACGCTTCCAGCTGATGGTGCCATCTCCCTGCCTCATTCATGGAATTTTACAGGGGGTCTAGATGATGGCATCTTCAACATGTAACCCTCCTGTATTTCCCACTGATTTTCCAGTCCTTTTCTCTTACCTCAGAAAATCTCTCAAGGAAGAGCAGACAGAATAGCTGCACAATGCCTTCTCACTAGGAGCCCTTCGTCTGGAAGCACCCCTCATCTGAGATGTTGAGAGTAGATGACAGGAACGCAGTTGTAAATCGTCCGGAGCATTCTGCATTTAGAACACTTGAGAGGGATGCTTGTGAGAATATGGAATTAAGTGAGTGTGAGAGAAAGAGTGTGTGAGAAAGTATGCTGCTAGTGTGAACTGTCCTGGCTTCCCCCAAGGAATCCTGGGAACTGTAGTCCCAGAGGATTAAAACTCTCACAGGAATTCTTAGCATTGTCACATGATAATTCCCAGAAGCCTTTGAGGAATACCGTGAGGACACATTTATATATGGTCTGGATTTGTAATATATCTACAACTTCTGATTCTCTCTGTGTGCAGCTGTGTTTCTCTAATGGCGGGCCTTGTATGTGAAACGTCTTTTTGCTCAGCATGTTGCTTTGTGTTGTCGTGGGGCTTTCTTTGTTGTGAGCCTATCCAACCAATATAGTATGTGTGTTGTGGCTGTGTCAAGTGTCCTTTTAGGGCCAATAAGTGTCAGTGTGGGTGTGCTTCGCGCGTGCCTGTGCTGTACTGTGCAGTCTTGTGTGTACTTTGGCTTGCTTCCCTCTTTTTTGTTTTGTCCTGTTTTCTGGCTTGTCTGTCTGTCTGTCTGTCTGTCTCTCTCTCTCTCTCTCTCTGTGTATGGTAGCACCAGACTGGCTTATGTGCTCTCTGGCTTCCTTCCTCCCTGGGAAAGTGTGTGTGTGTGTGTGTGTGTGTGTGTTTTGTGGTGTTCTGTGTACTTTCTTCCTTGTGTGCTGTAAGTTTAGATAGGGGAGTATTCTGTGGGCTTTCTTGGAAAGGCAGGGTGCAATAAAAGGCTCGTGGGAGGGAAAGGAAACCTTGGGCCAACTCCACCACTGCCGCCACTGTGGTTTCCCTTGCACAGGGGCGGCTCCTCTGTTATGTAATATCAGCAGCCCCCAGCGAGGCGCGGCGGGGCACACGCTCTGTACAGCTCTTGCCACCTGGAGTCTGTGGAACTGCAATGGAGCAGCAATGGAGGCATCCTGAAGCCCCTTAGCAAACCGACCCAGAGCGGGGAACAGTGCTCACACCTTGGGGAAATTGGGGGTCCTTTTTCCTGCACGTTCTGGAGGGAAAGCCGTCTCTTCCCCACCCGCCCAAGCTGCACACCTGGTTAGGCAGCTAGGAATTCCAGCAGGTAAGGGACTATGCCACAGCCTCAAAGGCTACCATTGTTTCCATTTCTCTTGGGAAAGGAATTGGGAGGGGGGTTATTTGTGTCCCTGAATGCATGGCTGGGTGAGAGGGGGATGAAGTTAGATCAAGGAGGGCAAGATCTCAAACTGAGATGCTCTTATGGAATGAGCCCTCTTTCCACAGGAGTGTTTCAAACCCCACGGGCCAGCCGTTTCCCTGGTCCATGGGGCTAGGCATCGCATTCAAAGTACTTCCCCTGGGAAGCGAATCCTGCTGGTCTGTGGTTCCTGACTCTGCTATTTAGGCTCTTGCTCCGTTTCAGGTGTATTTCTACCATGAGCAGGGACCTTGCTCAGAGGTTCTCTTAATAATGCAACACAGTCCCAGGGACATACGTGTGTGTGTGTGTATAAAGAAGCCAAGGTGCTTCTTTTGCTTGAAAATTCTAATCCGATGTTGAGGCTGCAGGTGTGTTTGTGTAACATTCTCAGGAATCTTTAGCTTTATCCTTGGAGTCTCTCTCTCTCTCTAGGCAGCATGCCTTTGGCTGGGAAAATGTTATGATTTCCTAGAAGGGTCCGAACCCCAGGGTGAGGGGGCAGATCAGTGAATACACACCAGGCTGTATGCAAACAGCAGTCTCCTGTGCGCACAGGCACAGGCCTTGGCATAAAGGTTCATTGGCAACCAGTGCCACACACAAGCGCACTCATGCACGAACACCACCCCACAATACAGAGACGCACAAGTAAGGAGAATCCCACGTATCCCCCAGTCTCTTCTGTGTGCAAGCCTGTGAAAGTGTGGCCAGAAGTGGTTGTCACAGCAGATAGCAGCAGCAGAAAAACTGAACCGCTGTTTGTGAAAAGAAGGGGGGGAAAGGAAAGAAAAGCACACATATCAACCCCACTGCACCCCCTGAATTGGATTAATATTGGCATTTGCAGCGGGTATGTTTGTGAAGGCACTTTCATATTATGATGCAAGGAGGTTATGAAATACTGGAGAAAACATGAACTTTTAGATTGTCATAATGGATGGAACTTGTTTAGGATGGATGTAGCTGGCCAATTTCCTCTGGTGTAAGTCAACCAAGACTTAATTTGAACCCAGGGATTAAGCTCAGGAATAAGGGTTTATGGCTCAGTCTGGGAACGTGTGAGGGATGTGAGCCAGGGAGGCTCTAGAGCATTTGGTTTGAATGTGGGGAGCCCGGGTTCAAATCCTCACTCAGCCTTGACCAAGTTATACTGAAGGCTGTCTAGAGGTAGCCAAGTTGTGTGCATGCAATCGCCTGGTGGGATGGTCATCACTGGCCAGAGACAGACTATCATTGTTGGTTGGTTGGTTTTACAGAGAGTCAAAAATGGCTGAGGGAAAGATTGCTGCTTGTGTTGTGTATTTGGGTTTGGGTATTATTTCAGAAACATGCAAAGCCTATTTGACCAGAGGAGGAGGTGGGACAAAATAATATCTGTGTGTGTATGTCCTCCTCCACATTAAGCAATGCCTTTCTCAACCCCTGCCCCTAAAACTATAACAACAAAGAATCTTGTGGCACCTTAAAGATTAACACACACAACCTATCGCTTGTCTCCAACCAATATCATCCTGGGCACCACTGAGGAGAATTTTACCAGTACCCGACTTCCTCAGATTTCTAATCAGATGCAGATGTGCTATGTCTTTTAGCCTAACCCAGTGTTCTCCAACCTTGGGTCCCCAGCGTAGCTGGCTGGGGCATGCTGGGAGTTGTAGGCCAGAAACATCTGGGGACCCAAGGTTGGAGAACACTGGCCTAACCAACATCATAGGTTTGTTGTGAGGCTAAAAAGCCACTCTGGGCTCCTTGGTGGATGGGCAGGACAAAAATATAATAATAGAGAAAGCAGGACCTCTGAGAATGGTCAGAGTGTCCTTTCCTTAGCCCTGCTTGCCACCACCGCTGCATCCCCAATCTTGAATTTGGTATAAGGCTGCTTCCAGAGGGAATGGTTTTTCAGGAGGGTTTTGAGCTCCGGAATCTTCCAAGTTACAAGGTGTGTATATGTGTTGGGGGATGCTCTTTTATGGTTTGTGGCACATAAACCTATATTATCCAAGCTGCCTGCATAATCTGCTTGGTGGGGGTGTTACTGTGTAGTAGGAATGCGAGTTAGTGTGTGGAGAGACCTCTTGTTAAGATGGAAGCTTTTTCTAGGTGGTCTTTGGTTTTGGTTTGGTTCTTCATCCTGAGCAGATTCCTTCTGATCCTTCAGTACTCTGTCACCCCCCTCTGCAATGCTGCTTGTTCCTGTGCTATGTACAGAGGCTTGTGGCAAAACTACCACAAAGTGCTCCTTGCCATGTTGTCTACAATTTATGAGGTTGCAAAGATTCACACTTTAGGCATATTCACAAATACCCTGTTATCTGGGTATTTGTGAATATGCCTGTGTGTGTGTGGGACCACATATGCATTATATACACATGCACATCTCTGTGTGTTCATGTTTATGTATGCGTGTGCATGTGTTCTCACTCTGCTGCCCTCTCCTGAGTAGACCCTAGATGTCTTTTCCTTTTTCTGTTCTCTAGACTGGAGTTCAGAGGGCTCTGTGGAATGAACTTCACATGCTGCTCTAGGGACAGAGATTGGAATCTCTTTTCCTCCTGTTGACCTGTGGGTCCTATATGGATCTGTGTGCACATGTGCACCAAGCATGGACTTGATTCACATATTCACATGTGTAGCTTGCATGTGCAATGCATGTCACTCATATTTTATATGCCCACCGCACCCATTATAATAGGCCCCAGCATGAATACATGTGTCTAGGAGACATGCATAACTTTGCCAGTTACCTGCATTATTATGGAGCAGCGTTTACTCAATTCAGTTGTGGGGGAGACCCCTCTGTGGGCCCATCTTGTGCGCCTGCTGGCCATGTGTCCTCTTTTACAGAGGGCAGTCCTCTGTTTGAAGGGCTGTCCTGTCCAATTCCAGTCTAAAGACAGACAACAACTGTCAGAACTGTTGCCCATCAACACTTTTGCACCTGAACAGCAGACCGAGCAGGCAGGCGCAGGACACAGGTCACCTGGTCGCAGCCTTCCACGCTATGTTTGAGATGTACTGTATTACTATTTTTAATTAGAATAGTTATCTCTAAATTTGCATCTATACATAGAAATTGGCATATGCAGAATGTTGCCCCCTGTTTCAGCTACGCATGTCCTCTTTTGGGACGATTCATAAGTGGCCCCACTATGTCCCATAGTGGCAGCCAGCCCCTTGACCCTGGCTGCTATGCTGTGTGTGATCGTGCTCATCAACGTGATGCAACCACAGCCAGCTCTGTAGCAAAGTGAGTTGCAGCAGGGTCAATTGCGGCGGGGGCAAGTGGGAAGCTGAGGAGGCAGATGGCTGATGGGCCAGTTGGGAAGGCTCAGCTTAGGAACATAGGAAGCGGCCTTCTTCCAGGTCCAGCTGATTGTCCATCCGGCCCAGTCTGTCTGGCAGTGGTTCTGCAGGGTCTCAGGCAAGGAGCAGTCTGTTTCCATTACCCACTACCAGACTCTTTTCACTGGAGGTGCCAGGGATTGAACCCAGGGCCTTCTGCACGCAAAGCATGTTCTCTGGTGCTAAGCTTTATGGTCCCTCCCCAAAGCCGCCCCCCCCAACAGACCACCCCTTGAGAAGTAGGATTGGAAGGTCGTATCTTTGGGGTGCTGTACCAACGTGTATTGCAGCAATGAAGTTGCCCCATTCTGCACATCCTCCTTGGCCGGTCCAGAATCGAGGCTCGAGCACCGCTTATTTGTTTCATAGGAACACGATTGCCTTGTTGCATGAGGTGCCCTTTGTGGGGTTGGGTGGGGAGTTGTGAACAACATAGCTACGTGGTCAGGGCTGTTTGTGTAGATCCTTTCCTCGGAACTGGCACGTGATCAGCCCTGCTTCCAGGGTTGCATTATTCAAACACTATTTCCTGCGGTGCAGGATTGCACCACACTGAAATGACTGCCCCACCCCCGCTGCTCAGCATGTGTGCAAAGGGCATTTCAGTGGTTAGAGTGTTGGACTGGGACTCGGGAGATCCGGGTTCTAGTCCCCGCTCGGCCTGACACTCACTGGGTGCTTTGGGCAGTCCACGGACTCCTCAGCCTAACCTACCCCACAGGGGCTGTTGTGAGGATAAAATGGAGAGGAGGAGGATTATGTAAGCCACCTTGGGTTCCTTGCAGGAAAAAAGGCGGGGCATAAATATAATAAATAAATAAAATAAAATAGTCCTGCATTCTGTTTGCACGCTAGCAGCTAGCCAGATGCCCCTGCAAACCCCCAAGCAAGGCGTGAAGGTGATGGCCTTCTCCTGTTGCTTGTCCCTACTACCTGGTAGTTGGGGTACACTGCCTCTGAACATGGAGGTTCAGCTTAGCTGTCGCATCTAACATCCATTGATAGACCCTATCCCATTCCTATGCCATGGATTTGTGCGAGGTAGGCAACCTAGTGCCCTCCAGATGTTCAGGACAACAACTCCCATAAGCCCCAGCCAGCATGGCCAATGGTCAAGGATTGTGGGAGTTGTTCTCCAGATATTTTGGACTACACCAAGTTGCCTATTCTAGTCCATATCCTGTGATGATGAATTCCTTCAGTCAATAAGAACATAAGAACTGCTTTGCTTAATCAAGCCAGCCTTGGTTTCCAGATGTTGTCCGACCGCTGGCCATCCCCAGCCAGCATGGCCAGTGGTCAGGGATGATGGGAGTTGTAGTCCAACAATGTCTGGGGACCCACGATTGGGAACGCTTGCGACTAGCTAAATGCTTCTGGTGATGATCACAATGCAAATTCCCAACCCTTGTTGTTTGGCCCCAGGGGCTGGTACATGGCCTCTGCCCTTGGACATTCCACTTACCTAGCTTTCATGACTGAGAGCCGTTGATAGAATTTGTCTCATCCATCAAATAACTTTATATAATTTGCCATGTTTGCCTTTTGGGATGGGGGAAATGAGATGGGGGAATTTGTAGTTTAGAACCTCTGCTGAAGCCTTGCTCATACATTAATGCATTTTCTTCCCCTGCCATCGGCCTCGGTGGACTGGAGGTGTCTAAAAAGCTCTGGGTGGGGTTTTCTTTTCTTGTGCAACATCCCAGCAGAGGGTAAGGAAATTGCAGGGCCAGTCTCTGTTGAAACATGCACGGGAAAAGCAAAGAATGAGAGGCGATAACGGACCACAGAGAGAGGATGGGGGGAAAGGGCAGGGTACATTGGCTTTCAGATCCGTGGGGTTTCCCAGAATAGCTTTACTTTGCCTTCTCAAGTTAGCAGGCATCAATATCCCAGGCAGAAGAAGCATGCCACAGTTGCACTGGTAATTGTGGCCCATGGATAATGGCTCAAATGAGAAGTACTGGGGCACAAATGGGGTTGGAACCCACACTCCTAGACCTAAGAGTTGTAGACTGGGTTCAGACAACACGATAACTTACACTCAAGGGCTGAGTGTGGGTTGTCATTGAACCATGGGTTGTTGTTGAAATGTGGGTTATCATGTTGTCTGAACCCAGCTGAGATAACAAACCATGGTGAACAACCCACAGTTCACCACCCAACAACAAACCATGAGTTCTCTTCATGGGTTGTTCATTGTTAACAAGAAGCCATGGCTTGTTAGCACAGCTGGGTTCAGACAACACGATAACCCACATTGCAACAACAACCCACAGTTCAACAACAACCCAGTCAACCCCTGAGTGTGGGTTATCATGCTGTCTATACCCAGTCTTAAGAGTATAAGGACCAATTGTCCATTTAGCCCAATACTGTTTATTTTGACCAGTGGGAGCTCTCCAGGATCTCAGGGAGAGAGAGGCCTTTCCAATTACCTTACTGGAGATAGCATTGATCAGTGCCAGCTCCAGGTTTTGAAGAGCCCTTGGGGCAAGTCGCCCTCAATGGGCCCCTCCCTCAGTGAACCTACCTTCTCATCACCACTGTCCCCAGCTGCTATTGCTCCTCATCCTCCTCTGTCTCATCATTGTTACCACTTGCTTGCTTGACAGGTAGGGAGCCAGTGAGTAAGTATGCTGGGGTGTCTACTGCTCCTCCTTCTCACCACCACCATTGTCTGGGCCAGAGTGAGAGGCAGGAGAAAAAGCAGGTTGCAATGGTGAAGAGAAGGAGGAACGCCACAGGACTCTTGTCAGTGGGCCCCTGCTGGGATGTGGGCCCTCGGTGGGTGTCCAACCATGCCGGCCCTGCGCAGTGATTGAACTGGTGATTGTAGTTCTGTGGATATACTGGCTAGGGATAATGGGAGCTGTAGTCCAGCAGATCTGGAGGGCACCAGGTTGGGGAAGGCTTAGGGATCTTTTAACTGAGAAATTCACAGCAAATGACAACTCCCAAGATCCTTTGAGGGAACCCATGATAGTTAAAACAAAAGGGAGCCCCATGGCATCTTAAAGTCTTAACAGAATTATTGTGGTGTAAGCTTTCATGGGCTAGTGCGCACTTTGGTATCTGATGAAGCAGGCTCTACTTCACAAAAGCTTTCTGCCACAACACATTTGGAAGACTTTCAGGTGCCCCACCAGGACTCTTGGCTGTGACAGACTGATATGGCTACCCCTCTAGAATTTGTCATGCTATGTGGTGCAAGACCAATATATGATGTGTGGATAATATGCTCCATACATCGGCCATTCTGAACTCCTCAGCAGCAAAGTGGGGGATATGTGTGATAAATACATGCTATGTTTTTATGGAGCAGGTTGGTTAGCAGCCAGACCTGCACAGACCTAAAATAATAATAATTTTCACATTCTGAGGAAATAGCACTAGTTTTCTAGATGCCCAGGCATTTGATGACCTAGGACTTGTACCAGCTCTGCTATGTGCATAGGTGTGTCATTCTGCTATTGCTCTGTGCAATGTATTGAAACCCAATGCTCTTCCATCTCATGCCCTTACAGTTGAAGATGAGCTTGTTGTAGCTAGCACAGTCTTTCCCAGTCCTGTCTATGATGCTAGCCAGCTAGCCAGTGTCCAATCTCTTTCCCAGTTCAGCTTCAGACACTTCACAAGCAGAGGTCAGCAAAGCATGTTGCCACCTAGAGGTCTCTGCTCTGGCTGTGGGTGTATTTATCACAGGGGCAATTTGGAATCCTTGGAAGAGCATTGGGGGTGGAGTGGGGGTTCCCAACATGGTCCCATGGTGCAGTTTATCTTTCTTGGCATATGCCTCTTCTCCCAGCCTCGTGCAGAAATATAAATAGATATTTTTTTTACCCACCCTATCCCACAAGACAATGGGGTAGATAACTTTTTTAAACAGTGGGCACAATCCAGCAAAAGTTAGTTGTGACTAAGTCATAGGAACAGATAGTCAGATCGTTGGTCCATTTAGCTCTGTCTGACCGTCTATTATTTTTATTACATTTACATCCCACCTTTCCGCTACAAATACTGCTCAAGGCGGCTAACAACAATAAAATACAAGATAAAATACCAAAACAACAAATTAAAATGTGGAGAAAGACTGCAACTGTCCTTCTTGGCGGGTTCGGCCACTCAGGGGTTAACCCGGACTCGGGTAGCCCTCTATCAGCGGTATGCAGCTCTCTGGCAGAAGCCGCGAGCAATTATAACGCAGGCAAAGCGAGGAGACCGAGTTTTGAATGGACGCTACTACACTGTTATGGGTAAACAGAGTTTAATGGAGCGTAACAGAATATATACAAAGCACCACGCTAAGCACACACCTACAATTGAGCTGGTAGCGAGCCGCAAAAGCAATACAGACAGTCGTACCTGGAAATGCCTTGTTCCTAGAAAGCCACTTAACTCCAAAAGGGCTGTTCTATTTAGCGTTGTTCACTGGGAGCTCCCCCAGGGTTGAAGGTGGTTTGGCCTGAGCCATGGACCTTGCAGCTTGCTGCCTCACGACCAACAACCCTTTTCCCGCCACTGACCCTGGGCTTTATACCCTCTGTTGGGCCCCCTGCTTCTTGTCGTGTCCCCTCCTGGCACGACTGGCCCGGCACCTAGGAGCTTGCGGTATGTGTGCATATACGTGTGTGTGGGGGGGGTATGGCTTTCTCTTCACATAAAACATAAAAGCAAATTAATTAAAAACACATCCAAAAGAGAAATAAACTGTACCTACCGAAGCCTCTCTGGATAAAACCATCTTTGCCTGCCATCAGAAGGACAACAAAGTTAGAGTGGGCCTGGTCTCCTTCAGCAGGGAGTTCCAGAGCATGGGAGCAGCCACCCAGAAGGCCCTCTTTCTCATTCCCATCAACTGTGCCTCCAATGGTGGCAGGACAGAGAAAGGGGCTTCTCCTGAGGATCTTAAAACCCAAGCTCATTTATTACATTTCCATACCGCCCAATTGCTGAAGCTCTCTGGGTGGTTGGTTTACAAAGATTAAAACTTAAAAGTACATTATTAAAAACATATACATACAAACATATATACATACAAACATATACCGTAAACATATAAACATATGTTTATATGTGTATATAAACACAGACAGACACATATATCTCAAACCAATTTTTAAACTATCAGCAGCAAGAAAAAATCAAGACCTGATTAAAACCTCATCATACGCTGCCAAATACCTGAGAGGAGGGTCTTAACCTGGTGCCGAAAAGATAACCATGTTGGCACCAGGTAGGCCTCATCAGGGAGATCATTCCATAATTGGGGAGCCACCACTGAGAATACCCTCTCTTCCATTGCCTCTTTCCGAGCCTCCCTAGGAGGAGGCACCTGGAGGAGGGCCTTCTCTCAGGTATTTGGCCTGCAGCTGCTCCTTCTCTGGCCAAGGTTGGCCTTTTCCCTCTGGAGGCTGAATTCTGAACTTGGGGAACTTGGGGAAGGGGTTGCTAGTGCCACAGTGCAAGAAAAAAATGGTTTAATAACTGGAGTTGAACAGAGGAAAGGAGATAGAAAAAGAAACTGAATGTTGAATAAAGGGGAAATCACTCTGATCCCAGGCTGTCACCTTTATAAGGGTCTATTTTTTCAGCACTGGGAAGTTTCTAGTTCAGTGTCTTTCTCAAACCTCCTCTCTGGGCTTGAAGGATAAATTGAAATGATGACTTTCCCTATTTAGTGCAGTGCAAACATTCATTTTCCTTTTAATGCGTTCTCGTATTTGAGTTTTGGTTCTGCAAATCTTGGATGAAAGTCAGCTTCGGTACTTTTTCTCATTTCATGTGTTAGGTAGGTAGCAGCAGGGCCAAACATCAGAGCACTGGTCTGGGTGGATGACATGGCACACTGCATAAACTGGCCTTCCCCAGCCTGGTGCCATTGACCATGCTGGCTGGGAATTATGGGAGTTGCAACACAATCTGGAGGACATCAGGCTGGGGAAGGCTGCCATAAACATGACCCATTGTGCATGAATCCATGCAGTCCTGGTATCTGCACATCTATGTAGGTGGTGCCGTACAAACATCTGCTTCATCCTATTGATTGCATCAAGTCCCTCCTCCTGCCGTCCTCAACCTAGCTGCTCACGCACTGAAATATTAATACTTTGCACTCCCCTTTTTAAAAGCTGTGAGAAATTGCAGGTTGCCCCTTTTGCTGGGTTGGTTTCTGTGGAAGACCAACAACCAGGTCTTTGGCGCGGTTTCCTTTGTAGGTGAACACACTGGTGATGTCTGATGTCTTTGCAATCATCTATTTGCAAATGTCCAGGTGAAGCAGGTATTGGGGTGCAGCAGCAAGTATACAAGCCGTGTAAGTACTACAGCTTAGGACTGGATTCAAACATACTGCTCCGTTCACAGATTGAGCTTCAGTTCTCAGAAGGGGTCATTCTATGAGCAGAATTTTCTTTCTGCAAACCAAGTGGTAAGTTTGGGCACAACCTACAAACTCCAAACCAGAGAACTCTGAAAAATTAATTAATTAATATGGCACTCAAGGCAGGTAACAATAATAAGACCAAAATTAAACCAAAAAGTTAATTAAAACAATAAAAAAAACCTCAATTAAAAACACAACAAAACAACTGAACAGCACCTAACCCAACAGAAACCCCTTCAGCAACTGACCAGCTTATACGGTATGTCAAAGGCCTGCCTGAATAAAAATGTCTTTGCCTGCTAGAGGAAGGACAGCAGAGAGGAAGCTGACCTACCCTCCCTCAGCAGGGCATTCCAGATCCTGGGAGCCGCCACTGAGAAGGCCCTCTCTTGTGTGTCCACAGAACATGCCTCCAATGGCAGTGGAGAAGGGCCTCCCCTGACTTACAGTGTATGATTGTCATAGCTCCATAATCACTTGTATGATACCTGGGTGTTTTGCCCCATGGGGTGAATAGCAGCCATGAAAGGGTGGTGGTAGTGGATTTCAAGCAGGAAAATGGTGCAGGGGGATGGGTTAAGTCTGCCTGCCAGCACCATGGTCATGGTGCCTCTCCTCACAAAGCTGCTGTTAATATTTTTTTTCAAGACTGTAGGAGATTCTGCTCATAGATGTTCCACACTGTGTCTGGCATGGAACTACTGTTTCATGGGCATGCCCATGTGTCAGCATCTTTTGTGCCCCTGCCCAGGTACTGTAGCACACATTGGGATCATGGAAAAGGCCGAGGTCTCCAATTCCTGGCACACCACAATACTTCTTTCATAGAGTCAGCCGTATGGACCAAGGAGGCGGCAGTGTGCCGAAGCAACCTATGCAGCTAGACTGTGGAGACTGGGAGCACTAAAATAGCCCTTCTGATTCATGAAATCAGAGACCTCTGGATGTGCAGTAAAGGATCACCTTGTGGATCTTTTGGCAGGAAGAAACAAATGTTACTGACAGCTGATTCAAAATTCAGGGGGGAAAGCACATGGTTACAATCCTCCCAGGGCTGTATCACTTGAGAATGCAGATGCTTGCATCTGCCAGTCCTCCCCTCTAAGTGGGGTTGATCAGATTACCACAGCCTTGACTTAATCTGACATACCCTGGAAGTTTTCTGGTCATCACCATTGATTGGTTATCCCAGATAATTGGATCCAGCTGTAAGAGCCACATTCCTCAAAAAACTGTGAATCTAGGAATAGCCGCCTTGCGTACCATTTGGTGGGGAGGTGGGGAATACAAATTTAATGAACAAACAGTTCTTTTAGATGGGATTTTGGTGAGGGGGTTTCTTAGGCACATTTCTCCCCAGCTGTTCGATTCTTCACGTTTCCTCAGTAAATATGTTTTTTTCCTGACAGCAACACACAGGACATTTAATACAGGGGAGCATTCAAACATGCTCCCCTGTCTGCGTTCTGAAGCGGTACAGTTCTAGAAGAATTGAATCATATGTTTTTTCTTGCCACTGGTGGCTGTTTTGAATTAGCAGTAGTTCTTGTGTTGAGCTTGGATGTGGGAGCTTCAAATTAGAATGGAAATAAATTGTGTGTGCATATATGAGACAGACAGACCTGAGATTATCAAGCGAGTAAATTTGCTTGCAAAAATTCAAACCTTATATTCACTTAACATCATTTTTCATCATTTCCGAGTATGGATGTTGTTGAAACTAGGCTTTTTATATATATATAAAGGGCAAGAGCAAAAGGATGAACTATTTTGCTACATAAGTGACAGAGAAGGCCTTGAACTTACCAACGGGTGAGCTACTGTGGTTTTGTTCTTCCAGTTTCCCAGCACTGAGTGTGTGTGGTTGCGTTACACATTTAAACCAGTTTCAAACCTGTTTAGTGGCCATGGATCCCAACCAAGTTGGTAGGAGGTCTGTAACAGAATTCTCAATAGCCACAGAAATGAGGCAAGGTCTTTACAAACACTCATTTTGGGTAGAAAGGAACATACGGATGGAAAGACTGGGGTTTTTCACACTACGTGTGTTCAGATGTTGTTCACACTTCATGCAATCAATATGCTCCACATTTGCAAGTTAGGGGTCATGTGTAGGATCTTGGGTAAATAACACCTTGAACATACCCTCCAACATTTCACAGATGAAAATAGGGACACATGTGAATTTGTAAGAGGTATGGTTAAGCAACATGAAGGTGTGATCAAGAGGGTGTGGCCAGGGCCGGTGCAAGGCAGTTTGGTGCCCTAGGCAAGATCAGATATTTAGCGCCCCCCTTCCCACTTGAGCCCTCCCTCCCTATTTCTGGCGCCCCCTTTAGCCCTGCGCCCTAGGCAGCTGCCTAGTTGGCCTAATGGTAGCACTGGCCCTGGGTGTGGCCAGGCAACATGAGGGTGTGGCCAAGGGTATAGCCAGCCACCCCAGGATGCTCAAACTGTTTAAGGGCTCTGACCACTCTGAAGCCACCTTGATCTCCAGACCCATGATGATGATGGTGATTGCTGCTGTTGTCATTATTATTATACCATCAATGTGTATGGTGCTTTACTGAGTATAAGAGAACAGTTCCCTGCCCCAAAGAACTTACAATCTAAAATGTAATATAGAGGACAACAAATGGTAGGAAGGGGTAAACTGGGGAGGAATGTGCAATTATTTCAGTCAAACATAACTTTCAGCCTACTTTCCCCACATTGTGCAGGAAACTCCTTGTTTTAAAGATCTCCCTCTCACTTTAAAAATGGATCCCTCAACAGTGGCTTTGTTCTCATTAGTAGTTTGCCAAAGAAATAATATTTAACATTTAGATATCTCTGAGTGTGCAAAGTGGTTCACAGGCCCACCTGGCAATCTCCTATTTCTCTCCACTCAGAAAAAAACATGTGGGCTCTATTGTACTTTATTAAACACACACACACACACACACACACAAGAAGAACAACACTGTGATTGAAGAATAATGCCAAAATGGAATGGTGGTGTTTGTTGCTGCTATTTGAGGTAGTTGGGATGTTTTTCTTTCTCTTGAGAAGGGTGTGTTTTCTGCTAAGTCCCTTCTAATGCATTAAAAGAAACCAATCCAAAATCCCTGCAGAATAATCCTAATCATTACTGTAGAGAGCTTTCTCCACTGCACTGCAGCATGTGTGTTAGAAAAAGACTTTCACATGGGGTACACAGGTAGAGCCAAGTAAAATTTACCATGGCTCTGAAAACAGAATAACAGTGCAATCCTATGCATGTGTACTCAGAAGTAAGTCCTATTACATTCAATGGGACTTACTCACAGGAAAGTGTTTATAGTATTACATACTAAGGTACAGAAGTCCTTTCCATAAAACTCAAGCTGGAACAACACAAGCAAAGGAGTTATGTACTGCCACTTAGTTTCAGTGTCACCAGGGAGCCTGTTTCATGCTTTATACCAAAGGAAAGCACTCTGCAACATTTAGAAACAAAAGTCAAAGTTACATAGTGCGTCAGTTGTGGATTTGGAAAGAGCAGGAAAAAGATAGCCTCAAAGCAAACTCATACCTTTTATGGCAGGGGTAAGAATTGTGCAGCCCTCCAGATGCTGTTGGACTGCAGCTCCCAGCTGCCTTCGCCAGCAGAGCCAATGGTGAGGAATGCTGGGCGTTGAAGTCCAGCAACATCTAGAGGGCCACACAATTCCCACCCGTTTTATGTAAACAAATATTGACCACATTTGGCACAGAGAAAAGTGCATGGACAAACAGAATTGCTAAAAAACACCCACCCACCCACCAATCATTACAGGAAGCCTTATACCCATTCTTTAGAGTGGAAATGCAAGGACAACATGATTTACCTACTTTAAATGGTTCTGATATTCCTGCACTTCTGATGTAAGCAGCAGCAATCAGAAAGTGCACAGACAGTAACAGAGCCAAGAAGGTAAGAAGAGGGGGGATACACAGGAGGAGTCCTTCCCTATACTGGCCCATTCCAGGCTACTGTCTTACCTCCTCTGTTGCTGCTGACTGTTCATCGCTTGTCCTGACTCCTGCCGCTTCAGCCTGGCCCCTTCCACTTATTTGCTGTTCTGCGCACCTCACCTTTGGTGTGGAGAAAGTGGATAGATGTTTTTCTCCCTCTCATTCTAGAACCTGGGGTTATCCACTAAAGCTAAATGGTGGTACATTTGGGACAAACAAAATGAAGTATTTCTTTGCATAGTGCATAGTTAAACTGTGGAATTCACTGCCACAAGATGTAGCGATGGCTGCCATCTTGGAGTAGACTACGGTAATTCATGGAGGTTAGTATCTAGTTTCCCTTTTCAAGGCATTATATTACTGATAATGCTATCAATGGATTAGTCATGATGGCTACATAGCACCTCCAGGATTGGAGACACCATGCCTCTGAATACCAGTTCCTGGGGAACATGCGTGGGAGCATACTCTTACCCTCATGTCCTGCTTGAGAGCTTTCCAGAGCATCTGGTTGGTCACTCTGGGAAACAGGATGCTGGACCAGATAGGCCTTTACAGTAGGGCTCTTTTTATGGGTCTTGTGGTCTTAACCTAGCACAGAGAGGTAGGCATGAACACCTTCTCTTACAAGAAGATGTAAGCCCAGTCCCTATATACAAACCCAGGTTGCTTAAGTGTATGCAGCGACTTAGTTTGCATGAAGATATCCTTCCTTTTGTCTGTTAGACTTATGGGTTGAATAAGGCAATCTGGAGGTTAATTTTTGACAGCCAAGTTCAGAGAACAAGCCTTTTAAGGACACAAATTGTGTCAGTCTTCAGAATAAATTCATGAGAATCTGCCCATTATAAGTCTCTGACCATCAAGGGCTATTCCTTGAGTTCCGATAGGAGCAAAGTCTAGTTTTACAGCCTGATGCTATAAATGTTCATTCAAAAGCTACTCCCACTTCTTTCAATGGGGCTTTACTCTCAAGGAAGTGGCCAGAATACTGCTACCTTATAGCACAATCCTTAGCACTTATAGTAAGTGTATAATTGAATCACACTATTAGATTTAGGTAAATTTAATAATAAGTTGTCAAGGAGGGCCACTGGTATTGACTATGCTTTGTTAAAAGACTCAGAAGGCCTAACACTTTTTTTTATTATGGAGAAAGGGTATGCCTTAAATGTAAATGTATTCTGGGACAAAATATTTCAACCTTTATTCTTTTTTTAAAAATTCATGGTTAGAGGTTAATAAATATTTTCCCTTCCCACAATTCATGTATTTTGCATTTGAGCGCATATATCCAGTATTAAACACTGAAGCTCCATGTTTTAAAGCAATCTACAACACTGAGTCCATCACATCTTGTGGCAGCAAATTGATTATGCATTGTGTGAAGAAGTATCTGTGAAATGCTGCTCCTTGCTAGAAGAAGAGGTAGCAGCAGCAGTGCCAGTGCTAGGATGACTTTTCCAGAATTATATTATTAAATAATATCTTATATATTATAATTATTACATTATTATACATTATTTTATAAGTGGATTTTGTAATATATTTTTTACCTTCCTTAAACCTTTAATTGTTTATGTCTGGAGTTTTTGGGGGGGGGGTCAGTGCTTGCAGGGCAATCTCTTTTTGTTTCAAAATTGTCAGGACTGGCACAAATTCAACAGGTGAAGCTTACCCACCCACCCCACACCCCCAAACACGGAGCTTCAGAGAGAAGGGGAAGTTTCTTGCATTTCTTTCTGACACTGTAACCTCACCTGTTAGAGGCACAGAGTCAGCTCTGTTAGGAAATAAAATCTTTGTCAATATAAAGATAGGAATCATGTGATAGACTCCCTCATTCCTCAGTCCAGGCCAGGGGGTGCAGCCTCCACCTCCTTTTCTTTTCACCCAACTAATCCCTTTCCCTGTTCGAGCTTAAGCAGAGAGCTCCTCTTAAAGGGGCCATGGGCAAAATTGCAGCTAAGCAATTTAGCAAAGTAGCTTGCAGTTGCAGGAGGCAGGGGAATTTGGGACTCTGTATGACAAAGTGAGAAGGGGTGATGGCTTAAGGGTTTTCCTGAAGGTCCGGCATTTTCAGGGCAATTAGAGACTATGTGCTATATGGATGGGCTAGTTCTGCTAGTGGAAAAGCAAATAGGGGCTATTTGCCATTCCCTACACATGCAGAGCCTTCACATGGTAGGAGCAGCAGTAGATGCACCCAGGGTAATGAGTGTACATTTCAGGTATGGTGACTGAAGGAGGGGGGGGGGCAGGTACAGGAGACTAAGCCAGGCTAGCCAATACCCTTCCTCCCCTTGCTTGTCACTTACCACTCATCACTTGGCCTTCATTTCCTGTCCTCTGCATGCAGGATGCCCAAGCCAGCCTTCCCCAACCTGGTGCCCTCTGACAGGACCGGTGCAAGACAGTTTGGTGCCCTAGGCAAGATCAGATATTTAGCGCCCCCCCTTCCCACTTGAGAGCGCTGTATTTTTTTTCAAGGCATTTCTGGTGCCCTCTTTAGCCCTGCGCCCTAGGCAGCTGCCTAGTTGGCCTAATGGTAGCACCGGCCCTGCCTCTGGATGTTGTGGACGACAACTCCCAGCATTCCGGACCAGTGGCCATGCTGGCTGGGGCTGATGGGAGCTGAAGTCCAAAGCATCTGGAAGGCACCAGGTTGTGAAAGGCAGGCCCAAGCTCTGCCCAGGAAGGAGATTGATCAATCATAGCCATGTTTGTGAGTTTAGGGGTCAAAGAAAAAAAGAGGGCCAGGAAAAAAGCTGTGCATTCTCCACACGTACACAGTCACACACATATACACACCGTGACAGATATAAGTTCAGCAAATAGGCACAATTCCTCTTCTGTTGCATAATTTATTTTGCTTTTGCTAATCAATGGGAGTGGTACGTTCTCCACCCTTAACCACAGGAAATCTTATTTAACAACTCCTCTGGCTTCTGAAATTTCACCAGGCATTGCCCACCCACTTTTAAGTGTACTTTTGCAACTGTAAGATCTAGTCCCTTGCTCTTTTTCTCTTCTTCTTTTTCAAGGTGTAAACTCAGATTCTCAGGAAACTAAATCTTGTGGCCTATACCACATTCTTTGTGCTTCTCCGCAGATATAATATACACACAGACCCCTTGATCAAGAATATGGCTCAGCTAGACATCCCTGTGTCATGTTATCTTGTTCTTCTAAACAGACTGTTCTCCTTACATAGCTGATTTTTCTCACCTTGCCTCAGCAACAGCTGCATTTCAGCAGTATCAGCCTTTGATGTCATAATGAAAGAAACTAGAACTTAAAGTGATGCTCATATACCTGAAGCAGAAGTTGGTGGCAGGCAGCTGCTGCTGCACCCTATCCACAACCAACCTGCTTCTCGGGGATGTGTTTGTGGGCTAATAGTGCATCTAACATGCCATTTGTAGGTGCATGTGTCTAATGCGCATGCAGGTACTCTTCCATCTTAGAAGTGCCATTACTTCACCCCCTACCACTGAAAGAGCAAGCTGGTGTGCGTTGTGGAAGTTGAACCCTTTCAGACAGCTATCTAAATTCATACGGAATGTAGGAAGCCACCTTATACTGACTGGGTTCAGGCAACACAATAACCCAACCCATACTCAAGGGTTGAGTGTGGGCTTTCGTTGAACTGTGGGTTGTTGTTGAAATGTGGGTTATCTTGTCTGAACCCAGCTGCACTAACAAGCCATGGTGTGTTAACCACAAATAACGAGAACCCATGGTTTGTTGTTGGGTTGTGAAGTGTGAGTTCCTCACCATGGTTTGTTATCTCAGCTGGGTTCAGACAACATGATAACCCACGGTTCAATTAAAGCCCACACTAAACCCATACTCAATCCTTGAGTGTGAGTTATCGTGTTGCCTGAACCCAGACACAGACTCTTATATACAGTCAGACAACTGGTCCATCTAGCCCAGTATTGTCTACACCAGGGGTGCAGAACCTCTTTCAGTCCAAGGGCTGAATTCCATTTTGGAGAAGCTCTCGGGGGGGGGCGCATTCCAGTGGAGGGTGGGGCCAAAAAACCAAAAATACCAGCATGTTTTAGCTTAAAGCTCTTACTGCCAGTAACTAGGCCTTAGGAGATGTATTTGAGGCAGCCTTTTAGAATGGAGGGGGAAAAAAACTGCACATAAGGCAAGAATCCATCAAACATTTGGCAGTTAGGAGAAAGGGGTGGGGCCAGGGACAGGGGCTTGGCCTTCTCGGAAACCCTGGAGGCTGGGTGTGTGTCCCAGTTCTGCACCCCTGGTGTGATACTGCTGAGAAGCAGCTGTTGCTGAGGTAGGGTGAGGAAAATCCACCATGAGCTGCAGAAGAAGAACAGTGTGTCCAGAAGAACCGGATAAAAATTGTCCCCAATGCAAAACTGTCCACCTACCGGTAGTTTTGATGGTAGGGCTGCCCTTCCATCCAACTACTTACGGTATACAGGCAGTCCCCAGGTTCCGTTCTTAAGAATGTATTTAAGTCGAATTTGTATGTAAGTCGGAACAGCATCGCGTTCTATATGTTAAAATTGGCATTTACGCAAATTGTATAAATTACGCAAATTGCATAGCATACTACGCTATGTACTCTACATAAATGACGTAGCGCCGGGGAACCCAGAAGTCCGTTCTTAAGTATGGGTTGTCTGTAAGTCGGACGTTCTTAACTCGGGGACTGCCTGTATTTAAAAAACAAAACAAAAATAGCCATGTTGGTCTTTGAGCGAAAGAAAATCCACTCTAAAATTGACAGGGTATATCTTTATTAGGACCAAGTAAAATGTCACAAAACCGTGAACACAGATTTCATAGATCATAGAGTTGGAAGGGGCCTACAAGGCCATCGAGTCCAACCCCCTGCTCAATGCAGGAAACTAGAGGAGGGGTCTCCCATCCAAGTAATAACCAGGCCTGACCCTGCTTAGCGTTCCACACTCAGACAAGCTGAGCCAGCGTGAGCCTGTTATATTTTTAATTCACAAGAATGAAGGATGCCAGCTAGAAAATGACACATCTGTCCCTCTGCAGTCTGTTGTTCTCTATTACTTTCAATAATAACAATAATTTTGAGTCTTCTCTGGCGTCTGGCCAAGCAGGTTTTCAAAGCACTACCAAAGCCTTGCAAAACCTATTTGACCACAGATCACGGTGGGGTGAATGTGCACATCCCAGGAGAGTACATGAGGCCGACCTAGATGCCGTGTGTTAGTGGGGATGTGGTGTAACTGAGATGCAAATCTGTTGTGCTTCAGATGTGGCATTCTTTGTTTCTTAATCTTGAAATTTTACTGTTCTTATTTTTGGGGAGGGTTCACACAACACAATAAGCCACTCTGCGGGGCGGGGGAGGAGCAATTGCTGCCACCGACTTGTGAGTCAGCAGTACCGATCTCCAATGCACGCTGTGGCAGCAGGCCGAAAGGGCACGCAGCAGGACAAAGCTTCTGACAGCCACCCCCAAGTGCCACTGGGGCACTTTGGGGGCAGCTGTCAGTGGTGCTCACCCAGCAGCCACTTGGCAAGAGCGGCAAGTGTTTCTTTCTGCTCTTGCGAAGTGGCTCACTTGCAGTAGGGCTTGACCCATGATGGGTCGTGTTGTCTGAGTTCAGACAATACGACAACCCATTGTGGGTCAAACAAACCCTACTGTAAGCCATGGCTTATCAGGATGGCTTATTAGCCTAAAATAAGCCACCCTGACAAACCCGTCTCGGGTTTGCACAACAGGACAACCCACTGTGGCTCCAGTCTTTGAGTGGATTTTTATGCTTTTGGCTTTCTCATTAGCCTCTCTGAGCCTTTCAGGAAAGAGCATGATCAAGTCATCCAAGCAAAGAAAAGATGTTAGAAACCAGGTAGCCCAAGTCTGATTTACCCCTCAGCCCACTGGGAGACACTGAAATAGCAACCTGGTTTGTTTGAGGGGCTTTATGGCTTCCCCCACATATTGTTAGGTTTGCAAGTGGATGGAAAACTAGTGCAGGAGAAATCTCAGCTGCCAGAAGGGTGGCTGGATAAGATTTCCAGCGACTGTAGGCTTGGATCATCATGCCTGTCCCCATAGCTACGTAGCAGAAGTGGATTAAACTAAGTGAAAATACTAAGTGTGAAGCATGATTTGTATACAGGTCCCAGAAATCCAGCTTTTCCAGAAATCCAGAAATCCATGCAGAAATTGGGATACCCTTGTGCCGGATTTTGATCATTTGGCTTTAAAAGCACAGAGCACACATACCTGCCTCTTGGATATTTCTAGCTCTGCACACAAACAAAGGCCCGTCTCCTCTCATCTGACCCCTATCTGAGGGTCCCATTTTGGGATGGAGAGGCGGGATCTAAATATTTGTAATAAATATGTAAATGCAAACCACATTAAGCACTTCTGATTAACCATCAACAAACTAGCACTACCTTCTCGATCAGTATCCACTCACACCCAGCGCTGTTCACTCGCCCTGTTCATGCACCTTTTTGTCATACCCCTGCATACATGCACAGTAATCATACACATCTACTTTCACCTCTTTCTTGTGTGTGTACACATGCACACTCACACAGCTGAGCATAATAGATGATAGTGCAACCTCTGTTCTCCTTTTTCTTCCATCAGCATCATCCACGCCTGTGGCTCACGCTGGCTCAGCTTGTCTGAGTGTGGAAAGCTAAGCAGGGTCAGGCCTGGTTATGACTTGGATGGGAGACCCCTCCTTTAGTTTCCTGCATTGAGCAGGGGGTTGGACTCGATAGCCTTGTAGGCTTCTTCCAACTCTGATCTATGAAATCCATCCCGAGCAGAGCTGGTGTCAAAGGTTGGCACGGTTGGGCACCTACCGAGAGCCCACACCCCAACAGGGGCCCACGGCCAAGAGCTCCCTGGACTCACTTCTCCTCTTCACCATTGCACCCTGCTTGTTCACCTGTCTCTCACTCTGGCCCAGACAACTGTGGTGGTGAGAAGGGGCAGCAGCAGATACCACTGACCCCTCGCTTACTGGTTCTCTGCCTGATAAGCAAGCAAGTGGGAGCAATGATGAGAAAGAGGAGGAAGAAGAGCAATAGCGGCTGGTGCTGATGACAGTGAGAAGGTAGACTCACTGAGGGAGCGGGCCCATTAAGGTTGCCTTGCCCAAGAGCCCTCAAAAATCTGGAGCTGGCACAGGTCCTGAGGCCTACATGATGTGGTGATGGCCATTCGCTTTGATAACTTTACAGAGTGATTCAACAAATTCATGGAGATCAACAGCTAGTAGTCAGCATAGCTAAACAGAACTTCCATATTCAGCATCTGAGTACCAGAGGCTGCATACCAATAATGTGGGAGGGCCAATTTTTTCCTGCCTTCCTTAGTGGCTTCTCAGATGCGTCTGTTTATTCCTCTCATTGATACTGCATTCTTCCTTAAAGGAGCTCAGGGTTGCATACATGAATGGGGCTGCTGCCCCTTATTCTCAGGACAACCATGTAAGGTAGGGTTAGGCTGAGGAAGAGAGTGATGACCCAGGCAGGGAGTTGGACCCAGGTCTGCCCAGTACAAAGTCTAGCCTTCTAACCACCCCAGCACACAGGATGCTCAAACTCAACTAGGCAAGTTTTTTTGGTCTAATACAGCAGGGTTCTTTTTATGCACAAATACAGTTCTTCTGCCCCACTGATGCCTCTTGTCAAACAGGTCTGGCAGGTTTCTGGAAGAACCCTGAACCCTGTAAAACCTGCTTAACCACAGGCAAAAGCAGGGTTAAGTGGATGCATCATGAACCAGTGTGGCGTAGTGGTGAGTGTGTGTTGGACTGGGACTCGGGAGATCCGGGTTCTAGTCCCCGCTCAGCCATGAAGCTCACTGGGTGACTTTGGGCCAGTCACTGACTCTCAGCCTAACCTACCTCACAGGGTTGTTGTGAGGATAAAATGGAGAGGAGGAGGAGGATTATGTAAGCTGCCTTGGGTTCCTTGCAGGAAAAAAGGCAGGGTATAAATATAATAAATAAATAAATAAATAACAATTATCCCTCTTTTAAACTGCCTTCAACTCTCGGGGGGGAAATTGAGCCTCTGTCCAACCATAGTTACAACATTTATTTGCTCTAACCCTTTGAAAAGGGTTTAGGGCTCCCCATCCTTACTGTGTTAAGATGCAGTCTCTATAGAACCCAGGAGGTGATTCCAGGTAAGATCAATTCAAAGGAAGCAAGATTCTTAGACCCATGGGATCCAGCCTGAACAACAAACAGCAGGGTGATAATGGAAAGGACTGACCCATTTTCTGGGTTCGCACATGACAACCCATTGTGTGGGACAAGCCATGGTGGGTTGTTGTATTGTGCGAACTGGATTAATTCCCTCAGGGTGGCTTATTCGTGGGCAACAAGCCACCCCAACAACCCATGGTTTGTTGTTGGGGTTGTTGGACCCACAATGGGTTGTCGTGTCATCTGAATCTGGGCAACCGATTCCATCGTGGGTTGGAGGAATTGGCTAGTGAGCCGCTTGGCAAGAGGGACAAAAACCTGTTGCCGCTCTTGCCGAGCTAGCTTGGGCCACCACCAGTGCCAGCTGTCCGACCGATGCCCAAGTGGCACAGTGGAGTGACCATCACTAGGTTGGTGCATGCTTGCATATGTCCCTGCCCCCCAAAAAACCTTTTAAAAAGAACTGGAGTTTTGACAGCTAGCTGTCAAGCCTCCATGCTCCTGTAAAAGGGGGTGGCTTGCACTTTCCCACTTTCCCAAGCATGTAAAGTCTCGGGAAAGGGTGGGAAAGTGTGAAGAACCTGACACTTTGACAGCAGACACCCCCCAGGACATTGTCCAGATGAGGCTTGCCATTTTGGACCTGTGCAAGAGCTCACTTACACAAGTCCAACTAAAAAAATTAATAAAAATGTTAGTAAACATTTGTGCAAATTTCTTGTGTTGTTGTTTTTTAAGTGGTGATGAACCAGTGGCAGCCTCTCCAATGTGCCACTTGGGCACTTTGAAGGGGCTGTCAAATTGGAGATTGTGAAAAGCAATCTCCAAAAAGGGGGGGGGAGCCGCAGTGAGCACAAAAGGGCAGCGGGAGAGCAGAGAAGTCGCTCCTGCTGCGGAGTCCTCAGGGATACCCACGGGAGGACCAATGGGGAAGGAGGTGGGGACAGCCCACAGTGAAACCAATATTCTGCTGGGCGCACTGTGGGTTGTTTCACAAAACCCACCCTGTGTAGCTTATTTGCAGGGAGTGTTGCTGTGACATGAGAACCTGCCCATTGTCATCCCAGTGATAGAGACAGAATTCTCTATAGAGACAGATAGAGACAGAGCAGCCAGGCTGGTGAGGACTAGGAAGAGGGCCTTCTCTGTGGCGGCCCCCACGTTATGGAACTCCCTCCCTAGTGATCTCCATGCCCCCTCCGTGATGAGCTTCCGCGGTGCATTAAAAACATGGCTGTTCAGGCGGGAATATGGGGTGGGTTAGGATTTTAAAAGAAATTTTTATACTGTTTTAATTATTATATTTTATTGTATTGTTTTATTGTGTTATTTTGGTTGTACATCGCCCAGGGTGGCCGGCCAGATGGGCGATTAATAAATATAATAAATAAATAAATAAAATTCCAACCTTCCTGTCCCATTCCATCACTTCACCCCCTATACACAATTCTTTCTTCACCTGTTCATGCTCCTTGAATGGATCTCTACCCAGTCTCTTGGCATGGTGCCTACCAGTAAGTGAGGCTATGGGCACAGAGCTCCCCACCATTAAGTAGCCAAACACACACCCACCCCACCCCATCCCTTTCCAGGGCAAGAGCCGTGGCTGATAATAGGGCTGTTATCTTTCTCTTGCAGGAACAGAGTGGGCACCCTCGTGGCTTCATGAATGTCTGATCCAGGCAGCTGCGCGCTGCAGATTCAGAGAGCCTGCTCTGAGGTAAGGGGGAGGCACATGGAGAGCTTATCGAGAGCCAGATGGGCACTCCCACAGCACAGAAAGAGATTCTCAGAAATCAACTAGAAAGAAAAAGTTGCTGGCTACCATTCAGTTCTGCTGTCTGGTTTTTTTCCTGCAAATGTTGGGGGCCCCAGAACTCTAGACTAGCACATCTACTTTTCTTTTTTTCTGCCATTCACTGGTTTGGTGCTCACTGCATATTTCCCATATATAGGCACTTGTTCTTTTTCGAATTTAGTGAGTTTAGATTTTTATTCCCCCCCCTCCAGAAAAGAACTAAATTATTCACAATTGTACCCTGCTCAGCTTAATACATTTAATGTACAAACCAGTGATTTACAAATTGCCCGGGAGCCTTTGCCACATCAATGATCCTGCCAAGAAACATCTGCTACAAAATCCTTGTGGATTGCAAGGGATTCTGGGAAGTATTCTAGGAGTCCTGTGACCAGGCCTCTTGGGCCTTGCCGTTGCTCTGCCCTAGAATATTCAACACCCCGTGCAGGGCTGGCCTTACCATTAGGCAGAGTGAAGTGGCTGCCTCAGGTAGTGGGGGTTTTTGGTGTCATGAAAAGACAGCCAGTTGTTAGTTATTAATGTATCATTATGGCATTCTTACTGCCAGGGAGGCGAAGAGGTGCTTGTTGGATTTTTAAAAGTTTTTTTTTTTTAGCATGACCAGTTTGGACTACTATGCACCTTGACTTGGGGGGGGGCGGTCATTTGCTGTTCTGCCTCAGGAGCAAAGTGCCTTGGGCCAGCCCTGCTCCCCTGGTTTGCGTATTGCAGGTGAAAGCTTGGTAAAGGTGGACAAACTTACTTTCCTTTTAAGGAGACTGTAACATGCATCTCTGTGTAATGTCTTCTTTGGCCCTGAGCTGAATATGTTAGCAGCCAGTATGTTGGCCTGCAAACCAATAAGTCTCACTGAGTTGGTTCTAGAGACAGTTGAGCAAAATTCTGCTCATGCAGTGGGGCTTTTTTCTGCCTCTCCCCCTTCCCCAGCTGCAGGCCCCTGTGCTCCCCACCCACAAAAGTCACTCCTGAGGGTCAGGGGACTCTCTCAAACATGTGATGGGGCATGGGGAGAGAGAGAGAGTGTGTGTGTGCACGCGCAGGAGGACTATGTTTCTTGTAAGCTGCCTCGAGGCCCTGTGGCAAGATATTAATACAGTATAAATTGCTTGTACAGTAATACCTTGGATTGCAAGTAACTTGGTTTGAGAGCGTTTTGCAAGACAAGCAAATTTTTAAATATGTATTTAATTTTTTTTTACTTGATATACAAGCAATGTCTTGCAATACAAGTACTGTAGTACGGCTTAAATTAAAAATCTCTGTAGTTTTTTTGGGGGGGGATTTCGTTTTGATATAAGAGTGTTTTGGATTACAAGCATGTTTCCGAAACGAATTATGCTCTCAATCCAAGGCATGACTAATTGAAATATAATGGAGTGGATCCAGACAAAGTTACTTGAACTTAGCCCCCCATCGAAAGTGATGGCACATAAGTAGTGACTAACTGGTCCCATTGATTTCAGTGGGACCAAAGTTCAAACAATTTATTTATTTATTTAATACATTTTTATACCGCCCAATAGCCGAAGCTCTCTGGGCGGTTTACAACAGTTATGTCTGGATCCAACCTATACTTTTTCAAACAGCTGCTTGACAGATTGAGGTTAAATACAAAGCTGAAATACAAAACAACAAACAAAAAGCCTGCCAGGTTGAAACCCGGAAAAAAAAAAAGTCTAGGATGATAGTTTGCTAGGTCAAACAATAGAGGTAACAATGGTGGCTGATCTAGCATCCCTGTCTTCCCAAATTCCCTGGAAGTCTAGTACTTGGTCAGTTTTACAAAGCATCACCAGAAGTGCTCTTCAGATTCTGAGTCTAGCATCCTGTGGTGCATCCTGGTATCTCATGGGTGGAGGGAATGTCTTTTGAGGCACTCACAATTCAGAATCCACAGCTGGGCAATACCTTCATTAGAATCAACCAGAATTCCACAAAAATGTTCAAGCTTTTGAGTGAGGTTGATGAAGAGCTCTAGAGAACTTGCACATTTTTGGTGGAATTGTGGTTGGTCCTAATAAAGGTATTGTCCAAATGTGGATTTTGGATTTCTTTACACACATACCCCATGAACCAAGACTGCTATCTTTGGTGGTTGTTGTCGCTTTTGTGCGTGTTTCACAATACAGAGTGGTTGAGATACATCTGGATCCAGTTGTTTTTCTTTTTGCATTGCAGAACTTTGCTGCCACGGCTGAGTTTGGGGGTGCCCTGCTGGAGCAGACACTAGGCAGGGTACGGCCTGACAAAATGCCCCCCTGCCCACCCCAGCAAGGATGGGCTCGGGGTACCTTCCTCCCCTTGTACAACCCCCTGGCAGTGGGGGAACCTGGCTCACAGGGAGAGATGGAGCTCACCTGGCAAGAAATCCTGTCCATCTCAGAATTGCAGGTAAGCATGGGATTGCCTGATGATTAAGGGCTAAGATCTCAGGTGACTTTATGGAGATGGTGATGTAGTTACTGACACTAGCCAAGGTAGCGGCTAAGAGTGATTTGTTCTGCATGTTGCAAGAGAATGGGCATGGAGGTAGTGAGGACAAGGAGAGGGTGTGTTGGTTATTGAGACTGCAGGGAGCAGGGAACTCTCTCTCTCTCTCTCTCTCTCTCTCACTCCCACTCCCATTGCAGAGGGCACGCACACTGCCTCTCCACTCAAAGGACATGATATGGGGTGGGCAACTGTGGGGCCCCTCAGGCTAGTTTCCTGAGGCCCTCGGCTTAATATCAAAACGTCCTCTGCAAGTGATCAGTCCAGTTTTCTGGGAAAGTGATCCGTCCCTCCTCAGACAGCCTGCTGGGTGGGGAGGAAGAGAAAGGAGTGGGGGAAGAGCAGGGGTGGCAGAAAGAGATGGAGGGAGAGGGACGGAGGAAGGAAAAAGGGGTGACTGCACCCACTTTTGGCTCTGGCCTTGCCCACCCACTGTGCTAGCATGTGGCCTCCAACAGATTACCCCCAAGGGAATGCGTCCTTAAGAGAGAGAAAAGGTTCCCCAGCCCCTGGACTAACTGCTGTACCTGTATCCCAGTCTGCCTGGGGAACAGCTAGGACAGGAGTCCATTGTTGGAGTTTTCTTTCCTTTTTTAAGAGCTGAAGGAAATTTGGAAGAAGGATTGCAGCTCATGGTGTGTGTACACTCATTCCATTTGCACCTCTAGTAAACAGGTGTTGCAGGTTATTTGTATTATTTCAGAAACTTACAATGCCACGTCCAGAGGTGACAGAGGGGCAAGGGAAATGTATGTGTATACTATTTGAAGTGAAACTCCTCTCCTTCCCACCCCACCTACACATTTGCTTTAAATTACTTTGGACATTCATTATGGGGGTTGAGAACATTATATATATATATATATATATATATATAGTGAAGGACCAGCACCCGGGTCCTATGCGTGAGTTTGGCACTTAACGGGTTAACCGGCACTGAGTTACAGCCCGTACAAGCAAGTGAAACTGACTAGGAGGTTTGCGTACACAAGAGGAAACTAGAGCCCTTTAAATGACCAAATAAGGCTTTATTTATTTACACAAGATACGGAGCGGAACTAACAGCTTTCTAGGAATACTATAATGTCAACACAACCTGAGGTGACCTCTACGTGTATCAATGAAACAGGCTCCCAGGCTAGCGCATTGGGATTAGTCAGTTACCTTAGACTAAAGACTTTACGCTAGTCAATTTCAGCCTGGCTCCGGGTCGGCCGATCCGGGAATGAGAACAGCTTACTCCAGCCGCCGCTTGGAGGATGAACCTTGTTCCAAAGCACCCTGTGTTCCCAACAACCCCTCACAGGAAGGGAGAGGGGTTTTCTACCCCTGAGTTTCCCGCTCTCCCCACCCTCCAGGTCAGGTGGGGGCTTATGCCTGCCCCTTCGTATCAGGTGGGCTTATTCCTGCCCGGGAAGAAGGTGACGTACTGGGTACTTTACAGCTCTTTGAGACTGCCCTGATAGTTTGATGGTCTTGATGGTCCTTTCTTGGGTTTTGTGGAATTCAACCGATACTCTCCATTGTTGGGGATGCCGGTCTGTCTGGCTGCTTCCCTGTAACTCAATCCCCCCTCCTCGCCCCCCTCCCCTGGACGGAAACTGTGTGTGTGTGTGTGTGTGTGTGTATGCATGCATGCATACTCGTGTCAGGCTTTCTCCACATATATATATTGGCATGGACTATTGGTACTCAGCTCAGAAACACAACATTAAACAGACTTGGCCTGGCAATATTACAAAGATCCCAAACCAGGTGGTCGCTTATAGATACAAAAAAGAGAAAACGCAACACCAAAAAGGAGGTCAAGAAGGACCAAGATTTGCATAACACTTGTCGTAAATCTGTCCAGTACAAAGATAAGCTGTCCTCGTTATCACAGTCCAAGGGTCGAAGCCAAAATATATAGGTATGTCCGAAAAGCAGCAAACAGAAACCAGTTCAGGAGTAGGCAAAGGCGTCGTCAAGGTCGTTCCGAGGTTCAACGGCACAACTCTGAGTTTGGGGGAGTCAGAGGTGTCTGGCTGAAGCTGTATGAGCAAACAATTGCTTCCAGCGTCTGATGTGCGTTTGGGACCTGCCTTTTGTGCAGGCGCTGATTGGTAAGGCAGCCCAGCCAGGTCAGGCTGCACGTGCCTGGCCCCACCCCAAACACACTCCGGCCTGGCCCAGTCTGTGTCTGACCTAATGGAGGCATAACAAACATTTGCACATTTTAATTTATAAGTATAGATGTAAATTTAAAAATAAATGCTATAGTCTATATAGCAATTATATAGAAATGCAATACACCTCACTACAGTGGGGAGGACTTGACCAGGTGACCCATATGCCTGCCTGCTCAGTCTACTGCCCAGGGTCTATGTCAGTGTTCTCCAACCTTGGGTCCCCAGATGTTTTTGGCCTACAACTCCCAGCCATGGCTGGGACATGCTGGGAGTTATAGGCCAAAAACATCTGGGGACCCAAGTTGGAGAACACTGGTCTAAGTGTTGACGGGCAACGTTCAAGGCCCCTCCTTGTTCTCCCTTCTTCTAGTTCTTTATCTTTCAGCAGGACCTTGACTGGACAGCCCTTCAAATAGGGTTGGCCTCTAAAGTAGGACACATGGCCACCCTATCCCAAACCCTGCACTGTAAACTTGTTCTTTTCCAAACAGTCTAAAAAAGGAGCAAAGCCTTCACGGTGAACAAAAGCTTTTATAGCAATGCTACCAGTTTTATCACCAGGATACTGAAAATATGGGTTGGGCTGGAGGGTAGAATCCTGCTCTCTGAAGTCTGCATGTTCCTAGATTGTAATCCTTTCTTAACATAAGAGCTACTTATTCAAGAACTGGAGTTTGGGGGCCCGTGAGTTGTGAGCCAGGAAGCCACATCTTCCATCCACTTAGCCAGGTGGCCTGAGGTGAGCCGGTATCTGTCTCAGCAGCACATATCCCCTACATACCTGCAATAAAGGGATAATCATACTGGCTTGCCCTACTGGGGTGACGTGAGTTTCTGAGATAAGGCATGCAAAATACCCCGGATGCCTTACAAGTCCTATAGAAATGTCGAAGAACATTTTTGCTAGCAAGATGCCCACCAGTGCTTGAGTTCTGTGTCATAATGGGGAGAGGGGAGAGAGAATTGGTCACTTGGCCACTGATATCACAATAGCCCTTTAACTGCACAGTGGTGCAGTGAGGGATGGACTTCAGGGCCAAAGTCCAGGGTTGCCAAATGACCATCAAGCAAGTGGCAGGGGCTGGGGACAGCAGCAAAGGGGCCTGGTATCAGCACACGGGCATGCTTGGGCTCACCAGGGCTGACACTGCTCGCTGTATCATCCTCTTTTATTTTTAAAAACATTTCATCGTCTTGGATGGCCGGCCCGGAATGTACCGTACATGGTTACAGTGGCTTATTTTATTAACTTCGAAAATATATTCTCCTTTTCTACAATAAAATGGTAGAAATATTCCCAGGTGAATGTTTGTTTAGCATGAGGGCAGCACATTTTATTCCTGTAGTGATGATGATGTTGATTTAAGTGAGTTTAAAATGTGTAACTGCACATGATCAGAGAGAGACAGTGAGTGTATATTTATATTTATTAAGGTTGGCAAGCCTCTAAAGGAGGAAGGGCATAAGACCGTTAAGTGCAGGGTCTAAAATTACCTAGCTGCACCACCACTGTTAAAACTACACATTGAGCAATGCTTTTCCTTGCGACTGTCCTAGGAATGTGGCATGCGGGGGCTGTCCCCCTGGTGCTAATGCCACTTTAAAAGTCTAATATGATATCAGGAAAAAGACTGGAGTGTAAATATGAGTAAAATTCTCCCAGCTCATTCCTCTTTGGAGGTGTGGTATAAGGTTAAAACATGTTTCTGCCCTGGATTGTCACCATATACATTGGGGGGGGGGTTGTTTTTACTGTGAACAATTAACATATGTTTCTGGTATGACAGGAGATGTATCATTATGGAGACAAAATCAGGTAGATAGGTTAGAAAATCTGATAAATGGTGAAGACATTTTAACATATAAGAAGGCAGTTAGGGCCATGGGAGGTAGAAGACCTCCAAGGTTCCAATATTTTGCATCACAACATGCCACAACATCTTTATGTAGAAAATATAATAGAATGAGGGAGGGAAATAGTTTTGAATTACTGGCATTGATAATTCCAAAGGTCTCATAAGCTAATTATATACTTTATTAGGACACAATCCTATGCATGTTTAGACAGAAAAAAGTCCTACAGCTCCCAGCATTCTCCAGCCAGCACGCACAGGATTGAGCCCTTAAGAGAGTTATCTAGTGCCTTTATTAAAAAGATTTGGGACAGGAGATCCCAATAGAAGAGTGGGAATGGATATGGAGGAATATATCAAATACATTAATATCAGCTCATTTGAAAGAAAATTAGTATCAAAGACATTTGACTCCAGATAGGAGAAGCCCAATTTATATTACAGCTCCTGATTTTTGTTGGCGCTCTCTCTCTATCTCTGTGGTGGGGACACAGACTTTTTGCATGTATTTTCGGATTCTTCAGTTATACAACCATTTTTGGTCAATATTTTGAATTTAATGAAATCACCAGTTTCTCAATACCACAAAATCCTAAGGTAGTAATGATACTGACCTTGAAGTTGTCACAAACCTGCTCATGATAGCTAAAATATGAATAGCAGCAAATTGGAAGGAAGCTGCTGCTACAATATCTGAACAGTGTGGTAGAATATGGAACATTGCAATCTTATCAAAATTAACTTATTATAGAAAATCAAGGCAGGGACAACAGATAAATTTATTGAAAAACGGACCTTATTTACAATGTTCTGGAATAGCAAGTATCAGGATAAGAGTCAACCATATATTTTAGTCTCTTTACTGTAGTGTTTCTTATTCTTTTTGTATGTGTAAAATATCATTTTCTTATGTCAGAAAGTACATTGGTAGAAAATATTTTTTTTATTTAAAAAAGTATTTGTATAGAAACTTTCTGAAACCCTTGCAACACTAGAGAGATTATAAATTAACATGTGGGACCTGCACCCTCTAACAGGAGGGCTCCTATTTCGGGTTCCAGCTAGCCAGTCATTCCTTCATGCAGAGCATCCCACTCCTTCCCTTTTCATCCCCCCCCCCCCATTTCCAACTAACACTAAATGTTCATTGGCTGCTGAACATGCTCGCCCTCACTGGGCTGCTTTTTGCCTTTGGTTTTCGTTTTTTAAAAGGTATTTTGTATTTCATCAAACCTTGGAGCTCCCTCAAGCGTGCCAAAACCTCCCTCTCGTTTCTCAGTAGCCCTGTTTTAGCCCGATTCCTGTTGCCACTCACCCCAGGTACGCTATTACAGGGAATGATTTGGGTCACTTGCAGGCCTTGGATGCAGTGTTTCCTGCCTCTCTCCTACACCTTCTCAGCACAAGTTTAGCCTTGCGTGCCTAGTGCCTAAGCTGCTGCACTCAGGGAGAAAACAGAGTTCACCACGTTTTTTGTGCCTTTTTGTTTTGTAGCGTTAAGGAAGCCCCCTGCTGGATTCAAACTGTAGTCCTATTCACATTTACCTGGATGTAAATCCCATTTAGTTCAGTAGGATTTACTTCTGCGTTGAGCTGCATAAGATCACACTGTTGAAACACTAAGTGGAGCAAGGTAGGAAGGAAGATGAATAGAGCTACAAAAGATTGCCTAAAGGAGTAGCTCACATGCTATAGAGGTTTTAGGCACTCCATGGAGGTGTGGGCCGAGTCCCGGTTGCAGGGTGGCAGGTATCCATTTCGCACAGCTGCCTCTTTAATCTTGACTCTCCCAACACTGCCCCATTCAGCACCTGACCCTGGGGAGAAGTGAGGTGGGGGACATGGTGTACAATGGGGGATCTGTGTGATGGGATGAATCACCCTTTTGTTCTTAGGGGGAATATTATCAACCCATCCATCTCGGCCAGGGAGGCACCTGCGCAGTCCATTTTAGTTCCCCTTCCACACATCCCATATTCCTCGAATGAGTGTGTTATAGAGCAGGATGAGCCGAGGGAATCTTGGGAATGGGACTGAGGGGGTGCTAGATCTGGAAAGCTACCTCCTACTTGGTCTTGAAAGAGCCACACAAATAAATAAACAAATGAGAAAAGCAGGTTATTAAATAGAACTAAATAAAGCTCTGTTGAAAAGGAACCAGGAAAACACCTGCACTGTAATGAGCTAAACTAGGAGGGAGAAATGGGAGAGCTTTATTTAGGGGAGAATTGGGGCTTAGAGGATTGGCAGCCAAGGAAGACCCTGGCTTAGGATCCCAGAATTCCTGTGTTCTCTGTTAAGTTCTGCTCCTTTGAGATGAAATCTCTTCCCGCTAAGCCTCAACTGTGCCTCCACCCATCCTTCTATGGTGGGGTAGATACCGATCTTTTAAGCCAAGCCCTCTCCACAGGGAGAGGCCCTGCTGCTCCTTCTCAGCTTGTCTCTCTCATCCCTACAGGGCCTCGATATACCAACTGAAAGTTGCTATGACCCTACTGCATGTGGTCATGCACAACAGATGGTACCACCTCCTGGCTACGGGCCTTGCACAAGGATGGGAGACAGTTCAATTTCCAGCTACAGCCATCCTACTCCAGCATATGAGCATCCATACCCAGAAACTCTGCCAGCCCCTTGTACACTCTACAGCTACACCAGCATGCTGATCTCATCCTCCCTTGAGCCTCCAGGACCTGCCACCCTGGGTGGATATAAAGGGGTACCAGAGATGGTGCTGGAGAGGGACTTGACCAGCAGCTATGGACCCCAGGGAGCTTGCAAGCCCCAGGAAGACCTGGAATCAGACTCTGGGTTGTCACTTAACTACAGTGATGCAGAGTCCCTGGAGGCAGAGGGGCTGGAGCGAGCAGAGTATACATCTCTCTATCCCATGGACCAGGTACCAGCATACCCCATGTTGGCCCCGGTGCCAGAGATGCCCTTCCTTGACCCACACCCAGAACATTCTCTGGAGAAGGGACGGAGCCCACGTGGGGAGCTGGCTGGTAGTCGGGATGAACGTCGGGCCCTAGCCATGAAAATCCCCTTCCCTGTTGAGAAGATCATCAATCTGCCTGTGGACGACTTCAATGAGCTGGTGTCTCGCTTCCCACTGAGCGAACCTCAGCTGGCACTGATCCGGGACATCCGTCGCCGTGGCAAGAACAAAGTGGCAGCTCAAAATTGTCGCAAGCGCAAACTAGAGACACTGGTGCACCTGGAGCGAGAGCTGGATGAGCTGAGCCGTGAGCGGCAGCGCTTGTTACGAGACCGTGGAGAGTTTAATAGGACTCTGACGCTAACCAAACAGAAGCTAGGGGCACTGTACCACCAGGTTTTTTGCATGTTGCGCGATGAAGCCGGGAATACCTACTCCCCTGAGGAGTATGTGCTGCAGCTCACTGTGGATGGTGGCGTCTTCCTTGTGCCACGCAACAAGGAGCCGGACAATACTGACTGAACAGGCTGTGGTGGAAACTGAATGGAGCCAGTTGACCCAACAGAAATGACCCAGCCATTTTCAAGTCACATGAACCATCTGCCTTAGAGCTTGAGACTACCCAAATGCAGCAGCTCAAATTTGAAACTGCTATATGGCATTTGAGCAGGTATATATAATTTTAAAGGATTCATCAACCAAGTCCAACTGTCACCTCACTTTGGTTAGCTAATCTACTTAATCCCTGCACACCATCTTGAAGGTCTTCCCAGATGAGGGTTTTTATTGAAGATGGGATTTCCACACCATTCCTTCCCAACACCAACACCTCCCAGTCTTCTGAAGTCATTTTTTTAAGTTACCAGAACTCTTGTTCCCTAGTCCCACTTGTGGTAAAGGAAAGGAACTGTACATGTACTCAAGAGGTACCTTTCTTATATACTATTTCACGTTTCTTTAAATGGGGCACAGCTAAAGGCAGGAACAGTGCTTAGCAGGCAATTCTAGGTGAGGCTGGGGCTCTAGGAGAGATCAACACTATCTAAATAGATCTTCCTCTCCTTACAGCAGTGTTTCCCTAGTCAGGAGACAATACCTTGTGGAAAGATCCTCTCATGAATCCCAAGCAGCAAGTTTAATCCTTTGCCATCTCAAATCTGTGCAATTCCTTTTCAGCACAATCCAGGGCCATTCCATTTGCAATTCCTTTTCAGCACAATCCAGGGTCATATTCCATTAGCAACCAGGGTTGGCTTACCTGGCAGCTGGTATTCCAGAAACTAAAGATGTTGGCTGCAAACAAAGGCTACTTTGGAGGTTTGCTCTTTTTAATCAGAGGCTACATAAAAGGTATCTGCACAAAGGCAACCCAAGTTTTAGGAGAAGCAGAATTCTAGGATCTGTATTATGCCAATCCAACACATTTGCATAATTTATTGTCTCAGGAAGGGACAAGGAGTAATCAATAACTAGCAACCCACCCTTCTACAAAACTTATAATGTAACCTCAAGGTTCCGAGGTTAAGTTATCTTGGGTATCTGACTTTGATGGGGAACCTGGGCTGTGGCTCAAGAGGTCCAGGCATTTATCCTACAACACCTTTGAGTGGTGTCAAGACAAGTAACCAGTATCAGATAGACTTGAACTAGCCCTGGTTATGATAGCCCTCTATGCTTTATCTAGATGAATCTCTACTATAAACAATGCAATCTCTAAAATACATGCGCCTTACCAGAGTATGTTTGTTATTAAATAAACAGGGCACCTTCATCCTCCAAAGGTGTATTGCAGAGTTGGGCAAAATATATTTGCACAAGCGATAGATGCTGCAGGTGCTAGTTAGTGTGCCTTACCAGGTCAAGTATGACATCAAAATAGGTCTAGCCTGCAAGGCATTTCCCTTCACCATCTATTTGTTAACAGTTGCACTTATTCTTTGTACAGAATAAACTCCAGGCTGACTGGTTAAATCATGCATCGAGTAGCCCTTAAATATTTCTACTGCAGTGGAAGAGGCATAAGTGGTTTCATGTGTCAGTATACCAAGTTCAGGGGACTATTTGCTCCCAAATTCAACTGAATGACAGGCCAGTGGGTTTACAATAGCACTGCTGTTTCTGCACCACCAATAGTGATGTGAAAGCAGCAATACCCGTCAGGGTCACTGGGAGACTTAGCGAACGTCTCCCCTTCCCCCTGCAGCAGCCAGCATCACTGCTTCTAGTGCTAATTTTGCACAAAAGCAGCAATGCCTGTTGGTCTCTGGGTTGTGTGCACACGCGCATATGCAGCCCCCCCCCCCAATGCTGCCCGTAGGGCCAGAAAGGTTGTACACCTCTGCTTTAAAGGTTGTCCTAGTCTATAGCAGGGAGTTGGGGCCTCTTTCTCCGCACAAAGCACACATTGCCACTGAACAAGAGCCACACCCACCATGTTCTGGGGCCAGACAAGTATTTTAGCAAATGCTCAGTGTAACTGCAGGTTTAAGGAAGTGTGAGCACGATTATACACTCCTTCAAGAAGCAAAATTATTTTGAGAGCAAGAAATGTTCATCCCTTTACATCACTTAACAGAGCCTTCCTTGCAAGAAGCTACAAGGGGAGTGGATGGGAAGATTCCACATTGTACTGAAGGCTCTCTATAGAAATATCCAGCAGTTTGTCTTATGAGAGATTTCAACTGGTTTGGCACAGCAGGCTAATGCTATATGGCTTTGTGGCTGGGCTTAAGCCACCAAACCTTTGTTTACAAGCAGAACCCCATTAACTGGAAGCAGGGGCTTGCTATTAGAACAGCTTGCCCCTTCTCTCTCTGCAAGGTTCAAGCCAATAGTGCAAGTGTCAACTGAAGCGAATGTCAGAATAATGGTAAGCATGGAACAGACTCTTCAAATCTTGGATGTTGACAAGCTTCCAAAGACAAGCTGGTTAATGCAAAAACTTTATTGAACATGTATTTTAAAAATGTCATTTGTACGAATAGCTTACATATACAGCTACCCAGTAGCCATTTAACTTTCTCTGAAAGGTTTATGGTATGCCAAGTTGAAGAGTCCTACAAGAGAAAAAAAACACAAACCATGATCAGATACAGGGACATTAGAACACTTGCTAAGTAAAACATTACAATCCCAGATTCCACTCTACACTTGTGAAATGAGCTCTTGTGGTATTTCTTGTTCATTCTGGTAGCCACTGCTTCCTGCCCCTTACAACTTCAGGATTGTCTGATTTTACCTTTAAAAAGAAAAAGGGAGATCCAAAGACATCCTAGTCCACCAGCCTAGAGCAAAGGCGGTTTAACACTGGACAGCTCCTCTTCTCCTATAAAAAGGAAGAAGTGTTAAATATCAGTGTTAAGTACTCCCTATGGCATTTAACACAGATACTTTTCGTAAGTGTCCCCACCCCCACGAATCATCTGCCTTTACAGCATCACAGCCAGTGCATTGTGGTACTAGGCTAAATCTTTTAAGTTGACAAGGCCACCCAAAGATGGGAGATAAGAGGCAGTGCTTTCATTAAATACATTTCACCAGCCATGTTAAGCCTTGTGACTGAATATTTTTAAAAAATACAAATCAGTATGTTCTATCCATCTGATGCTTGTATATTACAGCACTGGGCAAATTTTTAAAGAGTAGCTGAACTAGTATTTACAAGGTAAACTCAGCCTCTGAGAAAGTTAGAAGGATTAAAAAAAACTGTATAGGACATAAGTAAAATCTGTTCTTACCTACCAGTACAGTAATATAACCTTTCCTTCCTTCTGCGTCTGACTGCTAGTCCTAAGAGCAAGGATCCTTACTCTCGTCTGCCTCCTTCCGATGGTCACTGAGCACTCCCTTCTAGTCAGCAGAAGCCTGCACCTGGCTTATCTGTCCACTCGACTCAACACACGTGTCTACTCTCAGCTGTGGTAGCGTCTGAGCTGGAAGCCATTCGGAGCTATGCTTGCTAGCCGTTCCTAGTAGCTCAACCATCTGCATGCCTCCCGGATTTGTAAAGCTACTTAGTTTTCGGATCCTGGTGTGCTCTCCTCTGTTGTGGTTATGCTACCATGTCAAAACGAGTATTACTTCATGAATCCTGAGGTCTTGTCTCCCTCAATAGAATAAGGATCCACCTGCTATTGCAAACTCAGCCACGTAAAAACCCATGAGGACTATTAAATTTTGCATTCTAAATTAAGCCATTCACCAGTCAGAAGCAAGTTAAATATATTATATATATATATATATATATATGTATATACACATGCACACCTATATACATGCATCATTGTAATGCTAAATGCATTTAAGCATAGATTACTGGCCCTATTTCACAAGACGCTAAGATGGTAATACTTAAGGTGTGCTCAGGTCCCAATGAAGATTGACTCAACGCTATGCCGCCACCACCACCACACCCCTCCAATTTTAAGCGCAGTTCTAGATCCATCTCAGGGACTTGACAGAAGCACACTAGAAAATAGTGTTTAAAACAGAGCTAGAAAAAAATGTATCCAGGAGGTCCAATTTCTACTGTAGAACTGCACTGAGGGGAAATATGCCCAGGACTGTTACTTCCTAGAATGAAAATCCATGGACTACCAACAATGCGCTTTGAAATTTCACAATGCAACTAGACCAAGAGCTGAAATGAGAATTTGCTTTGGCTCCCATCACTGAGATGAACAAAGGGGGGTTTAGGAGCAATGTGGTTACCTTAAGTGCCTGTAGCAGACTTGTGGCACCTTCAATGCCACAAGACTAACTTAGCTTTATTAATCCTTTGAGAAAATTCAGACGGTTTCCCTTATGTGTACAAAACCTTATCTAACCCTGAAAACGGATCATAGTGTAGTCTTATCCTAGATCCATGGCTTTTTAGAAGCTTTTGCCCAACATACATCAATGAACAATCCTGTGGATTGCTAGCTCTTACATTCAGTAAACTGGCTCTATTTTCTTTGTAGTCCCCCACCCTATCCCCATTAACTGGAATGTTCCAGGCATGCCTATGCCTTATCAATTTTAGCAAGGGATAACATTTCTGGGACCAATCCCAAACATTCCACTGGCAGTGGATGAGAAGACATGTATTTTGCTAGTCTCTTCAATGTTCACTTCCCCAATATCACTATTACAAGAATAAGACTGTGAAAGCAAGCTGCTTGGACTGGTATTAGCTCCCCTAGTATGGAGATCCCACAGCCCATGGAGGTCAATTGACTGACCCTCTTATTTCTGTAGAGGAATTAAGTTAAAACTTGCCTGGCAAGGCTGATATTGGTACCACATCCACAGCAACCAAGAACCAACTGGATTTGAATGTCTAGAGCAGTCTACGCAAGCAAGCATTACAGCAGATCCCTGTAAACATTTAGTTGCCAAATATCTGAAGTCATTTCAAGCTGCCAGTAGCTCATATTGCCTGCTGTGCCAGCTTGCAAGTGTGGACAGCCTTGTCATTGGCCTTCAATCCAGTATATAAAGGACCCCTGTTCTCAAGGCATTGGCACCCTTTAAGCTAAGCCTGCACACCAACCATGCAGCTAAAACCGATACATGTTAACTTACAGTAAACTAACTTTACACAGCACATTAAAAAAAAGAGACACATTTATTCAGCGTCATGATCAGTCTATTACAGTTAGCAATCAACAGCATGGGTGTGGAAAAAATAATCTACATAAAAACCCTTGTCGGAATGCTTTGCACTTTCCACAGAACACAAAAACTAAAATATCCTGTTATACAGTTAAGTCACAAATACAGTCCTGATGTTTGCAAACAAGCGCTTGTCTAACACATGTCTTCATGAGGCAGTTCTACCCTGCCACAACTGTGTTTGGCTGAGTTCACAACTGTGGTAACCTGTAGCTTCCCTGTCACTTCTCTGGCTCTCCTCTCCTGCTAAAGCTTTGATTCCTGTTGAATAATATGGAATAAAGTTGTTAATTCTAAACATATTTAGACTCAAGGCTACAATCCCAATAGCAAGTTTGTTCCCACCGATCGCCAATCTATATATTAGCTTTAACATCTGCATTTTAGTTGGAAGTATGCTTAAACTACAATAACTTGCTCAGCTACATTAAGAGTTACTGTTACAGTTCATCAGCACTGCATATTTATCCCTGGGCTAAAGGGGAGATTCTTACCTAGGAATTAAAACCGCCTTCCACCACCATAGCTACTGCCACTACCAGAGCCACCGTAGCCACCTGAAAGAACAAATGTTCCATTTTCAGAAATAGGAGGCTAAGGAGGCAAGAGCTTGACATCTTAAGTGGGCACAGCCCAGAATGAGGAAGATTATTTGGGGGGGGGGGGGGAGAAATGAGTAGCGCAACTACCAAGGTCACTATATATGGAAAAGGTGGGGAAAAAAACTTAACGAGGAAACTGGGAGATCTGCACATGATCAACAGCTGAGTTGAGTCAGCTGCTGGCCTCTGGGGTTGCTAGATAAACAGAGACTTGAGTTTCCCATGCCTAGCAGGATCAGGATCAACCAGGAATCGGGTACGCTTCAGCTTCCCTCATCACCGGCCAGTGGATTATTTAGGATGCTTACCGCCACTACCACCATATGGGCCGGAGCTCCTGCCTCCAAAGTTTCCTCCTTTCATGGGCCCAAAGTTTGAAGACTGGCTGTTATAACTGCCAAAGTCATTGTAGCTTCCACCACCTCCGAAGTTGCTTCCTGGATAAAGCAAGAAGCAACCATTTATCATCATCACCATCACAGGGACCTCTGACAAAGCAGACTCCTTTCAAGGTTCGGTGGTACACTTGCAGCTACCAAACTAAGAACAATTATTCATCCCTTTCCCATTATGTCCAGTATCAACTGCACACATTCATAAAACCGTACAGTAATACCTTAGATTACAAGTAACTTGCTTTGAGAGCGTTTTGCAAGACAAGCAAAATTTTTAATATTTAATTTTTTTTGACTTGATATACAAGCGTCGTCTTGCAATACAAGTACTGTAGTACGGCTTAAATTAAAAATCTCTGTACAAATTTTTTTGGGGGGATTTCGTTTTGATATAACAGTGTTTTGGATTACAAGCACCTTTCCGGAACGAATTATGCTCTCAATCCAAGGCATTACTGTATTGGGCAGTATGAGCATTGGATGTTTTATCTTCTCTATGCACCATTTTGTAAACTGCAGAATTACCGCATCCACCCTCTTCATTCAAACCACTGAACATGGGACACCATATCCAAGATGAAAAGAAAAACAGGCTACAAAGTCACAACAATGCCTGTTTATTGTGAGCTTTGCACACCCAATATTTCAACGGTAACTCTCCTTCAGGGGCTGCCTGCAACATAACGAAACATACAAGTTTAAAAACTTTCCTCCATAAAATCCATTATGGCATACAAGACAACAACCCTTGGGACTTCATACAAATAAGTATATTCACAGCTATGTATACAGTTAAAAAGAATACAACTGAAAAAATACTTGTTTGTATTAAGTCCATGGATTGTTGTGCTGACAAAGCACACAATAAACAGGCACTGTTGTGTCTTGGTCACCTGTTTTTCTTTGTTACTGGACTGCCTCCCTATTGTTGATTCACGAAATATCTGAGTAAACCTTTACATAGATTTCATAGATCATAGAGTTGGAAGGGGCCTACAAGGCCATCGAGTCCAACCCCCTGCTCAATGCAGGAAACTAGAGGGGTCTCCCATCCAAGTAATAACCAGGCTTGACCCTGCTTAGCTTTCCACACTCAGACAAGCTGAGCCAGCATGTTAGAACGGAGTCAATCTGTCAAGACCCCCACATCATAACTATAAAACGTCCAGTGAACAAAAGCCATCTCCTCCCATGTATGCAGCTACATATTTTTGGTTTTTACTTACCACTGCAAAATCAGACAAAGCAATTTTCAACTACATATATACTTCCATTAGGAAAGTTGAGTTTTTGCCCTAGACCCGTAGTCCTTTCGATACACAGTATCTACATATTTAATCTTGTTACCTTAACTAGAACATTTAAGCATGTGGCAAATCCTCTACAACCATTTTTGTTTTGACTACAACTGGCCATGCTGGCTGGAGCTGATATAAGCTGGAGTCCAACAACAACTGGAGGGCCACAAGTTCCTCACCCCTGAATTACAAGTTCTCAGACGGTTTTGCTATATTAATCTTCCAAGACCTCAGCAGGCATTTGCTGAAGCCAAAGTAATGTCCCAGTTAGAGCTCCTAACTGGATACTTCAAAGACGCTTTCATACCCATGCAAGATTTTAAACAGGTAATGCCTTGGGGCAACCATTACCTCATTTAGCTTAGGCAAACCAGCTTGAAAGATGGTTGTGCTTAACTGTTTAAAGCTGTGCTTTAGCTGGTGCCAGCTGACACTTCAGTACACTTAAAACTGTTAGAATTGGATCCAACATCTCATTCCTTGATGCAAATGACCCCCCCCCAACTTTTAATCAAATATTTGCTCCTGAATGATTGTAGAGATGAGAATCCAGAAGGTATGCAAGAAACTGTACCAGTCAAAGGCTCAGCTAACATCCATGCATCCCTAACTTCCCTGCATTTAACATTAGATGTTAGAACACTGATGATTTGATGGGTCAACATCAATAGGACACTTACCACCACTGCCACCACCAAAGCTGCCTCCTCCATTGTTATACCCATCATAGCTGCCACTGCTGCCATAACCCCGGCTTCCTCCAGAGTATCCAGGGCCACTACCTCCATAACCTACAGGAAGGGCAGGACACAATCTTGTTAAAACTATCACAGCATAAAGCATCCTTGTAAGAATTTGGGAAGCACAAAATGATGCTATGTTTTGCTATTATGTTATGATTTTAATTGTACTTGATTTTATTTGTAAGCCATGTTGGAAGGGTTTGTATCCTTAAAGGCAGTCTATAAGCAGTTAAGAATAGGTCTTTTATATAAAAGATTAGCTACTGAAAATCGGAAGGACTGATATGAGCTTACCGTCATTGCCAAACCCATTATAGCCATCTCCACTGCCTCCATAGCCGCCGCCGCCACCACCGCCGCCACCTCCTCCTCCGCCACCACTGCGACTGCCAAACCCACCTGAGACAAACCAAAGACACTTGTTAGCATTGGGATCTTTTCAAAGATGAGCTTGTGGTGATTTCCAGCAACTTAATTTTAAACTGCCTTACTTCAAGGAAATGTATGAGACCAAAAATATTACAAACTAAGCTAAGTTGTCTAGCTTTTCAATCCAAAAGGGTTCCCGCCTTGTTTAGTAATTTATCCCTGCACTCAAATATAGAATAGGGAAGAGGCTAGAACAAATCCTCTAGTTGGTACACATCTCTCTCCTCAGGAGAGAGAGAGAATTAAACAAACCTGACACCTGAAAAGAGGATTACCAACAGTGAAAGCAGGTTTTGTCTCCCAGTTCACTAACAAGCTAGAGGTACGCATGAACTCCCACTCCTAGGAATAAATAATCTAAACAGGGTGAAGGTCTGTACTCCTTGAAGCCCTTCTATTAACATTAAATCTTAAACCAAACAAGTCTTAAAAACTAAAATCAGTGAAGTATTTACCACGGCCACCAAAGTTGCTGCCACGGTTGAAGCTGTCACCGCCACTGAATCCACCTCCACGGCCACTCCCAAAGCTGCCAGAACTACTGCGGCCTAAGAAGAATAACAATCAGCACTACTGGAAAGTATAATTACTGCAGCTTTATTGGGATTTAAGCACTGAAAACTCACCTCCTCTTTGGCTGGAGGAAGCACTGGCCATTTCCTGCTTTGACAAGGCTTTCCTGACTTCACAGTTATGTCCATTCACAGTATGGTATTTCTGAACTAAACGCAAAAGATAAAAATGTTGTCAGCATTTTTTAAACTACATAACCAGAATATATACAGAGTAAGAATATATTTGCAATAAACAGCTGATACACTTACTGACAATCTTGTCCACAGAGTCATGGTCATCAAAAGTAACGAAGGCAAAACCCCTCTTCTTGCCACTGCTACGGTCAGTCATTATCTCAATGACTTCAATTTTGCCATACTGTTCAAAGTAGTCCCTCAGGTGGTGCTCCTCTGTATCTTCCTTAATTCCCCCAACAAAGATTTTCTTCACTGTCAAGTGGGCTCCAGGCCTTTGAGAGTCCTACAATAAGGCAGGACAAATAGGATGTCAGACTCGTATGACTGCCTGTAAGCCAGTAATAGCATGATCCAATGTGGCTGCCCGTAACCCTCTTAAGAGCTCTAAGGATTAGAGGCATCCACTTAAGGATGGAAGGAGCACGGAGGTGAAGGTCGCTTCTACCCTTCTCCCGCCCTGCAAAACATTTAGACAGCTGAAATCAGCTAAGTGTTTTGCCCCTACTTGTGAGGAGGGGGGGTGAGGCCCTGTTGTGATACATTGTATCCCAGAGGAACCTCACTCCTCTCCTCCCTGCCCCAACGCTGGCTCCGAAGTCAGTCTTCCAACTTTGGAGCTGCAGCCGGAGCAGAAAAAACTGCCTTTACTATGGCTCTCTAGACAGCGTATAGCAGCCCTAGGATTGCACCCTAAGTTAGTTTACTCCACTACTGCTCTGCAGCTATTTGAACTGAACAAAGCTATGCAGGAGTGCATGCTGCAGTAAGTTAATGATCCGCATCTTATACCCCAAGACTATATGCTGTAGATTGTCATGAAGGCCACAGTCCTAAGTATGCGTAGGAAATATGCCCCACTGAACTCAGGGGTACTACTCTACACCGGCTGAACCCTGTGTTCAGTGGATCTTAGTCCTAAGTGAGGGCACACTGGATTGTAGATTTAGGCAAAGTAGAAAATTGGACTGGAGAAAGCAATCAATACAGAACATTTGCATTACTCTCAGTAATACTTTTATAATAAATGTAAATTAGGACACACAGAGTCAACTGATTCCAAGACTTATTGGGGCAGAAAGTATTGTTTTAACATTATTCCTTACCATAATGCACCTTAATAAAAGATCCCTGATATAGTGTTAGATCATTATTGAACTGGCAATACCAACACCGAGGCCCTGTTCAGATGTAATGGCGGTGTCCAGTGGCAAATCATGCATGAACTGCGGGGAGGCATGCCATGCCCAAGCTGCTTCCTGCTTCCATTAACATTCATGGCACATTCAAAGGTTGTTGATGGAAACATGAAGTGGCTTGCACTTTCCCCTGCAATTCAGAGAGCCAGTTTAGCGTAGTGGTCGGAAGACCCGGGTACTAGTCCCTGCTCGGCATGAAACTCACTGGGTGACTTTGGGCCAGTCACTGACTCTCAGCCTAACCTACCTCACAGGGTTGTTGTGAGGATAAAATGGGAGAGGAGGAGGATTATGTAAGCCGCCTTGGGTTCCTTGCAGGAAAAAAGGCGGGGTAGAAATATAATAAATAAATAAAATGGGTTAATTAACCCACAGTTTGCTGCCTTACACCCTTACATCCAAACAGGGCCAATAACCCAGAAATTTGAACTGTACATGCCCACAACATTTTAAGCTTTCAGCTACATGCAAGCAGCATAATGCTCCGGCTAATTCCTCTAAACTGTCAGCTGTGCAGCCAATAGCAGTTCTTACCTCTCTTGATACAGCTCTCTTTGGTTCAACAACTCTACCATCAACTTTGTGTGGCCTAGCATTCATGGCAGCATCAACCTCTTCCACTGTTGAGTAAGTGACAAATCCAAAGCCCCTGGAGCGCTTGGTGTTTGGGTCTCTCATCACCTAGGATAAAACAGCAAAGTCAGCACATGTTTTGGATTCTGTGTAAGTAGACAAATGGTTGGATGGTTCAATGGGTGCTCAACTTACAATAGTTCTCAATCAAATCTGTATCACTTCTCTCTGGGCCAAGGGCAAAAAGTAAGGCTTAGTACATTAATCCCAACGCTTTACCATGCTAATGAGTTCACCAATCACTCATGCCCTCTTCCTCCTTTTTCAGGTACTCTGCTTACTGGTCCTATAGTACTGATAACCATGTTGTTCTTTAACTGGTAATGCTATGTTGTTCTTTAACTGGTAATGCTAAGTTCGGCCCAAAGTAGCACGTTTCCCCTCATAAAAAGTCCATCACCAAACTGACACATACACCCACTTACCACACAGTCTGTAAGTGTGCCCCATTGCTCAAAATGATTGCGAAGGCTCTCATCTGTCGTTTCAAAGCTGAGGCCACCAATAAACAGTTTGCGCAGCTGTTCAGGTTCCTTGGGGGACTGAAAACAGAAGAGTAGGGGGATAATAGAACTATGAAGATGACTATATGGCACTGCGGGGCACACCCACCCAGTTAGTCCTCAGAATGAACGAGTAGGCCTACTCCTCTTGCACTAGCATTACTAGTTGGCACATTTATGAAACATAAATGGCACATTACCTGCTTGGCCAGTTATCCTCCTAAACAGAATTTAAAGAACACCAGCTTTCCAGCAGCTTAGGTACCACTTGGGTAGCCACCTCCACGCATATTAAAAATCATATGTAATCGTTTTCAAAAGCACCTGTACTTCTAGCCACCTTTCCAGTTCTACACTGAAGGCCTACAACTCTTGTTTTGATAACACAGCAATTTGTTGTCACGTATAAGCAGAAAAACATCAAATATGCTGCTTTCTGCAGCTTAATTTTATAATGCAGCTCAAGAGTGTTGCTCCAATTAAATCTGCCCGCATTTGCTGCAAAAAAGAGATGTGTTAACACTTCCAGCCAAGTAGTTACTGTGATACGTAACAGCTACGGTAAGTAGGCTAGCCAACACAAGCCATTCCAAAAAAAGGGCGGTACAGAGAGAAGACAAAACCATTCAGTTACACAATGGTAGTATTCTAGTATTTTATTCGAGCCTACAAGGGTCGAAAATAGAGGCTCTTCCTCAGAGTTTCTATTTATCAACGCAAGTGATTTAAGTCCTATGTGAACTAAGTTGGGAGTAGCCTTACTGAGCACGGGTCTTGCTTCAGAGCAAACATGCATTGTCTTCACACCCCCACTCCCAAGGAAAAAAATCATCCAAGAGAAAAGAGGTAGAAGAAGAAAAACGAGACCCACCGCACCGCCTCTCCACATTTACAAGAAGCTGGCGGGGAGAAGAGTGGGATTGCCAGCAGAAAAACGAGACTGCATAGACAAAGCGGGCGAGCACGTGGCGTACGCGTATTCCCATCCCCCACATAGCTCAAAGGGGAAAAAGTGAAGGAAATGCGCAGGCGCGCTCTCCACACAAACCCTCCCGCCTGCACAGCGCAAGCGCAGCCATTCCAGGCACCGGGAATGAGCAGCTGTGAACGCCACGCACAGTAAAAGATGGCGCCTGCCCTCTGGAAGCCAGCGCGCATGCGTAGCCCAAAGCGATAAGAAGCAGGCCCAAGCGGCAAAGAAAGGAAGGCCAGCCGGAGAAAAGGCCCTAAAGCGGAACATAGAGAAAAGAACAGAAATCCGATACAGAACACAATTCAAGTGAGAGCGAGATTAAATGGGGCATTATCTTTGACACTTACTGCGTTAGGAGACATATCGCACCCGTAATCGGACGAACCCTAAAGGCAAAGGAGACATAATTCCACAAAAACAAGCCACAGGTTTAGGATAGAAAAACTAGAATAAGAGCGCCCATGATAGGCTCTTACCTCAGACTTCGACATGGTTGGAGCGAGCAGGCAAGGCGTAGCCTAACTTCCTTACAAACGACGCTACCTCTCGCTGTAGCCGAGACGGAAAGGGGCAGAGTTAGTAGTGCGCCGTCGCCTCACTATCAGTGCCCACCCCTGCCCACTCTCATTGGCCGTCCGCATAGCTTTCGTCATCTCTCATTGGACAATGGTCCGATTGCTTGCCTTCTATTGGAAGATCGGATAAGGACCACGCCCCTTTTCTTCATTATCCCCACCTTTGTTCACTTTCTATTGGTGAGATTTCTGTCACTCCTTGACTTTGCTACCCTGCTCTCAGATAGCCTTTCTCAAGGCGACACTTTGCCGCCGCATAGCTTCTGATTGGGCAATTTGGAACGCAGGTTTCTTACGATTGGCTAGCACGACCGGATACCTTTTTGCGGTTGGCTGGTTTTCTCTTCATTCACTCTTAAAGGCGGGAATTAAGTTGGTGTTCCTAAACATTTGCGTTGGTCGTTAGAAGTTTATTCATCCATGAGATAGTGAAGGCGCGAGCGAGAGTAGAAGGGGTGAAAAAGCCAGTTAATATATAAAGCTTGCTTCCAGGCAGGTGTACACGGTGAGCCGTGCCATATAAGCCGCGCATGCGTCCTAAAGTGTTGCATCTGACGGGGGGAGGGGTTGGAAAATGGAGAGGTGCGCGCGCTTCACGCCAGCGCAGTAAAGCTGGGAAGGGGGCGGAGGGGGCGGCGCGTGCGCACTGGAAAGCTGTTTTGGCGGGCGTTGCGCAGAAGCGGCGGCTGCGAGGGGGTACAAACCAGGGAGGGGGAAGTTGGTTTCGTACCGAGCCGTTACTTTCCCCAGGTGAGCGATCACGGGAAACAGTCTTCGCGGGCGGCGCGTTACCGAGAGCCTGTGATTCCGAGGGAAGGGGCGTGGTCCCGGCGTGATTGGGAGCCTGACTGACTGAGCCGTGAGATATCGTTGGGAGAGGGGGCGGGGCTTGTGCCTTGGGCGGGGCCCTGGGATGTGAGTGACAGTCTGACGGGTCGAAGGGTTGAGGCAGTTGGAGCGTTAGCATGTTGAAGTCCAGAGCGTGGAGTAGCAGGCGTTTTAGCCAACGGGAAAGCTGCGGTTGCCTGGGGGGTGGGGGTTGGTCTAATTCTGTTTGACTGACGCGCAAGCCAGCCAATGACTGGATACGCGGCAACTAGCAGTCTGGTATGAAGCCTTCAAGGGATGGAGGGATCTAGGAGTGCCGCGCACGCAGGGAGCGTAAAGCATTCCCGCCATGAGTCTCTCTACACGCCCCGGCGCCTCCGCGAGACGTTGCCTTATTTATTTATTAAATAAATGTGTTGCCTTGGCCCATCATCTTGTAATCCCGTGTGGTTTTCCCCATTCATGATTTCTTATTTTCGTCCAGGCGTTTCAATGAAGTCTAGGACTATGGTCCACCTTAAGTCAGTTCATTGACCCTGGAGAAAACCGTATTGTTAGTGGGAATTCCTCACGTATAAGTGGCATCCTTGTGTCTCCACAGTCGCTTGTACGGGTTGGGTTCTGCCTCGCAAGCCTTCTGCAGCATAGCTCCTTCGCAAAACCCTTTCCTGCATATGCATTTGCCGTTTCTCAGGCAATTGCGTAGTGCCCAGAAATTTGTACCGGGCATTTTATAGCTGCAAATCTTTACTTCGGTTTGCAAAGCTTTAAGCCTGAGAATCCCAGAAACTCCATGAAGGCAAACCCGTAATGCCATACTTTCTAGCCTGTTGGTGCTCATCCTGTACCTAGCGCACAAAGATTTGGGGCTTCTCAAGTGTGGAGTGAATTTTTAATTTCATAGAAGAAAAATAGAGTCAATAGAGTGGTTTAAACACCACGTTTGTACTATTTGCAATATCTGGTCTTGCCCTGTTATGGTTGCTTCATATCGCTTTACTTTGGGAGCAAGTTGGACTGAGAAGTGGGTCCAAAATGCATTTTCTTAAAAAGAAAGAAATGTCTCGCAATCTTTATAGGTCTTCACAGCAGTTCTATGCAGTATCTTATTACTGTTAAGCATTTTTAAAAATAAAGTTCTCAGGAAAGGAGGCTGCGGAGAAATTTGCTGTGGCAATGTTGGATATGAATGTTCTGAAGTACATTGTATTCATGTGTCATTGAATCTGTAACCTTACACAGTCACACTTTTATGACTGGGTGCTTTTTTTTCCCTTTTAATTTTTTTTAAAAAAAACATTTTTGTGGAAATGATCAGTGCCTAGATGTAACTAATAAAATAAACTTTTACTTGACTCTAAAATAGGGGAGTGAAGTTTCCATATGACTTCCTTTTCTTCCCTCCTCATGCTTCAATTATTTTTCTGTAAGCCAAAAGGGGTATCTTTATTATACATAAAAACGGTGAAAGAAGGGGAATGCCGGTGACCGGCCAGATGGGCGATTAACAAATATAATAAATAAAAATAAAATAAAATAAATGCCATTTCAAATAAATATCATGCAGTTTTCTAAAATACCCTTTATGTAGCCCAATCCAGAGATCTGGAACATCTGCAGATATAATGATGCAAATGTTTGGGGTTGCTGTTGATAATAAGCTTTGAAAAGTGGTCCAGATACCTGCGTTTTAGCCCCACCTGTTTGTATAAAGCATCTGGTCCTATGAGGAAAGGGTTGGGATGAAGATTTTGTTGTACATAGGGTACCTAAGGTTATGATATTCCAGCATGAAGAAGGGCTATTGTTTTAAGAGTAACCTTTGCAGAACTCGGGGGAGTTATAGGGTGTGATTGTACACGTACGTCCTGACAAAAGTTGGGACCTTTCTACGCGGTCCCGGGGCAGAGCCGTTACATCTGCCCCAGTGTCCCTATACCCCACCCGGGGAACATTATTGATATAGATGGACTCACAGAATTGCTTGCGGCTCCATCTCAGCTGGTCCGGGGAGGCGATGCAATACAGCGATGCACGGGGTCCGGGACGGTAGGAATCCCACTCTTGGAGATCCTCCTCGGCGCCGCAATCCTCAGGGGTGCTTGCAGGGAGGGAGAGGACTGACCGTCGCTCGTCGTCGCTGTCGTCCTGAGCGGCTGCAACACCCGCGACGCGTCCTACTTTCCCCGGCGAGGGACGGGCATCCTGGTTCTTGGGTTGGAGCTTGGGGCAATCTCGCCGCAGGTGTCCCATCTCGTTACAGTGGAAGCACGCCCCAGACCGAGGGTTTTGGTTCCCCTTGGTCCGAAGGGCCTCCCCGCGCCGTCGGGGCAGGCCCTTTTCGGGCTCCGGGTTCTTCTCGGCCACGGCCGCGGAACCTCCCTTGGTGGATGGGGCCGTCCGGTATAGCCCCATCTCGTCGGCCATGATCCCCGCCGCCTCACAGGTACGGGGCTTCTGATCCCTCACGACAGCGGCCAGCTCCTTCGGGATGGTGGTGAAGAACTGCTCCATGGCGATCAGCTCGACAACTTCCTTCAGGGTGGAGGCCTGGGAAGCCTCCACCCAGGACTCGCAGACGTGCATCACCTGGGCTGCCCATGCCACATGGGTGGTCCCGGGGGAAGGTCTACCCTCTCGAAATCTCCGCCTGCGATGTTCGGCGGTGAGGGCGAAGTGTTGCCTGGCCGCTGCCTTGAACGCCTCGTAGCTCGCTGGGGTCTTCCGCAGATGAGCCCCGAGGAGGTCGGCCAGGTCCCCACTGACCTGGGTTCGTAGGGCAGGACAACAGCAAGTTGTCGGGGACCCGCTGCTCCTGGCACGCTGTTTCAAAAGTGGAGAAGAACATCAGGACATCCTGCCCTGGCTTGTAGTAGGGGAACGCCTTGCGGTCCCACGACGGAGGGGGAGGAGCGGCGGGGACAGTCGGGGGAGTTTTCCCTGCCTCGAGCTGCAGCTTGGCCAACTCCATCTGCATCCGGATCATTTCGCGCTCGTGGGCCATCCTCTCCCACTCGTGGGCCATCCATTCCGAGGGAAGCTCGAGGGGCTCCAGAGTAGCGGGGTCCTCGGTCTCCACATCCTCTCTCCCATCTGTCTGAACTGGGATAGGGCGGCCCCTGGGTCGGGCACCCTGGGTCGGGCACCCTGGGCCAGACTCGCCAGCAGCTCCCTCTGCAGCTCCGTCTGCTGGATCAGCACCGCCAACCCCAGGGTGATGGGGGTTGCGGGCAGGGGCCGCCATGGCTCGGCTCCCCCATTCGCTTCGTCAGGCTCTGGGTCGCCCATGGTGATCCTTAGGCTCTTGCTACTTTGGGTCTGGGAGATATTCTGGGCTAATAAGTTATCCCACCGCTGACACCAAGTGGAAGACCGACAACCTGGTCTTCTGCGTGGGTTCAATGCTAAGGGGGTAGCGAGTCCTGGGGCGGCCTTCTCCGAGATCCCCAGCGACTATCACCCTTAGCCCAGAACAAAGGGATAACTTATAGCCACAGAAATATCTTTTAGAAAACAAGTTTATTTACAACATTACCTTCACAAACCCAGACACACGCCAGCAATACAGCTTATCAGTACGGTACAAAGTAGCAAGCAAGAAGTCTTGAGGACACCGTGATTTCAGGGCTCTCAGCTAGTTAGTCAGCTCGGGTCCCGGCAGAGGCCCGGTCAACTGCACACTGCTAGCTGGGTTCCCGGCGGAGGCCCGGTCTACCCAAGCGCCTAGCTGGGTTCCCGGCGGAGGCCCGGTCTACCCAAGCGGCTAACTGGGTTCCCGGCGGAGGCCCGGTCTACCCAAGCGGCTAGCTGGGTTCCCGGCGGAGGCCCGGTCTACCCAAGCGGCTAGCTGGGTTCCCGGCGGAGGTCCGGTCTGCCCAAGCGGCTAGCTGGGTTCCCGGCGGAGGTCCTGTCTACCCAAGCGGCTAGCTGGGTTCCCGGCGGAGGTCCGGTCTTCTCAAGCGGCTAGCTTGGGTTCCCGGCGGAGGTCCGGTCTTCCCAAGCAGCTTGTGAGTGATTTCAGCTTGGTTTCCCGGGGGTCCGGTCAACCCAAGCGACCAGTGATTTCAGCTACCTGGAGCGTGCCGGGTGTGGCTACCCGGGGTTGCCGATCCTTCGTTCTCTTACCCCAGGCATGGGGCAAGATTGTTGATCAGGTCCAACAACCCAGTTCCCTTGCGCAGGGTGTTTTATACCTTGGTGTTTCAATTAGCCCCTCCCTCCATGATCAGGTGGGTTGACACCCTCCCTTTTGGGTCAGGTGGGGTGACGTCCTCCCCCCATGGGATGGGGTCCCTTTGAAGCCCCTTGCTTAATGGTCCCATCCTATGGTGTTGAGTGGCCATTTCTTAGGGGTGCCGAAGTGTCTGCTCTGGAGAGGTATTCAAGTCTTATGTAGATGGGGCTGATATGCGAGAGCATTGACAAACCTGGGGATGCTTCCTGCCTTCCCCCCTGGGGTGATTCTATGCAGATGTTGTTTGTCCCCTTTGTCATCTGTGGAGACTGGCTGTCTCCCCCCCCTGGGTCTCCTTCCCCCCTCCTTGGTGAGTGTGTGTGTGTCAGGCAGGGGGCTTAGGTTGGCTTTCTCCACATACTTTAAAAAGCAATCTTTAATTCAGTCATGATTCAGTTTTAGCAAGTTCCGTGTAGACTTTATTTGTATTAAATTCAGATTTCCTTTTAACCAGGTAACTTTTTAAAAAGCAAATTTGAATTTAAAACATTAACATGCTGTTTTTAAAATCACTTTTTAAATTCACCCTGTCTAGAGTGCAACTGAGAGTAATTTCCCCTCCCTGAATTACCAGAAATGATTGGGTGGACTCTTATCATTTTTAACTGGACATCATGGTTATCACCAGCTCCACCTTCATCCAACCCCCCCCCCATAAAAATATATATTTAGATTTCATTTTTGTGTGTTTCTTAACTGTAAAGACTTGATAAACATCAGATTGAATGTGTAATGTTCTACATGTTAACAGCGTGTAATATTCTACTTGTTAATCTTTCCTTGTTTTGTTTTCCTTCTGTGCTACTTAATTTTGGAGGCAATTTATTTTTCAACATTTATGAAATGTAAACATAAAACATATACATGAAAACATTTATGAAAAAAAAAGCCAGTGTAGCGTAGTGGTTAGAGTGTTGGACTGGGACTCAGGAGATCCGGGTTCTAGTTCCCCGCTCGGCCATGAAACTCACTGGGTGACTTTGGGCCAGTCACTGACTCTCAGCCTAACCTACCTCACAGGGTTGTTGTGAGGATAAAATGGAGAGGAGGAGGACTATGTAAGCCGCCTTGGGTTCCTTGCGGGGAAAAAAGGCGGGGTATAAATATAATAAATAAATAAATGAATGAATGAATTGTATTACTGATGGAATACAAGGTTATGTACAAGCATATATTTTAAAAGTCAGTAAAATTATTGTATAACTTAAAATAGCAAAACAGTTGCAGAACTTAAACATTAACTCTTAGGAAGGTTTTCACTGAATTTTTAAAGTTGTTTCTTGGGTAGGTTGTTCCAAAGCTGCTGTACCATTTTTTAGTAAGTTCTAGTTTGGATGCTACAAGACTGAGCGTTGGAAAAGGAGGGCACCTGGAGCTGAGAGTCCCCAGCTCTTCCTAAAACAGGCTTAAGGCTATGGGTTGGGTATGTTCCTCCCTCTAGCATAAGAAAACTGGCTAGATTTGGTGACAGGGAGGACTGCAGGGGTGTAGACTTCTCAATTTCTGGGGGGGGGGGATGGGGCTAAACAGCTGGTTGCCTGGAGGGGGCTTTGCCAATTCTGGGAAATCCCAGAGGGAGCTTGAGCCCCCCGATAGTTTATGCCCCTGTTTCCCCCCTTCTCTTCCCCCCTCTTTTCTACACACTTTCTTCCACCCCTTCTCCCTCCGTCCCTCCCTCTCCCAGGAGGTAATTTAGATTGCCCCCCAAACACGTAACAGCTGGTTGCCTGGAGTAACTTCTTTACAAATACCACAGTAAAAAAAAAAAGCATGTACAGGATAGTATGAATGAAGGCAACAGACATGTAAATTGAAATTTCCTTTATTTATGTATTGAATTTAATGGATTTATATGCTGCTGACTATTTAAAAATATCTCTATGAGGTTAAAAAAAGAAATGGAAGCTGGGACTAGGAGAGGACCTGACCCTCACGTTCTTTTAAAGAGAACAGAGGGAATTTATACATGCATAGGTGTTTCATAACTGACATGGTATGCGGGTGTATTGTTATTGTATATCTGGATCTGAATACAAAGTGTGAAAAAATATGCCCCAATACTAGGAACAGGAAGAGTCTCCAAAAGTCAGTAGACTGATTGTGCTTCACTGTTTCTCTCTGTTGTCCAATATGATTATTGTGAACATGATTAAATATTTTGTTACAACATAGACATTATTAATGATTTTTTCATGCATATTAAAATAGAAGTGAATTATATTAGAACAGGCAAATAGGCAACTATCATTTACGCTTGTATTTTCTTTTATAATGTACCGTAACTTCTTTCTAGTTACTGTATATTGTCTTCCCCAGCATGCTGTCTGAGCACTTCCTGAACAAACAAGCAGATCTGCTTATTAACTGTCCAGATCTAACTTGAAATATGCAACAAAACATCTGTATTCCTGATTTGCTGTACTAATAAAACCCTTTTCATATCCTAAACCAGAAGAATTTCAGTAATTTAAGTGGCTGAACTGCAAATAACTAGTAATATTTTTATTTAAATTACTGCTGCTGTCAAAATAATGAGTAAATGTTAAAGAACTTACGGTAAGTTCTTTCCTGTTTTGCAATCTTGCTTTTAAGTTGAATGTTTAAATCTTGTATGAGTCTTGAACATCTGTGTTCTTTCTCAGCAAAATGGCTGCTGCTGGTTTGAGGATCAGAAATGGCCACTTGAATATTATTTGTAGTGCAGTGAGTGACTGGTAAAGACTGTGAGAGCACAAAAAAACCCATTGAAGTTAAGCTGTGTGTATTGTTTTGAAATGAAAGCATTAGTATTTGTGCTTTTCCAAAGGCATGATAAATTGCTTCCGAACATTCCAGGATGGATAAATCATGCTGGAAAAACCTAGAAGACAACTGTGTAGAAGAATACATCCTTTATTCCTGAGGCATTTCGAGGGTGACTCTTGATGAGTATATAGACTACACAGTTGAAATTAAGGATAAAATCAGTATATGCACATGCATTAAAAATCAACACCCATACTATTCCATACATCAGTAGATATCTGTGGTTGCATCTATCTGGTAAAAAGACCCAGTAATTCCTATAATGGTTGATGCGACACTTGGCATTCCTTTTACTCATTTCAGGTTTCTCCCCTTTTCTCCTGAAGAGAACCTTGAAAGGGGTATGAAAATATGCTAACCTACTCATCTAGTTGGTGCAATAAGAGTTATACTTCATGTATATATGTATTGTGATGTATTGTGATGGCCATTGGCTATAAACAATAAAATTCTGAGACTATAAGAGTCATTTCTGGATCCTTGATCTTAAAAAATAATTTTTTAAAAATCAGCATAGCTGTACTTGGAACATGAGTCAGAATGCTTGATGTACTGTGTTTTGTCTCATTTCAAAAAACAAATACCGTAACCCCCTAATAGATTCTAAGGATCGTCCTATCAAAACACTTTTGAAACTCAAGTTTTTCCTGCCTTAAGTTGGAATTGATCTGAAAGAAAAACTATAAATCAGTCTGGACAACCCAGATGGTCCTGCTAAAAGAATTCCTTGTTAACTCCCCCACCCCATATAAAATATTGAAGGGAAACATAATGGCCTGGATCCAAATACCACTGCACAAGCAGAAAGCACTTCTGCTTGTCAGGAAAGGGGGTTGCCTTTTTTGGATTTCCTTTCCAGCTCTAGTCATGCTACATTGAATTCCACTCAGAGGTAGCTTGGGGCGGGGGCGGTGTCATTGCCAGCAAAAAAGTATTGATATATGCATGAAACCTTGGGATTGTGTTCAATATTGAACTCGAATCCAAAATCCGTAACTTCAGAAAGTCCGACAAGAACATTAATAGTTAGAAAGTACACATAGACTTGGTTTAATTAACCCATGTTTTGCCATGGTGTGTTCCACAACCTTCTTGAATATTCAGCCCCTGATTGGGGGTTGCTGCGTGACATCTGAACCTAGATACTATAGGTTAATTGTGGGTTAAACAACCCATAGGTAACTTACAATTTGTAGTTAGGTTAACTGTGGGTTCTTTAACCCATAATTAACTTTATAGTGTTTGGGTTCGGACGTCACATAGCAACCCTCAATCTTTGGTTAAATATTCAAAAAGACACATGCCACAGCAAATTGTGGGTTAATCCAAGATTTGCCACTGTTACATGCAAACAGCCCCACCATAGTCTTATAACCTTGAAAATAACTTTGTAGCTTATCAAGCATGAGATTTGATACCCTAGTATCACACCAGAGCACCCAAAAAAATCCCTTGAATGTCAATGTAACTTAAATTGTATTTTGTATCTAAAATACACATAGAAAACTTAATCCTTTTTTTCTGTTGGAATGTTCTCCTCCCCTTCCCCTGCCCTGCCTCTGGTGTTTCTTGTTTTTTGTGGGCAGTTGAGAAATATTTTTTAAAAGGTTGATGTTGAAAGTAAGTCACAGGAGGGTAGGGTTTTCAATAAGATTCTTAGGCTTGCTCATTTTTTAAATAAATAGGTTGGAATAGCCTCCATCCCTGATTTTTGATGAGCAGTAAAAACATTTTTATTCAGTCTTGCCTTTTTCTGGTTTTTAATTTGAGATCATAGTTTTCAACTCTGATTGTCTTGGTTTTACTACTCTGTTTTAATTCTGTTGTAGTATTTTGTTTTGTGAACTACGTATATAGAGTGCTTTTGTTAGCACCAAAAGGTGAAATATTTTAATAAATATAATTAAAAATGTTAGGAGCTTAACTACAAGCCTGAGTTAGTGTTTACTCCAGAACACTGAACAGTATTGGCACTAAAATAAAATGGGGTGCAGGAAAATGACAATGACCTGGTTCTCATGTAATGCCAGTTCATGGATTGTTTAATTCATAGGTTGTTTGAGTATGCTGCCTTCCACCCGCTTGCCTCTTCTGCTTTGCATCCACTTTCATCAACAATGCAAAAACACGCTGTTGTGTTTTTAATTATTAGATTTACGTATATAGCGCTGAACATATTTGAAAATATCTCTAAGCAGTTCACAAGAAAATCCAAGTACATCAAAATATATTATAATATACATTAAAATACATAAAAATGGCTAAAATATTTATATAAAACAATAAAAACATTAAAATCAATTAAAACCAATACAACATCATAATTACAAACAGACTGGGCAGCACATTCGCTCAGGGAAGGCCTGGGTAAAGAAATGGTCTTTAATTGGCACCTAAAGCATGATATGATTGGTGCCTCCTGAATACCAGTGGGGAGAACATTCCTTAAATTAGGTGCCACCATGGAGAAGGCCCACTTCCAGGTTGCTGCAAGATGGCAATTTGCAGCTTGTACAACCAGCATGGCCTCCTCTGATGATCTTAATTCTCACACAGGTCTGTATTGGGGAAGGTGGTCTGCTGTTCCTTGGTTGTTTGATGCAATGTGCAAACCTGGAACTCTGGGTTGTTGAGAGACAAACAACCCAAAGTTTTAACCCAACAACAAACCATGGAAGTAGTCCCCTCTGACAAAAATGAGGATCCTGTGATATACAAGCACCGTCTACTGGAGGAAGCAGCAGGATAAAGTTTTGAGACATCATCAGGCGATCACTCGTGACCGAGTAAGATTGTCTTCTAGGATAAAAATTTACAAAAAGGAGATTTTAAAAGGAGGAAATTCTAAAGAAAATTGTGCTAGCGATGGGTAAAAATCCAGGTGTTAGTACCTGAAGTAACAGAACTGGAGGGTTCCATCAAAGGACTGTGTGCAGCATTGATAGCTCACTGTTCCCAGAGTTACAAAGGCTACAATAATTGATAAGATGCATTCTCTTTGAAACAATGAGCCTGCTTGGATGTAATGGTGGTGCCCGGTGGCAAATCATGGGTTAATTAACCCACAAATTGCAGGGATACATGCAGTGCCTGAGCCACTTCCTGCTTCCATTAAAAACCCTTGAATACCGCATTCGATGTCCGAACAGGGGCACTTGGGGTGGTTTGTGGTTTAAGCACCGCTAGTTAACCCATGGCTTGTTCTTGGGTTAACTTGGTGTGCCTCCCCGCAATTCATGCATTAGTTAACTAACCCATGATTTGCTGCTGGATGCTGCCGTTGCATCTGAACAGGATAGTTGTGACTGTTTTAACTTAAAATAGATATACCTTAGTGGATGAGCATTAGTGTGATCACTGAAATCTGTGGGCATGTTTCCTAACTTTCCCCCCCCTTCATTCTTCTGGTCTAAGATAGAAAAATTAGTCTTATAAGCAACTGCCTCCAATATTTAAACCTGTGCCTTTCCAGAAGACCATAAAATACTTCAGGGACTAAATAACTTGGTGACTAAGGCAAGGCTAAACTTCATTGGCCTGGACCCAGTAAAAACCTAGATGTGGGAGGCACTGCAACTTGTGCAAGGGTGTGTGTATGCAATTCCTACACCACCACCACCGCTCCCCCCCCCCCCCGGCTGCAGTCTGTCACATTGCATGCCATTCTGGAAGGATCTTGGATCCATAGGAATGGCTTTTTGCTGGCACAAGGGACTGCAGAAAGAGAATGCTGCTTACAATGCTTTGGATACAAGCTTGTGTGATGACATCCTGACATACTTTATCTCTTTATTCTTATTCCATTATTGTCTCTTTATTAGTATTGTTATTACCACTCTTTTCGCTCAAAAAAATCCCACCAAGGCAGCATACAACAAACCTAAAATGAAACAATAAAGCCATACAGAAAAGAAAAACATTGGAACACTAGCACACTGAAAATAATGTAAAAGTCTAGTTTAAGAAAAGTGATGTGTCAGGCAGCTCCATCCTATGTGGGTGCCCATAACCCTCCAAACATACGGGCATTCAATGGAAGATGGGAGGAGCGTGGTGACTAGGATTGCTGCTGCATTCCCCTCACCCTCCAAAACACTTAGACGGCCAATTTCTGCCTTCTAAATGTTTTTCCTTTCCTTGCGAGGAGGAGGGGCTGTGGCATGGCCTGGATTCTTCAGAGGATGGTGGTGCCTTGCTCCTCCCCGCCTCCGGGAACGCCCCCCCCCCGCGCTGATATCAAAGACGGTCTTCCATCTTTGGTTCCCAGCCGTTGCGGAAAGAACCACTCTGGCTGCAAGGTGGTGGAGGGAGGACACTTGCGGGAAAGAGTCCCTGCTGCAACCTCAGAAGGGATTTCAGAGGTTGCAGGGGGTCTCCAACCTATCCTATCACCTCCCAGGCAAGGTCGGTGGGGGCCATAGGATTGCGCTAAGGCATTTGCTGAAAGCCAAGAGAGTTTGGCCAATCGTAATTCTGAAGGGAGTGCTTTCCATAATTTCGGAGTGACACAGGAGAAAGCCCTTTGCTGTGTGCCCCATGAATGGGGCTCTGCAAGCAATGGCCTCTTCTGCAGATCTTAATAACTGGACAGCTTCATAACAAGACAAGCATTCTCTTACGTACCTAGGTCTTAAGCCATTTAGGGCATTAAAGGTTAAAACTAACACCTTGAATTGAGTCTGAAAAGCAATTGGCAACCAGTGCAGGTCTTTAGTATTGGTGTTACTGTGCACCAGTTAGCAGCCTAGCTGCTGCATTTTGCACAAATTGAAGTTTCTGGACGCTCTTCCAGAGGATTGCTCTGCACCGCATGCATCCCTGCAATTTGTGGGTTAATTAACCCATGATTTGCCACCGGGCACCACCATTACATCCAAACAGGCTCATTCAAGGGTAGTCTCACACAGCGCATTGCAGTAGTCCAAGCATCATGTAACCCAAGACAGGATAACTTGCCAGATCAGATCTAGGCCATCCCCTATTGCTGCTATAATGGTAAAACTTGATACTGTGTTTTATAATTTTTGTATCCCATCCTTCCACCCTACCCTCAGAGTGGTGTAGTGTGTGGGGGGTTATCTCCTTTCATCCTTAGAAGTTTCCTGTGAGGTTGATGAAGCTGAGAAGAGACTGTTTGGTCCAAGATCACCCAGTGAGCTCCATGGCTGAGGGGATTTGAACCTCACTTATCTCAGTTCAGTTTTAACCCACATGAGGTCTGTTGTGGTCTACAAATGTTTACTGTTGACTAATGGGACCTTCAGCGCCTTCTGATGGGAATTACAGCGTTGCTGGCAGCACTGATTCTGTGTGTTATAACAACTGTTCATTGTTTTGATTGTATTCAGTGTGGAAACATGCACTATTTTAATCAGATATGGATTAAGAGGAAAGTGCTTCAATATCATCCCTGAAATGGCCATGTTCATATTTTAGATGGGAAATTATTCCTCAGTTTTCCATGCATCAAAAGATGGGAAGCATGTCAAGGCACAGTGCATTCATTATACATCAGAAAAAGACTACAGTTATCTTTGGTTCAATTACAAACTTCAAAACACATTTGCAGGTGAGTATTAAGATACTATCCTGATATATTTGTATATATCAGGAAGCTTTTAAAAATTTACACCGTTTTTACACCATTGTACATTTTTTCATTTAAAATTTTATCCTTGAATTATGTTTTAGGGATTCCATGTCAATAAAGTACCAGAATCTGAAGATTACAAAGCAATATGAAAGTCACCCTGGAGGTCAGGTAACCCAAAATTGGGAATAAAGAGGCATTTTATTGTGTCTTGAGTCTTCAGCAACATCACTACATGCATGCCAAAATAAATGGAGTGTATTCCAAAGAGACTGCTGTTTCACAAAAAGAAACAGGGTTCCTTCATAACAAAATTTATCATTCATGGAACACATCCATTGAAAACTGTTAACAGCCAGAATGTATTGACACATAGTTGAAAAATATGTATTTGATCTTAAGGTGTTTTTAAAACAAATAAAAGCAGAATTATTGTAGCTCTCCTTATGGTCTGAGGCTTGGTTTAACTATTTAGGGCACAATAAAAAGTCTTAAAACTCCCAGCATTCCCTAGCCAGACTTTTCTCTGTCTAAACATGCATAGGATTGCACCCTTAAAACACTTTCTCCCTGTTCAGCAAAGGGCAAAACTATGCAGAAGCAAACTCTTTGTGTTCTAACTGGAGCAAGAACCATGGATGCGACTGGCTGCTCATGCATAGCATAATCTCCTTCAAATAACTGGTATTAGTACTGTTTGATGCTTCCTTGCTAAATAAATGAATAAAATTGGGTGCTAGATAATGACAATTCCTGTGCAACTTAGTATTAGGTTATATTTTGACACCTGACATAAAAGTTGCTATTTATTTCACTATGATTAAAACTTAATTTTTTAAGGTTTTAAAAAATGCAGAAGTTGTCTCTGGACAAACGCTAACCAGGTACACTGATTATTATTCTGTAGTGAACATCCCAGGGACCATAGGATATTGTGAAGTTCCCCTCCCAAGGCTGTAGATACTCCTATGACCTTAGAAGGAGAAATCCGAATGGGGATATTCCCCATCCCTCCCATTCCTTGCAGCCACTGTGGAAAGCACCATGGTGGCTTCCTCAACCAAGGTCGAAGCTCTGACCTGGGATGAGGGGGCAGGGAGGGGAGGTGCCAAGGATCCACAGGGTCCTAAAGTCTCCCAGCATTTGCCACTGTAACTTCACTAGAAAATTAACTGAAAGGAGGGAGAGGTGAAGATCTTATGCTCTGCCAGGTATCTTGATGGAAGAGCATAGGATTTTTGAAGTGCTCTGTCATTGGTGTGCTCCTTAGACACACAGAGGATTGCTCTGCCCATTTGTTAATGCCATGCATGATCTCAGCATTGTGCTTTATGTTCTTGAAATTAAAGATATTATAAACTTATTTTCAGTAGCTTGTTTTTTTAAAGCATTTTTTTTTTGTTATTTTTAGGCATTTGATTTACATTTAAATTAAAAATTGCTTTAGGTTTTATTTTATTTTTTTGCAGATTGGTATTATTAGGTTTGGAGCTTTGTTCCCTGGGACACATTGATTTGATAAGATTGCAGACCTTTTGGATACTGTTCAAAGCAAACATGGGCTTCCGCATCAGATTCTCTCTACTGTGACTGGAAATATTTCCAATTTCACCAAAGCTTTTGAAAAATGGGAGCAAGTTGAATATTCCTGCCAGTCCTGGTAAGGAAGCCTCTAAGTATTCAACACGTTACAGTCACAGTAAACGTTGAAAATTTGGCAAATGCGTTTACGTGTAAATACTAACAAATCCCCAAATGTTGAGATACTACCAAAGAATGTGGATACCGGTAGATGGCTAAAATGAGATTGTCACCATTTGCCAGTGTATTTGAAGAAGCAGGGCCATTCAGCAATAAATGTCAGTGTTCACCAAACTTTGGACATTCACTATGACATTTGAGAGAAAGAGAGAGAGGTCGCTAGACAAAGCGTGGCTAGATAGGACCATCCTACCACGGTATTTCTTGCTACTCCTAGCAAGATCTTCAGAAAGAAAGCAATCACCTCTAAAAAGCCAATTTTACTCATACAGAGAATTGAACCTTTTCAATTTCAAAATATATCAGAGGCACGTAGAGGTGTGAGGTTTAGTTGATTAGATCACTTGTAATACCTTGGATTGCAAGCATAACATTCCGGAACCATGCTTGTAATCCAAAACACTTATATCAAAGCGAGTCTCTGGTGGGCGTGAGCAGGGCCAATTTCGGCCCGCTCGAGGCGAGCGGTTACATCCCTACGACTACTTGTCTTACAAGACATCGCTTGTTTATCAAGTCAAAATTTATTTTAAAAATTGCTTGTCTTGCAAAACGCTCTCAGACCCAAGTTACTTGCAATCCAAGGTATTACTGTAGTGGGTGTTCCAAAAAACAACAGATGACGATAGTGAGGAAAGGAAATCACCGTCATGAAGGAACAGAAAGAGCAGCAGCAACTAATACAACTTCCACATCACTTGTGGTATGTATTTGTTAGCTACCAAAGATGTTTGCAAGTGACTCAGGCTGTCACCAGCAGTCGCTGGACCCTCACTGCCTGGCAATGGGGCAATGCACTTCTCTTCGGCATGTAGCCGGTTGTCCAAAGTCAGCTGAAATTTTGCAGAATATTCTTGGCTAATAGCTGAGTTATCCAGCAATTACAAGATTGAACACTGTGATTCACGGCGCTGTGAGAGGTTCCCAAAGCTGTTTGAAGCATTACATATAAAAACTTTGATCAAAGTTGAAAATTGATAGAACACTGTATAGCTGTGAAACTAGTGGCCATTGCATTCAGTTCTTCATAACATTAGACAGGTTGCTACTGCGGTATTTTGTTACCAGCACCTTATTCTGCGGGCCAAAGTAGAACATTTCCAGCTATAGCACCTGTAGACAGCAGCACCTGCTGGTGAAAGCTGTACTGAAAATGTTGGCAGTGAATGAAATAATTTTATGATTTGAGTTCTCAAGTCAATGAAGCAGTACTTGCATCCTCACACCCTGCATTGAAACTGTGTTAGCTGCCACCTGATTGTGAACAAGAAGCAAACCACTTTCCGAAAATCATGCTAACTGTTTGACCAGATGAAAATGACTTACATTTTGAGAATGACCAGCTGCACTACTTTTTAAAATGTTGAGTCCAGCAACAGCCACCAAAGAATAGAAATATTACGTTACACAAGTGACAAACAAGAAAAGCTTGAAATGCTGAATGAGTACCAGGGAGCCAAGAAGGTTTTTCAGCCAGGATAACACAACTTTATGCTCATCTGCACCTGTTGTGATGTTCTTTCGTAAGGCATTATATAACCAATCAGTTGAGATCAAAGAAGTGTAAACCTAATGATTCTCATGCAATGGGACTTCCCTGGGCCCCCTCCCCACTTCAGCCTCTCTGTCTCCCAAAAAGCTGCTCCTGAGGATAAGGAGGCACTCCAGACTGGTGTGTGGGATAGGGCATGAGGGCTACAGTGGGAGGGGTGAGTTGGCTGGTATCAGGCAGAGGCACTTGTGTGAATGTCTGTGCTTCTCTGGATTCACCCCATAAATTGGCCAATAAATTGTTAGTTCCTACAGTTGTTTTTTTAATAGTAAATATTTATTTATTTATTATATTTATACCCCACCTTTTTTCCCTGCAAGGAACCCAAGGCGGCTTACATAGTCCTCCTCCTCTCCATTTTATCCTCACAACAACCCTGTGAGGTAGGTTAGGCTGAGAGTCAGTGACTGGCCCAAAGTCACCCAGTGAGTTTCATGGCCGAGTGGGGACTAGAACCCGGATCTCCTGAGTCCCAGTCCCAACACTCTCACCACTACGCCACACTGGCTCTTATTTTTGTTCCTTTCATGTTCTTGTCAAATATGGATCTAAGTACATTTTAAATTACATGTATATAAGTTGTCCCAGCATTAATAAAAGATGTTATTGAATGTAACTGTGTATTTGGTATTTTATTTTGGAAATAGATTATTGACTTTCAGAGCATGGTCTGAAGGTGCCTGATTTAGCGATCTTGCTGAAGCTAAGCAGGCCTGCATGTGGTCAGAAGATCCCAGGCACACCACAGAGTTCCATAATGAAGTTTACTTATTTATTTATTTATTTATTTGAAATACTTCTCAGTGAAAGTATTTATTTTAAATTTGTAATAGTTTAATGGAGATTGTCATAGTGAACCTCCCGATGTCTGTGATGAAATTCTCTGACCCCACTAAAGTTTAAAATCAGATACTTAAAAAAAAATTACATTTTGTGTATAGCGTAGCAAGGCACAAATGCAGATTTTTTTTTCTTGTAGCCAAAGTAAAGTCTACCTTTCAGAAATTACATATGCTTCAATGGGAATTTTATGCCCTTAGCTTTGTCCCTTTCTTCATTCTTCTAGTTTCCTTATCTGTTCTGCTCTTACTGTAATTTTCTCTCTTTTTATTTTCTCTTATTGTCCTATGCCAGTATGCATACATGAATTATCTGCTGCTTATGCAAAGCATTTGGTTTTCTACATGCTTAATAAAGCATATGAGCACATATGAGAACTCTGTGTATCCACCGCATGCACTTTAACCTATTTTCTCATACACAAACCTGGCTCCTCTCTCTCTTACATACACAAACCTGGCTCCTCTCTCTCTTACATAGATCCCCATGACAATTCTTTCCCTATATTGATGTGGCCAACATCTATTACAGGACTGAATAAGGTCAGATCCCTATGACAATTCTTTCCCTATACTGATGTGGCCAACATCTATTACAGGACTGAATAAGGTCAGATCACTTACACTAAAGAGTTCATATGCCTGTACATCCTTCAAAGTGACATGCCCTCTGCTACCAACAATACACTTCTGTGGCTTATGTAGGACAAACAAAAATAGTTTCTTTGTGTGGTTATTTCTAGTGTCCAATTTGTATCCATTCTCTTACTATGCAAAAGCAAGTGTATGAACGTCTCTGTCTCCTGTTTCTGACCTCAAAAATATATATATCTGGAGCTGGGCAGATAAGAGTGCAATGCTGATATTTCCAGTGGCTTGAATCAAGCCACTGATGAATCAACATCAAATAGTGATACCTCACATGTGATGTCATTGAAATTGAGAAATAGCTTGCAAGGATTGGGTGTACCTGGAGCTATCTGTATCTAAGAAGCTGTTTGTTTAGGATGAAATCTTGCTAACTTTTAGCAAGTATGTGTTGACTTCTTAAATCTTGTTTTTCCAGACAGTTCTCCTGGACTTGTGTGTACACACAATGAACTGGTTCACACATAACAGCAATTCATGGGTTGTTTATCCTATGAATTGTTGGGGCCACATGGGAGTGAGTGAGAGCGCTGCCTCCCGCACACTCACCTCTTTCACTTTGCATCCAGTTTCTCACTTGAGACATCAAACACTGACTGGGTTCACACGACACACTAAGCCTTGGTAGGTTAATTGCTACTGAGGCTTAGCATGTCATGTGAACCTGGGAAGGGTTAAGTCAGGGTAGTTAAGGAGACTCTCCTTAACCACTCTGCTAAGCCATGGCTTGCAGCAGGGTTTAGAGAGCCCGGCTAGGATTAGCATGTCTTCTGAACCCAGACAACACACTAACCCTCTTACAAGCTAAAAGGGCACAGAGCCCCTTAGCAAGAGCGGCAAACAAGGGCTGCTGCTCTGGCCAATGACAGCCCTAGTGGCTGTCATTGGTTTCCTGTGCACTCCTGCCTATGTCCTACATCAGCAGGAGCATGTGGGGAAGCTGCCGGGGTACACCATGTGCTGCCTACTTAGTCACCGTTCGGGGCTTGGGGGCTGGCACGCGGCGGGAGAATCGGCTGCCTGGCCTCACTTCCTCTCAGGGAAGCGAGCCTGAGCGCCCACCGCCACTGCAAGGGGCTCGGGGAAGCGGAGACGCATGGTGCTGGTGTCTGCTGCATGCCCCCTTCCCAAGTGGGAAGAGGGCACACAGCAGGCTTTGTCACCGCTATGGCGACGAGGGTTTGCCCTGCACTCTTTCCAAGCCTTGGTGGAGGCTTGGAAAGACAGTGCGGGGCAAACTGTTTAGAGATTGTCACAGCCGCGGCAGCAGCGCTTCCTAGCAAGGGTGGGTTAAACTCTCCTTTGCTAGGAAGCACTGGGGTGACTGTAATGGGTTTCCCCCACAGGTTCTCGTGTCCCCTCCCCACCCTACCCTCGTTCCCCACAAGCAGCCCAGAAGGTAAGCCCAGCAGAGGGGATGGTTTGTGGTGCTGCCAGGGCGAATCAGGTCCCTCTCCCAACCTGAGTAGCAAGAGATGCTAGTCGGGTTGAGAGAGGAACCTGATTCTCCCTGGCAGCGCCACGCACAGCGAGGGGAGCTGATGACAGCTGCTGGAAGTGCCGTTTGGGCACTTTACGGTAGCTGTTAACCCCGCTCCACTCAGTGCTCTTGTGCGGTGTCCCCTTGGATACTGGCGGGAGGACTGAGTGGGGAAGAGTGGAGCGGCGGTGCCTCTGGAGTCTGGACCTCTGCTGTCCCCGATCATTAGTCAGGCACAGCCAGGACCTGGGACAGCTTTAAGCCCACAGAGGCTACAGAGCCTCTATGGGCTTAAAGTGTCGTGCGACCTTGCCCTATATGTACTCTATATAGGCCTGAAACTCTTCAAAATACTTCATGCATCTGATGAAGTGGGCTATTGTCCACGAAAGCTTATGCCAGAATAAATTCATTAGCTTTTAAGGTGCCACAAGACTCTTTGTTGGTTTTGCTTTATGAATTATGGCTTCAGGTTCTTCAGAAACAATATAGCATAATGGGAAAGTAAATCTTTCTGGGGGGGTTTGTGTTATGGTTAAGCTTGGGTTTCATATAACCATAATAAGAATAATTTTTTAAGTGCTTTGAAGGACATATGGTGCAACACTGGTTAATTCTGGCATGAGCTTTAGTAGGCAATGGCATGTCATATCAAATGCATATAACAAACTGAGAAGGTGGTAGGATGGATGCATTGGTTGAGGCAAAGGGAGAATAAATGAAGATTTCATAGATTTTGTAGATCATAGAGTTGGAAGGAGCCTACAAGGCTATCGAGTCCAACCCCCTGCTCAATGCAGGAAACTAGAGGAGGGGTCTCCCATCCAAGTAATAACCAGGCTTGACCCTACTTAGCTTTCCACGCTCAGCATGCAAAAAGAGAATTACACAAATACTGCAGGGGGTGGTGATGTTCCTCTTCCTAAATGGTGTGTGCATGCGCACCCAGATTCCTGTAGATAGAGCCAGCCTGCCTTTTTCTATCAGATGACACTATGCCTAATTTTAAAAGTATGTATTGTGGAGAAGCCAATTTAATTTCGTTTATTACATTTCTATGTCGCCCAATAGCTGAAGCTCTCTGGGCAGTTTACAAAGATTAAGAAAGTACTTTAAAGTACAATATTATACACAGTATAAAAACTGTTTACATACAAACATATAAACAGACAGCATACACACACGTATATATCTAAACAATATTAAGCAATCAACAATAAGAAAATCCAGGACCTGATTAATACCTTGTCTTATGCTGCCAAATGCTTGAGAATAGAGGAAGGTCTTAACCTGGCACTGAAAAGATAACAATGTTGGTGCCAGGTGGGCCTCAGGGAGATTGTTTCACAGTTGGGGGGCCACCACCAAGAAGGCCCTCTTCCTTGTGACCTTCCGAGCCTCCCCCAGAGAAGGCACCTGGAGAAGGACCTTAGATGATGACTGTTTTAGAGTTGTGGGTGGTTTCTTAACCACACCAACAACCCACCCTTGCCGGGTTTGGATGGCACAATAAGCCATGGCACCTGCCCGTCACGGCTTGAATATTCAAAATGGCCAGTGGTGTGTGCCACAACTCACTGTGGCTTAAATAAGCCATGGTGGGCTGTGGTGATCATGCAAACTGGGTCATAGAGTAGTTTGCCATTCAAATTCTGCCCTGAAGGGGGTTGCAACTGTCCCTAGGCATAGTTTAGTTGTCACCCATGGGGGAAACGAGCACTTAAAAAGTGATTGAGAGCTTCCTTTGTGTTGACCAGTTAACATCCCCCATATATGCTATATTGGGATCATTGTCACTTTAAAAATTATATAGTATATTATGTTTATTATATTTATACCCCACCTTTTTTCCTGCAAGGAACCCAAGGTGGCTTACATAATCCTCCTCTCCATTTTATCCTCACAACAACCCTGCGAGGTAGGTTAGGCTGAGAGTCAGTGACTAGCCCAAAGTCACCCAGTGAGTTTTATGGCCGAGCGGGGACTAGAACCCGGATCTCCTGAGTCCCAGTCCAACACTCTAACCACTACGCCACACTGGCACCCAAAATTATACTAGGTTCATAAGTTTATGTAGATTCCAAAACTTGCTTTGTGGTTAGTAATTTCTCCACATCTTTTTTGTTTATTTGTTAGATCAAAACTGCATTTTTGAAATAAAGTAGAGGCACTAGTCACCAGACAGATGGCTATGCATTGGTGTGCTCTTTTGAACTTAATAAAAGCTACAGCAATGTATCAGATTAAGATATAGCACACTCTTCCTCCTTATGATGCAGACTTTTCTTTCTTTCACCCCCTAACTTGTATGTTAAGGTGGGGTGGGGGGTGTTGTTCAGCCAGGCCAAATTGCTTAGTTAAAATCTAGCATGGAAAAATTCAGCCAGGAATGGGAAGACCGTATAGAGTTATGAACATGTGAAATCAAAGTCTCATGATAGCTGTATTACTGCAATTTGCTGCAGTAGTTCATGTTGACCCAAATGGTTAGATGGCATTTCTGATTCCTGTAGCTTAACTGTAGACTCTGTAGATCAGTCACTGCCATTCACCCCTCCCCACTGACCTCTGGCAGCAACAAAAGAATCTGCACAAATGCTTCAAAGATGGGCTGGCATTCATAGGGGTGCAAACCCCGGCTTTCCTGGGGTCCCAATCTGGCCCTCTGGGGTTCTCCAGCTGTCCATGCCCCCTTCCTCAGGCCCCACTCCCTTTCCTAGACCACCAATCATTTGGTGCTTTCCTGGCTTTTGCACAGTTTTTCTAAAAGGTTGAAAAGCCTCTCCTAAGACTCAGTTACTGGCAGTAAGAGCATTAAGCTACAACATGTTGATATTTTTGGCCCCATCCCCTTTTGCCTTTGCCCTCCCCCCCCACTGGAAAGTGACCCCCCCCCCAGTGTCGCCCAAATTGAATTTGACACTTGGGCTAAAAGAAGCGCTCCCTTATGCTGTCTCAGCTTGTCTGAGTGTGGAAAGCTAAGCAGGGTCAGGCCTGGTTATTACTTGGATGGGAGACCCCTCCTCTAGTTTCCTGCATTGAGCAGAGGGTTGGACTCGATAGCTTTGTAGGCTCCTTCCAACTCTATCAGATCTATGAATCTAGAGGATATTTTTAAATGAGAATTAACTTAACATTTGCATAGTGCTTTTTGAGTATCCAAAGAATTTCACATACAATACCCCAGGGATCTTTCATCATCATCATCATCATCATCATCATCATCATCATCATCATGCGATCACTCCTGACCGTAAGATTGTCTTCCAGGATAAAAATTTACAAAAAGGAGATTTTAAAAGGAGGAAATTCTAAAGAAAATTGTGTAGACTCTAGGGATGGGTCCGTAAGTGACTGTGGAGGCCAATTCTAGATCCACACAGCTTCCCACAGTGAGGACACAGGTTACCAGATGGAAGATGGTCCTGTAAAGGATTCATTTGACGTGCTTTTCGCTTTACAGGGATCTTTACAACAACCCTGTCAGGTGGATCAGTATTATTATCCCCATACTGCAGATGCGGGGCTGAGTTAGTGACATCTCGACCTACTGGACATGACTCGAAAACTGGGGACGAGGGGGGGGGATTCTTTGTTCACACTCTGAGCCACTGAAGCAGCTGCCTCTCTTCTCTTCACACTGGCACCAGCTATCTGCCCCCACCAACACACACACACACACACTTATTCTCCCAGTTTATTCTCTCAACCACTCTCAATGAATATGCAGCCAGCTGCTTTGCACATGGGCCCACTGGCCCTTTTTGCCTGCTTGCTTCTACTGCTGACATAAGCTGCACGAGGAGTACATGGGCAGTGCAGAAGCATGACCCGCTCACCGGAATAACTCCTGAATTCATATGTACCGGTATGTAGTCTCAGTAGTCTCAAATGTCTACTTTCTCAAAGCAGTGTAACAAGAAAGTCAAGTGAGGATTCCTCCAGTATTCCCAGTGGCTAGTAGCGGATGTTTGTGCTAACCAAAAGTAGCAAGACAAGCAGTTATGTCAAATATAGATGGTGTGGGAAAGGGAGAAGGCTGGTTTAGAGGAAATTTGGGGCAAGAAGATCACCTTTTGTGTCTGGTATTTATAGCTATATGCATGGAAATTGCATCAAAACCAGGTGTAAATTTCCCTTATTTATCTCAATAGGGTGTTAATGGTAAAGCCTAGTTGTCACAATTTAAATGGTAATGCCCCTAAGACAGTGGCCCATCTTGAGTCACTGGAATGTGGCTGTAAATCATCCAGTGCAGACTTTGCTGTGAACTTTTGAGGCTGTGATAGATGTAAAAGCTAAGGGTGTGCATGAAGGTGATACTCTACTGCTGTTCTTGCAGTTCTTCTGTAGAACAAAGACCTGTCTAGGCTTTTGGTCCGAGCGTGATGTATTTCTCACTCCTTTCAAGTTAAGGAGAGGCTATCCTGATCTTGGTTTGGGGTAGGCCTTGTAAAGCATGCCTTCCAGTCTAAGATTATACCTTAAGAGTTCTTCTGTGTTGTTAATAATACTGCAGAATGCCTGTATCATAAAAATATTCAAACACTATATTCTTGTATTTTAATAATTTTACCTATGATCTGATTTAACTACATAGACATATTAAACTATTTCGCATTCCAACAGTATGATCTGGTACAAATGTTTGTGGGGTGGCTGGGTTTTGTGCTTCTGTTTTGGCTTTTTTGCCAAAAACTTAATCTATGGCAGGCCTTTTCAATAGTCAAACCTTATTCTGGCGAGTGGGGAAATCCAGGGCTCATTAAAGATTGGCTTACATTGTCTGGAAGCTCAAGAAGCTACAGGTAGAGTTCTTTCCCTGCTGTAACACCAGACTGTGTTTCAGATGGGGGGGTGGAGAGGAGTGTCTGTGTCCTATAAGGCACATGAAACTAGTTTTTAGGACTGTAGCCATGCTATTAATTAGAGTGGTCAGTGCTGCAGAAGAATGATCATGTGCTTTAACGAGGAGCAGAAATGTTTTTAATAAAATGTAAAATGAATTCTTCTATAAATTATTTTTAAAAATCCATATTACACCGTTCATAAACTATAATTCTAAGATTGAAGTCGGTTGGATTGTGTGTTTGTGAACCAAGTGAGCACTATGGGATGGGGGTGGAGACATTTGTATCAATTCTCTAAAAAATTAAGTAACTGAGATTCCTATTCCAGAGCAGCAAGGTTATAAGAAAGCTTTCTCTTTTTGGAAGAAGTAGCTACCTCTTCTTTGGAGCTGATTTTTTTTGGGTGCCATTTAAATAACAATATATCTGCAACACTGAGCACATTTTATGATATTGTGGCACAATAACTCACACTTAAATGTCAATAGAGACACTTGAGAGAGCCTACAAGGTTCAATAACTTCTGGTGTGGTTTGTTTCTCCTGTCATCGGCCATTATATTTTTTACAGCTTTTAAATTGCTACAGAGAGAAATTGCTTTGGATTATAATGGATGGTTAAGAGGCTGCCAAGGGTACCCTTGCACGGGGTGGATAAAAGTTCAATACTATTTTGGTTTTATGTGTCTAAGTTCTAGGCTATATAGCTTAAATATAATTTGTTTGACAAATGCATTGGAGTGATACCAGAGTACAAAACTATACTGCGCATTAAAAGAGGCACCACCAAACTCTTCATCAAATTTTTGGTAGAAGATTAAACGTCAGCCATTTTCTTAGTTCTCTGGATATATGCTTGGGACTTCTCCAGGCCTTGTCAGACATGTGAATGTTCTTTTGGGCTTCGCTAGGAGACTGGGCCCAAAAAGGGAACTTACACCAGGCTTTCCTTGGAACATTGTTTCCAGAAACTGGGACACTGGTTTACTGTGTAGCTGTTATCTCATTGTGAATTTGTGGAGGCTGACTGCCAGGAAAAAATCCAGTGAGTTCATCAGGTTCATTTAAGAGAGGATAGTTATTTTAAAATAGCCTTATATTTAAGTAGTAGCCTGGTAGCCTTAGATGATCCGGAATTGCATGCAGGTGAGTGGGCAGGTTGGCGGATGGAGTGCTCTGTCTTTCTGCTGTGCTCAGCATAGAAACCTAGCAGGCTCCCAGTATAACAATGCAGTTCTCCATCACACCTCTACAAGCCCCCAGCAGGCTAGTAGTAGTAGTAGTGGTGGTGGTAGTAGTATTTGCATGATAGTAACTTTTGGGGGCTTTTTTACAAGGCGGGTTTAATAATCAAGTAGTGTTTGTGTAATTATTTCAGTGGCCTTCTTATGGTAACTTGAAGAGCCTTGGGCAGTTTTAGATACTGTATCCTTATTTTTATCCCTGCAGCAACCATGTGACCTAGGTTAGTCTGAGATAGTGCCAGGACCATGCAGTGAACTTCCTGGTTGAGCAGGAGTTTGAACGTGGGCCCTTTATCACCAAAGTTCATATACATGTGTGGAATGTATATAATCTGTTTTGCTCACAGTAAAGCTACAAAATGGCTTGAGTTGAAGGATCCCACTGTGCCAGTGCAAGGTCACCAATTCCCCTCCCACTTCAGTGTACCCCATAATCCTTTAAAAAAAAAACCTGTGTGGAGGGTCCTCTGATCCTCTGCAGTCCATTTGGGGGTGTTATAGAAAAGGTGAGGGGGGAAGAGAATCATTAAAAAAAATTCTTCCTATGGGTTAGATCCAACAGTTGTGCGAGCGGAAGTTCACTCATGCAGTGAGACTTCTCTGTCCTCTCTTCCCCCTGTAGCTTCCCATGCTATTGATGTGAAATTTAGCAAAAAGAATGTGCGTCCACCGCGCACGTTCACCATTCCTACCTTTTGTCCATGGGAGGGTGTTCGCAATCCCCCCCCGAACACGATCACCATTCAGCTCAGCTTCGGTTACCCCGCGATTTCCCAGGAACCGGATCTGACGCAGTGGAGCTCCCGTCATGTCACTTCCTGGTCTTGGTGCTGCACTTTAAACATAGCTATCAAGGCAACCCACCTTAAAACGGCCATGATTTGCCATTCATGGCCGTTTTAGGTGGGTTGCAATGGTAGCTACGTTAAAAGCGCAGCACCAGGATCAGGAAGTGGCGTGGCGGGAGCCCCGCTGCGTGAGTGCTGAAGAAGGTAGGTGGGGGCGGACGGAAGGTGGGGGTCGCGGCGGGCATTCGTGTGCACAGGGTGGGGAGAGGTTGTTTGTGGGGGGCAATAAGATGAACGGGGCGCGTTCGTCCACTGAAACCCCCCTTTTGAAATTCTCGCACATCCTGTGCCCCCCCCAAATCTGCTCCAGAGGCCCCCACAACCCTCTGGAGCAGATTTGGGGGGCGGGGGCTGCAGGAGGGAATGCGGAAATAGTTCCGCCATTGGTTTTCTTTCCACTGGTGGAATGATACCATTGGATACATTCCATTTCACCTTGTGAGTGGAGGTGTCTTCTGCTCATGCAGTAGGCTCGCGCTGGCTCAGCTTGTCTGAGCGTGGAAAGCTAAGCCGGGTCAGGCCTGGTTATTACTTGGATGGGAGACCCCTCCTCTAGTTTCCTGCACTGAGCGGGGGGTTGGACTCGATGGCCTTGTAGGCTCCTTCCAACTCTGAAATCTATGAATCTATGAATCTTTTGCTCCAAGACTTTCTCTTGTCTGGTTGTTGAATTCAGACTTTTGATTTGCAGTAAATCAATCTCCTTGATTATGGGTAAACTTTGTTTTCAATATGCCCCAGAGGGCTTAAGGAACTCACAGTAATGTCATTGAAAAATAACAGATTTGGCTGTCTAAGCATTAGTGATGTTCATGTGAACTTTAAAAAATTAAATAGCATCTAGAAGTAGAAAATCCTGGTGGCTTCTAACATCTGGCAATGTCTTACGCTCTGTTTTTTTTAACCACAAAGAATCCCAGTTCTACACAGTGGATTCATGAAGCCATGAATCTAACTTTGAGCCATGCTTTAGCTACTGGGAACAGGCTGTGAGATCATGTGTCCCTTCCCCACCCCTTTTCATACCCAAATTTCACTTTCTCCTTCTAACATGGTTCAACATTAAGTGTGACCGTTGTTCCCCCTGGTTAAGAGCTCTCCAAACCACAATGTTACCGATGGTGACATATTTTATTTATTTATTACCGTATATTTATACCCCGCCTTTTTTCCTGCAAGGAACCCAAGGCGGCTTACATAGTCCTCCTCCTCTCCATTTTATCCTCACAACAACCCTGTGAGGTAGGTTAGGCTGAGAGTCAGTGACTGGCCCAAAGTCACCCAGTGAGTTTCATGGCTGAGCGGGGACTAGAACCCGGATCTCCTGAGTCCCAGTCCAACACTCTAACCACTACGCCACACATATATTGCCAAATCAATGTAGAAGGGCATAGAGTGAATTTTGTAAGTGACGTAGAAAGGTGTCCACAACAGGTGATCCTGGACCCAACCCCTGAACTATTTGGACAGTGTTAACGTGTACTGGGCTGGTGTGATGATGATTTGTGAATACAGAAAGTTTGAACTGTTCAATAATATCTTCTGAGTATTATTTTTTTTCTTAATAAAAATTAAAATAACTATTGATTTCTAATCCAGCTGTTTGTTAGTATGTATTAGGGCATTTACATGTATTTTTCCTTTTCTCCAAGTAAGAAATATAAACTTTCTGGTAATTGGGTAGACATAATAAAATATGTTCTTTCAATTCATTAGTGGGGGTTATGTTAACATTTAAAAACTTAAAAAGCTTGAGACATTCACAGGGATTGTTTTTGAATCAAATAGCACACTGTATTACTAGAAGCATAACAAAACTTTATGGACTGGTGTTACCAGAGGAAATGCATATCTTGATTATGTTATGTTTTTGTAACTGAATGTTTAAATCTTAAATGCTCTGTTGTAGAGATTGCTGTACAGTATTACCAGAGTATTGTAAATGCCAGCTCCATATGGCTTACAAATAACAGATGGCACTCAGACTTGTATAAAACACACAAATTTCTAATTATTTTTCCCCTTCTCCCATTATCGCTTTCTATGGACAAGCATAGAAGAAATGGTAACAGTTATGTTGGAGAATAAAGCCTAAGGTTTATGGCCTGGTCCTTCAGCTGCGAGTAGAAAACCTACTTGTAAAAGTAATTTTTATTTTTATTTATCTGGGCTTTAGTGTTGTGCTTGCTGTTTTGGCAGTAGTCCCTACTCTTCTTTGGTAAGAGTTAAACCGCAAGAGGTTACAGATAGCCAGATTAAAGTAAGTAAAACGAGATGAAAATACTAAAGGTTAAAACTCCAGCCCCAACAACATTAAACCTTGCAACCAAAGGCAAGTCCTAATAGGATAGCTTTCCCAGCAGTGTGTGATCATGGATGTATTAGCCCTAAAGCCTTTCAATACCCAAACCACATACTTCCTTGAAATTTGTGTAAGTGAACTGTACTTCCTGCAGTGTTGAGTAAAAGACATGAGAAAACAATTACTGTAGCTTATGTATGCAGATAGAGCTCCTGCCTGCAAGGGCTGGCTGTATTTAGGCCTGTTGGCATCTGGGATCTTGCTCCTTTTTTTTTTTTAAGTCCCTAAGATACCTACTCTGAAGCCATTGGCCCAGTTTATGCATCATGATAAGTGCAATGAAGCAGCATAGCAGCAGGAGCAGCTAAACAAACCACTTACCTTCTGTCTGTGGTTTGGCTAGCATTAATGTGTGAACTAGGAACTCAGGCTTGTCTCTCCCCAAACAAGACAGAGTCATAATGCAAGAACAAATGGTGGGTTATGATCCTGGCTTGTCAGGGGAGAATCAAGCCGGACCATTGACTGGGTTTGTACAACACGACAACCCATACACAAGGTTGTTGTTGAACCGTGGGTTGTTGTGTTGTGTGAACCCAGCCGTGTTAACCATGGTTTATTAACCATGAACGACTCACAGTTCAGAACCCAACAACAAACCATGGGTTCTCTTCCTGGGTTGTTCATGGTTAACATGGCTGGGTTCACACAACACAACAAGCCATGGTTCAGTAGCAACCCACAGTTTAATGACAACCCATACTCAGCCTAAGTATGGGTTGTCATGTTGTGTGAACCCAGCCATTGGGTGATTTTGGCTACAGGATCTAGGAGCATCCCCAGGCTTTGAAATGTAATTACAAGGGTGGTTGGTCCCTATAAGGATAATCCCAATTGTCCCTATCCTCCCTAGTCACACAAGGCCTACTGATAATTGGATTTGGTTGCAGTTGTCTGGCCTGCATACATCCCTCAACCACTGGGTGTTAGATGTTTTAAGTTCCCTTTAAAAAAAAAGTCTTCATGTGCTTTGCTAGGGTGAGTCACAGATATGAATTCACAAGTTTATTAATTTGCCACTGTTAGATATTTGTAGGATATTGATTATCATAGTGGTGTGGTATAATAAAGTATTTAATCGTTTGGCTTAATAAATGTCACTTACAGAGTGTATCACACTTATCTTACAGGTGTGTTCCAATTGCTCAAAGCTGGACCCTGCTAATTTGTCTAGTTCTGCAGTTTATTATGGCTGCTTTAAATTAAAACATTTAACAGTGGTAGGTCCTGCAGAGCTGTTTGACATGCACAAACTTCTGTGAGGCTCCTTTAGTGTAGCCTTCTCCAACCTGGTGCTCTCCAGATGTTTGGGTCTTCAACTCCCATCAGTGCCAGGCAGCATGGCTAGTGATCAGGAATGCTGGGAGTTGTAGTCCAAAACATGTGGAGGGCACCAGGTTGGGCAAGGCTGCACTAAAGGATCCTTACAGAAGTTTGTGCATGTCAAACAGCTGCTTTAGTGCTTCATGCCACAAGGAACTAGTTCTGTTCTGTTCTATATCCATATTGTCTGAGGTCTATTAACACTGAGACATAGGGAGGCTCTAGAAACTTCAGAGCAAACTAGATTGCAAACAGAGCTCTGTCTGTCCTTCATGTTACTTATCCTGATTATGGGCTACAGAAGAGAAGGTGACTTCATGGTGTCATGATCAGGAGACTTAATCTGTCCATGTTGTGGTGGTCCCATTCCCAGGGCTACTGGGATTTTGCAGAGTAGATGTATTAGGTAAGACTACTCAAATGTGAACAATTAAATGTGAAATTTGTAAACCCTTGTTAACAATAGTCAACACAGCGGGTTGCATCCAACTATGCCCATCAGCCAGTGCAATGGACGCCACTGGCAGAAAGGATTCCCTCTTCACCTTGCAGCCCCCATGCACACCCCCAAATCTGCTCTGTAGGGTTGGGGGATGTTGCAGAGGAGATTGTGGGCAGGGAATGGGAGCACCACAACATGGACAGATTAAGTCTCCTGATCATGATACCATGGCAGGGAACAGAGAGATGTCCCATTGCATGAGTGAAACTCTGCTTGTGTGACATTGGATGTCACTCAGTGTTCTTAACCCTGCACTTCAGTATGAGGTAGTAAGAGGAACAGAGACCTCTATGGCCTGCCACCTAATATTCATTAGCTGGGATACCACGCTCAAGGTTCACAAATTAATTAAATACATCATGGCTTAAATGTATACTGTTCAGTGTTCCCTGCCTCCCTCACCAGAATATGTAATGGATTTTAGCCTTCTGGACATATACTAAATAGGATCTTTTTTCCAGACATGATACTTAACTCCTTAGGGATTGCAAGAGAATACAGATTTAAAACCAGGTGTAAGGAGCTACCATGGTTGTGTACCGCATTTAACTCAGTTGGTTTTACCAGCACCAATTGCAAATGCTCCCATTATAGAGACACAAAGTGGCTAACAGCATGTTGTTAACATTGCTGTAAAATGCTAGCATGATCCCAGCCATTGTTGGCAGTTCTGTTGATCCGTCAAATGGAGCAGAACCCCCCTCTTTCCCCCCCTCTTTCCCCCCCTCTTTTTTCCTGCTACCCTGGAGCTTTAGTGCCTCAGAAGCACCAGTGGAATAAAGTGCCTTATTCTGTCCATTCTGTGCGGAGGCTAGGCAAGTAGGAATCTGCTACTTTTAGACAGCTGTCTTTAACAGAAGAGCGAAACCTCAAATGCAATAAGTTTTTGCATGCTGTGTTCATCTGTTACCTCTGTATGATTTTCTCCCTGTATAGGGTACCAGCTTTGCATAATCTGTATTGTAAATAACAGCCTGCCCATAGCTGCAGTTCAGGAGCAGACTTCTCATGGACTCCCTAAAATGGCATAATTAACTCCTCTTTGTCGGGGATCAGGTAGTGCTGGGCGTTCTGTTGCTTTTGCCCTGGGATAGGCTTACTGGGACAGGCTTACCAGGCAGGCACCTATAGGCAAATAATGTGTTATAATAAGTGTTTAAGAATGTTAGCTGTCTGACCTAAACTGACACAAGTCAGGAAATTCCAGTTAAGAAACTGGAGCTTTGCTTGAACATGGAATTTCCTGGTTTCTGTCAAAATAAGTCTCCTTGTTGTGGTGTCTTAATTTCTTTTAAAAACAGAGTGTATAGCCTTATAAAAATATGCATTTTCCAAGGAGCTTGTAATGTCTCTCTGTTTTGGGGAAATTATTAAGCACTCCCATTTATAAGCCCTCATATGTTCTTTCATTCAAGACTGCAACACCTAATTTCAGGTCTGCATGTGGAATGTGTAATTAATTGTGATAGGGGTGTGCGGGTTCGACAATGACAAAGGTTCACAGTAAGGGTGGGGCCGTGGGGGGCAATCCATAAGTAAAAGTTAAATACAATTTCTGTGCCAAGCACAGCTGGACCACACAGTGTTTATGGACTAATCATCTGCTAAATTCAAACTTGTTAAAATTGGAAGCTGTGTAATTTATAAGAGCACAAAGCAACTATAACTATTTTTTTCCTTCAGTCTTGTAACTCAAATGGTGTAATTGATTTCTCTTCCACAGACACATACCTTGGGGGGGGGGGGATATTAAACTTCACTCAGGGCCTGAGACCTCATAAGCCCATATTTCAAGCTGCAGTGAATTTTTATAGCCAGGTTATAAATCCCTGGAAAAATATGCCTTTTTATAACTAGCTGTGACAGAACTTTAACTACTGATCCATGAATACCAGCATGGCTACAGTCCAGTTTATTGTAACCGTGGCTGTGAGGCTCATATCTGTTGAAAGTATCAATCCATTTCAGTTTTTAGTTATTTCAACTCCGCTTTTCAATCGAGCTTTCTCTTGTTTGTTAAAATTACTTAAATACAAAAGAATATGTTAATACTTGCATCACACTATCCAAGTAAAGACTAAATACTCCAAAAATTATGTCTGTTCAACTATTCTTTGGTGTGTATAAGCATCTTGATTTTTACAATGGGAAGATGAAGGTTTAGGTTTAAGCCACAGCTTTTAGCAATTCAAATGTGGGATAGCATTTGAACAAGTAATTTAAATAGAATAAAAATTAAATATCTACCTTATTGTTTTGTACGAGAACATTTCTTCCTTGCATTTTCCCCCTTGAGTCCTTTATTACCACCACAATAGAGATTCATGTTCATTTTTTAGGAATGTATATTTATATTTTCCTTAATTTATCATCAAAACAAAATTAAGTGCTGTACCTGCTACCTGTTTCTTGGGCAAATAATTTTTAATGTTAAGATACTCTCTGGTACTAAGGGGTTGCACCATTGTGGTGGAATAAAACTGAGTGTCATCCTTTTTCTTTTCCTTTTCCTAGAAGTTCCGGACCTTCCTTTTTGAAATATCTCTCTGCCTCCCTCACTCCTGAAGTTCACAGTTGATTCAGTGCTGCTGCTGCTACTATACACACACACACGCACACACACACCACCCCACAAAGTTTTAAAACTCTGAATTTTATATTCTTCTCTTTGGAGCTAACATGTGAAATAGAGGGAATATAGAGACACACACCCATAGTCTTTATATTCATGTCACTGGTGCACCTCCTTTCCTGGACCACAGACAGTAACTTTCAGTTCTTCAGTAGCAAAGCTTGTAAATTCCAACATGACCTCTTTGATCTTCTGTACCTTTTCTCCTCTTGTATCTGGCCCCAAAGAAATTCGACTTAGAGTGCAATCCTGCACATGTCTGCTCAGAAGTAAGTCCCAATGAGTTCAGTGGGGCTTACTCCCAGGTAAGTGGATATAGGATTGCAGCCTTGTGGCTCCAGACTTCTGCACTGAGTAGATTTACAACCACTTCACCAGAAGTTAGACTACAGCTGCTCTTGTGCTCAAAGCCAGGGATTGGCAGAAGGTACATCTGAATCAACTGGTAGATCTTTGGAGGATTTGCAGATCAGCAAGGATTTCTGACTCCCAATTTTAACAATAGCAGCAACAAAATGATTCCCCCACCCACCCACCCTGGATTATACTGCTGAAAGGAAGAAAGCTTGAGGTAACCAGGGGTAGATTTTGGTGTGGAAGGAGGAGCTCCATTCAGTTCTGGTACTCAAAACAAGTTCTTGGGCTCAGAATTCTTTCATTCTAAGTGTATGTCTTCTGCCCCAAGCTCTGGTTAGTGGATCTTGGGACTTTACTAAAAAACAAAGTAGATCCCACAAACCTGAACTCTGTCCACCCCTGCTCAAAGTGAACCCAGCAACACAATCCTAAGCATGTTTTCTTGGAGTCCAGAGGGACTTGCTCTCTTGTAAAGAGAGTGTTTAAAATTGTATCCTAACTTACTTCCCCAGTTTGGGCCAAGCTACTTAAAGTGAGACAGCCTTGCTGAAATTTGGGATATGGGTTCACTTCCACATAGGATCATACTTTCACTATTAGAATTAGACATACCGGTAAATCTGTTTCAAAACAAGATGCTTTATTTGGTTTCCCAGGTGCAGTTCAGTGTTGGGTAGTGTAGCCAAATGTGAAAGAGGACAGGGCTCCTGCACCTTTATAATAGTTGTGTGGAACAGGGGATTTTAGCAGGTGTAGTTTGTCATGTGAGGCATGCTTGCTGAAATCCCCTCTTCTGCAGAACTGTTAAAGGTGCAGGGGAACCCTGTTCTCTTTTCCACTTGACCAGCCTAGTGTTAGGGCCAGTGCTGAATCACGGTTCAAATCTCAACTCTTATCATCCCATGAGTTTGCTGTATAGCTTTGGCCTGCCTTTTAGCATCGCATCCCAACATGCAAAAAATGAGAATGCTGAGCAACCTTGCAGGGCTGTTGTGAAAACAAGATGAAGGTGGCAAATTATTTTACTTGCTAAAAGCTCTACATAAATGAGAAATTTAAAATGCAGGCCAGAGCTGAAATGACTGCTCTGCTCCTTCTTAGAAGTGATTGCCTACTGTAGGGGAAGAGGAATACTTTAGTAAATGCTGCAATTGGTGCTTTGTTTTTGAAGCATGCAGCTACCCACCAATTACCCAGGTTCATATTTCTAATGAGCACCCAAGCAATTCTTCAGCTCCTATCAGGACTACAGTGCTAAGTTCTGGTATTTCACACCATGTGAAATTCTCTTGTCTTATTCTTCCATTTTCTCTGAGGTAAATGCAACCTCCTTTGTTTACTACTGAGCATGAGAATTAGTTCAGATGGGACAGTGCTTAATAGCTAGTACCAGCACGGTAGATATTTCAGCTGAACATAGGTAGGCTTGGCATGGTGTGTGTGGCTCCATGGAATATTACATCTGTATCAAGTACATTTAAAAAATAATATATCCCTGTTTGAACCTAGGAGAAAAAGCCTAATATTTCATTTGTGTATCATACTCCTCGTTTTATTTATAGTAATTGTTGGTCTCTTCTGCCTGAAGACTTTCCTGTAGGCTTTGAATGTTAGCAAGCAGACAGTGAGACCTTTGAGTTGCGTACCATACTGGTGGGTGATGCGGTGCAAGATTTCTGGAACCAAACGCCGTTTTTCAGTTACCACCAATTAACATTTCACTTCCGATTTGCAGGAATTGGGTAGCCTTGGTGCATTAGGTGCAACTTCTGCGCTATGGGAAAGAGAAACAAGAGGACAGCAGATAGTTCGTCCTCTGAAGATGAGGAGGAATATGTTGTGGAGAAGGTTCTAGACAGGCGTGTTGTGAAGGGTCAAGTGGAGTATCTTCTCAAGTGGAAAGGATTCTCTGAGTAAGTCCAACTTTCCTTCTGACATGGGCTTTGAGCTTTCTTGGTAGCAGAGCTCCAGGCGGTGTTTCAAATTTAACCTCCATTGCCCTCATTCAAGCTTTCCTTTAAAAACAATAACAACCCCCCCCCCCAAACCTTCATGGGTGGGAGCTTGCTTTCCTCACTCCAGACACGAGTGGCGTGCATCCATTTAAATGAGTGGGTCACGAGGCAAGGGCCTGGGACCTTTAAAGTGGGTTTTGGAAATACTGGCATCTGCGTTCCCTCTCTCACTTCACAAGAGTTGGTAGTTCCACTTGAGTTATTCACCAGCACTATCGTCTAAATAGTCTTCCTCCTCATTTTGAGTTTTCTGATTTTATGGGGGTGGGGGGGCATTTTGGTCAAATCCTCCGGTGGCCCTTCTGTGGATTGCTTAGGAAAAAGGAATATTAATTCCTCCCCCCTCCAAACAGGGTAGTGTTTATTCTGCAATTGTACAAGCACAGAATTCTCGTACTGGGGATGAACCTGAGCATCCTAAATATCTCTGCTTTCAATTAAAAAAAAATACTTTCTAGCCCTTAAGGCTGTTACGATTAAGCTTGAAAGTTGTGGGTGATGCTTGGTAAAATTTCCGAAGCCAAGATGGGCTGAGCAGAGTTTCCAGGGATCAAGCAATGGAACTTGGGTGACTAGCATATTTTGTTCCTCCCCACAATTAGCAAGATCAAAATAAATTATGCAAAGCATGAGCTTTTAGCACAAAGTATACACCACCCTTTTCACCTGTCCTGATACAAAATATTTTATTTCAAAGGATTTTTGTGAATGTGTGTGTTAGTATGTATATATACCCTGGGTATTTGACCTGGGTTCTGCCAGACTGCTTTACGATTCCATGAAGCTATGATCATGGTTCATTATCTACAAGGTCCAGATTTCAGGCTGAGGTGTTTTAAATGGATGCACACTACTTAATCCTGGGAAGGCAAGTTACCAAGCAGACACACTGAGGCATTGTCCTACTCTGGCAGCAATTGGAAAGGAATGTCTTCATAACTTTCATCAGCACCGACAGCAAAAGGGAGGAGGTTTCTGCACTGTTTGGGCTTGCAGTGATTCAGTTACTCAAAAGGATTCCATGTCCCCTATTAAGCTGAGACAATGCTCTAATGCAGCCTTCCCCAATCTGGTGCCCTCCAGATGCAACTCCCATCATTTCCAGGAAGCACGGCCCAATGAAATGCTGAGAGTTGTAGCTGCATCTGGAGGGCACCAGGTTGGGGAATTCTGCTTTATTGGAAACTGCAGGCAGTCCCAGGTTACGAACGAGTTCTGTTCTTAAGAATGTCTTTAAGTTGAATTTGTATGTAAGTCAGAACAGCATAGCATTCTATACGTTAAAATCGGCATTTACGCAAATTGCGTAGAATACTATGCTATGTACTCTACGTAAACGATGTAGTGCCGGGGAACCCAGAAGTCCGTTCTTAAGTATGGGTTGTCTGTAAGTCGGACATTCTTAACTCCGGGACTGCCTGTATTTACTTTTATTTTCAAATGGAGAGTAGTCACTGCTTCCAATACGCTTTTGTGTTTGTGATCTCATGCTGAACACAGCTGAACGCAAACTAACCTACGTAATTGTTTGCAAATACCTTTTTCTCTTTCATTCCCCCCATCCCCCCATGTTGTTTAACATTATGCTTAAAAAGGGTTATTTGAAACTCTAATAGCTAGCTCACTGCCTTCTGGCTTTTATCGGCCCTAATAAAGGTAGCATTATGCTGTTCCTATTTAGTAGTGTTTAGTTAGTATCTCTGGTACTGTTCTTAGGGCAGCTTGTACCTTCTCAGGAATAAATATTTTCATTTTATGCATTAATGCAACTATGGAATTCAGGAAATTTCCCTGAACTTAAGCGGGAACATCACACATAACTAATTGTGTGATAATTCCTTTACTACCCATCTCTCTGAATACTGTTTCTGTTCCTAATTTTCCATTGGGGGAAATCACTCTTAGAGTATGTAAGTCTTTAATTAGGAGTACATCTAGAAACCAGGGCTAGGAAGATGTTTCAAATTCCAAAAAGAGATTTTTAAGGATAAGCCCTGTGCAGGAATTGAGGTGCAGGGAGGGATGATACATATCTTAAGTGTCTCTTGGGAGTTTTTTTTAGAAACCAGGGTAAATTGTGTGCTTGGAATTCTTCCCACTATGGTTGAAATGAGATTAAAACAAATCTTTCTTGGGGCTAAACTACATGCTATGTTAAATGTATAGCATGTAGCTGATCCTAAGTTCTTTAGCTTTAGTGTGTGTGGGGCCCCAATCCGGATCAGGACCACTGCATGCAGATAGGGTGGTTAAATCTGCCCATCCAGCCACTTCCCCCCTAAATTCACCCCCTGAGCAGGGGCTAAACCACCACCCCCACTCCATTGGCACCAGTGGAGTCCCCCTGCACGTGGGGCATGCGTGCGCAAATTTAGGATTGGGACCCTACCTGCATGTGGTGGTCCCAATCCATATCAAGGCCCCACACTTTACACTAAAGTTTTTAAAAATAATTAGGATCAGGTACATGCTACACATTTAACATGGCATGTAGTTTAGAGGGTCATGAGAACTAAGCCTACTGTATTGACTTTGCAAGTGTCCCATCTTCCCTAAGAACTTGGAACAGTTCTTCCCATTCACAGATCTTTGTGGATGGGAATGTTTCACTCACTCAGCTCTTCGCTCAATTGATGCCTGTAATCATTGTATGAGAACATTTTCAACTTTTTCTTCTCTTTTGTTATCTCTCCCCCACATTGTCACCCTTCTCTTACTGTGTCAGGGAGCACAATACTTGGGAACCCGAGAAGAACCTTGACTGCCCTGAACTGATTTCTGAGTTTATGAAAAAATACAAAAAAATGAAGGAAGGTGAAAATAAGCCCCGGGAGAAATCAGAGAGCACCAAGCGGAAGTCAAGCCTCGCCAACAATACTGATGACATCAAAGCCAAAAAGAAGAGAGAGGTGAGTTTTCTCCCTTTCCATTTCCACTGCCAGATGCCTTTCTCTATCTCAGCAATAAGCTCCTTTCAGCGCTGCCTGTGTGGGTGTGTGCTAGTGTTTCTTTTCTTTGAAATTACATGGAGAAAACATTAGGAATTTAAGTTTAAAATATCAGGAGTTGAGAAGATGTCTTCTCAAAGCAAAGCCCCAGGTTGGCTGTGCTTCATTTGTGCCAATTTTCACACCCCTCTCGGGGGAAAACTACCCTGTAAAACAGGATGAGCTAATTGCCACACTCATTGTAAAGAAAAGAATCACTAAAATAATTATGGCCTTTAAAATATAATAAAGATTAACAATCAAACAGGGAGCCTCTCAGTACTATCTAGAGCAGATTAAGATCTGAGGAAATGCAATTTACTGTTTGAAAGCCAGACTAAAGCAGGATTCCTTTTAAAGCACTCTTCTAATTGTGACAATAAACAAGTCCACACCATAGTAGAGACTTCTCTACTGTGTAGACATAGGAACTGCTCTTGCTTTTTGTTGTGTTTGTGTTTGACTGAATTCCCTGTCACTTTTGTTTGTTTAGGAGAAGTAGCTGTGAAAGCAATGACAAAACTCCTTTAGGAATCCTCTGCTAAGAATGTACTGACCAAATAGCTGACCCTTGGTGCTGTAACTGGAGGATGCGCAGAGCAGAAGTGCCACATCTGGGTGGGAGTACAGGGGGTGGGGTGGGGCAGCTGATTCTGAAGATTAGCCTCATAGGGATTCTGATATCAGACGCTTCACTGAAAGAGGTGGAATGGATCTTTCACAGTTGCTGTGTCCTTGCTGTCAAAGGCCCTGCCTAACATTTGAGAAGGCCAGGAGGAGCATCAGACCCTCACTCTAATAAGCAACTGAGAATTCTTTCCCAATTACATATGCAACAAGTAGATTGAATGACAATTTTTCAGGTAAAAGCCTGCAGCACAGAATGCTGCAATATACGTGTCTGGAAATTGCATTGCAAGAAAATCGGTGAAGTCTGTGGATTAAGGGCAGCACAGGCGGTGGTTTTAAACTGGGTTCAGATTTGTATTCAGGCTGTGTTCTTCAGTACACACATGCTGGTGCTTCTAGCTTTCTGGTTGCTCACTGGTCCCTGTCTGTTTGCAGTGGAGGCTGTAATGAGCACATGACCAGTGTGGGCCAGGCAATCCATTAATGCTATAATAGTACAAGCAAATTGCCCATGTTTTGCTTCTAAGGCTTACACAGTTCTAGTTTAGTGCACAGTAGCCAAACCGAGTTTGGGTAGCTACAACCTGAATGAGCCCTTAGGGGAATGTTACAAAGTTCTGTACAGGGATGCTGTGAGAAAAGCCTCCATTGAGGCAAACAAGGACAAGCCAGCCATACTTTTGTAGGAGTCAGTACTCCATGTTTCAAAGCCTCATCTGCTTTTAGCTAAGAAAGGGGTTTGAGGGATAAACATTAACCCATGCAGTTCACTTTGAAAATGCAAGTGTCCTCAGTGTGATTACATCTGTGTCTACTCTGTGCTGAGAAAAATCAAAATTCTGTGACCTCTGTAAATGCTGCCAACATAATTCCCTCCCCCCCACCCCATAATTGATTCTGCTAATGATGCAGAGCAGGTCAAAAAGACATGCAGGGCACTGAAATGTTGTTCTCTCCATTGTTGAATGTTGTCCCCACTTCTGAAATCTCATGAGGAATTGTCCACACACTTCGTTTTCAGGCCTGTCTTTGCAGTCTTGAGAACCAGATGCTTAAATAAATCTGAGATTCTTCGGATGCTGATTTCTGTGCCCTGTCCCATGCTTGCACAGTCCAGTCTCCAAATTAGAAAATATACACAGTTCTATATATGATGTTGTAAAGACAATGCTCTTGCTGACTAAGTTACAGGTATTGGAAATACTGTGAAGGTCAAATGTATCACCTTGGTTAAAGCTTAATTGTATTCCCCCCTTTATTTAAAAATTTGCCATATTCGCTAGCCAATGCATGAGGAGACATGAGAACACGGGTTATTAAAACACATCTTTATAGGAGAATGTGAACATATGAAATTCTGTATAAATGAGGATGTGTTGAGTGGCATTTTATGTCTTGTCTTTCCCTTCCTGGAGGAGAAAAATCTCCTGCAGTTCTGTGTGTTCGTTACTTTTTTATAACCTTATTTGAAGAAATGCCCTGCCCTTTACAGCTGTGTCTGTACAAAATTATGGCTAAGTCACTAGAGATTCAAACCTGCACTGCTGCTGTCGGCCCTTAATGAAATCATAAGGGGTAATAAGGTCGTATATTTCATATCCAGCAGGTTATCCTTAGTGCGTTTGGATTACAGTTTTATAACCTATTATGTATTCTCCTTAAAGTTTGGGAAGTAAAACTGTCCACTGTGAAAATGAGTGGTTTGGTTCCTGCCGAAGCATCCTGTCTCCTCCGGCATTTTAACTTGCCACAATTCCCCCTTGGAGATGTTGCCTCACATTTTTCAGAGCTTGGCCATTAGGCCTGGGTACAGACATAATGCTTAACCATGGTTAGTAGTAACCACAGTTTAGAACCTTAATAGTAGTTATGATTCAAAACATACAGTCAAGCTACAGTTGAGACATCTGAGGAGGCTGTACTTCAGCAGTCGGCATGATCAGGCAGCTGCCAGCGTCCACAAACCAGCAAGGGACTCGCCAGTGATCCGCCTTTGAGCGTCACCATCTTTGTAGGCCTTGTGCTCATGGGGAGACATGCTCTAGAGCAGTGTTCTCCAACCTTGGGTCCCTACGCTGGCTGGGGCATGCTGGGAGTTGTAGGCCAAAAACATCTGGGGACCCAAGGTTGGAGAACACTGCTCTAGAGCATACAAGACATTTCTGCAGAGGTCGTGTGGTAACCTATGGGGTTCTGTTGCTCCAGTAACTTCTGCTGCAGCCAATAGGAAGCAGGGGGTGTATCATAATTGTAGCATCCTTATTAATGTAGTAGCCAGCTGCCATTTGCTGACCTTGTTCCTCTTAGAAACTTGGCTAGCTAGCTGTTGCTAGATGGTACTGACTATGCCACCATCCAGAAAGGGACAAGGAGATGTGACCCCTGAGCTGGCTAGCCGGACCAGCTCTGCAAGAGTAGATGCCTTGCTGCCTGCCAGTGTGCTCTATGTTCTGCTGTAATGGCCTTTCAACCTGATAACTCAAGAGTCCCAGTCCTGCTGCTGCTCCTGACAGTAGCCTGGCCAGCTCTTTCTAGCCCAGTTGCAGATCTTAGGCAGGTGTGTTGTGAGATGACACTGTTTGGCTGGAACTCCCTTGCCGGAGAGGAAGAGTGGCCAAGTTGGAGTGTAGTCTGTCCCAAAATGGAGGGTGAACAACATTCCAGAGATGTAAACCATCTTGTGCTGGACTCCTTGTGCTCGGCTTGCCAGCATGATAGCATCAACATCAGCACCAATGATGCTCATGAGGCAGAAAGAGGGTGGCAGCAGTCAGGGAGAGGCTGTGAGTGAGCACCTGTGGCATTTCTGGGGGTTTGGTTCAGTGCTGCTCTTTCCTCTTTCCCACACACTGCTCTTGTTGTGTCCACTCTGCCTGGCCTGGGCTCAAGCGGCAGTTTGCTGGGCTGGGCTGCTGTGCATGCACATGCACGAAGGAAGAGGGGCCATTGCAGGTCTCCTGCCTAGGCCCCACAAAGTCTGGAGCTTGCCCTGCTGCAGAGCAAAGCCCTTCCTCCTCTGATATAGCGTCCTGCAGCTCACCTGCTTGCTTCAGGAGTCCCCAGATGTTATCGGACCCTCCTCTGCCTTGCCCAACTGAGGGCAATGTCACGCCATGCTAGCCAGTACAGTACCATTGGCAGGCTGCTCCTTTGGGACAGACAGACAGACTAAAGCTTTTAGCTTTTTGTCTCCAGTTCAGGTGTCTGTTCCTGGAACTATCCACCTCCATCCTCTGCTCCCTAAGTTTATAAACCCTCTTACCCTAAGAGACTGCCACCTGTACAATGGCATCTATCTAGTAATACCTGTATCTCGAATCATCCCCCCCCCCAACCCTGGTTTTTCCTTCTCTTCTTGTAGAAGGAAGTTGCTCTCATTTTCAGTGGAATAGTGATAGATATCCAATAGATGTAGCTCTTCCAAAAAGTTTGTTTATTTATTATATTTATATCCCGCCTTTTTTCCTGCAAGGAACCCAAGGCGGCTTACATAATCCTCCTCCTCCTCTCCATTTTATCCTCACAACAACCCTGTGAGGTAGGTTAGGCTGAGAGTACCACATTACAATATCTGCACACATGTTCTGGTCACTGCACCTCAAAAAAGGGATATTGTAGAGCTGGAAAAGGTGCAGAAAAGTGAAATCAGAATGATTAAGTGACTGGAACAGTTCCCCTATGAAGAAAGGTTACAGTGTTTGGGGCTTTTTAGCTTGGAAAATAAGCTAGTAAGGTGGGGGACATGATAGAGGTGTATAAAAGTTATGCATGTTGTAGAGAAAATTGATAGGGAGGGGTTTTTCTTCCTTTCTTGTAATACTAGAACGTGTGTGTGTGTGTGTGTGTGATGTGAGAGAGAGAGAGAGAGAGAGAGAGAGATCCAGTGAAGCTGAATGGTGGCAGATTCAAGACAGATAAAAAGGAATTACACAGAATATAGGTAAACGATGTGATTTTCTACCACAAGTTGTGGTTATGGCCACCAATTTTGTGGCTTTAAAAGAGGATTAAACAAATTTATGGAAGCTAAGGCTAACAATGGTAAGATGGAAACCCTGTGGGTGAGTGGTTTCTGAGTATGGGAGATAGGCTCATTGCCTGTTCTGGATGGGGTTGCACTCCCTTTGAAAGATCAGGTTTGTAGTCTGGGTGTACTCCTAGATCCATCATTGTCGCTGGAGTCCCAAGTGACTGCGGCGGCTCGGAGTGCCTTTTATCAGCTACGGTCTCTCCTGGACAGGAATAGCGTGGCCACAGTGGTACAGGCGCTAGTAAACTCAGGACTGGATTACTAGAATGTGCTCTATGTGGGGCTACCCTTAAGGCTGGTCCAGAAGCTGGAGCTAGTGCAGAATGCAGCAGCTCAGGCTATTGTCAGGATCTGTGCCTTTTCAGCATGTAACTCTGTTGCTGAGGGAACTGCACTGGCTGCCTATTCACTACCAGGCCAGGTTTAAGGTTTTGCTACTAGCGTTTAAAGCCCAAAACAACTTGGGATCAGGATACTTGAGAGAGCACCTTCTCCCTTATCAACCTGCCTAGTCACTGAGGTTATCAGATGGGATGCTCCTGGTGGTTCCGCATGGACCTATGGCCCAATTGGAGTTCAGCCGGAGTAGAACCTTCAGTGTGGTGGCCCTCTTTCTCTGGAACTCCCTGCCTTTGGAGGTTAGGCAGGCACCAACATTGTGTTGTTTTGGGCACCTGCTGAATATACCTTTATTTCAACAAGCCTTCACAATTGACCAGCCACAGTCTTTGTTGGTGATTCTGTTTTTAATTTTTTTAAAAACAAACTTTTAATATGGTATTTTATTCCTTTTATCTCTTATTGATCACTAATTAACTTAGGGTACAATCCTATTCATGTTTAGACAGAAAAAAGGCCTACAACTCTCAGTATGCCACAGCTAGCCATGCTGGCTGGGGGCATACTTGGAGTTGTAGGCCTTTTTTCCATCTAAACATGCATAGGATAGTGCCTTTAGTGAAGCTTTCCCTGGCTTGTGATAAGTTTCACTATCTCAATATCTGCCTACCAGCCATTGGTTAAAAGGTATAGGAACATGACTGACTGACTGAGTGCCTTTAGTGAAGCTTTCCCTGGCTTGTGATAAGCTTCACTATCTCAATATCTGCCTACCAGCCATTGGTTAAAAGGTATAGGAACATGACTGGCCAAATTATTATCTCAGACTTCTAGTTCTTGCTGTGATGGTGCTCCCATCCCATCCATGGTGAATGCCACCAAAAGCAGATATGCTGCCAGTACACTTGCATAAACAACAGCATTTATGCAGTCCTTGTTGAATTTCCAGAGGTTTCATTTCATTCATTTTCATTTCTATATCACCCAATAGCCAAAGCTCTCTGGGCGGTTTACAAAGTTGAAAACCTTAAAAATACAATATTGTACGCAATATAAAAACCGTTTACATACAAACATATAAGCAGACAGCGCGTGTGTGTGCGCGCGTGCACGCGCACGCGCACACACAGATCTATCTATCTCTAAACAATATTACGGTAACAATAAGAAATCCCAGGAGCTGATTAAAGCCCTATCATATACTGCCAAATGCCTGAGAGTAGAGGAAGGTCTTAATCTGGTGCCAAAAAGATAATCTCCTAACTACAATCTACCCATACACTACTGTTCAACATCTGGGGCCTTTCTCTGACTGCCACCTCCATGTGAGGCTCGGAGGGGGAGGGCCTTTTCTGTGGGAGCCCCCCAACTGTGGAACAAGCTCCTCCCTGAGGCCCACCTGGCGCCAACTCTATTATCTTTTCGGCACCAGGTTAAGACTGCCCTCTACGTTGAGGCTTTTAATAATTAAATGGTATACAATGGGGTGGTAAATTGTTTTTAGCTGTCATGTTTTATTAACTTGTTTTAGTGATGTTTTTAAATTGGTTTTAAATTTTTATAGTTTTTATTGTTTATATTTTAAACTGTATTTTATTGTATTTTTAAAAATTGATTGTTGTACACCGCCCAGAGGACTTCGGCTATTGGGCGGTATAGAAAATGAATGAATGAATGAATAAATATAGATAAATAAATGTTGGCGCCAGGCGGGCCAATACGGAAGTGGTTGCATGAACCTGTCCAAGCACCTTGTCAACATCCTCAAGCTGAACCAACTGAAAGTCTTGCCAGAAAACTGGATAAGGCTGTGCTCTGGATACCTCACCTGATTCACCTGCTGTAATACTGGTGTCTAAGTCCTGGTGGATGCAAGAAATTTTACCATGGAAGTGCCTAGGGCCAGCATGTAATAAACCCTGGACAACCCTGAAAAGCTCCAGCACATACAGGATTCAATAGAGGCAGCGAGATGTTGTTTCTCTGCCACCCTCACTGCCCCTGAATATACCTGACCATAGGCACACACCAGTGTTTGATTGCATCCATTAGGAGTTTTTCTCCATCTGCTCTCAGTCTCCTATCTTGCTTCATTGATCTCAGCTCTGGAGTATACCATGGAGCCATATGAGCTCTACTCAGGAGAGGACACTCAGAAGCAATCATGTTAACTGGCTAGGTTATTTCTGCATTCCACAGATCAACCAGGGTTTCAACAGGAGAGCCCCTCCCCCTTGAGCCTTCTGGAAACCATTTTGATCCATTAGTTTCTGGGAGCAAACCATCTTAATAGGTCCCCCACTTTGCAGAGGGGGAAAGCTGCCATAAGTCTAAACCTCAGCAGGCGATGATCTGACCATGACAAAGGGACTGATTCAAAGTAAGGTCATCTCCATGTCAAGCTGAAAAAAAACAAGTCTAAAGTATGTCCCACTGCATGTGTTGGGTCAATAACATGTTGAGATAGTCCCATGGTTGTCACGGAGACCATGAAAGCCTGAGCTGCCCCAGACAAGGTGCCCCTAGGCATGAATGTTGACATCCCTCAGAACCAACAGTCTGGGGGACCTCAACAGCACACCCAAGACCACCTCCATCAGCTCAGGTACGGAGACTGTTGAGCAGGGCAGTGGGCGATACACCAACAGAATCCCTAATCCAGTGATGGCAAACCTTTTTGAGCCCGAGTGCCCGAACTGCAACACAAAACCAACTTATTTATTTCAAAGTGCCAACACTGCAATTAAACCTAAATACCAAGGTTTTAGTTTTAGAAAAACAACTCATACAGTTGTCCGAACTAATTAACATCTTTTGTCTTAAAAGAAAAACACAATAACAGAGCTTTCAATGATACAAACAGTTTTTTGTTGAAAAAAAAATCAACTCTAAAAATTATTATAGTACTACATTGTACACATAGCCTGAAGGGAATTTATACAAACTTTTAAAATAATTAGGCACATGTATTTTTGGATAAGGGATTCTCAACTTGTAATATGATTACCTATATGCCACTGAAATTGTATGGGGCAAGCTTTACCCCGGGTCCTTTCCTTGCTTCTACAGGTGTCAGATTAGTAAAAGTAAAAATCAACCTGTACTAGGATGAGCAAGATAAACAAGAAAACTAAACGTGCTTCACACATTTTAAACACTTTATGTCTTGGACTGCAAACACTGCATTAGGTAAAAGTTTGCGTTGGGCAAGCTTTTGCACAATTAATGTGATCTTTGCTATTGCATGCATGCTGATAATTTGTCAAACCTTGGCTCATACTCTGTTAGTTTGAGAGCAACACATGCAGCACTCAGGTCAACTGTTAGGGCTTTACATCCAAGCCATGCTCTGTGCATCATTCTTCAAAATCTTTTTGTGAAGGATCACTAACAGGATCCTTTGCGTGAGTTCGGCGCTTAACGGGTTAACCGGCACTGAGTTACAGCCCGTGCAAACGCTGGAGACCGCTCGGGAGGCTCGCGCACACAAGAGGAAACCAGAGCCCTTTAAATGACCAAATAAGGCTTTTATTTGTTTACACAAGATATGGAGCGGAACTAACAGCTTTCTAGGAATACTACAATGTCAACACAACCTTAGTTGACCCCTGCGTTTGTCAATGAAACAGACTCCCAGGCTAGCGCATTGGAACTAGTCAGTTACCTCAGATCAAAGACGTTACGCTGGTCAATTTCAGTCTGGCTCCGAATCGGCTGATCCGGGGATGGGAATGGCTTACTCCAGCTGCCGCCTGGAGAACAAGTCTGGTTCCGAAGTACCCTGGGTTCCCAACAACCCTTTACCGGAAGGGAGAGGGGTTTTCTACCCCTGAGTTCCCGCTCTCCCCACCCTCCAGGTCAGGTGGGGGCTTATGCCTGCCCCTTCGTATCAGGTGGGCTTATTCCTGCCCGGGAAGAAGGTGACATACTGGTACTTTACAGCTCTTTGAGACTGCCCTGATAGTTTGATGGTTGTTGATGGTCCTTCCTTGGGTTTTGTGGATCTCCACCGAGACTCTTCTTTGTTGGGGATGACGGTCTGTCTGGCTACTTCTGTGACTTCATCCCCCCCTCCTCGCCCCCCTCCCTTGGGCGGAGACTGTGTGTGTGTGTGTGTGCATCATCTTCCAAAATGTGATAACAATGGTAGAAAGAATTCTATAACAGGAATTCTAGAATAAAACCATTCTGTTCCACACTGTGAGAAAGAACAAAATCATTAGTGTTTTGCAGAAGGGGACAGTCTTTTTGCGATCTGGTGACCAATAGCTCGCGTGCCCACAGAGAGGTCCCTGCGTGCCAGCTGTGGCACCCGTGCCATAGGTTCACCATTGCTGCCCTAATCTGTCCTGCTGGTTTACTCCAGACCTGTCAGATGGACAGGGAGCCTGCAGAGGGAGAAATTCCTATAGACCACAGCAACCCCCATCCCCCTCTCTGGCCCTCAAGTCTACCCTGATGCTGAAACAAGTATCCTGGTAGGCACAGCTGGGAGAGACTAACTCCTCCCTGATCACCCACCCAGGTCTCAGTTATGTATGCCTGATCAGCTGCCTCATCCACTATTAAGTCATGAATGAGGGAGATCTTATTTTGAACGAGTCTGGCATTTAAGAGCAGCATTTGGAGACTTGAGGGCAGGCTGATAGGGCCATCATCAAACCTGTGGGTGGGGGGAATGCTGGAACACATCACAGACTTTAACTGTCTGGGTTGTGTTTCCCTAACCTGGCTAGCTGTCCTCCCAGCACCATATCTCTCTCTACATGTAACAACACTAATTGTGGTCCCCCCACATGGCCCCATATCCTGTCTCCCAGGCATGTGACCAGATTTTAAAAGGGAAAACCAACACACACAGAGCACAAAAGCCAATCAACCTGATGTTAGAGGAGTAGCCCTTGGGTCCTCCTTCCCTTTTGTGTCTATCCCATCTGGTCCTGGCAGATAAGAGCCATCCCAGGAAACAAAAACAGCTGGCTCAGATTGGCAATCAGCCTGGAAGAGTTTTTCTTCAGCTCTGGCCAGCAATGGAGGTTTCTCTTACACCAGAAAGCAGCAAAAACAGTAAAAAAGAAAAGAAAAGAAAAGAAAGTCTAGGACAGGACCTCAGAGATGGTAGGTTGGTTTACCTGCCCTGTATGATGTTGCAGTCTTCTGTACTCTCACCTAGTTTTCTTGTGGTTAGAATCCCCCCCCCCCCATCATTTCTCTTCCCCACCCATACTACCTAACTTATCTCAGGTTCTTCGTAGTGCGTTTTACCTATTACCATGGAATCAGCACTAGTGGTAATATCCCTCTGCCATGTACCTCTACTGTTGTGCAATGCAGAGCTAATAACTTTACCTCTTCCCCCATGACTTAAAAATTCCTATAGATTATTTTTTGACATCTGGTATCAATTTTCTTCTGCCTCAAAGGCTTCCCCTTACTTCTTCCTAACTTGGTTTAAGAGTCACAGTCACCCACGCCTGGTCTCCCGTGTTCAGTCCCAACAACATACCCCCCCTTCATGACTCGCTCAGCTTCCAATGTGCAATTAAATTAATAAGCATAACAGCTTTTTAAGATTCAACTGTTTTTACTGATGGCTAACCAAATGCAGTGCACCTGTGGAAACTGGGTGTCAGCTAATGCAAGGGTGGAAGTGAGATGGGGTTGGGGGGGGGAACAATTTTGGAAGATACATGAATGATTGCCCCAGTTGTGCTGGCTGATGGCATTCTGGGTTACTCTTGCCTTTCAGATAGTACCCATAATAATTGGTGGGTTTAGCAAGGGTCTGCTCCCCATGATAATGGGGAGGTTTGGCTGGGATTCCTCCTTCCCTTCCTGTGGTCCTGGCAGATAATTGTCATCCTCCACTCGCAACTGTGGAAGTACTAATGCCCATAGACTGAATCGGTGATGACATGCCATCCCAGAACACACATGGCTCTTCTTCTTTGCCTTTCTGTAGGCTACAGTGGCCTCAGCGGAGGAGAGGTGTCAAAGTGCTATTGGCATCTCTCTCTTTGAAGTATCTGCTAAATGGGGTATGGGGAAATTCTAAATGTGTAATGGAAGGTTAGTTGGGTGATGCAAGCAAAGGCGAATCAGCTGTAGTAGAGCATTATTCCTCAGAATGTCAAGTGCCCTGCCACTTATCACCTTCAACAGTCACCTTCCCTGAATCCATGATGGTTTTGATAAATTCTCCATACAAGGAGCAGGATGACATTCATCAAGGACCTGTGACTCTAGACGTCTTTGCAGCCGAAGCAGACTGCATGCCGTTCCTTTCTATGAGTAACTGCTGTTGAGAGTAGGAACAGTGGTCATTGCCATAGGTCAAAGTCTACCTGGCAACAACCATCCCATGCTGTTCTTTCCTATCCCCAGCAAAGCATAGCTTTTAGCTGGGGTGAGAGAGTAGGGAAGCAGAGAAATAGTGGAGCCAGCAGGGAAATGAATGTGGCTTCCCTTGAAGCAGGCACTAAATGCTAACTTCTTCCTTTGTGCCTTTCCCCCCTTTGGATTCTTCAGGCGGGGACACAGCCGTAACCATGGTTTGCTGTTTCCATGGTTAGCAGACTTGCTTCGGGCCATGATTTCTGTGAAGGACTGCCAACTGGTCCTTTGCTCAAGACCAGAGATCAAAGGTGCAAAACTGCCAGCCTTAGCTCTGCCGTCTTGACCTGATTCTCTCAGGGCCTTGCCCTGGGTCCATACACTGGATTTAGCACTGAACCACAGAGGAACCATACGCACACGTGTGGGGTAAAACCAGGAAAGTTTATTTAAGGTAAACAGATTACAACAAAAGGTGGGAAATGAGGGAAGGAGAAAAGGTGGGGAGACATTTTGGTATACACAGTAGAGCTATAAAACAACAAAGCTAGTTCCTTTACTATATAACTACCCAGGCACTCGCTTTACCTGGGGGTTAGTCGTCTTAGGGCTGGCCTCAGCCAAAGCCCTACTCCGTGCTGCTTCACGTCCAGACCACAACAAAACCCAAATGCCATGGCAGGCAGCATAGATTCTTCCCCCCCTTCCTTTCAGTAGCCCAGGTGTCTTTAGCCAATCAGGATGAACTTCATCTGGGCCAGGCAGGGGAGGGGACTCTTCCTTAGTGCTTGGGCCGTATTTGCATGCAAATAGCTGTGGCATCGGCCATCAAAGACAGACTGCAGCAAGTCAGGAGCCATCAGAGAAACTAGGTACATTTGCATGACTTTCCCAGCCCCCAGCTGGGATTATCTTAGTGGAAGACCAACAACCTGGTCTTCTGCGCGGGTTCAATGCTAAGGGGGTAGCGAGTCTTGGGGCGGGCCTTCTCCGAGGTCCCCAGCGCCTCACCCTTAGCCCAGAACAAAGAGATAACATAGCCACAAAAGTATCTTTTAGAAAACAAGTTTATTTACAAAATTACCTTCACAAACCCAGACCCACGCCAGCAATACAGCTTATCAGTACGGTACAAAGTAGCAAGCAAGAAGTCTCAAGGTCACCGTGATTTCAGGGCTCTCAGCTAGTTAGTTCAGCTCGGGTCCCGGCAGAGGCCTGGTCAACCGCACGCGGCTAGCTGGGTTCCCGGCGGAGGCCCGGTCTACCCAAGCGGCTAGCTGGGTTCCTGGCGGAGGCCCAGTCTACCCAAGCGGCTTGTGAGTGATTTCAGCTTGGTATCCCGGGGGTCCGGTCAACCCAAGCGGCCAGTGATTCCAGCTTGGTTTCCCGGGGGTCCGGTCAACCCAAGCGGCCAGTGATTCCAGCTTGGTTTCCCGGGGGTCCGGTCAACCCAAGCGGCCAGTGATTCCAGCTAGCTGGAGCGCGCCGGGTGCTGCTACCCGGGGTTGCCGATCCTTCGTTCCCTTACCCCAGGCATGGCAAGATTGCAGATCAGGTTCCCTTGCGCAGGGTGTTTTATACCTTGGTGTTTCAGGTAGCCCCTCCCTCCGTGATCAGGTGGGTTGACACCCTCCCCCCGTGGGATGGGGTCCCTTTGAAGCCACTTGCTTAATGGTCCCATCCTATGGTGTTGAGTGGCCATTTCTTAGGGGTGCCGAAGTGTCTGCTCTGGAGAGGTATTCAAGTCTTATGTAGATGGGGCTGATATGCGAGAGCATTGACAAACCTGGTGATGCTTCCTGCCTTCCCCCCTGGGGTGATTCTATGCAGATGTTGTTTGTCCCCTTTGGCATCTGTGGAGACTGGTTGTCTCCCCCCCCTGGGTCTCCTTCTCCCCTCCTTGGTGAGTGTGTGTGTGTCAGGCAGGGGGCTTAGGTTGGCTTTCTCCACATCTCCCCCCCGGGGAAAAGATGGCATTGGGGTCCCACACCCCAATTTCCCATCGACTTGCCCATCACCTGAGAAAGCCCGGGAGAGTGAATCAGCCAAGACATTGTCCTTACCCTGGATGTGCTCAATTTCGAAGTCAAAGTCTTGCAACGCCAGACTCCACCGTAGGAGTTTTTGGTTGTTGCCCTTGACTCTATCTAACCAGCACAGGGGGGAATGGTCGGTCTGCAGGCGGAACCGTCTCCCCCAGAGGTAGGGGCGCAACTTGGTGATGGTTGGTGACACCACGGCCAGGCACTCCTTCTCAATGGTGGCAAGACTACGTTCTCTGGGCAGGAGTTTCTTGCTCAGGTAGGCAACGGGGCGCAGCCCTTCTCCTACCTTCTCCTGTAATAACACCGCCCCCATCCCAGCCTCAGAGGCATCTGTCTGTAGAACGAAGGGGGATTCGAAGTTTGGGGCTTGCAGAATGGGAGCTGCCGTGAGGCAGGCTTTTAACCCGTTGAAAGCGGTCTGGCAAGCCGCGGTCCACTGGACCCTGTTCGGTTGGCGCTTTTTACAAAGATCAGTCAGAGGGGCTGCTAGCTGACTGAAGTGTGGCACAAACTTCCGATAGTACCCCACAAGTCCCAGAAAAGCCTGCACCTGTTTTTTGGTTGCGGGTTGGGGCCATTTCTGAACTGACTCTATCTTAGGTTCCATGGGTTTGATGCTCCCCCCTCCGACCCGATGTCCAAGGTACTCAACCTCCCCTAGCCCCACCTGGCACTTTTTTGCTTTCACTGTCAACCCAGCGTCCCGGATCCGCTGGAAGACCTGCCGGACATGCTGCAGATGCTGTTCCCAAGTGGAGCTAAAGATAGCTATGTCGTCCAGATAGGCACAGGCAAATTCTCCCAACCCGTTCAACATTCCATTCACCAGCCTCTGGAAGGTTGCCGGACCGTTCCGGACTCCGAAGGGAAGAGTGGTGAACTGGAATAAACCCAGGTGTGTGACAAAGGCAGACTTGAGAGCAGCATCCGCGTCCAGCGGAACTTGCCAGTAGCCCTTGGTGAGGTCTAGGGTGGTAATGTACTTGGCCTCCCTAGCTTCTCCAGCAAGACATCCATGTTGGGGATGGGGTAGGGGTCAGGGACGGTCACCTTATTGATTTTCCGATAGTCCACACAGAACCGCACCCCCCCATCCTTTTTGGCCACCAGGACAATCGGGGAGGACCATGGGCTAGAACTAGGAACGATCACCCCTAGGTCTAACATGGCTTTGACTTCCTCCACAATGACCTGAGTGTGGGGTCCCACCGCCCAGTATGGCAGAGATTGCAGAGGGGGGCTGTCACCCGTTTGAATGGTGTGCTGGATGAGTGGGGTCCACCCGGGGCGGTCTGAGAACATGGTCCCAAATTCATCCAGCACCCGCTTCATTTGCTCCCGCTGAGCCTCGGACAGGGCGGGTGACAGTGAAATTTCTTCCATCCCCCCGCAATCCCCCAATTCTCCCAACAGATCCCCATCAGCGAAATCCTTATCATTATGTTCCTTCACACAGCCCACTCCTGCACCCCGGTCCACATATAATTTCAACATATTCACATGAAACACTTTACATTTTTCAGGAGTCCCGACAAAGAGTATTTTGTAGTTGACTGGTCCAAGTTTCTCAACTACAGTCCCCGGACCCTCCCACTTAAGACACAGCTTGTCCGTTTTGAGGGTACGCAGAACCAACACTTTATCACCCACCTCAAAACTCCGGGCTGCCGCGGTTTTATCATACAGCTCCTTTTGCCACTGCTGGGCTGCCTTCAGATGCCGTTGGGCGGCTTCTCGAACGCTGTGGAGGGTGTCCCGTAGCCGTCGCAGAAAAGTGTGAACCGGCATGGGCGAACTGTCGGCAGCCCCCTCCCACTCCTCCCGCAACAAAGCCAAGGGCCCCCGTTGTTCTCTGCCAAACATCAGTTCATTCGGGGAAAACCCGAGGCTTTCCTGCGGAGCATCTCGGTAGGCAAAGAGGAGGTAGGGTAGGGCTTGGTCCCAAGTTCCCGGGTGACGGCTAGCGTACGCCCGGATCATTTCCCCCAAAGTCTGGTTGAAGCGTTCAACCAGTCCGTTGGTCTCGTGGTGGTAAGGCACCGAAGTGACATGGTCAATCCCCCCCCCCCCCGGTCCCACATCTTCTGGAACAGTTTAGACATGAACCCGGTGCCGCAGTCCGACACAACCGTGCCGGGCATTCCTAAGCGGGCAAATAGAGAGAGCAGAGTCTTAGCCAGGCTGGCTGCAGAGATGGAGGCTAGCGCAAAAGCCTCCGCGTAGTGGGTGGCAAAGTCCACTACCGTCAGCACAAACTTCTTCCCCGTCTTGGTGGGCGGGTTCAGGGGACCCACTATGTTCATAGCAATCCGTTCAAAACGGATCCCCACCACCGGAAAAGGCTGAAGGGGAGCTCTTGGGTGATCGCGATTGTGTCCCACCCGCTGGCACACATCGCAGGACCGACAGTAAGCTTTAATGTCGGAGGCGATCATGGGCCAGTAGAACCCCTCTGTGATTCGAGCTTGGGTCCGCTTCTGCCCCAGGTGTCCTCCCCATGCCACGTTGTGGGCGAGGTGCAGCACGGCGCGGCGGTACCGTTGGGGAACCACCAGTTGCCTTTGCTTGCGCCCCGGTGCCACTTCCCCCTTTGGCTCGAACTCCTGGTACAAAGTTCCATTGTTCCAGACAAATCTTTCGGTGGCAAGGGATACCCCGGGGTCTTGGTTGGCCAGATCGCGACACTCCTGCAATGAAGGGTCCAGCCGCTGGGCTTCCTTGAATTGGGCTTGAGTCCCAAAGTCTTTAGCCATCTGGGCAAACCCTTTGTTCTTCGGGGGCTCCGCTATGGCCTGGTTCTCCCCGGAGTGCCCCGCAGAGGATGGGGTCACCCCGGTTGGTGGAGGGGGCACGGGCTTGGGACCGGTGCGGTTACGGCCGGCCTCCCTCTCCTTGCCTGTCCCCGGGTGACGACCCCCATCTTAGCTTTGGCCACCCGGAACGTAAGGTCGTTCCCGATGATGATGCCCCACTCCTTTTGGCGATGGATGATTATGTCCATCTCTCCTTCCCACCCCTGGTACTTGACCCGGACCTGGGCGATGGGGACGGTGATGTCGAGGGAGTTATAGGGTTTGATCGTACACGTACGTCCTGACAAAAGTTGGGGCCTTTCTACGCGGTCCCGGGGCAGAGCCGTTACATCTGCCCCAGTGTCCCTATACCCCATCGGGGAAACATTGTTGATATAGATGGACTCACAGAATTGTTTGCGGCTCCATCTCAGCTGGTCCGGGGAGGCGATGCGATACAGCGATGCACGGGGTCCGGGACGGTAGGAATCCCACTCTTGGAGATCCTCCTCGGCGCTGCGATCCTCGGGGATGCTTGCATGGAGGGAGAGGACCGACCGTCGATCGTCGTCGCTGTCATCATCCTGAGCGGCTGCAGCACCCGTGACGCATCCTATTTTCCCCGGCGAGGGACGGGCATCCCGGTTCTTGGGCTGGAGCTTGGGACAACCCCGCCGCAGGTGTCCCATCTCATTACAGTGGAAGCACGCCCCAGACCGAGGGTTTTGGTTCCCCTTGGTCCGAGGGGCCTCCTCGCGCCGTCGGGGCAGGCTCTTCTCCGGCTCCGATTTCTTCTCGGCCACGGCCGCGGAACCTCCCTTGGTGGATGGGGCTGTCCGGTATAGCCCCATCTCGTCGGCCATGATCCCCGCCGCCTCACAGGTACGGGGCTTCTGATCCCTCATGACAGCGGCCAGCTCCTTCGGGATGGTGGTGAAGAACTGCTCCATGGCGATCAGCTCGACAACTTCCTTCAGGGTGGAGGCCCGGGAAGCCTCCACCCAGGACTCGCAGATGTGCATCACCTGGGCTGCCCATGCCACATGGGTGGTCCCGGGGGAAGGTCTACCCTCTCGAAATCTCCGCCGGCAATGTTCGGCGGTGAGGGCGAAGTGTTGCCTGGCCGCTGCCTTGAACGCGTCATAGCTCGCCGGGGTCTTCCGCAGATGCGCCCCGAGGAGGTCGGCCAGGTCCCCACTGACCTGGGTTCGCAGGGCGGACAACCGCAAGTTGTCGGGGACCTGCTGCTCCTGGCATGCCGTTTCGAAAATGGAGAAGAACATCAGGACATCCTGCCCTGGCTTGTAGTAGGGGAACGTCTTGCGGTCCCACGACGGAGGGGGAGGAGCGGAGGGGACAGTCAGGGGAGTTTTCCCCGCCTCGAGCTGCAGTTTGGCCAACTCCATCTGCATCCGGATCATTTCGCACTCGTGGGCCATCCTCTCCCGCTCGTGTGCCATCCATTCCGAGGGAAGCTCCAGAGGCTCCAGAGGCTCCAGACGAGTGGGTCCTCGGTCACCACATCCTCTCTCCCACCTGTCGGAACTGGGTTAGGGCAGCCCCTGGGTCGGGGACCCTGGGCCAGACTCGCCAGCAGCTCCGTCTGCCGGATCAGCGCCGCCAACCCCAGGGTGATGGGGGTTGCGGGCAGGGACCGCCGTGGCTCGGCTCCCCCAGTCGCTCCGTCAGGCTCTGGGTCGCTCATGGTGATCCTTAGGCTCTTGCTACTTTGGGTCTGGGAGATACTCTGGGCTAATAAGTTATCCCACTTCTGCCACCAAGTGGAAGACCGACAACCTGGTCTTCTGCGCGGGTTCAATGCTAAGGGGGTAGCGAGTCTTGGGGCGGGCCTTCTCCGAGGTCCCCAGCGCCTCACCCTTAGCCCAGAACAAAGGGATAACTTATAGCCACAAAAGTATCTTTTAGAAAACAAGTTTATTTACAAAATTACCTTCACAAACCCAGACCCACGCCAGCAATACAGCTTATCAGTACGGTACAAAGTAGCAAGCAAGAAGTCTCAAGGTCACCGTGATTTCAGGGCTCTCAGCTAGTTAGTTCAGCTCGGGTCCCGGCAGAGGCCCGGTCAACCGCATGCGGCTAGCTGGGTTCCCGGCGGAGGCCCGGTCTATCCAAGCGGCTAGCTGGGTTCCCGGCGGAGGCCTGGTCTACCCAAGCGGCTTTTGAGTGATTTCAGCTTGGTTTCCCGGGGGTCCGGTCAACCCAAGCGGCCAGTGATTCCAGCTAGCTGGAGCGCGCCGGGTGCTGCTACCCGGGGTTGCCGATCCTTCGTTCCCTTACCCCAGGCATGGCAAGATTGCAGATCAGGTTCCCTTGCGCAGGGTGTTTTATACCTTGGTGTTTCAGGTAGCCCCTCCCTCCGTGATCAGGTGGGTTGACACCCTCCCCCCGTGGGATGGGGTCCCTTTGAAGCCACTTGCTTAATGGTCCCATCCTATGGTGTTGAGTGGCCATTTCCTAGGGGTGCCGAAGTGTCTGCTCTGGAGAGGTATTCAAGTCTTATGTAGATGGGGCTGATATGCGAGAGCATTGACAAACCTGGTGATGCTTCCTGCCTTCCCCCCTGGGGTGATTCTATACAGATGTTGTTTGTCCCCTTTGGCATCTGTGGAGACTGGTTGTCTCTCCCCCCCCCCCCGGGTCTCCTTCTCCCCTCCTTGGTGAGTGTGTGTGTGTCAGGCAGGGGGCTTAGGTTGGCTTTCTCCACAATCTTGTTTACAGGTGAGGAGGTGTGTGTGTGTGTGGTGCAGGAAACATGCTTTTTCTCCACAATTTATAATTCTAATTTGCAGCCCATCACAACTCATAGGGCGGGTTTCGCATGACACCCTAAGCCCCTTGGGAATTTAAGCCACACACTGTGGCTTAAATTCCCCCCTAATGATTGGTGCCTCCAATTGGCACTTTTCGGCAGCTGTCAGAGGCTCCCCTCATCCCTTCCTGTTGTTCCGCAGTGCCACCAATCAGCTGAGCGGTGGTGCTGCTGGGCAACAAGGAGGGGGGCATGAGCCATCTCCCACTGGGCTTGGAAGAGCAGCATGAGGCAGCTCATTCCTTCCCCGTGCCCAGTGGTGCTGCCGCTCGGGTCAGTGGCTGCTCTGCCGGGCAACAGAGAAGGGGCATCGGCCGCCTCATTCTCATTCCCCCTGCGCCCTTCCCCCCTCTCCCTGCCTGTCATTGCTGGGGGGAACGGGCGGAAACGACCCGCTCAGCTTGGCTTACTTGGGAGGAAGACTAGCTGAACGGGTTGTTCTAAATAAGGGCTGCAGCCGCTGCCAAAAGCAGCTGCAATTACCAATGACCCACTCAGCTAGGTTTACTCCCAGGTAAGCCAAACTGAGGAGGTTATTCCCGCTCATTCCCCCCCCGCCCCCACTCTCCTGGCAGGAGGAAGCAGGGCAGGGGAATGAGCTGTAAGGCCTCCCCCACCCTGACTAGTAAGAAGGCCTCTTGCTCGTTGGGCTGGGGGAGCTGATTCTGCTTGCTGGCACCACACATGGCGCTGAGAGAGAGAATCACCTCACCCCATTCCCCCTGGCGAGAGGCTTGCCAGGGGGAATGGGTGAAGCGATTCTCCCTGTCGGTGCCGTGTGCAGCACTGGCAAGCAGAGTTGCTTCCCCCCCCCCCCCGGCTCAGCCCTCTGCCTTCGTTTGGTGTGGCGCCTGCGGGCACCGCACCAAGTGAGAGCAGGAGGGGGTGAGCCGGGGTCTGTCGTGCATCCATGCCTCCTCCTTCCCAAGCCCTGCTTGGGGAAGAGGAGGTGCATGGTGGCGGCGGCGGCGGCAGCGGCAGTGTCTGCCACGCGCCTCCTTCCCAAGCCCCACTGAGGGCTTGAGGAGGGAGCGTGTGGCAGACACTGGCTCACCCCCTCGCTCTGTGCGAAGCCTGTGGGTGCCACACCGAGCAAGGGTGGGGGAGGGCACTTCTCTTTGTCATCACTGCACCCAGCAATGACAGAGAAACCCCCTCCGTGTGTGTGCGGTGGCGAGAGAGTGGACACTTGGGCACTTTCTCGGCAGCTGTCATTGGCGCTCGCAGGGGAGCCACTTGGCCAGAGCAGCGTGGGGATTGTGCCGCTCTTGCCAAGCGGCTTGCTTGTTGTAGGGCTTGCCCCCCCATGGGTCATGTTGTCTGGCTTCAGACAACACAGCAAGCCACGGAGGGTTAAGCAAACCCTACAAGAAGCCATTACTTCTTGGGGTTGGCTTCGCAGCCACCCTGATGCCACTTCGGGGGGGGGGGGCTGGGTTCAAAGAACACACTTAGCCACCATGGCTTTGAAGCCATGGTAGCTTAGCGTGTCGTGTGAACACAGTTATGGTTAGGCTATATGGAGGTAATATTTAACCATGGTTAAGCATTATGTCTGCACCAGCCCTGGAAGAGGGGCTCTCAGATTTCTTTTGTTAGTGAGCCTCCTTTAGATGATCAAAGAATGAAAGCAAGGAAGAGAAGCTCAGCTGGCAGTGCTCCCTTTCATTCCAGGTCTATGGAGGCCAATATTGTGTAATTGATAAAGGACAGAATTTGGACTGAAAGATACCTGAGTTTAAATCCCTGCTTGATAATGAAGCTGACTGGGTAGCCTTGAACAAGTTATTCTGTTTCTCTCAGCTTAACTTTCTTTGAAGGGTTGTTCTGAGGATAAAGTGAGATAACGTGTGCTGCCTTAAGTTCATTGTAGGAAGGGCAGGATACAGAAGAAAAGTACATTAAAATAAATTCAAACAACAAACCAAATTAACAGTCAAAGCTATCATTAATGAAATCAATGAATGAAATTTAAGACCTCAGAGCAGAGACCCCAGTGAACAGAAAATAAAAGCCATTCAGTGCCAAATGAAACAAAAATGTCTTCATTGCCCACCTAAAATGTAGCAAAGATGGAGCCAATCTCACCTCTCTAGGGAGGGACTTCCACAGTTGGGGTGCTGCCACAGAGAAGGCTCTGTCCTGTGTTCCCACCAACCCAGCCTTTTCTGGTAGTTGGATGCCCAAAATTGCATCCCCACCCACTGCTTTTCATGTGATTGGGGCAGATCCACATTTAAGACCTGGGTATGCTGCTGTCATGTGTAACTTGGCCCCTTACCCTGAGCCAAATGCTGGTGACTGCTATTGCAGACAATGTCCTATACTGGCCCACACTGACTGTTTTAGGGATTGTAACAAATAACAATAACTGCTGAAGATAAACCTTTCAAAAAGGTAATGTTTGGCTAGCACACCATCCAATTACTGCTCTGAACAAGAGAATCTCTTTACACAACACACCTTTACTTTAAAGCACACTTAACCTATTTCTGCCAGGGTGCTGGGAGATGTAATCGCTATGGATTTGTGCCAGGTTACCTTCAACAGCCATTGGTACTTTGGGGAATCAGATATATTTTTTAAAAAGTTCAGTAGCCCTGCACAACATACATACCTATCTAGATAGATACCACTTTAAGGGCTCAGTTCTTGAGTAAAGGCGCCAGTTTTTACTCTGTACTGAGCCCCCCATTCTCCCACCACCACCTTGCACCAGCCTGTTTGGGGATGAGAAAGCCGCCTCATATTTTACAATTTTCAACTCGGAGATTATATTGTTTCTAGCCCTTTTATGAGTTTATTGTACAGTGTTTTCAGCCAAAACCCGGGGGGGGGGGGAGGTGTTATATTAGCCCAGGCTGTCCTGAACCAGGAGTTTGGTCTGGACTTATTTTGCAATATTAAGAAGCGGGGAAATGATGTACTGTGGTGAGTTTGTTTTGTATTATATTACATGATTTGAGAATGCATTAATTCCCACAGGGTCCCCCAATCGCTAAGTGAGCTGGCTCGGTTCTGCTGCAGTCTGTATGCTACCAGTTACTATCGGCTATATATATATTCTTTTCTTTTCCTTTACCTCGTCATTTGGCAACCGGCTTTAGTGCCTCGAAAAAGCCAAGCCGGCTGCTTCTTAACTGCTTGGTCTGCATAGCCGCATCTGCTAGACAGTATGTGTAAGCAACAAATGTGTGGATCTCCAGCAGAATAGCGTGTGGTGGTGGTGGTGCTGCTGCAAAGCAAGGAGAAACAGGCTGGCTCCAGGCTTGCAGCGACTGAAAGCTGTTACCAGCCTTCAGATGGTATGTGCAGAGGGAGCTGACCGACCCTTGTCTGGGGCCCCGGCGATTTAAGCTCTCTCGGTTGCAACAACAACAACAAAAATCCCTCCCCGCATGAATGGGACACACCCATTGACGGCACCGGCACAAAGAGCTCAAGGACCGTGTGAGAGCCCGTAGAGGTGGTGCGCTCTGGAGCGGGGGAGGCGTAGCAGGGATGGGGAGCTTTGGAAATCACGAATGGCTGCTGCTGCTGCAGCTGCTGCAAAGGCAAGACGACTTAATTCCCTCCATCTGCCCATCGCTTCGCTAGCCCATTTTAATGGCGACTCTCTTTCTTTTCTCCTTCAGATCTCTCTTTCCCCCTCCCCTCCCCTCCCCTCCCCATCCCAAATATTTAATAAAAGAAGAAATGTAAATAATAATAATAAAGGCAGGAAAGATATTAAGGCCTCCCCCTCATCTGCTAATTATCATGAAGCCACCTACGGCATCTGTTTGTCACCTGGTTCTTGGTGCCCTTTGAAGCCCCTCTTGCTTCATGGTTGAGGGAGACTAACAAATGGCCAAGGAACAGGAGGAGGGGGGGGGAATGTTTTTTTAACTCTTTCTCTTGCTTTCTCTCTACCAGAGCACCGATATTGCCAGGGGCTTTGAAAGAGGATTGGAGCCGGAAAAGATCATCGGAGCCACAGACTCCTGCGGAGATTTGATGTTCCTAATGAAATGGTGAGTGTGCTTTTTCAAACATTAAAAAAAAAAAAAACCAAACCCGACCCTGCTATCTGTTCTTTATTTTTCCCTTTCTTTTCCTCTTCTGACTGTTCCTTCCGGAAACAGCCGGTAAATTAAAGAGTCTTGGGTGAGATGCCATGGTTAAATGGCCCATGGGCAGGCAGTTTGTTCCTTGGGCTTTGTTCTCCCTGGAGTGGGTGTTCAAGCCTCTGGCGTGGTCAGTGCAGTCTGCCCTGAGCTTTGTGTATTTCGCTGTGCAGGAACAGAAGAAGCCTGATCCGTGTCCCCCAAATGTACAGGGACTACAGGAAATCCTTCTGGAAAGGTTTTGACTTGCCTCTTGTTTTTGCTCCTGGGCTTATCTCAGCTGGAAGCCTCTCTGTGGGCAGAGAGAGAGCGAGAGATGCCTGTGCTGCATATGCAGCAGCTGCCCCTCCCCCACCAGGCGCAGAGACAAAGAGCTGTGAGCCTGGCTTATCTCCCTGGCAGAGGTTATAGCACAGCTGTGTTCTGTTTGCTCCCCAATCTCTCTCCCCTCCACCCCCCACCTTCCCCAGCCCCACCAGGTTTCCCTCCTGGGAGAGCAGGTCGTCCCCCTAGCAGTCCAGCAGAGAAAATCAGCTCTTGTCCTCTTTTTTTCCCTTTCCCTGAAGCTGGCTGCTGGGTTGAGATGGATGGTGCTGCTCCTTGCAAAGTAGAGTGGGGGAGGGGACCCAGCTGTGCGCAGCTCTTTGGAGAAGGGGTTGGAGAGGGGACAAAAAAAACAAAAATGCAGGGACAGGAAGAAGACTTGGTGACCTCCCACCATCCTGGTTCATTTACTGTGTGGCCAAATGCCATGGGGTGGTAAATGAATAGCACTGGGGGCGGTGGATATTCTCCTCACAGAAGTATTCCTCCATACCCTGTAGTGATTATAATCCCTAACTGGAGAAGCTCATCTGTAGCATATCATGTATGTTGCAGTTGCTGTTCAGCAATGGTTGTGTATATGAGGCCCCAGTCTCATGGTAGCTTGGTCCTAAGCAATGCATCAAAGGGAGGCTTGGTGTGTGCAGTGATTGATCGCCTCTGAATATCCAGGCGGGTCATTTCCAGCTACCTTGCCTGAATTCTGAAGGGCAAGAAGTCTGTTTAGTGAGTCTAACGCTCTGCAGATTAGCATGATAATATTTTATACATTCTTTTGAATGTGCAAGGCTCGTTCTGGTCCTTACTCCCAATTCTCCGTCATCTTGTGAGATAGGTTGCTGCTATTGCTGTTTTACAAATGAGAGCTGAGGCTAAGGGACTGTGGCTTGTCCAAGGCTTTGATCTGAACCCAGGGCTTGTAGATCCACAACTAAATTATCCGTGGGGCCACACTCGCTCTCAGCCTGGTAAATTAACTAATTCAAAACAACCTCATATCATTCTAGATAGTGGTAGGAGTAATCCCTATTGTAAACTGTAGTGGTAGGAGTAATCCCTATTGTAAACTGTTGTAAAAACAGATTGTGAGGTTTAACTACACTAATTTTAATTAATCTAAACTGTGCATTAGATCACTTTTTAATCATACTTTTGCAACTGACATCACTCTGCTCATTAAAAAATAATGAAATAGCTCTCTGACTTGCTAACTATTTTATTGAATTAAGGCTGCAGTCCTGTACCCAGTTACTTGGGAGTAAGCCCTATGAAACTTAAAGGTTCTGTTCTGGGGATCTTTATGGGAAAGGCAGCAATTTGCAATTTAATAAATAACTTCTGCTCATTGTTGTAAGGCAAGGCCATCTTTAAATATATTTTTTCATAAGATGTAGAAATATGGAATACTCTGCTTAATTAAAAACAGCAAGGTCAGAGCCCAGCACTATTATAGGATCTTGGTTTAAAAAGATGTATTTCCACTGATTTCCAGTTAGCACCATTACTAATGATGATGAAAGCCTTTACTTTCCAGAGTGTAAGTGTCTGCTAATGTTGGGAACAAACTTAGAAGGGAAAGCCATCTTTAAATGTATTTTATCAGATTTGGTGCAGGATGGAGCCATCACGGTTGTGAATTCTCCACAATGGCAGACTGTTGAAGAGCTCTGGTCCCAGAGCATTTGCTTGTCATACCGTCTCATTAGTTGTGTGTGTGTGGGGGGGGTGGATGGATAGATGGATGGAGGTTAATATGTGATGAAATCTTTGGGTGATTGATGCATTGCACCAATTAATTGATTAAAGCTTGCATCCCTGGGTTGCCCGTACTGGTGGTAATTGTAGGCTATAGTGTCTGGTAGTAAGTGCTGTTGGGTAAGTAGCTAGGTCAGTGGACTGTCTCTCTGTGTGAAACTGAAATCCAGACAAAGCCAATGAGGGGACTGAGGCTTTGTCTACATTAGGAGTTTACCTGATTTTGCCAGCTTTTCTAATGGCTTTACTGGAGGGGCAAGAATTGCTGTAGGTACCCCCTGGAAGTTCTTAAGCTTAAAACAAGGCATTGAAAATGTGTGCAGATGGACATCCAGGATAACCCACATCTCAGTCCTCCTGATTTTAGTATATTGGCTAACCTGGTTTGTCCTCCAGCATTCCATTACCTTGCCGCCCCCTTCTTTGCCTATCCCAGTTTTAGTAAGCTTATACTTTATCTAGTTTGTTGAGTTTGCTTTATGTTTGTGCAGTTGTGCATTTCTCTGTAATTTCTTCATCAGTCGTTTGCATTTGCAGTTCCCCTTGAGATTTTAAAGTAGAAAATATGTTTTCACACACGCAGACACACACACACACACACACACTTTCTCTGTGTCTCTCTGTCTCTCCTCTAAAGAAAGAAAATAACTAACAAAGTCTGGGGGATAGCTTTTTGGGGTACTGCATTGTAAACCCAAGATTTGCTTACACTGCCTCAACAGTTTTTAAAAATAGGTCGATTACAAATGTCCAATCCCTGTGAACGCAGTGAACTGCTCTGCTGTTGACATACTGTAGTGTGGACAAGTGCAGGAGCCAAACCCTATGTTGCCAGGAAACCTGGGCCCATTTCTGCACTTAGCCCCTATCATGTGAGCTGGGGAAGGGGGAAAAGTACAACACCCCCTCCCCCCCTACAATCTTGTCTGAAACTAGGGCTTCCATTCAGTTAAAGAAACCGTTGTTGATTAATTATATGACATTTAGTTGATTGATTCCATTTGCTTATGGGTAAAAAATGGTTTTTTAGATGATTCATAGATCATAGAGTTGGAAGGAGCCTACAAGGCTATCGAGTCCAACCCCCTGCTCAATGCAGGGAACTAGAGGAGGGGTCTCCCATCCAAGTAATCACCAGGCCTGACCCTGCTTAGCTTTCCACGCTCAGACAAGCTGAGCCAGCATATGTGCATGCTTGTCTATGTAGGAGGCATCACCTTGGAAGAGGCATTCCCTTCTATGTATGAGAAAAAGAAGAATGCCTCTTTTAAGGTAACACTTGCCATCTGCAGTTTTTGTAAGTACCGGTATTTGTATTAAAAATGTGTAAGAAAGAATCTACTGCTTGATTAATGAGAGACACACTTTTAGTTGATGGGCAGCACGATCCAGTGTGGCTGCCTGTAACCATCTGAACGCAGAGGATTACGGGCATCCTATGGAGGGCGGGAGGAGTGCAGAGGCAAGGATTGCCTCTGCACTTCTGTCACCCTCCAAAATACTTAGATGGCCGATTCTGGCTGTCTAAATGTTTTCCCCGGGCTTGTGTGGAGAGGAGACTGAGGCACCACCAGGATTCCATATAGCATGGCGGTGCCTCGCTTCTCCCCTCTCCGCCCCCAAAATGCTATTTCCTAGGTTGCTCTTGCACCTTGGAGTGGAACCATGCTGGCTGCGAGGGCAGAGGGAGGGCATTTCAAAGCCGGAGTCCCAGCTCTGACCATGAGCGCTTTTCTGAGGTCGGAGCTGGGACTCCCAACTTTTCCTATGGCTGTTTAAACAGCGTCTAGCAGTCATAGGATTACGCCCTAAAAGATTTTAAAAATTGTTTGTTCAAATTGGTTCACTGACTAAATGTTGCAGTCCTACCTGAAAACACACAGTTCCTGAAAAGATTGAAGGGGAGGCACCTCTCTGTGCTTCCCTTTCTCCTTTTTGCAGTCCAACTTTAATCCTACAGTCCATTTCAGCTGCAGAGAAAAGGGCATGTGTGCACTTCATTAATCAGAGCAGAAAAGGGAGAGATGAGGTTCCTTTTTGAGCATGAATAGCAGTTAAAATGCCAGTGATATTCCAATAGTTTCAGGTTTAACAACTGGAAGCACCCAGGCTAAGTCAGGTCACCTGAGGGATGCCAACCTGGCCCTCGAGTTACCACTATAGAGGACAAAGGGCAACCATGGCAAAAGAAAATGCTGGCTGGCATCTCTCACTCCCTCCTCGAAGGGGCCCTCCAAGAAAACCAAATGGCTGAGCAGAGCACTAGCATCTTCACTTTAAAAAATATGTGCCAAGGCGATGTACAATAGATATACACTAAAAATACATACAACCAATGGGGTTCAAAACTTGCAGTAGTTGCCTTCCTTCTTGGTCCCGGGGGGGCTAATGGACAGCTTAAGTATATGTTCTTGCCTCCTCTGATCATGCTGCTTTCCTCAGTCAACTTACGTGAGCCTCGACTGTTGTTTCTCTTCAGCTTCCAACCCATCAGGTGGAATGTCTCTGCTTGATCAACTAGTGACCAGTCCTCCTTTTGTTGTTCTTGCTTACCTCTTCAGGAAAGACACGGATGAGGCCGACCTGGTTCTAGCTAAAGAAGCCAACGTGAAGTGTCCTCAAATTGTGATAGCGTTTTATGAAGAGAGACTGACCTGGCATGCGTACCCAGAAGACGCCGAAAACAAAGAGCGGGAAGCAGTGAAAAGCTAAAGTGGCCAGGGTCCTCCATCCGTCCATAGTTGTACATATCCGCCCTTTCTTCCCCTCCACCCAAATGCATCCATGAAAATGTGCTTATTACTGTGCTCGACAGGAGAAACGTTGATATTGGTTGGTTTAGTCATAACATAAATGGTGTGGGTCGTGTTCAGTTTCACTCCAAGAGATTGACATGCTGTGTGTGTTCCTCTCTCCCCTCATCTCAGAATCCCCAAAATGGTTCTCATTTTGAAAGCCTTCTCAGAGCCTCCAGGCCTTTCCTTCCTGGCCTGGCAGCTCCGTTCTGCATCTTCTGCTTCATCATGTTGTGTGTGGAGAGTTGTTGTGTCTCATTGCTCTCGAGGGCTGTTGTAAAGTGATGGAAGCTGCCTGCATTCTGGGCTCAGCACATCAGGCTCAGCACATGCTTTGTATTCTGAGATTGCCCAAATAGCAGTCAAGCCAGTACTACATAGGGGCTCTTTCTAGTTGTTTTAAGAATGGCTGGCATTGTGCTGGGATTGGATTCCAGGATGCTGGATAGTAGTTCTCATCCTGGTTCCCAGTGCCAACTTCACTTGTATCAGCCCCACTCATTCCTACGCAATGGTCTTCTTTTCTAGTGGCAGGGCAGGAACAGGTAAATCTGAGAAGGGGACCAGCAGAGACTAATTAGCTGGCAAAAACAGCTCCTCCCCTCTTCCAACCTGTTCTTTCATGCAATCAAATCTAGTATCCTTCCACCCTCTCCATTTTTATTTTTCTTACTTTGCATTGACAGTGTGTTACATAGATACTCAGCCCAGCCGAATTTTGTGCCATATTTGAGATCCTTCTCTGTCACTAGCTGTCCCTGCCCGCCCATGCCAAAAATGTTGCTTCCAAAATTTGGTTCATTTCCAGGCTGTATCACCATTTGGGTGACTCCCTGAGGTACTTCTTTGCACGCAGCAGGTTTCCCCAGCATAATAACATCTGTTTGAAAGAGACCTTTCATTCTGGGATCTGGGCCTATTCTTGTTTCCATGAGAAGCCATCTACTCCAAGTCATTTGAAAGAAAAACAACTACCTGAACATACTTTGCTTGCAAGTACCTGGCTGCGTCTGGTTAAACATAGCACACCAATGTAGAAACAGCTCGGAAGATGCAAGGGCTGTTCTCGAGTGGTATTTTTATTTTCTTTGGCGGGCACCTGAAACGTATACCATTTCCCTGCCCCAGCAGAGTGGCAGTTGAATGATTCCATGTTTAGGGTGTTGGGGCTGTTATAGGTAGTCATTTCAGCAGTTACTTTCCCTCTTGATGAGGGGCTGGAGGATCAAGTCACAGAAAGCCAGTAGTGGAATTCCCCTTGATAGTGCCCCTTTCCCCATGACAATTGCCCATGCATGCTTCTTTCACATGGAATGTCTGTGTTGTGTAGTATAGTTGGGACTTGAGGGCCCTTCAGAATTTGACACTCGCTAACATTTTCATCTTCACTCTTCCCCCCTTGCAGACAGCCTGTGCTGCAACTCTTGACAATAAAAGGCAAAGCTGACGGTATTTACACTGATTGGTGGTACTGGCCTCTCACCAGCCGAGTTTTTGGGTGCCTGAGGGCCATTAAGGGTCATGCATGCTGGTAATAGACTTGATGGGAGCCCGCGAAAGGATAAATTTTGAAGTGAGCCAGGCTTCTTTTACTGTAAAATTGGAATGTCACTAGTCCTTGCATTTCCCTCACATTTCCTTTCAGGGTCTGGGGCTCTTTTGCCCCAGCCCACCCCTCACGCCCACTCTGCTCTCCCAGCCATATTCTTCTTGCTTTTTTATAGGGTAGGAGGGTGAGGGATATTCCCATCAGTGCTTGATAGCAAATCCCTGTTTGGTGCTACTGCTCACTTCAGTTTTGCATTGTGAACTTTCACTTTCTCTATTTTCCCACAGCAGACAATCGAGGGATGGTTCTCCATCCTTCCTTTCTTTGCCTCTGTTGTTCTAAGCCCTGTCACTCTGTCAGGAATCGCTACTTGGGTGTGGTTTGGGTGTGGTGTGGTAAGATGAGTCTGTTCTACCACTAGTGACTCCTATGTCACCAGTGGACTTTCTCATTTCCAGCACAGTTAACTTTTGTTAAATGCCCAGCGCAAGAGTCACTTTTTCAGAATTCCTCCAGTTCAATTGCAGGATGTAGTCATGACAACCATATTGGGACAAAAAGCCATTTATAAAAGGGAAGAGTAGTTCTGTTTGGACAGGTCCCTAATATGATTTTTGGCACTAGTTTGGGAAACCTGTATTACATCCCCTTTCGGAGGTTGCCTGACCCCAAGACTGGTGCAACCCCTGCGGTTTTGCTAAGCAAACTTTGCCGCTTGCTGTGACTGAATAGGCCAGCTTCTACTGCAGCCTTCCCCAGCCTGGTGCCCTCCAGATGTGTTGGACTCCAATTCCCAGTATGCTGGGAGTTTGAGTTCCAACACATCTGGAGGGCACCAGGTTGGGAAGGCTGTTCTATTGTCTGCTTCCCTAATGCCCAAGGAAAGTACGCCAATACCTGTTGGTGCTTGTGGGGTTGGTGAGCTAAATTTCGTTGGTGACAGCTTGGGCATTTTCTCTGCCTTCTTATTTGATTAAAGGGGTTCTGCAGGAGGGAATGAGTTGATGAGAAAGGGCATAAGCAGGTAGATACGTGTTTTAATGTTTCTGTTCTGGAGTCCTTACTTGGCATGGATAGTCATCTGTGAAAGTGCTGAACTCAAGAGATAGATGAAGGTCCTTACTTATCTCATAGAGGTATGTGAAGAATAGACCTGTAGCTCTGCACTATGGGTTCCCATTTGAGAGGTGCCATATGCAAACAGAACTAAGGCATAGATGTTTGTCCTCACTTGCCTGGCATTGGATGTCGCACACATTGTCTGCATTCAGTTGGTGACTAGCCTACAGCTCTTGAGTTCCTCTGAGCTTTTCTTAACTCTTGACAGCATTAACCTGCATTAGCCTTTCTGTGTGTTAGCATCTTTTCACCACCCCTCTCCCTCCCCCACATGCTGAGCTGGGAGAGTGTAGCATCTGCTAAACAGGATTTGTGAGGAAAGATGGATTTAATAGTCTGTTTGCATTTGGCCTGTACCACTTATGCACTGTGAATGAATAATCAGTTTGAGGGTTCTTTGAGAGGAGAGGACTCTCAGGTCCTGCATTTTGCATGTCGCTACCTTAAAAGAAAAAAGGAAAAAAAAACACCTTCCCCCTTTGTTCCCTATACTTGCCCACACTGAAAGCTAGCTCTCGCTTGCTCACTCCCTGCCTCCCTTTCTCTAGTTATAGCTGTTGGAGAGGGCCAGTCACTTTGCATTGTATTCTTACTGTGAAAGATGGAAAGAGCAAGTGGGTTAAGATCATAGGGACTTCTTAATTTTGTATTATTATTAGCCATCTGTTTGAATTGAAGCAGCATGGGGGTGGGTGGGGGGGGAGGCCCTGGATGCTCCACAAATTTTATTTGTGTGCCTGAAGGGGTTTAATTTATTAGGCTCACCCACTCAGGTGGGGGTTATGACTCATCATAGCTCCTGGGAGAAAAAGAATTAGGTGTTTGTAGCCCTCTGCTACTTAACGAGAGGGATGGGGGGGATGGGATGTGGAATTGGAACCAGGAAACATCCTGTGTAAAAATCTGGGAAGGCAGCTTCTAGAACTGTCTGCCCTTGATCGGCCGTGGAGCTACCTCCCCTCCCCTCCAGAGGCAGCAGAGTCCTTGTCTTGCTGTCCTCTCCCCTTGGGGCGGTAGATGGCCCTGTGCTGGCCCTTCCCTGGTTTTTAGAACAGCCTACTGCATTTCGTTGCTTGCCGTGAGTTATATCTGCATTGTCTGGAACTAGGGGAAGTGGACAAAGAAGTCAAGAGGAAGCTTCTGCAGCCTGTAGCAAGATCCCCCATCTGAGTGCACCATGGGGCGGAGACTTCACATGATTTGCAGTCTGGAAGCCTCTTTCCTGCGCCGCAGTTCTGCAGAACAATGTCTAAACTAGGCTGAGAATTTCCCCATTGTTACCAGCTCCTTGAGCTTCCCAGCCCACGCCTCGAGAGCAGCAAGCGGTGCCTCACATGGGCCAAGAGTCAAGTTGATTTCTGGAGGGTGCAGGGCTAAACAATAGGCATTTCCCTTCGTGAGTATTGTTGAGGAACTAACTCCTGAGACCCTCTATTTAAAAAGCACTGCAGTCCCACCATCTCATCAAACAGTGCTTCTCGCACTTCTCCTCTTGTTACTGTAAAGCGCGTAGGAGTGGAAACAACAGAGCTGGGAGCACTGAATGCACATCTTCTCTTACATACACATGCAGACACACACTGCAGCCGAAACACTTTTTTGTTTTGTTTTTGCAAGCTGCTGCTAATAGCGGTTTCTATCTTGAACTAAAAAGAAAGATTCCCCCCCCCTGGTGATTATAAGCAGTTGTGTATCGGGCTAAAAAGCAACAGGCAAAGGCATCTGTTTGGAAATTACCATAGTAGGCATTTGATAATGCAGTTGTCCACGGAAATGATACGTAATTTTACATCCGCCCCTAGTGAAACACGTTGGCATCTCCCTTCCTCTGCAAATATTTGTGCTATGATTTCTCAGAGGTGTGACTTCTTAAAAGATCTGCTGTCATGTGCAGTCCATTTCCCCCTTGTGAGTGCATGCATGTGAGTGATACTGTTTCAGGTGGGGAAAGTACCAGTAGTTAAAATAACTAGGATGCAGGGCTGGTGCTACCATTAGGCCAACTAGGCAGCTGCCTAGGGCGCAGGGCTAAAGGGGGCACCAGAAATGCCTTGAAAAAAAATACAGTGCTTTCAAGTGGGAAGGGGGGGCGCTAAATATCTGATCTTGCCTAGGGCACCAAACTGCCTTGCACCGGTCCTGCTAGGATGTTATCCTGCCCTCCCTCCCTCTTTTTTTGGGGTGTGTGTGCTCCATTAGTCTGAAGTAGCACACAAAACCCTCTCAGTTGGACAAGTTATACATAAGTTGGGAGGTGCTCCTTGCCAAGCTAAAGGCACCAACAAAATAGGTCAGCTGGACGCATGAAAGGGTTGCTCAACCTGCTACGGTAGAGAAACTGAAAATCTCTCTCAGCCTTCTCAATAGGCGGAAATGTAGGGAACTATCAGCCTTTAGCTAGTTTCACAATGTGAACTGATGCTGTGCTGCAACCTTGTTCAAAAGAGCTCTTTTTCTAAGAGCGAGATGTTCTTTTAACTATATCCAAAAAAGCAAAGCTCGATCCCTATGTACCAATGTACCAGAAAAGGGGAAATCTTATTTGTCGTCTTCTCAGTTTCTTCCCTTCAGCTGAAGATCCTGTATGTTTGGTGTGTTTCTTAGTGCAGTGGAACTAGCCAGCTGATTCAAAACATCCAGGATTTCTAAGCCATTCATGCTGCATTTAGGTGGCTTCTGAACTGATCCCACCTCCTCACTTTTGGCTCCTGGTCTCAGTGTTTCAATGGCAAAACAAAACAATTAGATGTTAGCTTTCTTTGGTGTCTTCTTATATTTGGAGGTTGTGGGGATGGGGTCTATGTGTGTGATGAGTGAGGAGGTTTGAATTCTCAGATCTGGGCTTTCACCATAGGTTTATAACTGTTTTGTGTTTAAATGCGTGTGGGTTTTTTTTTTTTTTAAATTGGATATTTTTTTTTAATGTCATGGTTTAAGTTCATGGTAAGACGTTCAATTTGCAGGTGCAGTCTTCTGACGCAGCCCATTCTTAGCATGCTGTCAAAAAATGAATTGTTTCCCTAGTCACCTAGGAGAATGGAATAGAATACAGAGAAAAGAATTAATTTTGTTTTAATTAAACTCATTAATTTTTTGATTAACAGTCTAATTTTTACCTGGGGTGGCATCTAAATCTCTTCTTGGCTGTACGGGCTGTAATGACACTCTTGTCTCCTCCCATCAGTGGGAGCAGTGGAAGAGGAGGAGGAGGAAGGGAGAAGCCAGCCGTGCATCCATCCAGCAGGAGCTGAATTTTCCCAGATCCCTTATGTTACAGCTGCCTTTGTTTGAAACATGACCTAGTGCATTAGATTTTGTCTGCAACTTTTGCCACTACTTTAATGTCAGCAGCCTCTTGCCTAACCCTATGGCAGGAATACTAGCCTTTGTTTGAGCTATTGTGATTTTTGTTCACTTTTTTTTTTTTAAAAAGAGGCCTTTTAAAAAGGTGTCAACTATTTTGAGCTAGATCCTGAACATAGGGAACTTACAGTGCCAGGTCTTAGATTCTCAATTCCAAGGGGAAAAAGGGCACAGTTCACTGGGAGTTTCCCTGTACAGGCTCCTTAGTAATGAATTTGAGCTGCCTGAGACAGACAGCGGAGATGTTACCTCACTTCATCACTTCAGAAGCCAACGCCCAGATTTCCTCTGAGAGCCAGCTCATGTGGCTGCTCTGCTTGTGGTTGAGTATTTTTGTTTGTTTGGCTGCTGCTGCTGCTGCTGCTTTTTTGCCCTGCCTGGATCCAACCATACTTGTGGCAGACAAGGTTGGCCAGATTGTTCACAACATGCTGAAGGCTCAGTTCCCCATGTGGCACTTTGAAAGGCTTGCAGATGCCATGTAAAGCGGCAGCTTTTGCTTGTGGCAAACGATTCGGCTGACCCGTGAACTCTTGGTCGGATCCAGGCTGGAAAAAACAAGCCCCAAACACATGCCAAGTGGTTGTGTGAAAGGACCCTGAAGGTTTGCTGCTAAGAAGCTGGTGCTGGGCAACGAAGTGAAACATATCGAGGTTCTGTATAATCAGTGTTAGAATTCTGATGAAATGTGGGGGGGAGGCTTTACTGGGGGTGAGGTCTCAACCCTACCCGCCCTGCCCTGCCCCCCCGCCCCCCGCCTGGTAGAATTCTGCCATCCACAGCAGATTGTCGATGACCTTTTGGCTGTGTATGTGTGTATGTCTGTGTTAGCCCCCGCCCCTTTTGGTGACATTTTAGCCAAGCCCTTTGATTCCAAGCTAATGTATGTTACGCTGGTTTTTAAAGTGTGAAAATGATTTTTAAAATAATGAGCTATTTGTCGTACAATTTGACATGTTACAAACCTCTCTCTCCTCTGACCTGTATCCCTCATCCCCACTCTTTCATACTTCTTGTATTGGTTCTAATAAATGGTTACTTTTCAATATAGGCTGTTGTCCCTTTTTTTTCCCTTCTAAAAGCCCTCCCGATATCTGCTGTTGAATGTGGCTGCTGCATAGATCTAGAAGCTGTGCTAGAGAGAAACAGCAGTCGTGCTTCTGCTGGATTCCTCAACGGTGCTAGTTCAGTGTAACGTCGTCGGCCCAGTGGCCACCGTATTATCTACGCCAGTTTCTCTTCCCCTCTCTCTGTGAGGCTCTGCTGCTCCCCCACCCCCCGCCCCCCATGCAGTGTAGGCAGGACATCTGTGCTGACTGCTAATACACTAGTGCACAGTGGCAGCCATTTTAGACTCCCATAAAGATTATTTTCACCCTTTTCTTTCTTGGCAATCGGTGGGGGAGGGCGTAGCGGCAACACTAGTATAACCTACTCATTATCAGATCAGCCCACCAGTTGGTGCACGCCTGCGCTGGGGAGCCTCGGGTCTTTCCACCTTTCCCTGCAACAACTGCATTGGCCCTTTTTGCCGCTGCTCCGACCAGCCCGTGGGCCATGTCATCCAGGTGTGGAAACTTTGTTCTGAGGGTTTGTATTGAAGGCAAAAATAAACTGCGGGAAACCAGGGGAGTACTCCCCAGTAGCAGCTCTTGCATTCTTGGGAGGCATATAATGGCTGGTGACCCCAGCCATCCTGGGGTCTGTTTCTGAGTGCAGAATATAATAGAACATTGAGAGAGCGGAATGAAGTGTTGGGAATTGCCTTTTAAAGAGAGCGGCATTGAATGCATCTCCCTCCTTAGGTTGAGGGGAAAGAGGGGAAGAACTGCCTATTTGTGTCTGGACTGTTACCAATGAAGGGAAAAGGAGGAGAGCGGTAAAGACCCTCTATGGTCACAATTCGCACTGTTAAGCAGCAATGCTGATTTATTGAGACAGTTGACAAAGATTTCATATAAATGTCGCTGGGCGAGCCTTCCAGAAGACTTCCAGGCATAGAGACTCTCTTGGGGCCTTCTTGGACTCTCGGGAGTGTCTTCATTGTGCAAATACAGCATTCTAGTTATGTAACTTGCTATAACTGGGGAGTTATATGCTGGGGAGAATTGTGCCCCAGCAGCAGCAATTGACCAATATTCGGTTTAAAAACAAAACATTTCATAACATGTTTTAAGTAGGCTTGTGATTATTCTGTTATGAGGACATGGTAGGTATGTGTATTGCCAAGAGGCAACGGTTCTTTTTAGGAATCGGGATACAATGAGCACACTAATGGGTGAAGGAAAGATTTTATTAAGCAGGAACAGATTAACACAGCAGAAGATTGAAGCAGAACACTGCAATGCAATGATTTGCAGCGACCCAACTACAAAGCAAGAAAGCAATGCTTGCATCCTGACTGCCACTGGGAACCACTTCAGAATCAGTGGTAGACTTGACTCCAATAACAGCCTCTCTGCACAGCACCTTTCTGGATCAGCCTGCGTTGAGGTTCCCCCAGCCTAGGAGTGACTCACGAGACTCATATATACTATTATGCTCATAGTAAACCCCTTTCTGAAACTCTGCTCCACTGACTGAGAATGTTTGGCAGTAAACCAACATAGATATGACGATCTTGGTTACCCTCACAAGTGGGCAATCTTGAGGACTCGCCAAAGGCTTATCTACCAGCCTCTCAAGTCTGTATAGTCTCAAACAGACAATTGGCCCTGGGAACTAAGGGGGGAAAAAAGCTTAGGTAACCACTAAAGCAACAGGCCCAACCACTAGACATGAGAAGGAACAATTTGGGCACCACTAACTCCTCAAAATGACAATTGTCTCCTGCATTTCCACTACAGTATGTTGCTGTGAACCATCTCCTTTCTCTTTACTTGTTCCCAGATAGCCTAATGGCATATTCCAGAGCGATTCCATCCCTCAAAACATGAGGTTTTCCATAAATAGCTTCTTTCATAAGATGGCTGTTAGGACTCCTGCAAGCAGACTGACAGTGAGGAAAAGCACACCTGCTCTTGGTTGCAGGCCACCGTTGCAAAATTGGCAATGTGACCCTCAGTCAGACAAGTGTCCCCATTCCTAATATAATTCCTGAAGTGTTCGTCATCATCGTGACAACTGGAGTCTGTGCAGAGGGAGGGCATGGACACAGGGCAGAGTGTGGCTTAACCCGCTTTGAGATGCCTGTCAGTGTGGGCTAGGCCAGCCTTCCCCAACCTGCTGCCCTCCAGATGTTTTGCAATTCAGCTCCCATCATCCCCAGCCAGCATGGCTAGTGGTCAAGAATTCCAGGAGTTGTAGGCTAAAACATCTGGAGGGTCCCAGATTGGGGAAGCCTGGGTTAGGCCATCCACTGTCCTGGCTGGAGGCCGCTAAGCTCAACCCTGTCCCCAAATGCAACACATTACTTTTCCTCGTGAGAGGGAATGGTAACCATTCACTGATACAAGATAAAAGAAAAGCCTTGGGGATGCCAATGGGTGTATACTTGCTTTGCTTTCCCTAGTGACCGCAGTCATTAATGGTCAAATCTGCTGCTCTGCAGAGCCACAACGTGGGTTCTTTTTCTTTTGGTTACCACGGAGTGTGGCAAGATCTTGAGACAAGTGGGACCTGCAAAAAAATAAAATAAAATTGCCTTACATGGATAGGTATTAAAATGCCACAAACCATTAACATTTGGGGGGGGGGGGTTGTCTTGGAGATCCCTGCAAAAAAAAAAAAAAAAGGTGTGGAAGATGCTGACTCATTCCAACCTCCCAAGTAGGCTAGTAGGTGGTTACACACAGAGAAAAGTGTTTCTAACCTTCAGTTTTAATTACCTGCAGGAAGATGGACACAAAACAGCACTGAGCCAGCATTGATAGGCCTTTTGTCTGATCTGGGCGGACTCTTATGTCCATATTTATTTATTTTTATGTGGTGATGATGACCAAGGAATGGGATTACTGTACTTGTTTTGGCTGCTTCCACACTAGCTCTTTAGTTCAGAATTGCCATAATCTGTTCACTCAGTTTTAAGTGTAGAAACCAGATGACATCACTGCTGACTTGTGTTCCAGTGATGGCCAACATATCTGGAGGGGGCTAGGCTGCACTAGTGAGTAAACATTAAAGAAGGATCTTTGCCTGGGAGAATCATCATCAGTATCTGTACTCTGGTTTTCATGGTAAAACCATGCTCAAAGCAGCTTACAGCAACATCAGAAAACTGTACACAATAAAATATAACAACTGTGAAGGACTGCAACTGGTCCTTTATCTCAAGATGAGAGATCAAAGGCGCCAAACTGCCAGCCTTGGCTCTGCCATCTTGACACTGATTCTCTCAGGGCTTTGCCTTTAGTCTATATACACTGGATTTAGCACTGAACCACAGAGGGACCACACACACCATGGAGGGTAGAACCAGGAAAGATTATTTAAGGTGAACCGATTACAATAAAAGGTGAGAAATGAGGGAAGGGGGGAAAGGTGGGGACACACTTTGGTATACACAGGTAGAGCTACAAAACAACAAAACTAGTTCCTTTACTATATAAATATCCAGGCACTTACTCTTTGCCTGGGGGGTTGGTCTTCTTAGGGCTGCCTCAGCAAAAGCCCTACTCTGCACTCCTTTGCATTCAGACAACAACCAAACCCAGAAGCCACAGCTGATTGATTCCCCTCCCACCCCTCCTTTCAGTAGCCTGGCTGTCCTTGGCGATAAGGATGAATTTCATCTGGGCTAGGCAGGGGAGGGGTGGCTCCTAGGTGTGTGTGTGTGGGTGAATTCCTGACCATGACTAGAGTGCTTGGGGAACATTTGCATGCGAATACCTGGGAGACTCTGAGTCGGCACAGAGCCATCAAAGGAAACTGTACATTTGCAGGATATTCTGAGGCCCAGAGCCATCAGAGGAACTATGCACATTTGCATGAGGTTCCCCAGCCTCTGGCTGGGGTTACACTTGTTTACACATGTGTGGTGGAGGTTCTGCTTTTCTTCACAACAACATTTCAAGATAATTCCCTAACAATACTATTGCTAGATATTTATTATTAATCATCATCATCCTATTTTCAGACGATTATTGTTTCCCAAAGTGGCTCACATCAATGAAAAAGGAGAGAAACCCTGCACATCAGGCCAGGCTGATGTTCCTGCTTGGATAGCAGCTGGTAGCTCCCTTATCAGCTTGGCTTAAATGCTCGGTTCAATACACTGATAAAATCTATCTCCTTCTTTCGTTATTGGAAAGAGAATGGGGAGCCTGGTGCTGCTCTTTCTCTGTGTAGCAAGAGGAATGGTTCCTTGAGCTTTTCCTCTAGCATCACCTGGTGGCCGAAGTGGTACTCTGCAATGCAAAGACGCAAGTGGCCATATACCAGTGGCTGGTTCCATTGTTAGGCAAACAGCGGGTTGCACCCAAGCATTATGAAGGTGGGGCAGACGGTGTTCATAATGCAAAGGTAGATTTATTAAAAAGAAGGGACGTGACACATTTCAATCTGTATTTAGCTCTGTGTGATGATCCATTGTAGAAAATGAACACAAATATAAGAATCTCATACAGAGCAATAATGCAATATAAAACCTTACCACAAAATCCACCCAAAATTATTAAGACACTTTTGCAAAAATCTCCAAAACATATCTCAATAGTAAAAAAAAATAGATCATAACAAATAATTAAAAGGGGGGAAATGAATAATCATGTAAAATGTAAATTAAAATTTGACCAGATTCTACATATAACAACAAAATAATTGTAAATCCTATGAGTCAGCTTGGCTGGTGTGTTTGGGGCACCAGATACTGTATTTATTTTAAGCATTTATATACTGCCTATAACAATGTTTCTCAGGGCAGCTTACGATAAGAATCAAAACAAAAATTTAAAAATACACACAGTAAAACATATAGGGCACGTTTGCATGTCTTGCTAACCCACCCTGGCAATAAGCCACAGTGGGTTGGTTGTCCTGAGAACAACCCACAGTGCACCCGACAGATGGGCTGTTGGCCCCCTCCCTCCCCCTCCCCCCTCTGTCCTCCCACGAGTATCCCAGGGGACACTGTGGGAGGACCGAGTTGCCTCCCCTCTCCCCATCACTATTTCCAGCTGTCTTTGGCTTGCAGCAACTCCCCCTCCCCTTCCCCCCCAAGATCATGAAAGCTGGCTTGACAGCCAGCTTTCAAGATCTCCAATCTGACAGCCACCAACAGCCCCTTCAAAGTGCCCGAGGGCACCTTGGAATGCCTGTCTGTGGCTGTCAGAACCATTTTTTAATCAATTTGCACAAAAAAGCACTTTAAAAAATGTAGTCGCACGTGCACAACTGCAGGGTGCACAACTGCAGGGATTTGAAGCCTCGGCTTGAGCGATGTCCAGGGGGGTGCCTGCTCTGCCAGATTCCGAGGATTTAAAAATACTTAAAATCCAGGCGGTGCCTCAACCCCTCCTCCTCTCGAGGAGAGGAAAAACATCTAGATGTTTTTGAGGGTGAGGGGAGTGCGGCGGATATCCTGTCCGCCTCACTCCTCCCATCCTGGATAGGATGCCTGCAGTCCTCTGGGTTTGGAGGGTTGTGGGCACCTTCATAGGATTGTGCTGTAAAACATTTCTTTAAAAAATAAAAGTGCCTTTTTGTGCAATTTTTTTGGCCCCCTCCCAAATAAATAAAAAGGTTCGGACAGCCATGGACAGTCCCTCCAAGGTGCCACTCGGGCACTTTGAAGAGGCTGTTGGTGGCTGTCAAAATGGGGATCGTGGTGAAAGCCGGCTGTCACTTTCTCATCCTTATTGTTGTTTTACTGTTGATTTGTTTATAATAATAATAATAATAATAATAATAATAATAATAATAATAAATTTTATTTCTTACCTGCCTCTCCGTCTAGATCGAGGCGGGGAACAACAAAAATATAAAATACACAATACATACTATTAAAACATCTTAAAACATATTAAAAACATCATAAACAACATCATTAAAACATCATTAAAACATCATTAAAGTATCGTAAAAACATCTTAAAGGCAACCTAAAATTCCGCCGGATAGGCCTGCCGGAAGAGATCAGTCTTTATGGCTTTTTTAAATTCCAAAAGACTGGTGAGCTGACGAATCTCCTCCGGCAGGCCATTCCATAATCTGGGAGCAGCAGAAGAAAAGGTCCTCTGGGTAGTACCTGTCAGCCTAGTTTTGGCTGACTGAAGTAAATTCTTCCCAGAGGACCTGAGTGTGCGGGGTGGATTGTATGGGAGAAGGCGATCCCATAGGTAGCCTGGACCCAAACCATGTAGGGCTTTAAAGGTAATAACCAACACTTTATACTTCGCCCGGAAACTGATTGGCAGCCAGTGGAGTGCTTTTAAAACTGGTGTGATGTGAGCACCCCTAGGTGTACCAGTAACCAGTCTGGCGGCCTCAACCAGATAAGTTGAGTCTTATCTCCTCAACTATCTGTTAGCAGGGGGGGGGGGGATTCATACATTAGCTAACAAATTAACCTGCTGGTTATGAGACCTCGGGCCAAATGGTGATAGGGTGTGCCCAAGTAGATGCGCGGGGATAGGCTCACCTGCCTGATACATCATTGCCCACATCAAAACCACCCCTTTAAAAATAAATAAATCAATAAAAGAGGAGAAGAAGCAGTATGGCAATCTATGCTGTGGAGGTTGTGCTGCTCTTCCATTCCTTCCTGGAAAGTTGGATTTGGTGAGCAATCACAGAAGCAGCACAGGAGAACAGCGATTTGATGACGACATCGCAGAGGCGCCCCCCGTATGAAGTGAGTGAACAAAGTGCAACGACGCCAGCGTAACTGCCCGGCGTGGAAGCACCCAGCATGGTAGGGTCTAAGGGAGCCTAGTGTGGAAGCAGCCGATGTTCTGGGAATTACTGCCTTAAGGCTGCACCCCTATACGCCAGGGGTGGGGAACCTCAGGCCCAGGGACCCAATCTGGCCTGCCTGGGGTCCCAATCCAGAGGGCCATGACCCCTTCCCCCAGCCCTGACCGCTTCCCCCCCAAACACCTATTGTTTTGTGCAGTGTCTCTCTCCCCCCCTCCCATTCTAAAAGGCTGAAATGCTTCTCCTGAGGCTTAGTTGCTGGCAGAAAGAGCTAAATAGCAGCAAGCAATATAAGCTAATTACTTAGTTATAACTAGGGCAACAGAAAGAAATACAAATTTTCATCACTGTTTTATGCATTTTTTTAAAAAAAATAAAACTGTTATAAGGGGAAAATGCACATGCAAAAAAAAATTGTGGTACTCTGTGGTGCCCCCCTTCCTTTGGTGCCCTAAGCATGTGCTTGTATTGCTTAATGGTTAATCCAGGGCTGAGCAATGGGCTACGGCTGCAATCCTACGGAGATGTACTTGGGAGGAATTCCCCCTAACCTTGGGAATTATTCTTCCAAGGAAACAGGAACAGGTCTGGGCTGAAGTGCCGTATCTATATTTATATACTATGTCGGGTGGGCAGACTTCAGGTTTGTGGAATCTATTTCGTTTTTTACTAGACTGCTTTATTACGGTCAATGACCAGCAAATAAACATTATGTTATAAATATAATAAACAACAAGGCTGGAGCGATGTGGTAGAGACAGTTATCTACTGCACACTAAAGGAGCATTTGCAAATCTACAGGTGAGTTACCAGCGATCAGGGATCCTAACAACATCACTCTACAACTGGCCAGCAGAGCTGAACAAAGACTTCGATTAGTCCTCCTGTTTTACAGATGAGGGAAGGGTGCTTCCAGATGGAGGGGTCCTAGCACTAACCTCCTTTCGGTACCAGCCCTTCAGAGGCGTGCTTGGTGGTGACACGAGAGAGGGGCTTCTCGGTGGCCGCTCCCAGGCTGTGGAACTCCCTGCCAAGGAAGGCTAGGTTCGCTCCCTCCCTGCTGTCGTCCTGCTGGCAGGTAAAGACCTTTTTGTTCAAACAGGCCTTTCCTGTGTAAGCGGGTCTGTTGGGTTGGGTGCTGTTTTCATGCTGTTATTGCTGTGTCTCTAACTGTGTTTTAATGCATTTGTTTTATTATTTTAATCAAGTTCTATTTATCTATGACTGCACACTGCCTTGAGTGCCATTTTCTTTGTGGAAAGGTGGGGTACGAATCAAATCAAATCAATCAATCCCATTAGAAAGTATTCTGCCTTTTCTTCCTTAATAGATTTTCCACAGTAAGGGGGGGGAGAGAGATGGAAGAAGCAGTGGGGAGACCCAGGGCAGTCATCTGGATCTCCATACAATTCCATGAAAGAGGCAGGGTGATGGTGGGATAACAGACTCCCTGGAGACTGAAAGATAAGCAATTAACACCAGGGCAGCCAAGTTTTTGTTTTATCCCTTTGCTTTCCTTAAAGTCAGAAACCCTTGGAGATCCACTGCAAACCACCAGAAGAGATCTACCAGTAGATCACCATCTACATTCTGCCTGCCCTTAATGCACCTGGTGGCTGTGATGATTTTATTAATAAAAAAGGAATAGCAAGTTTTAATAAGTTTTAATTTTAAAAAAAGCATTCTCATTTTTAAATGATTCAAATCGTTTGGAAGCTAGGCGTATTTTACACCAGTTATACCATATTACAGAATATATTTCAAAAGAGAAAGTAGGAAACATAATTAGGATATAACAAACTCTTTTACTATCGGTAATATTTTATATCCTCAGTATTTATACGCTGTTAATCTACACCATAGATGTCTGGAATTTATTGCTACTTTATAGCACACGGAAACTTTATGAATTTCCCGTGCATATTTATTAATTGTCAGATATTAGTCAATTTGACGTGGCTTTGTCAACAGATTGGACTTGCTGCTCTCCAAATGCCCGCCAGGTGGCGCTTGTGTACGAAGGAAACCAGGGGATTCCCACGGTTGGGGTGTTGATGGGCTTTGCCCGTACGTTTTCCTTCTCCATTGAATAAGGCTGATGATCGTAAAGCTCTTTTCAGCCCACAGCCATTGTGAAGCTGCCAGTCAAACACTGTGCTGAGCTAATATTGCTGTTTCTGCAATACGTGAATGAAGTATTCATTCTAGAGTAGACATGGAAGTTAGCCAGAGAGATCATCCTATTGCCCTTACCCTGAAATGAGAAAACCTGAGCATAAAGCATTCCTAATAAATACGGTGTATTCATCTGCTTCTCTATGGGCTATGCTGAGCGACACACTCTCTGCAAGACTGTAGGGCAGCCTTCCCCAACCTGCAAGAGTGTTGGACTACAACTCCCATCACCCCCCAGCCAGCACAAAGCTATGTCGGCCTCAAAGCTAGCACTACCTCAAAGCCATGTCTAGGCTCTTTTAGCACCAAGCAGAATCAGAGAAATGTTGTCCCCCGGCTAATATTCTTGAATCTAGAATTTGCATTCTATGGATAGCCAAAAACCTGAATTTCAAACATTTCTATTGGGGCATCTGCTAAATTCAATGTGAACCTGAATTGATTATGGATTGTTTGAGACCTTGGTGCAGGTCAATGGCGTTACCAGCATGTGCCAGGTCTTGTAGGCCGTGGTAGGATTTGGGCCTTCCCTTGCCCAGTGACTTGTGGTACGAGAGTGGGTGGCTTGCACAAATCAAATCCCAGCTTCAATCTCCTGCCACACCTTGGGGGTTTTATTGTGCAAGCCGCACACTCTGCCAGTCAGCTGTGAGCTCTTTCATCCCACATCTGTCTCTGCCAATCTGCACCGCAGGTGGGAGCAATTGCAAGACTGCCGGTGGACTGCACGCTCTAAACATAAATCATGCTTTGATTCCCTCCCCCCCCAAGACACAGCTTTGTTTGACTTTCTGCTCGGCCAGATTTGTGCAAAAAAAAAAAAACCCCACCCCCAAGCTGTAACTGTGGGAAGCTGACACACCTTGAGTTCGGATCCAAAGGTGGCCATCCTAACACGAAAGGTAAGACAAAGCAACAAAGCTGGGAGGAAAAGGTGTATCAGGAAGAAGATTTTGACAGGCTCTTTTCCCAGAACCTCTTAGCCTTTTCCACTTCCATCTCTGGGCTCCATGCAAACTTTCACTCCTTCTTATCATCCCCTTTTCTTGCTGCTCTCACACTCCCGGTTGAATTATGGGTAACTCGCTGCACACGGCCTTGTAAAATATTATGAAGACATCTGTAGCACTGCCTGGGTTTATGATACGTGACCCTTGGTTGCTCGCTGTAAACGCACCGGCTGTGGTGGGGCGGCATCTGGGAGCTGTCAGTCGTGTGGCTTCAGGCGAATTCCTCAGGTGTTTCCCCATGGGCTGATTGATTTGGGAGAGGGAACAGGATGGAAACGGCTTTTCCCACCTTGGCCCCATGTCTGTCATCCACTTTGGTTTGTTGCTTCATTGGCGGTCCTAACAACGACCCAACATGAGTGGGAGAAGGTTGCCCTTCCAAGCAGCTGATTGCTGGCGTGCTAACACACTACACGCCAAAGGGCCAACAATTTTATTTCATTTCATTTATTTCATTTCTATACCGCCCCACAGCCGAAGCTCTCTGGGTGGTTCACAATAGTTTATACATAAAAACAACAATAAAAGCATACAAAATAGTTTAAAAGATTAAAAACCAAATTTAAAAACACAGTTTAAAATAACAATCCAAAAGCTAATAAAACGGAACCTACAGGTGACAACCCCCCCCCCGTGCTATTCCAAGCTCCTAACTATTAAATGCCTTGGCATAGAGGGAAGTCTTGACCTGGCGCCGAAAAGATAGTAAGGTTGGCGCCAGACAGGTCTCAGTGGGGAGCTTATTCCATAATTGGGGGCTACCACTGAGAAGGCCCTCCTCCTCGTTGCCACCAACCGAGCCTCTCTTGGAGGTGGCAATCGGAGGAGGGCCCCAGATGTTGAGCGTAGTGTCCGGGTAGATTGCGGTTGGGAGAGAGACGTTCCGCCAGGTATTGTGGTCCTAAGCCGTGTAGGGCTTTATAGGTTAGAACCAGCACCTTGAATTCGTCTCGGAAGCATATTGGCAGCCAGTGCAAACGGGCCAGAACTGGTGTAATGTGCTCAGACCTTCCGGTCCCCGCAATCAGCCTGGCTGCCGCATTTTGCACAAGCTGCAGCTTCCGAACAGTCTTCAAAGGCAGCCCCACGTAGAGTGCATTGCAGTAGTCTAGTTTAGAGATCACCAGAGTGTAGATTACTGAGACCAGGCTATCCCTGTCCAGATAGGGGTGTAGCTGGGCCACCAGCCGAAGCTGGTAGAAGGCACTCCTAGCCACTGAGGCCACTTGAGCCTCAAGTGACAAAGATGGCTCCAGGAGCACCCCCAAGCTACGAACCTTCTCCTTCAAGGGGAGTGCAACCCCATCCAGAACAGGTTGAACACCATTCATCCGGTCAAAGGAACCACCCACTAACAGCATCTCAGTCTTGTCTGGATTGAGCCTCAGTTTGTTAGCCCTCATCCAGTCCATTGTCCCAGCCAGGCACCGGTTCAGCACATCCACAGCCTCACCTGCTGAAGATGAAAAGGAGAAATAGAGCTGCGTGTCATCAGCGTACTGATGGCAACACACTCCAAAACTCCGGATGACCCCACTCAGTGGTTTCATGTAGATATTAAATAGCATGGGGGATAAGACCGACCCCTATGGAACCTCGTACTGGAGAGTCTATGGGGCCGAGCAACATTCCCCAAGCACCACCCTCTGGAGCCGGCCATCCAAGCAGGAGCAGAACCACTGCAATGCAGTGCCCCCCACCCCCAACTCAGACAGCCGCTCCAGAAGGATACCATGGTCGATGGTATCAAAAGCCGCCGAGAGATCCAGGAGTATGAACAGGGTCACACTCCCCCTGTCTCTCTCCCAACATAGGTCATCATACAGGGCGACCAAAGCTGTTTCTGTGCCACCTGAACCCGGACTGAAATGGATCCAGATAATCTACATGATAATTGCATTTAAACGTGATGGTGGCGCATGCACGGAACATTTATAAGGGTAAGTGCTTTCCCTGTGGCCCGTATAAACTCAAGGCTCAGTGGGAACCAACTGCAGAACTCGTTTCCCATGCACTGGAGGAAATAATAAAGAAGACCTCTAAACATGTACAGGGTGCCTTTCCTCTAATGCAGCCAGCAGGGAGAGGCCACGGCTCAGTTATAACGCACACGCTTTGCGTACAGAAGGTTCTAGTGCCAAATCCCTAGCATCTGCAGCTAAAACTGCAGGGCCTTTACTGTAATTGCCCCGCTCAATAAGGTTTGGAGCTGCTCTTCTCCTCTGGCTTTCTGAAGGGGCTGAATTATGGACCTCTTCCAGAGGGCCATTAGTTCTTGGTTGATTTAGCTGCTGCTGATTCCCATCACCACTGGAGACTTTTATTTATTCTTAGTTGTTGCCGCTTTTACTTATCGCCTTGTTTTAAAATTGATATTGAGACTGAGAGAGTAACGACTTGCCCGAGGTCACCTGGTAAGCTTCATTGCCAACGGGGAATCACACCTGAGTTTCTTAACATCCAGTACTCTAATTTGTGTACCACGCTGGCTGCAAGCCCAGAGCACCAAGATAAAATATTAGGACCATAAGGGGGAAACTGGGACATATTTCTTCTCTCTGTGTGTGTTTGTCTCTGTGTGTGGTGTATGTGGGAGTGTACAAGGGAACAGATCCCCCCCCCCATTAGTTATTGGCCAGCTCCTTTTAGTCATTTTACATTTAAAGCCAGGGATCCGCTCTTCAAGTAAGCCAGCGCAGACACCCCTTCCGACACAATGCGTCTGCTGATGCCGCAACAACACTGATAAAGCCTCCAATTTGGATGGCTTTAAAAGAGGATGGGACAAATTCCTGGAGGAGAAGGCTCTCAATGGCTACTAGTCCTGATGGATCTATGCTACCTCCAGTATCAGAGGCAGTCTGCTTATGTGCACCAGTTGCAGGGGAACACGGGCAGGAAGGTGCTGTTGCACTCACATCCTGCTTGTGGGTTTCCCCATGGGCAGAATGCATGCAGATCTCAGAGGTCGGTTGGCTGCGCATGTAACTTGCAGTTGACCCGTCATCAGGGGCTCTGGGGCCGGCAGATGAGAACCTGCTCGACAGGCTTCCCAGTGGCCACAAGGTGGCACTGCGCATTGAAGGGGAAAGCTCAGAAAGGACAAAGGGATGATATCTGGAACTGTACAGTGTGTGTGTGTGTGAGAGAGAGAGAGAGAGAGAGAGAGAGAGAATGATAGCAAGACAAAATGGATTTTTAGACAGTGTTTCTAACTTGCAGGCACTGAATGGAGGAAAGCCAGGACTACTGTATCCAACGTTAGCCTAACTTAAGTCCCATTTATTTCAATAGGTCTTCTCTAAGTAGGACTAACATTGGGTACAATGTTTGCGCATAAAATGAGCCAGTGGCTAACTGGGGCTCTGCTCTAGCATGTATCTTCAATGCCAAACAAAGAAATAATACAGGGAAGGGTGCCTCTGAGCATGTCTTGCCCTCTCCACTGAATAACATAATAATTGCAATTGTAGATGGTGACAGAGGTCCATCCAGCCTCTGGCCGTTCTCTGGCCTCTGGCCGGCCATTCTGTTTCCAACAATGGCCGGCCAGAGGCCTCTGCGGGCTCACAAACAAGACTGGTGGTGGAAGTGCAATTAGCTATGTTTAGATTCTGGACTGAGTGGTCTCACAGGTGCCCCCCCTTAGATGGTGATCTATATTACTTCACTTACTTCAAAATATGGTAAGCTAGCCATGCTGCATTTGGGGGGCCCTCTGCTGACTGGGGCACTGACAGCCTGCCCCAAAGTCCTGCCTTGATGGTACCATGGGCAGGACCGGTGCAAGGCAGTTTGGTGCCCTAGGCAAGATCAGATATTTAGCGCCCCCCTTCCCACTTGAGAGCGCTGTATTTTGTTTTCAAGGCGTTTCTGGCACCCCCTTTAGCCCTGCGCCCTAGGCGGCTGCCTAGTTGGCCTAATGGTAGCACCGGCCCTGACCATGGGGAAGGAGAAGGAACCTTGCAGGTTACTGGAGCCCCCATCCCTTGGAAAGTCCTGTTCAAAGCACGCATGCGCGCGCGCGCGCGCGCACGCACACACGCGCGCACACCACACACACACACAGGCAACATTCCCTTCTTTTGAGGTTTTACCACCATCCGTTTATTATTATTATTATTTTATTTTTTTGCAGCCTCGAGGGAGATGAACTTGTTTCCTTTTTCATTTAAAAGAAGCACAGAGCTTTTCAGGAGCCTGAATCTGACATTCCGATGCCAAATATGCCTGGCCTGCGCAGTGTGATCGCAGGAGTAGGGAATGCACACAGCAGCCCTGCTGAAACGATGCAAACAACTGCAGTGCAGCAGTGCAGCAGTGGTGCGGTGCGGTAGTTTTTGACTTGGGACTCCTTGGTCTGGTGGGGGTGCTCTTCAGAAGGCCGTGTGTGTTACTTCACTTATGTCAAGATGTGGCAAGCCAGCCCTGCTGCATTTGGCCCCCTCCCCTGCCCATTCTGCTGAGTGGGGGCCTTTACTTGTGCCTTGAAGTCCTGACAGTGCCACAAGCGGTGCAGGAGCTACTGTACGTACCTAGTTGCTCAATGCCGCAGCCTCTGCATTCATTCCCCTCTTGGGGCAACACTGCTGAGGGGGCCTCCTTCTCTCCTGTGGCCTGGCCCCGTCTCTGATCTGCCCAGACACCAAGGTCTGCTGCACGGCTCAGAATCCACAAACCTCCGAGACCCGGACTCCATGCAAACCCACAACCAGAATCATACATTCTGAAAGGCTGCCGTGATCCTGACCCAGCCTGAAAATCATTTGGCCGGAGGGCACTTCAAGGCCAGCCCTGGACCTCCTCACCATCAATTTCTGGCTACGGGTGTTTTAGGCAAAATAACTAGCATCCCAAACAATCCCAGCAGAATAAAGTATATTTATTAGTTCACGCTTGGGACATTCATCAAAGTATATTTATTAGGTAGCAGGGAGGACATTAATTTAACTGAGTGCAGCGTTCCACAGACCAGGCTGCATTAGAGCCAGGCGTGATCTATTATTGGTAATTATTATTAATTATTATAAAGCCCTGATAACAGTATCCACAATGAGGCCTGACTCCAGGCGTGATGATCGGATATGCCCACATCCTTCCCTTGGCTTGAATATTGTGAAAGGGGGTGGGGGGAGACTGGCTGGCTGGCTGGCAGAGCATGAGCCTTCCACGCAGAAGGTCCTCAGGTTCATCTCTGGCATCTGCGGTTAAAACAGGGATGGGCAACCTTTAGATCCCACCCCCTGTTTTAAACCTCCCACACGGGTGTTGCTAGGCACTTAAAAGATTCGGGGCCCAGGCTCATGGGATACAAATCCGCCTAAAATTTACATATGCTATTTTATAACTATATATTGAAATGTAGAGATAACTAGTAGGATTTATTTAAATTTCGCAGAAGGCAAAGTCAGCCAATTAATTTCCCATTCCAATGACACCACACAAAATAAATTCTTTAATTAATTTGCATCCATACCCAGATTGTCCTAAATCAGTAGTTCTTCATCAATTACAATTAATTTGCAATGGCTGTGAACAGGCATGAAAAAATGTACAAAGAAGAATGGCTGGTAAGATTTTTTTTAATGAGTGCTTTCAAACACCCGGAAGCTATGAAGCTTAGACAAAAAGTTTCCATTGGTACCATGGGGGGGGGGCAAGGTTGAAGCCTCCCCCCACAAACGATCCTGATCCAGATTGCTGTTTCCCTGCTGAAACAGCAATCTGTTCTCTGCCCTTCAGCTGATGGGTGATCAGCTGGGCAGTGGGGAAAAGTGGGCGGGGCATCCAAGGGGCTCTGGGGGCTGCACATAGAGTGGCCAAGGGCTACATGGGGCTGTGGGCACAGGTTGCTCATATGTGTTTTAAAGGGACGGGGCAAATCTCCAGGTTGCAACCTGGCAACTCGAGTGATGAAACCCATTCCCCTCCCCTACCACATTTGGAAGGGGAGGTGGGTGATGGTACTAAGGCAGAGTGGGATGGGAAATACCATGGCCATATCTTTCTTTGTGGCTGTGAAGAGATACAGGAGGATTTTCTGACTTATTGCAACCTTGCAACACTATTATGAGCACATGAATTTACATATACGGTACCTGAATATTCCTAGCTGTTGGGAAAAAATAATGCAAGAAAAATCATACCCGAGAAATGTCTCTAAGTCCAAACCCAGGCCCACTGTGTTCATCAAGTGTCCTTCAGTTCTCTAGCAGACCTTGCATTTTTGCTTCCACCTCGAATCCTGCTCTCATCTCCTGTGTGCCCACTCAGAGAGAGGCATGTGACTCTGTACATTAATTTATGCCAGGGCTTGAATATTACAGCTCCAAACTCCTAGATCACATGAAAACTTAGCAAAGTGCCTCTGAGAATGTGCAGAATACTTTCCCTTCCATAACTGAGTAGCAGACACCCTATGCACACCTTTGATTCAGGGCCAGAGCATATGAGTCAAAGGCCACAACTTTCAGCCAGGTTTGAACCACTGCATTTCTCTCATCTGGAATCAAACACTGTGACTACTCTGATGGCCCAGGCTTACTTCACTCATGCAATAAGTCAGAATGGGCTGAATTAGGTTGCCAATGTCTGATTTCAAAAGTAATAGCACTCTGAGTGGGGTTATGGTTGCAATCGGGAGAAAACCTGACCAGTCACAGGAGGAATCAACCAGCCAACTAATGTATTATTTGTACTCTATCAATGTATTATTTGTACTCTTTACCCATAGGGCATTCAGAGTGGCTTCACATGATAAGAAATACACAAATAAAAAATGCATACATATGAAAAGAGCAAACACATTTTTAAAACGCTACCATAAATACAACGAAAAATGGCAATCGAAAATATATTTTAAAAACGGGCAGCACTTAAATAGTAAACACTTGTTGAAAAAGAAATGTTTTACAACATTTACAACTAAAACATGACAGGGAACCCGACAGTCATGGTGTCACCACTGATAAGGCCCTGTTTCTCGTGCTCACTCAACTCAACTCAACTAATGGCCTGAGGTGATGGCACAGAGAGGAAGGCCTCCAAAGTTTATCTAGAAACTCAGACAGTTATTTAGGGGGATCTGGTGGGTTGGAGCAAAGCTGTTATAAAATCTGACAGATTATATCAAAGGCAGGCTGGAATCTAGTGGGTCAAGGATAGAGTTTGGAAGAATCTGGTGCATTTGGTGAGAGCCAGCAAGATGCAGTGATTAGAGCAGCGGTTTCCAACTTTTTTTTTTTTAAAATTGAGAAACACCTGTAACATGTCATGATATTTTGCAGAACCCCTCTAGACACTCTCCCTATGCTGCTCCCCCAACTCAAAACAAACCCCCAATGTAAAAACTGGTAATAATGGAGTTTAACCATTGCAAAGTTCAAATACAAAAAAACTAGAACATTATTCATGATCATAGGCGAACTGGATAGTTAAAAACTTTCATAAATGTAACTCTGAAAGTCCATTCATTTGTAAAATTTTTTGAATGGGTTCCACAGAAACCTACCGTAGTTGTTTAAAAAACCCGACAACCTAGGCTAGTGTGTTGGACGCTGAGCCGTGAAGCTCACTGGGTGACCTCGGGCCAGTTACCACCTCTCAGCCTAACCCACCTCACAGGATTGTTGTGGGGACTAAATGAAGATGGGGGGAAACCCTTGTTGCTGCCTTGGAAGAACAGTGGGATATCAGTGGGATAAAAATCAATTGTTAAGGGCAGATCCGGGTAGAAAGAAACTGGGCTTGGCTGGCATTTCAACCCACAGTGTTGAATCCTTAAGGGAACAAGTCATTTTTACTGGCTGGGCTAGCAAAATATCGGCAAGTTTGGCTAGCCTATTCAGAGTCTGGACAGGCGTCAAAGCATCCAAAGGACCAAATCCACAAAGATGCCGACCTGTTTTTTTTAAAAAAAGAATAATAAATTGCTGAGTGAAGCGGCTCGCATTCCCAAGAGCTGGCCGCCAACGGGCAGTAGGAATCTCATCCCATCCGCTGAAGCCCCTGGAATCTGTTGTGTGTATGTAATACTTGGAGAAGCCATCCGGGAGCTGGCACAGCCCCAGCCTTATTTATGACGTGCCGCTGTCTAAAGTGCCCTGCTTAAAGCACGTGGAACCGGCCAAAGGCACTTGGCGCTTTAACTGGATAAAGAAAAGAGATCTGTCATGGGGGGGGGGGGCGCAGAGCTGTGCCAAGGGAGGCCGCTGCAGCCATCGTTGCCTCCTTTGGCTTACACACTGCCACACAACATCAATTTCAATTAGCGGGATGCCTCCCGCGTTTACACAGCTTCAGGGGCTGGTGCGTGGAGAAGAAGTTGGACGTAGACCACAGTGCCGATTGGCGCATGGAAAAGGAGACCGCCACAGCAGCCTGCGCATTGGGTTGCCACCTTTTTAAAATCGGCCTGACTCCTGTGACTTTAGCAGCTGCCGAACCCAGAAACATTAAGCAAGTGATGCTTTTCCTTGCATGAAGATCAATGGTAGGAAAAGCACCGCCTGCTCCATTTCCATTTCCCTCTCCCTTGTTGCCACCCTCCGAGTCTCCTTTGGAGGTGGCACTCGGAGGAAGGCCTCAGTTGTGGATTGTAGTGTCCAGATAGATTCCAGCTATATATCTAACTAGCTGTTGCCCATGGCCTCCCTTGCGTGGATTTTAGGATTTGGTATAATTGTTTTTAAAAGAAACATGTATGGGAAAGATGCAGTGTCTCTGACTGAAAGTGTGACGTTTAGGCTGGGTGCTGGCAGCAGAAATCTTTTGTGACAGAAATATCTGTTCGTAAAGAAAAATCAGGTTAATCCTGAGAGTCTACAGGTGATGAAGAGTGAGCATGCCAAGTTTGGGGTAGATCCGTCTAAACGTGATGGAGCCTATGCGACGATGCCCCCCACACAACAGTCAGTCAGTCATGTAAAAAGTTTCCCTCCCTTTTCACCCAGTCATGTAAAAAGTTTCCCTCCCTTTTCACCCCCTCAGAGAACATTCTAAATGGCCATGGGGAGATTTGCATACCCAGCCCTATTGGCCCCTGCAGAAATTCATATGAACATTCTAAGTGTTCTAAGTGTCGTATGGGCTATTTGCATAACTGCTGCTATTGGCTCCTGCAGCAAGTTGGCTCCTGCAGCAATTATGAGGTGAGGCCTATTTGCAGAACTGCAGATATGAGAGTGGGGTGATTTTGCCCCCTTTTTTCACCCCCTTAGGGATGGAATTTCCCAAAATTCTTCCTTAGTGGGGGTCTACGTCATAAAAGCAATGTCCCTTCAAAATTTCACATTCCTAGATTAGAGCTGGGCGTTGATGAGTCAGTCAGTCAGTCAGTCAGTCAGGACACCTTCTTTTATATATATATATAGATAGCTGGAATAGTGTCCAGTTATATATCTAACAGTTTTTAAAAGTTTGCATTTTATCATATATGTTGTTGTTAGCTGCCTTGGGCATTTCATGTGGAAAGGCAGGATATAAATTTAAGTAGTAAATACATAAATATTAAGCATAGGCCAGTGTGGCGTAGTGGTTAGAGTGTTGGACTGGGACTCGGGAGATCCAGGTTCTAGTCCCTGCTTGGCCATGAAACTCACTGGGTGACTATGGGCCAATCACTGACTCTCAGCCTAACCTACCTCACAGGGTTGTTGTGAGGATAAAATTGAGAGGATGATGATTATGTAAGCCGCCTTGGGTTCCTTGCAGGAAAAAAGGTGGGGTATAAATATAATAAATAAACAAATAAATAGGTACCTGTATGTTTCAACCCATGGAGCAAATAGCAGCTCCAGCTGCGGAGCAATTCCAGTTGGAAAGATGGCACAGGCGGAAAGGGTCAAGCTTCCTGCTCCAGCATCCTTCTCCTAATCTGAGTTGGACCTCTCCACTGCTATTGTTATTGACACTGTTGCAAAAATATGCTCAGAGGTCCTTTCCAGAGGACCTCTCAGAAAAATTTCTCAGAAAAAGAGAAGCAGCTACACCAGAGTGAGGTTTTCAAAGTTTTATTCTGCGTAAAAAGTTCAGCAGGGGGGTTGTGCCCAAATCAAGACTGAACAAAGGAACAAACATGGGGTTCGCCTTTTATAGCAGGGAATTATGGGAACACATCTACAAAGCACATTCTAGCAAACTCTCAGTTTTAGTGCACATGTCTGGCTACTAGCCACTGCCGAGTCCTATCGGCTGGCAACAGAGCACTCTGTTCCTCGCTTCACATACTTTTATCTATCTGTTCTTTTTCTCAAGGTTTCTTAATATGTTTCTATAATGAAAGTTATTTCAGTACACAATGCTTCTTACAAGTAAGCTAGGAGCTGAATTCTTTTACAAGCTGAAGAGGTGACTTAAGTTCAAACAGCAGGCAGGCAAAATGGATTACTTTAAAATCAATTAGTAATACAGCAATAATCAATCTGTTAACACAGCAGTATTTCTAACAAGACTTTTTAAGAAGTGGGAGATCCGGTTCATGCATCACCTATGTCATGTCTAGTTTAGCCCCGAGATCCACAGAGGGCACCCTCTTAATGACACCATCCTAGCGATGTGTTGGGTTCAAACAGAAGAAGGGCTCTTGGTGGCTGCTTCACAATTATGGGAATTGCTCCCCCTGCAGATTTGCCAAAGTCCAAGCTTGAGCACCTTTCAGAAGCATTGAAAGGACCCACCTCAGAGCAGGGCCGGGGATGGAACATGTGGCCCTCCACATGTACATGGGTGGACTGCAACTCCCATCGGCCCCTAGCCAGTGTGGCATAGTGGTTAGAGTGTTGGACTGGGACTCAAGGAGATCTGGGTTCTAGTCCCCACTCAGCCATGAAACTCACTGGGTGACTTTGGGCCAGTCACTGACTCTCAGCCTAACCTACCTCACAGGGTTGTTGTGAGGATAAAATGGAGAGGAGGAGGATCATGTAAGCCACCTTGGGTTCCTTGCAGGAGGAAAAAAGGTGGGATATAAATGTAATGTAATAATAATAGTGGGAGATGGCCATTTCTCTCCGCTTCAGCATGCCATCAGTATTAACTTTCCAGTCTGCACCATTTTAGCAGTGTGTTTTGGTTTCGTGTAAAACTGATTTTAAAATTTGCGTTTAAATCCTTCCCCCTGTATTAAAAAATATCAACATCTTTGTGCAATAGTGCTTAAATAAACCAGTGTTTTAGCACAAAGTTTAAAAGACTGATAATAAAAATGAGCATTCTGCTTAAATGGCATTTTTGGGGGGTGCGTGCATTGTCACTCTCCTGACCACACAGCTATGCCGGGCAGGGGTAGGCATCGGTGGGCACCTGCCAAGGGAGGCCCACACCCTTCCGGGGGGCGGGCACTGTCAATCCCCACAGTTTCCTGGCTCTGCTGCTCCTGCTCCTTGCTGTCACTGTCTGTTCACTTGCCTTCTCTGAGCATCAAGCAGGGATCAGAATGAGAATGTGAGAGCAGCACTTGCCTGGCACCCTCTTTCTGAATGGTTGCACAGATTGGTTCCAGCAGGAAAAGTCAAGTGAGTGGGCAGCAGGACAGAAGCAGAGTGGCCCCACTATGGGCATCTCACCCATGCCCCCCCCAAACCTGGAGTCGGCACTGCAGCTATATTATGCCCACTAGTCTGGACAGAACATAGCGAGATGTACACACACACACACTATAACCAGCAAAGTTAGGAGATTTACATAGAAAAAAAACCCATTTATAATATTTGCACACACCCACATCGTTGCAGACTCTGACTTGCGATTCTAATGTCCTTACCAGGTGAATGTGACTTTGCAGCTGCGCATATCGGTGGGAGTGCATGTTCCTGTTTCTTCTCTGTGTCTCCACCTCTCCACCTGTTTGATCCGCTGCCTTTGCTTCTGTCGTACTAAATGGCTTCTAGCTCTTGGTGCTACACAACTGTCTGAACAATTAGGTTTGGCAAGGATGAGGCTGGAAGCTGTGGTTGCTGGAAATTGTTCAGGGGTTATATGCCTCGGGGGGCCCATCTCTGGGGCTCCCTAGCTAAGATCCCTGTGCTTTGGGGAGGGCAGGTGTTGCTGTGGCAACGCATTGGGCCCAGTACTTTGAAACTGTGCCCACAGATCCTCAGGCTTGCGTTATTAACTCTTACAACAGTGTTCTCCAACCTTGGGTTCCCAGATGTTTTTGGCCTACAACTCCCAGCATGCCCCAGCCAGACCCAGACTGGGACTTGGGAGATCCAGGTTCTAGTCCCAGCTCGGCCATGAAGCTCAGTGGGTGACTTTGGGCCAGTCACTGACTCTCAGCCTAACCTACCTCACAGGGTTGTTGTGAGGATAAAATGGAGAGGAGGAGGAGGATTATGTAAGCTGCCTTGGGTTCCTTGCAGGAAAAAAGGCGGGGTATAAATAAATAAATAAATAAATAAATAAACTCCAGGGGGCTCTGGTCAGCAGACTGGACCCTTGGCAGATGCCCAGCCATACCTACACTTGACGCCAGCCCTAGATTTTCCCTGCCCTCTCAATTTTGGTGAAGCATCTCACTCATTATTTCTTCTCTCTTTGAAATCCCATCCTTCAGCCTTAAGTCAAACAAATATGCAATACAGCACAGGAAAGTCTTCATTCCCAGCCACCTACCTCCACAATGCATATGAGGGAAGCGGCTTATATTCAGCCAGGAGCCTAACACGCCAGGCTGGCACGTCCCCAGCCAGCCCGATTGCTCGGTGCCCGCTTGCCTTTTTGCTTGCCAGCCATTCATCGCAGAAGGCACTAAACATCAGATGAGCAGTTTTTAATAAGCAATTGGTATTTAACTGGCTAAAAGGTACTAAATGTCAGATCGGGGAACTCCAAATCCATCCCAGGTTTAATGGACTAGGAATGCAATCCATTAATTGCTTCTGCTTTATGTTAATTACACTGCGCCAGGATTGATAGCCCGGCTGCCCCAGACATGCTGGCAAACTTTGCCGTGCTTGGAGGTTTGGGAAATGGAAGTGACTCGTCTGCCAGCTTGAGAGAACCTCCATATATATATATATATATATATATATATATATTCCTGGACTGGAGAATTTTGAGGGCTTCTTTGATATCGCTAGGTGCTCCCACGTTTCTGCGAATGATCAGAGTTTTGGGGGAGAGCAGCTTTTACAGAGTCGGTTTCCTTGTAAGGAGAGAGAGAGAGAGAGAGAGAGAGAATATTGGAGGCTTTGGGCATTTCTGTTATATATCTGTTGACAAATTTACAGGCTGAGCGTGGGGGAGCAGCAAGCCCTGAGTCAGACAGTGCTAGTCTTTATAGCAGCATCAATTCCTCCAAAAGAAAATGGTGTGCTTCAGATACTCAGTGAATCGCCCGAGGCTGCCTCTTCCCAGCCCAGCTGCCAAACCCAGACTTCTGCTACCTCCTCTGCTGGCTACATTCCAGCTCACAAACTCTTTCTCTCCAGAGTCCAGCTCACACCCAGGCAGGTGGGGTGTTCCTGTTACTAGTAGGAACCAGCCCAGCCATCAAAAGCCATTGATGCTCATTTAGGCTGCAATCCTGCTATCCTCACTGACCTGAGAATAAGCCCCATTGAACTCAACGGGTTGATTTTTGAGCAGACATGTCAGTGCTGGCTCCGGGTTTTGGAAGGCCCTTGGGCAAGACCTGTGGCTCACGCTGGCTCAGCTTGTCTGAGCGTGGAAAGCTAAGCAGGGTCAGGCCTGGCTATTACTTGGGTGGGAGACCCCTCCTCTAGTTTCCTGCACTGAGCAGGGGGTTGGACTCGATAGCCTTGTAGGCCCCTTCCAACTCTATGATCTATGAGATCCTCTTTCCCATCATTGCTACCGCTTGCTTGACAGGCAGGGAGCAAGCAGACCGGTGACACCTACTGCTCCTCCTTTTCACCATCTCCACTGCCTGGGCCAGAGTGAGAGGCAGGTGAACAAGCAGCCTGCAATGGTGAAGAGGAGGAGCAACTCCCGGGGGGGGGGCTCTTGCCAGTAGTCCCCTGCTGGGGTGTGGGCCCTCGGCAAGTGCCCAGCTGTGCCTACCCTTGACGCCGGCCCTGAGACATGTATAGGACTGCATTATTGATCATTGATTATGCTCCTTGTGCTTGTTTAACTATACAGAAGCCAAGGGTTAGTTATTATCTCTCCACATCAGGGTTGGCCGATACATTTTTCTCCCTGGGGTGGGACAGGAAATGCCCTTTCCCCCACATGTCTAGGTGCATAGTACTCAAGGACAAGTTATTTTGACACCTGAGGCAAAAGAAATGGCTGGAGTGCCTCTCCCCATTCCTGGCAGTATAAATACAATAATAACCATTTGGTGCCTTGCCTAACAGTAGGGCAGGGCCCCACTTCACATGTCACAGGTCACAGCGCAACAGGATTCCCATTGCAAGGCGATTCCTTTATCCTGAAATGAAGACACCTCCCTAACTCATTGGGCAAACTGGATACATTTGTCCTGGCTTCCCTGGAGCGGCAGGTTTGCTGCTCTATTCCTTTTGGAACAGGGCCTCATTCTGAAGAAGGCAAACTTTGCAGAAGTGTTGCAGGGAGAGGGGAAACAGCTGTGGCTGACTGCCCTCCTGTTTCAGAGCTTTTAAAGGAGAGGATGCCTTGCCCCAGGAGAGAGTGAGAGCTGAGCAGCATCATCATCATCATGCGATCACTCGTGACCGAGTAAGATTGTCTTCCAGGATCAAAATTTACAAAAAGGAGATTTTAAAAGGAGGAAATTTTAAAGAAAATTGTGTAGACTGTAGCGATGGGTCTGTAAGTGACTGTGGAGGCCAATTCTAGAGAGCTGAGCAGCCCGCTCCTGAATCCAGTCCACATTTTACAAAATGGTCCTGAGCCAAAGCCTCTTACAAGCAGCCTGAGCGACACACAGACATTTAGCAGGGGAAGCTTTTCTTGACATGAAGTGAGAATGCAAACGCTTTGTCTTCTGTTCAATTTCTGTATGTTACAGGCAGTTTCCTTGGCCAAGAATTGTCAACCTTTCCCTGGTTGGGATTCTGTGCCTTTTAACAGCTGTGTGATGATCAAGAAATTAATCAGATGAAGCTTTTCACTTCATACAGCATCAGCATGCCAAGAGGAGCTGAATTTTTCCTTGGCCCTCTGACTTTCTAAAGTCACAGGGGCACTGTGAACGACTACCTCTGAGTATATGCAGAGTACTGATAATTCAGGATCACAGTTAGTCCAGCAGATCTGAAATTACAAATGAAGTCTTTTCCAACTTAATGATTATAATAAGGATAAGGTGGTGAAGGGGAAAGCTCTGGAATAAGTGGCTTCCCAAAGCTGTGAAAAAATACATAGTGCTTTTGATGTTCAAGTTTTTTTTTTAAAAACTGAAAGTTAAACAGTACTTTTGTACATATGTGGAATTCCTCCTCCATCTCAATATGGAGAGCCAGTGTGGGGTAGTGGTTAGAGTGCTGGACTGGGACTCAGGAGATCTGGGTTCTAATCCCCACTGGGCCATGAAGCTCAGTGGGTGACTTTGGGCCAGTCACTGACTCTCAGTCTAACCTACCTCACAGGGTTGTTGTGAGGATAAAATGGAGAAGAAGAGGACCATGTAAGCCACCTTGGGTTCCTTGCAAAAGGGGAAAGGGCAGGGTATAAGTGTACTAATAGAAATAAATAAATATGCTTGGGTTACCTGATACTAAACCTGAGGCAAAAATAGCAACTGGGCAGATAATGGTGCAGCCCTATACATGTTTACCTGGGAAGTAAGTCACCTTGAGTTCAGTGAGACTTACTACTCCAGTCCCAGGTGAGATGTGTGTACAGCAGTTTCCTGCATTGAGCAGGGGGTTGGACTCGATAGCCTTGTAGGCTCCTTCCAACTCTATAAAAATCTATGAAACCTCCCTCAACCTGGTGCCCTCCAGATATGTGGGACCACAACTCCCAGCATCCCCCAGCCAGCAGGGGGATGCTGGGAGTTGTGGTCCACACATCTGGCACCAAGTTGAAGAAGGCAGTCGGGGTAGGGTTGCAGCCCAAAATACCCAGGGCTGGCAACCAGCTTCCGGACCTTTCGTTTTAGGAACGGAGCGCTCTCTTCTCCCCTCCCTCCGAAACGGCTCTTTCTTGCTTGCTGCCGCTTTCCCTTTGTTCCACTCATCCGGTTCCTGCCAGCTGGGGCCAGCTCCCCCCCCCCCCGCGGCTGCTGTTTGCAACTGCGCGGCCCGCCTTCCATCGCTGCACAGCCAAGCTCTACATATTTAACTCTCTTAATCTGCCTCCATAACTCAGTCCCGCCAGCCCCCTTTATCATTTTTGTAGCCGTTCTCCCAACTGCTTCCAGTTTGTCAATATCTTTCGGGTAATGAGCTGCCTTTGCAGAGAGGAGGAGGAGGAGGACGACGATGACGACGAAGCAGCAGCAGCCTGTTCTGGCAAGCCAAAGGACAGAGAGAGAGAGAGAGAGAATGTGGCGGCTTTGCTTCTGGATGAACAAGTCGATTTGGAATTGGTACTTAAAGGGAAGCAATCGCACAAGGTGGCGGGGGGGAGGCTTCCAGAGTCCAGACGAGGAGCGCAAGGAGTCCTGCACCCCATCTCTTCTTTTTTTGGTGTGTGTATGTGTGATTTAATTAATCTGGGACAACTACACATGCAGCTTAATTTGTGTCAGGGCTGTTTTCAATGCCAGGGGGCCAACCTGGAGTGTAGGAATTAAGAATAGGTGCAAGTGCACCAGAGCATGTGCAGAGTGCACTTTCCTCACCACTGTGTAACTACAATGAGCTGTGTAACTAGGCTGCCCTAGAGAGCGTTTGCCAGTCGCAGTAGACAAGAGTGGGCTAGACCAGGGGTGAGCAACACGTGGCTTGTGGTCCACACGTGGCCCCTGGTCCTCTTTTGTGGCCCCTGCCATCCCCCCTCCAGCCGTTTGTCACCAAAATCCACCTAGGAAGGATTAGGAAGAAAGGGCTTCTGGATTCAAGGACGTTGTGGCCAGACAGACCCATCTGTGCCCTCAAGCGCTGCTTCCTTTCCCCACCCTCACAGCAAAGCCTCAACCATTATTAATCAGAGAGGTCCTTGAAGATGACTCTGTCTGTGGAGCTTCCTCCAATGCCATGTCAGCTGTAACATGTAGCGTGGGGCATCACTAGAGGGGCAGTGTAGGGGCTAAAGGTGCAATCCTACAGATGTTTAGACAGAAAAAAAAGTCCTGCAACTCCCAGCATCCCCCAGCCAGCATGGTTGGCCATAATAACAAGCTATGGGGAACAAGCCACAGTTCACAACCCAACAACAAACCATGGGTTCTCTTCATGGGTTGTTTGTGGTTAGCAAGCCATGGCTTGTTAGCGCAGCTGGGTTCAGACAACACAGTAACCCACATTGCAACAACAACCCACAGTTCAACGACAGCCCACACTCAACCCTTGAGTGTGGGTTATTGTGTTGTCTAAACCCAGTCAATATATAGCCATCGTGACTAGTAGCCATTGACAGCCTTATCCTCCATGAATTTGTCTTATCCCCTTTTAAAGCCATCCGAGTTGGTGGCAACCATAAGCTAGTGACCCGGCTAGTCTAATCTGACTAGCAGCAACTCTGCAGGGTCTCGGGCGCAGGTCTTTTGCAGCTCTCTGCCACCGGAGTCTTCCTCCCCCATCCCAACTTAAAACCACAACGGGGTTGAGCTTGGAACCGCTGGCATGCAAAGCATGTGCTTATCACTGAGCGGTGGCCCTCCCCACAACATGACATAATTGAACACCAGCGCGCCACCCCCCCCTCTCCCACCCATGCACCTGTGCCTAGGAGGGAAGGGGAGAGGAAAGATGCAAAGCACATTGTAATGCGGTACGTGAAGTGAGGCCTCTTGAATTGTGATTTACTGGTTTCATTTGATTTCTCTCCCACCCTCTCCCAAGGGCTCTGTGCAGGTAATGGGAAGGGGACACCGCTCAGCGGCAGAGCACCTGCTTTGCATGCAGAAGGTCCCAGGTTCAGTCTGGGGCATCTTTGGTTAAAAGGCTCACGGATAGCAGGGCGGGAAAAAGCCTAGATCAGCTTTCCCTGACCCTGTGCCTCCTGGATGATTTGGACTACAACTCCCAGCATTTTTGTTTTGGTTTGTTTTTTCTTCTGATTAAAAGTCTATTTCTGATTTTTCAGGGTTTGAACAAGTTTAACTATGATTTCCCAGTTTCTCCCCCTTCACCCACAACCCAACTTCCAGCATGCTTCACTGTTGACCATGCTGGCTGGAGCTGATGATGAGAGTGGAAGTGCAAAACATCTGGAGGACACCAGGTTGGAGCAGGCTGCCCTAGAGAGCGTCTGCCAGTCGCAGTAGACAAGAGTGGGCTGGACCAGGGGTGAGCAACACGTGGCTTGTGGTCCACACATGCCCCCTGGCCTTCTTTTGTGGCCCCTGCCATCCCCCCTCCAGCTGTTTGTCACCAAAATCCAGCAGCAAGCCACTATAGAGCCTCAGAAAGGGCAAATTTGGCTTGTTTTCAAACCACCACATTTTTTGGGTGGCATGGCAGTGGCAGGAGTGTGGCCCACAGAGCAGGGGTCGGGTGGTGGTGGAGTAAAGTGGCCCCCAAACCTCCCCAGACTTGCTTGTCTTTGGGCTAGATCAGTGTTCTCCAATGTTGGGTCCCCAGATGTTTTTGGCCTACAACTCCCAGCATGCCCCAGCCAGCAACGCTGGCTGAGGCATGCTGGGAGTTGTAGGCCAAAAACATCTGGGGACCCAAGGTTGGAGAACACTGGGCTAGATGGACCAGTGATGTGACTTGGTATAAGGCAGCTTCCTATATTGATGTGAAAAGTGAAACAGAAAACAGTGCAGTAAAAATACAATACGCAATTACTGTTAAATCACCCCTCTATCACTTAACTCTGGCATTTGAATCTCAGCCCAAGTGTGTGTTGGGTGGGGGAGTTTTACAACTCTTCCTAAGAGTATTCAGGGTCGGACTTTGACAGACATCCCCAGGGAGGGTAGACAGCAGTGACGGCATCCAGTCAAGAAAGCGGCCCCTGCAAGTGAGGCTGGCAGTCCTGACAGCACAAAGGGTTGAAGGCGGGCTTCTGAGGCATCTGGGGGCTCAAGCACTCAATAAAGGGGGTGGTGGTGGAAGAGAAAGGAAGGCAAGGAGACAGACATGCCGTGGGGTCATAGCACTGGGCCTGCTACAGGAAGGATTCTGTGGGCCAGCGGTGATAGCATGTTGCATCCTTGTGAGAAAGTTTCCTGCCCGTAATCTCCGTGCCCTTCTTAATGTTTGCTTTGCCTTCACTCTCTTTAATAAATGGCTTCTCTGCCAGCAGCCGAGCTGCGGTTTATGGTGCCGTCACCTGCGCCTGAACCCGCTGCTGTAATAAAGCAGCATTAAAGGGGGAAGCGGGTGGCACGAGGCCGTTTGTTATTTCCCCCTCCTGTGCTGTACTCTCAGTAACTAATGCTGCCTGGCGTGGAAGGGAAGGGAAGGGGAAAGGAAAGCAAAGGGGTGAGTGAGCGTCTCCCGCTTATATCCTGCCCTGCAGCCTGTAGCTCAGCCTTCCCCAATCTGGTGCCCTCCAGATGTGTTGGACTGCAACCCCCATCATCCCCAGCCAGCAGGATGGGGGTTGCAGTCCAACACATCTGCAGGGCACGGGGTGGGAGGAGGCTGCTCTGGAAGCCTGATTGCAGGAGATGGAAGAAGTCACCTGCTGGAGCATCAGAAATTGGTTTCAGTGTGTTTGGGGTGGTGGTGGTGGGTCCAAAATGGTGCCACTGCAGTTGTGCGGTCGCAAGAGCAGTGATGGCATTGCAGTGCGGCTGGGAGATCAGGGGGGGACTGCACTGCAGTGTTATTATGAGGATGCATCTCGTAGGCGTCGTTTTCATTGGCACCGTGCAGCCCCGCAATGCTTATCCTGTATCGCTTTCTCAGTTCCTGGTGTTTTCTTTCTTTCCCCCACCTTTCACGCATGGTCTTGGAGCCAAAGGGTGTAGGAATGTTCTCCTGCCCTTTCCGACTTTGAAATCTCCCAACATTCCCTGTCTGCTGGTTAGTTTCATTCTCTCTAGGCCAAGGGTGGGCAACATGCAGCCTGCGGGGCCTTTTGCGCTCTCTCCCGCACCATCATCACTGAAGTTGCTGCCATAGTAGCAGCAGCAAAACCCTTGACAATTTTGCTGTAAAATAGTGTGTGTGTGTGTGTGTGTGTGTGTGTGTGTATGCCTTGTTTTACAGCAAAAGCATGATTTTGCTTAAAAACATGGCATGTGCTCCTGCCATTGCTGAATTTGCAAGAGCAGCAGCAAAAAATACAGCGATTTTGCAAGGAAGTAAGGTATGTGGGGAGCCCATACCTCGTTTGCAAACAGAATTACACTCCCAGAAGCCTCTTGGGGGGGTGGTTCTGCTTGCAAACAAGGTGCAGTTACTACCTTGTTTTACAGCGAAACTGTGGCATTTTTTGCTGTCGTGCCACACCACAATTTTGGTGGCAAATTTGGTGGCAGGTAGATGTGTAGCCTCTGGTGGGTCCTGTGGGGCTGGGGTGGGAGGAATTGCCCCCCAGATGTTGCCCACTCCTTGTCTAGGCAGAATATTAGTGCAATTACAGTTGAAACATTCTCAAAATTTTCCCTAGGAAAATTTTGATGGCAAATAGTCTCTGATGTGTGAATATTTGGCAAATATTTGACATCCAACAAATATTATTCAGTAGAATGCAACATTTTGCTGTATCCGATAAGTAGCCATCAGTGTTTTGACGGTACTTGGCAATCAACACATGACCATTACAACCGCAGTAGCAGTTGTAACAGAATCTGATAGCTGATTTACGATAGCATTTAGTAGATTTTGTTAGAACTCCATTCATTCACTTGACCAATCAGTCAACTTTCCCTTGAATGGGTGAAAAAGTACAAGGTACAGAATTTAGAATTGTGGGGGGAAATGTTCAGTGGCAGATTTTAAATTCAAAATTGGAATTTTGGAATTTGAAAAACATCATTTTTGGAAATTTCAAATTTTCCCAACATTTCATTTCCACTCTGGCCAACTGTGACTAAGCTAAGCTTGCTAGTTCAAAGCAAAAATACTTTTCAACTAGCTCAGGTACTTTGCAAGCTAATTAGCACTTTAAAATATGAATCTCTCTCTTTCCGATTGTTAAATATTGGCAGGAACAACTATCAGTGATGTTTACAAGGGAGCACGACTCCCTTGTCTCGTCTTTCTATGTCTCCTGCTACATCCACTTTGAAGAAGCAGGAAAGTGGGCGGGTGGGTAGCGCTTGTTTTGAATTGGATCCCTGGAATCCTGTTTGCCATACCAGGGCTTGGCCCTTGAATGTGTGAAGGAATGTTCCTCTGAGCATGTGCAGAGAGCATATTCACTGCCTCTGAATGATGATATCCCTGCATCCGGCATTTACTGGGTATGGCTTTGTAAATTAGAGGCCGTGGTGGCTTCCATGGAGGCTTAACCATGCTAGCTCACTTTTTAGAGATTAGCCACAGTGGGAGAGTCACAAAGTACTTTCTGCATACCGGGAAAATAACTGCCAGTGTGGACAGGCAATTCCTGGCCCTGGGGCCATGTGGCGGGTAGGGTGGATTTTTCCATTCCACTGGGCACCATTGAACATCTAATATGCAACCAGACGAAGGATGAGAGTGGAATGCATGTTCTTTTTGCTCCTTTCACCCCAGAACTGGGACTGTCAGACACTCAAGTCTCAGATGGATGAACTCTTACTGCTAGCAGTTATAGAAGGCACTGTACCGCTGTTCCGTCTTTTTCTCCTTAACGGATTTTCTGTGTTAAGGAAAAAGGTGGAAGAAGCGGAAGATGTACAATGTCTTCTGATGGCTACTACTAGGAGCCCACCGAGCTCTCCACCGCAGCCCCCAAGAGCCATTTCCTGGGTAGTCACAGCCAGCCCAGACCTTGCATGTTTTCCTCTGTGGGGTAAATAGCAGCTTTAGGGAAGGGGATGATCCAGCACAGGGGCCCTGATCTGATCCTGCCCTCCCCATGGCTGCTTTTACATCTCTCTCTCTCTCTCTCTCTCTCTCCTTTTTCCAAATCAGCAAAGCCAGCCAAATCACAGATCTCATCTTGTCTAATTTTGCCTGGGGCACTGGTGCTTTTGTTTTCCTGCTCTTGTCCCCAGCACTGATTCACCCACCAATTGCAGGGCTATCTCTGCCTCTTGGGTAGGAAAAAGGACCTTTGCTGTGACAAAATGCACATCTATGGCACAATATTAAAGCTGATTTCAAGTCAGCTTAGAGGTTAATTATAGCTTCTCCCAAAGAACTCTGGAAATCGAAGTTTGGGGGCATATCCTCGCTACAAATCTATCGCGTTTTTATGCCAGTTTAACTGTTGTGGCTTTCGCACAAAGGATCATGGGAACTGTAGTTTGGGGAGGGTGCTCAGAATTCTGTGAGAGAGTTCTCCAAACAGAATTACGGGTTCCTCGTGTTCCTGGGGAGAAGGAATGACTGTTAAATCAGTTTAATGACTGTTAACTGTGCTTTTTGTTAGGAAGCCCAAGAGCCTTTAACAGAACTACAACTCACTGCATCTCTTAGGTGGGAACCCATGACATGCTTGAAATTAGCATAAATCAGTACTGCAGGGCAGGGGTGGGCTACATGAGGCCCGCAGGCTGCATGTGGTCCCTGTAGCCGTTTTTGCACCACCACCGCGCCAATGCCGTATTTGCAGCAGCAGCAGCAGCAGCAGCAGCAGCAGCAGCAGCAGCAGCAAAAAAACAACAGCGATTTTGCAAGGAAATAAGGTGTGTGGGAGCCCATATCTTGTTTGCAAGCGGAATCACACTCCCAGAAGCCTCCTGGGGGTGTGGTCCTGCTAGCAAACCCGGTGCTGTTATTCAGGACCGGTGCAGGGCAGTTTGGTGCCCTAGGCAAGATCAGATATTTAGCGCCCCCCCCTTCCCACTTGAGCGCTGTATATATTTTTTCCAAGGTGTTTCTGGCGCCCCTTTTAGCCCTGCGCCCTAGGCAGCTGCCTAGTTGGCCTAATGGTAGCACCGGCCCTGCTGTTATTGCAGCAGCAGTTTTGATGGTGGCACGGGTTGAGTTGTGGGTTCCGGGGAGTGGGCAATGGGGCCCTCCAACCCCGAGGTTGCCCAGCCCTACTGTAGGGTATAAATTTTAGGTGGAGGGCTGTCCAGGGGTTCTATGATTTCTCATGAAGAGGCCTTGACAGAATGCTAGGTTGATATGCTTATAGCTTCATTGGAGATGGGCTCCCAAAGAGGTTGTGATCTTATTTCTCCCTGCAGGGGGCGCTCAAGCCCATTCCTCTCCATGGGGGTGTTCTTTGTAGTCATCTGTAGATCTTGTCTTTCCCGGCACAGGTCTCTCATGGCCGCTCCTCCCCATACAGTGTGTTCAGCTGAAGTCTGCCCTGCAACCTGTGGCAACATTAGAATCATCAGCACAGCTCTGCCACCTTTGACGGCGATCTCTCACATCCCGTCCTGTGCTGGGAACCACATCTGGATTCCTTTTCTCCTTGTGTTCTGGGACCATAAGAATGCTGGGTGACTGCCAGACGGACATTACTTTAAATCAGTGTTCTCCAATCTTGGGTCCCCAGATGTTTTTGGCCTACAACTCCCAGCATGCCCCAGCCAGCAACGCTGGCTGGGGCATGCTGGGAGTTGTAGGCCAAAAACATCTGGGGACCCAAGGTTGGAGAACACTGATTTAAATCCATACCTTGCAGCTACTCCCCCCCTTTCCTTTTTACTCTACAGAGTAGGCTCAGCCCCCCCCCCCGACTGGGACCCTAGTGGGGGGGTAGGGGTGCTTTTAAGATCCCTGATTGGGGGCCCCTGTGCCTACTCTAGAGTAAAAATGGGAAGAAGAAAAAAAGCAAGCTGCTAGATACAGTTTTAAGGTAATGTCTGTTTTGGCTGTCAGAATGAAGGCCCAAGTAGCTAGGCGTTCTGTAGCTTCAGCCTAACCTACCTCACAGGGTTGTTGTGAGGATAAAATGGAGAGGAGGATTATGTAAGCCGCCCTGGGTTCCTTGCAGGAAAAAAGGCAGGGTATAAATTAAATCAATAAATAAATAAATGACGTAAAAGTCTGGCTGGACCCCTTTTGGGAACGGGATGCTAGAAAGGATGGATCTTTGATCTGATCCAGCCAGGTTCTTCTTATGTTCAGGGCCAGGCAGTGGTACAGTTAGGTAACTTTATATTCTGGACTTAATGACCTCACAAAAAGCCCCCTCTTTAGATGGAATGTGTATTACTTCAGAATGAATCCTTGTGAACATCAAGAGCAGAGTCTGAAAGCGCAATCCTATGGCTAGAGTTTTTTTCTGTCTAAACATGCCTAGGATTGTGCGCTAAGTGCCTCAACGTGGACATGGGATGGAGTTGGGACACACAGTGTCCAAAGCTGGTGTTGAGCTGGTGTGAGCTGCAAGGACACAGGAGCATAAAGCAGCAGTGGCTCGTGGCACCAATGTCTGTGGGTGCTGTATCCACCCCGGGTTTCAGTCTGAACGTTTGGGGGACTGTCCATGGTGCTGAACCTAATGGGGGTTAGGGTTCTGCGCTATGGATAGCTCCTTAAAATTCAGAGTGAACCCCGGGGTGGATACAGCACCCCACTGACAGTGGAGCCACCAGTCTCCACTCAGAGCATGGGAAGCTGCCTCATTCCAGGTCAGACTCTTTGTCTGTCCAGCACAGTATTGTCTACTCTGACTGGCTCTCTGGGGTCTCAGTCAGAGAGAGGTATTTCCCATCATCGGCTGCCTGGCCCTTTTAACTGGAGATGCCGAGGACTGAACCTCTGGGACCTTCTGCATGCAAAGTGTGGGCTTTACCACTCAACCTGTGGTCTCCCTCCCCTGGCAGCCATGTACTCACTAGGTGGCTTTAGGCAAGCAGATAACTCTCTTGGCCTTAGCCCTGCATGTGCAGCAGGTGTGTGTGTGTGTGTGTGGGGAATAAGAATACTAGCCTACCTTAAAGGGTTGTTGTACAGGTTACTGAGATAATGTATCTATGTGAAGTGCTTTGAACTCTCCCAAATTGCTATAGAAGTGCTAATAATCATGATACAATAATAGCAGCAGCAGTAGTAGCCTAATAATAATAATAATAATAATAATAATAATAATAATAATAGACTTGAGGTTATATCCAATGTTTGTCTAGCTTATGTCCCATTCATTTCAGTGGGTCTACTCTAAGTAGGACTAACATTGGATACAGCCCTTGATTTCTGCACCCAACCAGTCAAAAAATTATCCCCAGAGCTTTTTGAACAGATAGGACTTTTGTCCGAAGATTGGCCTTATAAAGCTTGGGAGGGGGGGAGGCAACAAGTTGGATAGCCCATGTACACCACTTCGCCTACCTCTGTGCAAAGAGGAAAAAGTCATTGACATCCTGGTATTGTAGCAGCTGCTTCCTGTTCTGGATCAGGACCGCTATGCAAAGCAGCACCTCAAATGTGATTTCATCCCTCTCCACAGATGTGAAAGGGGCTGGTGCCTCCTCACCTGCGGGCAGAGAATATGGTATGTTTTCCCAGGCCTTCTTTTGGACCACGGCTCTGATACCAAGCTCAGTTCTAGAAGGAGCCTGGAAGAGAGACATTAAGGGCTTCTCTACATGAGGCTTTTAACCCACCACTTTACTGAGGCTTTTGCTTCCGGATTCTTTTTGGGATTAAGATTGGCTCCTTTACAAGTGTTTCCTCCCCCCCCTCCCGAGGGGGTTCCTTTCTCTGCCTTTCTATATGTTCCATTACACAACCAGAAGGAGGCGCTGCAGTACAGCGGAATTGCAAAAATACATGAGCTTCTCATTCTGGTTCATCCCCCCATTTCCAGATAATACCGCACTTTCCTCGCTCCAAAAAAAGCCACAGAAATGTTTGCAAAGCACAGGAGAGGCCCCGGAGGATGACATTGTGTAAAGCACTCACAAACTACCGTGAGTGAGGAATCACAAGCACACAATAAATGCCTTGTGTAGAGAAGCCCTAAGGGACCACACTGATGGGAGGCCAGGAAATGGGGTGGGTGTGGGTTCTGGATCAAGGGGGTGAGGGTGGAGGTAGCGGGGAGAGGCTTTTCCTTGGTTGAGTCTCCCCTGAAGAAACAGGCAGTTTCCTATTCTGCAGGTAGAGTAGAAGCAAAATTTCACACAGATTCAAAATTCGGTGCGATCTTCAAATTGGATTTCTTCAAATTGGATTTCACTCATTTTGATCATTTTCAGATTTCACAACTGAAATATGACTAAGGGATGCTAGCACCTTGCCAAATGAAATATTTTTTACACCAAGACAATTTGGGGCAGAAAATTCTAATGGTGCCAAGCGTTACTATTTACTGTCATCGTGGTAACAGTACATGAATTAACTAACAATTTACTGCCCCTTAATGTTACTCCCAGAGTTACTGCCGGAGGCAGGCTGTCTCATCCTGCTTAGTGATGGGGCTTGCCCTGCTTAAATTCCTTTGCTTTCTCCCTCAAACCTCTATGGGCCAGATCTAAACATGTAGTGGAATGAGGTGATACAATCCTTCGGTGGTAGAATGCTTCCCCCATATAAAAAGCTCCGTGCAAAAGGAAAAGGAGCACATGAAGGGGAAGGCTGGGGTCTTCTCTACATGAGGCTTTTAACCCGCTACTTTCCCAAGGCTTCTGCTTCTGGATTCTTTGTGTGACTAAGATCTGCTCCTTTACAAGTGTTTCCTCCCCACTGAGGGGGTTTCTTTCTCTGCCTTTCTACATGTTCCATTACACAACCACAAGGTGGCGCTGCAGTATAGCAGAATTGCAAAAATACACCAGCTTTTCATTCCGGTTCATCCCCCCATTTTTTGATAATACGGCACTTTCCTCACTCCCAAAAAAGCCGCAGAAATGCTTGGGAAGCACAGCCTCGGAGAGGCCCTGGAGGATGATGACGTCCTCTAAAGCACCCACAACAAACTACAGTGAGTGCGGAATCACGAGTGCATAATAAATGCCTCGTGTAGAGAAGCCCTGGGTTAGAAGAACCCGTCTCCATGAAGTGCTAGTTCCTGACTTGCATGGAGGTTATTTTTTTTAAAGTTGGAGCATTAAAAATGTGATTCCCCCCCCTGCTTGCCACGTGAAGTGGTACAATCCATTCTACCATGTCATTTCTACTGTACGTGCAGGCCAGAGATGGGTAGAAAGAAAGTGGATCTCCAGATGTTTTAGACCAACTCCCAAAAGCCCCTGCCAGCATGGCCAATGATCAGGAATGCTGGATGTAATTTTTTAAAAATCCGTTCTGTCTGTATTTCACGGATTGTCAGGCATCTTTTGTTCAGTCATCCACTCATTGATGAAAGCAGGTTGTTTTTTTTAAAAGGGATGTATGAGAATGTCTTTCCACTTGCGCTAATGCACACTAGTGCAAATCCTCCTGCAAAAGTGTTTTTTTTTTTAAATTTAAAAAAAATGGTCCTCAACTCCACGTGACTCAGAAGCTCCGCTGTAGAATCTGCAGGTCAGATTCATAGACTCATTTGGACCTGTTGCAGCTTTCTCTGAAATCCCTAGCTGGGAGCTGCAGTCCAAAACATCTGGAGACCTACTTCCTGCCCGTGCCTGGTGTAGTCCAGCCTTCCTCAACCTGGTGTCCTCCAGATGTTTTGGACTACAGCTCCCATGAACCATGATCATTGGTCATGCTGGCTGGGGCTGATGGGAATTAGTCTAAATAGTTGAAGGCCACCAGGTTGGGGAAGGCTGGTGTGGACCATGAGAAATCTAACAGCATCAATAGTTTGGGAACGTTGCGAAAAAACACAAAAACGCATTCAAATTATGAACATAAATTTAATTTTGGCTTTAAAACACCCCTCAGTTTCAGCTCTATCTGCTAACTAGTCTAGCTGAATCCCTTGTCCTCACCCTGCCCCAACACAACTGCCACCTTCAGTCTCCACTATCGGGATCAATGTTTTTGATCCAAGCTCTCGCTCCTGAGCTTGTGCTAAGGCAGGGCTCTCCAACCTTGGGTCCCCAGATGTTGCTGGACTACAGCTCCCAGAATCCCTTGCCATTACCCATGCTGGCTGGGTATGCTGGGAGCTGTAGGCCAGCAACATCTGGGGACCCAAGGTTGGAGAGCTCTGTGCTAAGGTTATAGCCCCATCTTCATGGAGGAGAAGGCTATCAGTGGCTACTAGTTCTGATGCCTATATGCTACCTCCAGTAAAAGAGGCATACAGTATGTCCATGTACACCAGTTGCAGGGGAACGTGGGCAGGAGGGTGCTGTTGCACTCATGTCCTGCTTGTGTGCGTTTCCGTGGGCAGCTAGTTGGCCACTGTGTGGACAGGATGCTGGAGAAGATGGACCCTTGGTCTGATGCAGCAGGGCTCCTCTTACATTCTTACGTACCACGGCTACAGCTTGAGGAACTGTGCATCTTCCTTCCAAAGAGGAAAGTGCTCACCTTCTCTGCGAGTCAGCCATATCAATGCTCCAAAATTCATCTTCTCAGATTCCAAGGCACTGATCTCTAGGACCCTCACCGCATCTGGGTGGTCTAAGTCCTTCTGGAAAAGGAGCAGCAGCCACCTAGCACAGAGGTACGAGGGGTGTGAGAGAGGGCCAATGGGGAAAACTGGCTGTGCTAGCCTCTCCCCCAACACTGATACAAGGACCCCCTACTTGGGGCTGGCATCAAGGGTAGGCATAGTTGGGCACCTGCCAAGGGCCTATGCTCCGCAGGGACCCACTGACAAGAACTCCCTGGACCTGCTCCTCCTCTTCACCATTGCAACTAGCTTCTTCACCTGCCTCTTGCTCTGGCCCAGACAATAGTGGAGGTGAGAAGGAGCAGATGTAGATCATAGAAAAGTAGAGTTGGAAGGGGCCTACAAGGCCATCGAGTCCAACCCTCTGCTCAGTGCAGGAATCCAGGTCAAAGATGAAATCGCCTGCTTGCTCTCTCCCTGTCAAACAAGCAAGTGGTAGCAATGATGAGGAAGAGGAGGAGAAGCAAGAGCAGCTGGTGAAGATGGTGGTGAGAAGGTTGACTCACTGAGGGAGGGGGCCCATGGAGGCTGTCTTGCCCAAGGGCCCTCCAAAATCTGGACTTGCCTTCACTTTCTTACAGACCCTTCTCACCCATTGGTAGGTGCCTCCTTGGCCAGGTTTATATATATGATACAAACAGTCCACTTAGCATTCAGTCCTGGTGTCTGCTTTGAATGAATGCTATGCCCTGGGTAATGTGTGATGAGTCTCTGAGCATGTAAAGAGTATACTTCTTTCACCATCTAATGATCTATGAAATCAGAGCTGATCCCTCCCCCCTCCCCCCACTGAACTTCGAGAACCTATTATTTTTAGCTCTGGCTTGATTGCTAGCATCTGAAATTAAGAAATGTAGATGGCAAATGAACAATAAGGCTGAAAGGAAAAGGAAAAGAAAAAACAAGAAAAAAGCAGTGTACAGTATTTTAAAAAGTTTTTGCGTGACTTTTTTAAATATCTCAGAGATATATAGATGCTGATTCCGCAAAATAATCTTGCACAAAAAATATGCAAAATGTGCTGTATTTGCATGGTTTGATTTATACAGGTCCCAGAATTCGGCTTTTCTTGTTGCAGAATTTGGTTACCTCTAGAAGCGGCTTTCCCCAACCTTGGGCCCTCAGATGCTGTTGGACTACAACTCCCATAATCTCCAACTGCATGGCCAATGGATAGGGATGATGGCAGTTGGAGTTCAATGGCACCTGGTACCCAAGATTAGGAAAGATGGTGACTGAGATGGGCAGATCTGCAGTGTCCTCCCTCTTGTACGGGGGAAGAGGGATGCTTACCTGAGGCAGAACAGCAGCTTTTCTTTGGACACGCTCTCGATGTGGTTGTACAGTTCTGAGTCCACGTGTCTCAGAAGCTCCTCACAGATTTCTGCGTGGACACAGCAAGAGAGAGGATCCTTGGACCACACACCCATCCAACACCCCAACTCCTGATGTCAGCTCTGCCCTCAACAAACTCCTCTCTCTCAGAGGAGGAGCAAAACTGGGCCAGGTTGGTGACAAAGATCATGCGCCCCTGATTTGCCAAGATCGTCTGCATGTCAAAAGAGGCATGCTCACCTGGAAGCCAAATGAATTTCACTGTTTCACATGAAAAATTGCACATGGTCAAGGCATGCTGAAATGGCCAAAGCCAATGGAGGCTCGTTAGGAGTCCCAGGAGTCAGTAGGTGGATCTCCTTGACCTCCCTCATGACTAGCAGAAGTTGAATCAATTGTACACATTAGCAAATATGTGCAATTTGGCTTGTTTGCATCATTTATACAGGTTGCAGAATGTTGCTTTTCTTGGCACAAAATATTTTCCTTCATTTTTTAATTGCATGCAACCCTGCCTATAGGTACTGGCTTAGTTCGGATGATTAAACAACCTATGGTTTGTTAACTGTGGGTTGTTTGCGAGTGGTCAGGAATGAGCAGTGTGCTGGTTTCTGCCCACTTGCCCGCTTCCGCTTTGCTAAACAACCCATTCCTAGCTTGTTTGCCATGACATCTGAACCTAGAAGTCTGGGTTGTTGAGGGAGAAACAACCCAGAGTTTTAACCCGACAACAAAGCATTGGAACTCTGGGTTGTTTCTCCCTCAATAACACAGAGTGCCGGGTTCGGACATTTTGGCAAATGTACATTCTAGCAAGTTCAGTGCTTGGCCAGCCATTAGTTGTACCTCTTTCCAGATGCTCCATGTGGACCACCTGCCCACTCACCATTATCATTTTTTTTGAAGTGCTACCTGTATGTTTACCCATTTATATGCTCATCCTTTGCCTTATTAAAGAAAAAGGCATACACACACAGTTGCAAAACTGCTCTGAGAATTTGGGGAGATGTCTTGGTGATATCCGCCAATTGGTGCTTTCCACAGTTCACTTTCACTGCAAACTTGTAGAACAGCCCCAGCTTAAAACTTGACGTAGGGTGGCCATGTGCCCTCTCTCAAGTGGTCCTCTATTTGAAGGGATGCCCTGTCCTATTTCAGTTTTAAGATTAAGAACCATAAGAACTGTTGCCCGAAGTCCATTTTAGTTTAGTTTGTTGTTGTTATGATTTGTAGTGTGTGTTTGGGTTTTGTTTTTGAATAAAATATAAAATGATTAAAAAAAGAACTGTTGCCCATCAACTGTTAGCAGTTGAACAGCAGACTGAACAGGCAGATACACAGCTCACCTGGTTACAGCTTTCCGTACTATGGTGAGTTGTACTGTACAAGCAGTCCCCAGGTTACGAACGAGTTCCGTTCTTAAGAATGTCTTTAAGTTGAATTTGCATGTAAGTCGGAACAGCATAGCGTTCTATACGTTAAAATCGGCATTTACGCAAATTGTGTAAATTACGCAAATTGCGTAGTATACTACGCTATGTACTCTACGTAACCGACGTAGCGCCGGGGAACCCAGAAGTCCATTCTTAAGTATGGGTTGTCTTTAAGGGGGACTGGGGGACTGCCTGTATTCCTATTTGATGATGATGATGATGATGATGATGATGTCTGAATTTGCATCTAGAAATGTAAATTAGCATGTGCAAACATTAGGCAAATCACTGTCCTCTTTTGTCCTCATTTTCTGCTGATGCATTTCCTCGTGTTTGGCAATTCATAAGTGGCCACCCTAATGTGGAGAGGATTCAGGTACATTTGCACCAAACCCAGTGAGGGTGCTTCCAGACTGGCACAGCTGCACCACAGAGGTTACAGCTGTCTTCACCCCTTCCTTTCTCTCCCCCTTTCTCACGTGTCTTGCGGCGCACGCCCATGGTTGTGAAGCTCCATGCAGAACGTCGCATGTATCCCACAAAGCACCAGAAGGCCTCCGTCTCATTGTCCAGGGTCTCCAAAAAGCGGCTGCCAAAGTCGTTCATGCCCTGGCAGTATCCAATGTCTGCAGAGAGGAGGAAAGAAACCAGAAGTAGGGAAGATGAAGTGGTGGTGGTGGTGGTGCAATACAGAATTTGGGGGAAATGTGGCAAGCACAAAGAGCTTCTCTACACGAGGGTGTTAATCCGCTGTATCTACTTCTGGTTTCGTCTCAGACCTGAGATCTGAGCACTACACGAACAGCATTTCCTTCCTGCTTTTCAGCTCCCTAACCTCTATGTGGTACTGTGGTATAGCAGAATAGTGCAAATACACAAGTGGAAATAGTATGTTATTTCGCTTTCTTTAAATAATACTGTATTTTCCCTGCTCTAAAAAACAAACAAAAAACTTGCCAAAAGTGCTGTTTGAAAATAGAAGCAAAACTGGAGGGTCACAACATCATCTAAAGAACCTATAAACCAGTGTTCTCCAACCTTGGGTCCCCAGATGTTTTTGGCCTACAACTCCCAGCATGCATGCTGGGAGTTGTAGGCCAAAAACATCTGGGGACCCAAGGTTGGAGAACACTGCTATGCTATAAACAATTGTGAGTAGGGAATGATGAGTGCACAATAAATGTCTCGTGTAGAAAAGCTCAAAGTGAAGTCTTGGTGATATACATAGAAATGGAGTTGCAGTAGCTAGCAAAATTGTAGAGCAGGGGTGGGCAGAAGGTAGATCTCCAGATGTTTTGGACTTCAACTCCCAGAACAGGGCCGGCGCTACCGCTAGGCAAACTAGGCGGTTGCCTAGGGCACGCGGCTGAAGAGGGCGCAGAAACGCTGCGCTCCTCTTCGCTGCCGCCGCGCCACCCCCACCAGGCCTCCTCCTCCCCGCCCGCCGCCACCGCTGCCGCGCCTCCCTGCCCGCCCGCTCACCCGCCGCTGCCGCGCCTCCCCCCGCCCGCCTCCGCTGCTGCGCCTCCCCCCGCCCGCCTCCGCCACTGCGCCTCCCCCAGCCCATTGCCGCCGCCGCCACCCCCCCAGACCTCCCCGCCACCTACCTTCTCCGCATCGCGTCGCTTCCAGAGCCCCGCCCGTGTTGTTTTGGCGGGAGGAACCAGGGCAACAGGGCTTAAACAGCCCTGTTGCCCTGGTTTCCCCGGCAGGAAACGGAGTGCATGGGTCCCGTCGCGTCACTTCCTCCTTGGAGGCGGCGGCGGCAGCCAGGGCGGGGGGAAGGTAGGTTGGTGGTGGTGGTGGCACGGGTGGTGGTGGTTGCAGAGCAGGGCTGCTTTGCTCCGGAGCCCCCCCACGGCACGAGAGGGGGGGTGCTAAATTTCATTTTGCCTAGGGCGCCAAACTGCCCTGCACCGGTCCTGTCCCAGAAGCACCTGTTAGCATGGCCAATGGTCAGGAATGCTGGGAGTTGAAGTCCAAAATATCTGGAGATCTTTCTGCCTACCCCTGTTGTAGAGTCATAGAATCGTGAATTCAGAGTACACCCACCAACATTTCACTGATAAAAATAGCGATGTCCTTGTGGACTTGGATGCCCCTATTTTTCACACCAAAGACCATTGTCTGAGCCCACCCCCAGTATTACATATTGCGTGTGTTTATTTACTCTGCAATAGCTTGTTCTGCACTGTTTTAAAAGCAGAGCAGGCATGTATTCTTTTAAAGACACAATGGAAGAAATGTCTTATGACATGTTACAAAATCCACATAGTGCAAATACCTTTATTAGGCCAACTGAAAGATCACAAAAAAATGTGCAAACCTTTGAGATCTCTAGCTATTGGGTGGAATAGAAATATAATATAAAAATTAATTAATTGAAGGCATCCTCTGTTTGGAGGGTGGTCTGGTCCAGATCCGGTTGAACGATAACCAAAAGGTGGAGGAGCAAGGGCTTTGAAATTGTCCATCACCACTGAGCACCTAGACCAGTGTTCTCCAACCTTGGGTCCCCAGATATTTTTGGCCTACAACTCCCAGCATGCCCCAGCCAGCTATGCTGGACCAAGGTTGGAGAACACTGACCTAGACAGCAGACTGAGCTGGCACACTGGCCTCCCAGTCACAGTCTTCCCCACTGTGGCGAGCTGTAATCTATTTCTATCTAAATGAATTACTTCTAAATTTTGCTCACATCAATTAGCACATGCAAATTTATATACATGTAAATTTGCATATGCAAAGTGTACGCAAATCTGTGTCTTCTTTTTGGGTGATGTGTTTACTCCTTTTTGGCAATGCATCGGTGCCGCCCTGTGCCACACTCTGCATAATGGCAGGGGCAGACCTGCCTGGGGACGGATGGGGGGTTAGAATTTTGCACATTCCTAATTTGCACAAAAATGTACGCACCTCTATTACACCTCTATCACACCTCTGCCTAGCACAGGTTTTGCTTTTAGCAGGGATATTCAGCTGGTACCTCCGGAGGTAAAGTCCGTTCAGCCCCTAAACCTCCTTGAGAACAGTCCTCCACCTCTTTGAGAAACGGTTTGGATCGAAAAGGACTCGGCAAATTAAGAGCACTATATAAATGATGAATGGCAGAACTGTAAAGTGTCAGGAATGGAGAGGATGGAGGTGAATGGAGCAGGGAAACTGGCAGACGCAGAAGTGATGCCATCAGTTGAGATTCCTGGAAGCGGGTACAGGGCAGCGGTCTCCTCACCTTGGTGGAAGGCCACGAACGTGATGAGAATGTCCCGGAGGGAAAGCAGCTTCACCAGTCCCTCGCGTCTGCAGAGAGAGAGAGAAAAAGCACAGGGTGTGTGTTAAGGACTGCCAACCGGTCCTTTACTCAAGACCAGAGATCAAAGGTGCAAAACTGCCAGCCTTAGCTCTTCTGTCTTGACTTGATTCTCTCAGGGCCTTGCCCTTGGTCTATACACTGGATTTAGCACTGAACCACAGAGGAACCACACACACCGTGTGGGGTAAAACCAGGAAAGTTTATTTAAGGTAAACAGATTACAATAAAAGGTGGGGAATGAGGGAAGAGGGAGAAAGGTGGGGAGACACTTTGGTACATACAAGTACAGCTATAAAACAACAAAATCTAGTTCTTACTATATAAATACCCAGGCACTCCCTTTGTCTGGGGGTTGGTCCTCTTCCCAGGGCTTGCCTCAGCAAAAAAGCCCTACTCCCGTGAAAGCATGTAGACAACAACCCAAACCAGAAGCCACAGCAGCAGTATAGATTCTCCCCCCCACCCCTCCTTTCAGTAGCCCAGGTGTCTTTAGCCAATCAGGATGAACTTCATCTGGGCCAGGCAGGGGAGGGGTGGCTCTTTGCCGCATTTGCATGCAAATAGCTGTGGCACCGGCCATTAAAGACATGGGAGACTCTGCGGCGTCAGGAGCCATCAGAGAAACTATGTACATTTTGCATTTCCCAGCCCCCAGCTGGGATTATACTTGTTTACACGTGTGGAGGTGTGTGTGTGTGTGGCGCAGGAAACTCTGATGCTTTTTCTCCACAGTGTGTTATAGGCCTGGTGAGTACACCCCAGTTCCATTTTGAAAAGAGAGGTGCTCAGGCTTGGGGCTGAGAGCCACCTCTTCTGATCTGAAAGCCCTGCCCTTCAATCTCAGATGCATGGAGGCTGGCTGGGATGGTATTCAGCAATGAGGGGAAAGAACTTGGCACATTCTCAGGGTAACTCTTTTCTCCATTATCCCTTTGTATGCTCCAGGGCCGTGCCCTAGCGCTAGAAAAGAGTCAAGGGTGTGGCTATACTGCAGACTGAAAACTGGTTTAACAGTTTCTCGGTTCCCAGGAAAACCTGGCAGCTGAAGTTGGAGGTGGTGGGGAACAGCCAGGGATCTCTGTGAGAGAATTCGTAACACAAATCCAACTACAGTTCCCAGGATTCCTTGGGGAAAACTATGTTAAACTGGTATATAATTGATACTAATTTGTAGGATAGCATGCCCCGGTTGCGGCCTCAGATAAAAGGTCTGACATAGCACTGGAGTGAAGGAAAAGGTATTTGGGTGGGAGGAGCATGTCATTGCAAAGGATGCTGAGCTGGATGTGTGGTATTGGGAAGGAGGCAGAGAGGTACCCAACAGTAGGTACTGTAAGGAAGTTGGGGAGTCCAGTTGTACAGGGCAATTTACTTATATGTATGTGCATGTGTACGGTGTATGCCTGTGTGCGAGTAAAGCAAAACTCCCACTGAAATAAGTTTGGATGGCGGGGGGGGGGGATTTTCACACTCTTGATTTGGATCACATTCTGGAATTTTGTGCCTGCACATGGATAACCCCAAACCTAAGTATCTCAGGGCCAAAACAGACATGACCCATTTGTGACTGGATCTTTCCGAGTCCTTTTCAGTCAGAGTTTAGGCCTGGTTATGGCATTAACACAGCCTTGGTCACATGTGGGATGGAGTCTGTGTTCTGTCAGGAGAGAGACAGGGGAGTGCAAGCCTGTTGATTCTCCTTGGCCTCTGTCTGTCACGGCAGCTTTTAGTACTATCAACCATGTTATCCTTCTGTAATGGCTGCTGGAATTGGGTGTAGGCAGGACTGCTTTGCAGTGGTTTTGCTCTTACCTGGACAGCTATTTTCAGAAGGTGGTGCTGAGGGATTTCTGCTCTACTCTACAGCATCTTCACTTCAGGATCCTGAAAGGTTTCATCTTATCTCCCATGCTATTCAACATCTATATGAAACTACTGATTGAAGTCATTTTGGGGTGGGGTGGGCGGGTGAGTTGGAGTATATTGTCATCAATATATAGATGACACAGAGCTCTATTTCTTCTTCTCTTCAGATCCAGGTGAGGATTAGGGATGCCGGACCTGTGCCTGACCACAGTAATGGGCTGGTTGAAGGCTAATAAACTGAAGCTCAATCCAGACAAGATGGAGGCATTGCTAGGCAGTGGTTCCTCAGCCTGGATCAGGGGGAATCACTTCCCCCTGAAAGATCAGTTACATCGCTTGGGGGTGCTCCTGGATCCCTCACTATCATTAGTGGCCTAATCTGTGCAGCACTTTCTTTACCAGCTTTATTTATTGATTGATTGATTTCATTTTTATACTGCCCAATAGCCGAAGCTCTCTGGGCGGTTTACAGCAATTAACAAGACAGTCCCTGCCCGCAGGCTTACAATCTAAAAAGACACGACACACAAGGAAAAAGGAATGGGGAGGGCAGAAGGGGGGGAAATTAATTCTTCTGGCAGGGCTGGTGGAATGGCCCTGCGCTCCCTCTCATCTCCCTCCTCTCAGCCTGCTGGAATGGCTGGTTGGCATTCCAGCAATGACCCTCTCTGGAGCTGGGTAGCCTAGCTGCAGTGATCCATGCCCTGGTAATCTCCCATTTGGATTACTCTCATGAGTTGTATACAGGGCTGCCTTTGAAGACGGCTCGGACTAATATAAAATATGGCTGTGAGAGTTCTAACGGCACAGGTGTTATGACTGCATCACGCCGGTCCTTTCTCACCTTCATTGACCCAGTCTGCATGTCACAACTACCCAGGTTTAAAAAAAAAAAAAAAAAGCGAGCAAGCAAGCGTGCTGACTCCTGGCTGACCATTCACTCTTGCTACAAATTGGAGGAGCTACACAACCCAGGGATGCTCCTCAGGTTGTTTATTGTGATGTCCAAACCCAGAACTCTGGGTTGTCCAGAGGGAGACATCTCAGAGTTGGAACCCTTGGATAAACCATGTGTTCCAGTTCTGGGTTGTTCCTCTCCCAACAGCCCAGAGTTCTGGTTTGTATGTCACGATAAAGGGCCCCCTCAACCTAAAGTTCAGAGGGTGGGTATGAGAGAGAGAGGGCTTTCTCGGTGGTGGTCCACCAGCTTCGGAACACCCTCCCTAGCAAAGCTTGCCTGGCATCCACATTGTTGCCTTTTTGGTTCCTGGCCAAGAGGATTTTGTTCTCCCAGGCACCTTAAACATTGCAAGTATTTTAGAGGGATCACTTTTAGTCTCTGGAGGGTAGCTTTAGCTCCTGGTGATTTATTCTAGCTTTGTAATTTATATTGTATTCTGCTGTGTTGATGTGTGCTTACCTGGGTTTTACGCTGCTGAGCTGGATTTCAATGATTTATTGTGATTTCTATCATTTTGTTATTAGGTTTTTAACTGTTAACAATGCCTAGAGAACTAGTTTTATGAGGTGTTTAATAAATATAATTAATCCCCCAACTTCTTCTTTTTAAAAGAAAGGTTTACAGCAGGTACTGGTGGCTCCAATTTGACTGGCACCGTGGCTCTGGCTAAGGGAGTGTTTAACCCTTTGTCCTGGACGATTTTCCTGATTGAAACTGACCCGCCCCCATAGGGCTAATAGTAATGTCAGGATGAAATTAGAGCAGGAAAACAGCATGGGAGTGGGAAGGGAAGGTTATAAGCACCCCTTCCCCTAGTGCCCCTGTTCTGAGCCACACTGGAGGACTCTGTGCCTGCTTTTAAGTTTTAAAAGCAATTGCGAGGAGATACGATGACAGACCTCCCATGTCACATCTGTCTCGGCTCTAAGGTTTCAATGCTGAATGATTCTTTCTTACCAGCTTGCAGGGTGGGGAAGGGGATGAAGTTCAGCTGGTGAATGCTCACAACTTGATAATAAGATTTGGAGTTTTGGAGTGGGAGTAATCGTATATCAAATTTATCTGCTGCAAAAAGCCAAATGTTCCCAAGAAGTAATATTCTGTGTCCTTCTTCCAGGAGGAGGAGGAGGAGGAGAGGAGGAGAAGAAACAGTGCCGGCTCCAGGTTTTGGCCCTTGGCCAAGACACCCTCAATGGGCCCCCTCCCTCAGTAAGTCTACCTTTTCACCGCCATGGTCACCAGCCTGTATTGTGTTCCTTCTCCTCCTCTTTCCCATCATTGCTACCACTTGCTTGCTTGACAGGCAGAGAGCCAGTGTGAGCAAGCAGGCAGTGGCATCTCCTGCTCATCCTCCTCACCACCACCGTTGTCTGGGCCAGACTGAGAGGTAGGTGAAGAAGCAGGTTGCCATGGTGAAGAAGAAGCGCAACTCCAAGGAGTTGTTGTCAGGGGGCCTCTACTGGGGTGTGGGCCCAACCCTGCCTACCCTGGATAGCAGCCCTGAGGAGAAAGAAGAGGAAGAGGAAGAGGAAGAGGAAGAGGAGGGGGAAGAGGAAACCTACGTCCATGTTTTGATATAGTCTGCTGGATATTCCAATATTCCAGCTCAGGCCTGCACAACTTTTGACCCACCAAGCCAAACACAATCCGCCCACCAATAACAGATGACAGCCAACCAAGGGATTGATAAACCTTCTATTTTTCCTGCCTGCCTGGGACTGGAAAAAACAGCAGGAAGCCAAGCATGGCTTCATGGGTGGGGTCACAAGTTGTGCAGGCCTGCACATCAACCAGGATCTCCATCTGAATTCGCAACATCTGTTTCCCCCCCCTTCCCCCCAAAATGTAGCAGGCAGAGATGTCAGAGGAATCCTCAACGGATTCAAATGAGTATCAGATCTCTGTGAATTCAACCTGCGGATTCCGCAGCAGCCCGGCTTTCTTCCGAGTCACGCAGATTCCGTAAACTTACAGACAGGTTTTTTTTTACTTTAGCATTAGCATTAGTGAATTAGCACAAATAGAATGAAATTCTGGTTTAAAAAATCCTATTCCATCAATGAGCAGATGACGGAATGAAAGGCTTTTGACAATCCGCAAAACACAGACGGAATGGATTGAACAAAATCAGCACATCCCTCATTGCTGGATCTCCCACTTTTGGTTTCAGCTCAGTCGTGGCTGGAAATGTGTGAGGAATCTTTCCAGGAGGTGGAATCTGGCAGATTTGCCCAGTTCGACCCCTCGGACACCGCCTCGCTTGCTGCCTCCCCCAGTGCCGACTTGCGTTCTCCCGAGTTGAGCCAGGGAAGCGACCTCTGGGTTCCCAGCAGGCCGCTGTTTACATAGGAAATGCCTTAATATATGCCCCAAATGGTTGCCATTTATGTCATTTGCACAAATGGCAGCCCTTTTTGGCACCTATTCAGGCATTTCCTATGTAAACAACAGCCTGCAAGTCTGGCGAATTGTGCAGCGGAGGCAGGCCGAGCCCTGCAGGATCGCACATCAGCAGTCTTGGCTGGGGAGGATGCAGGCTCTCACTGGAAGAATGTTCGGTGTCGGTCCGTCTGGGGTACGTCGGCGTCAATGTCTCGCACTGCTTTTCGGAACTGCCATTCGTTAATGTACTGGAAGGGCAGGCTATGCTGGCGAAAGACAGAATTGTGTTAATGTCAGCGTAGGTGGGGAAACTTTTCAGTCTGAGGGCTGCATTTCCTTGTGGCTAACCTTCTGGGGGCTGCATGCCGGCAGCAGGTGGAACTACAGTCATGCCTTGGATTGAGAGCATAATTCGTTCCGGAAACGTGCTTGTAATCCAAAACACTCTTATATCAAAACGAAACCCCCCCAAAAAAATTTGTACAGAGATTTTTAATGTAAGCCGTACTACAGTACTTGTATTGCAAGACGTCGCTTGTATATCAAGTAAAAAAAAATTAAATAAATATTTTAAAAATTGCTTGTCTTGCAAAACGCTCTCAAACCAAGTTACTTGCAATCCAAGGTATTACTGCAAAGCCAAAAGTGAGTGCAGCTAAAGAAAAAGTGGGCAGGGACACCCAGTCTCTCTCGTACACCCATGACCCATTTATACACATCTAGCATAACACACACACACACACACACACACACACACACACATACACTCACATACTGTGAGTCAGGGGTACTCCAGAGGGCCACACCCCCTTCCTCTGGTCACACCCCCTTTTCCTCAATCACCAATTGGTTGATGGCTTTTGTGCACCCCCCCCTCTAAAAGATTGAAATGCTTCTCCTAAGCCTTAGTTGCTGGCAATAAGAGCTTTAAGCTAAAATATGCTGGTATTGTTTTGGTATGTTTGTCCTGCCCCCTTTGCCTTTGGCCCCACCCACCACTGGAATGCAGCCCCTGAGAGCTTCTCTGAAATGGAATTCAGTCCTTGGGCTGAAAGAGGTTCTGCACCCCTGCTGTAGGTGATGATATTAAGGAACTGGTGCTAGGAGGCACATCTTATGTGTTCTTAACTCCTCTCGCTGGCTGGGAACAGAACAGTCATGATGTGTTGGATCAGACCAAGGGCCAATCTGGGCCAGTATTCTCCCACCAACAGACACTTCTCAAAGCTCACAAGCTGGCCATGAAGGCGTTGACACACTCCTGGCTTTGTCTCCAGCATCTGGTACTCAGTAAACTGCCTCTGAATGTAGCTGTCATGACTGTTAGCCATTGATAGACCTATCCTCCATGAACATTTCAAAATCTGAGGGCAAAGCTAGATAACATATCAAGACATCTGCAACTGGACTTCCGGCCGTTTTCTTAAAATTGAAAAACAGCCATGGGGACTGGCAAAAGGGGAAACTCTGGACTGGTGTCACAACTCTAGGGAAAGGTGGGGTTTCATTGCTTTTCTTGCCATTGTTTTCCTGATCTAAATTGCCTCCCCTGTCCACTGCTCCTTTGTCCTGTGGAGGAAAACATACGGAGCAGAAAGGGTTAAAAAAAAAAAACCTCACACCCTTCCCCACAATGTCATGACCCTGATCTGATTCACCTCTCCCCACAGCTGCTTTTAAATTTATTATTATTATTAATAACAGCAGCAACAACAACAAAAACACTGTGTGGGTGATCTAATCACGGATCTCTTGCCATTTCATCTAGCTGGGCCCTAAGAGGTCAAGCAGACGAGCAGGAGCCCCACACAATGTCCCTGTTGCTGGGCTGCACCATTTCAGGTTGCAGGTTGGAGTTTGAACGATTCCCCACACAGAATACGCTCCTACAGATAAGATGTGCATGTTTGGGAGATAGTGGAGTCCTGGTAAGTGTTGAAGTGCAGGCGCTCATCCCGACAGTCCCTATAGCCACGCCCCCAAGGAGGATCCAAGAATACAGCAAGCTGTGCTGATCCATATCAGCAAGCCACTTCCAGCCATTTTCATCTCCACCAGGGGCAGGTCTTTCCTGACCAGCCCCCCCCCCCACCAATACTTTGCCTTACAACTCGGGACAATATATTGTGGCTGGGAAAATTCATTCCATGCCCCACAAGCTCCTGGGGGGATTGCAACTAAACTCAGAAGGAACAGGGAAGTTTGAGGAGTGGTGGCGGCAGATGATGTCATCGGCCCTGCTAATCAAAAAGTGCCGGCACTTTGAGCCCTGTGAGCTCCGGCTCCCCTATACCACTGGGGCAAGAGAAGATTTGGGGCAAGTCTTTTCCCTGACGTGCTAGTCTTGAATGTACGGGGAGTATTTTGCACTGTCTATCACCGTAAATCAGGGGACAGGGATTGCCAGATCATTTAAAAAAAAAAAGAATGATGATTACATTTCTATCCTGCCTTTTTTCCACTTGCAAGATTCCAGGACTGCGCTCTGCTGAACTTGAGTTTAGTTTAAGCCCAGCTCACCAATTCTCTGTCCCAGCTGCCCCAGCGTTACTGATTATTGTTCATTCTGTAATGGCCCAGCCTAATACATCTATGCCCACATCATAACTTTAAGGAAATCAATTTCTGCTTCATCTCTCACCTCGATTTCTGTAGGTGGTTTGGCTGCTTCAGTTTCCCTCTGTTGTTCGTTATACCTCTGGATGGCCATGGAAAGCTCCACTGCAGGGGTAAATGAGGAGTAAGCACCACAACATTTGCCAGGTGTGGTCCCTTTAAGAGGCGGGGTCCTGTTGCTCCGCCCAGTGGGCGGGGCTTAGGGGAATATAAAGCTAGAAGGCACTGGTGGCACTTACAGTCAGAATGAGCCCTCATGCTGGTGGCCCAGGGGAATCGCTGTTTCCATGAGTGCTTCATCCACTGATACTGAGAAGACATTTGCCGGTCCAGCTCCTTCCTCTCTTCGGTTGTGGATTTCTCAGGGTACACTCCAAAGAGAAACTTCCAGGTGATCTTTCTCTCACTGGGATGTGTGCCTAAGACAAGGAATTACTCACATCCAGCCCCGGCTAACAACACACAGATATGAATCCATAGTACCATGTTGAGCACCTGTATAGATCAGTATCTCATACACAGGCTTCCTCATTTTTGCTCACCATGGCGAGTGTCCCGTTACCCTCTGGCGAGTGCAACAAGTAACCAGCCTTTCTCCCAATCTTCGAACTTCCCAGGTGGGGCATAGAATCATAGAATCATAGAAAAGTAGAGTTGGAAGGGGCCTACAAGGCCATCGAGTCCAACCCCCTGCTCAATGCAGGAATCCAGGTCAAAGCATCTCTGACAGATGTCTGTCCAGCTGCACCTTGAATGCCTCCAGACTGGGAGAGCCCACCACCTCCCTAGGTAGTTGATTCCATTGTCTTATTGCTCTGACAGTCAGGAAATTTTTCCTGATGTTTAGGTGGAATCTAGGTTCCTGTAACTTGAGCCCATTATTCCGTGTCCTGCAAACTGGGATGAACGAGAAGAGATCTTTGCCCTCCTCTGTGTGACATCCCTTCAAATACTGGAAGAGTGCGATCATATCTCCCCTCAGTCTCCTCTTCTGAAGGCTAAACATGCCCAGTTCTTTCAGTCTCTCCTCATAGGGCCTTGTTTCCAGTCCCTTTATCATCCTTGTTGCCCTCCTCTGAACCCTCTCCAGTTTGTCTATGTCCTTCTTAAAGTGAGGTGCCCAGAACTGGACGCAGTACTCAAGATGAGGCCTAACCAGTGCCGAGTAAAGGGGAATTATCACTTCCCGCGATTTGGAAGCTATACTTCTATTAATACAGCCCAAAATTGCATTTGCCTTCTTTGCAGCCACATCGCATTGCTGGCTCATATTCAGTTTGTGATCTACCACAATTCCAAGATCCTTCTCACTTGTAGTATTGTTGAGCCAAGTGTCCCCCATTCTGTAACTCTGCATTTGGTTTCCTCTCCCTAGGTGCAGCACTTGGCATTTATCCCTATTAAATTTCATTCTGTTGTTTTCGGCCCAGCGCTCCAGCCTATCGAGGTCACTTTGAATTTTGTTTCTGTCTTCCAGAGTATTAGCTGTTCCACCCAACTTTGTGTCATCTGCAAATTTGATAAGCATTCCCTGTACCTCCTCATCCAAGTCATTAATAAAAATGTTGAAGAGCACCGGGCCCAGGACCGAGCCCTGTGGTACCCCGCTCGTTACCTCTCCCCAGTTTGAGAAGGAACCATTGATAAGCACTCTTTGAGTCCGAATCTTTAGCCAATTGTGGATCCACCTGATAGTTGTTCCATCTAGCCCACTCTTAGCTAGCTTACTAATCAGGATATCATGAGGCACTTTGTCAAAAGCTTTGCTGAAGTCCAGATATATAATGTCCACAGCATTCCCACAGTCCACAAGGGAGGTTACCCGATCAAAAAATGAGATCAGATTAGTCTGACAGGATTTGTTCTTGACAAATCCATGCTGGCTTCTAGTAATCACTGCATTGTTTTCAAGGTGCTTGCAGACTGTCTTCTTTATAATCTGCTCCAAAATCTTCCCGGGGATTGATGTCAGACTGACTGGCCTATAGTTCCCAGGTTCCTCCTTCTTGCCCTTTTTGAAGATGGGAACAACATTTGCCCTCCTCCAGTCGTCTGGCACTTCACCTGTCCTCCATGATTTCTCAAGATAATAGACAGTGGTTCTGAGAGTTCTTCTGCCAGTTCCTTTATTACTCTAGGATGCAGCTCATCAGGCCCTGGAGATTTAAACTCGTTCAGAGTAATCAGGTGCTCCTTGACCATTTGCCTATCAATCTCAAGCTGCAATTCTGCCCCTTCAGTCTGCACTTCAGGTTTGCCAGGGGGGTCATAGACCCTCTTTTGGGAGAAGACCGAGCCGAAGTAGGAATTGAACACTTCTGCCTTTTCTTTGTCTTCTGTTATCAATTTGCCATCCTCATTGCGTAGTTGAACCACCAGTTCTTTCTTCTGTCTTTTACTGTGCATGTATCTGAAGAAAGCTTTTTTGTTGCTTTTAGCATTCCTCGCTAACCTTAGCTCATTCTCAGCTTTAGCCTTCCTGACACTATTCCTGCAGTTCTGTGCTACCTGCCTGTACTCTTCCCCTGTAGCCTGTCCTTCCTTCCACTTCCTATACGTGTCCTTTTTTGTTTTCAGGTCATCTTTGAGTTTATTGTGAAGCCACATTGGCTTTTTCTGTTGCCCTCTGCCTTTTTCCTTGTGGGAATTGTTTGCAATTGTGCCTTTAAAATTTCCTTCTTTAAAAACTCCCACCCCTCCTGGGCTCCCTTTCTCGTGAGAGTCACTTGCCATGGGATCTTACTAATCATTGTTCTGAGTTTGTTAAAATTGGCTTTCCTAAAATCCAGGGTACGTGTTTGGCTACACTCAGCTTTTGCTTCTGTTAGAATCAAGAACTCTAGTATAACATGGTCACTTTCCCCCAGAGTTCCCGAAACTGCCACTTTATCCACTAACTCGTCTCTGTTGGTTAGAATCAGGTCAAGGATAGCCGATCCTCTAGTTCCTTCCTCCACTTTCTGTAGGAGGAAGTTATCAGCAACACAGGTCAGGAATTTCTTGGAGGGGCCATGTTTGGCTGAATAAGTCTCCCAACAGATATCAGGGAAATTGAAGTCTCCCATTACTACCACATCGTGCCTCCTTGAAACAATGGCAATTTGCTTTTCAAAAGTTCCATCCTCATCTTCTCCTTGATTGGGTGGTCGGTAGTAGACTCCAACCGCCATGTTCGTTTTATTCTTTGCCCCCTTTATTTTAACCCAGATGCTCTCAATGGGGCTGCCAAGCTCCTCTTCCTGTATCTCTGTGCAGAGATACGTATTTTTAACATACAGTGCAACTCCACCTCCCTTTCTGTTGCTTCTGTTCCTTTTGAACAAGTTATACCCTTCAATTGCTGTATTCCAGTCATGGGAGTCATCCCACCAGGTTTCAGTTATCCCTATCAAGTCGTACTTGCCCTCATGTATCAAGAGTTCAAGTTCGTCTTGTTTATTGCCCATACTCTGGGCATTAGTATAGAGACATTGAAGACTATGTGCTTTATAGTCCGACTTTCCCCCTACATTTTGTGGTAGACTATCAATGGGCACCGCTGGAGCTGTTCTCTCCATTGTGGCATAGAGGCCTTCTTCCATTGGTACCCCCGAGTTTATGTCTCCCTCCCCTGTTGGATTCAGTTTAAAGCCCTCCTGATTAAGTTCCTCATGCTGTGTCCAAACACATTCTTCCCAGTCCTTGTGAGGTGCAACCCATCCTTTGCCAGCAGTCCATCTTCCAGGAAGTGTAGCCCGTGGTCCCAGAATCCAAATCCCTCACGTCGGCTCCACCTTCGTAGCCAGTCATTCACTCGGAGTATTTTTCTTTCCCTTTCTATGCCTCTTCCAAGTACTGGAAGGATGGATGAGAAAACTATCTGGGCCCCGAAGTTCTTGAGTTCCCTTCCCAGCTCTTCAAAGTCTGCCGTGATTTCTTTGTAACTCCGCTTGGCAGTATCATTTGTACCCACGTGGAAGAGAAGAAAGGGGTATGTGTCGGTGGGCTGCATGAGCCTCGGCAGCTGTTCTGTCACATCCTTAATCCGTGCCCCAGGGAGACAGCACACCTGGCGAGTCCATGGGTCTTCGCGACATACTTTGGCTTCGATCCCCCGCAGGAGGGAGTCTCCCACTACGAGTACTCTTCTCTTCCTCTTGCTGTAGGCCTTGGTTTGATTTCCTCCACTTGACTGACCCTCAGCCTCTTGCTCGCTGTCACGTTGGGTGCCCGGTAATCCGTCCTCTGCAGGCTGTCCTCTGCTCTCGTCCTCAAGTACATGGAAGCGGTTCCATAGCTCCACCGCTTCCACAGGCGCAGAGTGTCTTGTAGTTCTTCTGCTCCTAACAGTCACCCTTTTCCACGGAGTTCCCCCTGTGTTATTTTCCCTTGCCTCTGCAGTCTCTGACTCCGCCTCATCCTGCAGTTGCCCTTCTGGCTCCGGTACAGTGCTTTGGTGCTGTAGATCCACCGTTCTGTCTAAGAACTCCTCACTTTCTCTTATGCTCCTGAGGGTTGACACTTGCTGCTCCAGTCCTCTAACCTTTTCTTCCAACAGCGTGACCAGCTTGCACTTGTTGCACGTGTAGGCCATGTCGATCTCCGGCAGGAAAACAAACATTGCACACCCCTTGCAGGTCACCACCACTGCTGAGTCCTTTCCTTCCATAGTGCTCTGTTTCTGTCTTCCTTTTCACAGTCCCAAAAACAGCTGGAGCCTCTCTCCTGTTGTGCTCCTGCTCAGCTGGGAGTCAGGAACAGAATGAGCTCCCAGGCCACGCCCTGCAATCAGCCCCACTTCCTGCAATCAATCAGCTGCAATCAGCCCCAGGTAGTTGCAGTCAGCAGGAGCTTCTGCTCAACAGAATGAGCTCTCAGGCCACGCCTTTCCCTTGCAGCACTTGTTGTTGTACTACTCCGCTGCCAAACTCCTGTTTGCTCTCCCTGTTCGCTCGCTCTGTTCGCTCGCTCTCTGGGAGCCTGCTTGCCTTATCACAGTCCCGAAAACAGTCCCCAAAACAGCTGGAGCCTCTCTCCTGTTGTGCTCCTGCTCAGCTGGGAGTCAGGAACAGAATGAGCTCCCAGGCCACGCCCTGCAATCAGCCCCACTTCCTGCAATCAATCAGCTGCAATCAGCCCCAGGTAGTTGCAGTCAGCAGGAGCTTCTGCTCAACAGAATGAGCTCTCAGGCCACGCCTTTCCCTTGCAGCACTTGTTGTTTTACTACTCCGCTGCCAAACTCCTGTTTGCTCTCCCTGTTCGCTCGCTCTGTTCGCTCGCTCTCTGGGAGCCTGCTTGCCTTATCACAGTCCCGAAAACAGTCCCCAAAACAGCTGGAGCCTCTCTCCTGTTGTGCTCCTGCTCAGCTGGGAGTCAGGAACAGTTCATCATCCTGGAAGTTCATCATCCATGAACGGCAGGCATCATCCTGGAAGTTGCGTGGCAATCTCTGCCCGTTCCCTTATTCTAAAGTTGGAAGGGAAGAAGGCTGGCGGTTGTTTGGTCACTGAAGTGCTTGTGGCACCTGGACGGCAGAGCAAACTGGCAAGCACCCCACCAACCTTTCCCGCAGGGAAGGCTAATGGTGTGCTTCCTTGGCTGCTCTGAGGTGAGGCATGCTGGGGAGGCACTGCTGTTGCATTGCACATAGTCGCATTAGGCCCTGGTCACCACTATTTTTGGCTTGGCTAGCAAGGCCCCTGGGGATATAGTATAACAGGTCTAGATTGACTTCAATCTTTGGCGTGGTCTATTCTTCATTTTCATTTCTTAAAACTAGAATTCCTGTGGTCTACCGATGTGTTTTAAATTACAAAGCAGGAGTGCATGGGATCACTTGACAATTGAGGCACAATTCATCTGTGTGAAGCTTTACAGCTGGTGAAGGGAGCTTTTTTCAGCCAGAGGGCTGAATTCAAATTTGGGAAAGGTCTTGGGGGCGCAATCCATCTGTGGCCAGGGCCAAAAGCAGAGTGTGCAGGACAAAAATGTGGTTACCACCAATTTTAAGCCTACTCACAAGCAAGAAGGATAAGGTTTCTGCATGTCTACTCAGAGGTAAGCAGCACTGAATCACTCAGTGGTAATACCAAGCCTCTGCCTGCCTACTCAGAAGTAAGCAGGACAAGGCTCAGAAGTAAGCATGACTGAATCACTCAGCAGCTTCTTCCCCTGGCCCCTGCCCTCTCCCCTGCACGGTAAAGCTCTTATCTCTGATCAGCAGTTGGTCCGAGATAAGAGCTTTTCCCTGCTAGGAGAGGGATGGGGCCTGGAAAAGAAGCTGGTAGGCCAGATGGGGAACCCCTGTGGGCTGTATCAATCATTCATTGCAAGAATTCCAGCATCCAGCAGGCACTAGCTGGTCCAGGAAACATTGTCCAGTTGTCTACCAATGCCTATTTTTCAGCCCACTATCAACCCACATGGTTTGCAAGACCAGCAGCTTTTGGTGAAGGAGGCAAGTTGGATAGCTTAATGTGTGCAGGGAGCTCTGGCCCATGAACGATCTAACTGGAGGTTGGCCTTTCACAAAGGTTCCATGGACTTTGAAGAAGCCCGAGTGCAAGGTGAAAGGGAGAAACGTGCTAAGCGAAAAGCACGTCAAACGAATCCTTTACAGGACCATCTTCCATCTGGTAACCTGTGTCCTCACTGTGGGAAGCTGTGTGGATCTAGAATTGGTCTCCACAGTCACTTACGGACCCATTGCTAGAGTCTACACAATTTTTTTTACAATTTCCTCTTTTTATAATTTTCTTTTGTAATTTTATCCTGGAAGACAATCTTACTCGGTCATGAGTGATCGCCTACTGCAGGGAGCTGCTGCAGGCTGTTAGGGGGGAAATTGCTCTGGCTATGAGGTGATGGTTGTGGAAATCAGTCCAATATGTACGAGATGAGCTCTCTGGTCAGCACTGGCATACAGGACTTTATATCCACACCCCCACACACCCCGCAGCCATCTGGGCAGTTCCCTGCTTGCCGTTGTAATCAGCTCATCTGGTGTGACCCAGAATCCTAGAAGTGCAAGGGACCTCATCTAGTCTGCCCACTAGACAGATGAAGGGTACCAAAATCAGGCTTCACCATCCTTGCTGACATCTCAGTATGTATACCAGCTTTCCCCAACCTGGGGCCATCCATTGCAACTTCCACCATTGGCAGTGCTGGCCCCAGGTTTTGGAGGGCCCTTGGGCAAGGCCCCCTCCATAGGCCCCCTCCCTCAGTGAGTCTGCCTTCTCAGTGCCATTGTCTCCGGCTGCTCTTGCTCCTCACCCTCTTTCTCACTATTGCTAGCACTTGCTGGCTTGACAGGCGGGCAGAGACCCAGTGAGCAAGCAGGCCGTGGCATCTCCTGCTCCTCCTTCTCACCACTGCCACTCCCTGGGCCAGAGCAAGAGGCAAGAGAACAAGCAGGTTGCAATGGTGATGATGAGGAGAAACTCCGGGGGACTCTTGTCAGTGGGCCCCTGCTGGAGTGTAGGCCCTTGGCGGGTGCCCGACCATGCCTACCCTTGACGCTGGCCCTGATCATTGGCCATGCTGGCTGGGAATGATGGGAAGGCTGATGCAGACGGTGTTGTTAGTACCTTTCTCATAGACCAGCTTGCGCATGCGGAAGACATCCAGCCGCCCATCATTATCAAATAAGCTGTAGATGGACTGAGAGGGCAGGGATGTTCTTTCTGTCCCAGAGCAGGGCGGAGCTGCACCATCTTGATCATGCTGGTCCTTGACGGGATTCTTCTTCTGGCTACGGTCTGCTGTCTCTCCTTGATCCTTTCTGTGGTCTGTTGTGAGCTGAGCATTCATTCTATGTTGGCCCCATGAAGCAAGGAAAGGCAAGGCAAGGCAAGGCAAACATGACAGATTTCATTTAGAAACTGTTCCCATAGGCAACTATTTGCTCTGCCTTAGGATGAACTTAGTTCTAGTACAAAACTAGATCTGAAACCAAGTTTCACACAAATCTGAAACTTAAAAAAAATTATCAATTATAACAGAAACAAAAAAATATGGGGGGGACACACACAACAACTGCAACAAAAACAAAACGTATTGATTCACAATAACATTTTACAACACAAACAATTTAAAAAAAAACACAAAAGGAAGGGGGCAGGAAGGGTTCTTTTAAATATATGGGTTAATATAATTTGAAACTTGGCTAAATTAAGAATGCTCAGCTCCAACTGCCAGTTACCCTGGGACTCTGGAAGTGTGGGGAATAAAGGCAGGCACTCTGGCCTCTGCCAAGGGCTGCGGGAACAGAGGCCCTTGGGCAATTTCTTCATAATGTCATCTGTTCTAACTGTAAGCCACTTTAGAGATTGTTTGATTGAAAGGCAGGTTATAAATCTTCAAAACAAATTTGTTGGCCTACAACTCCCATAATCCCCAGATAGCACGGCCCTGCTGGCTGGGGATTATGGGAGTTGTTAGTCCATCCAAGAAATCTGGAAGGTGCCTGGTTGGGGAAGGCTGAAACAAATGAAAACGTAAATTAATACTCTGCTTGGTGTTGTTTTGCCTCCAGTCTCCCGAGCTGGGGAGAAGGCAACAGCGCAGAACCGCACAGGAGAGGCAGGCAGGAACTGAGGCCTGATTCGGTGCTATAGTCCAGCCTTCCCCAACCTGGAGCCCTCCAGATATTTTGAACTTCAACTGCCATGATCAAAGGCAAAGGTCCATGATTTAAAGGCAGTCAATGAGTGAACCAAACAGTTCTCGAGGAAGGAAGTACCACAACGACGGGCCCACCACTGAAAAGGCTGTGCCTCTTGTGCTTGCTAACCTGGGTACGGTCTCCATGGCCAATCATAAGGTCCAGGCAGATTCATATAGGTGCAGGTAATCCTTTAAAATAACCTGGTCCCAAACTGTTTAGGGCTTTAAAGGCAATAACCAGAAATGCACTGGCAACCAGTCTAGCCGGTACATAATCAATGTCCTATGCTCCAATCACATGGACCCTAGAAGTAACTGGGAAGCTGGATTTTGCACCAGCCAAGGCTTCTGAACTATCTTCAAGGGCAACCCCACCCAGAGCGCATTACAGTAGTCCAATCTAGATGTATCTGGGGCATGACTATCAGTGGCAAGTTATGTCATCTCTAGATAGGGGTGCAGCTGGCAAATCGGTTCTCCTCTTCCCTGCCTCCCCCCCGCCCCGTGCAGTTTGTTCCCTGTAGAAGCTCTAACCTGATAGAAGGTCGCAGACATGGGAACAGAGTCTGCAGCAGACAATTACTGGAAACCTGTTGCAGTAACCACTGGGCCTGGTGCTCTGCAGACTGCAACAGCAATGTGATGGTTTCTCTGTGGGACACAGACATTTGGTTAGCTCTGGTTGGGGACAGGCATGAACAACAATGCAGAAACTAGTCACAGCAGGGGTTGGCACACCTCAGATGGCTGGGATCTAGTTTGTTCTTTACTAGAACCTCAAGCTCTAATAAATGCAAAATAAAATAAGATTTGGTCCCAAAGAAAAATACCAAAATCCAATGTCAGGCAAGACCTTTATTTTGGTCGAACACACACAAAGTTTTGTGGGCAAGTTTTTGAGATCTCGAGATCTCTCAATCCAGCAAGGTGTTACAGTGCTAGGTTCTATTTGGTTATTAATTTTATTTTATACTGTAGTTTGAAATTTGATATTGTATTTTATCGTGTTGTAATTCATGGTTTACTCGTTGTGAACCGGGTCCCAGAGAGCTTCTATACCACCCAATTGTTGTGAACCGCCCAGAGAGTTTTAATTCTTGTGAACTGCACAGAAAGACTATTGGGCAGTGTGGAAATATAACAAACAAACTGTGGGATATTTAAAAGTGCAGTCAAAACCAATGGCTCATGTTTCACCAGTTAGTTGGATGAAATGGTTAAGACCACTGGTATCTTCTAAGGTGGATTCCCTAGAAGATACTCAGTGTATGTTTAGCTGAGCCTCAGCAGGAAGTGGGCGTAGCTCTCAGCTCTTCTCTTCCTGCTGAGACTCTGAATGTGGTAGTAAGAGTTGTTGCCTCTGGTTACATACAGCAGAATGTAACCAGAGTTGCTGGTCTGAACTCCACAAGTTCAGACCCCAAGTATTTCCAAATGTACTGTAACCAACTGTAAGAAACACTTTTAAGCCTGCCTGAATGAAACTGCATAATCTGAGTGAGTAAATGTTACTTTTAACTTTTACAAGACTGTGTCTCTGATTATTGTTCTGAGGGAGAGAAAAGGGGGCAAAACCAGGGAAATCCAGTCTGCCTTAAAGCATCCTGGATTACCAAATGCTAACTGGCTAACACTAGCCAAATCTAAGCTTCTTTTAAGCTGGAAAGGGACTCTACTCTGCTGATCTCACTAACGTGAGATAGGAAGGATAATACTCAACAATATATCCTCTCCTAGCATCTTTTTCAAGTCCCAACACAAACAAACAAACAAACAAACAGCAGATGTGGAGAGCGGGGTGGGGGTGGGAAGAGGAGAAAAAGAAGGCTGTCTTGATGTGGAGGTCATGACGGCTTCATGGTCAGAATCCTAAGAGTCACAGATGTAAATCTACTAGTGGGTGCCATGCAGGTTTCAAGTTACCCCTACTGTTGGGACTAAGGAGATGTCTTAGGAGAGGCAATTCAACCTTTTAGAATATGGGGGACGGGGATGGGACTGCACAAAGGCCAGGAATTGAGCAAATGATTGGTGGTTGGGGAAAGCGGCATGGCCCACTGGCCAACCCTGGAGGGCCAAATTGGGACACCCCAGGTGGGCCTGAGATTCTGCACTCCTGGATCAAAGGATCCATCTAGTCCAGTACCTGTTTCCCACGGTAACCAGCCATATGGTTTTGGGATGCCCACCATTAGTACATGGAAGTAAGAGCTCTCTCCCCCTGCTTTTTTTTTTTACTCCTCAGTAATTGGTAGCCAGAGGCAGTTCCACCTTAGCCATCATGGCTAAGCCAGCTAAGCCACTAGAGACCTATGGTGCATGCATATTTCCAGTCCCCCTTTCAAGCCAGTTAAGTGACAGTGGCCACCATCACCTCCTCGACTTCTGGTGGCATTGAATCCCACACGTTCATTGCATGTTGTTGGGCGAAGAAATGCTTTCTTTCATCTGTCCTGAATCTACTGCCGATCAGTTTTGTGGCAGGACCGGTTTTTCCTTGTGGCCGATGATCCCAGCAGAATCCCTCTGAAAATGGCCAGCAAAAGGGGTGGGGTGGGGTTTGGGGCTTCTGTTCCAGTCTCCAGTGTAGGAAATGGGGTGTGAATCACGTATCATGCATCCTTCCCCAACCTGGTTCCATCCAGACATTTTGGACTACAGCTTCAAGCATTCCTGACCATTGGCTGTGCTGGCTGGGGCTGATGGGTATTGAAGTCCAAACATTCTGAAGGGCACCAGGTTGGGGAAGAAGGATGAGAGAAAAGGGCCCATAGCTCAATGCTGCTTGAACTGGTTCCAAGTTTCGGGGCTGAGGGATATACTTACCGGATTGCCCTTAACCAGGTCCACAGGAGCCGATATGCCAGACCCCCGGGCTCCACAGCCTTCATCCCCTGCCCCCTGGCACCGTAGGCATGAGGGCTCTGCAGGGACATGGCCCCAGCATCCCCACTGCGCCTATCTGCCTGCCTGGGCACCTCTGCCTGCTGATGACCTTGTGGGTGGAACCTTCAACCGCCATCATGACCTCATAATGGCCCTGTCTGCTCCAGGACACCCAGCCAGGGTCGTTTTTTCCATTGGTCCTACTTTTATAGCAGCCAGGTTGGCTTTCTCTCTCTCTCTCCCCCTCACTTGTTTTTCCAAAAGGGAGACAGGAAGGAGGCTCGGGGAGAAGCCGGGGGCATTTTAATCTTGCATCTAGGGCAAAGACGGCCCAGATTTGAGTGGTTCTACTTTGACGGACTGAACATTTTCAGGACGCTTTGGAGCGGCACAGGGTGCATTCCACCTTGATCACTCTGTTACAATCTGTGCCAGCCTTCCCAAATGTGGTGCCCTCCAGATGTGTTGGCCTACAAACCCCACCATCCTCAGCCAGCAATGACCATGCTGGCTGGGGATGGTGGGACTTGTAGTTCAACACATCTGGAGGGCGTGCTACGTTGGGAAGCTGAGCTGGGGTGGTTGTGTGCACCGTTAAAAAACAACAACAACAGAGGACAGTCCTCTATTTGAAGGGCTGCCAGAGAACCATCCTCTGTTTGAAAGGATGCCCAGTCCAAGTCCGGTTTAGAGATAATGAACCATCAGAACTGTTGCCCATCAACAGTTAACACCTGGATAGCAGACTGAACAGGTAGGCACACTGGTCCCCTGGTTCCCACCTTCCACACTATGATGAGTATTGTACTGTTATCCCTATTTAAATTGAAACAATTATTTCTAAATTTGCATCTATACATACAAATTAGCACACACATTTTTATGCAAATTGCCATCCCTTTTTGGGGGCGATTCATAAGTGGCCACCCTACCACAGAGGCATCCGGAGCCTGCGCACACAACCGCCCTGCTTGTCGCGCCTGCTTTTGTGGTTTGCTCATCGCAGGCCCTTGCGCATGGTGAACACGGTGAGCAGGATTCACAGTTTTGCCCATCACCACCACAGGGGCCTCTTCAGTATAGACTGAGTGGGTGGCAAGAATGCAGCAGCAGCAGCAGCAGCAGCAGCAGCAGCACATGTTTTTTCCTCTTGACAAATGACCCTTTTGCTATGATGAGTGGGGCAGAATCCCTTGTCAAATGGCCATTCTCAGCAAGTGGGTGTCTTTTGTAGAGGTCATCAGTGTGGGGAATGGGTACAAATACCTTTACGGTGACCATAAGGAAGACGAGGGCCAAGCTCAGTGGCAGAAGGAGGAGACTGTAGCTCATTGGTAGAGCACCTGCTTTGCATGCAGAAGGTCCCAGGTTCGATCCCCAGCATCTCCAGGTAGGGCTGGAAAAACTCCTGCCTGAAACCCCGGAGAGCCCCTGCCAGTCAGTGTTGGCAATACTGGGCTAGATGTACCTGATTTCTGGGCGAAAGCAAAGCAGAACATTTTAAGGCTCTGATCAAAGGATTCCAATTAATAAGCTAGTGACACTGTTGACAACTACTCTTCTTGCTTGTGTCACAGCAGGAATCCTCATCCCACAGCCTTGATACTTTGGGGTTTTGCTCGCAGCTTTCGTTTGCTGGGAGGGAGATGGGGAGCGAAATTCCAACCTAGACAAACTCAGACGGAAAGACACCCCCCTCTCTGCTGCTACAGCAGGAGGGAACGTGAAGCAAACCATCCCTGGTTGGGACAACAACTGCACAAGAAGGGAGAAAATGTGTCCTCTCTCCAGCCACCACACTCACCCACTCTTGCTTTGCATGAGGTTTCTGGCTGCGCAAGGAACTGTTCTGCAATGAGTTGGCACCAAAAACTAGAGCTGCTCCGCAACGAGTTGGCACCAAAAACTAGAGCTGCTCTGCAAGGAGCTGGCACCAAAAACTAGGTCAAGCAAACCTGGATTCTCCTACAGACAGTGCTTCAGTTAGGCGATTTTAGAATGTGGACTTAATGGCCTTTCATGGCCACTCCCCTCTCTAGATGGCCATGTGCATTTACTTCACTTTTTTCAAAATGTGATAAGCCACGCTTGCTGCGTTTGGGGGCCTTCCTGCTCATTCTGCTGAGTGGGGCCCCGGATCTCTGCCCCAAAGTCCTGCCCTAATGGCACCTTGCCCTAAAGGTCTGGAACACAGGCCCTTGATTCTCACACATCTATGAGGATTCTCGTACGTTAGGCGATGCTGCTTTTTGGTGCTCAAATGAAGCCCCAAAAGCGCGCTACCTAACCGGTTAATGTCAAACCGGTTAATGTCAAACCGCCACCCCGCCCTTTCAACCGACATCATCCTCAGCAGTAGCAGCCCCGCTAGCCACCTGGCAGGTTCATTAGGGGAGCCCAGAGCAACGCTAATTGCACCAATTAATATGGAGCAGATGCAGCAGGAAGTGGGTGGAGGCGGTGGCAGGATATTTCGGCAGACAGAGGCGGCAGGATTTATGAGGGAGGTAATTCCCAGCTTCCTTTGCTGCGAAGCCGCAGGGTAATGGAACCGCTATGTGGAGAGCAATTTAAAGATGCTTTTCCTAGGGTGGGCAGGAGGAGGAGGAGGAGGAGGAGGAGGAGGAGGGGTGGGGGTGGTGCAGGTTGGCAGCAGGGCCACTGCTGCACCGAGATAGTAAAAAACAACAACAACAACAACAACAACATAAACTGGCAGAAAAGCTTTCCTGAAAGAGTGTTTGCCCACTGCTACCAATCTTCCCCTGCGATGTTCAACTGAAGGGAGCACTGGCTGTTTTCTAGGTGGGGTAGCCAGATATCCTATATTTGAAGAGCCGTCCAGCCCAAGTCTGGTTTAAAGATGAAGAACCCTAAGAAGGGAGAGCAGGGAGGGGCCTTGAAGCTGCCCATCGACACTTAGCCCCTCGACAGCAGACTGACCAGGCGGGCACACAGGTCACAGTCTTTAAGTACAAATAAAATACAAATGTATTTCATTTGTACTTAAATTCTAGTCAGTGTTTCTAAATTTGCATCTATATAAATGAGCACATTCAGTTTCTATGCAAATCTGTCTCTTTTTTTGGTGATGCATAAGTGGCTACCCTGCTTCTAGGCCGCACACTCAGGGCAAGAGTGAGTGAGGTCCAGCAGCTCTGGACAATGGCCTGTGTGAACCACAGACAGGGGTACATAGGAACATAGGAAGCTGCCTTCTACTGAGTCAGACCATTGGTCCATCTAGCCCAGCATTGTCCACACTGACTGGCAGCAGCTCTCCAGGGTTTCAGGCAGGATTCTTTCCAACCCCTACCTGGAAGCTGGGGATCGAACCTGGGACCTTCTGCATGCAAAGCAGGTGCTCTATCACACTAAGCTATGGTCTCTCCCTACAGCACCTGGTATTCCAAGGCTGTCACCCATCCAGGTACTAACCAGGCCTGACCCTACTTAGCTTACGAGACCAGACGAGATCAGGCTGTTCAGATGTTTGTGTGAAGGATCACTGGCAGGATCCTTTGCGTGAGTTCGGCGCTTAACGGGTTAACCGGCACTGAGTTACAGCCCGTACGAGCGCTGGCGACCACCTAAGAGGCTTTCGCGCACAAGAGGAAACCAAAGCCCTTTAAATGACCAAATAAGGCTTTTATTTGTTTACACAAAACACAGTTCGGAACTAACAGCTCTCCAGGAATACTACAATGTCAACACAACCTTAGTTGACCCCTGCGTTACTCAATGAACAGGCTCCTAGGCTAGCAGATTGAATCTGGTCAATTACTTCAGATCAGAAACTCTACACTTAGTCAGTTTCAGCCTGGCTCCAGGTCGGCCGATCCGGGGATGAGACTGGCTTACTTGGGCGGCCGCTTGAAGGACGAAAGTGGCCCCGAAGTACCCTGGGTTCCCAACAACCCTAAACCGGAAGGGAGAGGGGTTTTCTACCCCGGAGTTCCCGCTCTCCCCGCCCTCCAGGTCAGGTGGGGGCTTATGCCTGCCCCTTCGTTTCAGGTGGGCTTATTCCTGCCCGGGAAGAAGGTGACGTACTGGTACTTTACAGCTCTTTGAGACTGCCCTGATAGTTTGATGGTCCTTGATGGTCCTTCCTGGGTTTTTGTGGATCTCCACCGAGACTCTTCCTTGTTGGGGATGACGACCTGTCTGGCTGCTTCTCCTGTGACTTCATCCCTCCTCCCTCGCCCCCTCCCTTAGGGGAAGACTCTGTGTGTGTGTGTGTGCAGACTTGAGTTGGGCTTTCTCCACAGTTTGTAATCCTTAAACTCTCATACAGGGTTTAACGTCCAATTCTGTAGACAACAACAATAATAATAATAATAATAATAATAATAATAATAATAATAATAATGTGAAGGATCAGCAACCGGATCTTTTGCGTGAGTTCGGCAACTCTAGGGTTAACCGGCAGAGCAATACAGCTCGTGTCGGCTCGCAGTATAATAGGAAAAACTACAAGCCTTTGTATGCTTAAATAAGGCTCTTTATTTGTTTATACAATGATTAGATCGGAACTACTAGCTTTCTAAGAACACGTTTACAGTCAACACAACCTTAGCTGATTTGCGTCTTACTCAATGAGCGGGCTCCGTGGCTAGTAGATGAACTCTGGTCAATATCTTTACATCAAAGATAACACGTCTAGTCAGTTTCAGCCCAGCTCTCGATCGGCGCTTCTTAGCGGAGAACGGTGCACCTGGACGGCTTCTGCTTAGGAGGATATGGCCCCGTGGTTCTTAACAACCCAAACTGGAACGGGAGAGGGGTTTTCTACCCCGGATTCTCCGCTCTCCCCCCGCCCCCTAGGTCAGGTGGGGGCTTATGCCTGCCCCTTCGTTTAGATGGGCTTATTCCTGCTCGGGAAGAAGGTGACGTAGGGAAACCTTTGCAGCTCTTCGAGGCTTCCCTGTTTGCTGATGGTCTTTGATGGCTTTTCTTGGACGTTTGTGGATCTCTGCTGAGGTCTTCTTTTGTTGGGGCTGATGACTTGTCTGGCTACTCTTTGGTGACCTCACCCCTCCTCCCCTTGCCCCCTCTTTTGGGGAAAGATGTGTGTGCGTGTGTGTACTGAGTTTTGGGCTTTCTCCACACCCTCCCATTTGGGGAAAGATGGCATTGGGGTCCACTACCCCAATCCCTATCTAACTGTCTCTTACTGAGAAAGCCCGGGACAACCCATCTGCCACGATGTTGTCCTTACCCTTGATGTGTTCTACTGAAAAATTAAAATCTTGCAGGGCTAAACTCTACTGCAATAGCTTCTGGTTGGACCCCTTCACCCTATCTAGCCAGCACAAGGGGGAATGGTCGGTCTGCAGTCGGAACTGGCGGCTCTACAGATAGGGGCGAAGCTTGGTCACTGCTCACACTATTGCTAGGCACTCTTTCTCGACAGTGGCTAAGTTCCGCTCTCGAGGCAAAAGTTTTTTACTTAAAAAGGCGACCGGGCACAGCCTTTGCTCTGGCCGTTTTTGCAGCAAGACGGCTCCCATCCCCGCTTTTGAGGCATCTGTCTGCAGAACAAAAGGGGCTTCAAAGTCTGGGGCTTGCAGCACAGGGGCTGCCATCAGGCAGGCTTTTAGTCTCTCAAACGCTGCCTGGCAAGCGGCTGACCATTGGACTTTAACGGGTTGCCGCTTCTTGCACAAGTCAGTCAGGGGGGCGGCTAGCTGGCTAAAATGGGGCACGAACTTACGATAATAGCCAGCCAGCCCTAAAAAAGCTTGGACCTGCTTTTTCGTTTGGGGTTGGGGCCAGGTGCGCACTGATTTTATTTTGGCTTCTAGGGGCTTGACACTACCTCTCTTTACTTTGTGTCTTAGATACTCTACTTCTCTTTTCTCAACCTGGCATTTTTTCGCCTTTATTGTCAATTCAGCATCTTGAATCTTTTGAAACACCTGGCGGACATGTTGCAAATGCTGCTCTCAGGTGGAACTAAAAATGGCGATGTCGTCTAGATACGCGCAGGCGAACTCTCCCAGCCCATTTAGCATTCTGTTTACCAACTTCTGGAAGGTAGCCGGACCATTGCGGACTTCAAACGGGAGGGTGGTGAATTGGAACAACCCCAGGTGGGTCACAAAAGCAGACTTCAAGGCAGCATCTGAATCGAGCGGAACTTGCTAATACTTCTTTGTCAGATCTAGGGTGGTGATGTACTTGGCCCCCCCAAGCCTCTCTAGCAGCACATCTATGTTGGGAATGGGGTAGGGGTCCGGGACTGGTCACTTTGTTTATTTTCTGGTAGTCTACGCAGAACCGGACACCCCCATCTTTTTTGGCTATTAACACGATCGGGGAGGACCAGGGGCTCGAGCTGGGCACAATGACTCTCAAGTCCAGCATGGCTTGGACTTCCTCGGCCACGACTTGGGCATGGGGCCCCACCTCCCGGTAGGGTAGGGATTGTATGGGGGGGCTATCTCCTGTGTCAATGGTGTGTTGTGTGAGTGTGGTGCATCCCGGACGGTCTGAGAACATGGGCTGAAATTCTTCTAAGACTTGGGTGATCTGTTGCCGCTGCTGTTTGGACAGGGAGGGGGACAGTTTGATCTCTTTCATTCCTCCCCCTTCCCCCCACTCGGCCAACAACCCCCCATCAGGGTCTCCTGGTTCTACACACTCTTGTACTCCCCCCACCTTCGTTACGCGTTTTACATACAGTTTCAGCATATTTACATGGAAAACCTTCTGCCTCCCCGGCTGCCTTGGGAAAGCCACTTGATAATTCACCTCCCCCGACCTTCTAATGACGGTCTCTGGGCCCCTCCCACTTCAAGCACAATTTGTCTGTCTTTTGGGGGCGCAGTACCAACACTTGGTCTCCCACTTCAAAAGTCTGTGGCACAGCCGTCTGGTTGTACCACGCGCTCTGCCGCTGCTGTGCTGTTTCGAGATGCTGCTGCGCCGTCTCCCTCACCTCTCGAAGGACAGTCTGGAGGTGTTGCATGAACGTATGCACAGGCACGGAGGCTTTTGCGGCAACTCCTTCTCATTCTGCCCGCAACAGAGCTAAAGGTTCTCGGAGCTCCCTCCCAAACATCAGTTCGTTGGGGGAGAATCCCAGGCTTTCTTGGGGGGAGTCTCGGTAGGCAAACAACAAGTAGGGGAGGGCTTGATCTCAAGTCCTAGGGTGCTTCGCCGCATATGCCTTGATCATCTTTTTAAGAGTCTGGTTGAAACGCTCTACCAACCCATTGGTCTCGTGGTGGTATGGCACCGAAGTCAGGTGCTCTACCCCTCCCAGTTCTCACATTTTTTAAACAGTTTGGACACGAAGCCCGTGCTGCAGTCCGAAACCACCGCGTGGGGCATTCTTAGGCGGGCGAAAAGAGAGAGGAGAGTCTTAGCCAGGCTGGTGGCGGAGATGGAGGCTAAAGCAAAAGCCTCTGCATAACGGGTGGCAAAGTCAACTACAGTCAATATAAACTTTTTTTCTGTCTTGGTGGGGGGATTCAAGGGTCTCACGATATCTATCCCTATTCTTTTAAAGGGGATGCCCACAATGGGTAGGGGTTGCAGGGGGGCTTTAGGATGGTCTCGGTTATGCCCCACCCGCTGGCAGACATCGCAGGACCGGCAATATTCTTGCACTTCATTTGCTACTATGGGCCAGTAAAACTCCTCTGTCACCCTAACCAGGGTCTGTTTCTGTCTCAAGTGCCCTCCCCACGCCACATCGTGGGCCAGCTGTAGTACAGCCTGGCGGTACCTCGCAGGCACAACTAATTGTCTTTTCTTTGGTTGGGGACCCGGTCCCGTCCTTGGGCAGAATTCTCTGTAGAGGGCTCCTGCCTCCCACAAAAAGTGTTCTGACTGGTCTCCTACCCCGGGCCCTTGACTGGCCCGATCCCTGACATCCCTGGAGGGATGGGTCGCTCTGCTGCTCTTCTTGAAACGCCTTCTGAGTCCCAAAATCACGGGCCATTGGCGCGAACCCCCCGGGGTCTTCTTCTCTCCCCACAACTGTGGGGAGCGGCAGGGGACGGCTGGCTGCCGCTGCCGGGGTCGCTTTACCGCGACCGGGAGGCGGGCCTGGGGACTTGGGAGGCTGCGGGTCAGGGGCTTGTTTGGCCCGACGCCGGGTCACCACTCTCACTTTGACCTGGGCAGCCCGGAACGCAACGTCGTTCCCAATGATGATTCTCCATTCTTGTTGGCCATGCACTATAACGTCCATCTCCCCTTCTCACCCCCTGTACTTGACCTAGACCCGGGCGAGGGGAACGGCTATGTTGGGAGAGTTATAGGGCTTTATGGCACAGGTGCGCCCCTTTAGCAACTGTCTCTTCTTTACCTTACTTCGAGGTAAAGCAGTGATGTCCGCCCCAGTGTCCCTATACCCCACCTGGGAAACATTGTTTACAGAGATGGACTCACAGAATTTGTCTTGGCTCCACCGCAGCTGCTCCGGTGAGGCAATGCGCATCAATGATGCTTGCGAGATGGCCTTCAGCGAATGCTGTCCTCCGCTCCTCAGGGACTGCGCCGCATCTTCACCGTCTCCCTCGAGGGACGAGCTGGACTGTTGATCCTCCTCGTGCTCCTCCGGTTCGCGGGACTCAGGAGCAAGCATCCTCCCCACCTTGCCCGGCGATGTCTTGGCGTGGCGGTTCTTTGCGATCAGTTTGGGGCAGCTCCTCTTGAGGTGCCCCGGTTCTTTACAATAGAAACATCCACTGGTGCCGGGGTTTTCTTTGGGCTTGCCTAGGGCTCCCTCCCGAGGTTTGGGGTTGCCTTTCTCTACACTTTCCTTAGCCCCGCCATGACTGAGGTTACCCCCCTTGGGTCCTTTGGGCTGCCGATACAGTCCCATTTGGTCGGCCAACTTGCCTATTTCCCTACAGTTTGGGGGGTCTCGATCTCTCACCGCCGTAGCTAGGTCCTCAGGGATAGTGGCACAAAATTGTTCCTGGATCAGGAGCTCCCGCACCTCCGCCAAAGTGGTCTTCTCGGTGGCCCCGATCTATGCGTCCCACACCTGCCCCAGGTGCGCCATCCAGGAGGCATACGTGTCTCCTGGGGTAGGCTGCCTGTAACGAAATTTACGGCGACAATGCTCAGCGGTGAGGGCAAACCTCTCTCTCACCGCTTCTTTGAACGCCCCATAGTCCAAGGGAGCAGTTTGGGTGTGGATACCCAGGAGATCAGCCAGTTCTCTGCTGACCTGAGTCCTCAGGGCAGACATCTTTAAGTTGTCTGGCACCTTCTGCTCTAGGCAGGCAGCCTCGAACAGGGTGAAAAAGATCAGTACATCCTGTCCCGACTGGTAGGTGGGGAATTGCTTCTTGTCCCATTTGGGGGTTGTGGTGCCCCCACCCTGGGGTGCAGGGGTTCCCCCTTGTCCGGTGCCCTTGGTCAGTCTGGCCAACTCCAGCTGCATCTGTAACATTTCTTGTTGATGCTGCATCAACTCCCTGGCTTGTTGCCAATTGAGTTGGGGAAAGAGGGCATCCAACCCTCCTCCCCCCATGGCTCCGCCAGCAACCCTTCTGCCGAGGTCTTTTTCCGCCTCTGGGTCCCTTAACTCGTTTCTCCTGCCGCTACTGGTAAGGCTGGGGCTACCCCACTGCTTGGGTTCCTGCCCTCCTAACAATGGTGAGGGGGCTTCCCCCCCTTCCTGCCTTGCCGTCTTCGGCCGCACCACCCACTCCATTGTGGAGGTCTGGGTTGGGGTTTCTGGGCTGCTCACTAGCTCTACTTGCTCTTGGCTCAGACTATTCATTTTTCCTTGCTCTGAGCGCTCTCCAGCAATCTACTAGCCTGCCCGAAGTCTTGTTAGTTCCGACTGTCAAATGTGGTTTCCAATTGTCCCGTCGCCTGCCACCATGTGAAGGATCAGCAACCGGATCCTTTGCGTGAGTTCGGCAACTCTAGGGTTAACCGGCAGAGCAATACAGCTCGTGTCGGCTCGCAGTACAATAGGAAAAACTACAAGCCTTTGTATGCCTAAATAAGGCTCTTTATTTGTTTATACAATGATTAGATCGGAACTACCAGCCTTCTAAGAACACGTTTACAGTCAACACAACCTTAGCTGACTCGCGTCTTACCCAATGAGCGGGCTCCGTGGCTAGTAGATGAACTCTGGTCAATATCTTTACATCAAAGATAACATGTCTAGTCAGTTTCAGCCCAGCTCCCGATCGGCGCTTCTTAGCGGAGAACGGTGCACCTGGACGGCTTCTGCTTAGGAGGATATGGCCCCGTGGTTCCCAACAACCCAAACCGGAACGGGAGAGGGGTTTTCTACCCCGGATTCCCCGCTCTCCCCCCGCCCCCTAGGTCAGGTGGGGGCTTATGCCTGCCCCTTCGTTTAGATGGGCTTATTCCTGCCCGGGAAGAAGGTGACGTAGGGAAACCTTTGCAGCTCTTCGAGGCTGCCCTGTTTGCTGATGGTCTTTGATGGCCCTTCCTGGACGTTTGTGGATCTCTGCCGAGGTCTTCCTTTGTTGGGGCTGATGACTTGTCTGGCTACTCCTTGGTGACCTCACCCCTCCTCCCCTTGCCCCCTCCTTTGGGGAAAGATGTGTGTGCGTGTGTGTACTGAGTTTTGGGCTTTCTCCACAAATAATAATAATAATAATAATTCCCCCTCCTCTGGAGCAGAAGTTAGTGCTGCCCATGGAAAGCAATGGCAAACTCCAGGATTTTAGTGTATTTCATTGGGTATGATTAAATCTGGATCCAACCTCGTATATTTATCTAACACTTACAGTCAGAAATCTTGCTAGTGGCCATCGTGGCATCCTATGTTAGTGAGTTTCAGTGATGGGAAAAAGTACTTGTTTGCCTTAAATCTGCTGTCTGGCTATTTCAGTGGATGATTTAGAAGTTTTTGCATTATAACAGATGCTGGGAATTGTGGGACTTTTTTCTGTCTGAACATGCATAGGATTACGCCCTTAATGAATTTTCTCTGTTCACTTGTTCCTAACTCTCAAGATTTTGGAAGAGGGTTGTCTTTAAAACATCAACAACTGGCTTTGGTCTTTGCTTTTAGCAGTAGCATGATACACAAAAATCTCTCTCCATGGCAGGAAAATCATCAACTGCTAAAGGTCAGTATGGCAGGCTGTTCAAGGCATAGAAGGCTAGTAAAATCAACGTAGGAAACCTATCAGTCATGTCCTTCTTCACTTTTCTCTTGTTCTACATTGTTGTTTTTTAAAGGACCCAACTGTATAAACCTTTACTTCACATAAATAAAGAAACCGTATTCTTTTTCTTCAGAACAATAAAGAAATAATGATCCCTGATCACTTTCAGAGCACACCTTACCATGTGAAAATTGGGGTGGGTACCATTTTTAATTGCTCTGAGGTTTCCTAAACACCCATGTGTCTGTTGTCCCCACTTGTGCGTAGGCCACGCATGCCGCGGCCATCATCTGAAGTTGGCGCTGTGCTTAATGAACGATCCCTCTACTCAAGGTCAGGAGCTTCAGACAGCAGCTGCCGTCCCCACCAATGCATAGGCATTTCTCATTGGACCCCCTATCCTGGATGGGAACATGAGCCCAAGGGCTTTATATTACAGCAGCTGGAGACCCATAAAGTCACTGCCCACCTGGCTCACTGATCCCCACTCTGGAGCATGGGTGGGCTTGGCTTGGGGGAGGGAAGGCAGAGCCCAGCATCTGTCATCACCCAGTATGAGCCTACTGAGCTTACCTCCCTTGAGCTCTCCCTCTGTGTTCAGATTTATGTGGGCATTCACACGGTGCCGGGTTACTGCGGCTTTTGCTCCTACCTGGATCTAATAGCAGTGAATGGAGGCAAGCCCCTTGCCTTTTCTTCCCATGACTTCCTAGGCTTCCCTCTCCAGGTTCTGGCGGTGCTGATCTTAAGCCTGGAAGGAACAACCTCTTTGTCTCTGTGATGTTTTGAATGACAATACGCAGTCCTTTTTTTCTGGAGAAAAAGGTACTGGAACTCTTGGATTACGTTTCCTCGGGAGTAGATGGCGATTAAATTGTAATGAAATTGAAAGAAGAAAAGGTGCTGGAACTCAGTTCCAGTGAGTTCCACCAGAAAAAAAGCCCCGACAATACGTATATTTACAGGAGCCATCACGAATAATATGCCCTAAGGAAAGCAATGCTGGATCCAAAAGCTCCATCTTCCAGGATCCTGTTCCCTACAGAGGGCTACCTGGATGCCTTTGGGAAGTTCTTGTGCAGGGCATTCAAATGGCATCCAAGATGCATATAAATTAAACATCTTCCACACAACTTGTTTCCTGATCAACCATGTTAACATTCATAGCATTAGAGAGCCAGTTGTGGCGTAGTGATTAGAGTGCTGCCTGGACTGGGACTTGGGAGATCTGGGTTCTAGTCCCCACTCAGCCATGAAGCTCACTGGGTGACTTTGGGCCAGGCACTGACTCTCAGCCTAACCTACCTCACAGAGTTGTTGTGAGGATAAAATGGAGAGGAGGAGAATTATGTAAGCTGCCATGAGTTCCTTGCAAGAGGGGGGGGGGAAAGGTAAATGTAATAATAAAAAATAAATCAGCTCTCATTTGGGCCATGTCAAAGCAGAGAGCCCCACATTATGGTCAACTTCCTTGTCCTTCCTCTTCATAATTCATTTACTTATTTTATTTATATCCCACCTTTCTGTGGAGAAAGCCAACCTAAGCCCCCTGCCTGACACACACACACTCACCAAGGAGGGGGGAAGGAGACCCGGGGGGGGGAGACAGCCAGTCTCCACAGATGCCAAAGGGGACAAACAACATCTACACAGAATCACCCCAGGGGGGAAGGCAGGAAGCATCACCAGGTTTGTCAATGCTCTCGCATATCAGCCCCATCTACATAAGATTGAATACCTCTCCAGGGCAGACGCTTCGGCACCCCTAAGAAATGGCCACTCAACACCATAGGATGGGACCATTAAGCAAGTGGCTTCAAAGGGACCCCATCCCACGGGGGGAAGGCGTCACCCCACCTGACCCAAAAGGCCGCCCCTCAGGGAGGGTATCAACCCACCTGATCACGGAGGGAGGGGCTACCTGAAACACCAAGGTATAAAACACCCTGCACAAGGGAACTTTTCTCTGGACCTGATCAGCAATCTTGCCCATGCCTGGGGTAAGGGAAGGAAGGATCAGCAACCCCGGGAAACCAAGCTGAAATCACTGGCCGTTTGGGTTGACCGGACCCCCGGGAAACCAAGCTGAAATCACTGGCCGCTTGGGTTGACCGGACCCCTGGGAAACCAAGCTGAAATCACGCACAAGCTGCTTGGGTAGACCGGGCCTCCGCCGGGAACCCAGCTAGCCGCTTGGGTAGACCGGGCCTCCGCCGGGAACCCAGCTAGCCGCTTGGGTAGACCGGGCCCCGCCGGGAACCCAGCTAGCCGCTTGGGTAGACCGGGCCTCCGCCGGGAACCCAGCTAGCAGCGTGCGGTTGACCGGGCCTCTGCCGGGACCCGAGCTAAACTAACTAGCTGAGGGCCCTGAAATCACATTGTCCTTGAGGCTTTTGCTTGCTACTTTGTACCGTACTGATAAGCTGTATTGCTGGCGTGGGTCTGAGTTTGTGAAGGTAATGTTGTAAATAAACTTGTTTTCTAAAAGATACTTTTGTGGCTATAAGTTATCCCTTTGTGAGAGCTGGACTGACCTGGGTTCAAAAGCTCCCCTAGCCAATGACCCTCAGTCCCAGTCACGCAGGCGGAAGGAGGAGATAACAGCAGTTAATAAAGATTAAAGAGTTTATTTGTAAAACCCAATTACATGGGATTAAGGCAATCAATGCATCTCTACTCACTACATCATTGCAGACTCAAATCCTATACCCCAGTGGTAAGGCTAGATGAAGTGAAGTCCAAGAACAATAGACATGTCGAGACGAACAAGCAAGCCAGCAAGTGGAAGAGAGAGGTGAAGCTATCAGCAAGTGTGCTAGCTTTATACCACAGACCCTCTGTACCTATAAATAGGACATTACTCACCCCAGTTGTATAACCTATTCATCAACATGTTGATCCCAAAACTGTTCAAGGTTGCTGAGTCATATCATCTTGAGACTATGTCTCATGACCAGAGACCTTGTATACTTGAACCTCAAGTAACACCCACCAGGTCAGGTGATAATCTCGATGTCAGGTGGTAATCTCGTTCTGCCTATGCAAAACCCAACATCCCCCTGCTTTTGCATTTGTGCAGAACGTGGTTATTTACCTCATACAACAGCAACAGCTTTGTTGACATCTGATGCTGTTCTTTCATCTATGGACTTTGATAAAAAAACTTTTGCAGGAATGACTTTACCTGCCAGAAATTTGAACCACCATCAAATCACTTCTGATGTATCCCTCCTCATGACACAGTTTTATTTGCAAACCCAAAACGTTGTGTATTGCTATCTGCCTGCAGCATAGCAATCCTGCCTTGGTTTCCTGAAAAAACTGTAATAGGTTTTCACATCAATCCTAGCATCATTTAAACATTTTTACAATTTAAACTATTTAAACAAATGCAATAACTATTCAAGCTTTACAATAGCATAATAGCACAATACATAATACAATGCATTCAGTTCAGCTTCAGTTGAACTCTAACTTTTAAATGATTGTTTCTACAAAATCAATCAAACAAAGTATGGTTATAAAAATAACAAACTTCAGGTGTGTTCTTGTTGTTCTTACTATCACAACCACAACTGGCATTTCTGTGAATCTGTAAGCCACCTGTGCTCTGACTTGTAACTCTTAGTCTGAAGTGTGATGTTCCTTCCAGATAACACTCAACTCCTTTTCAGAGCTCTCCAAGCATGTCCTGTTGGTCTAACAGTCTGCCTATCACACTGACAGCAATATCTGGCCTTGTTGCTTGTACAGTAAAGCTCAACAGCCCAATGCTTCTGTGTAGCATTCAAACTGCTTTTCCATCAGCATGTGCTTGAAAATCCTCAATTATTTGGAGTCTCTCACTGAGTTAACTATCTCCAAAATTCTCAATCACATCCATGATATTTCTCTGGTTTGTTGCAGTAAGTACTGCCCTCTTGGTTCTCCCTCAACTTCTATTTACAAATAAACAGTTGATCCACCACCAAGCAGTTTCAATTCAATGAAATTCCAAACCCTGGATCAATTATATCATATTGCTTTTATCTGTCCAGAAAAAACAATAGATCATCCAACTAAACAAAGTACATACAGTCTATGTCCTTGTTCCTCCTGTTTAACAAACAAACATTGATCTGCCTCTCTGTGCAAATCTCAATTCAGCAATGTTTGAGTTCAAAACAGAATTCCAGCCTCCAGCTGATTCTAACTTTTCCTACAGAAAAATATTCTCAGACAGTTTTCGATTTAAAGACTTCCTCTCATTTAAAATGCTTATGTTCCAATATTTCCCTGTGAAATATTCATACATTTTTTTCACATTCTTAAACATCAGTCTAACTGTTTCCAAAGCAAATTGTTGTTGCACTCATCTTATGATTATCCAGCTCCTTTTAACTTTAGCAAAATCACAAGCAACCAATCTTACTATTTTTCATATAACCTTTTCCAATCTGGTTAATTTTCACTTAAAAATCTATCTGGTAACAATGAGTTCCATGGACTGCTGTTTGTTTCCCCAGCTTCCATGTTTTGTTCTTTATCCAAAGAATTCAACTCAGCTTGCATAGCCTGAAGCTATGGTTCAGCTTCCTTAACAGACAATTTTTCCACCTCTTTGAAATTTTGAAGTTTCAAATGGCTTTTCCTGCAAATTCATCCTGATATCTCACAGGTTGTTTGACTCACCTGTTCCTTACCTTATCAGTTATCAGGTTCTTGTTCCAATGAATTTTCACCAATGATGAACAATCATTTGTCTAGTCTCCACTAAACCAAATGTGTATCAGTTTGTCAAATTTACCTGACTGTCTTTCAGCAAATGCTTTTCTATTCTGACTCTGAACTTGATGCATTCCCTGCATTAACAGAATTAATTTTGAAAAATGATCTCACCTTTTCATTCAGCATTATACTAAACACTTCTAGATAATCTCACTATCCAAGTGTTGTTCATGTGAAACACAATATTCTCATTTCTAGAAAAATCTCATGTAAGCTCCCTTACAGATTTCTTCTAACTTTGAGGTGTATGTACCTACATATCAGATCCAAGATCCTGAAATGTTTCTCCAGAAGATTCTTCCTTCTACACTACTTTCCATAAGGTGTACAGTTCAATCACACAGAACTAAAACTTCTATCATGTACATAATCAAAACATTTAAGAGCTTCTACCCAAACCTCATTATCCAAATTAGTATCACCTCTTCTGAGTGTTTGTTTATTCTTCCACACAATCCATGTGTTCAGTATCACATCCTGTTAGAAATGCATCAAAACATGCACTGAATTGAACTTCCCATATCTGAAAAGAAATAGGTAACATGGGTAATATGCTTGTTTCCCATCCAAGCACAAAACACCTTGACTTTGTTCAATACTCCAGTTTTCTATCTAACATGTACACAACCTGTACCTCGTGTATTGATCAATTAACATCATGAAATAACGTGCTTCTCCTCTAAAAACCATCAGAGTTTCCACAAGATTACCAAGAACAAATTTAAATGAAATGAACTGGTTTTTCAGCTTGCCTTCCAGTTTACCTGTTGAAGCTAGCATCCCTTGTTTATGTGCACAAAATTACCTTTCATGTGAAAATTACAATTTCCAATGCTTTCCCCACAACACAGTTTGCATTTTCTTTCACAAGCCTGTGAATCTAAATGATCAAACATTCATGTGATATGCATGCATGTACATGTCATACATATAAGCATTTAACCTTTTATAGTTGCATCAGTACAACTTTCCATTTCTTTATTTACATCATTACAGTATGAAAGAAATAATCCATCTCTTAGCTTTGCCATATAAACATACCTAATTATTCAGTAATTTACATTTTGCTACAGAAAAATCCACAATATACTCAAGTCATATATACATTCAGTACATTTCCTGACATTTCAAGAGCATATATTACACTTTCTTGAGTCCAAGTTATCCAAACTTTCAAGAAATACATTTTCAAAACATGACTGTTAAACCCCTGACCATTTGCATAGTCCTCTTTCTGCTTATTTATGTCCAACACAGAAAGCTTCGTTTAAACAATCCACTGTTTCTGTTCAAACAAAATAATGTCCATTTTGTTATGTCCTGGGTTAAAACACAAAGTTTTTCCCATCAGCAGCACCCCTGCTGATTTCAAGCTCCTTCTTCTGTGATCCCACATGAAGAAAATGAAGAACAGCTTCTCATTTTAAGCACAGCTTTCTCTGTTCAAAACTGTCGCGCTGTTTTTCTTCTGCTGTTTTAAAACCACGCCTCCGCTGGTTTGATACAGCCTCCCGTGTAGTATCAGGTTTCCCGAGATACGTTTCTGTCACACGTGACTTTGCTTTGCTGCGACATGACGCTCCAGACGCTTTACCCACGTCAGACGTAATCCACGCATTTGTAATCCAAGCCACTTGTTGATACAATGCAAAAGATAGCTGATCTGCTGCTGTGTGAAGAAAACTGTAAATGAAATATGATCCTCCTGCCTGTAGCCTTGATGAGTAGACACAGAGCCTCCTGAAGATTATTTCCTTGCCCGATACAGCTCCTTGACAATCACTCCAGCAAGCTGTGGAAAACGAAATCCTTGTGTCCAGCGTTGTTCACTTTTCAGCCTAGTAGCTGCCCAGTAGCCTCGGATTTTGCCAAGCCTGGCACCTCCGTTCCAGCTGCTTTCAAAACGAAAAATCCTTCGTCTCTTTGTTTCTGCATTCTTCAGTTGTGCTGCATTCCAAGCCGCTGTTATCAGCTCTAGCAACATTGCCTTCCCCGGTTTATTTACAAACCGTTCTTACAAATAGTAAACATTTCTCTAACTCTATAACTGCCGAATTTCTCCGAACTGCGTCTCTGTGGCTTATCTGTCCATCTGAGATAACCATCAGATCCTTATCTCTGGGCCCATAACCAGATGTGAGAGCTGGACTGACCTGGGTTCAAAAGCTCCCCTAGCCAATGACCCTCAGTCCCAGTCACGCAGGCGGAAGGAGGAGATAACAGCAATTAATAAAGATTAAAGAGTTTATTTGTAAGACCCAATTACATGGGATTAAGGCAATCAATGCATCTCTACTCACTACATCATTGCAGACTCAAATCCTATACCCCAGTGGTAAGGCTAGATGAAGTGAAGTCCAAGAACAATAGACATGTCGGAACGAACAAGCAAGCCAGCAAGTGGAAGAGAGAGGTGAAGCTATCAGCAAGTGTGCTAGCTTTATACCACAGACCCTCTGTACCTATAAATAGGACATTACTCACCCCAGTTGTATAACCTATTCATCAACATGTTGATCCCAAAACTGTTCAAGGTTGCTGAGTCATATCACCTCGAGACTATGTCTCATGACCAGAGACCTTGTATACTTGAACCTCAAGTAACACCCACCAGGTCAGGTGATAATCTCGATGTCCAGGTGGTAATCTCGTTCTGCCTATGCAAAACCCAACAGACCGGGCCTCCGCCGGGAACCCAGCTAGCAGCGTGCGGTTGACCGGGCCTCTGCCGGGACCCGAGCTAAACTAACTAGCTGAGAGCCCTGAAATCACATTGTCCTTGAGGCTTTTGCTTGCTACTTTGTACCGTACTGATAAGCTGTATTGCTGGCGTGGGTCTGGGTTTGTGAAGGTAATGTTGTAAATAAACTTGTTTTCTAAAAGATACTTTTGTGGCTATAAGTTATCCCTTTGTTCTGGGCTAAGGGTGAGGCACTGGGGACCTCGGAGAAGGCCCGCCCCAGGGCTCACTACCCCCTTAGCATTGAACCCACGCAGAAGACCAGGTTGTCGGTCTTCCACTCTTTCTGCCCCCAAAATGGTGCTCGGAGCAGCTAACAATAAAATCCGGATTAAAAACAAAATCTTAATTAAAACTGTGGAGAAAAAGCCTGCACACACACACACACACACACACACACACACACCTCATGTGTGAACCGAGACGGCTAGAGGCTGGGGGGGCGGGGTGTACATAGTTCCTCTGGATGGCGCCACAATGTCTGCTAGGCCCTTTGAAATGCAAATGGGGTTCAGGCCCGGTAGTCATGAGTCACCCCTCCTCTGCCTGGGCCAGGTAAAGTTCATCCTGATTGGCTAGAAGCAGCGGAGCTACAGAAAGGAGGAGGGGAGGGGGGGAAGATATATCGCCAAGGTGTGGCTTTTGAGTTTTGTCTTTGGTCGTTGTGTCGTTGTTGTGGATCATGGCAGCAAGCTGCGTGGAGGTCCAAGCCTTCGGGCTGGCCTCAGGATCCGGCCCCAGGTGGCTCCTGGTGAAATTAGCTGAATGAGGGCTGTGGCAAAGGCAAGCCCTGAGGAGGGCTACTCATCTCGGACCTTAGGGTAGGTGTGGTAGTCTCCTCGGTGGCAGGGCTGTGCTGAAACCAACCCTGAAGGGAACCGGCCCCCAGGTAACTAGTGTGTGCCTGGGAGATATAAGGAATCAGCTTTTATTGTTTTGTAGCTCTACTGTGTATGTACCAAAGTGTCTCTCTATTTTGTGTCCTTACCTCATTTCCCATCTTTTGTTGTAATATGCTACCTGAATAAACCTTCTTGGTTTTTACCCCACATGGTGTTTGTGGTTGCTCTGTTGGTTCAGCAGCTAAATCCAGGTTATAGTCAAGGGATAGAGATTCAAGGCAGGATTGCAGAGCTGAGGCTGGCAGTCTGGCACCTTGAGATCTCTGGGGGTCTTTTGGGTAGGAAAGGGTGGGTTGGCGGAGCCAGCCAGCCCCCCTTCCTCCACAAAAACATAACATAAAAACAGAAAAATTAAAAATACAATCAAAGACACAATGATAAAAGAAAAAAGCAGCACCACCCCAATTAACACACCAAACTTTCGGCAACAGATCAGCTTATATGCCATTAGTTCTTCTTTACTAATGGATGATACGGGATGCAAATAAGGTTAAAGGACCACGACAACTGTACAGTCACTTACAAAGGCAGCAATGGTCTGATTCCCCCAGAGGAATCTGGTCATTTCTCAATCTCTCTAATCTTAAAATATGAAAGCTTGCCAAATAAGGGCTATGCGTATTTAGACAGAAAAGAGGTCCTACAATTCCCAGGATTCCCCAGCCAGCATAGCTTTGTTAGACAAAGCTTCATCTCACAGCCCCTCCGTTCCACAGTCCCACGCTGGTTTTTTCACCAAGGATGAAGGCAATCTCAAGAGAGCATCTCGGCACCCCTGCAAGCTTTGATACATCACTGTCGGGCTTGAGTGTTGAATTGCAGGTTTTTCAGCACAGATGGATGCGAGGCTTTCCTGAGCAAATACCTGACTTTGAAAACATCAAAGGATAGGTTTCACCAGCAAAACCTGGCTTTTGCTAGGAGACTTTGAGCTGTATGAGCCAGGCTTCTCCAAATGCTGGCTGGACTACAACTCCCATCCTGGCCATCGGGCTGTAGATGATGGGAGTTGTATTCCAACATATCTGGAGAGGACCAGCAAGGTTGGAGAGGGCTGCTGTATGCCTTTGTCTGAACTTGGAAAGAGTGATTCCTGCCCCCACCGTTCAATGTTATATTTTACATATCCCCCCCCTTTGATACGGGTGTCCCTAAAATAAATGCTGCAGATTCAGTTTCCCATTTTGATGTTTCTTTGCTAACAATTGTGCTGTCTTTTCCTTCTGTGGATTCCAGCATCACCATCAGGCGCCTCTGAATTTTTTTGCATTGACACAAAGGCCCTGTTTGCGATCCTTGAGTTGGCCACAGGGCCCCCCCTTTGTGCTACCAGATTTCTAAAGCTTTCCCATTGTCTGGGCATGCGACTCACCTGGGATCAGATCTGGAGGTGATGGGGAAGTCAGTGCCACTAGATATGGAGGGAGAGAGAGACCAAATTTGCAGCACATTCTTGCCTAACCTTGATATTGGAATCCCACCCTAGAAAGCTGATTCGGTTTCTCCTGACCTGCAGAACAAGGACTTACGTATATCTGCTGAAATTCTGAGACCACACTTGCCAAGACTGGTTAAACAGGCTGTTCCAGGCCCTGTACTGTGGTTAGTAACTTACTACAATCCACACAGAGATGCGACAGAGAAAGCGAGAAGCTCCGTGTGATGACCTGGGGCTGTTGAGCATGTGACACAGTTCTGCCATGGGAAGCACTTCCATGTGGCAACTCGTATGTAACCTAGATCATAACATGTGGCAGTTTTTCCATGGGACTGTTTAAACACTGCCCCAATGTACATGCAGCGTTGCTCACCTGCAATTAACAACAAACACACTCTGTGTAAAATCAGCCCATGCTATGCTCTACGATGTGCATGTTTCTTGCTAATTCCTACATGGCAGCCCCTTCTGTACAAGGATTGTGTCACGTTTCCAACACTCTATTCCTATGTGCACTTACAAGGGATTGCCCTCAGTGGCACTTACTTTTGAATAAACAAGTTCAGGATTGCACTGTGACAATGCCCTGAGTCAGCTCGGCATCATCATCCATCTATTGAGAGCTGGTGTGGTGCAGTGGTGAGAGTGTCGGACTGGGACTCAGGAGATCCGGGTTCTAGTCCCCACTCGGCCATGCGTGACTTTGGACCACTCACTGAGGATAAAATGGAGAGGAGGAGGATTATGAAAGCTGCTTTGGGTTCCTTGCAAGAGGAAACAAGGTGGGATATAAATGTAAATGTAGTAGTAATGATAATAATGATGATGATGCCAGGGTGTTAAGTTTTGCTTATTAACATCTACACAATTCTGCATGACAGATGTACCTACCAGGGAACTTGTCCCTGCTACTAACACAGACACACACACACGTGTGTGTAATATCACTTCCAATTTGGGAAGGAACTTACAGTGTTCATGTTTACCCCAGTGGCGCAGCTAGGTAATTTTAGACCCCGGATTTACGGGTCTTATGGGGGGCTCCCTTTAGATGGCCATGTGCATTACTTTAGTTGTAAAGGACACAACTAATACTTCTCTCTCCCACCCCCGCCACAACCACCATTCAGTGCTTTACCTTTATGGCTGTTTCTGCATTCTTTATATGTTAGAATGTTTGCCAGCCCTCCCCCCCTGCTTTGCGGGGGGGAAAGGCGGGGTATAAATATAATAAATAAATAAATTAAATAAATTATAGCGCCATCATGACTGCAGGAATAAAATGGAGTTTGCTTCTGCTAACCTGATGCCCTCATTTTTTAGTGGTCTTTTGTGGGGGTGGGTGGGAGGCTGGGTTATGGGGCCCTGGACCTTGGCTAGCTGCACCACTGGTTCACCCTTTCAGCCAGCCAAGCTGAACCATCCTCACAACCATGAGGGCTAGAAACTTGCCTGAAAAAAGAGGTGAAAAAAGAATAGTGATTCTTAGGAACCTGCCTTCTGTGGCCAATAATACCACATCCTGCAATTTTTCCATGGAGTTGCGGGATGATGGGTACATGCCCCCACCACACCTGGCAACGCAAGGCCTCTCGGTGAGCCCGCAGGTGCAGTGGAAATAATCCCCCTGGCCCACGGGTGAGGGGAAACGCCTCAGCAGGTGATCCCCCATGGTTAATTTCATGGCGTTTAACAAGCTTGGCATTACACAGCAGCAGCACAGCTCATCCATCGGGCACTGATTGCTCCCCAACTGCTAATGATCTGCTTTCATTCACTGGAAAATTTGCCGAGAGGAGGAGGGGGCAAGAAAACATGACGGGGAAGCCCTCTTTGCGGGAGCTCACAACAGGAGGTTGCCACTGGTGCCAGCATCTGCCCGTGTGCTGCCGTTGATGCTGCGATTCCACACATGCTCGCGCACCCAGTGCCTACACTAAACACACAGGCACTCAAGAAAAGAGAGGGCGAGGGGTGGAGGCCCTCAGGCTTTGACGGGGGCTTGGAGAAGAAAGGGGGGGGCAGCAGGAGACAGGTGCAGGGTGACAGGGCTGGAGCATGATGCACTGGGTTTTCTTTTGGCACCAGTTCACCACAGGATGATATGTCGGCAGAAGTAGCTTTTAAAAAAAGAGGGGATTGAATGTGTATTATTTTTATGGATATTTCTACGTCACATTTGGCCCCAGGGTTTCCCCAAAAGGAAACAAAACAAGCAGCAGTCAACAAGCATGTTTGTGGAGGAGGATGGTTCTTTTAAAAAAATTAGGTTCGGTATGGAGCCTCCATGGTCAGGGGCAGTCTATACCTCTGATTCCCAGCTGCTAGAAACAATCAGGGAGGGGGACACAGCCAGCATTAGAAATATGAAGTCCTGGAAAAAACGCGAAAAAAATTGGACCCCCCCCAAATTTTTCAGTCCCCCCCCCCATCCGTCACATCTCTAGCCAGCACCTTTGTGCCCTGCCTGTGAGATTCACAATGGCATCTGTTTGGCCACTCTTGGCAGCAGGAGAACATAACAGTCAATGACATTTTGGTCTGATTCAGCATGATACTCAGTTCCACACCTCAAGCCTGTCTGGAAACTGCATCCTCTTTTCTTTCATCCCAGATATGTTTGAACTGTAGTTGGGAGGATGAGGTGAACACTGCACATGCACAGAGGTGCTTGTCTCATATTATGGCTCAGCCTGGCCTTCATGATGTCCTGCCCCAAACTGCGCCCTGAAAAGCATTTGTTTAGTGCAGGGGTCCCCAGCCTTTCTGAGTCGGTGGGCATATTATCATGGTCACTCTCTGAAAATGGCTGCCATGGGGAGGTGGCTTCCCCATTCCCAAAATGGCTGCCATGGTGGGCATGGCCAGTCACCAAACACCCATTTCTCAGAAGCTGGGGGTGGGGGGGATTGGTGTGACTAAAAGAAAAGTAACTTGTCCAAGAATCTAAGTACAAGACTGAAGGTCTGACCTCCAAAATACAAAACTGCTCTTTTTGAGCTCACAGTTTTCTGCTCCAACACCCATTTCACAGAAGGCAAACTGATTTTATTTATTTATTATATTTATATACCCCACCTTTTTTCCTGCAAGGAACCCAAGGCGGCTTACATAATCCTCCTCTCCATTTTATCCTCACAACAACAGTGTGAGGTAGGTTAGGCTGAGAGTCAGTGACTGGCCCAAAGTCACCCAGTGAGTTTGTTTTATGGCTGAGCGGGGACTAGAACCTGGATCTCCTGAGTCCCAGTCCAACACTAACCACTACGCCATGCTGGCTCTCATTCTGATGAGGCTCAGAGAGAAGTAACTCAGCTGAGGAACTGCATACAAGGCAAAGATTGGCTTTGAGCCCCAAATGCCAAATCACATATTTGCCCCCACAAAGCAAAATAAAATACCCACTTCAAAGAAGTTTCACAGCTGATGCTCAGAGAATTGCAACCCCCCCCCAGGCAAAAACACCCACCCACAACACAAACCAAAAAAACCCCAGGCAAAGCATGCACACACACACCACACCCCCAAAAGCCATCCACCATGTTTATTTTCTAAGAATGTCTCTGGGGCTCAGAGGCATTCTTGGAAATAAAGGTGGCACTGGAGGCTGGTGCTTTGCTTTGCAGGATGACAGCCTCCCAATTAAAAAAATAAATACAGTAATACCTTGGATTGCAAGTAACTTGGTTTGACAGCGTTTTGCAAGACAAGCAAATTTTTAAATATTTATTTATTTTTTTTTTACTTGATATACAAGCGACGTCTTGCAATACAAGTACTGTAGTACGGCTTAAATTTAAAATCTCTGTACAAATTTTTTTGGGGGGATTTCGTTTTGATATAAGAGTGTTTTGGATTACAAGCACGTTTCCGGAACGAATTATGCTCTCAATCCAAGGCATGACTGTACATTAAAAAATATTTTAAAATAGAATAAAAATTAGGAGGGGCCTGGTGGATGCCAAGAGAGGCATCCACACTGGAAACCCCAGGTTTAGTGCATCCTATGTACGTAATGCACACCCTGAGCTAGGCCAGGGTAGGGTCCCCTCTCATGTCTGTGTCACGGTGTCACCTTTTCCTTCAGTGCATGAGCCAACATCTCCCCTCCATGCCCACATTTATGCGAACATGTTGGCAGACAATGCTTCCGTGCATGTCACCAGCCACCCCTACTTCCTCTCCTATTCAAAGGTACATTACTTGTACAGAAGTGGCTCCTGCCAGGATTTTCCTGCATGTGCCCAGGGCATGGACTGAAAGCACAAGGGGCAGCCTCCTTGCTGAAGCAAAGTAGATCTGGGACTGGTCAGTGCTTGGAGGGGGGAACACCTGGGAATCCCATGTAGCCAGCTTGAGTTCCATGATGGAAGAAAGAGTGGGATATAAATGGAATAATTATAACAATAAATATGTAAACTTTACAAGAGTATGCTACATGTTTTTTCTTCGCAGAGCAATACAGAGAGTGTGTGTGAGTGAGAGAGATTCACCTCGGGGATTCCTGCCTAGCATGCAGCTATTAAAGGCCCAAAAGCCTTGCCAGGAAGGAATTTATTTATTTATTTATTTTTAAAGGCAATTCTAGATCGGTTCCTAGCTCTTCCATCCCCATCCCTGCCCCCATCGCTCCATGACATGTTTCCCTTCCAGCAGATGGGGGGACTGAGCTTTATGGGGCCTTGTGGGATGAGAGAAGGGCCTGCTATTATGTGCCCTTGGAGCAAAGAATCTTCCTTTGAGTTAACCGTGCGTGTGTGTGTGTGTGGGGGGAAGGGATATATTACAGGCCTGTGGCTTACGCTGGCTCAGTTTGGCTCCGAGCGTGGAAAGCTAGGCAGGGTCAGGCCTGGTTATTACTTGGATGGGAGACCCCTCCTCTAGTTTCCTGCCTTGAGCAGGCGGTTGGACTCGTCATAGCCTTGTAGGCTCCTTCCAACTCTATTATGAAATCTATTTCCCAGCACGGCTTCTCCTGGTTTTGCATTGTCCTGGGGGGGCGGGGATGGTGGTGGTGGTGGTGACTTCAGCCAGTATTAGTTGTGGGAAAGAAGCACGCCCTGTCTCTGCCACACAGCGCCCTCCCGTGGCTTGGCGCGACACGGCGAGCTAAGGCTGAGCGAAGGTGGCCGAGCCGAGCTCCCCTTTCTGAGCCTCCGCTCAGGTGTTCTCCGGACTAGGCCAAATCAACAGGGTACACGCGTAGCCCCTGGGCATGCAGCAAAGGCGGAGGTGAGCAGCTCATCTGTCACTCCACAGATGCTATCCTCTCGCCGCCACCCCCCCCCCCCCCCGTGGCTAGACTCCTTGCATTGGTATGCCTATACCCTCTGCAAGAGAAAAAGCGGCTGAGGAATAAGCAGCTGTTCTTCCCCAATGGCTGTGGGTGCATCTTTTGAGTTATGCAAATAAATAGCATCTAATTCTCACAAGTCATTAAACAACACTGTAATATCGGCCTACAACCATGTATGCAGCCATGTTAGAGGATATCTGCATACCTTCCAAGAACAGCCATTGGACACATGCCTGGGTTTCTGCCTCTTTCTTTCTGCACATTGTCACACACCACTGGGCACATGGGAGGTACCCTGGGAAAAAGCAGGCCTCATTTTAAGTGGGCGACAAGAGCCCTATCAGGCATTATAAAAGCCCACCCATAGAGGGGAGACAGGGAGGTGCCCATGTTGATCAGAAAGGTCTGAAGCAAAACTAGCTGCATCTGGCTGAACACCATTACAGTGCTCCAGTGGATCAGGAACATTCCACAATCTGGGGTCCTGATCAGGCGAAGCAGTGGAATTGCATTTAACATGGGGAGGAGGGGTGAAGCACACCTCCTCTCCACGAGCAGACTGTTATAATGCCAGGATAGCTTCATGTTCCCTGCAAGAAGTCAGAGATCTTTGTCTTCTCTGCTGCAACAGGCTAGGATGGCAATCCTATGCATACTTGCTTGGGAGTAAATCCCATTAAATGCCATGGGATATACTCTGAAGGAGGCCAAACCGGATGTGGCATTAAATGTCTTGTTGCATTTAAGGTGCAATGCATCTGCTATTGGTGGGGCGGGGCAAGTTGATAACTATTGGGATCACAGCAGGTGGGGAGGCATTTAAACCTTTCCAGTTGCAGCCCTGATGAAAATCACTCTCTTGAAGCTGCTGTTTGCATTGGGGGAAAACCCCTTTGGCCCCAATGGGAGCTTTTCTCTCCCAATGGGAATAGCAGCTTCAGAGGAGAGCTTTTCCACTGACGCCGATGAGGAAAGAGTTAAGCTGTCTCCCTCTGCCTGCTGTGATCCTGTGAATGAGTCCCCACCACCACCTTGAGGTTGGTATTTGCATTTAACATGCACTTAAAGAAAAAAGAATAAATGCAAAACAGCATTTAGCATTGCTCCTGCTTTGACCCTGAATAAACATGCCCAGGACTGAACTGTGCAGCTGTACACTCTGTGAACTTCTCACTTGAGCATGAGTCTTACTCTACTCAGCAGGGCTTACTTCTGAGTAAACATGCCTAGGATCAGGCTGTACCACACTGATGAGCATATGAGAATACCTTATGCTGAGTTGGATTGTTGGGCTCCAGGCAGGGGTCTTTTGCAGCCCGGCTGCCTACCTGAGATCCATTTAACTAGTTATGCCAGGGTTGAGCCTGGAGCTTTCCTCATGTAAAGCACTGAGCTATGTCTCCTCCCCATCAACCTCACGTGACATTGGCTGGGTTCAGACAACATGATAACCCACACTTAAGGGTTGAGTAGGGGTGGTTGTTGAACCGTGGGCTATTGTGTTGTCTGAACCCATCCGAGATGATAAACCATGGTGAACAACCCCCAGTTCACAACCCAACAACAAACCATGAGTTCTCTTCATGGGTTGTTCGTGGCTAGCACAGCTGGGTTCAGACAGCACGATAACCCATGGTTCAACAACAGCCCATGGTTCAATGACAACCCACACTCAACCCTTGAGAGTGGGTTATCATGTTGTCTGAACCCAGTCACCGTGTGCCTTTCAACTGTACTTCTGCCTCTGCTAGTTAGCTGGTAACCCTGAAGGCACTGCTGTCTTCGCACCCCAGTTTGGAAGGGAGACTTGGAACATTCAAATTGTTCTCTGCCTCCCCCTTTCAGAGCCTTGCCGCGAAGCTTCAAGAGGCGCCGTGACGGACATTAGGAACAGGGGCCTAGGAACAGAGACCGTGTGCCTCATGCTCCCCGTGTGACCATCTGCTTTGGCTCATGTGCAGCAGTTAAGTAATTTTTAGACTCTGGACTTAATGGTCTTCTTAGTGTGTGTGTGTCTGGGGGAGGCTCTTGAGATGGTGATGTATCTTACTTCACTTACACTAAATGGCCTTCCAGGGGCCTCCTTTAGATGAAAACATCTGACTTCACTACTACTAAATATGTGGTCAGCTGGCCCTGTTGCCTTTGGGGCCCTCCAGCCCTTTCCACTGAGCAGGGCCCTGGGTTTCAGCCCCAGAGTCTTGCCATGATGGCACCGTTGCCCGTGTGCAAGGGTGGTACCATGATCAGCACAGCTGAAGCCTGGATGCAGGAAGAGGGCAGGGGAGGTCCCTGGATTGAGATCAAAGGGCTGCGAGGAGGAGGAGGAGGAGGAAGAGGCAGCTTTCATCTGGCTGTTCAAAGGCTCTGCGGTTGTTGCTGCTGCTGGACAAACAGCCTCTTCCCTCTTTATGCCCTTATCCTCCTCTGCTAGTGCATCTGTCTGTCCCCCATGTGTACATGTTTCCAAGACCTGCGGTCTGGGGCTCCAGTTGTTTGTTTTATCCAAAGTGCTGCTGTGACTAAAGGCATTTTCATACGTGAGGCTGGTGTGTGTGTGTGTGTGTGTGTGTGGCAAATTACACATTACACACAATGACAGAATAAATTCGTTAGTCTTTAAAGTGCCACAAGACTCATTGTTGTTTTTGTATTACATACAAATGCTCATTTGTATGCTAGTGGAAGACCAACAACCTGGTCTTCTGCGTGGGTTCAATGCTATGGGGTAGCGAGTCCTGGGGCGGCCTTCTCCGAGATCCCCAGCGACTATAACCCTTAGCCCAGAACAAAGGGATAACTTATAGCCACAGAACTATCTTTTAGAAAACAAGTTTATTTACAACATTACCTTCACAAACCCAGACCCACGCCAGCAATACAGCTTATCAGTACGGTACAAAGTAGCAAGCAAGAAGTCTTGAGGACACCGTGATTTCAGGGCTCTCAGCAAGTTAGATCAGCTCGGGTCCTGGCAGAGGCCCGGTCAACCGCACGCTGCTAGCTGGGTTCCCGGCGGAGGCCCGGTCTACCCAAGCGGCTAGCTGGGTTCCCGGCGGAGGCCCGGTCTACCCAAGCGGCTTGTGAGTGATTTCAGCTTGGTTTCCCGGGGGTCCGGTCAACCCAAGCGACCAGTGATTTCAGCTAGCTGGAGCGTGCCGGGTGCGGCTACCCGGGGTTGCCGATCCTTCATTCCCTTACCCCAGGCATGGGGCAAGATTGCTGATCAGGTCCAACAACCCAGTTCCCTTGCGCAAGGTGTTTTATACCTTGGTGTTTCAGGTAGCCCCTCCCTCCATGATCAGGTGGGTTGACACCCTCCCTGAGGGGCGGCCTTTTGGGTCAGGTGGGGTGACACCCTCCCCCCGTGGGATGGGGTCCCTTTGAAGCCACTTGCTTAATGGTCCCATCCTATGGTGTTGAGTGGCCATTTCTTAGGGGTGCCGAAGGGTCTGCTCTGGAGAGGTATTCAAGTCTTATGTAGATGGGGCTGATATGCGAGAGCATTGACAAACCTGGGGATGCTTCCTGCCTTCCTCCTTGGGGTGATTCTATGCAGATGTTGTTTGTCCCTTTTGTCATCTGTGGAGACTGGCTGTCTCCCCCCCCCCTGGGTCTCCTTCCCCCCCTCCTTGGTGAGTGTGTGTGTGTGTCAGGCAGGGGGCTTAGGTTGGCTTTCTCCACAATGCTCATCCTCATTTTTTAAAAGGAAGAAACAGCCTTGGAAAGCTGTGGTTTTAAGTGGTAGAGTGGTGTGTGTGTGTTTGTAAGGCTTAACCTTTTTCCTACCTGGGGAAAGCAGTCTGCCTATGTACTCCAGTCCAGTTGCTGGGGAACATGGGCGGGAAGATGCTGTTGCACTCATGTCCTGCTTGTGAGTTTCCATGGGCAGCTGGTTGGCCACTGTATGCACAGAATGCTGGACGAGATGGACCCTTGTTCCGATCCAGCAGGGTTCTCCTTATGTTCTTATGGCTTTTAAGTGGAAAAATGGTGGGCAGGGAAAAGTTTAGTCAGCCCCACTCCGCTGAAAGCCACAGCCTCAGGGAGCTGATTTTCATAAAATAATAAGTTTTAAAACAACAACAAGGCTTTATTACACCTATTTGCATGCAACTTGAAGTTTGCCCCTGAAAGCAGGTCTTCCATCAGCTTGTAATGCAAATGTTAAACCCTACATTGGCCAAAACGTTCATTTGCATTATAAATGCCTCTCTGTTTCTCTTCTTCATGAACCTCATGTGAAGCTCAAAGGTGATTTATTTAAGCCTCACCTGTGTGTGTGTGTGTGTGTGTGTGTGTGTGTTGGGGGGGACCGCTCAGGTTGCCTGTTGAAGCTTTCAGTTCTCAGTCTCAGCAATGTAGGTTGTCACACACTTCATAAGCTTATTTATAAATGTATTGGGTTGTTGTATCCATCCCTTCCTACCAGAAATTTCAAGCATACCACTTTAGCCTTGCAATAACACTGGGAGATCGGTTAAGCTGAGTGATGACTTGACCAAGACCACTATATGTCTATGGATTGGACCACGGGTTCCCCATGTTAAGGCCAGTACTCTAGCCAGGGAACATATGCAGCAATAAGAGGAGAAAGAGCTTCTGAGTGTGTAGAGCGACTGCCCAGGGAGATGGTCCAAACCACAAATCTGTGTTTCACCAAATGAGGCAGCTGCACACAGAGGCAAAGGCTCTCTGTTCTGGCCCTGGCATTTCCTGACAACCAGGAAACTGCTTTTATTTTAGTTTTTTAAACACACCCCCCCCCCCCGCAGTATATTACATGCCTATGAGTGTAACGTCCAGTTTTGCTAGTAGAAGCTTCTGAACATTCTTCAAGGAGGGACCCCATGTAAAGTGCTTTACAGTAGTCCATGCCAGATGGAATGGGGACTTTCTGGCACGCCCAATGAAAAACAAACAAACAAAACCAACCTACAGGAAATGTTCTTTTAGTATTCATTGATGTGATTGATTGATACATACATAATGATAACATTTTAAAACCCACATGCTCACTTATTACTAGCAAAATGCAGGGAATTACAATGGATGAGGTGTATGGGGGTGAGTGTGTTGAGCAAAGGCACTCTGTGGGTAGAGGGGTATGGCACCCACCTGGGGGATATATGTAAGTAAAGACCAGACCACCTTCGCCAGGAGTAGAGGGCGGATTATGCCCTCCCTGCCTTTAGTGCTTGAAGGAGTATTCACATTTTCTAGGAGCGCCAGCTTACATCCACAACAGTTTTATAGATTCATAGATTATAGAATCTATATTCTATAATATAGAATCACACTGGCAAAGAGAGCCAGTGTGGCGTAGTGGTTAGAGTATTAGACTGGGACTCAGGAGATCCGGGTTCTAGTCCCCGCTCGGCCATGAAACTCACTGGGTGACTTTGGGCCACTCACTGACTCTCAGCCTAACCTACCTCACAGGGTTGTTGTGAGGATAACATGGAGAGGAGGAGGACTATGTAAGCCGCCTTAGGTTCCTTGCAGGGAAAAAGGCGGGGTATAAATATAATAAATAAATAAATAAATAGGGTTAGAAGGAGCCTACAAGGCTATCAAGTCCAACCACCTGCTCCATGCAAGAAACTAGAGGAGGGGGTCTCCCATCCAAGTAATAACCAGGTTAATGGACAATAACAAAATAGCAATAGAACTGGACCATGGGGCAAACTGGGGACGATGCTGGAAGCAAAGAGACGTTTTGCAGGGTTTCATTTCTACAACTAAAAAGCACTTGACTTTTGCCCATAGGCCTGAATAGCAACCATTCACTTATATGGTAGAAAGGCAAAGGTATGTTCAGGAACAGAGGGGGATGGCTAAATATATTCCCTGCCCCTGGTGATACCATTAAGAATAAAATCGGCTTCAATAGTCCCACCTTGCGCACTGTGTGTGTGTGTGTGTGTGTGTGTGTGTGTGTGTGTGTTTTGGGGTCACACTAAACTGCGTGGGGGACCTCAAGCTTGGGAGAGAAATCCAGCTCTCTTGGGGTCCCAGTCTGGCCCTGCAGGGTTCCCCAGCTGGCCACGCCCCTTCCCTTGGCCCAACCCCTTCCCTCCAAACACCAATCCTGTGGTGGTTTCCCCGGCTTTTGTGCCTTTTCTCCCCCCCCCCTTCTAAAAGGTTGAAATGCCTCTCCTAAGGCTGCGTTACGGGCTGTCAGGGCTTAGGGCGCAGTCTTATGCATGTTTAGACAGAAAAAGGTCCTACAACTCCCAGCATGCCCCCCAGCCAGCACCAGTATGATATTAACATGAAAAATATATGGTGTAGAATCGCTGTACTTTAATGACTGGATGGAATTTGAACTGGAATAATATATTTTAGTTTTAGATGCTAAGAGCACAATCCTATGCATGTTTCGACAGAGAAAAAGTCCTTCAACTCCCAGCATTCCTCAGCCAGCCATGCTGTCTGGAGAATGCTGGGAGTTGTAGGAGTTTTTTCTGTCTGACATGCATAGGAGTGCACTTTTAAGCTAATATGCTGGTATTCTTTTGTATTTTCAGCCCTGCCCACTTTGCCTTTGGCTTCACCCACCACTAGAATGCAGCTCCCCCCTCACAGAGCTTCTCTGAAATTGAATTTCGACCTCCGGCTGAAAGAGGTTTTGCACTCCCCCCCCCCTCCTCAGTGGTCTCTCCAGCGCCCTGAAAATGCAGCACAAAAGACTGGGTTCAGACAACACAATAACCCACACTCAAGAGTTGAGAATGGGTTGAGTGTAGGTTGTCATTGAACTGTAGGTTGTTGTTGATATGTGGGTTATTATGTTGTCTGAACACAGCTGCGCTAACAAGCCACGGTTTTTTAACCACGAACAACCCATGAAGAGAACCCATGGTTTGTTGTTGAGTTGTGAACCGGGGGTTGTTCACCATGGTTTGTTATCTCAGCTGGGTTCAACGACAGCCCACACTGAACCCATACTCAACGCTTGAGTGTGGGTTATCATGTTGTCTGAACCTGTTCAGAGGGTCAGTGGGCTCTGCTGAATGGGGTGAGCAGTGGTGCAGGGAGGATCCCGCCCCCTAAATTGCATGCAGGCATCTTTCATGAGTGGAGCCCTTCTGCCCATGGAAAGTGGATCCAACCCAATACATCAGGTCACTGGGATGAAATGTTGGTTACTGGTTTTATGTAATAGGGATAGATTAGCTCAGCCTTCCCCAAATGGGTGCCCTCCAGATGTGTTGGAATATAGCTCCCATCATTCCCAGCAACCATGCTGGCTGGGGATGATGGGAGTTGTAGCCACACACATCTGGAGGGCAGCAGGATTAGCTACAAGAAAAGAAAATCAGCAGCTGATTGGGAGAATAGAACTATTGCTATTATGGGAGTCCATTATCTTGAGTAGCTAATAGTAACCTTGCAGCCTAAACCTAGATTTCATAGATAGATCATAGAGTTGGAAGGGGCCTACAAGGCCATCGAGTCCAACCCCCTGCTCAGTGCAGGAAACTAGAGGAGGGGTCTCCTATCCAAGTAATAACCAGGCCTGACCCTGCTTTCCACGCTCAGACAAGCTGAGCCAGCGTAAGCCACAGTCCTACTCATGTTTTCTTGGAAGTAAGTTCCACTCATCCTACGTGTGCATAGGATGGTAGCATTTACTTCTGATTAAGCTCCACTGAAAACAAAGACTTACTTCTGAGTAGACATGTACAGGATTGCACTGTAAGAATGTTTCATTGCGTTTGATAATTTGTCAAAAGAATTTGCACACATACATACAATGTTGAAAAGCAGTATTTTTTTAATAAATAAAATAACCAGGTTAGGTTTCTTTCTCTAAACACTGACTGGGTTCACAAGACACACTAAACCTCAGTAGGTCATTCCCTACTGAGGTTTAGCGTGTCGTCTGACCCCTTTGGGGTGCTTTAGAAGCCAACCTGGTGTGGCTTCTCACCCTGCTATGCCATGGTTTGCACTAGGGTTACGCTAACCTGCCCGCAAACCAAAAAGGCACAGAGCCCCTCCCCTTCTGGTCTACAACCCGTAATAAACTGACTGACTGACAGAGCCCCTCGCCCAGAGCGGCAAAGCGGCACTTGGTGGCTTCTCATGCACTCCTACTGATATCCCGCATTGGCAGAAGCGCACGAGGAAGCTGCTGGGGTCTGCCGTGCGCCTCCTCTCCCTGCCAGGCCCCACTTACCTCTGTCACCTGCCACCGCCACCATCTGCTATCCGTTGCTGCCGGCTGGCCCCTTCCCAAGCAGGAAGAGGCCGGGTGTGGCAGACCCTCCTGCCACGGTCACGCTGCAGCTTGGGTGTCACCAGGTGTGACGGGGGTTGGTGTGTGTGTGCTAAACTCCCGTCACATCTGGCAATGCCCAAGCCAGGGCGCGACCGCCACAGAGGCTCCCTCACAAGGGGGGGGAGGGGGGCTGGGGGGAATGCGATCCTCTCTGTGCGCTGTGTCCATGTGCGGCACTGTCAGGAAGGATCAGTGCCCGCCCACCCAGGGACTACTGAGACCATCTCGGTAGTCCCCAGGTGGGTGGGCACTGATTCCCCCTATCAGCGGGGTGCGCATGTGCCCAGTGACGGGGAATCCATCCCAAGATACCAAGATGAATTCTGTAGGCTGGGGGGGGGGCACTGACTCTTGCGGCATAGCCACCGTGGTGATTGGGATCACTACCATGGCCGCGCCACTGCGAGAGTCAGTGCCTCCCACCCTGCAGGAGCAGCAAGCAGTGGCCCCAGTTACCACTGCTGCCACACCGCTGCAAGCATAAATGCCCCAGCCCTGCCGTAGTGCTGGAGCTCACTGCTCCTGCGGGGTGGGGCATTGACTCTTGTGGCGGTGTGGAGGCGGTAGAGGTGGTGGCAGGTGGCAGATGGGGAGGAGGGCTTGGGGGAGAAGGGAGTGGGGGGGGTGAGCTGGGGACGGGAAACAAGCTCTCTTGGTGTGGCCGCCACTTAGCAGCAGCTGCGCCGAGAAAGGGCCGACCATGGAGCTTGTTGTCCTTGCTTGGCAGGGCGCAACTCAGCTGAGTAGTGCCCTGCCAAGCAAGGGCAAGGAGTATCTGACAGGTGGGGGGAAGTGCCAATTGGGCACTTCTCGCCAGCTGTCATCCCCACTCGTCTCCCCTCAGTGCACCCGCAATGTCCCCTGGGATACCAACCGGAGGACTGAGGGGAGAGGTGGCACCTCCGGACCCCTGCTGTGCCCGACCATTACTTGGGCACAGCTGGGGCCCAGGACAACTTTAAACCCACAGAGGTTCAAGAACCTCTATGGGTTTAAAGTGACATGTGAACCCGGCCAGTGACTCGGTTCAGACAACACAATAACCCAGACTCCAAGGTTGAGTGTGGGTTGTCGTTGAACCATGGGTTGTTGTTAAAACATGGGTTATTATGTTGTCTGAACCCAGCCAGGATAACAAACCATGGTGAACAACCCCCACTTCACAACCCAACAACAAACCATGGGTTCTCTGCCTGGGTTGTTCATGGTTAACAAGCCAGGGTTTGTTATCGCAGCTGGGTTCAGACAGCACAATAACCCAAGGTTCAACAACAACCCAAACTCAACCTTTGAGTGTGGGTTATCGTGTTGTCTGAACCCAGTCAGCAGTAGCCTTTTTAAAAAAGTGATTTTATAGAAACATTGTCATCACCTTTATTCAGGATCCGCAAAAAAGTCCCTTTATCAAGATGTTGTAATCTGTAAATTATGTACATTTAATGAACAAGCTAATTATTCAGATAAAAGGTGGGCTATTAACCGATTAAAAGATTCAAGATCGGTCATCATTCTTGGTTTGAACATAACATAAGAATTCTGTTCTAAACCTGACAAAGGAACCCTTGTATTAATCTTCCCAGCACAGGCTGTGCCATGGCGCCATCAAGACAGTAGAGGGCAGCGAAGCGCTTTGTCTGTGAACCACCCGCCCTTTTGCTGTGGCATCCTCCAAAAGGCCTAATAAATAAGCAAAGAATGGGACTTTGCGTATAATGTGCTCATTAATGGGGATAATTGGCATAGTTTAGCCACTTATGGCAGGGGCAAGCGAGCTGTCTGTCTGCAGTGTGACTACCTCGCCCATGTGTATGCCTGTCATGGGCCTAGGCCACTGTGTTCAGTGCTATATCTCTCATCCTTTTTCTTGACAGGACCTTGTGTTGTGTCAAAGGCAGATATTCAACAGGTGAAGCTTTTGCTATCATTACAATGGGGGAAACGCTTTGTGCATGGAATGTTTTTAAAGTCCTGCCAGGAAAAAAAAAAGGTGTCTGTCTATATGCCTAGGGCCACCCTTAGCTGCATCCTGAAGAAGAGGCAAACCACCCAGAACGTCTTTCACTAAGGTTGCCAACTATGGTTCAACCAGTCTCTGTGGTTTTAGTTGCAGTTTGCTGGGCAGACATTACCCACATGGCGTTTTGTCTCCAGGTGGTGAAAAGCTTCACTGGGTAATCTCTGCACATCCAGCTGCTGTTAAAGGCACAAGAGCAGCCTGGCCAAGTCTTTTTCTGGTCAGTTGGCAATCCTAGCTTTCACCTTTACTGCTGAAAGGAGTATCTACACATTCTAGGAGTGCCAGCTTACACCCACAACAGTTAATGGACAGTAACAAAACAGCAATAGAATTGGACCATGCTGTTAAGAGCTTGTGGCAAACGGGAGGCTGCTGGATGCGAAGAGATGCTTTGCAGGGTTTAATTTCTGCAACTAAAAGTTCTGGGGACCAAACCACAGGTACCCTTAGCATGGAGACCTTAACTGCTCTCGCCATCAATGCGGCAACGCTTCAGCAGTGACAGAAAAACACCCGGTGTATGCTCAGAAACACATTTCTTCCTGCGTGTTCCCAGGCTGAGCTCTGGCCTGCGGTGCGGTATAGTTTCAAAAGCTTGGCCTCCCTCCTTCCCTCCCCTTCCCTGCTCAAATTAAGCCAGCATAGTGGGGTGAGATAAAAGTAAGATTATTACAGTGAGATCAGGCACATGTTGCATGGCAGTAAGCAGGGAGCAGAGGAAGCTCCTCTGGCTCTGACGTTAGGTGAGGGAGGCCCACATGTCCCTCTCTCTCTTCCTCAGATCCCTCCTCAAAGCCCACCATTGGCGTAACCCCTTAGTTCTACAGCTAGGTATGCATATCTGCATTAGCTCACATCCATCCCTCGCTACCATAGCCTCTTATTCAAATCAGCCCAGTGTGGCGTAGTGGTTACAATGTTGGACTGGGACTCCGGAGATCCGGGTTCTAGTCCCCACATGGCCATGAAGTTCACTGGGTGACCGGGGATAGGCACTGACTCTCAGCCTAACCTAACTCACAGGGTTGTTGTGAGGATAAAATGGAGAGGAGGAAGATTACGTTTACTGTCTTGGGGCTCCTTAAGAGGACAGGCAGGATGCAAATGTAACAAATAAATAAATAAACCCACCTTGTAATAAATGAATACAAAGAACATTGTAGTCCATCCTCATCCCTGGGACAGACATCTCAATAATGAAGCACAGGGGACAACGGAAGTGGCTAGAAAAAAGTTGGATGCTGCTTCTGAATGGTGGTGGTTTTATTTATTATTTATTTATTTCTATACTGCTCAATAGCCAAAGCTCTCTGGGCGGTTTACAACAATCAACAGACAACAATATAAATACACGCAATAAAAACATTATAAAAATTTGATACTAAAATCTAAAAACCAAATTTAAAAACGACTCAGATGACTAAAAACAAGTCAATACAACGTGGCCTGTTAAAAAAAGTTGACATAAACCTCTGATGTTTTAATTTTACAAAGTGGATTTTGTTACCTGGGCCACAGTTGTTAAGAGATCCTGAGCATGCATGCACTCTTGATTAAGAACATAATCCTTGCTGGATTAGAGCAGGGCCTGGATTAGTCCAGAATTCTTTGCAAGAATCCCATTAAGTGGTCCACCAGAAATTGGGTGGCCATCATTTACCTTCTACCCATCCTCGCTGGGGGAACCCCCCCCCCCTCAGGTGTGTGTGTGTGTGTGTGTGTGTGGACCAGCCAACTGGCTCCAGGAAAGAAGGGAGGGTTTGTCCTCCTGTTAACCCTCCGCAGAGGATAATAGGAGATGTTTATCTTGGAGGGGAAACCAACTTGTCTGTCCTTGGTGATCCTGCCACATTCCATCATTATTTCTCCTCTCCCCCACATTGCCAGTTCCTCCCACTACCCAGCCCAGTTCTGTGTATCTTAGCCTCTCTCCCAAAGAAGGCGGCTTTGCGAATTCCCTCCGACCATAAATCAAGGCTCTTTCCCGGGTAGGGTAAGATTAGGGAGGCCGGTCTGAGATGCTACAGAGCTCTGCTTCCATGGCCTCTGCTGTTCTGCCACTGGATTGTTTGGCCATTACCTTGGGCTGGCCTTGCCCCTTTATGCGCTTTCTTCTTTCTCCTTTTCCCCTTGGGCACCCTAGGAGTAGTTGTCTTCCAGGATTTTAAATATTTATTTATTTTAAAATGTGCACCCTGCTTTTCAATGCAGGTTCACAATCATATATGATACAACATGGAAACCAGACACACGCAACCGTCTGAATTACCATTTAATAGAACAAAAACCGAGGGAGCAAGTCTCCACTTTGAGAGGGATGGTAGCTCAGAAGTAGGGCACATGCTCTGTATGCTGGAAGTCCCAGCTTCAGTCCCTGGCACCTCCAGTTGAAAAGGATCAGCTAGCCGGTGATGCTACCTAGAGAGCCACTGCTGACTTGGTTCAGACAACATGATAACCCACACTCAAGGGTTGAGTATGGGTTGAGTGTGGGTTGTTGTTGAAATGTGGGTTATCGTGTCGTCTGAACCAGCTGCACTAACAAGCCATGGCTTGTTAACCACAAACAACCCATGAAAAGAACCCATGGTTTGTTGTTGGGTTGTGAACTGTGGGTTGTTCACCATGGTTTGTTAGCACAGCTGGGTTCAGCCAACATGACAACCCACGTTTCAACAACAACCCATACTCAACCCTTGAGTGTGGGCTATCGTGTTGTCTGAACCTAGGCATCGACAATACTGGTCTAGATGAACAAATAGTTTGACCTGGGATAAGGCAGCTGCCTGTGTTTCAAAGCCATCGATCTATATACCAAAGGCCAAAAACACTCAGTTGTGACGTGGGAGATTTGGGATTGGATCTCCCAAGCAATCAGTGGGATGGGGTGGGGTGTTCCAATTTTGATCGGACTGGTAATGGGATGTCTAACCCTTCCCCACCCCTTCCCCTGAAAGCTGTTATTACCCTTGGGGCAGGATAGACAAATATCTGTATCATGCCTGCCTTCTTTTCAGCTGCTGGTTTAATAGCAGTTGTAAGGGTGATTTTGACTAGGAAAATGTCTGCAGGGAGACTAGTCCCCAGTGATCTAATTCAGGGGGCGGTGTGTGGTGGGGAGGGGCTGTTTTTGCTTTTAAATTGTTATTGTTTTATATCAGAAGATGGGATCGTGGATCTTCTGGGTTTGGCCCTCATTCACTCAATATACTATTTGGACTGATTGGATCGATTGAGCTGGATTGAGAGCGGATTCACGTGGGCAGAGATGTTTTGCTCATTCTGGTTGTAGTTGTGATTGGGAGTCCGTTTTTACCTTTTCGGAATGTAAACAAATCACTTTTGAACGTTAAAAATGTTGGCAGGTAATGACCCTGGCTGCATGAAACCTAAGAAGCCAGGCCGACTGAGCTCTGCAAGGCTCGGTTCTGTCAGTGTGACCCTAGCTGTGCTCCATTCTGAAGGGTTGCCAAGTTGTTGCTGTCTTTAAACTGGACCTTAAAAGGAGTTTGATGTGCAGAAATATAACCAACGAGGCTTCTCTTGGCATGAAGATTAAGGCATAGCTTTTAAAGCAAAGGCACAGGAGCAGGGCTGGTGGGGAGAAGTTTGCAATCTGTGAACGCAAAAAAACACAAAACGGTGACATCCCTACGTGGGACGAGCCTAGTTTCTTCTGTCTTTCACAGCGATGCACCTTAAGCTTGCTTAGAAGCTCTGCTGCCTAATCTCAGGTGTCAATTTCCATTTCCCTGGCCCTCCCAGTATACTGCAATGGCTTGGTTCACACAGAACACTAACCCATCGTTTGTTGCCATACCCAGGATTTGTCTGGCAGAAGATTGAACAAACTGCCGTTTGTTTTCTCAATCCCTGGGTTGTTTGTTTCCCCACTCACTCCATGTTTCCCAAATGCCTTTGTGGCACTGTAGTACTGGCAAGGAGAGCAGCTGGGTTATTTGTTTATTTTTTACCATTCTTGCCTACCACCTCTGTAACCTGATGAAACACCCTATGAACTACCCATGGTTCTGGGTTCACACGTAATGACTACCCATGGTTTAAACAATCCAGAGTTCACAACCCAACAACAAACTATGGGTTCTCTTTCTGGGTTGTGAGTGGTTAATAAACGATGGTTTGTTGGTGTGGCCACATTCACACATCAGAACAACTCAGAATTCCACAGCATGGGCTAGTGTTATGTGCTCTTAAGTTGTGTGGATATGAGATGTAAGAAAGATGATCAGAGGGCATCTCTTCTTTGTGATTACTGCATGTGTCTGGGCTGGGCCCCAATGTTTACAAGAGGCTTGGGTCTGAGCTCCAGTAATCCTCAGTCCACCTGAAACCCTCCTTCTTAATCAAGCATGGGTCTGGCCTCCACCTTGGTCTTGCAGCTCGTGCAAGTGGCCGTTGCTGCCATGCCCATGCCCATGGATTTGTAATGGTAATCAGCCCCCAGTCCTGTCTGCCTGTTTTGCTGTCCAGCCAGCCAGCCTGCCTGCCTGCCTGCCTGCCAGGCCAGCTCATGCTGGATAAGCATTTGGAATCCAGGGAGGTCAGAGGCCAGCTGGCGAGAGCCATCTGTAGGGGATCAGTGACTGTGTTTACACAGGAGGCTTTGCTGGGAAGGTGTCTGGCCCAAGAGAGATGGGTGATGGTAGACTCCCCCGGCCGGCCAGCCATCCGGCCGAGGTGGGAATGCACTGCCATGTCTATCGGTCTGTCTGTCTGTCTGTCTGTGTTTGGGCTGGCCGTAAATCGCTAGCGTGATGGTGGGAGGAAAAGAGGCATCGCTGAGTCTGGTTTTATGGTCATTCTTGCTGTGCTAAAGGGGCACAATGCGGTGCTGCCTTTCCCAAAGGAACCGCTTTTCAGCCATCTTTAGCCTCCTATTGAGACGGACTAGGCCATTTCCCGTACGCCTGACTTCTTTCATGGGACCCCACACGCTGCGCCTCCACTGCCTGCTATGCACCTGTTGGACACCGTAGTGTTGTGGGTTCCATCCTTGCTTTCATGCGGTGTGCTCTTATTCAGGTGTACTCAGAAGTAAGTCCCTCTAAATTTAATGGGACCTATTCCTAGGGTGGCCAGGTGTCTTACTTTACAGAAGACAGTCCTCGATTTGAAGAGCTGTCAGAGGACAGTCCTCGATTTGCAGGTGTCCTCTATTTGATGGGCTGCCCGGTCAAAGTCTGGCTTAAAGGTAAAGAACCTAAGAAGGGGGAGCAAGGAGGGGCCCTGAAGTTGCCCATCCACAGTTAGTAGCACCTGGACAGCAGACTGAGCAAGGGACACAGGTCACCTGGTCATGGTCTTGGTCTTTCCCACTATGGTGAGAAGTATTGTATTTCTACTTAAATTATAGTAATCATTTCTAAATTTGCATAATATTAGCATCTGCAAATTTTAATGCAAAGTGGCATCCTATTTTGCCCTCTCTTTTTGGCAAGGCGTCTGTGGTCACACTAACGTGTACACAGAATTGTGTCTCTGTAATCCATTAATAATGGTGCCCCAAACTATTGATCATGGGTTGTATCCTATGGTGTAATTCTCCTTCCCCCCTGCAGCCCGCCAAATGCCCCCAAATCTGCTCCAGAGGCAGATTTGGAGGCACCGGGGAGGGTGCGGGGGGGGGAGTAGAAAGTCGAGGAAGTCCCTTTGCGCAAGTGGACATCCGCTTGTGAGAGGGTTGGGTCCAATCCCCATGTGATCACTGGATAAGCTGTCCTGGCATATTCTGATTACCTATCAAGGCAAAGCCAAGTTTCGTTCAGGTTGTTGGTGATAAAATGTGGACTGCTTTCTGTTTCTTCTGCTGAGCCTGGAAATACCCACATGAGATTATAATAAGTCATTATAAGTGGGGGTTATGATGGACACATTTTTATCCACCTTATGCCAATGAGATGGAGTTGGGTTAGAAATCAAATCAAAGCAATCAATCAAATAAGCAAGCCAAACATAATACTCATAAATAAAAATAGGAAATAAACTCATGAACTGGCCTTATAGCCAGACCATCAATCCATCTAGCCGAGGGGTTCCCAACCAGGGGAGAAATTCCCCTCCGGGGGGGGGGATTTTAGGATTGGGGGGGGAATTGGGACCACAGACTCAAACTTTTGGAATACTGTACTGATCTTTCTACAAATTACAATTCTACAGATTGTGCATAATCTGCAGGACATCATACTTTATTGTACAGCACAGATTCAGTCAGACAATCATGGAAAAGGGGGGAATGACATTCTGACATATGGTGAAAGGGGTGCATGGGGCAAAAAAAAAAAAAAGATTGAGAACCAGTGTGCTAGCCCAATACTGTCTTCAGGGTCCTAGCCCTGCTGCCTGAGGTCTTTTTGGGTGGAGACGTGGGGAACTGAACGTGGGACTTTCTACATGCAAGAAATTATCCATTTATTATCTTGATATCCCACCGTTCCTCTGAGGAGCTCAAGGTAGTGTGCATGGTTTTCTCCCCCCATTTTCATGGTTTTCACCCCCATTTTATCCTCACAACAACCCTGCGGGGTAGGATAGGCTGAGAGATAGTAACTGGCCCAAGGTCATCCAACGAGCTTCCAGATGGAATAGGGACTTGAACCTGGGGCTCCTCAGTCCTAGTCCAACACGCTAACCACTGCACCATACTCTGCTTTACCACTGAGTTACAGCCCTTCCGCTGATCAGTGCTTATAAATATCATAGTGCTTCTTACACAGAATTTGCGGGGAGGGGGTGGTGGAGAGAGAAAAACACACACACACAAAGGAAAACGAGCTCCAGATACCTAAACTGGCAATAAAGGGAAATGTGCAACGTCTTTATGAAAGACTACTGGTGTGATTCCGACATATATCTGGAGGGCACCAGGTTAGGGAAGTCCGGGATAGACCAACAAGTCTTCAGGGTATTGAAGCCCTGCAGGTGGTCCAGAAGATCATCCCAAGGTGACTTCTATAGCACGTACTATGGCTACCATGGTGTGCAAGGAAGGCGCACCTGTGCCAAGGCTGTGCATTAAGATCTGCTTGATACAAGATACAGACCACAGGGAGAGCCCTTACCCATGTGAGCTATCCATATATGCCTGGGCACATTTAGGGGCGCATTACCATGTGTGGTCCCACTTGCAACTTAACATTAGTATGCTGGCGATCCTTGAGTTGGCTAGATTCACTGGTGCTGTGCTAATCAGAGGCGGTGTTAGGGGGCAGCCCACTAGAGCTGGAGCCCCAAATCTTTTCATTTGGAGCCCTGAATCTCTGGGAGGCCATCTGCCTCACCACCCTGCTGTCCATGGGCACTTGCTGAAATAGAGGTACAGGGGCCCTGATGATCTCTGCTGCATCTGATCCCCCTGGATGAGCTGGCTTTTTGCCCACATGTGCTTCACCTCCTGTTTCCCCCCACCCCAAATCTTTTTGCCTGAGGTTTTTTTTCTGGAATCAAATGCCCTCCTCCCCCCTGTCCACACACCCCTTTTTACAAATAGGGGTGTCCTTAGGAGACAGGATCCTTTACAGACTTTAGAGTATATGCATTTTTTTTTTTGTCCTGTGGGTGGGCCTGAGCCCCAGATCTTTTCAGTACCTAGCACCACCCCTGCTGCTAATGGTGCATGCAAATAGACTAGCACACATGGTAAGTGAATGATCAGGTATGCATGGGAAGGCTTCCTTTGAGGTCCACATCCTATATAAATAGATCTTATTGGCTTGCCTAAAGCTCCTTGTTTCTGAGGCACTGGGATGGATGGATAGATGAATAGATAGAAGTGCACAGCTTTGATATGGATGCTTCTTTTTTGCACACTATGTAGGCATATTATCATATTCAGTGGAATCACCTTGAAAGGATAGTAATGCTGGTCTAGAGGTCACCTTGAGATTATCTTCTGGACCATTCCTCCCCTCATTCTAAGGTATGATTACTGGCACATAAACCATACTTGACAGATGTTTATCCAGCATGTTTACAAAACGCCCAACCTTGGGGTCTTCTTAGCAGTTGATCCTCTTGTTTTTTAATAGCACCCTTTGAATGTATCCTGTCCTTTCTAAATCTTTTTACTGTGAGTAAACATGCCTGGGCCCTTTTTCTCCTAGATCCTTCTCCCCGCCCCTCCTCGCAAACCCTTTGCCACTTTCCATTGCTGCCCTCTGAACCCTGTCCAGTATTTCTTCATTGTTTGTAAAAGCCCAAGAACTCAAATGTGTATCCAGTACTCCCAGTCCCACTGAACTCTCCCCAGTGTCAATTAGGGCAAAATGAAGACCGTATTCTCTTTTGAAACTATATATATATGCGCACACATTTATACATTTTTCTTTATACAGTTTACATGCCATGAGCTATCAACATAATATAGATTAACAGAAGAAGACAACATACACCAACACATTTCAACAAATCAGAAGAAAGTGGTCAATGTAATCCAAAAAAATAGTCATTAAGAGGCCCATTGTTTTTATTAAGCAAAGCTCATGAAGAATGTCATCTATCTGTATTTCAACAAAGTTGATCTTTCCAAAATGATTGATGGTGAGGAGGGTGGTGCTTATCTTGGCTATTTTGATTCACAAAAGTAATAAAAGGATGCCATTGCCAAGTACAATAGAAAGTGTCCTGTTGAACCAGTTTCTTCATCAAACAAATTCTGTATTGTTGTGTTCCCCATCAATGCCAAGGTCCGCACCCGTTGACGTTCAATGGAACGCAGTTGGCTGAATGAATATTGAGACAACCTTAAATACATAACTTGCAACATATCCATCGGAATATGTGGGATGGGGCTAGAGATGCCAAGGGGTCCCACTTGCCCTGGACAGTTTAGGAGACAATGACATAGTTTTATGTAGGAAATGTGAACACTCTCCTGAGTGACCAGGGTCCAGAATGTTATGTCTTGGGCTTGGAAAGATATTTTCACCTTTAATACAAGAGCTGATCACAACGGGATGGTCTTTGATGCATGTATGTAATCATCGTGCCAAAATGAGACAGCTGCAGCACAAGCCTATGCATGTTTACTCAGAGATAAGTCCCACTGATAGGGCTTACTCTCTAGTAAGTGCATTTAGTGCATTTAGGATTGCAACCATAGCGCCCGTCAAAGAGGGAGAAGTATAACGTGGCTACACATGCCAGGCTACCGTCCACACAAAGTAGGCCAGAGGATACACAAGAAGCCTGAGGTGACAAGCAGACAAGTGTTGTTCATGGCCCTGAGTTAAATTGGCCCCTGAACAATTTGATACGTGTGTGTGCATGTGTGTTTGCGTGTGTGTGTGTGTGTGTGTGTGTTTGTGTGTATAGTATATATATCTCTGTCTAGAGAAACTGCCTATGTCCCTATGAGAGGAATATATTGGTGGCCTCTGTGTTAATCTTCTGGCGGAGAGTTATATTTCTTGATTCTGTGACACAGTGACAGAATATCCAGTACTGAAATTCTGAAGAAATCCAAAATCTTTACAATCCTGCATGTATCTCCAATGAAAAACAAACAGCAGCAGCAACGACGGGAAGACTTGGCACAGTCAACAATGCCGGGGTAGAAAGCCTAGAAAAGGAAACAGCTGGTGCAGCTCGCCAGTCACGATGAAAACAGTTCCGCTTGTGGGAACGTTGTGTTGTGTGAGTCAAGGGGAACGAAGTGCAGCTCCGGCCTCCACAGTCCTGCCGAGCCCAGCCACCTCCTCTTCTCACAGAGAAATGAATGTGCACCATGTGAGGAGGCAGCTGGAATCGGTAAGACTTACTCTAGCCTCAGCCCCCCCTCCCCCACCTCAGCTGCACAGGCATCTCAATGAGCTGAGGGCACGGGTGCAGGGAGTAGCCAGGGTGCCTGAAGGAGGGCCTCTGTATGCAGCAGAAATGGCCCTGATGACAATGTGTGATGGTGTGGAGAGACACATATTGTCTTTACACCAGAGGTGTTGCACCTCTTTCAGCCTGAGGGACACATTACATTTCAGAGAATCTCTGGGGTGGGGCGGGCACATTCCGGTGTTGGGCGGGGCCAAAGGCAAAAGGGGCGGGGCCAAAATACCAGGATATTGTAGCTTAATATGCAGGTAACTAAGGTTTAGCAGAGGCAAGTCAACCTTTTAGAATGGGGAAAAACTGCAAAATCCAGGAAACCGCTCCAAACGATTGGTGGTCAGTGTTCAATCTGGCCTCAACGCACATTGGGCTGTGTGTCCAACTAGGCAGTTAAACTCACATGCAGTCCACTTCTGTGTGACTCAAAACTTCCAGCATAAACAATAAACAACTAATCAATACAGGATTAATACTTAATAATTGAGGCTGATGAATAGATGAGCTGGATGGATAAGATGAGATGAAGTGGATTAATAAGGTGAAAAAAACAATGCAAGGCCTAGGGGACAACATAACAAGACAACATAATGCCCAGTTGGGGGAGAACAGTCAGGGGAAAGAGGGTGGGGCCAGAAGAAGGGGTGGGGCCAGAAGAAGGGGGTGGGGCCAGAAGAAGGGGGTGGGGCCATCTGGGGTACCTCAGAGGACCAGACTGGGAGCCCAGGCAGGCTGGATGTGGCCCAAGAGCCTGAGGTTCAACACCCCTAGTTTACACAGAGCATCTGGAGTGTGTGTCTGGCCCCTAGAGGAAAGGGGCATATTCTGCAATTCCAGGTTGACCAATGGAAGGAAGCACCAATATTAGGATTATCATCAAAGGAAGGAAACTGTGTCAATCATTTTGAATAAGATGGCATCCTTTGTTTTGATACAATCCATGCATGTGGCGCAGCAGTCACCATCTTAGAACAGGCCTCCCTTCCAGTGTTGTAAAGAGGTGGGATGCCTCTTCTAAGATGGCTCCTGCCTTCTGAGGTGTTTTGAAGTACTTGTATCAAAAACAACATTTAAAAAAACACCTGCTATCGAGTTGAGGGACTTTATTAAAAAAAACAAATCAGTGAAAAGGTTTTTAAGTGATTCATCTACCAAATAATCAGCTAAACACTGCAGCCTATATATATATATATATATATATATATATGAATTATATGCTAAAATTTGCCTGATACCCGAGATGCTCCCAACTGGTTGTGCTGCTGTGATGTCATGGAATATTTTACAACCAGTCCAATGGTTGAGAGGGAAGGGCCAGTTCATTACATAATGCTGAACAACTGTGTTCCTCCTGTGAGAAAAGTGACATGTGATTTTGGCTTACATCTTACACAGGACCTAGTGACAAGAAGGGTAAGAATACTGGGAGTGCAGGGGAACCCAGAAAGGCGGAGAGTCTAAAGGGCAAAAGTCAACCGCAAAGTTGTTTTTTGGCCTTGCCTATTGACAATGTGAACAGATTTAAGGGCATTTCTGAGGAATAAAAAGATATGGTCTTTCCCCATACAGTTGCTGCTGCTGTTTTCTAGTTTGTGGACTTGGGGAATCCGGAAGGCCATGGATGAGGGAATTGAATAGAGGGTTCAGAGGAACCCACACAAATTTACAGTATGTGTGACAGGGCCACAGGGCTAGCCCCAGCCCCTTCTGGCCACACATCTGGTCATGAGTGTAAGGAGCCCTATACATGAACTATACATATGTACATAGGGAGATTCTTTTTGGCCCAGGTTCTCCGCTTGCACGAAGTACAGTACTTTACGTGTGTACATTGGTGTGTATGTAGGGCTGATTCATACTTGCAGATTGTGCACGGGGCCAGCCCGTTTGGCCTTAATTTAAAAGCATGACGAGTTTCTGCTGAACCCCCCTAATATTCCGTGCTGATTTGAAATAACCAGAGAAATCTTGGGGATTTGAGTCTCTAGTCGATGTAGAATAAAATAATGCCACAAACAGAAAAATGCTCCACGCTTCACCTTGTGCCTTTTACACGAGTGGATGTAAACATCCACTCAAGATGTGGCACAGCTGCGACTGGCAAGAAGGGGCCATGGCTCAGTGGCAGAGCACTTGCTTTGCGTGCAGAAGATCCTCGGCATCTCAGATAGGGCTGGAAAAATTCCTGCCTGAAACCCTGGAGAGCCCCTGCCAGTCAGTGTCAGCAATACTGGACTAGATGGACCAGTGGTCTGATAAGGTTTATTATTGATTGATTGATTGATTGATTATTACATTTATACCCCACCATTTCCCCCTCTTGCAAGAAACCCTCAGTGGCTTATACAGTCCTCCTCTCCGTTTTATCCTCACAACAACCCTGTGAGGTAGGTTAGGCTGAGAGTCAGTGACTGGCCCGGAGTCACCCAGTGAGCTTCATGGCTGAGTGGGGACTAGAACCCGAATCTCCCAAGTTCCAGCCCAACACTCTAACCCAGGGTTCTCCAACCTTGGGTCCCCAGATGTTGCTGGCCTACAGCTCCCAGCATACCCAGCCAGCATGGCTAATGGCAAGGGAATCTGGGAGCTGCAGTCCAGCAACATCTGGGGACCCAAGGTTGGAGAGCCCTGCTCTAACCACTACGCTACACTGGCTCATAACATAGGTTATGTTCCTATATAACTTATAAGGCCTGGCTGGATGCACTCTTCACTTGGACCACTAGAGGGCACTGTCTTTCTGGCCAGGTTGCGGAATGCAACAGGACTACAGATCAGGAGGTGCGTGTGTGCGCCACACAGAGCGAGATGTACGCCAACATGGAATAATTAAGGATATTTTACTTTAAAAAAAACAACGCCAGTGTGTAAATACAGTGTTACCCAGATTGATCACTCCCAGTTCATGTCACTCTTGGTGAAATCAGTGCCGGCTTCATATTGCTTTACCGTAACCCCAATCAGACTCCCAGGTATTGTGCTTTACTGTACGCACTCCACCCACCCGGCACCAAATCGCCCTCTTGCATATTCATCACTTGCTGGATCAGACCATCATCTGTCGAAGTCAAAACTGGATCCTTCTCCGGGAGGGTATAATAAGGCGAGGAGGGGTGGGTGGGGAGGACACAAAGAAGCACCCCTCTGGGGAAAGCAGATGTGATAATTGCCTCGGTTCAAAGGGATTGAGGGCTTGGGGGAGGGGGTGGGGTCCCCTTGCAATGAGGCCTAGGAGGGACAATTCTGTGTGAACGTCGCTGCTGCAGATGGGGCTGAACACAGCGAGACAACAGGCTCACAACCAAGTGCAATAAAAGGCCAGCAGCGGGCAGCCATAAATACCTTAGCATGAGGCCTGGCGGAGGAATGCAACTCCAGAGCAGGCTGCGTCTGGCTGCAGGCCTCAGCCAGCCTGCCCCATTTCCCCTCCATATCCTGGGCCTCTTCTTAGCCCTGGCTTGGGTGAGGTGCAGGAGGCGGGCATGGGGGAGGCCAGACACTTTGTTACTCTTCACTCTTCAACAACAAAGCGCAGCCCCGGAGATGTTTATCTGCTGTGACTGGGCTTGGGGGGGTGGGGGCTCTGGGGAGCGTTGAGAATGAGGCAATTATGAGGCAAACTGTGATGGGTTTATAGCCTGCTTTGGGAAGGGGGGGGGGCTAGCGGGAAGGGGGGGGTAGAGGCCTTGTCACATCAGACACAGGAGTAAGGCACCTTCTGCATCCGAAGGAAATACAACAATGCCACCACACCCGTTTCAGGTGTAGGAATCTATATTGAGAGAGTGTGGTGTGGTGGTTAGGGTGTTGGGCTGGGGCTTGGAAGATCCGGCTTCTAGTCCCCACCCACTCGGCCATGAAGCTCACTGGGTGACTTTGGCCCAGACACTGATTCTCAGCCTTACCTACCTCACAGGGTTGTTGTGTGAGACTAAAATGGAGTGGAGGGGAACCTTGTAAGCTGCCATGGGTTCCTTGCAAAAGGAAAAAAAGGTGGGATATACATGTAATAAATAAATAGCTGCATTTGTGGCTACTTCAAGGCGGCGAGGTTATTGAGGCCAAGAGGACTAGCTATGCAGTAAGCTAACACATCTGCGGCCTAAAAAAAAAGCCCAGTTTGATAATTAAGTGCACAATCACAAGTGCAAGAGAAACATCCTAGTCCTAGTCATACGCCAGCTGCGCCCCTTCCTAGAGTTGGAAGACCTAAAGACGGTAGTGCACACACTGGTAACTTCGAGGGTTGACTTCTGCAATGTGCTGTACATAGGGCTACCTTTGTACCTGGTTCGGAAACTTCAATTTGCACCTTTAATCTCTGGTCTTGAGTAAAGGACCAGTTGGCAGTCCTTCACAGGTGCAAAATATGGCAGCCAGATTGGTCGCCGGTACATCTAGAGGTGCCCATATTACACCAGCTTTAAAAGCATTACACTGGCTGCCAATTAGTTTCCGGGCGAAGTATAAAGTGTTGGTTATTACCTTTAAAGCCCTACATGTTTTGGGTCTAGGTTACCTCCAGGATCGCCTTCTCCCATACAATCCGCCCCGCACACTTAGGTCCTCTGGGAGGAATTTACTCCAGTCAGCCAAGACTAGGCTGGCGAGTACTACCCAGAGGACCTTCTCTTCTGCTGCTCCCAGACTGTGGAATGGCCTGTCGGCGGGGACTCGTCAACTAGATAGTCTCTTGGCTTTTAAAAAGGCCATAAAGACTGACCTCTTCCGACAGGCCTACCCAGTGGAATTTTAAGAGTTTTTAGGATACTTTTAACGGTTTTAAAGTATATTTTAATAATGTTTACCGTACTATGTTTTTAACTAGTTGTGTATTTTGTGTTTGTTCCCCGCCACGATCTGAGTGGAGAGGCAGGTAAGAAATAAAATATGATGATGATGATGTGGTACCTGTGACAGGATAATGAGATGCATGCAAGGGAAGTCAGGGTCCACGTACCTTTAATACAGGGGTACCCGAGGGCTGGATTCCATTTTGGAGAAACTCAGGCGCCGCATTCCAGTGGTGGGTGGGGCTGAAGGCTAAAGGGGCAACCCCCCCCCCCAAATACCAACATATTGTAGCTTAAAGTTCTTCCTGCCGGTAAATTAACCTTAGGAGAGGTATTTCAACATTTTAGAACGGAGGAAAACTGCATAAAAGTTGGGAAACCACCAAACTATCAGTGATTGGGGGGGGGAAGGGGGCAGGGCCTTCTGGGGCACCCCAGAGGACCAGATTGGGACCCCTGAAGGGCCAGGTTTATCCTCTGGGCCTGAGATTCTGCACCCCTGCTTTACTTGCTGAGAGGGACCATACCCTTAGTCTGTTGCAAGGTGCATGCTTTCCAGGTAGAAGGTCTCCAGATTCCAGTCCCAGTGAAAGAGATGAGCAGCAGGTGCTGAGAAAGCCCCCTGGCTGATAACTGGGCATGCTGCTGCCAGTCAGAGTAGACAGCACTAGGCCTGATGAGCCAATGGTGTGACCCAGTAGATGGTAATTACTCCATATGTTCATATGCACATTTAAGCAGGTGTGGCTTGCCATGCAGAGATGGGAAAAGCTGCTCCTGGTAAAATTTCTGTTCCCCTTTGCATCAGGTGAGGTGGCCTGGAACAGAAGGCGGTGTACATTGAAGCATATGTTGAAATGTTCCACCTGTCTGAACCATATCGCTTGAGCTCCCTGAAATTATAACCATCAAGAGGTGCCAGGGTGGCCATGTACCCTATTTTACAGAGGACAGTCCTCTTTTTCAAACATCCTCCACTTGAAAGGCTGTTTGGTACAAGTCTGGTATAAAGAAGCCAGAAGACCAGAAGCTGTGATGCTGTCCATCAACATTTAGTGGCATTCAGGTCACCTGGTCACAGTCTTTCCCATTATGGTGAGATATGTTGCATTTCTATTTAAGTTCTAGGAATTCTTTCTAAATGTCCATCTATATGTGTCAATTAGCATATGCAAGTTTTATGCAAATTGATGCCCCTTTTCTTTTCTTTCTTTTTTTGAAATGTGTAGGTGGCTACCCTCATATAATACTGCTGCAGTTTGGACCTTGATTTGGCAAGGGGCCAATTGTATAAAGGTAAGCCAGCCCTGGATGGAAGTAATCAGAGGTGGTGTCTTGCAGAAAAGGTGAGAGACCTACTGCTGAGGCACTGTACATCAAAGTGGCCTGCAGGGGGCGATCAGGATTATTTCACATACTTCCTGTCTTTTTGTCAGGCCAATAAAAAATTGATGTAGGTTCCCTGCAGGTCATATATATGTCAGGCAAAGCAGGCTGGCTGTTCGCACCAGTCCCTTGGTTGCCTTCATTCTAGCCATTGAAAGGATTCTGTGCTGCACATTTTAACTTACAAAAGATGTGTGTGCATATGATCACTTTGGCAGCATCTCAAATTCACTGGGGTTCTGATTTGAATCAGTGGCCCTCTGGAACCACTCTAGAATAGTGGAAGAGAAAGGGATTTACAGAGATTTCTTTAAATGATCCATATGCTTTTTTTAGTATCTCTGTTATATTTGTCTTTGTTATTTATTTTGTACTAGGTGGGAAAGTTAATATATTTCATAGTGTCATAAATATATATAGGCAACTTGTGGCGTAACCCCACAATTCAGTTCCCTGGTGTATGTCTGCATTAGTATGTTTAGTGTGTCTAGAATGTTGAACTGAGTGGGTGTGGTTTGTGATGTCTTGGAAAGGGTGGGGGGAGGAGTATATAAGGAGTGTTTGAGTGATGTTAGAGTAGTTAAGAAGTAGAGTGTTGGTTGTAGTGTGTTGGGAGTGTTAGAGAATTTGGGAGTTAGGTTAGGTGGGTTATTTGTGTCTTGTCAGGAGTTTTAAGAGGAATCAGTGATTGTATGAGGAGTGAGAGTATTTGGAGTTATAGGGACTTACGTTAATTATAAAGTGTTTGGTGTAGGCAGGTTTATTTTCTGGAACTAAGATTTTGAGAATTAAAATAAACTTATTTTTATTTTGTTTACTACCCAAATCCTACGTGTCAGCTTGGCGTTATTAACCTGCTTTACTCTTAAATCTACACACACACCTTTGTACCCACAGCATCATAATTTTAAAAATAGATCCTTAATAACCAGAATTAATCTTTTCCCTCATTAGTAGGGGAAAGGTTTCATTTGACCCTCCCCTCAGGTTTTTAAGTGTTGATGCTTAGCCTGAGAAGGGTTTATGCGCGTGGTCCTAAAGTGTAAGGGACCGTGTCGTCGCACAACTTAATACCCCAAACCCATGGAAAAGATTTCAGTATGTGGACAGGATCAGATGGACTTGGAAGACCTGATGAAAGGATGGAAGGATCTTGGAATTGTGGTAGATCACAAACTGAATATGAGCCAGCAATGCGATGTGGCTGCAAAGAAGGCAAATGCAATTTTGGGCTGTATTAATAGAAATATAGCTTCCAAATCGCGGGAAGTGATAATTCCCCTTTACTCGGCACTGGTTAGGCCTCATCTTGAGTACTGCGTCCAGTTCTGGGCACCTCACTTTAAGAAGGACATAGACAAACTGGAGAGGGTTCAGAGGAGGGCAACAAGGATGATAAAGGGACTGGAAACAAGGCCCTATGAGGGGAGACTGAAAGAACTGGGCATGTTTAGCCTTCAGAAGAGGAGACTGAGGGGAGATATGATCGCACTCTTCCAGTATTTGAAGGGATGTCACACAGAGGAGGGCCAGGATCTCTTCTCGACCATCCCAGTTTGCAGAACACGGAATAATGGGCTCAAGTTACAGGAACCTAGATTCCACCTAAACATCAGGAAAAATTTCCTGACTGTCAGAGCAATAAGACAATGGAATCAACTACCTAGGGAGGTGGTGGGCTCTCCCACTCTGGAGGCATTCAAGGTGCAGCTGGACAGACATCTGTCAGAGATGCTTTTACCTGGATTCCAGCATTGAGCAGGGGGTTGGACTCGATGGCCTTGTAGGCCCCTTCCAACTCTACTTTTTCTATGATTCTATGAAAGCAAAGGGTGAGTGTGTCTCTTTCCATATGAGGGTGAATCCTGACACTGGGGGTTTCAGCTGGATTCCACACACTTCTGGAGACTTTGTGCCAGATAATATCTGGCCGCTCTTCGGGATCCCACAAAGAGCTGACAACCTCACCCACAAACAACTGGGAGCTAGAAAGAAATCCATAAACATCTGGGACTGTTGTAGATGGCACCTACTGGGTCTAGTAGCTTTGCCTCTCCCCCAGGGAACAGTTGCAGCAATCTATGTGGCCCATCTGCAGGTTAGGAGGACAAGCAGGCAGATGTTCACAAAGCCATCTTTCTGCAGATGGGATAGGGACAAGGGAGAAACAAAAACATTCCCCTTACATTCAATTTGGAGAGTGGAGATAGTCCCTGGGTTCTCCTGAGCACTGGCAAGATGTAGTTAGTTTTAAATGGCATCCACCATAATTAATATTTTCATTCTTTTGTAGTTATATCTCACCTTTCCATTCCTCCAAGACATTCTCAAGGCAACCCATGCAAAATACTTAAAAAAAAAAAAAAAAAGGTACAACCAATAGTTCCAATTTAAAGAAGCACCAAAATAAAATCCATACATCACGTCAGCCATGTTAATTGTACTGGCCAGCTCTTCCGAAAGGCTTGTTGAAATAAAAATGTCTTGGTGAGCCCAGGTGAGGAGTGCACTTGGTTGTCAATGGATCTTATTCAATTCTACAGGAAAAAGTAAGGTGGCTGCAGTTAGCAACACCGTTCTGGAATGGGCAAAACTTGCTCCCCCCCCCCCCCCAATGTTAGTCCTGGCTGGCATGATGTCATTGAATAGGCACATATGTTCTCCTAAAATAATAAATAAGTAAATGGCTGCCATTCACTCCTATGGGGGAAAATGTTTGGGGATTATTTTCTGCCTTCATCTGAGAACCCAAAGAAGTAAATTTGAATTTCCTCTTTGACTTGCTCTTGCCCTGATCTTGGCCCAGATTAGAAATGAAATCAACAAAACAAAGATATATATTTGAACATTTTGTGTTCATTCAGAATGTATTTTCTAGATACATTGTTAAAGCAAAATAACAACCTCTCTATTTCTGTAATGCTATAAGGCAGTTCACATCCTGGTGACTCTGCTTTGTAGTTTTTAATCTTATTTGCAGCTGACGATGAAAATCTTGTCTTCCTTATTGTGCCCGAACAGGAGTTAAGATCTTGCAAGGAGCTCTGCTCCATCTTGTAACGCTTGTTTTCATGATTCTTGTGTGAAGGAGCTGTTCATTGCGCTCTGCTTTGACCTTGCAAAGCTCACCCTTCCTTTAGTTGCCAGGAACCTTCTTTAGGAACCTTGATAAAATAATAAACATCAAGGTCATTGTGCTTTTGCAAGGCTGCTGACTATTCCGTTTGAGACCTGTATTGCTGTGGCAGGTGCCTTGGAGGGCATGCCCATCACACTGAAATTAATTTAGGCTTAAAGTGTAGTCCTAAATCCATTTAGATTGTAGCGTAGGCACACCCCCAGCAATTGACATGGACTGTGAGACACTGTCTTCTATGTACAGACTGGAAGGGACGAGAGGCACGGTCTCCTGGCTCCATCAAGTCACACTGATTAAGAGTCCATATTCATCACTGAATACAGGCAGTCCCCAGGTTATGAACGAGTTCTGTTCTTAAGAATGTATTTAAGTCGAATTTGTATGTAAGTTGGAACAGCATAGCGTCCTATATGTTAAAATAGGCATTTACGCAAATTGCGTAAATTACGCAAATTGCGTAGTATACTACTCTATGTACTCTACGTAAATGACGTAGCGCCAGGGAACCCAGAAGTCCATTCTTAAGTATGGGTTGTCTGTAAGTCGGATGTTCTTAACTCGGGGACTGCCTGTACTTTACCCCAATTGGTTGTGTGTGTGAATATTAGTCTGCCTAGTGCAGTAGTGGGCAGCCGTTGCAGGTCAAGTCAAAAGCATCTGGTAGACTCCAACTCTATGGCATACTATGATATACAGGCAGTCCCCAAGTTAAGAACGTTCAACTTACAGACAACCCATACTTAAGAACGGGCTTCTGGGTTCCCCGGCGCTACGTTGTTTACGTAGAGTACATAGCATAGTATACTACGCAATTTGCGTAATTTATGCAATTTGTGTAAATGCCGATTTTAACGTATAGGACACTGTGCTGTTCCGACTTACATACAAATTCGAGTTAAAGACATTCTTAAGAACGGAACTCGTTCGTAACCTGGGGACTGCCTGTATAGGCAGCCTCCTGTGCTGCCTTGGTGGTGTTTTGCTTCATCTTCTTCCCTGGCAACCTGGTATCCACCAGATGGTTTGCACCACAAATCCCAGAATCCCTGACCATTGGCCATGCTGGCTGGGGCTTATGGGAGTTGTAGTCCAAAACATCTGGAGGGCACCAAGTTGTCTACCCCTCCTTGAGGGAACATTTCCCACGTTGACTTGTCTCCTGAGGAACCCCCTACAGGTCTTCCAGTGGACCTCGTGTGCTGCAAAGGATTCTGCGGCATATTCTCAAGAGCACCCTCAGAAAACACCCCGCGCTCCCTGGCGGCAGCACAGTACTGGTGGGCAAGCTGTCTCTCAGGGCACTCCAGAACACAGCCTGGTCTGCACACATCCCTTCTCCAGTCCAAATTCTAGTTCCCTGTCCCATTTATCACACCAACCGCCACAGGACTGATGGCCTAAATCAGGGATGAAGAATGTGTGGCCCTCCAGATGTTGTTGAACTACAACTTCCATGATCGGCCCTCACCACTGGATATGCTGGCTAGGGCAGTTCGGCGTTGCAGTCCAACATATGGAGGTGTATTTTTACCCTGAAGGTAAGCCACCTTCTGGATATTTTGTCGAAAGGCAGGATATGATCCATCTGGATAATAACTATATAATAAATGGTCAAATCAAGATGATTCAGGGAGAGCCAGTGTGGCGTAGTGGTTACTGGGACCCGGGAGATCCGGGTTCTAGTCCCCGCTCGGCCATGAAACTCACTGGGTGACTTTGGGCCAGTCACTGACTCTCAGCCTAACCTACCTCACAGGGTTGTTGTGAGGATAAAATGGAGAGGAGGAGGATTATGTAAGCCGCCATGGGTTCCTTGCAGGAAAAAAGGCGGGGTATAAATATAATAAATAAATAAATAAAAATATGGAGAGCCACGTATTCCGCATCCCTGACCAAAATCTGAGCACTTTCCCCAAGAGCCTTCTCCAGTACTTCCAGGTAGATTTTGCTCCCTTCACACCTGTGCTATTGTAGGGCAAGCCTCAATAAATCTGATCAAAGATGAAGTGGGGAGGCATACGTTGTGTTGGAAGGAGTAACCAAAATCCCAAAGCAAGCACCCCACAATCATTATTACATTCATGTCCCCCCTTTTTTCCTCTTGCAAGGAACCTAAGGCAGCTGATGAGGTCCTCCTCTCCATTTTATCCTCACAATAACAACCCTGTGAGGTAGGTTAGGCTTAGAGTGACTGGCCCAAAGTCACCAAGTGAGTCTCATGGCTGAGTGGGGACTAGAACCTGGATCTCTCAAGTCCCAGTCCGACACTCTAACCACTACACACACTGGCTCTCCCTGAATCATCTTGATTTGACCATTTATTATATACAGTATTTTTCCATGTATAAGACTATACTTTTTCCTAAAATCGCTAGACTAAAAATTGAGGGTCGTCTTATATATGGAAGTAAGCCAAGGAGAGAACCGTGCGGTTGCAAAACTGCCCAGTGGGGGGCGTCTTATACATGGGGGCGTCTTATAGACGGAAAAATACGGGTAGTTATTATCCAGAGGGATCATATCCTGCCTTTCTACAAAATATCCAGAAGGTGGCTTACCTTCAGGGTAAAAATACACAAAAGCTATGTATAATAAAACAACACAGAGAACAATTGCAAGTGGCACCAATAAACGGCAGCAAGAGCATCAAAGCATGCTCCTACAACTCCCACCAGCCGTCCAACCAGCCATGCCAGCTGGGACATGCTGGGAATTGTGAAACATTTTCCTGTCTAATTAAACATGCATAGGATTGCACCGTTAGGATCTTTTTTGGTGAGGTGCCAATTTTCTTGTAATGTTCTCCCCCTTTCCAAAAATTGCACATTGCAATAGGAACCCCCCCTCCCATACCCACTATAAGCCTTATTGTGCGCCACCCCGCAATTTTCTCCATCCCAATACGTGATCGCGTACAGCATATTTGGTGTCCGGAGTCTGCCAAGATCTGCTCCAGCTCTCTTCCCCGCCCGCCCCCTTGATGTAGGGCCAAGAGTGGCTCTAATGGGAGCTGCTTAAATTTTACAGTCCCATAAACCATAATGGAGAGACACTAAACGCCCGTTTATGAGTCGGGAGCGAGGCCGGACGAGAGGAGAGATCGGCCTCTGTGTGTGCGCGTGCTGAAGTTTCCTTTTAGGGCTTAGTCAGCTTGGAATCAAAGCTTTGCCTAGGAAATTCCACAGGGTAGCCCCAATTTTCGGGAGTGGGGGGAATATATGGATAAACGGAACTCTTGCAGTCCAGATGAACAGGTGGATCCATTCTCCTTCCCGTCCACGTCGCCAGTGCATCCGGCTGGCCACGTGACATCTGGACACCACCATCCCCATGGATATTCCTCACATTCTCCCAGGGACCGACATCCCCCCTCGTTTGTACGATCAGGGCGTGGTTATAATGCAAGCGCTGGAAATGAGGCCGTCTGTTCTGCTGTTACCGCAGTTGACCAGCAGGGGGCAGCAAACGCCTGACGTGAAAGGAACGCGCTGGGACTGGACTGGAGAATATTGCAAGCTAGGGCCAGAAGGGACACCTGGGCGCGGATGGGTGGGTAGGTGGGTCTATCTGCGCATGCGCACTGCTTCTTCATTTTGTACAATGTATGTATATATACTGTATATACGGTACTCAATTTTTATTGGCCTGTGTTAGGTAATGGTTGAGTTTTTTCTCTCTCTTTCAAACATGGTAAATACTGCTAAATTTGAAATTTAGGAGGAAAACCAACAATAACCATCATCATCAGGCGATCACTCGTGACCGAGTAAGATTGTCTTCCGGGATAAAAGGAGGAAATTCTAAAGAAGATTGTGTAGACTCTAGCGATGGGTCCGTAAGTGACTGTGGAGGCCAATTCTAGATCCACACAGCTTCCCACAGTGAGGACACAGGTTACCAGATAGAAGATGGTCCTGTAAAGGATTCATTTGACGTGCTTTTCGCTTAGCACGTTTCTCCCTTTCACCTTGCACTCGGGCTTCTTCAAAGTCCATGGAACCTTTGTGAAAGGCCAACCTCCATTTAGATCGTTCATGGGCCAGAGCTTCCCAGTTTTCGATGTTTATATTGCATTTTTTTAGATTAGCCTTATGAACATCTTTAAACCTCTTATATTGACCACCGATATTCCGCTTTCCATCCTTGAATTGGGAGTAAAATAACTGCTTTGGGAGACGGCAGTCAGGCATTCGAACAACATGACCGGTCCACTGAAGTTGGCGTTGAAGGATCATTTTTTCAATGCTAGTAGTCTTTGCTTCTTCCAGTACACTGACATTTGTTCGCCTATCTTCCCAAGTAATTTGCAGGATTTTCCGGAGGCAACGTTGATGAAATCTTTCAAGGAGGTGGAAGTGACGTTTATAGATAGTCCATGTTTCGCAGGCATACAATAAAGTTGGTAATACAATGGCTTCATAAACCAGTGTTTTGGTCTTCTTACAAATATCCCGATCCTCGAACACTCTATGTTTCATTCGAGAAAATGCGGCACTTGCGGAGCTCAGACGATGCTGGATTTCACTGTCGATGTTAGCTGTAACAGAAAGATAGTTGCCAAGATAGGGAAAATGATCGACATTTTCCAGTATTGTCCCGCCAAGCTGGATAGATGGCATCACCAAAGGATTGGCTTGCACTTGCTGATGAAGCACTTTGGTTTTTTTGATGTTAAGTGAGAGACCAAGTTTTTCGTATGCTTCTGCAAAAGCATTTAGGATAGTTTGGAGATCATCCTCTGAATGTGCAGAGACCACATTATCATCAGCATACTGAAGTTCCACAACGGAGGTTGTAATTACCTTACTTTTTGCTTTCAGCCTGCTGAGATTAAAAAGCTTTCCATCTGTTCGATATATAATTCCCACACCGGTGGGAAGTTTCCCCTTGACAAGATGTAAAACCATGGCGATGAAAATGGCAAATAATGTTGGGGCGATAACACATCCCTGTTTAACACCTGATCCCACTTTAAATGGAGCACCATGAGAGCCGTTGTTGTCCAAAACTGTTGCCGTCATGTTGTCATGGAGAAGTCGCAAGATATTCACAAATTTATTGGGGCATCCAATTTTCATAAGGATAGTCCAGAGAGCTGTACGATCTACAGTATCAAAGGCCTTAGCCAAATCAATAAATGCCATATAAAGGGGTTGATTTTGCTCCCGGCATTTTTCTTGGAGCTGACGTGCAGTAAAAATCATGTCTACTGTCCCTCTAGAGGGGCGGAAACCATATTGAGTTTCAGGGAGGATCTCTTCTGAAATAGATAGAAGACGGTTTGCGAGAATCCTAGCAAATATTTTACCTGCGGTTGCTAAGAGAGAAATGCCCCGATAGTTTCCACAGTCTGTTCTATCACCCTTCTTAAAGAGGGTGATAATTATGGCATCCCTGAAGTCTTCTGGGATCTCTTCTCTTATCCAGATTTTTTCGATGAGTTTATGAAGATGTTGTACAAGTTCGGGGCCCCCTTCTTTAAAGATTTCAGCAGGAATCCCATCTGGTCCACTAGCTTTGTTGTTCTTCATTTGATTAATGGCTTTTTTTACTTCATCCAAAGTGGGGAGTACTGCAAGTTCCTCTTTAATTTGTTTTTGCGGGATTTGCGAAAAAATCTCATTATCCACCTTAGATTTACGATTTAAAAGGTCATAATAATGCTCTTTCCAACGCAGTGCAATAGACTCTTTGTCTTTTAAGGGTTTGGTGCCATCTTTTGATTGTAAAGGGTTTGTACCATAGGTTTTTGGTCCATAAATGGCCCTTGTGGCCTTAAAAAAGCCCCGTGCATCATGAGATTCTGCAAGTTGTTGAATTTCTTCAGCTTTCTTTTTCCACCAAGCGTTCTTAAGTTCTCTTGTTCTTCTTTGGACCTCAGCCTTTGCGCTAGCGTAGGTTTTTTTCTTGGCAGCGCAGTTAATATCATTTTGCCATATTTGGAAGGCTTTCCTTTTTTGGTCAATTATATGTTTAATCTCATTGTCATTTTCATCAAACCAATCCTGATGTTTCTTAGTTTCATATCCAATAGTTTGTTCACAAGCTGCAGTAATGGAGGTTTTCAGCTTAGACCAATGGTCCTCAATGTTGTCAGGAGGTTCCGTAGGTAGATGTTCCTTAAGAAGTGATTGAAGACGAGTTTGCTTAATAGGATCTTGAAGGACTTGGATGTTCATTTTACGCCTTGGTTTCCTTCCTTGAAGCCTACGTTGGGGAGCAATGTTGATAACCATTGTGGAACGGATTAGTCGGTGGTCTGTCCAGCAGTCGTCGGCACTCACCATGGCCCTAGTAAGAAGTACATCGCGGCGATCTCTAACACGGACAATTACATAATCCAGAAGATGCCAGTGCTTTGACCGTGGGTGCTGCCATGATGTTTTAAACTTATTCTTTTGTCGAAAGAGCGTGTTTGTGATAGTGAGATTATGCTCTGCACATATAGACAAAAGTAAGAGTCCGTTCGGGTTGCTATTACCAACTCCGTCTTTTCCAATAGTTTCTGGCCATAAATCAAAGTCACGCCCGACTCTTGCGTTAAAATCGCCCAGGAGGATAATTTTATCCTCCTTAGGTATCTCTGACAGGAGAGTGTCCAACTGGCTATAAAAACTTTCCTTGATGTCATCATCAGCATCTAATGTTGGTGCATAAGCGCTCAAAATAGTTACCTGTTGGTTATTGGCGAGCTTTAATCGAAGAGTTATCAGGCGTTCGTTAATGCCAGTAGGAACTTCTGACAAAGAGTTCACTAGTTCATTTTTGATGGCAAAGCCTACACCATGTATTCGTCGGTCCTGCTCAGGTAGTCCTTTCCAGAAGAAGGTATAACCTCCTTTTTCTTCTTTCAGCTGTCCCTCTCCTGCCCTTCGAGTTTCTTGAAGTGCTGCTATGTCAATCTTAAACCGTCTCAGCTCCCTTGCAATAATAGCAGTCCTACGCTCAGGGCGTTCACTATCTATGTTATCCAGCAATGTCCGTATATTCCATGTTCCAAAATTCAAATGTCTTTTTCGACCGCTAAAATGGTGACCCCACTGGACGCGGTAATCCAGTCAGGGGAGAAAGAGGTAGACTATGTTTAGGGCACCTTTTCTAGCCCCCTCCCCATACGGGGTGAGCAGAGTGGATCCTAAATAGGGCTGCTCAGTCATGGATACAGCTGCCGAGCTGCTCGACTACCTCGTTCCTTGAACAGGGCGACTGAGTCTGCATCCACCGCCCATGTGCTGGTCCATGACTAGGGGCTTCCAGATTCACAGTCCTGCCCCCGTTGCCATTCGCCAGTCGCCATGGGACTTTTTTTGTTTTTGTTTGGTTGGGTTGGATGGGTTGGGTTGGAAGACGCCTGTGCGTGAAACTGTTTTATGTGGGGAGATCGGTGCACAACGAATCACCACACAAACTTGACAGAGTACGGCAGAGATCCAATGGCACGGTTACCCTGACGATTGGAAAACCATTCTCTGCTGCAGCCTTCATCCGCCTTCACAGCCGTTGTAATTTAGGTTTAATTATCTTCCGCCTGTTCTGCCGTTGAGGACTTTATGTTTTGGATCGTTCTTTGTCTGGTTCCTCTCCCCGGACCTTACCGCCATGGGTGACCCTACTGGGAGTACATAGCTCCCGACGGCATTGCTCACAGGATTCATCGGAACACGCAAGCCCACTCACCACTTCAAGGTGACGATCCGGCGAGGATCGTCACAACAATAACCACCTCTGGCAGGACCACAGTTTTGGAGTACAGATTAGTTTTATTGGGCACAATCCAGCCAACATTAAACTTTTTTTTTTTTTAAGCCTGCAACTTTCAACGGGATTGTTACATAAGTGCTTCTGTGCAAAATTTCTCCCACTGGAATCACAGTGGGGAATAAAGCTGCAGTCCTAAACACATGTACCAGGAAGAAAGGGCCTTGTAAGCATTAGTAGGGTTGGGTTGCAGATGTTGATTTTGACTGGTTAGGAACATAGGAAGGTGTCTTATAGAGGCAGGTAAGGCTATTTGTCTAGCTAGCCGAGGACTGTTTACTTTAGCCTTCCCCAACCTGGCTGAGGGATGCTGGGAGTTGTAGTCATACTTCTGGAGGGCACCAGTTTGGGCAAGCCTGGTCTCATCTATTGCTTAGGATGGTCAAATGCAAACGAGGACAAGGCTCCTGCACCTGTAATAGCTGTGCAGAAGAGGGGATTTCAGTAGGTGCAGCTTGCCTTGAAATTGCATGGCAAGCTCCATCTTGCCATGCAATTTCCCTCTTCTCTGCAGTTACTCAAGGTGCTGAAGCCCTCTTTTGCATCTGGCTGCCCACCAGGGCCTCTAGCAGAGAATATTTCCGCCTTCCAGTATTTTCTCACTAATGATGCTGCTGGGACTGAACTCCGGGACCTTCTGTGTGTGCAACATGTGCTCTGCCAGAGAGCCATGCCTCTTCCTTTTTATGCATGTTGTTATAAGGAAAGGTCGTGGACATTTTAATAGGTGTTTGCGTGATCTGTGTTGATCCCTGGCCACTCTGTGTTCAGGCTGTCTACAGCCCCTCTTAACTCCTCCTACTGCTGCAGCCTTCCCCAATCTGGTGCCCTCCAGATGTGTTGGACTACTAGGAGCACACTGGGAGTTGTAGTCCAACACATCTAGAGGGCACCTACTGGGATTTCTGCCTGTAATTTGCCTATGGCACGCCACATTGTCAGATGACCGCTGCCACTCTCTCAGCAAAAATAAGGTGGCCGGATGCCAAAGAGGGCAGGCCTCCTGCACCTTTAATAAGTTGTCATGCAGCTGCTGAAATTCTCTCTTCCACACAACTATTAAAGGTGCAGGAGCCCTGTCCTCTTTGGCATCTGGCTACTGTAAGCAAAAATCCAGTGCTTAGATCCAGATTTAAGCTGGATCAACTGCGCTGTCAGAAGTGGATTTTCCTGTCTCTGTCTTCCCACGGCAGCCTCTCCATCCCTCTGAAAATGCTACACAAAGACTCAGAGACCCTTCTGAATGGGGGGAGCTGTGGTGTGGGGGCTCCTTTTGCAAGAGGAGCCCTTCTGCTTGCAGACAGTCCCTTCCACTCATGGAAGGCAAATCCTAGATCCAACCTAATTCTAGATGTGGCTAGGATTGTCAGCTTTTCAGCTGGCCTATGCAGCTGTACTTGCAATAACTGCTTGATCTGCAGCCATTAGCAAGTATATATAAAAAATAATGTGAACTCTATGCTAGGAAAAGCTTCACCTGCTAATTCATGCTGATGCTTAAACCACTGTGAAAAGTTGATGAGTGGTTGTGATGAAGTTCTGAGTCGTGGTGGGTTAGCCAATGGTTATGTGGTGTATATACATAGAGGCCCTATTGAACAGGGGCTGACTTTTTCAAGGAATTGGGGTATCACTGTTGTTGCTTTTCATTTTTTGATAGTCAGTTTATCTGACTCCCCCATCCTTCCCCATTAGGTGGGAGTTAGCCCGGGACACTTCTGTCCCCAGAAGGCTCTTGTTTAGCAGTTAGTCATTATACTCTTGGCATCTCTAATGTGCATACTGAGTAGATTGTAGGTGTACCCAACCACGCACAGGCCAGGGCCAAGTCATGCCATCATTTTTACCTAGTAATTACAGGATGAGGCAATCAAGAGTTGGCTTGTCATAACTGGACTTAAATTATTGATAATATATATAATTATATAGTATTATATATATAATATATAAATTATTGATATTATAGATATTATATATAACGGAGCTGAAACAAATTTGCTCCAGGAATTCTCCACTGCAAATGTTACGTTGATTATTCACTGGTTATTCTCTGCTTCCTCTATTTAAACATGCAGTGGAGAATTCCTGGAGCAAATATTTGAACTCTGCAAAAATTTGTGCATTCTCATTGCATCTCTACATAGATATTCTTACTTGGGGCTGTGGCACTGGGTGGGTGGGTGGGAGGGGAACACATGTGTGCATACATCTTTTACAGCCTACAATGTTTGCATGTTTAAATGGTCTCTATATTTGCATATTTAAATACCGGTATTTACTCATTGTGCATATTTGCACGTGTTTTTACATACACAGTTTTGCTAAGTTCTGGGGCATATGGTTGAGTGCGCATAACTATTTGCACACATGAAATCTTGTATTTGCCATGCACACACCACTTTTTTTACACATCTACATTTGTGTGTGAATGCCTGTGTACACGCGCGCGCGCACACACACACACACACACACACCCAGTGACCCTAAATCACAAAGGTTTCCTGCATTTCTTTTTCCTCCTGAGGGTCAATTTCTTTTGGAATGTCTTCAGTAGAAAGTTTATTCTTTGAGGCTCAACTTCTGTTCGTTTCCACCTTTTCAGAGCTCCGAGCGTCCAGCTGAGGAACAGAAATATTACTACATGTTGCTGATGATCAATTGCTCTGTGTGCCTCTTTCTTGAGAGAAACCCCAAGGCAGAAAACCCAGCAATTTTCATTGTTGAGTCAGGGAAGAGGGTATACCTCAGGTCACCATGGGCTAAGCGTATGTGACTGCAGGCAGGGGTGTGTGGAGTGATCTTTGCTGGGACTTGCCAAAGGAGAGGATCGCTCTGGGCCATCATGCGTCTACCACCCTTCTTCTCTTGCTCTGATGAATGACGGAGCACTTGCTATTGAAGTGTACCAAGCCAGGACACCTGTTAGCATCAATGGTTGCTGCCTAGGAATGTGGCTGACTGTCTGTGACTCCTGATGCTTTGACCAGTGAAAGAATGCTGTTTGTAACAGACGCTCTCCCCGCTCCTTGGTTCTTTTGCTCCAGGTGACTCTTTTAACTGCACTGCTGTATCTGGAGTCATGCACAGGGTTGAGTCCAGCTTTTCATAGATTTCATAGATCATAGAGTTGGAAGGGGCCTACAAGGCCATCGAGTCCAACCCCCTGCTCAATGCAGGAAACTAGAGGAGGGGTCTGCCATCCAAGTAAGAACCAGGCCTGACCCTGCTTAGCTTTCCACACTCAGACAAGCTGAGCCAGCGTGAGCCACAGACCTGTATACTCAGATACAGACACAGATTTCAGAGAAGCCCTCCTGCTGGCAAATCGGCACTGAACACTGGCCAGTCAAGAAAGTCTGTCAAGGAAACCAAAAGACAAAGCAGCTTGCAAGAAGCTGACATTTGCTTACTCCACAAGTGGCTGGGTAGGAAGGAGTGGATTAGTGGTTGGAGCAGGCAGCCGAAAGAGGAAGGGGCTTCCCGGCCGTTGCCTCCATGGCAGCTTGGATCTTTTCCTTCCAAGCACAAGAGACATTCACCATAATGGCAGGGCAAAGTAGGAGGAGATGATTTGCATGCACAAGATCCTGGGTTCAGTAGGTGTCACCTCCATGGCAAGGATCTCAGGTTGGGAAAAGGCCTGATGAAGGCCTCTGCCCGAGAGCCTCCGTAAGCTGGCCTAGGTAATACTGGGCGAAACATGGACCACTCATCTGCCTTGGTATAAAGCTTCATAAATGAGGAGATGGCGCCCGCAAAGGGGGTCCCCAACGTGGTGTCTGCGGGCCACCGGGGGAAAAAAGTAAATAATTTTTAAAAATTTAATCCCCCCCCCCCCGTTTTTAAAAATATATGTACATGGATTGGTATGAAATGTGTACAACAGGGGTCCCTACCTTTTTGGACCCATGGGCACATTTGGGAATGTGAGAAACTGCTGTGGGCACCACCACAAAATGCTTTGGCGTCCACCTGTCACGACTATGGATCTTAGGCTGCATCTTATTCAGTGAAAACTTTTGTTTCGTGTCAGTTGGACACCACAATGTCTTTTTAATACATGATTGTCTAATTTGGCTAATTGCTGGTGGTGCAATACAGCTAATGCTTTTTTAAAACATATGTTTTGGCAATGTCCAGTAGTTGCTTCTTTTTGGGAGGAGGTTATTACACTGATCAATTTTGTACTGGAACAGTCTTTCATATTCACTGATGTACACGGTCTTTTCAATTATTTACCTGCTTCATGGAAATTAACAAACGGTCAGCGTAAATGGATTCTCTGTGCCCTTTCGACAGCTAAAAGACTGACATTACAAAACTGGGAGGATAAACACTCACCTCCTATAACGCAATGGATTGAGGGCCTTACAACACTTTCAGTATTTGAACGGGTGGCATATAGACGCCAACTTCAAATGGATACTTATTTGGATATTTGGTCCGCTTTGGTTGAAGCCTATGTATGATTGCTAGAAAGTTGTATGCATTTCATATAAATCCATGTAAGTATATTAAAAGAATGAGGAAAAAGTAATCTTTTTCGGGTGCCCGTGGTCACCACATTGGAGACCCCTGTTGTACAACTTTCTATAATATCGTCAAATAAATATTACAACACACTGTAAAGCAGAGGTGTTGAACCTCAGGCCTGGGGGCCACATCTGGCCCACCTGGGGTCCCAATTTGGCCATCCAGTGTTCCCCAGATGGCCACACCTCCTTCCCCATCTCACCAGGTGGTTCCAACCTCACGGCCAATTGTTTGGTGGTTTCCCAATCCTAAAAAGTTGAAATGCCTTTCCAAAGGCTTAGTTATGGCAGTAAGAGCTTTAAGTTAAAATATACTGGTGGTTTTGGTATTTTGGCGCCACCCTTTTGCCTTTGGCCACATCCCTTTTGCCTTTAGCCCCAAACACCACTGCAACATGGCCCATGGGGGCTTCTCAGAAATTGAATTTGGCCCTCTGGCTGAAAGAGGTTTAACACCCCTGCTGAAAAGATGCCAGTAGATTCTCCTCAAGGGAGCTGACCCTGTTAAAAGCTTTCCTTGAACGTCTTACTTAGAGCTGGACCAAAATTGTCTCTGGATTTTGCAGTGGCATTTGCAGGCAGGGAAAATAGAGTGCCGTTTTGGTTATTGTCGGGGACCAGGCAGGACAAATTTCAAGGGAAGATGGCGCAAAATTCACTGGTGCTACATCTGGCTCCTCTCTGCTGCCAGCTGCCATTTTTTCCTCTAGAATGCCCTGGAACAAAACTATATGATGACGTTCTGGAGCATTCTGGGTAAACAAAAATGGTCTCTGGCAGCAGAGAGAAGCTGCCTGGGGTCGAGGGGAGCATTGATGACTTTTGCCCCTCCCATCCTTGACATTTTTGCCTCTGAAATGCAGAAGAGGGGAGCTTGTTCTGATGATCAGCCAAGAATTGTACCACCTGTGTGACAAATTAGTACAATGACCCCCCAAAATGATGTCTCCTTAGTCATTAATTAATCCCTAGCTCTAGAATTCTCATTTTCTGCTAATTGCCAAAGGCTGAACCCCAGTACATTCTGGAATTTATTTATTTATTTTTAAAACTCACCTTTCCACTTTAAAAGCACTCCAGGTCTATTACAACAACTCGGCCAACTAAAACAGAGCTTCAATTAAAGCCACTACAACAAAATTACCCAATTGAAGGCTGCAGCATAAGTTGAAACTTGGTAGTTAAAATAATAGGGGGGGGGGAAGCTCTACAACAGGAATGCTGCAATCCTATGTGTACTCTTACTTGGGAGTAAGCCTGACTGGACAGACATCTGGATAAATGTGCATAAGTCTGTACTGTAAATCAGATTCCATTCCTGACAGCTGGTCAGTAATCCAAGAATTGCAATTGAAAGTCTAGAAAATGCAGAAATATGCTAAAAGGCTCAGAAGGTCTAAAAGGCTTAAAAGCCTGGTGGTCTCAAATACTGAATACTCTGAAGTGCTATATAAATGCTCACTGCTTATTAACAGGGTCCAAACCGTTGGATAACAGGAACAACTCCACATGCTTCCAGACACTAGGGGGTGATAGAGAACATGTTGTATCAGTCACTTGTCTTGTTCATCCCTCTTGTTGTCTTGTAACTTGATGGGTTCCTTTCTCCTACTCCCTCCCCTTCCTCTTCGCCTCTGCAGCAGGTAACATGTGCTCACGCCTTCACTTACTTACACATCTCATGCCTTCACTTACTTACACTCACACACCCAGCTTTAGGGGGTGCTTGTAGTTATACAGTGTTAGCCTTCTTTGAAGATGTGTATAAAAGCACTGATAAAGTATGCTGATTTGAACTTCTTCTAAATTGACTCTAGCCTGCATTGATTCCCTCTAATATTAAATGCTGTGTTACCACACTATCTCTGTATAGGGCAACTCTGCTATACGTCACGCTCACTTTCCAGCACAAACATCATTTTTGTAGTGCCCAGTAAAAACTTGTAACACGCCCCCCCCCATAGCCAATCGTTGGGAATGCTGGGAGTTGAAGTCCTGAACATCTGGGAAGCCCCCGGTTGGGGAAGGCTGCTTTACAGCCACCCCAATTCTCCAGGTAGGCGTTGCACCCCTTGTATCTGAGCTCTGACCCCAGAACTTTCAGAAACATTGCTTGTCCTAGGGCTGAGGCTCTGGGAGGCAGTGGTTGTTTGCTGGTCCTGTGGTTTTTGTTGCTTGCTTTGCCAGGGCTCGGGGGGGGGGGATGTTTGGAGCAAACCCTCTTCTCATGTTCTGTACAGAAAAATTCTGCTGGCATTTTTTCTTCCTTGCAAGCTGTCCAGTTGTCCAGTGGACTGAAGTCTGGAGTGTTCTTGATCATCCATTTCTCTATGGACAGCTTGGTACTTAGCAGGACCGGTGCAAGGCAGTTTGGTGCCCTAGGCAAGATCAGATATTTAGCGCCCCCCTTCCCACTTGAGAGCGCTGTCTTTTTTTCCCCAAGGTGTTTCTGGCACCCCCCTTTAGCCCTGTGCCCTAGGCGGCTGCCTAGTTGGCCTAATGGTAGCACCGGCCCTGGTACTTAGGGATACACTCTGGTGAGAACGGAATCCTTATGTGGAATGGCAGCCAGTGTGGTTCAGTGACTCCCCTGCTGCATGAGGGGGGCTCTGCTGTTGAAAAGTGGCACACCCCTTCCTTCCTTCCCTCCCTCCCTCCCTCCCTCCTTCCTTCCTTCCTTCCTTTTTGATTTTCCCCTTCAAATGCTTCTAGCCCCTGCAATATATCCTCATTATGAGACAAACAAGGGGCTGGGAACCCCATATTTGCTTCCTAGCTTGTATTTCCACCCTATTGGTCTTTATCTAAAGCCCACTGTGGCAGGTACCTGAAAAGCCGCGGCTTTGCTTGCAGGGTGGTGTGAGTGTGTGTGTGTGTGCGCATGCGTGCGTGCGGGCGGGCTGATGGCATACACAGGACTCAGTGCACACTAGAAATGTGGGAAGCTGCCGCAGTGCCGCCTTTGAGGTCAGCCTATTGGCCCATCTAGGCAAATGTTGTCTACTTTGGGCAGCGACTCTCCGGAAGAGGAATCTTTTCCATCACCCCGCTGTCTGATTGTGGGTGGCTTTTGTTTGTTTAAAAAGCCCTGGAGATTCCAGGGATTGAGCTTTGGGACCTTCTGCATGTCAAGCATAGCACTACAACTCCCATAAACTTCAGCCAGCATGGCCACTGTCAGGGATTGTGGGAGTTGTGGTCCAGCAACACTGGGAAGATATTAGGTTGCCTGCCCTGACTGCCTCACTGCAGGTGGCTGGGAAGAGGAGCTCTGCTTGCGGTGGCATGCCAATCTCTGCGCAAGGATCTGGCAGCCAGAAGCCGGCAGGAGCTGTGTGGCGGCCATTCTGAAGGTGCCTGTGCAAATGGGCCCCCAGCAAGGGCCCACGCTCATACTTCATGTTGCAGCTTCTCCTACGGTGATGTTTCTGACGATGGGGCCCAGCCAGGACTGCCTTAAAGAACCTCAGGGTGGCTCTCCTACATTACCCTGCTCTTCCTGTTCAAAGCCTGCATCAGCCTCCCCTAGCTTGGCAACCTGCAGATGTGTTGCACTACAGTCCAGGCAGCATGCTAGTTTGGGATATAGCCCTAAATAATAAACTAACTTGTAGTATCAAATGCAAAAAGGGACAGTTAAAGAAGAATAATTTTATGGATATATGGAATCAATTATTAGACTACGTATTAATAAAGGGGAAGGGGAGTATGCCTTGTCAGGATATGTTATATTTTATTTTTGGAATGTGGAATTTAATTGATTAAGGGGATGGATGTATATTAGTTGGTCCCTAGGCGGGTGGGAGGTGCACCTTATGATTTATTTTAGTTGTATGTTTGCGTTTTATAGTTTTGTATGTAGTTTATAATTAAATAATATTTATTTTTTAAAAAGAGACTGATGGGAGTTGTAGTCCAACACATCTGGAGGATACTGGGTTGGGGAAGGCTGCCCTACATCAAGCAAGCTCTATCACAGGGATGGGCAAATTGTGGCCCTCCAGAGGTATTGGCCTACAACCACCATCAGCCCAGCCAGCATAGCCAATGGTCAGGTATTATGGGAGTTGTAGGTCAAAACATCTGGAGAGCCAAAAGTTGCTCACCTTTAATCTATCTACAGGAAATGGTTCTGATGTCCCCACTGTATTTGTGTGTGTGTGGTTGTGGGAATAAGGTATGGTAGCTTTCTGTCTTTCTTTTAAGAACATATGAGTAGTAATTCCATGAGCCTCTGTAGCTGGCGATGCACAGCAATGCAGTGTGTGCATCCTTGGGGCCTCCGTGCTGCCATGTTCTGAGCACTTTGAAAAATCCATCTCATCCTGGGATGCTGGGAGTTGTAGGCCCAAAACATCTGGGGACCCAAGGTTGGAGAACACTGCTCCAGCGAGTTGTAATCTTTTTGCTGGTGAAGGGTCTTGCCTCGATGTTGATGGCTGCTGACTTCAATTTGTAAAAAACTGCAATATCTGCTTAGTGCAATAAAGCGGAGCGCAATAAAAAGAGGCATGCCTGTATCACGGTGGCAGGACAAGGTTAGCATGTTGATTACTCACTGAAGTTATATAAAGCAAGGTTATATAAAGGTTTATATATAAAGTTATATAACAACAAAGCTAGTGGACCAGATGGGATTCCTGCTGAAATCTTTAAAGAAGGGGGGCCCGAACTTGTACAACATCTTCATAAACTCATCGAAAAAATCTGGATAAGAGAAGAGATCCCAGAAGACTTCAGGGATGCCATAATTATCACCCTCTTTAAGAAGGGTGATAGAACAGACTGTGGAAACTATCGGGGCATTTCTCTCTTAGCAACCGCAGGTAAAATATTTGCTAGGATTCTCGCAAACCGTCTTCTATCTATTTCAGAAGAGATCCTCCCTGAAACTCAATATGGTTTCCGCCCCTCTAGAGGGACAGTAGACATGATTTTTACTGCACGTCAGCTCCAAGAAAAATGCCGGGAGCAAAATCAACCCCTTTATATGGCATTTATCGATTTGGCTAAGGCCTTTGATACTGTAGACCGTACAGCTCTCTGGACTATCCTTATGAAAATTGGATGCCCCAATAAATTTGTGAATATCTTGCGACTTCTCCATGACAACATGACGGCAACGGTTTTGGACAACAACGGCTCTCATGGTGCTCCATTTAAAGTGGGATCAGGTGTTAAACAGGGATGTGTTATCGCCCCAACATTATTTGCCATTTTCATCGCCATGGTTTTACATCTTGTCAAGGGGAAACTTCCCACCGGTGTGGGAATTATATATCGAACAGATGGAAAGCTTTTTAATCTCAGCAGGCTGAAAGCAAAAAGTAAGGTAATTACAACCTCCGTTGTGGAACTTCAGTATGCTGATGATAATGTGGTCTCCGCACATTCAGAGGACGATCTCCAAACTATCCTAAATGCTTTTGCAGAAGCATACGAAAAACTTGGTCTCTCACTTAACATCAAAAAAACCAAAGTGCTTCATCAGCAAGTGCAAGCCAATCCTTTGGTGATGCCATCTATCCAGCTTGGCGGGACAATACTGGAAAATGTCGATCATTTTCTCTATCTTGGCAGCTATCTTTCTGTTACAGCTAACATCGACAGTGAAATCCAGCATCGTCTGAGCTCCGCAAGTGCCGCATTTTCTCGAATGAAACATAGAGTGTTCGAGGATCGGGATATTTGTAAGAAGACCAAAACACTGGTTTATGAAGCCATTGTATTACCAACTTTATTGTATGCCTGCGAAACATGGACTATCTATAAACGTCACTTCCAACTCCTTGAAAGGTTTCATCAACGTTGCCCCCGGAAAATCCTGCAAATTACTTGGGAAGATAGGCGAACAAATGTCAGTGTACTGGAAGAAGCAAAGACTACTAGCATTGAAAAAATGATCCTTCAACGCCAAATTCAGTGGACCGGTCATGTTGTTCGAATGCCTGACTGCCGTCTCCCAAAGCAGTTACTTTACTCCCAACTCAAGGATGGAAAGCGGAATATCGGTGGTCAATATAAGAGGTTTAAAGATGTTCATAAGGCTAATCTAAAAAAATGCAATATAAACATCGAAAACTGGGAAGCTCTGGCCCATGAACGATCTAAATGGAGGTTGGCCTTTCACAAAGGTTCCATGGACTTTGAAGAAGCCCGAGTGCAAGGTGAAAGGGAGAAACGTGCTAAGCGAAAAGCACGTCAAATGAATCCTTTACAGGACCATCTTCTATCTGGTAGCCTGTGTCCTCACTGTGGGAAGCTGTGTGGATCTAGAATTGGCCTCCACAGTCACTTACGGACCCATTGCTAGAGTCTACACAATCTTCTTTAGAATTTCCTCCTTTTATCCCGGAAGACAATCTTACTCGGTCACGAGTGATCGCCTGATGATGAAAGCAAGGGGGCAATATAAAGCACAAAAGTGGTGGGGGTGAGGTGCCGAATCCCTTCCCCATCTACACCCAGCAACCTGCTTCCTCCAACTCAGTTTTTCTCATGCTGGGAAATTTCTTTGAGCTGAGAAGTACACCTCACCAGGAAACAGCCAAGGGGAGGTGGGGTTGTGTCAGAGGTGAGTGGGAGGAACGCATAAGTGAAGGAGTGGCTCAGCACCCCCTCTGACCTGCCATTCCTGCATTTTAAATCCACCCCCCCCACCGGTTTTTTTTAAAAATGACTTTGGCATCATTCTGTGTTCTAGCTAGCCCTTGAGTGCCTTGAACATCTCATGCAGATACAAAGAGATTGCAGTTTGTATAAGATGAAATTCCAGCCATCTCCACTAGGTGGCACCTTGGACCATCATCCAAAGTGGCACCGGCAGATGATGTTTAATACTGGCAGAGGTGGGGGGATCGGATATTTGGGTTGGCGAGGAGATCCTGCCTGCCTGCTGGTGCTCACCAAGAAATGCTAATCAGGGATGAGGCGGGCAAAGTGTCTCTCACCCATCTTGGAAAACAGAGGTGCGCCAAATTCACAGATCATGTTTCTCCAGAAACTTACACAAGGCCTGGCTTACAAATCAAGGGAATGGATGAATTCCTAATTCTGTCTCTTGTTTGTGTTCTGGCCCCAGCCCACCCACACCACTGTCACCCCTGAGAGCCAGGATGACGACGTCGGCGTCTCCAACTTCACCTTCTGGCTTTCGGCACCCAGACCCCCAAACCTTTCTCAGATGAAAGCAAGGGCAGAGATATTTGTTATTTAAAAAAATATTTTGTTTCAAAAATAGGGTCCTGGCATCTGAGGGAAACCAAACTGAAAGTGATTCGATCGTTGCTGGTTTCACGCTGAAGAGAGAGATAAAAATTTTCACTGGACCGCGCAGAACTTTGTTAAGACACGGCATGGCATTTGCACGCTGTGTTCTTGGAAGAAAGGCCTTTTATCGTTACTCTCTCACAGAGCAATCCTATGTGGGTGGGGGAGGGGGGAGGGAGAATCTATGGTAGAAGATCCGCCACTTCCTAAGCCCTGCCTGGCTTGTGCTAGCCAGGAGAGAAGGTGTGCATGTGGGGCGTGTGGTCCCCCCTCCTTTTTTGTGCCAGTTTTCCCTTTCGTTTGTTTTTCCTCCCATTGGTTTCAGTGGAAGGGAAGAAAACAGTGCCAGCTCCAGGGCTTGTTTTCCTTCTGTTTGGTAGTGGTGGGTTGTCCAGGGGAAGAAGGGGTTTTGATCCAAAGCCTCCCTGAATCCACCTGGGCACACCACTGGAATGCCCCCCCCCCCTGGCCCTTGCCACCAGTGGAGCATCTCCAGCCACAGAGGCAGGAAGCTCCACTGCCATCCAGAGAGGACCTCCGGGGGGTGGACCTCCTCCTCTGTGGGCGGAGGGGGAGCTCCACAGTATCCTATAGCCCCTGTGACACCCTCCCAGGGAACGGTGGGATTGTATCCTTAGTGTTCCTTCACCAAGCTTAGTGCTGCTGTCCAAAGCTTCCTGGTCCTTTCCCCAATTGCTTCCATCCCTTGAACCCAAGTCTCTCCTCTTGTGTGCAAGTTTTCAGATTTCACTGATCAGGTATTGGCTGGCCAACTGTGTCCTATTTTACAGAGGGTAGTCCTCCTGTCAAAGTCCAGTGTAAAGCTAAAGAACTATCAGAAGGGGGAGCAGAGAAGGGCCTTGAAGTTGCCCATCGACACTTCGTTCGCACCAGGACAGCAGACTGAGCAAGGCGCACAGGTCACCTGGTCACAGTCTTCCCCACCAGGGTGAGATGGATGGTATTCTATTTAAATCATAGTAATGCTTTCTAAATGTGCATCTATGCATAGAAATTAGCACATGCAGATGTTATGCAAACCATTTCCCTCTTTTTGGCGTGTGTGCGTGTGTGACACATTCCCTCTTTTTTGAGCTGTGTAAGTGCTCACCCTAATTGAGTGAGACAAGGACATAAGATTCATGATTGGATTTCCCCCCAACATAGAGCTACAAAGGCTTGTTTTGGAGAGGCCTTTAACCTTTCAGTGTGAAGACCTGTACATGCAAGATTGATCAAGGCATCCCCAATGGCCTGCCCTACCTCTGGCTATATTCTCTTAGGCCCTGGTCCTCAACAGGCCACCGCATCAGACTTCTGAGTAGACCTGCTGAGCCTCACTCTAACAGTGCACCACCGTTGCTCCCTCACCTTTTGCTGGTTTCCTGGTGGCTTCCAATTTCCCTAAGTCCTGCCTCCACTTTCCTTATGCTATTATCCTTATGCTTATTATTCTTATGCTTATCAGAGGCAGTCTGCCTATGTACACCAGTTGCTGGGGAACATGGGCAGGAGGGTGCTGTGGCGCTCATGTCCTGCTTGTGGGATCCCGCAGGCAGCTGGTTGGCCACTGTGTGGACAGAATGCTGGAGTCGACTAGATAGACCCTCCGTCTGATCCAGCAGGGCCCTTCTTATGTTCTTATGCATGTCCACATATGCACAGTATTTAATGCAGTGGCCATTTAAAACAAAACAAAACAAAACACTGCCCATGGGTGTTTATAAACAAATAATCCTATAATTTGTAGCACAGTAGAAAGAACAGCAGCAAAGAAAGAAAAATAAAAGGGAAGGGTGAGGTGCAGTCAAGATGACAAGTGAGGCTGCAAACCTAAACACATTTACTAGGGAGCAAGCCCCATTGAACACAGTGGGGCAACACAGTGGGGCTTACTTCCATGTAAACATGCTTTGGATTGTGCTGTAAAGTTGTAAACTCATTTCAAAGTAGCCTGTTTGCGTCATGTCCTGTCCCACCAGCTGCCCCCCACCTCCCTGGCAAAATATATTTTTAGATTCAGCTTTAGGCAATGTACAGTTCTCATTTTTCATAGCCCCAGATGATTAGCTTAAATCTATCTGATCCTCGGGCACCTAACTGCATTGCAATTTTGTTGTTCTGGCAACCTGCTTCTGACTCACTGTGGTCTACATTGTATAGGTTGACTTGTAAAAGAGGCAGATGCCTCTGCCTTTCTCTGTGGACATGTGTGATGTGGGTGAGTGTGAGACTGGGTTCGCACAACACCCATGGCGGGTTGTGAGCCATGTTTGTTTCAGAGTGGCTTGTCGTGTTGTCTGGACCCAGCCAGAGTGGGTTGTGCGTGGTTAAGAAACCATGCTGCTGGGTTCAGACATGCTGCAGGACCCTTTCAGTCTTAGGGCTGAATTCCATTTCAAAGAAGCTCGGGGGTGGGTGGGTGCATCCCAGTGGTGGGCGGGGCCAAAGGCAAAGGGGGTGGGGCCAGACTGGGACCCCAGGTGGGCCCAATCTGGCTCCTGGGGCCTGAGTTTCTACACCAGGGCTCTCCAACCTGGGGTCCCCAGATGTTGCTGGCCTACAGCTCCCAGCATACCCAGCCAGCATGGCTAATGGCAAGGGATTCTGGGAGCTGTAGTCCAGCAACATCTGGGGACCCAAGGTTGGAGTGCCCTGTTCTACACCTTTGTTTCAATGTAACTTGTAATTTGACCCCGGTAGGATAGGAATACCAAGGTGTTTAACTATGAAGGGTGGCCACAGCTTGCAGATGTGATTCCTTAAATTGTGTTGCAGTCCGTTCAGTTTCCGGATGCAACATGAAGAGACAGCTCTCCCTCTGGGCTCCAGTCCATAGCTTGTTTGTTGAAGCTGATGGGTGGCAACAGGTGCTTAGTTATCAGTGCAAGCGAGCTTAAGCAGGGGTCATGTTTTGCAAGGGAGTGTAGGCACCCCTCCCTAACCAGTAAGAACGAACTTTGGGAAAAGGAAGACAAGCGGATATATATATATATATATATATATTGGCTGGGGATGATGGGAGTTGCAGTCCAATGCATCTGGGGGACACCAGGTTGGGGACAGCTGATCTACACACATACAACAACCCCCTTCATCTTACTTTTATGCCACAGTCTCTGACGCTCATGGCTTTCTCCCCAAAGAATCATGGAGACCGCACAGTTCCCAGAGAGGGACCATTAAACCTCTTCAGGGTGGCTGGAGTTGAGTGGTAGAGCCGCTGCTGTGCATAAAGAAGGCCCCAGGTTTGACACCTAGCATCTCTAGTTAAAAGGATGAGGTAGCAGGTGATTGGGGAGCGAGACCGTTCTCTGCCTGGGATCCTGGAGAGCCCCGGCCAATCAGTACTGAGCTAGAAGGACAGGTGGCCTGACCTGGTCTAAGAGCCTTATTACACGAGGCATTTATTGTGCGCTCATGATTCATCGCTCACGGTAGTTTGCGGGTGCTTTACACGATGTTGTCATCCTCCAGGGCCTCTCCTGTGCTTTGCAACCATTTTAGTGGATTTTTTTTTTGTTTTTCCCCCTAATGAGGGGCTTTTCTGTAGGAGGCTTTTAACCTGCCACTTTACCAAGGCTTCTGCTTCAAGATTCTTTGTGGGATTGAGATCAGCTCCTTTATATGTGTCGTCCCCCCCCCCCCAGGGGTTTTCTTTCTCTGCCTTCCTATATGTTCCATTACACAGCCGCTGGTGGCACTGCGGTACAGTGGAATTGCACAAATATATCGGGGTTACATTCAAGCTGCCATTCAAGGAAATACCAGCTTTTCTTCATTAGAAAAAAAAAAAGTTATAATGCTTGCAAAGAATGGGAATTGGCCCTGGAGGGTGACAACGTCGTGTAAAGCAGCCACAAACTACTGTGAGTGAGGAATCACGAGCACACAATAAAAGCCTTGGGTAGAAAGGCTTGAGGAAAGTCTAGTATATCCCTGAATGGTGGCATGAAACCCTGGTGTATTTGCATAATTCTGCACCACCTAGTGGTTGTGTAGTAGAAGATATAGAAAGGCAGAGAAAGAAAAACTATGGGGGGAAAACATGTATAAAGGAGGCAATCTTAATCCCTACTCTTCGGTGACATGCCCTGTCCTCCCCCCACCAGACACCCTGAGCACCAGCCCTTCCTTATGCCTTATATCCCTTGTAGCACCCCTTGTGACGGAAGTATTAAGGAGGTGTCCTTTTCACAGGGTCATTTTCCTTGTGATTCTGCAGTTATGGTGGTTTTATAATAAATGGGTATTACAGAAACTTTGAATATTTACAGACATACAAATTGCGCAGGCAAATGCCTGGGCAGAAGTGCTAGTCTTTATAACTGCATGAATTCTCCCCAAAACCAACTGGCATACCCTTGGATGGCCCCAGCCCTCTGTAAAAAAATGTAGACATCTGTCTCTTTCACTGGCTGCGTCGAAACTGTCACACTGTTTCACCTCCACCCAAGCAGGTGGAGTGTTTGCAGTAGCTAGTAGCCACCAGCCAGCAACGCTTCCCCTCAGCAAACATCTTTTAATCATCAGTGCCAATTCCAGATTCAGTCATTGCCTATTTAGCCAGCCCAAAGTCTAGGTAATGAATCTCTCTTCCCTTGGTGTATTATGGAAGGATTTCTGTTGCAATAGGTTCACAGCCCGCCATGTTTGGCTTGCTTGGGGCTCTTGAGAAGTTGGAGCCCACTTCCCTTCTGTGAACACAGTCTACTGGACATGGGGCCTTGCCGGGTTCCTAATTAACGAGCCTGACACCTGCCTGAGAGAGTCTGCTTCCCCTTGAGCTGAGACGTGGTGTTTTATGAGGCTCTCGGCCTGGTTTATGGTTTTTCTGCCTCGCTGTTCTCAGCAAAAGCAGTAAAACGCAGGAAGGAATCGGCCTTTGGGGGTTGCCTTACATGGCTCCCATAATTAAACAAGCACGCAAAGTGGAGAAGCACGCAGGCTGGCTGGTGGGGGTGGGTGGGTTGTGGTACACTCAGCCATATGGTTGGCATGCCAGTTGTTTGAGAGGTGGGATGCTGGACGGCGGGGGGGGGGATGTTTGGGATCCAGCTTGTGGCTGCGCAGCCTGACTATTGCAAGATGTAGGCGGACAAGGGGACTAGAGGAGGCTGTTTTTTGCCAGTCTCTATGTTAATCGACTGGCAAAGTGTTAATCCTACTTGGCAAGCACAGAGGGGATAATTGGATGTGAGAACACGAGGGAGGCCTTTATGGCTCGGGCCCTCAAAGCAGTTCACTTTAGAGCAGTGTTTTCCAACCTTGGGTCCCCAGATGTTTTTGGCCTACAACTCCCAGCATGCCCCAGCCAGCTGCTGGCTGGGGCATGCTGGGAGTTGTAGGCCAAAAACATCTGGGGACCCAAGGTTGGAGAACACTGCTTTAGAGTGTGTTGATCCAAAGAGGAAGGGGGAGTCCTGGCCACCAAAACACCACCCCAACACACACACACACACACAGAGAGAGAGAGAGAGAGAGAGAGAGAGAGAGAGAGAGTTAGTTCCTGGCCCACCCAGTCACATTCTCCCAGGTACTGGCCTGGCCTGGAGTCCCCTGCCCCAAGTGTGGCAGTAGTAGCAGAAGGCTGACTGGGAAATGGAACCTCCCTAGTTCCCTTGGATGTATTACGATCACTAGATTTAAACTCTGTCTGTCTGTCTGTTTGTCTGTCTCTCTCTCTCACACACACAGTGAATGCTAAAAAATGTCCTGAAATCATATTGTCTGCTTTGTGTTCCTTGCAAAGCTTTATAGTGTTCTGAAATAAGGAGCCTCCATATTTTCCATTAAAACCTCCTTTGGGCAGAAACTCTGCACAGGGTTCATTCTTCTTCCTGCAGAGCTCATGAGGACTAGACACTTGCTCTTCATAAATACCAACATCCTATGAGACATATCTCACATTCCACACTCCCATGTGTCCTTCCTCAGGTTTCAGCAGTGCATAAGTGATGTTCCTTATTTCAATGCTTAACAATTTCACAACAATACAGACTAGACTGGACAGAGAGGCTCCACTTCTTAGTTTTTGCCTTTTTCTATTATTATCTAGAAACCCTTAAGCCATATATGTGGGGAAAGGGAGATTTCATAGATTTCATAGATCATAGAGTTGGAAGGAGCCTACAAGGCCATCGAGTCCAACCCCCTGCTCAATGCAGGAAACTAGAGGAGGGGTCTCCCATCCAAGTAATAACCAGGCCTGACCCTGCTTAGCTTTCCACGCTCAGACAAGCTGAGCCAGCGGGGGGGGGGGGGGGGATACTGAACAGCCTGTTGTTTTGGCAACTCCCAGCTGTTGTTCATCTCCTGGACACATTATTATTTGCAGTGGGAAGATCAGGGCAGGGAATGCGGATCTGTCATCTGGGATTGATGTGTTGTTGGAGAGAAAATACCAGTTCCTCGAAAGTGTGTGTGTGTGTGTGTGTGTGTGTGTGTGGCATCCCTTGCTTCATGGGCCTCAAGTGTAGACCCTTCCTTGACCGTGTAGACCCTTCCTTGACCCTTCCTTCCAGGGCAAAGAGATGCAGAATCCACAGTGGGCTGACACTGTCCACTACAACTATATCAAACCAACATTCGCCTTGGGCAATCTTGCTGCATCTGTGCAAATCCTAATGCCATCTAAGGCTGCGGTTCTTATTAGGCTGCACACTGAACTTCAAAGTAAGTCCAGTTAAACTCTTGCAATAATCATCCCCCCCCCCCCGAAACAAACAAACATGCAGAAAATCAAGATGCAAAGTCTGTCAACCAACCAAAGTCTGTCAAACTAGAGGGAGGGTAAGGGGAAAGAGAGTACCATCCATTGAGAAGTCATCCTGCACAAGTCACACCAAAATGAATGGCACCCAAGCAACGTGGCTTCCGCTTCAACTCTCTCCCAGTGGTTGGTGCCCAAAGGGCTCAAGGCACCAGGTAATAAAAGGTGATACACATACACAGGGTAATGCAAGGTGATCCACAGCGGCCATCCCAACTCGGATGATGATTATGATTTTATTTAATTTATATCCCGCCTATACACAAATATACAATAATATACAATTAAAACTAACTAATACAATTAAGCATAAAAACAGAATAAAAATTCCATAAAAATTGATAAAAGTTCCATAAAAGTGTAATAAAATACTATAAAAGGAAGGCCTGCTGGAATAGTAAAGTCTTTAGCGCCTGCTTAAAAACATTCAGAGAAGTCAGCAGATGCATTTCAATCTGCAGATCATTCCACAACTGAAGGGCAGCAAAGGAAAAAGTCCTTTGAGGTATAGCTGCCAGTCTCACATTGGGCAGCTGCAACAGCTGACCCTCTCAGAGGACCTTAAGTGGCATGGCTGGAACTTCACTTTGTGGGGGCACAGGGAGCAGGGCCTCTGTACAGGATCTTAAGGTCTGGGATCTAGGTAAGTATATGGGGGGGAGGCGATCTTTTAGGCAAGCTGCTCCTCCCAAGCCATTAAGACAGCCTTCCCCAACCTGGGGCTCTCCCAACAACTCCCAGTATTCCTGACCATTGGCCATGCTGGCTGAGGCTGATGGGAGTTGAAGTCCAAAACATCTGGAGGGCACCAGGTTGGGGAAGGCTGCCTTCAGGGCTTTAAAAGTTAAAACCAGCACTTTAAATTGGGTTTGGAAACAGACCAAGAGCCAGTGCACGACCAGGAGCCTGCTTAAATTCCCTTTTCTCTGCAACTCAGGGGCGGTGCTAGGTACTTGTGGAGAAACGAGCCTTTGGGGGTACACACACACACCTCATGTGTGAACCGGCTGGGGTGGGGTGTGCATAGTTAGCGTGTGGAGAAAGGAGCTTTTGGGGTTCCTGCATGCATGCATGCAGGAACACACACACACACGCCTCCTCATGAGTAAACCAGGTGGGGGCTGGGAGGAAGCAAAAGGTGCATGGAACATGGGATGGGGCCTGGCGTCTGGAGGAGCCAGGCTGAGGGCATTCATATGCAGATAGTTCAAGCCATGACTCACAGTTCCCTTCCTCCTGCCTGGCCAGTTCCCTCCCCCCTGCCTGGCCAGGTGAAGTTCAAATTGATTGGCTGAAGCAAGAAGGTTACAGAAAAGGGGAGGGGGAAGAGCTATTTCCCCACGTGTAGCCTTTGTTCTTAGTCTTAGTCTTTTGGGTGCCTGCCTGGCGGTCTTAGTCTTAGTCTTTTGGGTGCCTGCTTGGAGCCATGGCAGGCCAGTGAGGGGCCCTGAGCCTTTAGGGGGGCCCCCCCCTCAGGAACCGACCCCAGGCAGCCCCTGGTAAAATTAGCTGGTTGGAGGGCTCTAGAAAGGCAGGACTGTGCTGGATCTAACCCTTGAAGCAAACACCCTCAGGTAACAGGTGTATGCCTGAGAGATCTTAAAGAATCAGGTTTTCTTATTTTGCAGCTTTACTGTGTACCAAAGTGTCTCTCTATATTGTGTGCTTCTCTTATTTGCCTAATCTTGTTGTAAGATGCTACCAGAAATAAACCTTGTCTTGGTTTTACCCCAAATGGGTTTTGTAGTGCTCTGTGAGTTCAGTATCTAAATCCAGGTTACAGAAATATGAAGGCGAGTCCCTAAACAGAGATCCAAGTAGGATTGCAGACAGCTGAGGCTGGCAGTCTGGTATCTTGAGATCTCAGAGGGTCTTGGTTCCTTTGCCAGTAGACAAGGGTGGGGTAGTGGCGGGCCAGCCAGCCCCCCCTTCCGGGCCACATGGTGGCAAGTGCTGGGTTTCCTTTGGAGTAGGAAAGGGTGGGAGTCTGGCGGGCCAGCCAGCCCCCCCCCTCTTCCTCCACAGTACTACTCAGGGTTCAGATCCACAGGACAAAAAAAATAATAATGCACAAATTTGCATATGCCAATTTACATATGCTCTAAAGTGGTGTGTGTGTGTGTGTGTGTGTGTGTGTCTTTAAAGGACCTTGTCTTCTAAGGACACCCCTGTTTGTAAAAGGGATGTATGGACGGGCGAGGAGGGCATTTGATTTCAGAAAAAAAAAAATCCTGAGGCAGAAAGATTCAAGAGAGGGGGGCAGAAGGAAGGGAAGCACACGTGGACATAAAGCCAGCTCATCCAGGGGGATCAGATGCCACAGAGACCATCAGGGCCCTCTGTACTTTTATTTCAGCCAGTGCCCATGGACAGCAGGGTGGTGGGGCAGATGGGCTCCCAGGGAATCAGGGCTCCAAATGAAAGATTTGGGGCTCCAGCCCTAATGGGCTGCCCCCTAACACTGCCTCTGACATTGGAACTATTAGAAGTGCATGCATCTTGCTATCCTATTGCATACTCTGGTCCACCTTGGATAAGGAGCAGGGCAAGAGCATCAGTGAGCATGTGTTCCCAGCTGGGAACCCAGGAAGCTGCTGTCTCTCTGTTACCTCTGTTTAAGGACATGGTCCCTTGTAACAGGACACAGGAACTCAGCCTTTGTTCCTAGTTGTGGGGAAACTTAAAGTCACCCTGTCCTGTCCAGCATAAGCACTCAAGAGTAAATTGCACTTGTTTGTTTGTTACATTTACTATCCTGCCTTTTCTCCAAGGAGTCCAAGGCGGAGTACATGATACTCCTCCTCCTCCTCTCCATTTTATCCTCACAATAACCCTGTGAGGTAGGTTAGGTCGAGCAGTCTATGATCTATGAATCTATAGGTCAGTGGCTGGCCCAAAGTCACCCAGTGAGCTTCAGGACAAAGGAAGGATGTGGAATTGCCAGCTTCTTTTTTTCTAGCAGGGCTGGTTACTTCGCAGTCATGTGGCAGATCACAGTTATTAGCCATAATAACTGGAATGGAACATCCATGTTCAGAGGCAGCAGACTGGGGATATCAGATACTGGAGACAACAGGAAAGTAGTTGCCTTCATGCCCTGCTTGAGAGTTTTCCAGAACATAGTTTCCTGCATTGAGCAGGGGGTTGGACTCGATAGCCTTGTAGGCTCCTTCCAACTCTATGATCTATGAAATCTATGAATATCTACAAATATATCTATGAATAAATCTGGCTGGCCAGTACTGTATATCAGCTTTCCCCAACCTGGTGCCCTCCAGATGTGACTCCCATCAGCCTCAGCCAGCATGGCCAGTGGTCAGGAATGCTGGGAGTTGTTGTCCAAAACATCTGGAGGGCACCAGGTTGGGGAAGGCTGCTGTAGATGGAAAGTTTGATCAGATGGACCTTTGTTTTGATCCAACAGAGCTCTTTTTGTGTTCTTAAGTGGTACCAGGCTAATATAGGCCTGTCTCCCCTTAGCCGGGCTAATTAAGGACTCTCCAGCCACTCACTGGATAGAATAAAATGTTATGGGTTGCAGGATGAATCTAACCAGCTTGTTTTAATTAAGTGCAGAGCTGAAAGTTAACATCCCTTATTATCTTGCACAGCAATTTCAACTATTAGAGTGGGTGCGACAAGCAAGATAACCATACTCTGCATTATATTTCCACATAACAACTTGTCCCTATTTGCTAGTTTTCTTTTAAAAGGAGCATGCTTGCTGTTACTTTTTGTTCCCGTCAGAATCCCTTTTACGCACGCATGCACGCACGCACACACACACACACACACACACACACACACACCATCAGTGTGCATTGTACTTTACAGAGTACAAGAGAAAAGGTCCCTGCCCAGAGGAAGTTACATCCTACAATTCAATGCCTGGGAGAAAACAGAGGAAGGGGAGGCAGGCGGAGGTAAACAGAGAGAGGTTATGAGAATGTTTCAGCTACACGTGCTTAGGCTTGTTTGCAGTAGGACATGGGAACTAGTAACTTAAGCCAAAGGTTTTATGGAAAAGTTGGTTCTTAAACTGAAGGTAGGATTGGCTGAAGTTTTTTCAGACAACGGAGTTTTGCCTCCACAAATATATGGACAGGTTCTATCTAATGAGCTTTCTACATATGGACAGAGCTGCTGAAAATGTGAACAAGCCATACAAATTATGAATGGGTGAAAAGCCCTAGGGCAGCCTTCCCCAACCTGGCGCCCTCCTCCAGATGTGCTGGGCTACAACTCCCATCATCTGTTGTGATTGAATCTGTTGTGTATTTCTCCAACATCCCTTCCTGCTACCAGATCCTTTTAGTTGGAGATGCCTGGAATTGAACCTGGAATCTTCTGCAGGCAAAGTGTGTTCTCCACCCTGAGCTCTGGTTCCCCTTCCCCCAGCCCTTTTTTCATTTTGTTTTTTTCTGGAAAGGCAGGGTTTATTTTAAATTGCTAGATCAGTGACTCCCCAAGCTGTGTTCCACAAGAGGGATTAAAGCACGGTCAGGGGGAAAAAACAAGCCACCACACTGGGGAGTTTGATCCAGGATCGGCCTTCCTCGCTCACGGAAAGGTCCCTCTGCCTGATTTTTGGGGATCCCCTTCCACCCCAAACAACAGCACACCCCATTCAGCAGGGTCTCCTGACTTTCTGTGTAGCATTTTCAGGGGGCTGGAGGAACTGCCTCGAGAAGGAGGGGGCAGGAAAGTTAACTTCCGCTAGAGGAGTCGATCCAGTTTAAATCTGGATCTAACCCAATATGTGTTCTCCGCCATAGGTCCTTTGGAGTGAGCTCTTGATCCCTCTTCCATAACTATTTTGAGGTCAAGCAAAATGTGCCACCAATGTTAAATTAAAAAGCTATATTACTGGTATCAAAGGTTTGGAAAACAAGGCTTTGAATGGGGAGGGGGGGAGAATCCCACATTCAGAAATTCTCATCCTCATTGCCCGGAGAACAAACACATGTGCACCCCGAGACCCATATGTTGTGGGCAGGGCAGGTGTCAAGGGAAGGCATAGTTGGGCAGCTGCCAAGGGCCCACACCCCAGGAGGTGCCCACTGACAAGAACCCCCTGGACTTTTTTTTTTAATATATTTTTTTTATTTAAATTTTTCCAAACAATATATAAAATACAAATACATAGCATACATAAAAAGGAAAAAAAATTAATAACATATAAACTACAAAATACATAAACATCCAAATTATACTACAAAAAACTGAAAACTTAAACAAACAACTACCTATACAAATACAAAAAACCCCCAAAACATATTCTAACCCCCCACCCACACATATAATGTTTCCCCCCCTATAGCTGGGACCCATTTATCCCGCTCATGGCCTGCCACACCGTCAAGGGGGGGGCGCGAAAGGATCCACCACCTGCTCATGGCAGCAGCTGTTCTTCTTCTCCTGATTAAGCATTGATCATATTAATAAACCTATTAATCCTGCACCTATTATATCCTGGTTACCTAATATTATATCCCAATAAGAAAAGAGAAAAAAATAGAGTTGAGAAAATTTTATAATTATTAATAACAAAAATATTAATATTATATCCCAATAAGGAAAGAGAGAGAAAGAGTTGAAAAAAATTGTAATTATTAATATCAAAAATATTAATATTAACAAATAAAACTTAAATCGTAATTCTTTTTCTTAAATATTACACTTCTACCACACCAATCATCTTTCTTTCTATCTTTGCTTCCATCCGAACACATACGTAGTCCTTAGCCCAGCTCACCACCAACCACTCCTTACTCTGCTTGTGGTCCATCTCCATCTCCATCTCCTTCCAAAAGTCCCTTTTCACGCAGTAGCTCCATTCCTTGACTCCAAGATGTAATCCTGCGCTTTTTCCCATCAAACATAAAAGTTAAATATACTGGGTACCCCCAGCTATATGAAATTCCCTTCTTCATCAGAACAGTAGTGCAAGGTCTCACGCTACGCCTCCAGTTAATTGTTTGTGAACATAAATCATTGTAAATTTGCACGGGGGCTCCTTGATACATCAACTGATCAGATTTCTGCCTAATTGCTTTCATAAATAATTCTTTTTTATAATAGCTGGCAAAACTCATAACTACATCTCTGGGAGTTATTCCTCCCCTTTTGAAAGCCACTCTGTAAACACACACAATATCGTCTTGCTTCCATTGCAATTCAGGGGCCAGTGATTTTAGCCAGTTCAAAATCATATCTCTCAAATTCCTGCCACCTTCCCCGCCACCTTCTGGGAATCCTCGAAGTCGGGCGTTGGACCTCCGCTCCCTGTCCTGAAGTTCAATAATTCTCCGCTCCAATTGATCAAATCTTAAATCCTGCTCCTGAATTTTTTCAATATTATCTTTCACTCCTTTTTCCACAGCTGTAACTCTGTCTTTCATAACTTTCATATCGGCAGTGATTCCCAAGACTGATTTTTGTATTTTTTGAAGCTCAGTTTGAACCTCTGACACAATCTGCTCTTTATTTTGATTCAACTCAGCTTTTATCATCATTTGAAAACGTGCCATCAATTCATCAAGATTCATTTCTTTTTGTTTAACTTCACCACGGAAGCAGTACTGCCTTCCTCAGATTGCCTTGCAGCTGATTGGTCTTTATTGCTGTCCGTTCCAGCTAACATCTTCCTATTTCCAGGTGATGACTCAGCACTTAAAGTTTCACTTTGAGAAAGTTTATCAAATCCCTTAATCTCACCCTCCGGATAATTATAAACCAATTTGTTTTTCTGTTCTTTTTCTATCTCCGCTCTCTGCAGCCGGGTGACACTAACATCCGACACGTGAGTTCTCTTAGAACGAACCCACACAGGCTCCGCTTTCTTTTTATCCCGGCCTCTCGGCATTTAGCACTTGATGGCCGTTATAAAGCAATAAAGAAGTTATAAATCCTGTTCTTTCTTGGAAAGCAGACGCTTAACTCTTCCCATCCAGGTAATCAATCGTTCCTACTCACATTTCTTCATTTGCAGGGGATAATACTGCTTTTAAGTTTTTCTTCATTGGGAGCAAACCGAAACAGCTACCAGCCCGTCCAGCCGGAAGCTCCTCCCCCCCAGAACCCCCTGGACTTGCTCCTGCTTTTCATCCTTGCAACCTGCTCCATTCACGTGCCTCTCGCTCTGGCCCAGACAATGGAGATGGTGAGAAGGAGGCAGGGATGGGGACTCGGACTCGACGACTCGACTCGCGAGTCCGACTGAGTCCCCCCTTTGACTCGAGTCCCACTCGAGTCCCAATTTTTTCAATGGGACTCGAGACTCGACTCGGGACTCGAGCCCAATGACTCCGCCACCGCCGCCACCGCCGCCACTCACGTCACCGCCATCGCTGTCTCCCTCGCTGCCACCCGCTCGCAGCTACCGCCTGCCGCCATCGCACGCCATGCCGCCATCACGCCGCCGCCGCCACCGCCCGCAGCCGCCCGCGCCGGTCCCGTCATCACTTCCGGCGCGGCGGAAGTGACGCACCGGGACCCTGCTCCGGCGCGCTTGGCCGCCGCCGCTTTAAACGGAGCGGCGGCAGCCAAGCGCGCCGGAGCAGGGTCCCGGCGCAGTGGAAGTGACGCACCGGGACCCTGCTCCGGTGCGCTTGGCCGCCGCCGCTTTAAACAGAGCGGCCTTGCTGGGTACGGCTAAGCGCGGGGATGCGGAGCGGAGGGAGGGCTGAAGGGCACACGATCTGATTTGGGATGGGGGGGAGTCACTTGGAGGCCTTTCTCGGAGATCGGGACCTTTTTTTCGAGTGGGCGCGTGGGGACGGGAACTTATTTCACGGATTTCAGTTTTTTGGGGGGCATTAATCCCTCCCTCCCCCGCCTCGCAGATCCTAAAAAAGGTTTTCCGTCGGTTCATCCACGTGCTGTTGTTGGACTCTCTTTCCCCTCCGCCGAATTAGGAGTTGGGTCGGGTGGGAGCGGGACGTCGTGTAGGATCTTATTTGGATTTCCTCAGAGTCGTTCTCCCGCACCCACCCACTTTCTTCTTTCCCGTGTTTTCCCCATACATCACCCTACGTTGGCGCTTTCCCCCCATAGATCATCCTACCTTGGTGTGTTTTCCCTATAGATCTCCCTATGTTTGTGTTTCCTGTCCCTGGTCTCCCTCCCCTTTCCTTCCCTGGCCGCCCCCCGTCCATCTTCAGATCTATCCCCCTTCTGCTTCCTTGCCCCCACCCCTCCCGCACCATCCACACGCGCTCCTGGCCCACTTCCACACCTTCCTCCCGCGTCTCGTTTGAACCTTCGCCGGCGCGCGTCTGCCTCTCCATCTTCACCCTTCGCTTGTCCGTGCGATACTCAAGTTCTCCCCACCCCACCCGCTGCCCTGATTCAAATACCATCACCCAGTCCTGGGGAGGGCGGAGAAGAGCCCTGTGTGGCATCGTCTGAAGTAGCAGCTTAACGGTGCGATCCTATTTCATGCCTACTCGGAAGCAAGCCCCCCTGAGTTCAGTCGGGTTTGCTCCCAGGTTAGCTGGCACAGGACAGCAGCCGGACAGTGGCAAACGTATTAGCTTTGTAGATGCCACAAGATTCGTGTGTGTGTGTGTGTCTGTTCGTGGAACAGGCCAACACGACGACGTGCCCCTTCCGGAATTCATCATGCGACCTTGTGTGCGTCGCCTCTCCATCCCATAATCGCCCCCCTCTTGGCCCACTTCCCCGCACAATTTTGCTTTAAACAGAGCGGCGGCAACCAAGTGCGCCGGAGCAGGGTCCCGGCGCGTCACTTCCGCCGCGGGCGGCTGCGTGCGATGGCGGCGGCGTGGCATACGATGGCGGCTGCTGCGAGTGGGTGGCGGCGAGGGAGATGGCGGTGAGCGGGAGGCGGCGGCGAGGCGGCGCGGTGGCGGTGGCGGTGGCAACTCGAGCGGCACGGAGAACACTCTCCGCGCCGCTCAGAAGAGCGAGATTGGGCCGCGCCGCCGCCACGGAGAACTACAAACCCAGGGAGGGCTTGTAATGCGTCCCTGGTGTGGCAGCGGCGGCGGCAGGAGCAGGGACGAGGGAAGGACCCGCCTATGGTAAGTGGGGGCGGCGGCGGTGGCCCATGGAGGGAGCGGGAGGGTCTCCGCGGGAGGAAGGGCAGCTCTTCTTCCTCTCGCGGAGACCCTCCCGCTCCCTCCATGGGCCGCCGCTTTGGGAGTGACTCGGGACTCGGGACTCGAGACTCGAGTCACCATTTTGGACCTTGGACTCGAGACTCGACTCGAGACTCGGGTCCAAAGACTCGTGACTCGACTCGTGACTCGAGGCCAAGGACTCTTCAACATCCCTGGAAGGAGGAACAGTAGAAGCCACTGCCTGCTTGCTCCCTGGCTCTCTGCCTTCCAACTTCCAAGCAAGCGAGTGGTAGCAATGATGAGAAAGAGGATGAGGAGCAAGAGCAGTTGGTGACCACGCAGTGAGAAGGGAGACTCACTGAGGGTCAGGGCTCGTTGCCCAAGGGCCTTCAAAATCCTGGGGCCAGCACTGGCTCTGGGCATACGCACACAGCTCTACCACTCACCCCCTGCCCCTCCAATGCCAATCCACTGGACTGTGTTTCCTTCTCTGAGACGGGAACCCATTTCTCTTACCCTTACTTGTCTCTAGCCACTAATTCACATTTACTTGCTCTTCTGGAGTCTCTGTGGCTGCCGGTAGGAGAACAGCCACCGTGGCATCCCCCTTGTAAAACACAAGCACTGATGGCCTTGCTAGTCAAAACACAGCCACGCTGGCTTGTGTGGCTCACGCTGTCTCAGCTTGTCTGAGCGTGGAAAGCTAAGCAGGGTCAGGCCTGGTTATTACTTGGATGGGAGACCCCTCCTCTAGTTTCCTGCATTGAGCAGGGGGTTGGACTCGATGGCCTTGTAGGCCCCTTCCAACTCTATGATCTATGAGATAAGTCAAATAAATGACGTGGGTAATGGATGTGGCAGGAGATGGATGAGGCTGGGAGAAGGGGCATTCTGTGGCCAGTGTGGATAGACAGGAAACGACCGGCTCCTTGTGGCAAGAGAAGTCTTTGTCAGCACCAGCACCAGCACCCAGCATTCTTGGACCACTCCCAGAGCCCCAGCACCAATGCCTGGGCTAGACTGGCGTCTGAGCTGGAAATCGAATCGGACGCTGACTGTTTCCCGATTCTGTCTGAGATAGTATTGAACCAATGCCAACAAGATTATAGAAACACAAAATACAGTATTTATTAGATTATTACACAGCAACACAAGTGTATGATGTAGGGAATTCCCTGTTCAAATCTCCCCTCGGCCCTAAATGTACTCGGTCACCTTGGGAAAGCCGCTAACGCTCAGCAGTCTGCGGGCTTGATGGTTTGTTTAATTCATATCCTGCACCTTGAGCACGCAAGTTCAAAAGTAAAATGAAAAATATGGTCAAGGGTAAAAATGCACAATGTAATAACACAGAGAATAAAAAAGTAGCTAGAAGTGAAAACAAATAAACAAAAACACACCAAAGTCAGCCAAACCAATATAGAACTCTTATATAGGCACTTATATTGCCAGCAATATTATTAGCTAATCGGTGCCCACAAATACATCCTTTCCCCAAAAATGAGTGCTCCTGTTCAGGGTTCCAGCCAGCCATTCCTTTCAAGCAGGGTGTTCAACTCCCCCTCCCCAGGTGGTGGTGGTGCATCTCCCCCGCCCCCCCCAGTGGAGACTCAAGATTTCTTGGTTACATAGCATGCTTACTTCTCATTGGACTGTTTTGGGGTTTGTTTGTTTTCTTTTGCCGCCATGGGTTTTTGGCTTTTAAACAGTTTTTGTTTCATATTTCTACAAATCTCAGGATACCTCCCTCTTATTTCTCAGTGGTCCCGTTTTGACTCCCTTTCTGTTGGCACTCAGCGCTTGAGTTTGCTATTAGTGGGAGTAATGCCGACGCTGGCACAACTACAGAACAGGCAACATGTTGGAGGATATGGGAAGGAGTCGGTCCTATACTGGTTAGGCCAAAGCAGAGTTTTCCCCCTTATGCACAGCCTGGTTATCACTACGTGGGTTGCTAAACCCTTGCTAAAAGGCTCTTAAAAGGAAACGGATTGTCCAGACAAGGTTTAAAACTAATAAAGACATTTATTAGTTTTACTTACAGTCGGTTTATTCATATTCGGTTTATTCATATGCGTGTCTCCTTCACCACCGGCCCAGGAACGGTGCAGGGCTGTTTGGCGCCCTAGGCCAAATTATATTTAGCGCCCCCCCTCTCGTGCCGTGGGGGGGGGGCTCCGGAGCAAAGCAGCCCTGCTCTGCAACCCCCCCCCCACGCCACCGCCTCCACCACCACCACCTACCTTCCCCCCCCCCCTGCTGGCTGCTGCCACCGCCGCCTCCTCCTCCTCCGACGCGATGGGACCCCTGCACTTTTTTTTTTTGCCGGGGAAACCAGGGCAACAGGGCTGTTTAAGCCCTGTTGCCCTGGTTCCTCCCGCCAAAACAACGCCGGCGGGGCTCCGGAAACGACGCGAAGGTAGGTAGGTGGCGGGTGGGCGCGCGGGCGGGCGCGGCGGGCGGGTGGGGAGGCGCGGGGCAGGAGTGCGCCGGCGGCGAGGAAGGAGCGCAGCGTTTCTGCGCCCTCTTCCGCCACGCGCCCTAGGCAGCCGCCTGGGTCTGCCTAGCGGTAGCGCCGGCCCTGCACCAGCCACAGAGAGGCAGGAAGAAGGGAGGAGGGGTTACAAAACATGCACCCTGGAGATTGTTCAATTAACCCTTTCCTCCCACTCTAACTAATGGCTATATTGCCCTTGTTGACTTAAGCAGGCAACATTACAATTTCCAACAGAACACTCCAAGCTGCAATGGATCTGCTGTTGGAGTGGAAGGGGAAGACACATTTCCCCCCAAAACAAAATAGTGGGATTTATTCCTGAGAAAATAAAGTTGGTATCTGCTGGTCTGTGATGGTCTGCAGCTTAAAACATACACAGCACTTCTGCATTAAAGTAACCCAAACTCGGCATCAGTCAGCATGAATTATGAATATTTTCATATAGCATAATGCATTTCTCTGTAAAGAGGCAGCCCTTGAAAAGATTTCCCGCTCCCCAAAGGAAATGGCAGAGGGGAAAGAGGTGGTACAGTTATGGCAAGGATCCTGCTGGATCAGACCAAGGGTCCCTCTGGTCCAACATTCTGTTCACACAGTGGCCAACCAGCTGCCCACGGGATCCCGCAAGCAGGGCATGAGGGCAACAGCACCCACCCATCCATCCATGTTCCCCAGTAACTGGTGTACATAGGCATACTGCCTCTGATACTGGAGGATACTGGAGGCCTCTGATACTGGATTACTGCAGGGGTGAAGAGTGGGTGGAGCTCCAGATGTTGTCGGACTTCAGCTTCCATCCATCAGCCCTAGCCAGCATAGCTAATGGTGAGAAAAATAATAGGAGTTGCTGCCCGTTGAACAATATCTGGAGAGCTGCATGTTCTCCACCCCTAGCTGAGAGTGTTTGGATTAAGAGGATTTTAGGAGCGGGGGCAAAAAATAGTTGGAGCATCTGATCTTTGCAACATGCGCAGCACCTGTACACAGAGCTTTTCTACACAAGGCATTTATTGTGCACGCATGAATCGTGATTCCTTACTCATGGTTGTTCATGGTTTGTTTTAGACGATATTGTGATCTCCCAGTTTTGCTTCTGCTTTTTAAGAGCACTTTCCTGTTGTTGTTTTTCTCACTCTGGGCCAGTCACTGACTCTCAGCCTAACCTACCTCCCAGGGTTGTTGTGAGGATAAAATGGAGAGGAGGAGGACTATGTAAGCCGCCTTGGGTTCCTTGCAGGAAAAAAAGGCGGGGTATAAATGTAATAAATAAATAAATAATAAATAAAATGGGGTATTCTTTCTGAAAGTGAAAGAAAAGGTCGTTTCCTACTTGTGTAGTACAGTGCCACCTAGAGGTTATATAGTGGGAAAGCGGGAAAGGAAAGGCTCTTTGTCGTAGAGCTGGGATCTCAACTCTGCGACGAAACTGAAAGTACTGTAGATATAGTCAGTGGATTAACAGCCTCCTGCAGAAAAAGCTCACAATGTCAGCTCTCCAGGCAGTAGTTCCATGTGTGTGTGGATACAGGACATGGTACAGGTAAGGTTAAGTTTGACAGAAAGCATAGCAGGAGGAACTATAGCTGGAACCGGTCCAGATATCAGGGGAGCCAGGGAGCAGAGACATCCCAGAGCTTCTCCCTCGATTGTAGTTCAGAGATTGGTGCCTTCTTGACATAGAAGTCTTGTAAGATGTTTTTATTCCAACAGGCTTTTTGGCTTTTAAGCTGACACTGAAAGAAGGTAGGTTTTTACTGTTGGGCATGGCTTCTTTTTTCTTTCTTTAATTGATTTTTTAAAAATTGATTTGCTTTCATGTTTTAATTGTCATAGAATCATAGAATCATAGAAAAGTAGAGTTGGAAGGGGCCTACAAGGCCATCGAGTCCAACCCCCTGCTCAATGCAGGAATCTAGGTCAAAGCATCTCTGACAGATGTCTGTCCAGCTGCATGCTGGGAGTTGTAGGCCAAAAACATCTGGGGACCCAAGATTGGAGAACACTGGTTTAGACAGAAAAAAAGTTCTACAACTCTCAGCATTCCCTGGCCAGCAGTGTTGGCTGGGTAATGCTGGGAGTTGTAGAAACTTTTTTTCTGTCTTACATGCATAGGATTGCACCTTTAGTCTGCAAGACTTGCCAAAGAATTTCAGACAGCCTGTTTTTTTTTAACAAATATATTCAGGGACTGAGCCATCATGTTGGTCCTTCTTTAGAGAATAGTGTTTTAAATCGGAAGTAGGAACTGGCTGTCGCTAAATCAGCCCTCCCCAGCCTGACACCAGATGTGCTGGATTACAACTCCCATCATCTCCAGGCAGCATGGACAATGGCCATGATGGCTCGGGCTCATGGGAGTAAATACCTCTGGTGGAACATCATTTAGTGAAAGTGCCTGCCCTGTATTGACAAGGACTGTGCCTCTAGTAACAGGCACTGTGTGCTTGAGTTACACAAATCTTTTATCTATGAATGCCTACCCAGGCTTATAGCTGGGGGTGGGAGTGGGGGTGGCGCAGGGGGACTGCCCCTCCAAATTTTCTCTCGCCCCCTAATTTTTTTTTACAAATAATTTTAAAAGTTTACAATTGTGTCTTTAAAAGGCCTGCAAACCAGATGAACTGCCTCCCTTCCTACTCCCCCCCCCCAAAAAAAAACTTTTAGGCTGGCTATGGGTCCTCCTGTGTACCATGTAATAGTTGCAGTGATCACATGCTTGGTGTGAATCCGCACTGGGATCCACTCATTTAATTTCGATAGGGGCCCCTCATGAAGCGGGGCTGTATCTACATTCTCCGTCCCGCTTCTGACCTTTTTACTCTCACACTGCAAGTGTCCTCTTTGATTCTTTGGTCAGCTCCTTCTTCCTGATGCCATTGGCTGAGCTGTTCTGATGTCACAGGGGGGCCTCAGGCCCTAAGCAGTCTTGGGACAGGCAGCTGAGCGTGTAGATACTGTGGCCTTTTCAAGTAACACTTTGGTGGGTGTAAATTGATTGGTTTTAGAGCTTTTTGATGAATACCAGCATTCAGATGACATTTATTTATTTAATATATTTATTCACTGCCCATCAGCCAAAAGGCTCCCTGGACGGTTTGTTGCTTACAACATAGGAACAGCAAAGAAAAAGAGCCATGCTAAGGCCTTGTGTAGTCCTGCATTCCATTATTATTATTATTATTATTATTATTATTATTATTATTATTATTATTATTTACATTTATTTATCGCCCATCTAACCGGCCACCGGCCACCCTGGGCGATGTACATAGGATAAAAACAGGATAAAATACATTTAAAACAGTATAAAATTTTTAAAATCTTAACCCACCCCATATTCCCACCTGAACAGCCAGGTTTTTAATGAGCGGCAGAAGCTCAGCAGAGAGGGGGCATGGTGGAGGTCACTCGGGAGAGAGTTCCACAGTACGGGGGCTGCTACAGAAAAGGCCCTCTTCCTTGTCCCCACCAGTCTAGCTGCTCTGGCTGGAGGGACAAGGAGAAGGCCATCTGTGGCAGATCTTGTTGAGCAGCCTACTTGGTGTTGCTGGAGACACTCCTTGAGATAGACTGGACCGGAGCTGTATAGGGTTTTAAAGGTCAAAACCAACACCTTGAATTCGGCTCGGCAAGCAACTGGTAGCCAGTGCAGCTCCTTGAGCACTGGCGTGATGTGATCCCGCCGGCAGCTGCCTTTAACCAGGCGAGCCGCTGCGTTCTGTACCAGCTGTAGCTTCCGAACCATCTTCAAGGGTAACCCCATGTAGAGCGCATTACAGTAGTCTAGGCGAGAGGAGACCAAGGCATGAACCACTGATGGGAGCAGGTGATTAGGAAGGTAGGGACACAGCTGCCGTATCAGATGGAGTTGATACAGCGCCGCCCGGCTCACAGCTGACACCTGAGCCTCCATGTACAGCTGGGAGTCTAGAATGACCCCCAAGCTGCGGACCTGGTCCTTCAGGGGTAGATGTACCCCATTCAGCACCAGGTCAACATCCCCTAACCTCCCCTTGTCCCCCACCAGAAGTACCTCGGTCTTGTCGGGGTTCAGCTTCAGCATGTTCCTTCCCATCCAGCCACCCACTGACTCCAGGCACTTGGACAGGGTCTCAACGGCCAATCTCGGTGAGGACTTGAGAGGTAGAGCTGCGTGTCATCTGCATACTGATGACACCACACCCCAAACCTCCTGATGATATCTCCCAGCGGCTTTAGGTAGATGTTGAATAACATCGGGGAGAGGATGGAACCCTGCAGCACCCCACAAGTGAGCGGCCGAGGGTCCAAAGCCTCCTCCCAAGAACTACCCTCTGGTACCTTCCAGAGAGGAAGGACTGGAACCACTGCAATACAGTGCCTCCCACGCCCAACCCCTCCAGCCAGTCCAGGAGGATACCATGGTCAACAGTATCAAAAGCCGCTGAGAGATCGAGGAGGACTAGAAAGGAGCATTCGCCCCTATCCAAAGCCCTCCTCATATAATCTACCAAGGCGACCAAAGCCGTCTCCGTCCCATGTCCAGACCTGAAGCCCAGCTGGCACGGATCTAAATAATCGGCTTCATCCAAGTTTGCCTTCAACTGAGCACCCACCACTCGCTCGATCACCTTGCCCAGAAATGGTAAATTGGAGACTGGGTGAAAGTTGTTTAGATCCTGGGGATCCAAGGAGGGCTTCTTTAGAAGCGGTTTTATTACTGCCTCGAGGGCTGATGGCATCACTCCCTCCTCGAGGGAGGCATTCACCACCGCCTTGATCCCCTCACCCAGTCTCTCCCTACAGCTCATGATGAGCCAGGATTCCCATGGGAAGCTCACATGCAGGACAGGAGCACAACAGCATCCTCCTGCTCGTTCCCCAGCAACTGATGCACAGAGGCATATGGCCTCTGATACTGTCTTGCTGCCATGACTAGTAGCCATTGATAGCCTTCTCCTCCATGAATTTGTCTAATCCCCATTTTAAAGCCATCCAAGTTGGTGGCCATCACTCCATCTTGTGGTAGCAAATTCCAGAGTTTATCCGCTGTGTGAAGAAGTCCTTCCTTTTATCTGACCTAAAACTCCCAGCACTCAGCTTCATTGGTGACCCTGGGTTCGAGTATTATATGAGAGAGAGGGCGTCTCCACACGAGGCATTTATTGTGTGCGTGTGATTCCTTACTCATGGTAGTTTGCAGGGGCTTTACACGACATCGTTGTCCTCCAGGGCCTCTCCAGTGCTTTCCAGGCATTTCCCTGCTGCTTTTTAGAATGAGGATAAAACCCGTGTATTCCCACAATTGTGCTATACCACAGCACCACCTTGTGGTTTTGTAATAGAACGTATAGGAAGGCAGAGAAAGAAAACCCCCGGAAAAAAACCCACGTGTAAAGAACGCTCTCTTACTCCCACAAAGAAAACAGAAGAATCCTCAGTAAAGCGCCGGGATGAATGCCTCATGCAGAGAAACCCAGAGAGAGAGAGAGAGAGAGAGAGGTCTCCCTATCCACCTTTTCCACACTGAAATAATTGTATGCATCTCTACCATGCCCCCCTTTTTTCTAAGCTAACCCTGAATGTTGTAACTTTTCCTTATTAGGAGTTGCTCCAGCCCCTTGAGCATGTTGGCTGCCCTTTTTCCAGCTCATGTGCGTTGATGATGGGAATTATTATGACCGTGCAATGCACTGCATGGGTCTCACTGGTCGCTACCTTCTTGTTTTTGCCTGCAGATGCCAGAGTTCCTTGTTGTGCCCACTAAAATAAGGCGGCACCTTTACTTTTGATGACTGCTTCCTATTGCCTTCAAAGGAACCTCAGACATGATGCTGGGGCTGGGATTGTACAAGGGCGGCGGCGGTGTGTGTGTGGGGTCAGCTTTGATGATAGGAAATAAAATGGAGGTACCCTGGAGACCCTGGAAAGCTTTCCCAGCAAAACTGGTTATGATACTTTTGTTGCTCTCAATTCACTATCTCCCCCCCCCTCCCCAGCCCCGCCTGCAGCTCCAGTTGACAAAGGACCTGTCTTCACTTCTCCTCCTAAATTGTGTACAACTGCTGTTAAGCAGGTGTCAAATTCCGCTCCAGAGGCTGCATCGCTGCAGGAGCGATGCGCTTTACTGGTCTGTAATGATTTAAGGACTCTTAGCCTGATCCGCAATCCAGTTCAGCTGAAGTGCTTGGATTTTAAACCAATTTGCACCTACGGTATGTGATATATTAAACAGTGTGAATATAGCCGAAGCAAAAGTGTACCCACGGAGGCTTCATCTGAGCTCACTCAGCTCTGGAACCTGTTTTCAGTGGCAAGGTTTAGCCCTGGAATATGTGGCTTGATAAAAACAGCTTCTCTAAGCATGTGCAGAGTTCTTCTCCCTTGCCACTAAGTGATCATAGCCTACACCCATGAATTAAGGGAGAGGGTAGCCAGGTCATACAGGCAGTGCAAGCATCTGAAAAAAAATATGTTGTGGGGTGGGGTGGGGCACAGAAGGGGAAAAGCGAATTTTAGGCTTTGTTTCACATTAGATATCTGAAAGAGAAATAATGGCATATTTCACATTAACACCCCGCTATCCTAAATTTCATTTGTCTGAGCTATGCTTTATTGATTTTGATGGAGTTAATGCTCAAACTAAGTAAGCATGCTTAGGACTGCAGTGTTCTATTTTCCAGGTTATGATTACCGTAAGTAATAATTTTCAGGCGCAGGCAGGCGTAGTTCCCACCCCCCACTAGTTCCCACTTACCACTCTTGACCCGTTCCCTTACCACTGAACATGTGTTTAGCACCCAGAACATGCTTAGAGGCAACCTGATACCACAAATTCTGTGATTCCCTGACAAGTTCTTAGGGCCAAAATTCCCACCTCATAGCACACCACCTTTTATCTGTTTAAATATTTCTATTTCATGCGCTTTGCATGCAGAAGGTCCTAGGTTCAATCCCTGGCATCTCTAGGTAGGGCGAGGAAAGAATCCTGCCTGGAGCCCTGGAGGGCCACTGCTCCCAGTCAGTGTTGACAATACTGGACTAGATGGACCCATGGTCTGACTCAGTATAGGGCAGGTTCCTGTATTCCTATGAGAGGCAAGGGTTGAATGCACGGGGATAAGACGAGGTTAAGGATTTGAAGGAAGAGAAAGAGGTGACACCATATAGTCACATCCATGCGTTCTGACCATACCTCTTGGGAACTGTGAATGCTGCACCATTCAATTTGGATTCAGTTGCAACCACCAGACCTTGGAGTTTGGAGAGATTCCTAAACATAGCACCACGTTAACTTCTCAAAATATGCATGCTGGCACTCAAGCATGCCTTGAACAGAACTCTGCTCCTTGATCCCAGGGATCTATGGGTTGTTTGCTATTGCACAGTACTGAGTCACTCTGTATACGTATGTTCAGTAATGCTTTTTCTTCATCTTAGTTCAAGTGTTATACATTCCAGGGCTGAGCCCTTGGTAGTAAACCCTGGTTCAGATTAAGCCCTGGGAAGTAAGTAAGGGGGAAAGAGCTTCCTCATTTCTGTTGAAGCATTGAAAAGTCTTGGTGTATTGAAAATTAGCATAGCGCCATCCCTTCCCCCCCTTCTTCTTCTGCTGCTAGATTTTTAACATTCATTTATTCTGTTCCTACACCAGAGGTGGTGGTGGTGGTGCTTTTGTGGGATGACTCATCCTATCTTAGGACATAACCTGTTTTAGTGGGAAATGCTGTAGCGCAGGACTACTGCCCTGCTCCTAGGTGCCTTCCCAGCGCTAACACCGTATCTGGTACAGGGCAACTGTCTGGCCCACATGGCACAGCTCATTCATGTTCAGACTTCAGAGTACATTGTAGCGCATGAGGTGCATAACAAATCTGCACAGCTCTAAAGGTGTATTCCTGTCTTTACGCTCTGATCCCACTCCCCCACCCCATTTCCATGTTTCTGCTGCCATTTCATTATTTTGCTAGGAAAATGCCAGTTGTGGAAGGAGAACCTAGGGAGCCTGGTGACTCCTATGTCAGTGGGGCTCCTTATCCATTGCATCTTTTTGTTTGAGCTTTATAGGAGCAACCCATGGTGCGGAACTCCATCCCCAAAATAGGTTCACTACCGTGGAGCACCATGGATGTATGCCGAGAATGTGTGTGTGCAGATACGTGGTGCAACTCCCTCCTTTTGGTCACGACCAGGTTCTGTCCTCGCTGCAATAGTGTCCCCAAGCGCAGTGATTACATGAGCAAGTAAAGGGGTGCACCCAGGGACAGTGCTTGGCATTGATGGGGAGCACAGTGTCTGGGGTGAGGGGCAAGTTTAGCCCCCTGTCAAGAGTGTCCCAGATTGCAGCTAACAAGCAGGTATGGTTCAACAACTCACAGGGAAGATTCCTGTGAGATTCCTGCGCAACGCAGGAAGGCTCAGATGCTTCACACGGCGAAATAGAACCAGTGGGCCATCTCCATGCTCCCCAACTCAATTTGGGCTTGAAAGACCAAGGGAAAATTGGCTGCATGGAGAGTACAGTGTAAGCAAGCACAATTTGTGACACTGCACAGCATGATTACTGATCACGGGGCACGTCTTAAGATTTTAGCTGTATGGTTTTGAATCCCAGCTCAGCTGTGGTGAAGCTCACTGGGTGACCTTGAGCTAGTGAGTCATTCTTGGCCTTACCTACCTCATAGGGTCGTTGTGAGGATAAAACAAGGTTAACTCTCATGTACGCTGCTCTGAGCTTCTGGAAGGAAGGGTGGGATATCAATATGACACATTGCAGAGCACAGGCAAAGTGTGTGTGTGCGTACACTTGTGTTCATAGATACACTTCTTTTGAAGAAAGGATCATCATTGCAATCAATGGGTCTTGCGTCCAAATTAATCCATTTAAGGTGAGGGTGTGGCTTTTCCATTGTTCTCCCTGGGATCACTGTCAGAAAATCTTGCAGCTTAAGAGGCTCTCCCTTTATACGCGTTCTATCAGCCTTGTGGAGTTTCACTTGCCTTACAGGATTTGATAAAAATTAAAATCAACAGAGCAAAGATCTCCTCAGCCAGCTCTTTTTGAACTCTTGGGTGCAATTCATCCCAGCCTGCTGATTTTAAAATGTTTATTCCTGGTAGATGCTGTTTAACATCCTCCCTAGGTGCAGTTTGCAACAGAAGATGGTTCATCATCATTATAGGATATGGATGTATCACTCTGCTTCTTCCCAAATACAGAACAGAAATATTTATTGAACACTTCTGCCTTCTCTGCGCCATTAATAACAATTTTCTCCCCATCACCATCCAGTAATGCCCCTGCATCATTGTTAGGGTTTCATTTGTTTTTGATAAAACTTTTTAAAGATCCCTTCTTACTGTCCTGAGCCCTGTCAACTGTGAGTCTTTCTCCAATAGCTGTCACTTCTCTTATTAACTTTGTACATTTCCTAATTGATAATTTATATTGATTCGTTGCCTCCTCATTTTCCCATTTGCTGTGTCGCTTTACTTCCTGTTTAAGTTTTGTAACCGGAGGAAACGGTTCTGCCCTTTCTGTAGAGAAGAAGCATTTTGATCACAAAGGACTGGCTGCCATGACAGCTCTCTCTCCCCCACTCCCAGCAGGTGGATTTTTTTCATTTGGTTGTAAATGGTTTCCATGAGTATCCCTTCACAGAGGGAAGCCACGATACTGGATGCCATGATATTGGCATCCAGTAATGGCTACAAATCACCCTTCATATCCATATCCTGATGTACATACCCTGCTATCTATCTACATGCCCTTGCGCTCATCCAAGCCTTCCTTTATTCTATCCATCCAATAACTAGCAGCACACGCTCATTCGGTTGTATTCCACATTTAATTGATATGGGAGGCCCCCCCCATCCACATTCCATACCTCCAATTGGAGAATCCCCCATTCATCCATAAGCATGTGCTGAGAGGGGTGGGTGGGTGGGTGGCTGGAGAACCACCCCCCTTACCAACATAATTGTGAATCTGCTAAGGCGTAACTCAGCTCGGTGATCTTGAGTGTGCGCAGCTGTAATCTAACTGAGAGCCAGTGTGGCGTAGTGGTGAGAGTGTTGGACTGGGACCCGGGTAGTCCCCGCTCGGCCATGAAACTCCCTGGGTGACTTTGGGCCAGTCACTGACTCTCAGCCTAACCTACGTCACAGGGTTGTTGTGAGGATAAAATGGAGAGGAGGAGGAGGACTATGTAAGCCGCCTTGGGTTCCTTTCAGGAAAAAAGGCGGGGTATAAATATAATAAATAAATAAACTTCATCATATGTATTTAGTTCAATCTGCTCCATCATATTGCTCTATTTTGCCTAATCTGTCTAGCCATCTATATAGAACCCCACCTTCTTAATTCAACCCCGCCTCTCCCATTACATTTATACCTGTCTAGTGTGGCGTAGTGGTGAGCGTGTCGAGCTGGGACTCGGGAGATCCGGGTTCTAGTCCCCACTTGGCCATGAAGCTCACTGGGTGACTTTGGGCCAGTCACTGACTCTCAGCCTAACCTACATCACAGGGTTGTTGTGATAAGGTAGAGAGGAGGAGGAGGATTATGTAAGCCGCCTTGGGTTCCTTACAGGAAAAAAGGCGGAATATAACTACAGGCAGTCCCCAGGTTACGAACGAGTTCCATTCTTAAGAATGTATTTAAGTCAAATTTGTATGTAAGTCGGAACAGCATAGCGTTCTATACGTTAAAATTGGCATTTACGCAAATTGAGTAAATTATGCAAATTGCGAAGTATACTACACTATGTACTCTACGTAAACGACGTAGCGCCGGGGAACCTAGAAGTCTGTTCTTAAGTATGGGTTGTCTGTAAGTCGGACGTTCTTAACTCGGGGACTGCCTGTATAATGAAAAATTAATAAATATCCTCGTAACACTCCCTCTGCCTTTATCCAGTCTTGGCCTCATGCTCTGTAAATTCAATCTTGGGGCATTTTAGCACGCATGGTTTTTCAAGGCCTCACCTGCTGAACTGACAAGGCCGACAATCGACGTACCACCCTGGGGCTGACCCCTTTTGTTCCTTCGTGATCCTTAGGATAATATTTAGCGTTCATATAGGTGCAGCAGAGTGTTCCAAGCATTTCCCGCATAGTATCTCAGTAGCCTTCGTATTAATCCCATAAGATGGGGTGTTGAGCCTCCTCAGGCTCAAGGGCGAAATCTGGTCTGCATGGAGCCCTAGTCTAGCCTTCCCGGGTTCCACAGATGGCCACGTTCCCTTCCCCACATCACCAGGCATTTCCCGCTCCGCTCTGACAACTGATTGTTCAGTTGTTTCTTGGATTTTGTGCCATTTCCCCCCCATTCTAAAAAATCAAAATGCCTCTCCTAAGGTTTAGTTATTGGCAATAAGAGCTTTAAATTAAAATATGCTGGTATGTTTGCCCCCCTCCCCGCCTTTGGCTCTGCCCCCTTGGCCTTCAGCCCTGCCCACCACTGGGATGCAGCCCCCCAAGAGCTTCTCCAGCCCTCGGGCTGAAAGAGGTTTGACATCCCTGCTGTAAGAGAAGTCTGTTTAGGGCCAAATGTGACTTAATGAGGGAGATCCGTGAATGGGATTCCCCGTTTTACTTAAAAATGTTATTAACAGCCAAGGGTGGTGGATTTGGATCTGGGCCATAGCGCTGTGGAGGGAGAGTTTAGCTCTCACCCCCATGCTATTTTTGCAGTGGGAATCACCCCCTTCCCTCAATCTGCTATTTTCTCTTCAAGACAAATCATACAGGTACCTGCAGGAGAGAACCAGTGTGGTGGGGAGAGCCAGCGTGGCGTGGTGGTGAGAGTGTTGGACTGGGACTTTGGCGATCCGGGTTCTATTCCCCACTTGGCCATGAAGCTCACTGGGTGACTTTGGGCCAGTCACGGACTCTCAGCCTAACCTACCTCACAGGGTTGTTGTGAGGATAAGATGGAGAGGAGGAAGAGGAGGATAATGTAAGCCACTTTGGGTTCCTTGCAGGAAAAAAGGTGGGGTATAAATGTAATAAATAAATAAAATAAATATGAAACATGTTTGTTTTGCCCTGTGGAGAAAGTAGCAGCCGTGGGGCCGGATTTCCATTGGGAAAATGGCACTGGGGAAAGGATTAAACCTTCATCCACCCAGCACCTTGGTCCTGATCCAAATTACCCTCACTGCTTACATTTTCAAAAAACGGTGGGAGATCCTAATGATGGATCTCCAGCGTACCCTCTAGTGTGGCCATAATTATCCCCATAAATAATGCCTTATATCAAGTTGCTGGAAGTCCCACCTTGATGGATGATCTTCTATAGTTCCTACATTACAGGAAAGCCCACCCCTGAATCCAGGAGCCGACTGTAAGACCTGCTCACCTGGCCAGATATTCTGCCCCATGGATTAGGATTTCCATGCTGGCCTGAGATTGGCAGTGTGGGAGCCCCTCCACCAAAGAAGGCTTCGTGAGTACAAATTGTATTCTGTTGCCATTTCTATCCCATCCTGTAATTGGATGGAATGGGGGGGGGGGCATACGGCCCCTCTATGAACATGTTCCTCCACCCTGAACTAATAGAAAGGCCCTTTAGCCTGCAGGAACTGATGATGTGGGTGGCAGCGGTGCCCTGTCAGAGCATTTATTTATTTATTACATTTATACCCCGCCTTTTTTCCTACAAGGAACTCAAGGCGGCTTACATAATCCTCCTCCTCCTCCTCTCCATTTTATCCTCACAACAACCCTGTGAGGTAGGTTAGGCAGAGAGGCAGTGACTGGCCCAAAGTCACCCAGTGAGTTTCATGGCCAAGCGGAGACTAGAACCTGAATCTCGCGAGTTCCAGTCCAACACACCACTACGCCACACTGGCTCTCATAGAGCATTGTTTCTACTCTCCCCAGGATAGGCCTAAGTGGTATCATGTGACACTTCTAAGAACATGCCTTACCAGTCCTGACCAGGAAGCACAAACATCCACACGCCTGGCCCTGATAGTTCTGCAAAACCCACATGATGATAACGTGTTGGGAATTGTGGCGGCAGATAGTTGAAGGTGTTGTTAGCTGTAAAATACCTCCACATGCTTGTTTTCAAAGTTCTATTAAACTGCTCCACAATACTAGCGTTGAGTTCGTTCTTTGTGACAAAGTGGTGAACCCCACGTTGTGCTAACAGGCTGCTTACAGCCTGGTTTAGAAACTCTTTTGCCATCAACAGTCTGCAGCTCGCCAAAGAGGGAAATATTCTTAAGGCACAATCCTATGCACATTTAGACAGAAAAAAAGGCCTACAACCAGAATGCCCCAGTGAGCATAGCTGGCTGGGGTATTCTGGGAGTTGTAGTAGGTCTTTTTTCTGTCTAATCTAACCGTGCATAGGATTGCGTCCTTAAGCTGCTGTTCTATACCCATTTACTTGGAAGTCCCATTGAATTCAATGGGGCTTACGTCTGAGCAGACATGTATAGGATGGCACTGTTAAAGGCCCTGGATAACCCTAATAGGTGGGGTTTGTGGAAACCTGAAGGGTTCTGAGGTGTGCTTTCCAGTGAGATAGGAGCCAGAACATTGGGCATTTGACATTTACAGTATTTTTCCATGTATAAGACTATACTTTTTCCTAAAATCGTTAGACTAAAAATTGAGGGTCGTCTTATACACGGAAGTAAGCCGAGGAGAGAACCGCGCGGTTGCGAAACTGCCCAGTGGGGGGCGTATTATACATGGGGGCGTCTTATACACGGAAAAATACGGTATTTATTTAATATATACTGCCCATCAGCCAAAAGGCTCCCTGGGCAGTTTACAAAACAAAGCACCACTAAAGGTATCCCCATCCTAAATCCCATATTGCAAATGAGTTAGGGGCTTGCTTAATGGCACCAAGAGAACTCATGACAGAGGCAAGACTTTTGAAGCAGGGCTTGTCCACATCAACAAGGGCCCTTTCTTGATTGTAGATGGCTACAGAAAGATATCAGTTTGGAACTGAACCCTGGGGCAGACAGATGCCAACTCTGTCCCTATATCTACTCTGGCAACACTATTATAGGACTTAATAACACACCCTCTATATAGCATCAGGGGTTCATATACCTGCCCATCTTCCAGTGTGATAAAAGCCATCATTTGCCAGCAGGCCAGACTCTATGCAAAAGGATAAATGGACAGAACTCTGACATTAGGATTGGCAGTGTTCAGAAGCCAGTGGGGGGAACATTTCACCCTCCCTTAAGGTGGCCATTCTTGCAGAAAGGAATTTCAAAAGCAGATTATCAATGTGAAATTGCTAACTGGGTTCACACGGTCATGGAGGGAAAATAAGTCACGGTGGCTTCTTTTCCCTCCTGAGCTGCCCAATTAGCATGATTACCCTCACCAGATACGCGTTATTATGATGTCCGAACCCGGTGAGGGTGCATGGCTGCGGTGGTTTACACACCACCATGCAACCCATGGCTTGCCCTAGCTCATCACTGCAATGATGTCTGTGCTATCACCCAACATTTTGTGAATGTCAACCATTCAGGTAATCACCACTGTCTGTTCTTTTTGTATTTCACTACCTTCTGACACACAGAGTTTATGTTGGAGGCTATGGAAAGGAGTCGGTCCTATACTGGTTAGGACAAAGCAGAGTTTTCCCCCTTATGTGCAGCCTGGTTATTGAAACTGGTTATCACCACGTGGGTTGCTAAACCCTGGTAAAAGGCTCTTTGAAGGAATGGATTGTCCATACAAGGTTTAAAACTAATAAAGACATTCAGTGTCTTTATGAGTCAGTGTGGCGTAGTGGTGAGAGTGTTGGACTGGGAGTCAGGAGATCCAGGTTCTATTCCCCACTCGGCCATGAAACTCACTGGGTGACTTTGGGCCAGTCACTGACTCAGCCTAACCTACCTCACAGGGTTGTTGTGAGGATAAAATGGAGGAGGAGGAGGAGGATTATGTAAGCCACCTTGGGTACCTTGCAGGAAAAAAGGCGGGGTATAAATAAATAAATTCATTAGTTTTACTTACAGTCTGTTTATTCATATATGCAGGATGCATATAGGCAAATTAGAGTCTTAGGTGTTAAGAGTCTGCTTCATTGGAGTTCACTGGCTGGAAGCCAGCTCAGACCGTGTGTCCATCAGGTTGGAGAGAGAGAGAGAGAGAGCTGGCCACAGAGAGGCCGGAAGCAGGGAGGAGGGGTTACAAAACATGCACCCTGGGGATTGTTCAATTAACCCTTTCCTCCCACTGCAACTAGTGGTTGCATTACCTCGTTGATTTAAGCAGGCACCATTACAATTTCCAACAGTTTACATCCCCCACCTGCCCGTATGTGTATATAAATCTGCCAATTTGATGTTGATGCGTCTGAGGAAGTGGACAGCGTCCACGAAAGCTTATGCCAAAATAAAGTTGTTCGTCTTTAAGATGCCACAAGACGGTACACTTGCTATCAGTGCAGCAGATTCCAAAATCAAAAGATGTGGAGAACTGTTCTTGGTAACTACTGCCCTACAGTTTTGGAAATCCTTTCCTCTAGATGTCTGTCACAGCAGCCCAGGTTTAGATCTGAATACTTTCTGGACAGACCATGAATTCCCCCTTTTTGAGCTGACATTCAATAGCTACTTTAAGCATGTGTGTGTGTGTGTGTGTGTGTGTGTGATAATATACATAATTTATTGGGCATTCTGCTCCGCCAAACTAGAGTGATGTACTATTAAATCCTTAAATCCAAACCAAGCAGGGCTGGTACAAGTCATTTCGCTGCTTGAGGCGGAGAATACGGAACCTATTCCATGTACAGAAACCCAAAGGACTGGTAGCTGAATTTTACTTCCATGGGACAGCATGCTCCACACTACACAGGAGGACAGCAGGCTATCTTAGGGGGCACAGGGTACACACAGCCCTGTCCTCCAACAAAGGGGAACAACTGTGGGGCTCAGGAGAAAAGGCAGGGGGGCTGCCACTGCTCCCCCTCCCATATGCCCCAACATCCGCTGCCAGAGGTGGTTGCCTCTTTGTGCCTAACGGTAGGGCTAGCCCCGTAACCAAGAGAGAGATATAAAGGAAGCACAGCACAGGCTAGAGGTGGGGTGAGGTGGGGCAGAGGGAAAGGCTGAACTCTTCCCCCACCTGTTTTTCTCCCCCTATTCCCCCTTCCAAAAGCTTTTTAAAGGCCACCACCTGGCAGAGATTATTTTTGGTCAAGAATAGGGTGGCCACTTGTGACTCAGCAAAAAAGAGGACACATATTTGCATATGTATAGATGCAAATTTAGAAATAATTATTATACTTTAAATAGGTATAAAGTACATCTCACCATAGTGTGGAAGACTGTGTCCAGGTGACTGATGTGCCTGCCTGTGCAATCTGTTGCCCAGGTGCTGTTGATGGACGATTTCAAGGCCCAGTTCTTCCTTCTGGTGGTTCTTTATTTTTAAACCTGGCCCTGGATAGGCCAGGTTTAAAGGATGCCTTCAAAATAGAGGACAGTCCTCTTTTACAGATGGCCGCCATACAACAACGGAAGTGGTGGTTGAGAGTACGAAAAGTGGAGGGCCTCTCCTCTTTGTGCACCCCTCAATTCTTGTTATGTAGGGGATCCCAGCACATTGGCCTGTAGTTTGGCCCTAATTTTAAATTGCAGTGAAACCAAGGGACTGTGTGTATGTGATGCGGGGGGGGGGGGGAGCTAGCCTGTGATCGATGTAAGCCCCTCTGCTTTCAACATGATTCAGTCCCACCTCATTTGAGATGGATTAGGGCTTTTGAATTCCCTCCTACAGCCCCAACCCCCACCTCATGAAAGAGCTGTGTTGTGTATAGAAAGCCTTGGCAAAAAGGGGCATGGTAGAAACTGGAATTTTACAAAACCGTCCCTCATGTGTGTACTTTTTGCTGCGTGTGCACACGTCCACCCGCGGCAAAAAATAAAAATCGCCACCGGTGTAAGTTGAAGGAAACGTTTGCGCGAAAATTATCGGTTTTTTCCTGTTTCTCTCCGCGTGTTTCGTTCTGCCCTTCCCATTCTACACCCAGCCACGTCTCCCCTCCTGCCAGGGATGGTCATTGCCTACGCGCCCCCTCCCCTTCAAAAGGCCAGGCCTTGGCAGCATCCCTCTTCCCATCACGGTGATGGAGAGACCCTTCCCCTTCTAACCTTGCCCTGTCTCCCTTCCACAAACACCCCATTCCCCTCCACCCACCCTTCACAGTCTGCCTGCCCCGCTCTCTCCCTGTCTCCTTTTGTCTCTCCAGGACAGACACCATGCTGTCTGCGGAAAACCCGCCCGCCCGCCGCTACTTTCCTCCTTCCCCTCCCCTCCCTCCTGATGTACGAGCTGCGGAGAAAAAATGTCAAGAGATTCTAAATTGGACACGAGCGGCTGCGCGGTAGGGAGGGTGGGGCCCAGCCGCTCCTTTGCTCCTAACGCGTCTCTCCCCCACCCCACCCTCGCTCCACTTTTTAGATGGAGAGATGAGGGTTGTTTCCCCCCCGATTTTTGCCTGGTGGTGGATCACAGCTCCCGCGCTCATGGGGGGGGGGGAGATCGGGCCAAAGAAGGGGGCGTGGGCGTGGGCGTAGATCGTCGAATAATCCAGCAAAAGTGGTGCAAACCAAAATGAGATTTTTGCAAGGGGGCGGCGGAGCGCGCTGGAGGGGATGGGGAGGGAGGAGGAGGAGGAGGGAAGGAACAGCCGCGCCGCCGCCGCAGCCCCGGGCCGCCAACGACCGAGGCGAGCATGCGAAGAGGAGCGAGTGAGCAAGCGCCCGCCGTTGATGGATGGCGCTTTCATAACTTCCTCTGTATTAAAGTGCGGGTTCACCGCGAGGGCAGGCCCATCCATCACGCCACTGAATGGGCCTTTGATTTGCTGAGAGCACCAGGCGCTGCGCTGGCTGTCTGCTCTGCCGGCGCGGTTAATATCTATCGCTGCAGCCGTGGGGGAGATGATGACGCGAGGAGGGAGTCAGGCGGTGGGGGGAGAGGGGGAAAGACGACGGTCTGGAATATAGGCAAGGTGGGAGGAAGGATGCAAAAGAAAGCAAAGAAGGATCGACTTGCCTGTGCGTGTAAGCCGCCTGGGTTGGGAGCCGCCCAGGTTTTTGCACGCATGCACACACACACACAGCGCCCCGCCATACACCGCTTTCCAAAGCACGTGCAGGTGCAGCTTCAGACAACGCAGGGAAGAAGCGGCGGCGGCGGCAGCAGCAGCAGCGAACGCCATCAAAGCAGTGTCGTGGCGTGTGCCGACAGTGAACGTGTGAACGATTTAAGTGGAGACTGCGTTTCTGCCGAACGTAGGAAACACGCGCCCGGAAAGCGGCGATTGCCAAAGAGTTGCCTGCATAACGGCGTATTTCGCAAACAAAGCGTCTCCCGTGTTTAATTTGGAGCGGTGGTGGAAGAGACGCAGGAGCTCAAGTATAGGTGGAAACGGCAGCCCTCGATCTAGCTAGAAGTCCTTCCTACTAAAATCCCTGATGTGTGGGAACCTAATGCACTTGCTCACTGATGAAAGAAATGTGCTCTGCACCTGCTCTATGGCACAGCACTTTCATGTATTACGTCTCACAAATTAAAAGCTGAGCATCTCCCCTCCTGACATGCTTCATCGGGAGGACATGCTCCCCCAGTAACTCTATGTGACTCCGTTTCACATGTTGCAAAATTCCTACATGGAACATATGCTGTGCCAGCTGGGTGGGTGTAGATTGTCATGTGACGGCTATGTGCATGTGGTTGATACAGGAGGGACATGCAATTGTGCTGCAGGTGCCTCAGCCAGTTGTAATTTTTTATTGTGTGTACATGCAGTGAAAAACCCACATGTACAGTCGTTGTGTGATCAGTATTCTATAGGGACATCTCTCACATCATTTCCTCAATGCAATTGCCGAATGTTAGGTTCTGGGGGGTCGCTTTAAGAGAGGGGAGGCAAAGGCTTGAGAATATATAGGATTCGATAGGACTTCAGAGGGGACCTTTAGACTACACCACCACCATTAAATGGGGTAATTAATTTCTACTATTTAGAATATAAAAACAGACTTGTAGAGCAAAGCATCCAGAAAAACCCACAAGTTGGATTTTAGAATGATTTCAGAGAACACATGTGAAATGTGCAAACATTTTGAATGCAACTTTCTGAAAACTCTGCATGAAGTGGATTTTTTTCCCCTTCCCCCTCCCCTTTAAAAAATAAAATCTAGTTTTAGCTTGTGGAATTGTCTTTCAGCAAACTGCATGGATCACATAAACATTTCCACTTGCATGCCTCTGTGAAATCCATTCAAAAAGTGATTTTGTTGATAAATCAGGGCTGCGGAATCTGTGGCTCCAATTCCCAATACCCAGTTCCCATCAGTCCCAGCCAGCCTGGCCCATGGTGAGGGATGATGGGAGTAGTCCGTCATCAACATCTGGAGGGACACAGATTTTGCAGCCCGAGTATAGCTCATACATGCACACATGACCCATGCTTTCCTGATAACACCAAGGGAAGTAATTTTATTTAACAAGTTTCTAGCCCTCATGGGTGTGTGTGCCGTGTGCGTGTAGTGGGGGTGGAACCCTGTAAAAATGTCCTGCCTTCAGTAGGAAACTGTCATCTACATTTACATTATAGCTGAGTATGCTACAAGAATTGGCCATATGGTTTCTCTGAAGTTATGCAGTCTAATGTGTCCATCTGCACAGCTGTCCTGGGACAATGGTGTGTGAAATGCTTTCTGGATGTTAGTGAAAGCGTGTGTGAAAGCATCTGGATGTTTTTTTATTTATTGTATTTATTATATTTATACCCCACTTTTTTTTCCTGCAAGGAACCCAAGGCAGCTTACATAATCCTCCTCTCCATTTTATCCTCACAACAACCCAGTGAGGTAGGTTAGGCTGAGAGTCAGTGACTGGCCCAAAGTCACCCAGTGAGCTTTGTGGCCGAGTGGGGACTAGAACCTGCATCTCCTGAGTCCCAGTCCAACACTCTAACCACTACGCCACACTGGCCCTGGATGTTAGCAGTGCAGTCAGAAAAAGAAGTGGAGATGTCAAGATGGGAAAAGGGTTGCACAGCCCTACCCTTCATTCTGGATGCACATTCCTGCCTGATTCAGAGGTACACTTCTCCTTAGACAACACAGAGACAGGAAAACAGTCAAAACACAGGTACGTATGTCCTAAATGCACAGGCGTCATGCTGCATACAAAAAACTTCCACTGGCACAAGCACTTCACACCATGTACAATTGGGCTGGGCTGAATAGGGACATTTCTCTAGAAACCTGGGATTTCTAAAGTGCAGATTTTTTTGCCAGTTAATTTGCTGGGCAGCCACACAGCTACCCCAGGCAGAGAGGGGCCTGTGCGCCTGGATGTGCAAAGAGTTCAGGCTTTGGGGGAACGGGCAAAGATTCAACAAGGTGCAAAGGCTGGTTATTGGATATATATAAGATTGCAGATGACAACTTATTTCAGCAGCGTTTTTTGTGATTATTACTGCACTATAACCATACCTTGCTATTACTATAATGGGTTATCGATGCAGGTCAATCACCCTATCTCCAACTTTTGTTTCAGCAAAGGAATTTAGGTATGCCTGTGGCATGGATCCCTAGTAAAGTACATAGCCCTTTTCAATTATTTCTAGTAGTAGCTAAGAGTGTACAGCCAGTGAGATGGTTCAATGGAACTGACTCCCATATAACTGTGTATAGCAGCCTTCTCCAATCTAGTGCCCTCCAGAGGTGTTGGGCTACAGCTCCCATCATTCCCAGTCAGAATGATGGGCATTGTAGTCCAACACCTCAGGAAAGCCCCAGGTTGATGGAGTCTGATGTAAAGGAGAGTAGCGTTGGATACTCTTGAGAAAGATGCGGTTTCAAACATTGGCTGGACGAGGGAACACCCTGCATCTTCCCTAAATTATGCCCCAGACCACCACAGTGTGTGTGATGGCAGTTGTGTGGAATCTAGTTGTCTCATGAAGTTGAGAGAGCGCGGTGGGTCTTCAGTGGCGAGTCTGTCCACTTGGATCCAGGTTTAGCTATACTTCATAGAATCATAGAAAAGTAGAATTGGAAGGGGCCTACAAGGCCTTCGAGTCCAACCCCCTGCTCAATGCAGGAATCCAGGTCAAAGCATCCCTGACAGATGGCCGTCCACTTAAGAGTAGACCCATCGAGATCAATGGGACTGACATTAGTCATGACTAAGCCCCACTGATTGCAATGGGTCTACTCTAAGTTTGACCAAGTCTGGATCCCAATGCCAGCTCCAGGTTTTGGAGGACCCTTGGGCAAGACACCCTCAATGGTCCCCGTCCCTCAGTGAGGCTACCTTCTCAGTGCCATCGTCACCAGCTGTTACTGCTCTTCCTCCTCTTCTTCATCATTGCTATCACTTGCCTGCTTGACAGGCAGAGAGCTGGTGAGCAAGTTGGCCGTGGCATCCGCTGCTGCTGCTGCTGCTGCTGCTGCTGCTGCTGCTCCTCCTCCTCCTCCTCCTCCTCCTCCTCCTCCTCCTCACCACCACCACCACCATTGTCTGGGCCAGAGTGAGAGGCAGCCAAATAATCAGGTTACAATGGTGAAGAGGAGCAGCAAGTTCAGGGGGCTCTTGTCACTGTGGGCCCCCTTTTGGGTGTAGAGCCTTGGCAGGTGCCCAACCATGCCTACCCTTGACACCAGCCCTGCTGGAACCAACCCATGGTGGGTGGGCTCTTACAAAAGCTATGGGGCACAGGAGAATTGGGAGGACGAGGTGGCAGGGGAGAGAAGAAGGAGCAGAGAGAGAGAGAGAGAGAGAGAGAGAGAGAACAGGCTGAGGAGAACTCTCACCTCAGCCCCAAAGATTCTGGAGCGGTGTGTGGACAAAGAAGGAGGAAGATGCCTACAACCTCTTATCTGTTCTGAGCTGATGGGAAGATAATGAGCCATAAAGGGTCTGTGTAGCCAATCCAATAGCACAACGCAAATGGAGTGGAGCTCTGTGAGTATGCATGACATCACAATGCCTCTGGGCCTCAGGAAATCAGATCACATTGGTAAATGCAGCCAATGAGACATCACACAGCCCGTGGGATGACATTACATAATGACACATGATGTCAAGGTGTCACTGAGTGTCAAGGGCCGCTGAAGGACCGTGCAATTCAAACTATTCACAATTTAGCCAGGGTAGGGTGGCGGGGAGAGAATTCCTTTTGGAAAGCGATGCTAAATCTGAGTCAAACAGGCAGGGCAGTTTTCAAGAAAAGTGAAAGTGACATTGAAAATGGGTCATCAGTTTTGGCTCAGCCCTATGCGCAGCACCATATAAGCCCACCCATATAGAATCCGATGCACATTGGGGACTAGCTACATGTTACATGCAAATGTATGTATGTAGCAGAGACCAATTTTTTTTTTAAAAAGTAACATGCTTGGGTGGAGTGGAATCTAGAGGTAACCCTCCTCTGCCACCTCTTCCTTGCTTTAAATCCTTCTCCTAAAGCAGCTTCACACACACACACACACACACACACACACACCAGACTCAGGGCTGAGTAACACAGGTGTGTAAAGCATATACGGTACCTAGACCAGCCTTCCCCAATCTGTTGCATTCCAGATATTTCAGATTACAACTCCCATTTGCCATTCTTGCTGGAGCTGATGGGAACTGAAGTCCAAAACATCTGGAGGGCACTAGGTTGGGGAAGGCTGACCGAGACCCTCATATCCCCCCCGGCCATGAAGCTCACTGGGTGACTTTGGGCCAGTCACTGACTCTCAGCCTAACCTACCGTACCTCACAGGGTTGTTGTGAGGGTAAAATGGAGAGGAGGAGGAGGAGGATTATGTAAGCTGCCTCGAGTTCCTTGCAGGAAAAAAGGCGGGGTATAAATATAAATAAATAAACAAACAAATAAATAGGCGTTTACAGTGTGATTGACTCGGGAATGAACCTTACTCTCCTTAATGGGGCTTCTTCCCAAATAATTGTGTATACGAATTTAGCCTTAATTTTTGTCTACATATACACGTAAACACATCCAGAATGTTCTTCCCAGGCATGTTTACTAACACCCATGCAGCATAAGTGGGCAAAAGGTATATCTGAATCTTCTGGCAGATCTCTGGGTGATGTTCCTAGATCAGCAATGGTTTCTAGTTCCCACTTGTTTAACAATAACAACAACAAAACAGTATACATTATACTGCTGAAATGAAGAAAAATTTGGGAGGGAACAATATTTATTTATTTAATACATTTTTATACCGCCCAATAGCCGAAGCTCTCTGGGCGGTTTACAACAGTTAAAATCATAAAATACAATATAAAATATAAAATTTAAAAACCACAGATTAAAAACAAACAGCAGAGCTAGCAGCAGCAGTTACAATAACGGAATTAAAAACAATTGCAAGATTAAAATGATTAAGATTTTGTGTGAAAGGACTGTGAGATTTTGTGTGAAAGGACTGTTCAGTTCTGGTAGAACAAATGCCAGATTCAGAAAGAGAAAGAGAAGGGAGTGGGGGAAAGAGAGAAAGGGAGGTGGGGGAATGGGGGAAGAGAGAAAGAAAGAAAGAAAGAAAGAAAGAGGGAAGGGAGTGGGGGAAAAGAAAGATTGGGAAGGGAGCGGGAGGAAGAGAGAGAAAGGGGGAGGGAAGATTGTGGGGAGAGAGAGGAGTGGGGGAGAGATTGAGAGAGAGAAAATGAAGGGAATAGGGGAAAGAGAAGGGGTGGTAGAAATAGAGAAAGAAAAGGGATGGCAGTGCCCACTTTTGGTTCTGCCCCCCAACACTAGCTTCAGCCTGGCCACTGCCAGCATGTGGCCCCAAACAGATTACCTCCAAGGAAATGCAGCCCTCAACAGAAAAAGGTTGCTCCTATATGCTCTGCACGTTCCCCCTTCCATTTCGTGCTTCTATAGACACCCCCACCCTCTTTTCCCAATGTCCCTGGCAACTTCTCAGTTCACACCAGCTCTCCCACCACCCAGGCTCTCTGTCCATTAACTCCCCCACTTGTTGGTGGTGATAGGCAGATGGGCTGGGAGCCCTCAGTACAGCGCCTGTTTTTTTTTAAAAAAACAAACAAACAAGAGAGAGTGGCAAGGAGGTATAAGCGGCTGGGCACCCCTTCACTTTTCTTCCTCCCTTCCTCCCTTATTCCCTTCCCATTTAGCATGGAAGCAGTTGCAGGCTGAGTGAGTCTTCAGGGCAGCCCCTGACTGACTGCAGGTAGGGCTGCTTGAGGCAGTGTGCAATCAGATAAAAACTAAAAAGGGAGAGGATGAAAGGAATAATAAATGTGGGACTGCCCTTTGATCATTTGTTTTTCAGCCCAGTCCTGCAGAGACAGGATTCTGGGGAAACAATAGGGGAAGGAGGACCTGGGACAGATGTGAGAGGCCCAGTGGAGATCCATCAGTTGCATCTTCTTTGGAACTTCTGTTACAGTGATGGAAGGGCTCCTACACCTTTAATATTTGTGCAGAAGAGGGAATTTCAGCAGGAGCAGCTTGCATGACACCTGCCAAAATCCCTTCTTCTGCATAACTATTAAAGGTACAGGAGTTCTGCCTTCTTTTGCATCTGGCCACCCTAACTTCCCATGGAAGGTCTCCAAATCCCAGACTTAGCCCTCTCAGGTGTAGGGTGGCCAATTGTTAATGGCCACAAAAGAGGACAGGCATAACCAAACAAAAGGGGGAGGGGGAGGGGAGGGGGAGGGGGAGGGGGAGAAAGAGGACATCTATTTGCATAGAATCTACACATAGATTCTATGTGCCTTGCTCAGTTTGCAGCCTAGGTGCAGTTGATGGGCACCTAGAACCCTTCTGATGGTTCTTTATCTTTAAAGTGGACTTAGACTGGAAAGACCTTCAAATAGAGCACTGTCCTCAGTAAAGGAGTAAAAAAAAGTGGAAGTAACTCAGAAAACCCAATACAGGCATACTCCATTTCCAGTGGGGAAGTTTCTCTCTCTTTGTCTTTGTCTGTCTTCTAAACAACAAAAAAATATGGGAGGACTAGCTTTAAAAAAGGAAGCAGAAGAGTTGGATATGTGTGTCAGATCTAATAAAATATATAACATAGTTTTACAAAAAAAAAAAGATGCCAGCATGGTTAAATAGCACAGTTAAGGAGGTTAAAAGTCAAGAAGACTTCCTTTGAAAGTATGTACCACAGCATACTTTCTGCATGGGTCTTAAGGAAAGTTTGCACAAAATTCTGTCTCGGGGGTATTCATTTAATCCATTAGGCTTAACAAAATGTATACTGGAGTTCATGATAAATGTCAGTCATATAATTTTCCCAGGGGAGATGTATTTCATATGTTTTGGGATGTGCCCTAAGATCCTAAGACATACTGGAGTGTTATTACTGAAACTATTAACGGACATATTTTGTCATTAGATCCAGTGGTGAGGTGATAGTTTCGTTATGTTAAAAATATAGTCCCATTAGAAGATACTGAATATACTAAAATGATGGCACACTTATTGAGAGCAGCTTGTTTAGCCATCAATTCAAAATGGGAAAAATAATTTTCCTCCTCTGAACAAGTGGCTCTTGAGAGTTTGGGATATGGTTTGCATTGTCAAATTAACTAATACTATTAGAACAAAAGAAGGAAGATCATGGGACAATAATTTCCTTGAAAGATGGAGGTTTTTAAAAATCATGTATTGAAATAATAAAGTATAATATACTGCTCAGTCGTAAAGCCTATGAGGAAAGTTATGAAGAGACATGATGTTACGTACATAGTAAGAGAATATTTTTATGTTGATAATAATAACAAGGATATAAGGAAATTGATACATTTGTCGGCTATAATTCCTTATACAAGTTGTATTTTATTAATATTTTTGAAATGCCTTTGAGATCCAGCTATCTATCTACCTATTTCTGAGCACTTTTGTCTGAAATATTTCTATATAAAATTATGTAAATTAAAAAACCATTAGCTGGGGTGGGGAGGGGGAAAAAGAGATATCAACTTGATTTCCTTAAATAAAAAAGAAGAAAAAGTCTCCAAATTAAGAAAATTACCATACACCCAGTGTGGAGATGTGGCAGAATTACCATCCTTTGGAAGAGGCTCATGGGAAGGAGACAAGGCCAGAACTGCAAATCATACAGAGACACCTCAGGGACCTCCTCTGTGGCTGCGGGTACTGGGCACACAGGTGCCTCCTCTTCATTCTCTAATTTATTTCTCACAACACATCAGCATGCCCTGAAAATGGGGGGAGGGGGTTGTACCTGTCCCTTTAACAGTACCTTGATCTGCAGCTACCAGCAGGTGATCAGGCTTATCCCCCTGCCATGAAAAGTTTCACTGGTAGATCAAATTGCTGTTAAAGGGACAAGAGCAGGCCAAGCCTTCCTTCCTTCCTTAGTTGGCATTCCTGATGCACAGTCTGGGAATTGTTGGGTTAATAGGTAAAGAGGGCAGAAGACTTCTAGAAAAGCTACTGCAGCTTTCCCCAGCTGGTGCCCTCCAGATGTTTTGAACTACATCTCCCAGCGTTCCTTGGAGATTGCCACATTGGCTTGGGCTGATGGGAATTGGAGGACAAAAAACATCTAGAGGGCACCAGGATGGGAAAGGTTGAGCTACTGGGAGTCATATGGTCAGCTTGGATAGTGCTATGCAGTGACCAAACAAATGGTCTCTTCCTAGCCTTGCTGGTGACATTGTTGACACTGCATCATCCCAAATTACTTGGCCACAGCCCTGTCCTGCACACTGTACCCCACAGCCTTAATGGGATTAGCAAAGAGTGGAATGAGCAAGGCAGCCCCATCACCTGAACAAGGTGTGCCGTGCGTGTGTAGGGAGGCAGGAAGAGTGAAGAAGTGGTGAAGTAGATTTTTGGAGCAAGCTGTGGTTCACATATTAAAACCTTCAGGAAAAAAAGACGTAGGGTGATTCCAGATGAGGCTTTTATGGTGCCATCGCCCTGCCTCATGCACAGAATTTTACAGGGGGGCCAGACATCATTGTATTCTGGATCCCCTGTAGTTTTCCCATGTTTCCCAAACAGCAACACGCCTCTGTATTCCATGTTACCACTTTATTTAAGGCACACAGAGATTGTTAAATTTTACATCCATGTCAGCATATTTAGCCTTAATTTAAAATTCTAAGATTTAAGATTTGTTTGTTTGCATTTAGTTGCAGTCGCTAGAAGGGTGCTTCCAGACAGAGGGCTCCTAGTACTACCAATTAGAAGACATTGTGCAGCTAAGTCATATTTTTCTCCTTTACGGATTTTCTGCAGTAAGAGCAACGAAGGAAGCAGCAGTAGGAAAACACAGGAGGGCTGTGAGTGAAAGATGACATCTGGATCCCCTGTAAAATTCCATGAATGAAAAGCCTCCTCTGGAATCAACCTAAATCTTATTCCAAATAGAGAACAACAATGGAAAACCTTTCTCACACCTCCACCTAAAAGGATCTCAGCCCAGGTACCTGGGCAGGGAAGGCTTCCAGATGAATCCGCAAAGAATTGTTCTCAGTCAGAGTAGCCAGTACTGGGTTAGACCAGTGGTGCTGTCAGAGTTGGACTTTGGGGCAGATGTTTAGGGCCCCTCTCAGCAGGATGAGCAGGAGGGCCCCCAAACACAGCAGGGTCAGCTTACCATATTTTGAAGCATCTGACAGTCTAAAGAGGGCCACCCTAGATGTGATGAGAAATTTGGCTGGGTGACCGGCCAGATGGGCGATTAATAAATATAAGAAATAAATAAAATAAATAAATTAGGAACCATGTCAGGAGGATATTTTTCTTAAGTAGTAGCAGGGGCATGTGATTTTGATAAGGACTGCAGTATGCTTTGAGAAAAGGTTACTTCCTCACAACAGTCCTGATGAATATCACCCATCCCAGGCTGCTATTAGCCACAGAAAAATGCCCCCTATTGCTGCCAATGGGGTATCTTTTTCTGGGACTAATAGCAGTGGAGATGGGGAGGGGGATGAAAACCAGGGCCCTCCCTCACCACATCTGCCATTTTTTTTAATTTTTTTTTTAAACGACAGGCTTCCTAATGATGCGTTTCATGCTACCTGCAGTTTGGTCCTCAGTAGGGCCATCTTCTTGTGCAAGTGTAAAGCTTTTCCTTTAACAGCTGCATGATTAAAAAATTCAACAGGAGAACCTTTTCCTGGCATGGAGATGCAGTGTGGGAAATCTCCACCTGTTGAGTTTCTGCCTGCTAGGCAGCTGTTGAAAGGTGAAGGAACTCCAGCAGGAAAAGGTGGCAATGATAGATGCCGTGTTTTTCTTGCAGTTGTGTTGAGAAATGATTCAGTCAAACAATCCAGATGGTTCAAGTAAGTGACCCAATCAATATTTCTCAAGGCTGTGGGACGAGTAAATGTATGAGCCCAGGGGGGGAAGCCTGGACAGAAGATGTCCAATGCCGGCAGAGGAAAGGAGGATGTGCTGAGGTGAGAAAGGTAGGGGGCAGCCAGAAAAGGGGACAGCTATGCAAGTGCAGGGAATGTTGTGAAAAGGAGCGTCAGTCCCACATAGGGCGGCCACTCACACATCGCTGAAAAAGAGGACAGAAGAAGATGCAGAGTTTCCTAAAATCTGCATATGCTAATTGATAGGTTGTACATTTAGACAGAATTACTATAATTTAAATAGAAATAGAATACGTCTCACCCTAGTGGGGAAGACTGTGACCACTAGGCCACTTATGGTTCTTTATCTTTAAGCCAGACTTGGACTGGGACAGCCTTTCCAATAGAGGATGGTTTCAAAGAGAGGAGTGGCCTCTGTAATATAGGACACATGGCCACCCTAGCACCCACACTTGGCCTGGATGGCTGAGCGTTTGCTGAAATCAGCAACAACAAACAGTGTGAATAAAACATAGAGACCGGGGGGGGGTGGGTGGGAAGCATAGCGTCTTCTTTCCTGAGGCTTGTTCTGCTGAACATGAATGTGTGCGGAGGGCCGGAAGTGACTTGACTGTTCAAAACATCTCCTCGAGGAAGAGATTCATGGCAGCAGGGGGCTCCATAATTCAGCTAAGATAGGCTTCAGCCGGTAAGAAACAGATGCTGGGCTCATTCCAGCTAGGAATAAGGTTGTAAATGTTAGCATTGAGGGCAATTAGCCATCACCACAGCAGTCTGGGTGATGCCAGACTGGAGCTCCCATTTGGAACAGGGGGAAGTTCGCCTACGCAAGATGAACAAGAGACACAACCACACAGACACACCCACACCCACACCCACACACACCCATGCACACACATGTATGTGCGTGCACACACACATTGACATATATATACATGCATGCACACACAAATATGTGTGTGTGTGTGTGTGTGTGTGTGTATATATACACACACACACACTCTCTCTCTCACTCACACACACACACCCTTCAGCATAGGAAAGAGGAAACACACAACCTTCAAAGAGAAAAAAGAAGTTTATAAAGTGGTGGCAGGAGGGGTGGCAACCTTTCTGCTCTTCACCATTCTCCACTTAAAAAGAAATCTGGCTGAATGAATGCACCAACACATACACTAGCGAGGAGGAGGAGAAGAAGAAAGAGAAGGAGAAGAACAACTGAAGTTCACAAAAAGACGTGTGAGAGAAAGTCGGTGTGGTACAGCGGTGGCTAGCGTGTTGGACTGTGACTCGGGAGTCCCAGGTTCAAATCCTCTCACAGTCATAAAGCTTGTCAGGTGGTCACCCCGGGCTAATCATTCTCTTTCAGCCTAACCTACCTGATAGGGTTGTTTTAAGGGTTAAGGGTGGGGGCACAGGCACTTTGGAGGAAGACAGAAGTATACTTCATAAATAAAACACTGGGCCCAGGGAATGCGAGGGTGGGGTGGGGGCAGTGGATGAGCTTTGCTCCTAATCGTACCAGAGACCATATCCATCTAGGCCAGTGTTCTCCAACCTTGGGTCCCCAGATGTTTTTGGCCTACAACTCCCAGCATGCCCCAGCCATGCTGGCTGGGGCATGCTGGGAGTTGTAGGCCAAAAACATCTGGGGACCCAAGGTTGGAGAACACTGTTTTAGACCCTGGACTTAATGGTCTTATGGGGAAGGGGCACTATATTACTTCAGTTCTGAAGCACACAACTAACATTTCTCCTCCCACCCCCACCATTCCACGCTTTACAACTGCTTCGAAGTTCCTGAAATGTTAGAGCAACAAGAACCCCCTCCCCAAACAAAACTGTTTGCCAAACCCCCCAATATAAAAAGAAATACTCAGAGCACGGGGAGTTTCGCACTTTATTTAAATCATGGCACCATCACGACTACAGGGATAAAATGGAGTTTGCTTCTGCTGCCCTGACGCTAAACACATTTACTGGGGAATGAGCATCATTCTGTCGTAGAAAAGGATCATATATTTTTCAAGCAAAAATAATAAAAATGTGCATCTGTATACATGCCCATCCAGCTGCCCCCACTATAAAATGTGTTGTTTTTTCTTAAATAAGAACGGGTGCTGAAGCTAGACAAAGCGCCAGCCCCGGCATGCTCATGGGAGTTCAGCTGCTGCCGCCAGGCCTGTTTCCTGCTACCCCCATCACCTGTCACTCTCTGCAGGGCCCTGGACTCTGGTTCTGAGGCCCAGCAGTAGCTGCACCACTGCTTCCTCTGCAGTGAGCAGCCTCAGGTGAGCGTGGGACGTCATGTAGTCAAAGCTGCACTTTATGTGGGGTTGTTAGGCCTGGCCAGTGCCCCGTCCCCGTGTGAGCTGAATTTGAAAATGACTACTTTAGCTGCATACTTGCTTTTTTGGGGAGTATGTTACTTTCCTCTCCTCATCCCTATATTTTTAAAGCTTTTAAAAAGACTGTCACACCTTGACCTGAACATTTAAATAGGCTTGTGCAAAAACAAAATCTCAGCATATAAAATAATCAAACACCGGGCAGATAAGACCGAGCGCCAGTGTGGCGTAGTGGTTAGAGTGCTGGACTGGGACTCAGGAGATGCAGGTTCTAGTCCCCACTCGGCCACAAAGCTCACTGGGTGACTTTGGGCCAGTCACTGACTCTCAGCCCAACCTACCTCACAGGGTTGTTGTGAGGATAAAATGGAGAGGAGGAGGAGGAGGATTATGTAAGCTGCCTTCAGTTCCTTGAAGGAAAAAAAGCGGGGTATAAATATAATAAATAAAATAAATAAATAAGATTCAGTATTATTAGGGACGACTTCAGCAACGATCATACTACATTGTTGGAGAGCATCCACCCATGCATGGAAGGTTTAATAAGCAAGAGCGCGCGCACACACACCAGCGCATAAACAACTCCATGGCACAGGTTGGGCACAGGGGGGAAATCCTCCCTTTCTGTTCCCACTAGAGTTGGCAACTCTGCAAGTAAGACATCTTGGACAAGCAGCCTTGCTCAAGAGGAAAGGCTCCACTCACATTAGGTCCCTCTCCCTGAGTTTTTGGGAGCCCCCCCCCACAGCCCCCCCCACAGCTCATACCATTCAGCAGGGTCCCCAGACATTCTGACCAGGTTTGGATGACATGCCACGGCTTGTCGCGGCTTATTTAAGACAGACCATGGGTTATGCGAGGGTTGTTTAACCCTCGTATAACCCGTGTTTGCCAGGTTTGCACGACAGAACAACCCCCGAGCAGGGTTTGCATATTCAAAATGGCGGCTGCACACATCGTGGCCTCACCGTCTTGTGCGAACAGCCCCTCTGTGTAGCATTTTCAGGGGGCTGAAAGAGTTGTGGGAAGGAGGGAGGCAGGGAAATCCACTTCTAGTCGCGCAGTTGATCCAGTGTAAATCTGAATCCAACCCCTGCACAGATCTATACATTATTGGGTTAGGGCGGGGGTGGGGAGAGGAATGTGTAGAGTATAATGATTTCTATATTCCCATGTCACAGGCCCAAGGCTCAGAAAGGTTTGCCAATGTTTGACTTCAAACATGCTAGTGCCTGTGTGAGCCACGGGGTGGCGACAGACAGAGACCAGGTTCGCATGATCACCACAGCCCACCGTGGCTTCTTTAAGTCATGGTGGCTTGTGGCGTATTCCGGGTGGCTTTTAAATATTCAACCCACAACAGCAACTTGTTGTGTCATCGGAACCCGGCAAGGGTGGGTTGTTGCCATGGTTAACAAACCACCCAGAACCCATGGGCTGTTTTAGGGTTGTGGGTGTTTGGTTAACCACCCCCTCTCTTCCTTCAAAACAAAAATACCCCACCCCCCCAACTCACCTTCTTAGTGAACCCTGAACTTAAATGAAACCCCAGGTAATTGTCACTGCATTTATACACGCTTGTCACTCGTTTTTCTTGCCTCTTCCCTTCCGCCCTTCTCTCTGTTGTTTGTGACCCTCGCTTCTGCAGTCCCCTGCGTTAGCTCTGTCTACTGTCAACATTTAGATTGTAAGTTGCTTGGGGCAGGGACCTCCCTCTTTTGCCTGTGTTACCCTGTAAAGGACTATAGAAGCAACGATAATACTGTCTCCCAAATACCGCAATGTCATTCCTGAAATATCCAGGGCAATTTTAGATGCTTGGCGACCCCCCCCCCCATACGTAATAAATCTTTTAATAGAAAACTTAAAAGATGATGGAGAAAATACCAGGCATATCGTATACACATGCGCCTGCATCTGCCGCACCGTGCGTACATGCTGGCTCTAGCACATTTGCCTGGAGTCAGCTCCCTGGAATGTGCTGCTGGGTTGCATTAGCCTAGCAGATGCCACACATTCCTCATCTGTTCCCTTTCTCTGGCCAATAGATGGAGCCCTCTGCACAAGGCAGCTCTTAGTAGTCAGGGAAGAAGGTGGGGGAAGTGACTTCCATTACAGCAGCTAGAAGAAAAACCTTAACCCTTCCGGTCTCTCAGCTGCTGAGACAGGCCATGATAGAAACACCACAGCTTTTCAGGGCTTAGAGAGTGAACTGATGTTAGTGGTACGAGATGCAAATAGAGATGCGGTTCCTGTGCATTCCATTCAACAGTTGTGTAGAAAGGGGAATTGTTTAGGCATGGCTCTTCTTACCCACCTGCCAAAGTTCCCTCTTCTGCACCACCCTTAAAGATACATGAGTCCTATCTTCTTTTGCATTGTCTGTTGCCTGATAAAGTTCCACCTCTGGAGTACGGATGGGTGAGAAATTCATCCCGTTGAGATTCTTACATGAATTTATGAAATGCGGACCTCCCGAGCCAATAAGCGAGCGGAGGCAGAGTTGCATGCCGAAATCTGCACTTTTCTGAACTTAGCAATGTAGTTTGTGTGTATGTGTGAGTGTGCACAATATAGGGCAATTAGTGGAAAGTGTGCACCAAATGCGTACATCAGAGAAACGTGTGCACAAAGCTACATTAATCAATGGTCAAGTACTTGGGAAAATGTGTGTACTTACTTGAAAAATGTGCACAGAAATACCTATATCTGGAAAAGCACACACAAATGTGAGGATTTCCATGCAGACTTGAAAACTGCTGCAAAAACAGGATGGAACGAGCTCAAGCATGAAAATCTGACAATCTCAGCAAGAATGAAATCAACACATCTGTCCATCCCAATTTTGAAGCTAAGAAGATGTGGGAATCACTCACCAGCACCTGGAAGTGAGGTCATCTAAGAATCACTTCTGATATATGAGAGGCATGGTATTTTTGTGAGGCTCACTTCCAGCTTGTAGCACAAAAAGGGTTTGCTCTTAGAGAGTGTAACAGTGAGAATTACCCACAATCAGTGGAGTCCCTATGTTTCTAGTGAGTCATTGTTTGAAGCATACCTCCTGATCTGAAGAACCGTGGCTCCTGCTAAGTTGCAACTGAACACTTTCTCAGAGTGTGGGTCATCCTGCTGCATCTCTACATTGGGAGTGATTGAATGATCCAACCACACTCAGCGCTGACTGAGAGATGCAGCAGAATTGCCACCAGTGGAGGCAGCTTGGAAGGGAGGCCAGGCCAGAACAGTGAGAATCATGCAGAGATACAGCAGGCAGCATCCTCTGTCAGTAGTTATTCTGGGCTTCCCGAAGCCTTTAACTATTTAATGAAGCATTTCCTGCATGCCACGCAGTTTGGGGATTACTGTCTTTTAGTCAAACTGAGTTCTTCAAAGTTAAACCAGTGGTATCATGGCTTCACCAAAACATTCATCCAGCTTGAAACCCAATCAAGGTTTACCACATCAACCTCAACTTACTTTCTTTGATGTTGTGGTAAGATGGTACATGTAAGTCAAGTTACATGCTTAGGAAGGGTGGCCATGACAAGTGACACCTGCTGAAATTAGGATGGCCACTTACACATCACCAAAAAAGGGGAAATGCATCACCCTCCCCCCCACAAGGACACAGATGTACATATAATTTGCATATGGTGATTTATATGTATATATGCAAATTAAGAAATAAAATACTATCATTTAAATAGAAACAAGACATAAGCGCATAAGACTGTGACCAGGCGACCTGCTCAGTCTGCTGTCCAGGTACAAAGTGTTGATGGGCAACTTCAAGGCCCCTTCCTGATCTTTCTTCTTAGGGTCCTTTATGTTTAAACTGGACTTGGACAGGATGGACCTTCAAAAAGAGCAGGGGTGGGCAACTTGTGGCCCTCCAGACGTTTTGGCCTACAACTCCTAACATCCCTTACCATTGGCTATGTTGGATGAGGCTGATGGGAGTTGCATGCAAGCCAAAACCTCCGGAGGGCCACAAGTTGGCCCCTCATGAAATAGAGGATGCCCTCAAATAGAAGGCTGTCCTCTGATGGACCTTCAAATAGAGGACTATTCTCTGTAAATAAGGACCTATGGCCACCTTCGTTGAAATTCCCTCTTCTACAGAACACTTAAAAGGTGCAGGAGCCCTGTCATCTTTTGCATCTGGCCCCCCAAAGCTTAGGGCTCCTATGTACACTTACCTGTGAGCAAGCCCCATTGAACAGTGTGGAACTTCTGTGAAAGTGTGCATTGGGTTGCACTCTAATTCCACGATAAAATGGGAATACTATATACACACTGATCTCTTTGGAGGAAGGGTGGGATACAGCTGTGATAAACCACACACTGGATGCATGGTGAAGCAAGGACATAGCCACATCGCCAAGTACCAGACTCAGCCAAGATCCACACAGTGCACAAGGTCACTATAGACGCAATCCTATGCAAGTTTATCCAGAAAAAAAGGCCTACAACTCCCAGCATTCCCCAGCCAGCTCCGAACACTGACAGTGATGCTGAGTATGGAGGGGCTGCTAGTTAGTCTGGCTCCATTAATATTACTGCATTTATATAACTCTTCAAAACACTTTCCGTACATTAGCTCAGCAAGCCTTACAACAACCCTGCAAGGTAGGTTAGTACTGTATTATTCCCCCAGCCAGATTGCAAATGATGGTCAGGGGGGTAGCTTAAATCCTTTAGGCAGGACGAAGGAGCTGATTGTACAACAGCCAGTCCTCTGGTCCTTTCTTATCGCTGTACAGAGCTGGATTGGCATCAGCTGCTCTCAGGATGCTGTATTGATTTCTGGAAGCAGTTCATTTATAACCATTGGGTAGTTGAACTTTCACCCTGTCGTTTCCTCCTGATGTTTCTGGGAATTGCTGGAGAGAGGGCTTTAGGGCTTATTTAAAAGGAGGTTACAGGAGGCGAGCGATGGGCAGACACATGCTGGTGGTTCAACACACACTTGACTTCCTGCTGAGGGCTTGGTGAGGGAAACTAGCCCAGGCAGAAGGGGCCATGAGCCACAGGTGACTCCCTTGCATGGATGAAAACTGCTCAGGACACAATGCAATTTAACTACTACCCTTAAGTGTGATTGTCTTTGGCCAATTAGTTCAGTTTAGCCACAGGTGGGCTTAGTTCATATATTATCACAGATACCAGGGATAGGGAACGTGTGGCCCTCCAGATGTTGTGGGACTGCAACTCCCATCAGCCTTCACCTTTGGCTCTGCTGGTTGGGGCTAATGGGAGTTGCAATCCCACAACATCTGGAGGGCCACATGAACCCCACCACTGATCTATAAGATCAGGAAGTGGGGAACTTAAACATCAAACTCCAAGATCTCTTTCTTTGCAGGCGGAGTCCTGAAGAAATGGCTGCGAGACATTTTGACATTTGTGGATGATGGCGGTAATACTGCTAAGTGGATACAGACTGATGCCTACACCCCAGGTCAAGAAGACTAGGCAGGCACCTGTCTAGGATGTAGGGAAAGGGGTCCCCACATCCTAGAGAATGCAGTAGAATACAGGGAAAGGGGCATAGGATGCGTATCCTCTTAGGTCTGTTCATACTTGGCAATTCTAACTTTTGACATATGAAGCTGCTTAGTGGTCCACTGAGCCCAATTCTCCAAGGTCTCATGCAGACGTCTTTCTCAGAGTTGTTACTACTGAGATAAGTTTAATTAGATATGGCAGGGGCTGAACCCAAGACTTTCTGCAGTGGACAAAGCATTTGCTCTACCACTGGGCTGTCCCTCACAGCCAGATGTTTCCCCGCTCATCAAGCCTGCCTGTCATTACCTTGGGATGGCACAAGACTGGAGGAGCCACTCTCGAGAGGCCAGGAGGGTATCTGCTGCACCTTCAAAATATTTATGTCTCTTAGTGGCTCACAGCTCTGATCCTTTCAAATGCCTACTTACTGTTAGCAACCCACACACAAGGGGGCCGTGTCTGGGGAGAGAGGGAACGGAGCTAGAGTCTGCTACGACAGAACCGATAAGGCTTGAGTGTTGACAGAAGCAATAATGAGATCCATTCACTTCTGCTCATTATCAGGTCTGGGGAGGGGATTATTCTGGAATGTAAGGGAGAAAAAGCCAGTATGTGCGGATCAACACGCTCTCATTCTCTGGATTCTCTCCATTATGAGGATGTTTGGAGAATGAGAACTGCTGTACAATCTTGACTTAGAGGGGAAAGCCTGGCATTTAGCAATAATGGCTGCATTCTTCATGTATGTTTTAAAACGGTTTCCCCCCATAGGATTTTCTGACCATTTCCTATTTTTGCAGGCTCAGCTCTGCTGTATCCAACATTAATTCTGATGATGTACATCTTAACCTATCCAAACTGCTTGGGGTTGTGCTCCAAAGGACTTACAGCCCAATCAAGGCAAAATTTAGACGGAATCTGGTGCAAGAGGTGATTTTCAGTGGTGCCACTACGGCTGGACCTTGAAGTCCAGGGCCCCCTAGCCCAGGGGGTCCAAATGATCATCCAGAGAGTGGGAGGTGATCACCGTGATGGGGACATCAGCAAACAGGCCTGGTGTCAGCATCTGGGCTGGCATGGGCATGCTGGAGCTCCCTGGGGCCGACACTGCTTGCCACATTATCCTTTCTTCTTATTAAACAAAACAAAACAAAACAAAACATTGTATAGTTGCGGGTGACTGGCCTGGCAGGTAGATCATTACACACGCTCATTTTATTATCTTTACTTTAAATATATATTCTCTTTTTCTACAACAAAATGGTGCTTCTTCCCAAGTAAGTGTGGGCAGCAGAAGCAAAGTCCATTTTATTCCTGTAGTCATGATGGTCCTCTGATTTAAATGAGTTTACAATGCAAAACTGCACATGCTCAGAGTATTTCCTTTTTAAAATCAGGATTGGCATCAGGATTGGCAGATATTTTTTTGTTTGTTGCTCTAACATATCAGGAACGTAGAAGATGTAAAGCATGGAAAATTGAATGGCGGGGAGCTAGCGGAGGAGAGAGATTTTAGTTGTGTGCTTCACAAACTGAAGTAATACACATCAGGCCCGGTGCAAGGCAATTTGGTGCCCTAGGCAAGATCAGATATTTAGCGCCCCCCCTTCCCACTTGAGCCCTCCCTCCCTCCAGCCCTATGCCCATTATGAAATAAATTTCCCTCCCTGGGAACTGCCGAGCCCCATAGAAAAACTTTGTGGACTTTGAGACTTTTCCTTTGTGTTCACGAGGAAAGCAAAGAGGCAACATCAGCCCAGCTATGCCAGGAACTCCCAAGGGCCTTCTCCTACTCCATATATATGTAAAAGCCTGTCTCCTCCTGCAGGCAGCACAAGGGATATGAAAAAAGGATGTGAGAGAGGTGTGGTGGCGCTACCTGTGAGGAATAGAGACAAAAGGGCGTCTTGCAGCCTGTCCTACCTCGCAGGGTGGAGGTGCAGAGACACCGGTTTGACTCGTACACCTTCTGGGTTGCAGGGGGGGGGATGCATGTAGTAGAAACATAGCAAAGAGAGAGCCCGTGGATCATCTGGTTCAAATTTAGGAGGGGATTTACGAAACTTGCTACTTCCCCTCCTCTCTCTCACTTTGTTGCAATATTTCTTTATCAGAATAATGTATATTATCCTGTCTTTCCCTTTACCAGCCTAGTGCTCAAGGCAGACAAGAATATTCAAAGTACAGTAAAGAAAACATCAACAGCTCAGGGCACAATCCTAAACACGTTGAGGCAGAAAAAAGCCCCGCAACTCCCAGCATTCACCAGCCAGCATGGCTGGCTGTTGGAACGCTGGGAGTTGTGGGGCTTTTTTCTACCTCAACGTGCATAGGATTGCGCATGGCTGGCTGGGGAATGCTGGGAGTTGTAGGATTTCCCCCCCCTCCAAACACACATAGGATTGCATCCTAAAACCATTTAAAACCAAAACACAGAAACAGCATGGTAAATAATTAAAACATTGGAGCCCCAGCTAGCTTAAAATACCTTTCCCTCCCTCCCTGGTTGCTGGAAATAACTGCTTTCAGGGGACCTTGAGCTGAGGAACCTGAGGCTCACGCGAGGGAGGGAAGGCGAAGGAGGTGTTTGCAGGTGCATCCTTGAGAGGGAAGGCGAAGGAGGTGTTTGCAGGTGCATCCTTGAGAGGGAAGGTGAAGGAGGTGTTTGCAGGTGCATCCTTGAGAGGGAAGGCGAAGGAGGTGTTTGCAGGTGCATCCTTCCAGCCCACCACCAGCCTCCCATCATTGGCCCCTGCCCGCCTCCCCTCCTCCAGTCTGTAGCCTTCTCTGCCTCTTTTGATGCTGGTTGTGAGGAGGAGCCTGCCTGCTGCTGTTCCTCGTAAGGAGCTGGAGGAGAGAGAGGGAGGGGTGCGCTTCTTTCGCCTTCCCTTCCCCGCCACAGGACATGATTGGTAAAACAAACTTGGTAAAATACCTGATGTATTTTTTTCCCCCCAAGGCATTTCTGGCGCCTCCTTTAGCCCGGCGCCCTAGGCAGCCGCCTAGTTGGCCTAATGGTAGCACCGGCCCTGATACACATGGCCATCTGAAGAGGGAGGGGCATAAGACCAGTAAGTCTTATGCCCCTCCCTCTTTAGATGGCCACTTGTGTTACTTATTTGGCCTTGCAAGTCTAGTCAGTCAGGCGATCACTCGTGACTGAGTAAGATTGTCTTCCAGGATTTTTTTTTTTTAAAAAGAAAATTTACAAAAAGGAGATTTTAAAAGGAGGAAAATTCTAAAGAAAATTGTGTAGACTCTAGCGATGGGTCCGTAAGTGACTGTGGAGGCCAATTCTAGATCCACACAGCTTCCCACAGTGAGGACACAGGTTACCAGATGGAAGATGGCCTTGTAAAGGATTCATTTGACGTGCTTTTCGCTTAGCATGTTTCTCCCTTTCACCTTGCACTCGAGCTTCTTCAAAGTCCATAGAACCTTTGTGAAAGGCCAACCTCCAGTTAGATCGTTCATGGGCCAGAGCTTCCCAGTTTTTGATGTTTATATTGCATTTTTTTAGATTAGCCTTAAGAACATCTTTAAACCTCTTATATTAACCACCGATATTCCGCTTTCCATCCTTGAGTTGGGAATAAAGTAACTGCTTTGGGAGACGGCAGTCAAGCATTCGAACAACATGACCGGTCCACTGAAGTTGGCGTTGAAGGATCATTTTTTCAATGCTAGTAGTCTTTGCTTCTTCCAGTACACTGACATTTGTTCGCCTATCTTCCCAAGTAATTCGCAGGATTTTCCGGAGGCAACGTTGATGAAATCTTTCAAGGAGTTGGAGGTGACGTTTATAGATAGTCCATGTTTCGCAGGCATACAATAAAGTTGGTAATACAATGGCTTCATAAACCAGTGTTTTGGTCTTCTTACAAATATCCCGATCCTCAAACACTCTATGTTTCATTTGAGAAAACGCGGCACTTGCGGAGCTCAGACGATGCTGGATTTCACTGTTGATGTTAGCTGTAACAGAAAGATAGCTGCCAAGATAGAGAAAATGATCGACATTTTCCAGTATTGTCCCGCCAAGCTGGATAGATGGCATCACTAAAGGGTTAGCTTGCACTTGCTGATGAAGCACTTTGGTTTTTTTGATGTTAAGTGAGAGACCAAGTTTTCCGTATGCTTCTGCAAAAGCATTTAGGATAGTTTGGAGATCATCCTCTGAATGTGCAGAGACCACATTATCATCAGCATACTGTAGTTCCACAACGGAGGTTGTAATTACCTTACTTTTTGCTTTCAGCCTGCTGAGATTAAAAAGCTTTCCATCTGTTCGATATATAATTCCCACACCAGTGGGAAGTTTCCCCTCGCCAATAACCAGCAGGTAATTATCTTGAACGCTTATGCGCCAACATTAGATGCAAGTCTAGTGCATCTGTAGCAAAAGTCAAAGATCTTGCAGTGGGGAAGCAATTCAGTGTCCCGCCGCCGCATGAATGGGAAAACAGGTGTGCGCGCATGTGTCAATACTGACTGCAAGTAGCTAAATTAAAACTGGAGGCACACTTCACTGTCATACCAGGAAAGGTATACTTTTTAGAATGCTAAAGGGTAAGGATTATTTACTCACAGTCTGTGGATATGATATATCATTGCCTATGATTCTGTGTGAGTCCCTACTCAGGGCATGCCTCCTGATTGGAAGAGCAGTGACTCATGCAGAATCACAGTGGGCAGTTTCCTTTCAGAGTGGGTGATTCTTTTGTGTCTCTGCATTCAGAGTGATAGAATGATCCAATCCCATTTGATGCAGATATTTTAATGAAATAATATTAATAATAATGTAAAGGACCACCACTGGTCCTTTGTGTGAGTTCGGGAGTTAACAGGTTAACCGGAGCTGCGAAAACCCTTTCCAAGTGGCTCTCGTACACTTAAAAGACAACCACTATGAATAATAATCCATCATCATCATCATCATCATCATCATCATCATCATCAAAACAAAATCATAAAATCATAAAAAAAGAAAAAAGGAATATTTTTCTACATATATTTGAATATATCAGATTTGAATATTTCAAAAAGATGTGACAAAATTACCTACCCATTCCCAATGGAAGATGATTAGAAGGTGGCAAGGCTGGAGCAGTAAATCATACAGAGACACAGATGGGAGCCTCCACTGTGCTAAACACATGAAATAAAGCCCCAATGGCTATTATAAATAAATAAATAAATAAATAAATATTGACAAGCAGCTGTAGGAAGGAATGATTTGAGCATAGATGTGGCAAATTGGGGAGAGAGTGCTTAGATCTCCCCACTGGTCATTTTTCTGGACTGAACCACACCCCCTACACAATGCTGCCTTCCCCCTCACAGAATTATAGGCATGACTTTACCCTCATGCACAAAGATTCTTATCTTGCAGGGGTGGGGGGAAGAAGATTTTTTGGGGGGATGGGGACAACTTGGAATTGAAAGGATTAAGCATTTCTCTCCCCCCCCCCCCCCCATTTCTTGGCTCTTGCTTATCTTTCAAAAAGTGGCCTTTGTGGCTTTGTTGTATGCTTTTGTATGGAATGCGAAATTTACCCTACAGTTTGGGTATTACTGTTGTAGATCAATGAGGGAACACTTGTGGGTTAGTGTGGGAAAGGATAGATTTTCATGCTTGGAACATGCTGTTAATATGATTGGCAAGGTTACGGGCTGTAAATGTACGCCTATAAAATTCAACACAAAATGCTGACAATAATAGTAATAAGCCGTAAGTACCAGTTGGTGGGACCCATCATCTAAGCAGAACACAGGGTTGCTGCTGTATGATTGTCTGCCAGTCTCAAATAAAGTACAGAGGGGAAAGGGAAAACTCAGAAAAAGACAGATGTGAACATTGTTATACAGAGCCCAATAACGAGCCACAAGTAGTACTCAGAACTCCAGAAGTCAAACTTATTAAATTCAGCGGAATGTAACTTCCAAGTCAATAGGACCAGGCTCCAATCCCATGTTGAACTCAGCGGGAGTTCTGAATGACATGGATAGCATCAAACTGGCAGGGCTGCAATCCTACACATGCTCACTTGTGACTAAATCCGATTTTGTTTGATACAATTTGCTCACTATTATTAGTCAGTATGTGTAGTATTACAGCATAAACTGAAACCTTCTACTCCTCGCTTATATACCTGCATGCTGTCTTCCTAATGCAATCAGCTAGATCAGTATCTGGTTTTATTCCTAACGTCATTGGTTTGGGTACAGACTTAGTCATGCTTAGAGAAGATCCACTGAAATAAATGGGACTTAAGTTAGGGTGCTTCCAGATGAGGCTTTTATTGTGCAATTGCCTTGCCTCAATCACAGAATTTTACAGGGGGTCCAGATGATGTTGTGTTCAAATTCTTTCCCCATGTCCTCCCATGTTTTCCCACTACTTCTATCTTTTTTTTATTACCGGAATGTATCCATTAAGGAGGAAAAAACAGACATAATATATTTTGATTGGTGGTGCAAGGAGCACTCCATCTAGAAGCATCCTTACTTATGATCAACTTCAGCCCTATTGATTTCAACAGGTGTACTCTTAAGGGTAATTCCAGACAAAGCTTTTATGGTGTTATCACCCTGCCTCACTCATGGGATTTTACAGGGGATCCAGAGATGTCATCTTCTACTCATTACCCTCGTGTGCTATAGAACCCATAGAATGACTTAAGTCTGGATCCAATCCACTAGGTTCTTACGGCTATTTACATTGCTAAGAAGGGAGATTATAGGAGGACTGAAGGCTACTTGGATGAAAGCCATATAACCTAAACAGTACTGCATGGCACTATACCTTTATTATGACCAACTAACTGTGTAATCTTATTTGTGTCTACTCAGAAGGCCCATTGAGTTCAATGGGGCTTACTCCCAGGCAAGTGGGTATAGCAGTGAGCCAGTGTGGTGTAGTGCTTAGAGAGGGACTTGAGAGATCCAGGTTCTAGTCTCCACTTGGCCATGAAGCTCACTGGGTGACTTTGCGCCAGTCACTGACTCTCAGCCTAACCTACTTCACAGGGCTGTTGTGAGGATAAAATGGAGAGGAGGAGGACCATGTAAACTGCCTTGGGTTCCATGCAAGGGGTGGGGGTGGGGGAAGCAGGAGATAACTGTAGTAATAAATGTAATTGTGGAGGAAGGGGGGGCTGGCTGGCCCGCCACCACCCCACCCTTACCTACCTCAAAGGAACCAAGACCCGCTGAGATCTCAAGATACCAGATTGCCAACCTCAGCTGTCTGCAATCCTACTTGAATCTCTGTTTAGGGACTCACCTTCAATTTCTGTAACCTGGACTTAGATACTGAACCATCTAAGTCCAGGTTACAGAAATTGAAGGCGAATAAATAAATAAATGCCTTCCCCAACCTGGTGCACTCCAGAGGTTTGGACCTACACCCTCAGCATTCCTGACCATTGACCATTCTGGCTGGGGCTGATGGGAGTTGAAGTCCAAAACATTTGGAGGGCACCAGGCTGGGCTATAGGATTGCAGCGTAAAAGTCACTAAGTAGTGAACTAGTTTTCTTCAGGCTGGATGAATAAACAAAAAAGGGGAGTGGCGGGGGGGGGAGGATATTTCTGGTAACCTAGCAACCTGGAGGTCTTTCCTCCTAACAATCCAGATGTGCGAGGGCTATTTGAGAAGAATAGGCACTCTGCACATGCTCAGATGCGCCCTCCCCTTTATTGTTTACACATTTAAGGCTCAAATGGAGTCTCACTTACACCCGCCCATTGTAACCCACTTCGCCCCTCCTGCCGCTCGTTCACCACAGGAACTACATTCCGCAGAGATCTCGCAAGCTCGCTGTTTTCCCCGTTGGATTCTGGGAATTGTAGTGTCGAGGAGAAACAGTTTCTCTTCACTGTCCGGAGAACTTCGTAGGTTTTTTTTTTTTTAAAGAAATAGACTACAGCTCCCAGCAGCCACTGCACAGGAAATGCACGAGAAGTGTGGCGTGAGCGATGGATTGCAGGTAAGCTTATATCAGAGATGGAGAGCGCGTGGTGGGGAAACGGTAGTAAATAATGGGGTGGGTGGCACATGGAAGATTGTGGGTGTGCAGGGAGAAAAGCAAAGGACGACCGTCGCTCTCTCTCTCTCTCTCTCTCTCTCTTTTGAAAACTGTGTCTAAAGCGGATGCTATGCGTTTGCTCTTGGGTCGCAAAGCTATTTTCCCCCTGGGCAGGATGAGAAACGCCCTGGGTAAAACCGGGACGTAAGAAGTGTCTTGCAGGGGCACACCAAAAGTCCAGCGCTCTAGTCCCAAACAGTTGGGAAGTTCACAGTCAGGCCATGGAAGTGATAAATGTCTCCTGTTCTTTGTCTCTAGCATCTGGTAATCTGAGGTATTAACACGGGAGTTCCTTTGTTATTAATACCGGCTAACAGACACCGAATGACTTGGGCTACACTGACCATCCTGCAAGACCTCCCCTGGTGTTTGGAGGTCAAACAAAGTCTGTTGTTGGCAACCGGGAGGGATAGAAACCTGCTGTTTCACAAACGAAGGCTGAGATGTTTCAGGATGTTGTTATGCGCAGAGCGCATGTTCTGTGAATTTTCCGTACGGCTACGGTAGTTGGGCTAGTCTTATGGAATTTGCCTGACCCTAGTGGTTTGAGCTGAAAGAGAGCTCTGGTAGAAAAAGAGAGAGAGAGAGAAGATCAAAGATGTCCAAGCCCATGCTGAGCCTTGCCAAATGCAAGTAGTGAAAGTCTGCCCTCTGTAGGGCAGGGGTCCCCAACGTGGCACCCGCGGGCACCATGGCCCACAGCGCACTCCACTGCCGCCCCCCTTAATTTTTAATTTTTAAAAAATGAAACAAACTTTGGAAAATGTTAGGGTAGTCTTTCTCTCCCTTTCTAGTCTCCAGCCTTGCTCTTTCTCTCCCAACTACCCCTTTGCCTTGCTGTCTCCCCCTCCCAGCCTCTAGCCTCAATATTTCTCTCACCCCCTCTTTAGTTTGCTTTTTCTCCCCACTCCTAGCCTATGGCCTTGCTCTTTTCCTCCCCCCTCACCTATTTAGCTCACTTTTGACTAGTCGGGCCCCCATGGTAGCCATTATGTGACTAGCTACATTCTCGCTGAGAGCCATTTTTGTGGTGGTGCCCGCAGCAGTTTCTCAAATTCCCAAATGGGCCCATGGGTCCAAAAAGGCTTTGTCCCCCTGCTGCAGGGTGTTTTGGCACCCTGAATGGCAGTTGTCTGCACTCCCAGTTCAGTCCTTGGTAGTGCACAGTTGGAAGCTCAGGCAGCGTCATTGGAAAAGGCAGGTATACTCCCCCTGATATTACCATATGAACAAGGTGGCATAATTATGCAGCGTGAAGTGATAATTCCCCTTTACTCTGCACTGGTTAGGCCTCATCTTGAGTACTGCATCCAGTTCTGGGCACCACACTTTAAGAAGGACGTAGACAAACTGGAGAGGGTTCAGAGGAGGGCAACAAAGATGATTAAGGGACTAGAAACAAGGCCCTATGAGGAGAGACTGAAAGAACTGGGCATGTTTAGCCTTCAGAAGAGGAGACTGAGGGGAGATATGATAGGACTCTTCCAATACTTGAAGGGTTGTCACATAGAGGAGGGCCAGGATCTCTTCTCAATCATCCCAGTTTGCAGGACACGGAATAATGGGCTCAAGTTACAGGAACCTAGATTCCACCTATACATCAGGAAAAATTCCCTGACTGTTAGAGTAATAAGACAATAGAACCAATTACCTAGGGAGGTGGTGAGCTCTCCCACTCTGGAGGCATTCAAGGTGCAGCTGGACGGCCATCTGTCGGGGATACTTTGACTTGGATTCCTGCATTGAGCAGGGGGTTGGACTCGATGGCCTTATAGGTCCCTTCCAACTACTTTTCTATGATTCTATGAGTCACATTCCATGACATTTAGAAGCCCACAGAGAATGGGAGAAGACCCCCCAGGACTGCAGTTTGGCAGCACCAATGCTTGAATGTAACACTCTTCTTCACACCAAAAGATGCCGAGCCCAAAACAAGATGACGTGTTAGACCTTATAGTGGGGCTGTTAAAATGCAATTCTGTGTGCATGAAATGTTAAAATAAAACCATTGATTTCTTGTTGAATGGAAAGTTATTTTGGAAAGGAAAAATGGGTTTGGACTTTTAAAGTTAACCCCCTGACCATTTCCAGAAATCACTGTGTGTGTGAGATTAGGGCATAGCTGACTTTTGACATCCTACCTAAGGGCAGAGTGAAGAGGGTTCTTGGGGAAGTTGAGAAGCCACACTTTCCAACTGCCCCTTTGAAGTTAATACGTGGCTGAATTATCATCGCAATGATACATCTAGAGAGAAGATTTCTCTTTTCGTGAAGCTCAATAATTTTGCCCCTGAGTGTTGCCTTGTATTTGGAGGAATCTTTAAATAGCTTCAAGGAGGTATTTTTGTTGGGGACCAGACTGGCTGCTGGGCTGTGAGAATACTTTCAGACACAAACATGTAGCTCTTTGCCCCAATAAGGTCCCTGTCAAGAATGTCATATTGGATATTTCCTGACATCACCAACCTTATCGCAACACTGACAACTTCACATGACTTTTCAGGAAAGGGTTCCCCATGTTTTAGGATGGGTTCCTTCGTCTGGGAAACATTGGTGAACAGTCTGTAGAGCAGGGGTGGGCAACCTGTAAGCCAAAAAATCTGGAGGGCCACAACTCCCATCAGGCCTAGCTAGCATAGCCAATTTTGAGGGATGATGAGAGTTGTAGGCCAAAACATCTGGAGATCCACAAGTTGCCCACACCTGCTGTAGAGAGTAACGGCGGAGTCTGTCAAGTGTGTCTGGTAGGAGGAAGAGAAATGAGTAGTACTCTTGTTCAGGGCCTGGAATCCTAGAGGAGCCTGGGCTACTCATTTTACTTTCACATTGTTATTATCAGTCATGTTTTACATCAGCTATGTTTCACATAACTTGGATTTTTGAACTACGTGATTTTTTTTTAAAGAACTGCCCCCCCCCCTTTTTACTGGAACTGTACATTTTGTGTCTGATTGCACATTAAAAAACAAACACGACACACCTCTCTTGCCAGTTGTCCAGGAAAAATACCTAGCCTGGCCAACTGTGGTTTGTGTTTGTGTTTGTTTTTGTTTTGCGAGAAAAGCAAGGGACAAGATTGGATTCCCCCCCACCACCTTTTTAGTCCTCCTTATGTCAGGCTTGGTGGAATTCAGGCTCACAGGATTACTCCCCTACCGCAACTGTGAATTCAACCAACTGGAGCCAGGTGCAAAATGGTGGCTCCAGGCAGAGCTAGTTATCTGCTGCATCCCCCATGAGCCATACAACGGGATGACCTGCATATACAAGTACAAATCCACACCTGAGTTACTACAGATCAGAAATTTTAACAGTCTCATTTATATTCAACTGCTAGTCTCGCCAGCTTTCATATGTGGAATGGGAGGGTGCGATCTTGTCTGTTGCCTAGGGCAGCAAGTTGTCTTGCAGCATCTCGGCCTGGGCTCCAACTCCAGACTCAGTGGGTTCTGCCCTGGGGCCCCGCCCAGGTACCAGAATGTTTGATTTCAGGAATGGGCCGGCCAGGAAATAAAGCAAGAATAGGAGTAGTTGTACTTTTGAACAACTGGCTTTATAGTACCTGCCTACCTGAACTTAAAAGTGTCCTTGGATAGAATGTCAGTGTTTATACAACAGACCAGGTGGAATCGAGATATGTTGATCCTGACTGTATCTCCTGTTCCTCTGATGTACCCTCCCATGTTTGCCATATGGAAACTGATGCAGTTGCTTTAAATTATATGAGAAACTAGTGGAGTGAAAGAGCAAGTGTGGGCAAGCCAGTCCCATGGGGCTTGGTAGCTGACAAGCCTCGCTGAGGAATTCTAGAACTACTTAACTTCAACATCTCTCTTCCGTACCACCTATCTGGAAGAAACTTGTATACTCACGTTTAGGCCAGAATCACACACGCAGATTTTCAAACCCTTTCCTGATCAGCTGGGAATGTTCCCTTGCGTCACTTAATGTGCATTACCACCTGTTCACATATTTTTGCTTGTGCTGCTTTAAAGAAGCAATCCTGTGGCCCCTAGACAGCATCTGGGGGGCCCTAGGATTGTTCGGAGTCCCCCCTCTGAGGTTGAAGACAGCGCCCAGACCTCAGAAGGGGGAGTCGGAGATCCAGCCCCCCTCCCCCTCGCAGCCGCCATGGAAAGAACCACGGCTGGCCGGCCTCTGAGGTCGGCGACTAGACCTCAGGGGGGGGGAGGGGGCATTTCAGTGGGTGGGGAGGGGAGGAGACTGGAGAGGCCAGGGTACGAGTTATCCTGAGCCTCTGTCAGCCTCCTTCCCTCCCCCTTTGAAACGCCTTCACTAGATGGGCAAAAAAGCCTGCCTAGCGAAAAATGCGGGGGGGGGGGATGGGGAGGCGAAGATTGCCTCCGCTGCTCCTCCTGCTCTCCATAGGATGATCGTAAGCCTCCAAGTTCAGGGGCTTATGATCATTGAGGGCACAATGATCGATAGGATTGTGCCCTAAATGTCACCTCAGCCAGACCAGGTTGTTTGGTGAAGATACTCCCCCCCCCTGCCCCGCCCCACTTGCCTACCCAGGATGCTGGCTGGTTCCAAACTGGTCTGCGTGATTAGATTCAAATGTATTGTGACATGTTGATGACAGTCCGGCAGTGTAGGACCCCCGACTTCTGCATTACTTGTGCCACTGCTGTTGCCATCACTGCTCCTTCTTGTCTCCCGGGAAACAAACAAGGGATTGGGTCCAGGATCTTCCTTCTATAAGAGGAACGGCTCCAGTCGTTGATGATCTCTCTGCCCAATTTTTGGGGATGCCCCCTCCCCACCATGGCTCACCCTCATTTATCAAGGTCTCCTGACTCTCTGACTTGGTTCAGACAACACGATAACCCACACTCAAGGGTTGAGTGTGGGTTGTTCTTGAAACGTGGGTTATCGTGTTGTCTGAAACCAGCTGCGCTAATGAGCCATGGCTTGTTAACCACAAACAACCCATGAAGAGGACCACGGTTTGGGTTGTGAACTGTGGGTTGTTTGTGGTTAACAAACCATGGTTTGTTATCTCGGCTGGGCTCAGACAACATGATAACCCATGTTTCAACAACAACCCACGGTTCAATGACAACCCACACTCAACCCATACTCAACCTTTGGGTTATCATGTTGTCTGAACCCAGTCTTTGTATAGCATTTTCAGAGGGCTTGAGAGGCTGCTGTGGGAAGGAAGAGGCGGGGAAGTCAGCAAAGTTGACTCAGTTTAAATCTGGATGCAAATCCTGGTAGGGGAACTACCAGGATTACTAATTACTAATTAGTAATCTAATTTTACCAGTGCCCCTGCCTGGGGACCCCTCTCTTGCAGAACAGACAGAATCAGGGAAAATGTGTCAATTTCACCAACTCCCATTTCCTTCAACCTTTCCTCTGCATGTAAATTTCTCTCCTCCTAAAAAACACACAACTATCAGCATATTCACCAGTGCTGGTGCACATGTCCTTTTCTGAGAGCGGGGAGCCTCCCCCAGTGAACTTGTCAAGAGTGTCTCCCAGTCTTGTCAGTTTCATCAGAGTCCATACTGGGGTTCAGGATTTATTTATTGATTTGATTTGTACCCCGCCTTTCTACCAACAAAATGGCACTCAAGGATGGTTGAAATGCGATTGTAAATCCCCTTCCTACATGGCCATCAATCAATTAAAGAAACCTAGCTGCAAGCACACTTAAAACTGAATTTCTGTCTTTCACACATGCACACCAATAGAGGGAGACAGGCTTAATAAGTGCTTTGTGGCATGTGTGAAATTGATCATGGAGATCACACATCAACACATTTTTATGGCATTATACAAATCTAAGTCTCTAATGCTGTCGTTTTCAAATTTTACAACTTACCGAATTAAAAAAACTGGTGGATGCTAGCTAGAATACTTGTTAGGCCTTGTGGAAAAAACAAAGTTGGCATTCTGTCAGCCAAAAAGATGTAATTGAACGGAAAGAACTCCAGTATTTGGAGCAGGTACAGTTGCTACTTTTTTTTTTTTTTTTTTTTTTAATGGACAGAGACCCTGTGCTTTTAACAGTTGCTACACAGCTGGCAGAAATTCAACAGATGAAGCTTCACCTGCCCCTGTCCATGAAAAGTGTGGCAACCCTAAATCCAGTGTCATACCAAACTGGACTCCATGCCTCTTATGTACCTAATAGCATTTGGAGGGCAGGCTGTGGATCATGATGACTTCAATTCTCTGTAAAATTAAAATAAATGACTGAAGTGCTTTCTCACCTGCTCCCACTTTTCCATATTTCAGAGGAATGCTTCCCCATACCTTCCCATCCTACAGATTGAGCGTGTGAATGCCCCCCTGCGCTGGGGGAAGTTGCCCCAAAGAAACTCAAGACCAGGACAATCCTGCTCACCTGCTGAGGAAATGCAACCCCCTGAATGACCCTTTGTAGGGAAATACCCTCCTGCTCTCCACCCCCTTCTCCCCAGCCGCTTGTTAAATGCTCAGGCATGCTGGGATTCCACTGCTGGGCGAATGGGATGTTGTTAATTTGTGCTCTGGGAGCGTGGAGTTCTCAGGCTGTTAACGTCCAGAGCTTCATAGATTTACACCCTGTGCAGTTGGCGAGGCAATTAAATCTCCCAGCAGCCTCTGCCTTTTATGAGATGAAGTTCCTTCGGAGGATTTTGAAATAGACCGAAGAGAGGGAGGCCCCATTTTCACACGCCATCCCTCTAAGGAAAAGGTGGATTAACTGAGCCTGGGCTCTCCCCTTCCTCTCAATTCTGTCACCAAAGAATTTTGGGTTTGTAGCTAACCCTTTTCTGCACAGCTCTCCCCAGTCTGAAATATAGGAACCCTGTGTGACTGTGATCTGTGGGGCAGCCTGGACTCTTAAGAGAGCATTTTGAAAGTTGTGGGGTTTCAGTTTTATGAAAAGATCAAGTTTCTTGCCCTTATGGTTGCTGTGGAAACCACAACCACGCGCATGCACGGGCTGTGTCTGCACTCTCAGAAATGTGTACGTGTGCCGATGGCACAACTGACCCACGCGATCTGTATGGCAGATGGATATGACTGGAGTGTCGGGTTCTGCATTGTGGCAGAAGGGTATTGCTAGTGCAGGCAGGGCTTGTCTCTTGGCACATCGTGGAGCTGACAGTGCAAAACTCATCTTGGACACTAGAGGGGATCAGAGTAGGACTTCTGTGCATTCCTGCAGTTCCATGAGAATCTCTTCACTGTGTTCTAATTCTCTGCTGCTCTCTAGTAATGTGTATGGAATAAGTGTGTGTGTGTGTGTGTGTGTATGCCAGATAACATGATGCCTTTGTCACGATGCCCTGCAACCAGACGAAGCTGACATCTTAGCTGTCCCTGTAACGTAGGGGTGGGGAACCTCTTTGAGCCCGAGGGCCAAATTCAATTTTGGAGAAGCTCTTGGGGGCCACATTCCAGTGGTGAGCGGGGCTGGAGGCAAAAGGGGCTGGGCACCAAATCCCCGCATATTGTAACTTAAAGCTCTTGCTGCCAGTAACGTAAGTCTTAGGAGAGGCTTTTCAACCTTTTAGAATGGGGAAGAAACGGCACAAAAGTTAGGAAAGCACCAAACAATTGGTGGTCAGGGGAAAGGGGGCATGTCCTTCTGGGGAAGCCCAGAGGACAGGATCGGGACTCCAGGTGGGCTGCATATAGTCCCCGGGCCTGAGGTTTTGCACCCCTGCTGCAACAGCTGAGGCAGCAGCCTCCATTTCATAGAATAGTAGAATTGGAAGGGGCCTATAAGGCCATTGAGTCCAGCCCCCTGCTCAATGCAGGAGAAGGGATGTGGGCAGCCCAGGCAGTCACCCATCCAAGCACTGACCCAGCTCATACATGCTTAGCTTCAGCACGTGGCCTGCATCATGTGCTCTCAACGCCACCTCTTTGATGCAAACCGTCCTACCATGTCCCATGCTGCAGCCTCTCAGCTCCACAAAGCCACCTGGCAAGAAAGTATCGGCCTTCCTTGCCCAGTTCTCACCTTCGTGGGGTAAACTCTGTCATTCATGGCCCCCTTCCTTGGGCATCTCTTGCCTACGTGACTTGATGCCCATTGGTCAATGCCACTGCAGCTGTTGTCAATCAAAGTCACCTCCAGCCATACGGCATATCACCTGGCACAGAGCCCATTTTGAGTGGCCCCTTCCTGGTCCCCTTGCTCATCCCTCTCCATCTGTCTTGACCAACGCAAGGCACTCTGCTAGAAGCCAATGAGGGACCCTGTTGTAAGTCCAGCTGCTCTCCTAGCTTACTCCATGTAGAGCAGGGTTGTTGGACTGCTTGGGGTGGGTGGGGCACATTCCACTAATGGGTGGGGCCAAGGCAAGGGGGGTGGGGCCAAAACCCACAACATACAACCCCCCCCTGCATATTTTAGCTTAAAGCCTTCATTGCCAGTAATTAAGCCTTAGGAGAGGTAAAAGGTTTAAATAAATAGGGGAAATGGGGGGAAATGCAAAAAGAAAAAGGGAAATGACCATCAGAAATAAATAAATCAATGGGGGGGGGCAGGGAAAGGGTGTGTGGTCATTCAGGGAGCCACAGAGGGCTGGATTGGGACCCCAGGTGGGCTGGATTTGGCCCATGGCCCCAAGGTTAAGGCAGACCAGGATTTCTGGTGTAGGGTGTGTTTTCTTCTTTTGTTCTCACTACTTTCTGCTACTCTATTTTGATCTTTACTTTAGCAAACTTGCTTAACTGGCTTATTGGGGTGCATTGTTTCCCTATTTCCCCCTAAGGGTTGATTGGTTCCCCCCCCCCTTCTACCTAGACTGTTGGGGCTACACTTACCGAGTGTCACATTTATTTATTTATTTATTATTTACATTTATTTATCGCCCATCTGGCTGGCAACCGGCCACCCTGGGCGATGTACATCAGATAAAAACAGGATAAAATACATTTAAAACAGTATAACATTTTAAAATCTTAGCCCACCCCATATTCCCGCCTGAACAGCCAAGTTTTTAGTGAGTGGCGGAAGCTCAGCAGAGAGGGGGCATGGCGGAGGTCACTCGGGAGAGAGTTCCACAATACGGGGGCCGCCACAGAAAAGGCCCTCTTCCTCGTCCCCACCAGTCTAGCTGCTCTGGCTGAAGGGACAAGGAGAAGGCCGTCTGTGGCAGATCTTGTTGAGCCTACTTGGTGTTGCTGGAGACGCACCTTGAGATAACCTGGACCGGAGCCGTACAGGGTTTTAAAGGTCAAAGCCAACACCTTGAATTCAGCTCGGCAAGCAACTGGTAGCCAGTGCAGCTCCTTGAGCACTGGCATGATGTGATCCCGCCGGCGGCTGCCTTTAACCAGGCGAGCCTCCGTGTTCTGTACCAGCTGTAGCTTCCGAACCATCTTCAAGGGTAACCCCATGTAGAGTGCATTACAGTAGTCTAGGCGAGAGGAGGCACATGAGGCACTGATGAAGGGAAAGAAAGACAAGCTAAGAGCTGGTCAGTGGAGGCTGGAGCCATAGCCAGCTGTCTTACTCCTGAGTAAATGCCTAGAGAGCAGAGGGATCCTGCCAGCCCCTGAGTGAACTAGCTAATTAGGCATATGGTGGCAAAAATGGAGCAGCATGAAGGGTAGCTTGGCACAGTGGTCTACACTGGAGGGCTGATGCCGGCCATGACTATCGCGCAATGTTGATGGCGTTCCCATCCTGCATGGGTGGGCAACTTGTGTCTCTCCAGATGTTTCAGCCTACAACTCCCATGATCCCTCACACTTGGCTATAATGGCCAGGGCTGATGGGTGTTGTAGGCCGAAACATCTGGAGCACCACAAGTTGCCCACCCCTGCTAGCGGCACCACCAGTGTGGCCAACCCACAGAGAAGTGGCTCCCATGCTGCTGCGGGAAAGGACAGATCAGGCCTCGGCATTGCATGCTTGAACTGTCATGATCTTTCTTTAGCCGGCGTTCCTGAAACAGGAGAATGGGACTCACTATCCACAGAAGGGGCTCTGACACTAGCAAAGGTGGTTGCAAAGAATTTGGCAGCTCTCATCGGTCCCAAACCGTGGGTTGCCATGCCATTGGGCTCACAAAAAGATGGGATGGGAGGTGTGCGCCTGTGACGCATATGTGCCTAGTTACCTAGCTTAGGGCGCAATCCTGTTGCCGTGCTTGTAAGTCCCCGAAGCTGCAGGCTTACGGTTATCCTATGCATAGCAGGAGGAGCAACGGAGGTGATCTTCGCCTCCCCATCCTCCCACCCTGCATATTTCGCTGGACAGGCTTTTTTGCCCGGGTAGCTGGAGCATTTTGGAGGGGGAGGGAAGGAGGCTGGAAAGCCCTCAGGAACCCTCATATCCTGGCCAGTCTCCTCCCCGCCCTGCCCACCAGAATGCCCCTTTTATCCCTCTCCGAGGTCGCTTTCCTGACCTTGGAGAGCAGCCAGTGTGGTTCTTTCTGCACCGGCTGCAAGGGGGAGAGGAGTTGGAGCTCTGACTCCCAGCTCAGAAGTTGGAGCACTGTCTCCTGCCTCGAATCTGGGAATCTGAACTATCCTATGGCCCCTCAGACACTGTCTAAGGGCCATAGGATTGCTCCCTTACTCTGGAATTGAAGTGGCATGGGCAGGAGCAGCAGTGCAGTGTGTGAAGTCCATTGGATCTTCAGTCGGTGGGATTCACAAGCTGATTATGCCCCACCATTTTCTGTTTCCAGAGATGGAGTAAAACTGAGAGAGAGATCAGATACAAAAGATGATAGGGCTTTTGTACCTTTATTATGAAGCTTCCTTAAAACATTTGTCTTTCTAGTCTACTTGGACGGGCAGCAGCTCCCTCCATGGTCTGGAGTAGAGGAGGTCTTTCCCACCGCCTGCTGGAGACGCCAAGGATGTCTCAATCTGTGCCCTCCCACAAGCAGAGCATGTGCTCTACCACTGAGCGATGGTCTCAAAGGACAGGAGATGGGTGCTTGGCCCTTTCCTCCAGCCACCAATCGTTTGGTGGTTTCCCTGCTTTTGTGCAATCCTCCCCGCTCCCATTCTAAAAGGTAGGCACGCCTCTCCTAAGGCTGTTACAAGCAATAAGAGCTTCAATCTAAAATATGCTGATATTTTTAGTATTTTGGCCCTACCCCTTTTGTCCCGCCCATCACTGGAATGTGGCTCTGGAGAGGTCTCCAAAATTGAATTCAGCCCTCCAGCTGAAAGAACTTCAACACCCAATGCCTAGGAGGTTCCTTAGGGCTCTTTTTTTTGTCCCCTGTGCTTTTTAACATCTATTTTAAGCTGCCGGGTTGTGGTGGAGATCAGAGTGTTCGAGTTGGGCCCCATCACTCTGCTGATGATACCCAGCTCTATCTCTTTTTTCAACTGATTTGAAAGAGGCTGTGGAAGTCCTGAACTGTTGTCTGGACACATCGATAGATTGGACGTGAGCCAACGAGCTGAGGCTTGATCCAGACAAGACGGAGGTTTTTATTTATTTATTTATTAGATTTATACCCCGCCTTTTTTCCTGCAAGGAACCCAAGGCGGCTAACATAATCCTTCTCCTCCTCTCCGTTTTATCCTCACAACAACCCTGTGAGGTAGGTTAGGCTGAGAGTCAGTGACTGGCCCAAAGTCACCCAGTGAGCTTTGTGGCCGAGTGGGGACTAGAACCTGCATCTCCCGAGTCCCAGTCCATCACTCTCACTACTATGCAAGCCAGCAGAGGCAGTTTTAGGGGATGGGCCACTAGGGCTGGAGCCCCGAATCTTTCATTTGGAGCCCCGAGTCTCTGGGAGGCCATCTGCCCCACCACCTTGCTGCTCATGGGCACTGGCTGAAATCAAGGTACAGGGGCCCTGATGATCTCTGTTGCATCTGATCCCCCTGGATGAGCTGGTTTTTGGCCCACTTGTGCCCACCCCTTGAATCTTTCTGCCTCGTGTCCTAGATTGGGGGTACAGCCTGTTCTGGATGGGGTTGCAATCCCTCTGAAGGATCCAGTCTGCAGCTTGGAGGTCCTTTGGGACCTGGCATTGCTCCTGGAGGGCCAGGTGGCTGCGGTGGCCAGGAGTCCCTTTGCTCAGCTTTGACTGTTGGTGCCAGTTGCGCCCCTTCCTGGAGAAGGCAGCCCTAGCCACGGTGATGCATGCCTTAACCACCTCCTGTTTAGATTACTGCAATGTGGGGGCTGCCCCTGAAGCATGTTTGGAAACCGCAGTGAGTGCAAAATGCAGCAGACAGCTGGCTTTCTGGTGTGCACTTTGTAGACCGTACAACACTGTTCTTCCACCGACTACACTGGCTTCCAGTTTGTTTCTGGGCCCAATTTAAGATGCTGGTTCTTACCTATGAAGCCATAAATCAGGGATGCAGAACCTCTTTCAGCCTTAGTTCTAAATCTAATCCTGAGTTTAGTGCAGAATGCAATTTTATATCAAATAAGTACGTCTGCATAGCTGCCAAGGATTTGTGTCATTCAGCCTGAATACCAGATTTGAGTCTTCTGGATGCAAATTTGGATTTATTTTGGAGGGGGGGTACCATAAAGTATACGGCCAAGAGTAGTCTCGGATGTCCCACTGAATAGTGGCCACCTGCCAACAACCCCTTTGTGAGTTAATCTTCTCTCCGCTGAAGTGCGGCTCTCAAGTTTTTTTTTTTTTTTTCTCCTTCCGAGATTGCAAGTGAGCACACGTGTGGAGGTGGTTGTCTTTCTTTAATCACAGCACAGAGCATTTATAGGTTATTTACAGTAATGTTTTGTATCTTGAGTGAATGCTTTACTAATTATGGTAATAAAAAAGGCAATAAAAGGAACATTCCCCGTGGAGGAATATATTTGGAAGCCTCGCCTGGTTCACTTGTAAGCAGAGCTATGATAGAAATCGCTCATCCGCTCAGTGGTGTAAGAAGTAAGGCAGTTACGGAATGGGCTGCCATGGATCGAGACATGACATATAGGGCTCTTCACCTGCAGTGGAGCGGGGGGCGGTTGGGGGGGGGCGTACCATTGGCTGATAGAAGGAGGTAGGAAAGATGGCAGGCAGACAGAGTTTACAGAGTTTGGCCCCTTGAGTGCTGGCCCTTGGGGCAGGACTGTTGACCAGTAGAAGTTGCCACCCCCACCCCCATGCACAACAGGTAGAAATTCAACAGGTGAAGCATTTCTCTGCATTTGGGGGAAATTGTCACCTGTTGCATTTCTGACAGTTGTGCGGATGTTAAACCACAGGAATCCTTCCAAGAAAAGGTGACCACCTTTAACCCATTTGAGAGGGGCTAAACTGACAACCTGCCTGGCTCCCAGTTGTTTGAACAAATTGAAATGCGTTGGTTGCATCATAGCAAAACCTCGATGCAGGTGCTGTTTTGAGATTCCTGAACAAAAGTGATGGTTTCTCTTAAGTGTGAGGGAGTGGACAATTAAAAAACAAAAAACCCGCAAATACCAGTCATTGTTACGAGGCAAGGGCATGTTTAATATTTTCTGTTTCTACACACTGAGAAATGCAAAATATTTCCCGTTCCAGCAAAATGCCAGAGCCAAAAGAGCTTCCAGAAATAAAATCAACGTGCTTCTCCAGATAATAAGGTAAGGCTGATCTTATGAGATGCGGTTGAAGCGAAGTGTTGTGTGATTCCAGTGATGTCCTCCGGCTCCTCTGGAAAGGAATCAGCCAGGTAAGAAGAGCAAGAATGGAGTTTATTTTACTACAAATATGTGCATATGCTTCAACTGTCCTTATTTACCAGGACACTCCTATTTTGCTACCTGTTAGGAGAATAGGAGGCTCCCTTATAGCAGATCAGACTGTTTTTCCTTTTAGCCTATTATTGTCTTTTCTGACTGGAAGTGGCTCTCCAGGATCTTAGGAAAAGGTGTTCCACCAGGGCTGGCATCAAAGGTAGGCATAGTCGGGTACCTACCCGGGGCCTACACTCCAGCAGGGGCCCACTGACAAGAGCCCCCTGGAGTTGCTCCTCCTCTTCACCATTGCAACCTGCTTGTTCACTTGCCTTTCACTCTGGCCCAGACAAGGGTGGTGGTGGGAAGGAGGAGCAGGAGATGCCATGGCCTGCTTGCTCACTTACTCTCTGCCTCTCAAGCAAGCAAATGGTAGCATTAGTGAGAAAGAGGAAGAGGAGCAAGAACAGCTGGTGGCAATGGCAGTGAGTGTTGGAATAGGCCTAGCAACAGGTTAGAATTCCATTCTACCGCTCCTCTGACAGTTAGGACATTCTACAGTTAACAGACTTAACTGATGCCTGCTAGGGTTTACCTCACAGAATAAGTAACATTTAAGAAACTGAACTTACAAAATCTGTAACCATCAAGCTTATAGTACACAAGTAATCTTATGTTACTGTTATTTATTTTAAAAGCATCTACTTTAGAAACAAGCCTGTGAGTGTGTGCGCGTGTGTTTGTCTGGGTGAAGCCTGCTGCTGCTATTGTGCTCTGCCATCAGTGAGAAGGCAGACTCACTGAGGGAGGGGGCCCATGGAGGGTATCTTGTCCAAGGGCTTTCCGAAACCTGGAGCTGGCACTGTCTTCCACACCACCTGGTTCCAGAGATCCTTCTCCTTAAAATGTCCTTTCTCTTTTCTGGACTATCTCTCTGTTTGCGTGGGTATATATGTACATCTTGGGGATGGCATAGCTGTGTAAGCCATCTCCCATAAGTCATCCTTGGTACAGGAACTGATGTTGCTTTTCTCATTTGCTAGGCGGAGGGGGTCCAATGAATGCCTCGGAGGCTTCCATGAGCTTTTTGGAAGTGGGCGGCTTGGCCGAACAGTTTCTCCGCATCGAGCGGGAGCAGGTGGTCCGTCTGAAGGACCTCACCTTCCCCGAGTCCGTCCACTACGTTTACAACCCTCTGGATTATGCCTGGGAGCCCCACCAGGACTACGTGCGGAGATACTGCCAGTCCCACAAGGAGGTCCTCTTTCTTGGCATGAACCCAGGGCCTTTTGGCATGGCCCAGACTGGGGTAAGCAGACAGGTCGGGATTGGTGGGGGGAGAGTAAGTTCAGCTTGACAGGATCGTGACTTAATCTGCACCAGGGCTTCATCTCGCAAGCACTTTTTAATGTCAGGACTCAGCCCTGGGACATGTAAAGGGAGCATAAGGAAGAGAGGGCCTCTGCACATCTGCAAAGTGCCATTTCATAGAATCTTGGAATCATAGAAGGGACCTTGAAGGTCATCTAGTCCAACTCTCAGCCAGGGCAGGAAATCCACAGCACCCCAGATATGTGGCCATCCACCTTCTGCTTAAAAGCCTCTAACAAAGGAGAATCCACTTTTTCTGAGGTCTGTTCTATGGTCGTACAGTTCGCACAGTCAGAAAGTTCATCCTAATGTTGAATCTCAGGGCTGGTGCTAGGTACCGAAAATATCCAGGGCTCAGGCCCACAGGACAAAAAAAAAGAAGATCAAATTTGCATATGCTAATTTAAATATGCTCTAAAGTCTCTCTCTGTGTGTGTCTTTAACAGACCCTGTCTCCCAAAGACACCCCTATCTGTAAAAAGTGATGTAGGGACAGGGGAGAGGAGAGGAGGAGGGCATTTGATTTCAGAAAAAAAACCTCAGGCAGAAAGATTTGGGGTGGGGGGCAGCTAGAGGTGAAGCACATGTGGGCAAAAGGCCAGCCAATCCAGCGAGATCAGATGCAACAGCGATCCTCAGGGCCCCTGTACCTTTATTTCAGCAAGTGCCCATGGACAGACAGCAGGATGGTGGGGCAGAGGGCCTCCCAGAGATTCGGGGCTCCAAATGAAAGATTTGGGGCTCCTCACACCACTGCTGTTGAATCTAAATTCTTTTTCTTGTCATTTGCACCCATTGGCATGGTCTCTGGAGCAGCAGAAAACACACTTGCTCCATCATCTGTGTGATACCCCTTCAAACATTGGCAAGCATATCACCTCTTAGTCCTCTTTTCTCCAGGCTAAACATACCCAACTCCCTCAACCTTTCCTCATCTCCAGGACCCTCACCATCTTCGTTGCCCTTCTCTGGACATGTTCCAATGACTTGGAGTAATTGCAACAAGCCTCCATCCATCAGGCATCAGTGGGAAGGAGCCCCGGATCAGGCTTACAGGCAGGCGTGCGTCCTCGTACCTTTCATTTATTCAGGGTGTGCAGACTGTGGGTCTCTTGTTATAAACTGAGCGCAGATAGACAGACATAGGGCGGAATCCAAGGGGATGCTTATACCCCCATTAATTTGTTTCCGTCCCGCCAATTCCCTTCTGCAAGCAGTGGGTCCTGCCAATTCTGTTGCGCAAGCGGGACCCACTGACGGGTTCACACAACACGATATGCCATGGTGGCTTATAAGCCGTGTTCGTTTCAGAGTGGCTTATTGTGCTGTCTGAACCCAGCAGCATGGTTTGTTAACCACGCATGTCGCACAAGCCACTCTGGCCGGGTTCAGACAACACGACAAGCCACTCTGAAGCAAACATGGCTTATAAGCCAACATGGCTTAACGTGTTGTGTGAATCCAGTCACTGCTTATGCAAGGGAGATTTAGCACTTCCTAGGGGAAGACCTGAAGCTAGTAACCCCCCCCCCCCACTGCTTGTGCAATGGTGATTTAGCTTGCATAAGGGAGCTCCACCGACCTGCCTCCTTCCAGAAATGAACATTTCCACTCGTTTTGGGTTGCCCCCAGAAGTGCAAAATCACTGTTGCACAAGCATTGGAGGCCACTTGTGCAATGCAAGTGGTGGGGCAGAAGAGAGTCGGGGGTGGCGGAAGCACCCCGTTGGATTCTTCCCATAACTTGTAGAGCAGTGAGGCTGTTTCGGTACAAAAACATACCTTTTCCTCTCCAGGGTTGAGCAATAAAAAGGGGGGAAAAGTACAAGTTTTCAGCAGAAGGTGGCCGTGGGTGGCACTGATTGGGTAGAGCCTGTGCCATCGGCAAGACAGCTCTTCCTCCCCAGTCCTGAGAACAGTTTTGCATTTTTAAAATGTTCACTTCAAACAAAAATGAAGGTAAAGGATGAATGCATACATGCACATGTGTTGTTTAAAAAAAAAAAAAAATTAAGCACACAGCACAGGCCTGAAGTGGGAACAGGGAGGGGCCAAGCTGATGGCTGACCCAACATTCAGCTTTATAGAATGTCTGACTGTCATCAAATTGTGAATCCATGAGGAAGCCAAGCTTAAGCTACAGGTGAAAGATTCTTCTGTGACTTCTCTTTAAAATGCCGGTCTGTTTTTTCACCCTATTATCATGTGAAGATTTCTGCATTTCATGTATATGTTAAAACTATTACAAGAAGGAGAGGCAGTCTGGTGTAATGGTTAGTGTGTGGGGGGGTATGAAAATGGGAAATGCAGTTCTGAATCCTTGATGAGCCGCAAAGCTCCGTAGGTGGCTTTGACCCAGTCACTATGACTCTCAACCTAAGCTACCTGCCAGCTCTGATGCAGCTCTGATCTCCTTGGAAGAAGGGTGGCATTCAGATGCAACAAATTAATGACTTTTAAGGCTGAAATGGAATTTTGCAAAAAATAAATAAAAATAAATCAACAAATGTCAAGTGAGAATTTTGACAGTTTGAATGGAAAACTATGTCAGGTTTTGCTTTTGAATTTTGAAGGTTATGTTGAAAAAAACCCTACATTTAAAAAATGTTTTGCTGATTAATTTTTAAGGCAGTGATATTAAGTAGCAGCTGGTCAAGTATCATATTTTGACTTTGGGTCTTTTTTGGTAACCAAACAAACCTGAATCCAACAGTAATTGGGATCTTGAAAGGCAAAAAAAGAAAAGAAAAAGGCATAGGTTGCAATCCTAAATGCACTAAAGAGTTAGTCCCGCTGAACTCAGGGGGCCATCTCCGTGACTGCCCCAGCGCTCTGGAATTCTCTCCCCCGGGGAGGCTAGAGTGGCGCCCTCTCTGGTAAGCTTCTGGAGGCAGGCAAAGATCTTCCTGTTCCGGCAGGCATTTGGGACTAGCCTGTGATGTTTTTAATTCTACAGTATATATATATGTGTGTGTGTGTGTGTGTGTGTGTGTGTAATTGTTATGTAATTATATATATAATTTTTAATATTATTAATGATTTAATTCTATTTTTAACTTTTGTATTTTTCTATTTCTGTTGTTGGGGAAAAGGCAGGATATAAATAAATTTATTATTATTATTATTATTATTATTATTATTATTATTATTATTATTATTATTATTATTACAACCACCACCACCCTGGAGAGCCATTGCTGCCAGTCCATGTTGACAATACTGAGCTAGATGTACCCGTGGCCTGACTCAGTGTAAGGCAGCTTCCTGTGTGTGTGTGTGTGTGTGTGTGTGTGAGAATGAAATGTACCTCCAGTTTTAATTTAGAAAAATAGTGTGCTTTACCTGTCAGAAATTTGGAAAACATCGCTATGTGTAATGCTTCCATCTCCACTGAGAGTAGCATAGCGCCTACTGTGTTAATTTAAAAACATCAACACAACCATCTGCAAAGCACGCCAGCCAAATATAGCTATAATAGGAAAGGCTATAATAGAAAAAGTGCAGTCGCTCTCTAACTTGCTTCTGATGTGGTCTCCACGGCTGATCAGGTTGCCTATCCCTGAGAAGGAACGTGGGCGGTAGTAAACTCCAGACTCCAGATAAGAGCAAGGCTGTTCAGCTAATTATTGTGTGCGAGTGAACGCCGTGTGCATTTGTGAACTGGAGGACTCTTCTTGTTATCTTTCTGGTTTCCCGCGCGTGGTGTGTGCCTTGTGGGTGGAATCGGTGTTCCCTGTCTTCTGTCACGGTAGCTGAGTCAACACCTAGACAGATAGCACTGTTTCTGCTTTGATGTTATGCCAGGAAAGGAAAGGAGAGAGGGAAATGATAGTGCTTGCTGAGATATTGCCAAGACTTAACTTAAACATGTGTGGGTGTGTACGTGTAAATTGACTGATTTTCCTCTGGATGCCAGAAGCACTTAGCCCTACGAGGTGTATGTAGACGCTAAAGGCCTACGGAGAGTCTTCTTTCACTTCAGCTGCCAGAACACGGGAGGAATTAGGTTGCAGCTGGCAGTAAGACAACAGCTTCTGTTTGTTGCGGTTTGTCCACACTATGGACAAACTGGTTTAATGGTCGTTCCTACTTCTGTGGGATTCGTAGGAATCATAATTCTCTGAGCGGGACCTGGGGATCTAAAAAAAAAAAAATCATCACTAGCCTGGTTTATCCCAGGTTAGACCATAGGCCCATCTAGGGACGGATGAATCTGTCAGTTTTCAGTTTCTCATTTTGCCAATCTTAAATTTGTTTCGTCCCATTTCTGCATCAGTTTGCAATTTTTCAGAAAGTCCGCATGAAAATTTGTGCACATCTCTGTCTGCATTTTTCTTGATCTTTGCATTTTTGTGTGAAACTTTGCCAAATGTACACTCCCCCCCCCCCAGGCAATTTTCCCTCATGATGATGCCTCCTTGTACATTCTTCTGACTAATGTACAATTTTATGTGTGCGCGTTTCCCCCCCGGCGCACACATTTTTGTATGCATTTTTTTGAACGGAGAATTGCATCTCAAACTGTGGTGAAGTGCGCATACCAAAGGAAAACTGCATGTTGAATTGCATGTTGGCATGGGAAATGCAGATCGTTAGGGCGCAATCCTGTGGCTGCTAGACGCCGTCTAGATGGCCATAGGATGATTCAGAGCTCCAGCTTTGACCCCAGAAATGTGTTCCGAAGTCGGAGCTGGGACTCTGGCCGCAGAATGCCCTCCCTCTGCTTTTCCAGCCAGGGTGGTTCTTTCCGCACCAGCTGCGGCTCTGAAGTTGCAAGTGTGACTTTAGAGCCGGCACTAGGGGGTTGGGGAGGGAGACGGGGAGGGCAGGGCTGAGGTTCTGCTAGGATACGACATATCCTGGCGGGGCCTCAGTCCCACCTTCTCGCGAGCAGGGGCAAAAGACATAGATGGCTGAAATTGGCTGTCTATGTCTTTTGCAGGGCGAGGGAAGGGCAGAGGCAATCCTTGCCTCTGCGCTCCTCCCGTGCTTGACTGGATGCTCGTAATCCTCTGGGTTGGATTGGATGGTGCTGCCCGGGTCACATTAAAATGCAAACTGAACGAATTCTGCCCCTCGTCCCTAGATCCATCTTGTTTAGGATTGTCTGCACTGACTGGCAGCAGCTCTCCAAGGTTTCAGACAGGGAACATTCCCAACCCTACCTGGAGATGCCAGGGATCGAACCCGGGACTGCTTATACCACTAAGCTACAGCCTTTCCCTAGAATTCCCAACGTTCTTTGGGGGAAGTTATGACAGCTAATTTGGTATGAATTAGAGATGTACGGATTTTGTTAAATCCATTCCGTCTGTGTTTTGTGGATTGCCAGGCATCTTGTGTTCCGTCGTCCGCTCATTGACAGAATCGTGGGTTGTTTTTGTTTTTTTTTAATGTCGAAGGATTTTGTTCGGCTTGCAAATTTGTGCATGCCCCTCCCACCCAACCCCCCCCCCCCCAGTCCGCAAGTCCATAGATATCCATGCAACTCAGAAAAAGCCGGCCGGTCAGCTACCAAATCCACCGGTTGGATCTGCGTGACTCGGAAAAAGCTGGTCAGCTGTGGAATCCACTGAACTCATTTGTTTCCATTCTGGATTTCTCTAACATTCCTAGTTTGAACCCAATATAAATTTGTAGTGTAGAGATATACAAAAGGGTACTGGCAAAATGGTCATCTTTAATGATAAGTGGGGGAGGGTAATTTGTCAACTTTCCCCCTCCCTGAATGATTAACCTGGGGTTCCCTACTGACAAAACTGGGGTTAGATTTACTGAAGGAATCCTGAAGCTAATGCAGACTCCCCACCCCCCAAATATAGTGAGACTTTTCCCAGTCAGATTGTGATTCCCATGTGACAGCTTTTGCTCACCTGCAGGTGCCCTTTGGAGCGGTGCAGCTTGTCCGAGATTGGCTCCAGGTACGAGGACAGGTGTACAGACCGGTATCTGAGCACCCAAAGAGACCCATTCGGGGTCTGGAGTGCCCCCAGACGGAGGTGAGCGGTGCCCGCTTCTGGGGCTTCTTCCGCTCTGTGTGCCCTGGACCCGACGTGTTCTTCCGCCGCTGCTTCGTCCACAACCACTGCCCGCTGCTCTTTGTCGGTCAAAGTGGACGCAACCTGACCCCGGCCGACTTGCCAGCCGCCCAGCGTGAACGGCTCCTGCAGGTCTGCGACGACGCGCTGTGCGAAGCTGTGAAACTGCTGGGGGTCTCCACGGTCATCGGCGTGGGACGCTTTGCCGAACAGCGAGCCCGCAAGGCCCTGTCAGCCGCTGGGATCCCCGTGCGAGTAGAGGGGGTGATGCATCCATCGCCTCGCAATCCCCAGGCTAACAAGGGCTGGGATGCCATCATCAGAGCCAAATTGGAGGAACTCGGTGTGATGGCTCTCATCACAGACTGATCTACTGACGGGGTTGAGATGCAGAAAAGACAGCCGCCTTGGTCTCAGCTTGCCCTCGGGTGCTGTGGCCTCTGCGTATGCCAATACCTTTGGATGCATTTTCAACAGAGAAGCCATTGGCTTGGCTTAAGCATCTACAAGCCTCTCCTAGTGTCAACACTACTTCACTTTTTCACTGCCACTTAACACTACTCTTGTTTGCACTCTTGAGATTTACTCACAGTCCACTTGTTCAGATTCTTCTGGAGCCCAAAGCTGGACCTTTCCTGGGATTTGGGCTTCAAGCCCATCCTCCATGTATTTTGCATTTTGGTGCTAAACCTTGTTCGGGGTGATATACGGCTACTCTTGTAGCAGCTGCTGCCTGGTTGGATGCTTATGGCTCCTGCTGAACTCTCTCCATGGTGAACTTCACCATAGATGTCAATGTTGGGAGTTTGGGCCAATACAGTAGGAGCTTCTCTGACATTGAATTTGGCCCTCGGGCTGGAAAAGGTTCCTCAGCCCTGGGCTATGGGGAAGCTTCAGCTTCCTTCACCCCTGCACCTCTTTTGTTCCAAATGTCAGACTCTCACCACCTTTCGATCTGAGTCATTGGGGCAGACCTGGCGCCTTCCATATGTTTTGGACTACAACTCCCATAATCCCTGGTCTTTGGCTCATGCTGGTTGGGGCGTATGGGAGTTGTAGTCCAAAACATGGAGAGCAGCAGGCTGCTAACCTCTGGTTTAAAAAAAAATAATGGCCCTCTGCCATCATATTTAGCTTGGCCCCTGCCTAACAGGGATGGGGAATACCTTTTGCTTTGCTTAACACTTGGAGAGCCGCTGCCAGTTGGAATAGACAGCGCTGGATTAATGGACCACTGGATTAATGGTCTGACCCACACTAAGGCAGCTTCATCTGTTCAAAGATGTAGCTACCGCTCAATTGTAGCGACTTCAATTGAAGCTACTTTAATTGATATATTTTTTATTGCGCATTCATTTCAGCTTAGTCATTTTGGCTCATTTCTACCTCCGTTTCAGCTCTGATTATGGAAAAACAAGCACACACGCAAACTTAAAAGTTGAGGCCTCTTCTTCCAATTTGTACCTGAAGCTAGCAAATATTTTGTACCAGGTCGAAAGCAAGTGTGGCTTTCCTTCTAGGAATAAGACTCACAGCCAACCCACAGTTTCAAGAGGGGATTCTGCCTTGAAATCAGTGTCTGGATCTTCTATGGGATTGAGGGCGCAACCCAATCGGGATGCCCGTAGCCCTCCGAACTCAGAGGTTTATGGGCATCCTATGCAGGGCGGGAGGAGCGTGGAGGTGAAGGTCGCCTCCATGCTCCTCCCGCCCTGCAAGCTCTTAGGCAGCCGATTTCAGCCGTCTGAGTGTGGTGCTTCAGAGGGGGAGGGAAGGAGGCTGAGGTGCCACCAGGATACCTCGTATTGTGGTGGTGCCTTCTCGTCCCTTCCTCACCCCCCAGAATGCCCACAAAACCCCTTCTCCGAGGTTGCAGATGCGACCTCGGAGAAGTAGCTGGCACGGTTCTTTCCACGCTGGCTGCGGTGGGTGGGGGCAGGGGAGCACTCCGAGCAAGTTTCTGAGGTCAGATCTGGGACTTTGAAAAATCCTGTGGCTGTCTAGACACTATCTAGCGGCCATTGGATTGCGCTGTGATTGGATTTGTTCATTTTTTTAAAAAAAATCCATTTTGCCTCTGGTGTGTTCCTGTGAGAGAAAATATTGGTGTGTTAGAAAATATATTGCATTCCATATAATTAAATTGAACGTTATCACACACTCAAGAAAAACTATGTCTGTCCTTTATTGTTCTCACAAATGTATCAAGGGGTTGATAGTATGCACATTTTATTCAAATGTCACTGAATTTTTGAGGCATCCTTTGATCAGTGTTGTTCCAGATGTATGATAAATGCTTGGCAAAAAAATAAAAAGGATATGACTCCCTTCAGCTCCAGGCAGCATTTCCATTAGCCAAGGATAATGGGAGTGGTAGTCCAAAATATCTGGAGGGCACCAGGTTGGGGAAGGCTGAAGTAGGGGGTTAATTGGGTTCTGGACAAGACTAGTGTCCTGACCAGGGGAGGAACTGAATGTCCAGCCCTTGTGATCTAGGGCATGGACTGAAGGCACATGACGCAGCTGTCTTACTGAAGCTAAGCAGGTCTAGGTCTGGTCAGTGCTTGCAGGGGAGACCACCTGGGAATTGCATGTAGCCACCTTGAGTTCCATGATGGAAGAAAGGTGGGATATAAATGAAATAGATTTTATTATTTATCTATAATAATAAAAGGGGATGTCTGTCCGTCCGTCCACGTCTTAGTTACAAGACCATGAAACCTAGACACCTGAAACTTAGCATGCATGCTCAAGGAACCCTAGGTGTGCGTGCTTCGGAGTTATTTTGTTTTTAAACACATTAATTAATTTTAATTAGTTTAAATGTGGCCATGAGGTTGAAGACTGCAGTAACATTTTTGGTCACTAAGGGCAGGCTTCCCAAACCAATGCATAGCTTGGCAGTCGATACAATTTGAAGACAGGGGAGGCTAGTAGGCTGAAGATCAGTTATACGCATGCCCCTCCCCTCTGCTGTGAGGCAGGTCCCCCCCCCCCCCAGGGGAACGGAGCGAACAGACCCTTCTATCGGAGTTGGCTGCATTTGTAGTGTAGTGCACTAGTCTAATCACAGCCTGCCATTGTGTCCTAGGCCATCTCTTGGGGCACAGCCAGCCTAGTCAGACGTGATGAAGGTGAGATGCAGGAATCCAGTTTCCGCAATATAACCAGACAATTTTCAGACAGGTGAGTAAAGATTCCCTTCATGAAAACAACATGTTTTCTCTTGGGATAAAACTCTACACCTGCTCAGAGGCATTCTGCCCTAGGTCCCAGAATTTATGTAAACAAAAGGTCATCACTGTAGCACGGGGTGGGGGTGGGGTGGGGTTTGAACCTCTTTCAGCTCAAGGGCCAAATTCCATTTTGGAAGCTGGGGAGGGGCATATTCCAGTGGTGGGTGGGGCTAAAGGCAAAAGCTTTGGGGTCAGAGTACCAGCATATTGCAGCTTAAAGCTCCTACTACTGCCAGGAACTAGACTTTAAGGCGAGTCACTTCCACCTTTTAGAATGGGGGAAAAACTGAGCAAAAGCCGGGAAACCACCCAATGGTTGGTGGTCACAGGAAAGGGGGTGGGGCCAAGGGAAGGGGCAGGGCCTTCTGGGGACCCCAAGAGGGCCAGACTTAGTTTCCAGGCCAATGGTTCTACACCTGTGCTGTGGCAGGAAGAATAAAGGGACACTCACCTGAGAGCTTCCAGGTGCCCCCACCTGCATCCAGGATAACTGTCCCACTTTCCAACGTTCCTTTCTAAACTACAAGGTATGGTGCTAAATGCTTCCATTTTCCCTTTAGAGCAGTGTTCTCCAACCTTGGGTCCCCAGATGTTTTTGGCCTACAACTCCCAGCATGCCCCAGCCAGCGTAGCTGGGGCATGCTGGGAGTTGTAGGCCAAAAACATCTGGGGACCCAAGGTTGGAGAACACTGCTTTAGAGGAAGCGGGAAGCTTCCTTCTGCCTTCCCTCCCCATCTTAATGTAAAATGCATTAAAAGGTTGTGGCTTGGAAGATTTGTAACCTGCTGCTTCACCAGTGCTTATGTGTGTTGGTGGTATAGGAGGTGTCTGGGATAGCCTCCTGTCTCCCCTGCGCCTTTGAAGTCTTTGCTATGGGACGCGCATCAGACATCCTGTGCCCCCTTCCAATTTAGGGGGTATAAACATCCCTCCGCTTTCATCCTGAACCTTGAGATGCAGCGTTGCTGATATCCTGGTGCTGAGAGCGGCCGTGCCGGCGTTCTTGCAGTTCTAAGCGCTGTCAGAGCTGGTGATGGATGGCACAGAGCGGAGTGGACAAAAGCAATCTGCGCTCCCTTGTAACTCAATCCGCAGCTCCGAGAGCAGCTGCCGCTGCAGCCACTTATCAGCTTGCTCCACTTCAGGAGGCCTGGGGAGACCAAATCTCAAGGAGCCTTCGTGCTTGTAGGGAAGCAGGAAAAGACCCTCCAGGGAGCCTAGCCAAATCCACCTTGCTGCAGTTGATTACCGTGGAGCACAGAATACAGCTTTTAATTTAGCAGCTGAAGCGTTTGATGTTGAGTCCTCAGAAGCAGGACTTTTGTTTAATAACAAAAGTGAGTTTATAGTCCTCATGGTTTTGGAGGGGAAACCCCACCCTGATAATTGTGGACAAAACCCCAATGACGTGTATGCAGTGTGTGTGTGTGTGTGTGTGTGTGTGTGTCATTCTCTCTGTGTGGGAGAGACTATAATCTGGTGGGCAACATGTGGCCCTCCAGATGTTTTGGCCTGCAGCTCCCATGATCCTTACCATTGGATATGGTGGCTAGGGCTGATGGGAGTTGTAAGTCAAAACATCTGGAGGACCATGTGCAGGTCAATTGACCATAATAAATTATCATCATCATCTGGAGGACCACAAGTTGTCCACCCCTGCCATAATCCCATGCATGTAGTGGTTTCCTGGTCTTTTATGTGAGAAAAGACATTTCAGCACACTGGGAGATGTACATGCAAACGGTTGACACCATAGCTTATACATATGGCTTGGCTGCTGTGCAAATGGCCTATCCTATGTTAATGCTGCATCCCTCTTTCTTGTTGCTGAGCTCAGCAGAAGAGGCCATTTTTAACTGAGAACCTTTATTTTCCACCCAGATGATTACAGTGTAAGTAGATCCCCTTTCCCATAAAAATGTAAGCTTGTAGAGAATTGTGAAAACTTTCTGGTTTGGACCTTCTCTGGTTCTCATTGACTTGGTTCTGTCTGAATCTCTGGTTTCAAGTTCTTAGGTGTGAGGAAATCCACTCAAGAGGTTTCCCACTCTATTTGCCTAATTGTGCACTCCGTGTGTGTGTGTGTGTGTGTGTATACACCAGGAAAAAGTATCTCAGATGGACCTCAAAGATATCAAAGATATATTTATCTCATTTATCCTGCTGTTCTTACATTACAGAAGTTCTTCAAAGTGGCTTACATACTGCATCATAATGCAAATAACATTATTTTTGTTTTCAGATTCCATGGTTCATAGTCAGATAGTAAGACTAGCTGGTTTGAGCTCTGCCAGGATTTCAACCAGCCATGGCCATCGCTTAACTGACTATCAGTTAACCCCATGAAATCATGTGTTGTATGTCTGAAGTATGTGCTTAAAAATATCGAAAGCTGCAAAAGGTGAAGATTCTCCACCTCTGCTCTTGCCTCGTGAACCTGTTTACAATTAATCTCCTCTTGGTGCATTATATATCATCAGTGCCGGCTCCAGGTTTTGGAAGGCGCTTCGGCAAGACATCCTCAGTGGTGGGCCCGCTCCCACACCGAGTCTACCTTCTCACTGCCATTGCCACCAGCTGCTCTTGCTCCTCATCCTCTTTCTCATCATTACTACCACTTGCTTGCTTGACAGGCAGAGTGCAAGTAGGTTGTGGCATCTGCTCCTTCTCACCACCACCGCGGTTGTCTGGGCCAGAGTGAGAGGCAGGTGAAGAGGAGGAGCAATTCCAGGGGGCTTTTATCAGTGGGCCTCTGCTGAGGTGTGGGCCCTTGGCAGCTGCCCACCATACCTACCCTTGACGCTGGCCCTGTACGTCATGCACATTATATCTTGTTTGAATATATCCAGCTTTGGCTTCTTCCTGTTGATTCTGAACTACGGTAATCTACACCTTCAGGAGAATCATAGAAGCGCCTCCAGCAACATCAAGCAGGCCGCTCAACAAGATCTGCCACGGACGGCCTTCTCCTTGTCCCATCAGCCAGAGCAACCAGGCTGGTGGGGACTAGGAAGAGGGCCTTCTCTGTGGCGGCCCCCAAGTTATGGAAGGAACTCCCTCCCTAGTGACCTTCGCCATGCCCCCTCCGTGATGAGCTTCCGCCGCACATTAAAAACGTATTTCAGGCGGGAATATGGGGTGGGTTAGGATTTTTTAAAAACAAATTATACTGTTTTAATTGTGTAAATCTGTTTTATTGTTGGAATGTACATCGCCCAGGGTGGTTGGGTGACCGGCCAGATGGGCGATTAAAAAATGTAATAAATAAAATAAATAATAAATAAATATGATACAACCCTCTTGGAACTGTTCCACTTCAGGATGCTGATGGGAAGAGCTCAATCTCCAAGTTACCTTGCTGAAGGGAAGCTGCTTAGTTTGGTTCGTGGCTGAGAGGGAATCACAATCCATGTAACACCCCTAGCACACAAAATCCATGTAACACCCCCGCACCCACAAAATCCATCCAACACCCCCACGCAGAAAAAACATCTAACACTCTCCACACTGTACCACCATATTTTCCATATAATGCACACACAGAAATCCAGAACCCCCTTTTTACACACACACACACACACACACACACCATATGAGAGGCCTTTACTAGACTTGTTATTTAGAACAACATACCCAATTCGCACCTCCCAGAACTGAATGCAGACCCAAACACGAGCTTGCCATCCAATTTGCACACCCGAAAATGTGTTTGAAAGACTTGAGAAAAAAATGTTTCAAACAAGTGTTTGAAAGATTTGAGAAAAAAATGTTTCAAACAAGTGTTTGAAAGATTTGAGAAAAAAATGCACCAAAATATGCACACGCATGCTTAATGGGAGAAAAAGGGCATACTTTTCAAAAATGCATACCAAAAATGAGTGCTTTTTGAAGAATGCGCACAAATTTCCATGCAAGGGCGGGGTAAGCTCACAATTTGCCACGTATGCAAGCCAGAGTGAGCTTTGAGGTGGAAATCTGAGAACTTTGAAGAGCCTGGCACTAGATAACAGTTACATGGGGGCAAGGCTTCTTCTTCCCTAGGCCATAGTCAGGGACTGGCAACATGTGGCCCTTCCGCTGTTTTGGCCTATAACTCCCATCAGCCCTAGCCAGCACAGCCAATGCTGAGGGATCATGGGTGCTGTAGGCCAAACCATCTGGAGGGCCCCCGGTTGCCCACCCCTGCACAGATCATGTAAGTGTGCCCCCTGGCTGCTGCCTCTTTCTCTCCGCAGTGGCTCCAAGTGGCAGAAAGAGCTGTCCTAGTCTTCAGCCCAGCCTAAGCGTCTCGGCTTCTGCTGCTTGCTCTTAAAGCTGTAGCAGGCCTGATGTAAATATCATTTCATGGAAATGGCTTCCAGGAAAAGCTGGCATCAGGTTGGAGAGAATGAAGAAACTTCTGAGAAAGCGTTTTAAGTTGACTTTAGCTTCTAGGCAGCTGACTTGACCTTTTTGGAAAAGGACTGAAAGCAGTACGCATATGGATCAAGAACCTGGATTCATGGCAGCACCTGACGAGGTTCAACGAAATGGGATATTAGGTAGCTTTGTTTCCTTTGTCCATGTGCTCTTTCTCTAAAGATATACACGTACTGTTCAAGAACTGAGAATGTAGTGCCTTTCAGCTTGCTTTTTTTGTCAATATGTTCTTTCTTTTTAAAAACAACATATCCAGAAATTAGAACTTAGTGCCTTTTATTCCAACATCACATGTGTGCATTGCAGCTGTTGGATAACAAGCTGCTTGTTATTAGCCTTCAGGCCTTGCATATTTGGCTTTTATTCCATGCAGAATACCTATGTATACGTTCTGTAATAAAATGTACATATGCACTGTATGCATATTAGAGTTCAGTGGTTTAATTACAGTAGTCGTGTGCCAGGAAAACCTCTTTCTCATCATTCCTACCACTTGCTGGCTTGACAGGCAGAGAGCCAGTGAGCAAGCAGGCATTTGCATCTCCTCCTGCTCCTCCTCCTCACCGCCACCGTTGTCTGGGCCAGCGCAAGAGGCAGGTGAACAAGTAGGTTGCAGTGTGAAAAGGAGGAGCAAGGAGCTCTTTGTCAGTCGACCCCTGCTGGGTTGTGGGCCCTTGGCAAGTGCCCGACCATGCCTACCCTTGACGTCGGCCCTGCTAGAGAGAAATAGTTGGCATGTAGTTGCTCAAGGTGACGAGAGTGCAGGTTTTGCAGTACAGTAATACCTTGGATTGCAAGTAACTTGGTTTGAGAGCATTTTGCAAGACAAGCAGATTTTAGAATATTTATTTAATTTTTTTGGACTTGATATACAAGCGATGTCTTGCAATACAAGTACCTACTGTAGTACGGCTTAAATTAAAAATCTCTGTACAATTTTTTGGGGTGGGATTTCGTTTTGATATAAGAGTGTTTTGGATTACAAGCACGTTTCTGGAACGAATTATGCTCTCAATCCAAGGCATGACTGTGCATTGGCAAGAAGTAGTCTTAGTGGTGGTGGGGTCTCAAGGACAAGCTGTTTACTTTTGGGGAAACTGATTGCTCCTGTAAAGAATAACACTGGGTGTTTGCCTGCTCCCTCATGTTCGGTTCCATCCCTACCTCACAAGGGAATGACTCTGTATATGGCTTCCCAATGTCCTCCTATTGCTAGAAAGCAGCGGTACAGCTGAGCTACATCCTGCTGCTCCTCTGAGTCTCAAGGGACTTCTCTCCCTAGAGTCAGAAGTCATTACCTCATCCCTACTCCCCGTCCCAACCCACCTGCCCCACACAGCTTTTGATCTCTGGTGACATTAACCTGAAATTTGAGATTTCGCTCTGGAACGAACAGATGGGACTGAAGGCCGGAGGGGAAGCCACAGGATTGTGGAGGGTGGCTGGCTGGGAGGAAATCAAAGGGATTCACTACCTCTCATGGGAGTCTGCATCAAAGATCAGCTGTATCGGATAGTCTGCCTTTCCTAGCATCTGGTGAGAATCAGTTTTTTGGATCAGGCAAAACCAAGTTCTAAATGTCAAGGTGATGAAAGAATCCAATTTTCTGACCTAGCCTCTTATAATGTAGAGATGCAAGCCCTGTATTTGGGAACCAAAATGTTGCAAAAGCTACGTATGTAGGAAGAAGGGCAAAACAAGGTTATTTCCAGTGTGACTTTTGGGACAGAACGATGCTTTAGAACAATATTCAGCCTTTTTGAAGACACAAACCACTGTTAACCTCAACCATTTGTGGGCTACCCTTTGAATTTTCCACCACATATGTCCATATTCCCCCCCACACACACACGCCTCTCCGTCTCTGGCTTTAATCCTATCTTTCATTCTCCTACTCTTAAAAAAGAGCAAGAAAGAAAGAATGAAAGAGAACATAGCGGCTCTGGTACAACCCACTGTTAGAAGATTGGTTCTTTGAACATGTGGCTGGCTGCCCTCAAGCATCGTAATGTAATTCCCTGCCAAAAGAAGTCCATTTAAGCCCAAACCTACCAATATTTAGGAAGAGCCGTAAAACATCCTTTTTATGCAGGCCTTCAGAGGTGTACAGTTGTAAATGGTAATTGTTACAGATGGTTTTCTTGGCTTTACTGGTTTAAAGTTTTATTGATTCATACTGTTATGTTTTTATTTAACTGTATATTTCACTGTTGATTTAAAAAAATATTAGGGATGTTGTAAGCCACTCAGAGCTGCACAGAATTAATAATAGTAATAACAAGGAGTCTGTGGCATGTTAAACACCGACACATTTATAGTCAGTTATTGTTAGTCTTTGAGGTGCCATAGGACTCTGTTGTTTTTACTGTGACAGACGGACATGGCTATCGGACTGTAACACCAGCAACAGCAGCAGCAACAACAACAACAACAGAACAGATATGGGAGAACTTTGTATGAACATTTTTTACACAGCTGAACTCAGTATAAAGGCAGCTTCCTACCAGATGAGAATTACATGGCTTGAGCTCTTGTGTTGCACCGTCTCTGGAATCCCCTGGAACACTAGTCTCTCTCGACTCATACTATATTATGAAGATTAAAATGAGTTTATCAGTGAGTGTTCTAGATAGAAGGGCAGATGCTAAAGAAGATCTTTTAAACCATGAAACATTTCCCCCTGAAAGAAAACCAACTGAAATATTAAGGTGACTTTCTGTAGAATCATTTAGGACAGAAGAAGACAGTCTCTTGACTCCAAAAGATGACGCATGAGTAGAGGCAAATCAAGAAAACAATGGATAGACAGTAGACAATAGATAGATGATAGATGTATTCCATAGTCTCCAAGTGCCCCAAAAATGCGGGACCATCACATGTGGGACCATCCCGGCTTTTCACTTTGTCATTCAAAGTCCCATTGAGAGCCAGTGTGGCGTAGTGATGAGAGTGTTGGACTGGGACTCAGGAGATCCGGGTACTATTCCCCACTTGGCCATGAAACGCACTGGGTGACTTTGGGCCAGTCACTGACTCTCAGCCTAACCTACCTCACAGGGTTGTTGTGAGGATAAAATGGAGGAGTGGAGGAGGATTATGTAAGCCGCCTTGGGTTCCTTTCAGGAAAAAAGGCGGGGTATAAATATAACAAATAAATAAAAATAAAATAAAATAAATGGGCCATGCCATGGGCAAAATTGCAGCTAAGCTAAAACTGCAAGCTTAGCTGCAATATTGCCCATGGCATGGCCCCTTTAAAAGTAGCTCTTTTTAGGCTTGAACAGCCGCAGAACGGAGAGACTGCATGGAGAGACAGACACTGTGAAGATGTGTGTGTGTATGTGTGTGTGCGTGCCAGGGATGGGGACTCGGACTCCAGGACTCGACTCATGAGTCAGACTGAGTTCCCCCTCTGACTTGAGTCAGACTCGAGTCCCAATATTTTTAATGGGACTCAAGACTCGACTCGGGACTCGAGACCAAGGACTCGTGTTCCAAAATCGTGTTCCTCAAATGCAATATGGATAGGTTTTAGGAAGTACAGCAAGTTTATTTTTTTAAATCATTTTCCTAAAATGCAACCTTTCAGACATTTTGGGTTTGGCTGCCTCTGCCTGCCTGTTTGGGGTTCCCAGCCTCCTCTGCCTGCCTGGTCTCTTCTTAACCAGTTCCACAGTTTGAATTGTCCAAGACAAAGGCCTCTGCCTGCCTGCTTTGGGGTTCCCTGCCTCCTCTGCCTGCCTGGTTATTTTGGGTTTGTCTGCCTGGTCTGTTCTTGCCAAAATCAGTTGCAGAGTTTTGAAATAAAAAGGCACACGTGTGCCTAGAATTTATTTAAGCCACACATCTGAAGTAGCCTTATTTTGTTGGGAAAACCCCCCATTGATTTTAATAGGGACTTGTGGAGTCAGCTTTGGGAGTGACTCGTGAGTCACCATTTTGGACCAAGGACTCAGACTCGGACTTGAGACTCGGGTCCAAAGACTCGTGACTCGACTCGTGACTCGAAACCAAGGACTCTTCAACATCCCTGGTGCGTGCACATGCTCTACCTGCTGAAAAGCCGCACCCACTGGCCTGGACCAAGGAAGAGGTGAATGAGGGAATTTATCATATGATTCCTATCTTTATATTGCCAAAGATTTTATTTCCTAACAGAGCTGACTCTGTGCCTCTAACAGGTGAGATACAGTGTCAGAAGGAAATGCAAGAAACTTCCCCTTCTCAGTTTGAAGCTCCATGCTTGGGGGTATGGGGTGGGTGGGTAAGTAAGCTTCACCTGTTGAATTTGTGCCAATTCTGACAATTTTAAAACAAAAAGAAAGAGATTGCCCTGTAAGCACTGACACCCCCCCCCCCGAAAAACACCAGATATCAACAATTAAGGGTTTAAGTAAGGTTAAAAAAATTACAAAAGCCACTTATAAAATATATAACATAATATATAATATAATATGTAATAATTATAATATATAAAATTTTGTGTGTTTCCTCTAATAACTTTTGTACCTGACCATGCCCCTTTGGTTGCCTGACCATACCCTTGGCCACACCCTCATGTTGCTTAACCATACCTCTTACACATTCACATGTGTGTCCCTATTTTCATTTGTGAAATGTTGGAGGGTATGGTATTCATTTCCACTCAGTATAATACTCCCAATTGTTTGCTAAAAGTAAAAACATGAAGATGATTCGTACTGGTTCCCCCCATCCCCCTTTGTAACATTAGCTCTAAGCTATCATATACAGGCCTATGGCTCACGCTGGCTCAGCTTGTCTGAGCATGGAAAGCTAAGCAGGGTCAGGCCTGGCTATTACTTGGATGGGAGACCCCTCTTCTAGTTTCCTGCACCGAGCAGGGGGTTGGACTCGATAACCTTGTAAGCTCCTTCCAACTCTATGATCTATGAAATCTATCTAGTAGAAGCTCCAGTTTAGCCAACTTTAATATTGACAAAATACTTGAGGGTTGTTTGTTTTTTTAAATAATGTTCTGACTTTAGCAATTTAGAGAGCAATCCTCTGGTCCCTGGGTGAGCATCCCAGGGACCATGGGGCAGCTTAGAAACCCTGCTTCCGAGGTCAGAGACAGCGCTCCTACCTTGGAAGGGGAAGTTGGAGATCTGCTCTTGGGCCCCCCTTGCAGCCAGTGCAGAGCGCACTGTGCCGGCTGCCTCTCCGAGGTCAGAAAAATAACCTCGGAGGAAGAGGAAAGGGGGCGTTCCAGAGGGCGGGGAGGGGAGGAGTCCAGAGAGGCCTGGATACAAGATATGCTGAGCCTCCTCCATCCTCCTACCCCCCCCCAAAGTACCATCACTAGAGGGGCTGAAAAGCCCGTCTAGTGAAAGTCACCACAGACGGAGGACGGGGAGACCAGATTTAAAAGTGATCACCCCTGAAACTCACGAGTCTCTGCTCAAGGCGGGAGAGTTGGCCAGGTTTGTGGTACCCTGGTTCTGCCAAGCAGGAATCCATCCCGCGTGCCTCAAGTCCCAGCTGCCGGCAAGACGCTTGAAGGGCGGCATGACTTTCGCATCTGTGGGAAATGACTCACTCGGTTGACCTGTGTATGTTCCCACGGCACAAGTCCCTTTTTGGCTTAGAATCCAGCCGGTCGTCCTCTTGTAAGGGTACATGTGAAGAAGGACACTGGGGCTTAAACTAGGACTCTCCTGACCTGAGGCTGGGGCCCATATCTGTGTGTGCTCAGCAGAACCCAGAGTCCCTTTTCACAAAAAGGGAGCAAAGGTATGGAGCACTGGTGGCCACTGTGATCGGCAGGCAGCATGACGCATCTGGATTGGCCAGGCCCAGTAGAATGACTGGGCGCCCAGCCTTCTGTCTTTGCTTGCTCAGTGGAGTGGTACCCACTGTCTGCTGCTGCTACACTCCAGGCTTCAGCAGCTGAGCTCAGGGACACGACTTCCTGCATGGCCTGACTCTGATGGCATATTCTTCTCACACACTCTCTCTGGATACCTTGTACTTTTCCTGAACTTCCCGGTCATTGACGGGGAGAGGGGAACCTTCCCCCCCCTCCTCCCCGAGGGGTGGATGTTTAAGCAGACTGACAACCTCACCTGCAAAGTGTACAGACTAGATAAATGATTGTTCTTAAGCGTTGCCTCCCATCTTTGGAAGATAATTAGAGCTTCCTGCAAAATAGAATGGCGAGGCCCGCTCACCGCAAGCGATGTTCTGTCCAGGGAAATTGCTTTCATGCAGGAGTAATTTTGCTCCGAGCTATAGGAGCCTGACAGAGATTAATTCTCGCACAGCTGGGATGCTCGGGAAGGGTCCACGTTGCGCTCAATGCACGGAGAAGGGTGCAGGGTTGGAAGGCAGGAGGATCCCATTAGCACCCACGGGAGTTGCTGGCACATTCTTATTGGCAATGATGGGAATCGGTTTCCCTAGCAATTCCATGCTGAAGTTGACCAATGTAAGAAGCTTTCTTTGTGTGCTGTTAGGGCTGTGGCCTTTGTAAGTCCTTCCATCGACTGCAGAATGGAATCATATTTTTAAAAACACACACAAAAGCTTGATGTCATTCATAGGAATTCTCCCCAGAGCAGAGGAAATCAGCATCAGTCATAATGGTTAAAGGTGCTTTCTCTGTAACACGTGTTTATTCAGATGTATCTAGGCGCCTCAAAAAGGATATTGTAGAGCTGGAAAAGGGCAACTGACATGATCAAGAAGCTGGAGCAACTCCCCAATGAGTGCAGATTACTACATTTGGGGCTCTTTTAGCTTAGGAAAAGAAAAGGTGAGTAAGGGGGAACGTGATAGAGGTGTACAAATTATGCATAATGCAGCCCTCTCAAGTATTATGAGAGAGGCACTTTTCTCCCTCTCTCATAATACTAGAACTTGGGGTCATTCAATGAAGCTGAATGGTGGGAGATTCCGGAAGACCTGTGACCTGCCCACATGGTCACCCACATCCTGCAACGTACTGCAACTGTGTGGGATTGCACTGCGAGTCCCAGCACTTATAACCCCTTATGAAGCTACACTTTGAGAACTGTTACATAGTGGTTAGAGTGTTGAGATTTTAAACTGGGCAGACTGAGGTTGAAACCCCTACTCGGCCATGAATCTTACTGAGCCAGGCACTGTCTCTCAGCCTAACCTACCTCGTAAGGTTATTGTGAGGATAAAAGGGGAAAGAGCCTTCATGGTAATGTGGGTGGAATAAACACGTAGCCACAATATTTCACATTAAATGCCATATTGGATAAATGTGTGAAATGACCCTGGCTTTGAGTGCCAGTGTAGCATAGACAATCGACCTATAACCAGGATGTCCCCAGTTCAAATTTTGCCTCTACCAAGGAATTCACTAGGGGTCCTTAGGCAAGCCACTTTCAGCCCGACCCCCGACCTGCAATATGAAGATAATAATATGGACATGCCTGGCTGTATTGCTGTAATGATTACTGAGAAAATGGCTGTGAAGCAGTTTGACAGTTCCGCAGCAGGCTTGTAAATAGCCACCCACCTGTGGTGAGTAACAATCATCTCTAGGCGAGCAAAGAATACTTTTTTAAAATGTAAAACTGGATGAAAATGGGCAGGTGGGCTAGTAAAAAATTGCCGGCTTCTGTGTACTTGCAAGGCTGCTCTCAAGCGCCATACAAATGCTAATTATTATTATTATTATTATTTCATTGTGTTAGATGAATGAGTGTCGTGTCTACATCATTTGCACAAACATATTGTGGGCCTCTCAGTAAGTGTTTCCATCAGACTGGATGGAAAGCATCACGAGGGGGTGGGAATTAACTCGTAAGGCCTTGTATGTCTCAATAAATCCGCTTGCTAGGAGCAATGAGAAGCGATGACTGCCTGCCGCCGCCAGCTCTTTGAGAATTTTGATTACCCGTATGCGGCTCTCCGCGTTCCGGCTGGTGCGCTGGCCTGCAGCTACTCGTCAACCCAATTAAATAACATTTAAATGCATAACAATCCCGCCAACATCCGACGATGATGGAAATTGTCAGCTCGAAAAGTGGAATCTGCTGCTGTCCCATGTTTTGTGCACTCAGCAATTCTGGCAGCAATTTTGCGGCAAGCAAACACACCGCTTTATGGTGGCACTTTTGTTCTTTGGGAAACTTTTGAAGATCATTCTGCCACGATGCTAATTAATTTGCAAAACGCTGGCACACCAGACAATTCCAGCAGTCTCTGCGTATATTCTTGCCCCTCTTCTTGTCACCCCCTCTGTCTCATGGACTCTCTGTTGGATCCACCAACTCTCATTATGTCCCTTATAACTGCAGGCTACCATCCAGAGGACAACTCTGCCCTTTTACTCCTTTTGGATCTTATCTACCACCTATCAGTTTTCTTCTGTTATGATTAATTAATTTCTTTAGGATTAATTGTATTGTGTATTCTGTTTTATTTACCGTATGTGTCTTAATTTAGACTTGTTTTGTTTTATTTATTTATTTATTTATTTATTTATTAACTGTTATTGTGTACTTGCATGTGGAAAGGTCTGTGGGCTGAATAAACTTTTTGGTTGGATTAGGAATTTCGTTACGATCAGTTTAATCCAAAAATGTCCCAAATTGTTAGTCTTTCTGACACAATTTCCTAAATCATGTTACCGGGGATTTAAAATAACTGCTTCATCAAAGAGTTCAGCTTCTTTGCAAGTTGGTTGGTTAACATAATTTAGGACTGCAATCCTATGCAGACTTACTTGGATGTAAGCTCCAGGAATACTTACTTCTGAGTAAATGTGCTTGGGATCAGTCTCCCCTACACATTTTGCAAACTTATTTTGAATTGACAAGCAGAGCAAGCAAAATGAAGGTTTCAATCTATGCTGGTGTCTAAAATGTGTGTATGTATAACATACAGCATCTTAGACATGATCTGGATGGACCCAACTGTTAGAAAACAACACCAGGGACACCATTTAGGTAAAGCAGCTTCCCCAGCCTGGCAGATGTTTTGGACTATAACTCCCAGCATTCCTGACCATTGGTCATGCTGGCTAGGGCTGATGGGAGTTGAAGTCCAAAACGTTTGGAGGGCACAGGTTGGGTGAAACTGAGGCAAAGTATGGAGCGTGCCTCTGAGTTGTAGGCACTGTGGTGAGCCAAACCACCCATAAGGTGTTCATGTGGGGGCCACCAGCTCATGTGAACCATCCCCAGATCTCTGGTTATTATGAGGTACCAAAGAGTAACCACAATGAACGTATTCAGGTCAAGAGCAGGCCTTGACTCTTGCTTTGATCCTGCTCCCCTTCTCCACTGAAATCTCTTGGCCACACACTCTCCTCCAGTCTGGCCTATGTTAATCACTGTCACTCATGCCAACTTCCCCCACCCCCTTATTATGGATAGGTGAGTGGGGGTGGGCTGCATTGCCATCGCCAAATATACTTTAACAGCAGTCAAGTCTGGAGGAAAGAAGAAAGCCCACAGCGGTCGCCCAGCAACCACGGAACATGCAGCTGTCTGACCAATGTCTGGCATAGCCTGGAAGAGCATGTTTGATCACTGCTCAGCTTATACAGTTGTAGAATCATAGAATAGAATCATAGAATATTAGAGTGGGAAGGGGCCTATAAGGCCATCAAGTCCAGCCCTCTGCTCAGTGCAGGAATCCAGATCAAAGCATCCCTGACAGATGGCTGTCCAACTGCACCTTGAATGCCTCCAGAGTGGGAGAGCCCACCACCTCCCTAGGTAGTTGGTCTATTGGCATGTTGCTCTAACAGTCAGGAAATTTTTCCTGATGTCCAGGTAGAATCTGGTTTCATGTAACTTGAGCCCATTATTCCGTGTCCTGCAATATGGGATGATCAAGAAGAGATCCTGGCCCTCCTCTGTGTGACAATCTTTCAAGTACTGGAAGAGTGCAATCATATCTCCCCTCAGTCTCCTCTTCTGAAGGCTAAACATGCCCAGTTCTTTCGGTCTCTCCTCATAGGTGCTCATCACAGAGCTCCCCTCCTCGCCCAAAGGCATGTCTGTGCAGTTGTTTACTGATATGTTATGGAGGTGCCCGGCAGAGAGGCTGTACAATGCATCCTGCAGGCCTGATACAACGGAAAGGATATCATCCTTCAGTCCATGCGGTAGGGTGGCCATGTGCCCTCTCTTTCAGTCCTCTATTTGAAGGGCTGCCAGAGGACGGTCCTCTATTTTGAAGGCATCCTCTGCGTGAAGGGCTGTCCTGTCTAAGTACAATATGAAGTTAAAGAACCATCAGAAGGAAGAGCTGGGCCTTGAAGTTGTCCATCAACACTTTGCCAGGCTGGGCAAGGACAGCCAGGCTGGGCAAGGCACACTGGTCACCTAGCCACAGTCCTCCACACTATGGTGAGATGATGTACTGTAATTCTACTTAAATTATAACAATGATTTCTAAATTTGCATCTAGAAATATAAATGAGCATATGCAAATAGGCATCATATTTTGTCCTCTTTTTCGGTTATGCATGCCAGCCCTGGATTAACCATTAAGCAATATGAGCATGTGCTTAGGGCACCAAGGGAAGGGGGCACCACAGAGTACCAGAGTACCACAAATTTTTGCATTTACCGTACATTTTCCCCTTATAACAGTTTTATTAAAAAAATGCATAAAACTGTGATGAAAATTTGTATTTCTTTCTGTTGCCCTAGTTATAAGTAAGTGATTGGCTTATATTGCTTGCTGCTATTTAGTGTTAAATAAATATAATGAAAAACAGTTTATATTTAATATAATTGTGTGTTCTGGCATGGGGGACGGCCTTGAAGAAAACTTGAGTTTTTAATGTCTTATTTCACCTTCAGCACTTATTGAGTCTTAATGTCTTGCCAGCTAAGCAATGGAAGGGCCGAGGGGACACCACCATCATTGGGCTGTGCTTAGGGCATCAGCTGGCCTTAATCTGGCCCTGATGCGATGCATGCCCTCTTCTTTGGTGGTTCACAAGTGGCTACCCCTAGCTGGCAATCTTCCCCTAGCAGAGCCCCTGTTTCTGCTGGTGGTGTTGCCAGCCTAGGCTGCGGGCAGCCACATTGCTGGCCGTTTCCTCCTTGCAAGCCATTCAGTCTTGTCCCCGAACTGAAAACAATGCCGTTTAGTACACCGTGCTTCTGTTGCTTAATTGAGGTTGGACTTCCTGGGGCTTGGCCTTGGCCTTAGGAACTTAGGAAGCTGCCCTATATCAGACCACTGGTCCATCTAGCTCCGCATTGTCTACTCCACCCTACACTGACTATCAGTGACTATCCAGAGTTTCAGGTGGGGATCTTTCCCTGCACTAGCTGGAGATGCCAGGGATTGAACCTGGGACCTTCTGCATACAAAGCAGGTGCTCTGCCACTGAGCTACGGCCATATGAAGGCCCAGCAAGGTGTAAGTGTTAGTCTAGAACTGGGGAGACTCAAGTTCAAATCCCCACTCAGCCAAGCTCACTGGGTGACATTGGGCCATTCACCATCTCTCGGAGTAACCTGCTGCACAAGGTTGTCGTGAGGATAAAATAGGGGAGAGGGGAACCATGTTTGCCACCTTGATGTCCTTGGAGGAAGGGTGGCATATAAATACGATAAATAGATGAATTCCTGCTCAGAGTAAGTCCCTGAGCTAGGACAGGGACACAAGGGGGGTGGATTTGTTTTCAATACATGGGGTGAACATCTCAAATATGTGAAATAATAATGAAGAAAGTAGACCTAAGCATGTCTGGAACAGAGGTGGGTAGAAGGTAGATCTGGATCGCCCGGTAGATCTCTCAGTTGATTTGCAACAAATTGGCAAGGATTTCCGACTCCCAGTTGTGTAGCAAGAGCAGCAACAACACGACTCCCCATGCCTTAAATTATACTGCTGAAATCAAGAAAGCTTGTGATGGGGTTTTGTGTAGAACGGCTGTGAGCTCCGTTCAGTTACGGTGCTCAAAACAAGTTCCTGGGCTCAGGCTCCTTTCACTGGTTGTATGTCTTTTGCCCCAGGCTCCAGTTGGTGGATCTTGGGGTTCTAGTAAAAAAAGAAAGAAAAGAAAAGTAGATCCTGCAAGCCATTTAGAATGCCTTTCTTTCACTCTTGAGGAGGACAACCAGCTTCCATGCATCTTACATTATTATTATTTATTTATTTTATAAATTTTATTTAAACAACTAAATAACAAACATACAACTTATATAGTGCTCCCATCACCACGGGACCAAAGAAAACATTCTATCTCTATAGTCTATTGTTATTCATTATTCCAAAAATACAACGTATCTTGACACGGCATGCTCCCTTCCCCTTATTTAACACAAAATCCAAAAATAAACCCCAGGTATCCTTAAAATTGTTTTTCTTTAATTGTCCCCTTTTACATTTGATATTACAAGTTAACATATCATTTAAAGCCATATCCCACACTTCTTTATACCAGTCAGTGATAGAGAAAACTTGCTGAACTTTCCATTTTCTTGCTATCATTAATCTACCCGCCGTTAACAAATTTACAATTTAACATTTTGAGGACCAGCCACCTTTTTGGTTATTGATAACAATGCTAATTTAGGACAAACTTCTAAATCAATACCAACAATTTCTGCTATTTCTTCAAAAATCATTTTCCAAAAATCCAATACATTTTTACAACTCCACCACATATGACATGAGCATACGTACCCAGCTCCTGACAACCTCTCCAACACATTGGAGAACATTTATTATCTATTTTGTTTATTCTCACCGGAGTCAGGAACCATCTCCAAATTAACTTATATAAATTCTCTTTTATCCTTATTGACATATTTTTCAATATTCGCTTACATTATTTTTATTTTATTTATTTACAGTATTGGTATACCTCTCCATATCTGGGCAGATTCCAGAGCGGTGAACAGTAAAAAGATAAACAGAGAAAAGAATAAAAACAATGCGTTAAAAACAGGATAACATTAAAACCGTGGCTGGTCAGCAAGGAAGGCTGCCCGGAACAAAGATGTCTTCAGTGGGGTGCCGAAAACAACACAGTGTCGGAGCCTGCTTGACCGCCAGAGGCAAGGAGTTCCACAGAAGTGGAGCCGCCACACTGAAGGTTCTTCTACATTAAGGAGCAAAGCTTTTATATCCGAGAACATGAACGCCAAATGCTTTGGGGGCTTGCCACTTCTCTCTCCTCTCACTTTGTCGAATAAGGTTGCCACCTTTTTTTTTTTTACTGGCCCTGGCCCTCTACTTGTAACAGCAGTCTGGCATGCAGAAATAAGTGGAAGATTTTCTTGGCATTCATATAAGCGGGGCTGGCATTGGACCTAGGCATCCTTGGACAACTGCGAACTACGAACGCCAACCCTGGGCCACACATCAAACATTTTCCTGTGCTCTGATCAGCCCCGGGTGGCTGGGTCCCGCTGCCATTTTAACTTCCCACAATGCTGCAGAGCAAAACTACTTTACAGAGGATAGTCCTCTGTTTGAAGGCGCGCTCTATTGGAAGGGCTGTTGGTCCAGGTCCAGTTTAAGGATAAAGACCCATAAGAAGGGAGAGGCCCTAAAGCTGCCCACCAGCACTTAGCCCCGGGACAGCAGGCTGAGCAGGAACACAGGTCCCCTGGTGATCAGTCTTCCCCACTAGGGTGAGAGAGTGGGCCGCAGCTCGTGGGTAGGGCACCTGCTTTGCACACAGAAGGTCCCCGGTTCAATCCCCAGCATCTCTAGATAGGGCAAGAAAAAGTCCTGCCTGAGGCCCTGGAGGGCCACTGCTGCCAGACCGTGTCGACAATACTGGGCTAGATGGACCCGGCGTCTGGCTCACTATAAGGCAGCTTATGTCCTTATGTGTTCCTATGAGATGTATTGTATTTCTGTTTAGATTAGGGAAAAAAAAAGATTTCTAAATATGCATCTATATGTATGAATTAGCACATGCAGATTTTATGCAAGTCTGTATCCTCCTTTGTCCTCCTTTATTATTATTATTTTTTTTATGATGATGCCTGACCTCTTTTGGGTGAAGTGTAAGTGGCCACTTCATACTTGGAGCCAGTCCAGAGAGAAGCGCTGAGAAAAGCTTCAGCTGTTTAATTTCTCTCTGTGTGTGTTGGGTTTTGACAGAAATCTCTAAGAGAAGGAAGGCTGGTAAAACAACAACAACAACAACAACAACAACACAGTATGCATCACGGTGTAAAGAAACATACACACACAGAGACCCTCTGACAGCCACCATCCTCTTACCAGCTTTCGGGAACCAAACGATGCCCCCGTCCAGCCAGCTTTGCATCACGGTACCCCAAAGTCTGAGCCTGACACGGCAAATCTCCATCTCTGCCAGAGTTCTGGGTGCCTTTCGCCTACCAGCTAGTCCCTGAGCCGGGACGGGGACACAAGGGGAGATTGATAAACCCGAGCAAGACATCTGCAAGGATCATTGAGCTAATTAACAACCCGGCAGAAAGAAAAATGCACCTCGTTAGGGAGCCGCACTGGCTTCCTTGTAAACAGGGCGTGTCGGTTACTGGGGAAGAGAGAGAAGGGGGAAGCGAGTCGGGGCGGCATCGCCCACAATTGTCCTCTGGAACAAGATGCGGAATTGCGGCGGCGGCGGCACGCAGCAGAAGGGGCCTTCGATGACCAGCTTGGCCTACTCTCAACCGGGGAGCGAGACCAGGCTAAGGCTGCCATTCCTGCGTTCCTAACAGGTCTGTCCTGTAGTCCATGCAGGCCAGCATCTCCTTCCTACTAAGGAACAGTGTCTAGGGCATGTTGGGAAGCAGATAGGTTATAGTTGCCAACTATTTGAATGATCTCTATGTCTCTGTCCCTTTAGCTGCAGTTTGATCGGTAGGCAATCACACAGGTGACAGTGTTTATCTTCCTGCCTTGAAAAACTTCCTCTGTTGGTTTCTACAAATCAAACTCCTGCTGAAGGCATAGGAGTTGCCAGGCTGCCACCTGGTGAGTTACAATCCTACAGATTGGGAGAGAAAGCCATCCACAGATGTCTCCCTGCCCACTTTAGCAATGGGATGGATCTGGCAGGGGTGCAGAAAGGGGTGGACCTTGGGGCCACGGCCAGCCCAAGTCATTTTGTTGCCTGAGGTGAAAAACAAGATGGAGTCCACTCCCATTCCGTGTACAAAAGCCTACCGGACTATTTCTTCAACACTGACAATGGAACAGCATCCTCCACTGCCCGTGAAGGCAGCAGGCCAGCTTAGGGGGCACAGGACAGGCCACTTGGCATACAGCTCCCCCCCGCAACACCTTGTTGCCACCTCCCAGCATCTGCCACCTGAAGTGACTGCTTCACTCTCACTAATGGCAGGGACAGCCCTGCTTGGGGCTGAAGTCCAGGGCCCTGCAGCCCAGGCCCCGCCCGCCCCATGTGGCGTAGTGGTGAGAGTGTTGGACTGGGACCCGGGAGATCCGGGTTCTAGTCCCCGCTCGGCCATGAAACTCACTGGGTGACTTTGGGCCAGTCACTGACTCTCAGCCTAACCTACCTCACAGGGTTGTTGTGAGGATAACATGGAGAGGAGGATGATTATGTAAGCCGCCTTGGGTTCCTTGCAGGAAAAAAGGCGGGGTATAAATATAAAAATAAATAAATAAATAAATAAATGACCATTGGGGCAGCAGAAGCAAACTCCATTTAATTCCTGTAGTCGTGATGATGCTACACGACTTATTTAAGTGAATTTAAAATGCGAAAATGCACATGCTCAAAGTATTCCATTCTTCTTCCTTTTTTAAAATCATGGTTGGCAAACTGTCTTTTGTTTTTTGTAGTTCTAACATATCAGGAACAGTAGAAGCAGTTGAAAAGCATGTAACGGTAGTTGGGGGCAAAGAGAAAACGTTAGTTGTGTGCTTCACAATTGAAGTAATACACATGGCCTTCTGGGGCATAAGACCGTTAAGCACAGGGTCTACAATTACCTAACTGCACCACTGGGATATGGAGACCAACTACTCCAGCCTTCCCCTGCCTGGTGCCCTAGATGTTTTGGCATTCAACTTCCATCAGCCCCAGCCAGTACAATGGCCAGGAATGCTGCGGGTTCTCATCCAAAACATCTGGAGGGCACCAGGTTGGGGAAGGCAGAACTACCCCTTAGCAATCTGCATTTCAAACAGATGTGTAAGCTCAGTGCCCCTCCTTCTGTGATGATTGGCAGTGGTGGAAGCCAATGCAACACAACAACAACATTATCATCTTCATCTTCTTCATCATCGTTGTTGTTTTGCATGCCTTTTTTTTCCTTCTTCCATAAAATCCTTTCTTCAAAGATCTTGAAAAATTCTGTGTCTGCAAGAGGAGGTGCCTGAGATGTTTCCGAAAACAAGCAAACAAAGAACGTGCAGGAAAATGTCTTCCCTCTGCTAGGAATTGAATGCAGCATCAGATTAGAAACATTAGAGATGATGAGACAAAAGATGCTTCCTGCTATTAAAAGAGAATCATTTTTAAATGTTGTATGGGTGACATTTAACTCCTGTGAATTAGCAATTACCAAGTAATAAATCTTGGACTGGGGCTAACAGAATAAACGCAGATTAAATACATATGTGGACAAACTGCGAGAAGGCTTTGGCGAAAGAGTTAACATCATCAGAGAAATTATAGGATATTTAATCTTTGGAATCTGGTACCAATTTTCTTAGATAAGGATCTGAAGATGTGAAAGCAAAGAAAAGACAGATATGAAACAAGTGAGAACTTTATTATTGGCTGTAAGAGTTGATAACAATTAAATGAAAATTGAGAGGGAGGGAAACTACTGGTAACCAGCAGTTTCTGAATGCCTGCAACAAATGCGGACAGGTTTCAAAGGGATCGCTTGGCTGTTTGGGAATGTTGGGAAAAGAAAGATGTACAACATTCAGCATAATCCTATGCACGTTTCCTCAGGAGTAAGTCATGGAGTTAAAAGTATAGAAAATGTGAGTTTAATGGAAGAAACAAAAAGTTTTTTACAAACAACAACAACAAGGAGAATGACTTCTTGATACAAGTGCTGCAGGTCCATTGCATGATGGTTTTGCAAACAATGGGCTTTTTCGGAGATGACCCCTAAGCTCTGGAACCAGCTTCCTGACACTTCCACAGATCCCTGAGCTTGTCCCTTTTAAGTGGCTGTTAAAAATTGTTATTTTTTTATACAGCTGTAGTCTTTATGCCAACTCTGTGGTTTTAATTTTCTCCTTCTGACATATTTTAATTATTTTATATGATAGTATATATATTCTTTGAACTCTTGAGAATCCTGATCAAAAAAGCAGGTTAGCACAATTACCACGGTTGGTTGTCGTGTCGAGCGAGCTGGGACCGTTTCCTGCTGGGTGGCTTCTGACAACGCATGGCTTGTGCTAGGTCAGTGCTCTCCCAATTGGGTCCCCAGATGTTGCTGGCCTTAGGCCTACAGCTCCCAGCATACCCAGCCAGCATGGCTAATGGCAAGGGATTCTGCGAGCTGTAGTCCAGCAACATCTGGGGACCCAAGGTTGGAGAGCCCACAATGGGTTGTTTTACACACAATGGGTTGTCATGTCATCCGAACCTGGGTGACTGACCCCATCATGGGTAACAGGAACTGGCCAGCAAGCCACTTGGCAAGAGTGACAAAAAAACCCTTGCTGCTCTTGCCAAAGTTGTCTGGACCACTGCCAGTGCCAGCTGCCCCACAAGTGCCTAAGTGGCACTTTGGGAGAGCTGGCTCTGATTGGGTGTCCCCTGCCGCCAGATTTTTTGCCCCTTTAACCCCCCCCCCCCGATTGCAAACTCTGCCTTGACAGCTGGTGTTCGTGATCTCCATTTTGACAGTCCAAGTGGCACACTGGAGAGGTTGTCAGTGGTTAAAAGAATATTTTTTTGTGCACACAATGTGTGCAAATATTTTCATTTAAAAATAAAATAAAAAAAGTTTTAGCTGCACTTGTGCAACTGCACAGGTGCGCAGTTCTGTGAATGTGGATACTGGGAGCCTTGGCTGTATTCCTTCCTCCCAAGGGATAAAGTGCAGCAGGTACCAGCCCTGGACATTGACCCAAATAGGCTCTAAATACTGTAGGTAGGGTTTTCTTCCCTTTGCTTTCTCATGACAGCTGTCAAATGGCAATCTGTCAAGGGAAAGCAAAGGCGTGAGGGATCTTTGCTCATGAAAAGGGGGTAGTGATGAGTTTTACACCACCTTTGTGGTGAGATCTTCATCTTTTTCTTTTTTGCCCTGACTGTCCTTAGGGTACAGCCCATGTTGCACTTTTCCCTGAGACTTTAGCTGCTTGGGAAAGTGCATGCCACCCCCTTTTCTGGGAAAATGAGTTTTGACAGCTAGCCATATGTCCCTGTCATAAGACACTCATTGCCCCATCAAAAACCCCTTTTAAAGGGGACCCAGAGTTTTGACAGCTTCCTTCTTTGAATGAGAACAAGGGGTGTTGGGAGAGGAAGCAGATGTCCCTCAGTCACACTTCCTCTCGTGATGCTTCTCTAGAACGTCCAGAGAGACTCAAGAGGCAACTTGACGTCTTAACAGCTAAACTGACTGCAGTTGCCAATTCAGTATCCTGAGTCACCACGAAAGCACACCATCGAGCACTCCCTGGCTCCTCTTTACATCGTGCTCCCCAAGGTGGACCCGATCTTGAGGAGCAGGGCTGAAGGCCCTTCCTCAGGCAGCATATTTGGGCTGTGATTTAAGAGTGGCACGTTTTAGACAAATATCATCCAAAGTGTGCATCCCAGGCCACTGTTTCCTCTGTGTCAGATTTTAGACTCTAGGTGCCTTGGGCAGGGACCTCTCCTTTTATACTTCGTAAAGCACGCTGATGGAGGAGCAACAACAACTTGTGCAATTGGCGGTGGGATGGGTTTGGATCCCCGATGAGGCCTTCGACCTTCTGTCACCCTCTGGCGGCCTCCCCCCAACCTGGCACCCTCCCAATGTTTAGGATCACAACTCCGATCAGACCCAACCTGCGTGGCTAATACTCAGGGACGATGGGAGTTGTAGTCCAAAACATCTAGATCAGTGTTCTCCAACCTTGGGTCCCCAGATGTTTTTGGCCTACAACTCCCAGCATGCCCCAGCCAGCTATGCTGGCTGGGGCATGCTGGGAGTTGTAGGCCAAAAACATCTGGGGACCCAAGGTTGGAGAACACTGATCTAGAGGGCACCAGGGCAGGGAAGGCTGCTACGGGCTTCTTCCCTCGCCTCCTCTTGACTTCCACAAATCTGCCCCCCTGCTAGACCTGCTCTCTGCTCATGCTCAAGATGATCGGTGGGCATGTAAAGTCAGCAGCCAGCTGGTCAGGACACAGCCATCGCTTGTGTCCCCAGCATGCGCGCCTGCAGTGTATGATTTATCGCGGCACCTCGGTGATTTACTCCCTGCTGTTGCGACTGCCGTAAATCCCCAGCACAAGTGGCTGGCCCTGCATCACAGGGGCCGACAGGCAGTGTGTAAGGAGCAGGCACGCGCATGGCGCACCCTGCGGAAGAAGGGGGCATTGATTTCAGTGGCTGGCCCTGGCGTGAGGCAGGCGGGGTGGAGTAGAGTGTGGCATTGGCAACCCCAGGCTAATGCCCCGTGGGAGTACTTGATCGATAGGTTTTGCTTCACGGTCCACGTACTCACCCACCTTTCGGACCAGAAAGGATTTACCCTCCCCCTGGGTCCGACTGGTTAGTTAATGGGTTTCACCTCCTGCCACCCCCACCCCCCCAATGTTAATACCCATGTAAAAGGCAGGATCCTTTGCACAGTTAAAGGAAATAGAGGGTCCTCGCATTAATAGGGTTTGAGGGATTGCCTCCGTTTCATGGAATTACCCCAGTGATATATCCTTATGGGATTAGAGACAAAGACAGAAGCAGTGTTAGGGGGTGGACCACTAGGGCTGGAGCCCCGAATCTTTCATTTGGAGCCCAGAATCTCTGGGAGGCTGTCTGCCTCACCACCCTGCCGTCCATGGGCACTTGCTGAAATAAAGGTACAGGGGCCCTGATGGTCTCTGTTGCATCTGATGCCCCTGGATCAGCTGGCTTTTTGCCCACATGTGCCCACCCCTTGAATCTTTCTGCCGGAGGTTTTTTTCTGAAATCAAATGCCCTCCTCTCCCCTGTCCATACATGCCTCTTTACAAAGAGGGGGTGTCCTTAGGAGACAGGGTCCTTTACAGACAGACAGACAGGCACACACACACACACACACACACACACACTTTAGAGCATATGTAAATTAGCATATGCAAATTTGTGCTGCTTTTTTTTTTGTCCTGTGGGCCTGAGCCCCAGAACTTTTCAGTACCTAGCACAAAGGTAATCCCACTGTTGACAAGAGGTGTGGGTAGGCACGGGCAGTGGAATGGTTGGAAACAGGCTTGACAGACAGAAGCTAGAGTCTGAAGCAGGGGCACTGTATTGGGTTGCCATCATCGTCATTGCTTGCTATTGGCAGAAGAATTGCAAGTGTTCACACCATGAGCAGCGATTCCTCCTTCAAGCTGCCTAGGTCAGGAGCCCGCTGGTTCAATCTGTCTCCAGTCCTAGTCTTTTCTCAAAACTCAAAATCTGAGAGCGTGAGAACTCAAAATCTCACAAAACTGATTTCCACCTCAATTTTGGAATTCTAGTAAATTCTGTCAAAATAACTAACCAACCTTTCTTCCTCATGTGAAAGAAAGGTTTTAAACAGTGCAGAAGTTATTGTTTAAGAGCAGAGAAATCATATTTTAGCATCCATCAATGCACGTTGCGTTGGCTGATGTTTCTTGAGTGCGTGTGTAATTTTTTTCTCTTGAATCTATGTCTATATCTATACTTCTACCTCAACCTCTAAGCTACATCTATAGCTATATATCTATCTACATATGCCTTCCCCAACCTGGTGCCCTCCAGATACTTTGGACTACAACTCCCAGCATTCTTGACTATTGGCCATGGTGGCTGGGGCTGATGGAAGTTGAAGTCCAAAATATTTGCAGGGCAGGAGCTTGGGGAAAGCTGATCTGCAGTAATGTTTGGATTGGGAAAATGTTTGTTTGGTACTCTAATGCAGGGGTGGGCAGATTTCAGATCTGCAGGATCTACGGTATTCTGTTTTTAGTAGAATGCTGTGGTCTACCAACCAGAGGCAGACATAAAATGGTGGCTCACGGGGCAGAGTGCACCCCTGAGATACCACACAGTGGGATGGGTATATACAAATCTACATGTGTGTTAGTAGAGTTTAGGGATTCTAACACAACACTCTAAAGCTGGGCAGCAGAGCTGAACAAAGACCTGGCCAAATGCAATGGATTTGTACTCCTGATCAGGGCTTTTTTTCTGGTGGAACTCACCGGAACTGAGTTCCAGCACCTTTTCTTCTATTAATTGCATTACAATTTAATTGCCATCTACTCCCGAGGAAATGTAATCCAAGAGTTCCGGTACCTTTTTCTCCAGAAAAAAAGCACTGCTCCTGATTCACAACAAGTAACACTGAGGCTGAAAGATGAGCAATTGGCATAGTGCTGGCCATGGCAGAGATGTTTTTCCTTGCAATTTTCCTTGCACTCATTTACAAAACACCTGGAGATCTACCAGTAGATCCTGATCTACCTTCTGCCTGCCTCTGCTCTAATGTGTCTCAGTACAAAATACTCTTTTGGACCATTGCTTACTTGCTTGCTTGCTATAGTCAGTGATGACCATTTGGTTTCTCCCCAGTGGCCACTGATGTCTAAAAGATGTTCCTTGAATGAGCTGGGACACACACCAACCAGGGGGTGAGGTTGAGACCAGTGTTCTGCTGAGGGTTTTTGTTTGTTTGTCTGTTTTTTGTATGTGGGGCAGACAGAAAACATGCAAGGGAGAAACAAGGCTGAGGATCAAAATTACACCTGATGTTAAACATGTGCAAGCATTTAATGTATGCACATTACTGTTAAATGTGTGCAAGCCTTTGATATATGCACATAGGGAGGGATCAGGACTGTGGCACATGGGGAGGAAGGTTAATCCTTTTCCCACATGCTGCTCTTCCACTGAATCCCCCCCCCCCCCGCTGCTTCAAAGCAGATATTAGCCCTGGGAGGGAAACTTCCATTGGTGCCCATAGAGCAGTGTTCTCCAACCTTGGGTCCCCAGATGTTTTGGGCCTACAACTCCCAGCGTAGCTGGCTGGGGCATGCTGGGAGTTGTAGGCCAAAAACATCTGGGGACCCAAGGTTGGAGAACACTGCCATAGAGTTTTGGGGCTAGAGAGGTGGGCAGAATGATGGGGTGAGCCCAGGGGCTCCAAGCAGATGTTGATTGCTTTGGGAGGAGTTGATGCTGCTCCTGGTTTCTGCCTGGGTACCTGTCTGATCCTTTTTGTCTGGCATGTAAATAAACAGATATCACAAAAACTCCACTAGTCGCCATCTTCCTTACCTGCTGTTCCCCCAACAACAGAATGAAATTTAATAGGGATAAATGCCAAGTGCTGCACCTAGGGAAAGGAAACCAAATGCAGAGTTACAGAATGGGGGACACTTGGCTCAACAATACCACAAGTGAGAAGGATCTTGGAATTGTTGTAGATCACAAACTGAATATGAGCCAGCAATGCGATGTGGCTGCAAAGAAGGCAAATGCTATTTTGGGCTGCATTAATAGAAGTATAGCTTCCAAATCGCGGGAAGTGATGATTCCCCTTTACTCGGCACTGGTTAGGCCTCATCTTGAGTATTGCGTCCAGTTCTGGGCACCACACTTTCAGAAGGATGTAGACAAACTGGAGAGGGTTCAGAGGAGGGCAACAAGGATGATAAAGGGACTGGAAACAAGGCCCTATGAGGAGAGACTGAAAGAACTGGGCATGTTTAGCCTTCAGAAGAGGAGACTGAGGGGAGATATGATAGCACTCTTCCAGTACTTGAAAGATTGTCACACAGAGGAGGGCCAGGATCTCTTCTTGATCATCCCATATTGCAGGACACGGAATAATGGGCTCAAGTTACATGAAACCAGATTCTACCTGGACATCAGGAAAAATTTCCTGACTGTTAGAGCAACATGCCAATAGACCAACTACCTAGGGAGGTGGTGGGCTCTCCCACTCTGGAGGCATTCAAGGTGCAGCTGGACAGCCATCTGTTGGGGATGCTTTGACCTGGATTCCTACACTGAGCAGGGGGTTGGACTCGATGGCCTTGTAGGCCCCTTCCAACTCTACTTTTCTATGATTCTATGATTCTATCCCCCCCCCCCCCGCTTTCCTGTCCAATCTCCTGTCCTGCTTATCCCAAAAGTGGCAAGCAGATCCTTGCTTGGACAGATACAAATAGCAAAAGAGGCTGCCTGTGAAACATCTTGACCATACTTGGTAGCGCATCCACCCTCCCTCCTTTTCTCCTTTTTAAAAGCTGCTTCACGGAAGAAGCCCATGCAGTGTGAAGGATTCCCTTGCTGGCAGCTGCTAAGTCACTCATGGGGGATGGCGCCATGTGCCATCTATTACCAGCAGAGATTTCCACCCCAATAACATTGATTCCTCGGTTCCTGGCCGCCATAACTCAGAGCCCCTATTAAGCCTCTTGCTGGGAGTCTTTTTGCTGCTTCTAGAAGTCCCATGAGCAGGGCTGCTGCACATGTATTTCATGCTAGAAAAAAAATAAAATAAAATCTTGTGCTTCCCATAGGGATGGACGGATCTGGCAGTTTCGCTTTCTCCTACATTCTTAAGTTTTAAATATCAAGTTCTTTGCATCCTGTTCATGAAGAACTTGTTAAGTTCTTCTCAAACAACAAACCAGACAAAATTCTCATCCACCTGCACCAGCCAATTCAATAGGTGTAGCTCTCCATAGCATGGCAATTCAACAGGTACAGCTATTCATAGCAGCACAGAGAGGAGACCATTCCGTACCTGCCTGCCCTGTAGTTGTTGAAGACGAGGAGCCTGTCAGGAAAAAAAAAGAGGTGGTAGCCCCAATTCAGTCCAGTGAACATGGCTGACTACAGCGGAATTCAAACCAGAGGGGCTAAGCAAAGCCTGCTGCCTGGATGGGCAGATCTGTCCGTTTCTCTTTCTCCCACATTTGCATTTTTGGTAGTCTCAAGTTCTTCCTAGCCCCTTTATGAAGACATTTGCAAATTTCTTAATCCAAAACTGAAATGAACAAAATTCTCACTCACCCGCCCCCCCCCCCCCCCGCCATCTGCATCCTGTATACATTATGCACACAGGGAAAATGATACAGAAAAGGACTGAGAGGGCCTGTGTGAGTGTGCAGCGGAGGAAAGAGTCCAGCACAACTGGAGATGACTTGGAAGTAGCCAGACGCTCTGAATTGTCTTAATTCATGGTTTTCACTGGTGCTATGAAAACCGAAGCAGCTTCCTTTTCCGGGCAAGTGGGGAAGAGCCATCCTCCCAGCTTACTCTTAAAAGACAATCTAAAAAGATAATCACCCTCCTCCTCCTACCCTCCAAAGGCCTTTGTGCCGCCCAGCTCTGCCATTGTGGAGAATCTGAGAACTCCACATGTGAATGATTCTTTTTTTCTTTTTGTGTGTGTTCCTGTTAAGAAATCTGTGAAGTGTCAGCATTTTTGTATCACAGTATCATAGCGTTTTAGAGTCAGAAGAGATTTGTTATGGAATTCCATCAGGACCGGTGCAAGGCAGTTTGGTGCCCTAGGCAAGATCAGATATTTAGCGCCCCCCCTTCCCACTTGAGAGCGCTGTATTTTTTCCCCAAGGCGTTTCTGGTGCCCCTTTTAGCCCTGCGCCCTAGGCAGCTGCCTAGTTGGCCTAATGGTAGCACCGGCCCTGAATTCCATGGAATTAAGGCCAATAGTGCTGTGTGCTTTTGAAATGCTAGATCTGTTTTCTTGCCCCTGAAAGTGAGTTTCAGAGATATCCAGGTGCTAACTGCAGATACCCAGCCCCCTGTTGTTAAAGGTCTCTAAATTAACATTACCTGTCTGAGAAGGCTTTGTGCATTTTTAATTTTTTAAAAAAATGCTGGCTGCTTGCCGTTTCACTGGAAGAAGCTGTGGTGTGCTGTTCCACATGGTGAGTGGCCCTATCTGCTTCTCAGTTAGAGAAACTAAGCCAGGGATGGGCACACCTGTGGTCTTCTAGACGTTGGACTTCAACTTCCATCCACCCCAGCCAGCATGGCCAATCTGGAGGGCCACGGGTCCCCTTCCTATTTTAAATGGAGCATCCCCTGATCTCAAACAGAGATGCTGCAGGCCAGAGAAGACTTTATGTAGACGGATGGGTTTTTCAAAAACACTTTATTGTATTTTTAATGCTAAAAACTAATCCAAACAAATCACAGATCCCTCCCTTGGGAGGAATACAGTCTACATTCTGAAAGGGGAAGGCAACAGAGGGAGGTGACACGAGGACAAGGGTTACCAGGGAAAGAAGAAATGCACAAATGCAGGTGCGTCTGCTTAGGCTTTGTCTCAGGGGTAGGGGACTAGGATGGAGGGGCTCAGCCGAGGCTGGCTGGGGCATGCTGGGAGTTGTAGGCCAAAAACATCTGGGAACCCAAGGTTGGAGAACACTGGCTTAATGGAAGTGGTAGGGATCTGAAGGAGGTGAGAGTCACTGGGAGGGCATTCCACTGCTGTACCTCCGGTCTGATTCATCTGGCTGCTTTCTTTTATTGTATTATATTGTATTTATATTTATATTTCAATGATGTTTTTGGTTTTAAGATTGTTTTTATCCTGTTTTACTTGTAAACCACCCAGGGAGCCTTTTGGCTGATGGGCGGTAAATAAATATATGAAATAAATAAATAAATAAATAATTCCCAGGGAGGAACAACATAGACTTCTTGGCCCTATTATGAGGAAATGCCCTGGGAGGTCACCAGACCAGTACCTGAAACACTTCCTGGCAGGGATGTGTAAACCAACAACGGAGGCAGTGGCTAAGTTTCTTTTTTTTCTGTACGAAGGACTCATAAGGCAATTCTTCCATCATAAATGTAACTTCTATAGCAGGATCTTGTTTTTGGTTATCTTAAGATGTTCTAAACTGGTGTATGCTTTAATAATGTTTGTTGTTGCATAATGATTTAATGATTGTGTTTTTATCCGTCTAATGATGTCCGATATTGTTTTTGTGTGGTCCGTGACCGTATAATAAAAATTGAATTGATAATAAATTCCAAGCATAAGGGGCAGCGGGACAGGACAGGCTGAGCGGAGTCACTGATAGGTCATTTCAGGCTAAAGGGGCTAAAAGGGCTTGGAAAGGACAGTTGATTGTCCGTAGGCTCCAGTAAATCTTGCATATTTTACCTGGATGCACGGTGGAAGTGAACTCCTCGGCCAGAGCAATAGATTGAGACCTGGAGATTGACAATTTACTCCCCCACCCGCCCCGCCCCGCCACTAGAGAGTTGAAGGTGTTATGATAGGACAGGGGTCTCCAACCTTGGGTCCCCAGATGTTGCTGGCCTACAGCTCCCAGCATACCCAGCCAGCGTGGCTAATGGCAAGGGATTCTGAGAGCTGTAGTCCAGCAACATCTGGCTGGGGACCCAAGGTTGGAGAGCCCTGTGATAGGACCTTTATTGCCCTTGGTGTACACACTTATTTTTCCAGCCCCACTGTTGTTTCTGGTCAAACACAGGGTTGTTGGATTTTTTTTTAATTTTTAAAGTCATCTCCAGTTGTGCCTGTCTCTTTTTTAGGCCTTTGAAGCACTACAAATGCCTACAAAACCTGTTTGACCAGAGCCGGGGGGGGGGGGGGATCAACAAGTACAATGATGGCTGAATCATATCACATTCAGTTATCTGAAAAAAAGTTTTCTGAGAGATAGAGACTGGTCCAAGGTCATCTGGTGAGCTTTGTGGCCAAGGAGGGATCTGGATCTGCAGTGCTAAGCACTGCTGTGGTGCTGGTGATTCCTACCGAACTAGTGCTTGAAATGAAGTTGGGTTCTTTAATGCGAAGGGATGAGTTATTCCCTCACAATTGCCAGCAAAACAGGGCCTGTTGTATGTTATCTCAACACAGCTCTTCATTCGGGTGGCCACTTAGGTGTCAACCAAAAAAGAGGATAAAAGAGGACACCAGTTTGCACAACACTGGCATATGCTAATTTATAAATATAGATGCCAATGTGGAAATATTTATTATAATTTAATTATAATTTAAATAGAAATACAGTACATCTCACCATAGTGTGGATGTAGGCTGTGACCCGTGAGCCTTGCTCAGTCTGCTGTTCATGTGCGGTCGGTGGGCAGCTTCAGGGTCCAGCTCTTCCTTCTGGTGGTTCTTTATCTTTACACTGGACTTGGACCGGACAGCCCTTCAAGCAGAGGATGCCGGCAAATAGAGGATAGGCCTCTGGTGGACCTTCAAACAGAGGACTGTCCTCTGCAAAAGAGGACACATGGCCACCCTATGTCCTCTATGACAGTGTTCTCCAACCTTGGGTCCCCAGATGTTTTTGGCCTACAACTCCCAGCATGCCCCAGCCAGCTACGCTGGGAGTTGTAGGCCAAAAACATCTGGGGACCCAAGGTTGGAGAACACTGTCATAGAGGACTGAGCTACAAGTAGACATCATTCTAAAGGGGTTTCAGCCACTATGAAAGGCACTCTCCTACAAAAGACACTCTAGAATGCAGATAAAAAAAACAAAGTTAGCAGCACTGGTCCATGAGGGGGGGGGGAATCCACAGGTGGGCAATACCTTTATTAGATTAACTAAAACGCCACAAACGATTGTGCAAGTTTTTGTGTTCTGCAGAATTATTCATCAGGTTGGGTAGTAAAAACAAGCAAACAAGCACAGGGGATGAAGGGAAGAACAGAAAAGTCCAAAAAATTAGGACAGATGTTGTGGGTGGCCATGAGGCCTGTAACTCAGATCTGCCTATAATTCAGGGCGACAAGCATTAGGTATGCACACACACACACACACACACACACACACACACACACACACACACTCACCCTTATAAGATGCCTTGAGTCCTTTTTTGGGGGGGGGGAAGGAGTCTAATAAATTGAAATAATAATAATAATAATAATAATAATAATAATAATGTGTGTGTGTGCGTGTGCGTGTGATAAAGACAATCCAAATTCTGCTCCAATAAAAGCTGATTTCTGTGACCTGCATATATTATGCAAATTAAGCACACAGGCATATATTTGCATCATTTCCCCACTTCTGCTAGCCATGGAGAAGGTGAAAGAACTGTGTGCAGTGCTGAATCTTTGCTCACCACTTCTGGAAGTCCAGCTGAGGCTCTCTTTGGCTTCTGAGATTGAGATTCCCAGCATGCCAACACACTTTTCCAGTCTGTCCTTGCGGACATAAGGAGTAGAAACGTTCTTTGAAAATAACAACAGTAAGTCAAGATCCCAGAACACTGCATTCTGCTCCCAGTAGTAGTTTTGGTGTTTGCACAGTGAGATTATGGAATACGACACAGCCTTGTGTCGCTTGTTAGCAGGACCGGTGCAAGGCAGTTTGGTGCCCTAGGCAAGATCAGATATTTAGCGTCCCCCCTCCCACTTGAGAGCACTGTATTTTTTTTCAAGGTGTTTCTGGCGCCCCCTTTAGCCTTGTGCTCTAGGCAGCTGCCTAGTTGGTCTAATGGTAGCACCGGCCTTGCTTGTTAGCATTCATTGGTTTGCTTGCTTATTTGTCTGTTAAAAGTCATAATGGGATTGCAGCTGGCAGGCAGCATAACATGGCTTGTTCTGTTTGTCTCACATGCACAAGCCAGTCCCTCAGCTCAAAACCGCTCAAACAGTTGCAGGTACAGACAGGACTGGTGCAGGGCAGTTTGGCGCCCTAGCAACCCCCCCCGCGCCGCCACCACCACCTACCTACCTACCTTCCCCCCGCCCTGGCTGCCGCCTCCTCCGAGGAGGAAGTGACGCGACGGGCCCCCCGCGCTCTGTTTTTTGCCGGGGAAACCAGGGCAACAGGGCTGTTCCTCCCGCCAAAACAACGCGGGCGGGGCTCCGGAAGCGACGTGGAGAAGGTAGGTGGGGAGGGGAGGGGAGGTGCGGCGGCGGCGGCAGCAGCGGGCGGGGAGGTGCGGCGGTGGCGGCGGCGGGCCGGCAGGCGCGGTGGGGGCGGGGGCGGGTGGGGAGGCGCGGCGGTAGCGGCGGCGGCGGGCGGGGGAGGTGCGGCTGCGGGGGCGGGGGGAGGCGCGGCGGCGGCTTCGGCAGGCGGGGGGGAGGCCCGGCGGGGGTGGCGCGGCAACGAAGAGGAGCGCAGTGTTTCTGCGCCCTCTTCAGCCACGCGCCCTAGGCAACTGCCTAGTTTGCCTAGCGGTAGCCCCGGCCCTGGGTACAGACAATTCTAGCATAAATGTGGCGTATCTCACTGTTACCATATCTTCTGTAGGTAACATAGGAATTGGATACAGCCACTCTCTGATGTGGCCACTAGAGGGCACGCTGGAGCTCAGCAACGGCTTCCACAGGAAATGAAGGATCTAATCAGTCATAAAACAGTAGAGCAGTGTTCTCCAACCTTGGGTCCCCAGATTTCATAGATTTCATAGATCATAGAGTTGGAAGGGGCCTATAGGCCATCTAGTCCAACCCCCTGCTCAATGCAGGAAACTAGAGGAGGGGTCTCCCATCCAAGTAATAACCAGGCCTGACCCTGCTTAGCTTTCCACATTCAGACAAGCTGAGCCAACGTGAGCCACAGGCCTGTATGTTTTTGGCCTACAACTCCCAGCATTCCCCAGCCAGCGTAGCTAGCTGGGGCATGCTGGGAGTTGTAAGCCAAAAACATCTGGGGACCCAAGGTTGGAGAACACTGCCATAGAGCTAAAGGTCACATTTCTAGCCAATATACCTTTCTAATAGGGGCAGTGCATATTCTGGGACCACACATACCCTTTTGTGGTGTATATCCCAGCACTGAAACATACCCTCCAAAGTTACCGGATGCCTTTATCCCGTGCCCATCCTAGCGCACAATGCAGCAGTGTCAAAATGGAGCGCGATCAGTGAGCGAGGATGGAAGTGGAACAGGGTTTTAAAATGCAGATAAATTTGGAGCGTATGCGTCAGTGTTTGGATATTCTCCAGAAATGGATATGCATGTGGAACTAGGTAAGAGAGCTGGGGCAGCAGAGGGGAAGAGCAGCTTGGTGACAGAGGGAAGGCATAGATTGAAGGAACAGCTACCATGAAGAGACATTGCAGGAAGGACGCAGAAAGTGAGGCGTTTGAAGCAGGCTGGTTTAAGGTGGCCATGTGTTCTACTTTACAGAGGACAGTCCTCTATTGGAATGGCTGTCCAATCCAAGTCCAGTTTAAGATTAAAGAACCATGAAGGGGAAGAACAGTTTGCCCATCAGCATTTAGTACCCGGGGAGCCGACTGAGCGGGCACACCATATAAATTAGCATATGTACATTTTATACAAATCTTGTCCTTTTTTGTCATCTTTTGGTGATGTGTTTCCACATTTTGGGTGATGCATGAGTGAGTGGCCACCCTAGGCTGGTTTAATAAAGGACTTTGTTTCATATAACTCTTACCTGATTCTTTAGTGGTTGCAAACACCACTTGGAACATGCAGAGGTCGAAGGATGCTTCCCCGCTGCCACTGGTCTGACATGACAAGAAACAGAAGAGGGAATTCTTTGTATCTCTCAGATCAGGGGCAATGAGGAAAGGGGGCGGCTCTCTAACCACACTCAAAAAGCTATAATTGCATTGGCACTCACAACGCTGCAGACTGACATAGCTAGAAATCCTGATTTATTCATTTTTTTAACCGCCATTAGATGAAACGCTTTGTGAATAGGCCTTGGGCTACTGTGCTGCAGGCATCCACCTCTACTAAAGCAAATATAATCAGGGATAGACCCACTTCGGACGGCACCGTTTCATCTGCATAGCTACATCCTGGGATTTGTTTCTTGTCACTCATGTGACAGAATGTTGGCAACTGACTTATATACTGAGACCTGCAACAAAAGGTTGCAGTGTGGAGTGCTTCTGTTCAGCATTCCAGCCAGCCCTTTTCCAGGATACTCCATTACTCCCTCCACTATGTTTTTCATCTCTCCTAACACCCCCCCCCCCCCATACACACACAACAGTCAGCAAGCATTCCATGGCTACTGAGTATACGCAGTCAGTCCTCATTGGGCTGTGTCCCCCCCCCCCCTTAGGGTTTTTTCCCTGAAAAGATTTTTTTGTACTTCTGCAAACTTTGGGCTTCCCCTGAACCTGCGAATACCTCCCTCTTCTGTGTATATGGTGCAGCTTTGCCTACGTAACGATCCATATTGGAGAACGAGGGTGCTTCCAGATGGACGGCCCTCAGCACTACCAACTCAAAGCCATTGTGTAGCTATTCCATCTCCCTCCTTAACAAATTTTCTGTGGTAAGAGAAAAGATGAGGAAGTGCTAGGAAAACACGGGAGGGATAGAATGAAAGGTGATGAAGTCTGGACTGGAGCCCACATAAAATTCCATGAATGAGGCAGGGCGATTGCATGATAAAAGCCCTGTCTGGAAGTGGGGGGGGGGGAGACATTTTCCTCCCTTTCTCATAATACCAGAACCCAGTGGGGTCATCCCATGAAGCTGATTGGTGGGAGATTCCAGACAGATAAAAGGAAGTACTTCTGCACACAGCAGAAGTATGGTATGGCTTTATGGTACCTCCACTGTCAGAGGCAGGATGCCTATGTCCCCCAGTTGCTGGGGAGCATGGGTGGGAGGGTGCTGTTGCACTCATGTCCTGCTTGCGGGCTTCCCACGGGCAGCTGGTTGGCCACTGTGTGAACAGAATGCTGGACCAGAGGGACCCTGGGTCTGATCCAGCACGGCTCTTCTGATGTTCTTATGTGGTGGTGTGTCATTTCTGGATAGTGAATGTAGTCCCCGGCGGGCTATGATAATGCAGCAGGTCCTGTTGCCTCTAAATCAGCCTTCCTCAACTTGGTGCCCTCCAGACGTGGAGGGCCCTCCTGTGGCTCACGCTGGCTCAGCTTGTCTGAGTGTGGAAAGCTAAGCAGGGTCAGGCCTGGTTCTTACTTGGATGGCAGACCCCTCCTCTAGTTTCCTGCATTGAGCAAGGAGTTGGACTCGATCGCCTTGTAGGCTCCTTCCAACTCTATGATCTATGAAATCTATGAAATCTATGTGGTGGTGTGTAATTTCTGGATAGTGAATGTAGTCCCGGGCGGGCTATGATAGTGCAGCGGGTCCTGTTGCCTCTAAATCAGCCTTCCTCAACTTGGTGCCCTCCAGACGTGTCAGACTACAACCCCCATCACCCCAGACAGCATGCTGTGTGGAGATGATGGGAGCTGTAGTCCGACACATCTGGAGACCCCCAGTCAAGGAAGGCTGTTCTAACTGATGAACTGTTCTGTGTTACTCAAAAGTGTGCGCTGTCTCTTGCAGCAGCAGAAGGTGGTCCAACAGGACCGTCATTGCACCTCATTTTTGTATCCCTTGTAAAGAGGAAGGGCAGCCGAGGAGGCGAGACACTTGTCTGGTATTTCCACGTGGCTGCAGCACTTCATCTTGTTTGGGGAGCGCCACCGTGTGATCGCTGGGCTTAATGAGCTATGGGGTTATTTATTGTTCTGTGCTTGGAGGATCACAGCGGATTTATCACTGGCTTCTGTAAATAGGGTGGCCAAAACCCTCAGCCAAAGGAAAGGGTGGTGGGGAAAAGCAGAGAAGGGAAGTTGAAGCAAGGCACATGGAACAGAGCAGCCAGGTGCTGGGAGAACCCATAGAACATCTTGCCCAGCTGCTTTTCTTAAGACAAGCCCACCTGCCTCTCGCCAGTCCTCCTCTGCACGAACGTAATTTAATGCGTGCCACACTGCCCATTATGTTTTTAAAGGTGTAATGTGTGAAAAAGCCCTGAGTTGGTGTGGTGTAGTGGGTGAGAACCAGAGAGAGAGAGAGAGAGAGAGAGAGAGAGAGAGAGAGAGATTCTCAAGATGATGCATTCTGCACCCAGTATCAGATTTTGTGCTTGTGTATCGTTTGCACAGAGTTGCAAAATATGCACAGGCCTTGTGCAAAACCAATTACTTTGTAATTGGGGTGCCCCAAGGAGAAAACAGTTGTTACAGGCCCCCACTACCATTTTTGGAGAGTCCCCACCCTGCCACTTTGGTGGGAACTTATGCGGAAGAGGTTAGGGACACCCCCCCAGACCTAATCAGGCGTTTTGTTTGTTTGTTTGATAGTGGCTTCTCTCTCTCTCTCTCTCTCTCTGACTGTGTCCGTCCGTCCGTCCCTGGAGACACCCCACATTGAGATGACTCCTTGACATGACCTTGGATCCCGTATGGATTAGGGGCTTCTCTGTTCATTTCTGGTCACTTGCCAGAAGTTTTTGGGAGGTGCCCTTTAATTGCTTGTGGGAGCAACACAGCGTGGTCACTCCTGACCTTGACTTCCTGTGTAGGACTGTGGTCCCAGAGATCCGTATGGCCTACTTCTTCAGTCCGTCCTCATCTCCCTTGGACGAGAGTGAAAACTGAACAGTTGCTCCATCCTTGCAGGTCACAAAGCATGGCCTCTCAACTTTGGAGGTCACCAGACTGCTCCTCCATCCCAGCTGACAGGTCAGGGCTGACCTAAAAGCGAAGATGTCTCTGCTTTCACCATCTGGGATGGGAATACTCTTTACACATCGGCTTAGGTAAGAGGTTGAGAAAGCCAACTTTGAAAAGGTTCCTGCATTCAGCAATGGTGACTCCCGCCACATTCAGCCTTCTGATCCTCACACATTTCTCCTTGGGCCTGTCAATGCCACGCCAGGGCTGTGGGAAGTCCAACGCAAAGTTAGATCTGGAGGGTTTGTAGCTCAGAATCTCTGAGATGCTTGAACTCCCCGGATGTACACCAAGCAGGATGTGTTGCTCTGCTGACCCAGTATGAAGTTTAATCAAAGGAGTTTTAATAAAACAACAGGTGCTTGCCGTTCATCCTAATGGCTTCATGCTCCTTGGCTCGAATGATGGAGGGCAAAAGCGGGTTTACTTCTTCCAGGCAATTTTGCCGGCACATTTTCCCTTATGTACCCATAAGTAAAAGGGATGTAGGGGCATGATCTGTCTCCATCTGGGTGTAGTGGAAATGCATGCATTCCCCATCCCTGGCTGGTCCTCAGTGGAGTGTGAGCATACCACAGCACATAAGTCTTTACTCACAATGGGATGGGAGGAACAGGAGTGCCATTTATGCAGGCATGCGGCCGTTCTTCTCCCCAGGGCATTCTGCACAAGTTAGTCATGCTCCACTTCGGTCTCTGTTCTGAATGCCACTGTACAATGGAGAAACATATATTTGGGTGAATTGATCCTGAGTTCCAGGCTCCAAGGAACCACATAGCCAGGGCCAGCCCTACCATTAGGCAAAGGGAAGCAGGTGCCTCAGGCGGCAAATGCTGGAAGGTGGCAGCAAATGTTGGAGTAGAGAACTGCAAGCCACGTGGCCTGCCCTGCGCCCCCTCAGCTGGCTTGCTGCCTTCAGGTGCAGCAAGGGATGCTTTCCCATCATCAGTGTTGAGAAAGATTCAACTGCCAGTACAGATGTACGGATCCAAATCTGTACTGTGTTTTATAGATGATCAGACATCTTTCTTTTTGTCATCCACTCATTGATAGGATCAGATTTTTTGTTAACCATAATTTCATTCCATTTGTGCTACTTAGCATTAGTGCATTAATGCAGGTGCGCAGTCACACTCATGCACACTTGTGCAAATGCACCAGTGTGCATTCAGTAATGCAAATGAGCACATTTCCACAAGTACACATTACTTAATGCAAATTAGCCCGAATCCACCTCAAAAGTGAAAAACTGGTCCGCAAATCCATGGAATCGGCGTGGCTTGGCAAAAACCGGTCTGCTCTCTGGTTTTGCGGGTCAGATTCATAGAAATCTGAACTCATTTGAGAGCCAGTGTGGCGTAGTGGTGAGAGTGTTGGACTGGGACTCAGGAGATCCGGGTTCTAGTCCCCGCTCGGCCATGAAACTCACTGGGTGACTTTGGGCCAGTCACGGACTCTCAGCCTAACCTACCTCACAGGGTTGTTGTGAGGATAAAATGGAGAGGAGGAGGCGGCTTATGTAAGTTGCCTTGGGTTCCTTGCAGGAAAAAAGGCGGGGTATAAATATAATAAATAAAATAAATAAATAATCCAGAACAGATTGCTCCGACATCCCTAACTGCCAGTCTAGCTGGCTTCTGTACACAGAACGGGACAGGGGGACGCAATCCTGTTCTTTCTCTCAGCAAAAGGGCCCTGCAGACAGCAACATATCGCACCGTCCACCTTCCCATACAGAACAGCAGCTGAACAAGAAAAGTTTCAGTTCGATCTTGGCACAGTCCAAAGACTGGGGGGGCGGGGGTGTGGGGGTGTGTGGATCAGCGCTCCTTGCTGGAGAATTGCCTCACAAGACAGCTGAGTCTCTGAAATTTTGGAGCAAGCCCACGTCTCTTGAGTAATTGTCTTGTCAGTTTAATGCCGAACGAGGGCGTTGCTCTGAACTCACCATACGGCCTCGCCAACACCATTGAAAGGGCAGCAAGCGAGGATGGGTGTGTTTGTCGAATATGCCAATGTCGGTGATGTATGTGCCCAGGAGGAAAAGTGCACGAGAGGGCAGGGCTCCCTCTCTCCATCTCCCTGATACTCAAGAGTCTGGAGATCAGGCTGTGGCAGTCTAAAATGGACCTGAAGTTCAGAGATCCAAGGAAGAGCAGGAGGAGGAAGAGGAGAGGAGGAGGAGGAGGAGGAGGAGGAGGAGGAGGAGGAGGGAACAGGAGGAGCACATACATTTATTCTACTAAAACTCCAGTTCATCACATATATTTCTTTAAAAACAGGGAAATGTCTACATACCCAGAGATGGTCACTTCTTCAGCATCCAGGACCACTCTGGAAATGTATCAGGTGGCGCAGGGGATGACATATTTGAATTTACTCCCAATATGATTAACACCATTGTCAAAAGCTAAAGATACCCCACTTCTACTAGACACCCTGCATAACAAATATTATTGTGACTTTCTCTAACGCTTGTAATTACAGTATTTTTCCATGTATAAGACTATACTTTTTCCTAAAATCATTAGCCTAAAATTGAGGGTCGTCTTATACACGGAAGTAAGCCGAGGAGAGAACCGCGCGGTTGCGAAACTGCCCAGTGGGGGGGCGTCTTATACACGGAAAAATACAGTATTCAGCATGGTCACAGACAGTGGCATGATGGCCGTTTCCTCTTGGCTCCTCACACAGCTCCAGTGATCTTTCAGTCAGCCTTCTTTAACCTGGTGCCCTCCAGATGTTGTGAAGTACAACCCCGACTATGCCTCGTGAGCATGGATGATGAGAGTTGTAATCCAAAACATCTGGGGAGCTGCAGGGTGGAGAAAAATGTCCCCCTCCCTTTTGTGGCGCCATTTGTCTCCTGCAAAAGGGGGGAATTTTCAGAGATGGGTGGGGTGGGGGAAGCAAAGCTTCTTAGGTCACAATCCTATGCATGTTTAGACAGGAAAAAAAAGTCCTACAACTCCTTGCATTCCCCAGCCAGAGTTGTAGGAATTTTTCCCCTGTCTAAACATGCATAGGATAGAGTTTTAAAGAGCTAAGCTACCTGATAGATATGAAGCAGCAGAGAATTGCAGTTATTCTTTCTTTTAACTGTTTATTTTTATTTTTATTTTTTGCCATCACTTCAAGCGGTGGCAAAGTTGCAGTATGAGGCAGCAGCGTGGCGGCATTTCTCATTGAGAATGGCCCAATGGGAACGATGCTCTGTCAGTGGGAATGATGCACCATAGCAAAGCTGTTTTTTAACAGTGAAAAAGAAAGAAAGAAAGAAAAAGGCTAACTACCACCCTCTGCTATTTCATATCTATCAGGTGAGCCCACCCCGAAAAAAAGAAAAAAGAAATTTAGCCCACCCCCAGTCCCTAACCAACACTCTAACCACTCTATATCACACTAGTGTAATCTATCTATCTATCCATCCATCCATCCATCCATCCATCCATCCATCCATATATAAAACATGTTTAATTAAAACAATGTCAACAAGTGTACAACTAATACACCATTAAGAAGAAGGGGAACTGTAAAACTATTCTAATTTCCAAATACTTGGTTGAATAAGTATTCACAGCCAATTTCTGGAAAGAGGCCAGAGAAGAAGACAAATGAGCTTGTCAAGGGAGAGCATTCCATGGCTCCAGGGTCACAACCAAGAAGGCCCTGCTCCTGATAAATGACAATCCTACCTCATGAAAATATGGAACCTAGACTGGAGCTTCACTGGCAGATCTTAAAACTCTGGGGGAATTCTATTGGAGAAGATGTTCCATGAGATATTATATTGGAGAAGATGTTCCTTGAGATATTCTATTGAAGAAGATGTTCCTTTTTGATATTTGGGGCCAAGTGTGTAGACCCTACACTGTAGAGCTATAAAGGTACATAGGCAGTATATTTGTTTCTGGGCTCAATTCGAGGTGCTGGTATTAACCTTTCAAGTCCTAAATGGTTTGGGACCAGGCTATCTGGAGGACCCATATAAATCTGACCAAGCTTTAAAATTGGCTTCTTCGTCCCCTCATGAGAGCTGTCACTCAGGTTGGTGAGGATCAGGGTCAGGGTGTTCCTGTGGTGACCCTGCATCTCTAGAACACTCTCCCTAGGGAACTATATATAGCCCTATTTTTCATATTGACCTTTAGGAAAGCCTTAAAGACTTTTCTTTTATCCAGTTTACACTTGGATCATTTTTTTAGTGCTGTGTTTTAGCAAATGTTTTATCTGCCACCGCTAATTTTAATCTCATATTTTAATGTTATCTTCTTCTAATAATTTAGCACTTTAGCATATTTATTATTTATTTATTTTATTTATTTACAACATTTATATTCCACTCCACATCTAAACAGATGCTTGTTATATATGCCTTGAGGTTGTAAACCATTTTGTGAAAGGTATCTCCTTGCATATCTATAGAATAAATAATAAAACATAACCAGCTCCTTGTATATCACAGAAGAGTGGGGGAAAGCCACAAGAGCCGGTGTGGCGCAGCGGTTAGAGTGTTTGGCTGGGACTCTGGGACTCTGGAGATCCGGGTTCTAGTCCCCACTCAGCCACGAAGTCGACTGGGTGACTTTGGGCCAGTCACTGACTCTCAGCTTAGCCTACCTCATGGGGTTGTTGTGAGGATAAAATGGAGAAGACGAGGATCATGTAAGCAGCCTTGGGCTCCTTGCACAAGGAAAAAAGGTGGGTTATAAATGTAATAAATAAAAATAAATAAACCAGCAACCACACCACTCTGGGTATCTATACATTGAGAATAGTGTTTCATGTTCGGAAAGTGCACTCTGGTAATGTTTAAATTGGTCGAGTCTCTCCCTTTTCCAGTGGTGCTGAGGTGGGATTTCTGTATCCTGCATGGCTCTCTGCTCTTCCCCATGTCTAGGAGAAAACTAAAGCAGTTTGAATAATAAGCAAATCAATGCACACTTACTTGGTTTGTATTATTTACACAGATCCCAGAATTCCACATTTCTGGACACAGTGACTATCATCTATATATATAAAAGAAAGTGTCCTGACTGACTGACTGACTGACTGATTGACTGACTCATAAACGCCCAGCTCAAACCGTTTAATCTAGGAACGAGAAATTTTGAAGGGACGTTGCTTTTATGACGTAGAGCCCCACTAAGGAAGGATTTTTGGAAATTCTGTCCCTAAGGGGGTGAAAAAAGGGGGAAAAATCTCCCCACTCTCATATTTCCTAGGGGCAAAACAACAGGGCAGCAGTTATGCAAATTGGCCTCACCTCAGAATTCCTGCAGGAGCCAGTAGGAGCAGTTATGCAAATAGCCCATAGGACACTTAGAATGTTCATATGAATTCCTACAGGGGCCAATAGGGGTGGGTATGCAAATCTCCCCTCGGCCATTTAGAATGTTCTCTGAGGGGGTGAAAAGGGAGGGAAACTTTTTAAATAACTGCCTGACTGAATGACTGCTGTGTGTGGGGCAGTCGTCGCATAGGCTCCATCATGTTTTGACGGATCCGCCCCAAACTTGGCACGCATACTCTCCATCACCCAAGGACAAAGACTGGTGGGTTCAAATCTCCGAAAAACCCTCACTGCACCTGTACGGCCCAAAATAGATGAGAGCCAATGGCATCACTTGGAATGTTCGCAGGGGCCATTCAGGAGCAGTTATGCAAATTGCTCCAATGACGTATAGAATGTTCGTATGAACTGCCACAGGGGCCAATCAGGAGCAGATATGCAAATCTCTCCTGCATCAAAACAGAATGTTCATATGAACCACAGCCGGGGCAGAGCTGGGATTTCATTGTTGTGTAGCCCTGGGGGGGGGGGCAAGCTGGGATTATGTTGTTGTGTAGTCCCGGGGGGGGGAGCAGGGATTTCATTGTGTAGTCCCGGGGGGGAGCAGGAATTTCATTGTTGTGTAGTCCCGGGGGGAGCAGGGAGGAGCAGAGATTTCAGTGTAGTCCTGGGTGGGGGACACACACACAGAGATTTGATTGTGTAGTCCCGGGGGGGGGGGAGCTGGGATTTCATTGTTGTGTAGTCCCGGAGGGGGGGAGCTGGGATTTCATTGTGTAGTCCTGGGGGGGGGGGAGCAGGGATTTCATTGTACAGTCCCGGGGTGTGGGAGAGCAGGGATTTCATTGTGCAGTCCCGGAGGGGGGGGAGCAGGGATTTCATTGTGCAGTCCTGGGGGAGCAGGGATTTCATTGTGCAGTCCCAGGGGAAAGGGAACAGGGATTTCATTGTGTAGTCCAGGGGGGCGGGAAGCAGAGATTTCATTGTGCAGTCCTGGGGGAGGAACAGGGATTTCACTGTGTAGTCCTGGGGGAGCTGGGATTTCATTGTGTAGTCCCGGGGGGGGGGGAGCAGGGATTTCATTGTGCAGTCCTGGAGTGGGGAGCAGGGATTTCATTGTGCAGTCCTGGGGGGCCAGGGATTTCATTGTGTAGTCCCGGGGGATCAGGTAGTCCTGGGGGAGCTGGGATTTCATTGTGCAGTCCTGGGGGAGCTGGTAGTCCTGGGGGAGCTAGGATCCCATTATGTAGTCCCGGGGGGACCTTTCCTATGGAGCGGAGCGATTCAAAACAGTGGTCAGCGACCTTGAGGAATTTCGAACAAATAGTGCCTATAGGAAAATGACGACCTGTGCAAACTTGGCATGGCCACTCTTCATTACGTGAGCGAAGCTGCGGGCAAAAGCTAGTAACTGTATAACTGCACTGGCACTGGCAGTGGCTATTCAGGTCAGATCCTCAGAGGGCTTCTCTGCATGAGGCATTTATTGTGCACTCATGGTTCCACACTCACGGTAGTTTGCGGGTGCTTTACATGATGTCGTCATCCTCCAGCACCTCTCCCGCGCTTTCCAAGCATTTCCGTGGCATTTTTTTTTTTGGGGGGGGGAATGGAAAGCATAGTATTATCTGAAAATGGCAGAATGAACCAGAATGAGAAGCTTCTGTATTTTCACAATTCTGATATACTGCAGCGCCACCTTGTGGTTGTGTAATGGAACATATAGAAAGACAGAGAAAGAAACCCCCCTGGGTGGGGGAAACATGTGTAAAGGAGTCAGTCTTAATCCCACAAAGAATCTGGAAGCAGGAGCCTCGGTAAAGTGGCATGTTAAAAACTTCATGTAGAGAACCCCAGGCAGAAGTCCTTTCCTGCCACCTGCCACCTGCCACCTGATCCTTTTAACTAAAGATGCCTGGTCTGGGATTCAAACTGGGCCCTTCTGCATGCAAAGCATGTGCTCTGCCACGGAGCTATGGCCTGTCCCGTGACATATATTGGTGAATTCCCACCTGGAGTAAGGCAAGAAAGAGAAATGTTACAATTATTCCCCTCTCCATATTTTCATCTCCGTTTATCTTCAGCATTTTGGGAAAGGGGAGCGGGTGGAGAAGAGTAAATAAAAATATCATCTCACATTCTCAATAAATATAAATAAATAAAGAAGATACAAAGAAAGGCAGATGTAAAGAGACTGACAAAATACATTGCCTATAAAACCTAGTTACTCATCCAAGAATGCTAAAATGATCATTGTCAGATATTTTTCTTGTTAACAAATGCTGAATGATCCTTTCACAGGTGTTGAGCACTTCGCAAATGTGATGCCCTTTAGGGAAGAGAAGCTAAATAGGAAACAACTTGCCTCCTCATAAATTATATCTTTCCCCCCCTTTTTCTGACAGACATTTCTATGTCAGTTTCACTCAGTGTAGCAGCAGCCACTTCTGGGGTGGGGTGCTGTTGCCTTTAAAAATATCTCATAGCAGATCAGAATCTTATGTCCAAATAGAAGGAGAGCTGAAATTATCCCCACCCCACAAGTGTGGGTTTCAATAGATTTGCTTTTCTGTTGATTATGAAATTCAGATTCCCCAACAGCTGGAACAGCCAGTGTGGCGTAGTGGTTAGAGTGTTGGACTGGGACTCGGGAGATCCGGGATTCTAGTCCCCGCTCGGCCATGAAACTCACTGGGTGACTTTGGGCCAGTCACTGACTCTCAGCCTAACCTACCTCACAGGGTTGTTGTGAGGATAAAATGGAGAGGAGGAGGAGGATTATGTAAGCCGCCTTGGGTTCCTTGCAGGAAAAAAGGCAGGGTATAAAATAAATAAATAAATAAATAAAAATAAAACAGCTGGAATAGTGCGAATGGTAAGTCTGAAAGGGTACTTCCGGACAGAGAGCTCTTAGCACTACCAGTCAAGAGGCCTTGTGCACCTATTCCAACTTTCCCTTCTTAATAGATTTTCTGCGGTAAGAAAAAAGATGGAAGAAGTGGTGGGAAAACATCGTCTGGACCCACCATAAAATTCCATGACTGTGGACTTTTCTACATGGGGCTTTTAACCCGTCACTTTACCAAGGCTTCTTCTTCCGGATTCTTTGCAGGATTAAAATCGGCCTCTTTACACATGTTATTCCCCAGTGTTTTTCTTTTTCTGCCTTTCTATATGCTCCATTACGCAACCACTAGATGGCGCTGTGCCATAGCGGAATTGCGAAAATACACAAGGGTTTCATGCCGCCATTTCCACATAATACCACACTTTCCTTGCTCTAAAAAAAGCAGCAGAAATTGTTGCAAAGCACAGGAGAGGCCCTGGAGGATGACATTGCATAAAGCATCCCGCAAACTACTGTGAGTGAGGAGCCGCTAGCGTACAATAAATGCCTCTTGTAGAAAGGCTCTGAGGCATTCCACCCATGATACAATAAAAGCCATGGGCTTGGATTCAGATTTAAGCTGGATCAATTGCAGTGGTGGAAATGGGCTTCCCCACCCCCTCTTTCCCAAGGCGGCCCCTCCAACTTCCTGAAAATGCTACACTGAGAGTCAGGAGACCCTGCTGAATAGGGTGAGTTGTCATGTGTGTGTGGGAGGGAGGGGGATAATCAAAAATCTGTTGGCAGGACCTGCCATGAGCTAAGCCCTTCCTCTGAGAGTCTGAGTGTCCCTTCCTTTCGCAGAACGTCCCTTCCTCTCGCAGAATGTCCCTTCCTCTCGCAGAAGGCAGATCCTCAATCCAATCCCTTGTCTGGAAGTGCCCCTACTGATTCATTCTAAGGGTGTTTCCAGATGAGGGTTTTATTGTGTGATCGCACTGGTTCATTCATGGACTTTTACGGGGTGTGTGGGTTGGTTCCTGACGCCTTTGTTTTAATTGTAGCCCTCTTGTGTTTTCCAACCACTTCTTTCATCTTTTCCATTAAAAAAAAAAATCAATTGAGAAGGAAAAGGCAGAATAGCTGTACCGTGCCTTTTGATTGGTAGCGTTCCCTCCATCTGGAAGCACCCTAAATGTGTGGTGACAGGCTGTAGTTGTGCAGCGGTGAGGAAGAGGCAGCCTGTACAGGCTTAGGGGTACTTTTCTTACTTCGCAGCTGCTCCTTTGAAGAAATGACATGCCTGCAGATGGGAGGGGCACAGAGGGTTAAAAGCAGAGCTGGAAGGGGGGGTGCAAGGCCCACAGGACATTCAGTAGATTCCCCCTCCCTTCTGACACCACTAAGTCAAAGTCAAGGATTTGATCTTTCCCACGGCAGCCCCTCCAGTGCCCTGAAAATGCTACACAGAGGCTGGGTTCAGATAACAGGATAACCCACACTAAAGGGTTGAGTATGGGTTGAGTGTGGCTTGTTGCTGAATCGTGGCTTGTTTCTGAAACGTGGGTTATTGTGTTGTCTGAACCCAGCTGCGCTAACAAGCCATGGCTTGTTAACTACAAATAACCCATGAAAAGAACCCATGGTTTTGTTGTTGGGCTGTAAAATGTGGGTTGTTGTTCACCATGGTTCATTATCCTGGCTGGGTTCAGACAACACGATCGATAACCCACGGTTTCAACAACAACTAGCGGAGGCTGCTAACTCCTATTTTGGTGGGGCTCCTATTCTTGCAGGCTTTATTTGGAACTTCATAGGAGCTACCCATGGTGCTGAACTCACCCCCCACCAATAGGCTTGCCACCATGGAGCACCATGGATAAAGCTCCAAATAAAACCTGCAACGGAATAGGAGCCCTGCCGAAATAGGAGTCACCAGCCTCCACTGACAACAACCCACAGTTCAGCGACAACTCAGGGCAGGTGCTACCATTAGGCGAACTAGGCAGCTGCCTAGGGCGCAGGGCTAAAGGGGGCACCGGAAACACCTTGGGGGAAAAAAACAGCGCTCTCAAGTGGGAAGGGGAGGCGCTATATATCTGATCTTGCCTAGGGCACCAAACCGGTCCTGCAACAACTCATATTCAACCCATACTCAACCCTTGAGCGTGGGTTATCGTGTTGTCTGAACCCAGTCAGAGAGTCAGGAAACCCTGCTGGCTGGGGCGAGCTGTGGAGTGTGTGTGTGTGTGTGTGTGTGTGTGTAAGATCTCCAACAATTGGGAGAAGGGGCAATCCATGAGTGGAAGGCAGATCCTGGATCCAAACCATGGCTGTCCCATTCTCGTGTCACTCACATCGGAAGTGTACACTTAAAAGAACAACGACCTTGGGGTACCCCTAAAAATGGAACACATGACATGAAGCAGCCTCAAGTGGGCCAAGATTGGGAAGAAGAAGCCGCTTTTCGGAATCTTATAAGGGGACCCAAGTATAGGAACTGCAGAACCATGTGTTGTAGTGGTGAAGGGATACATCATCATGTGGAGGGGGAGTAAACACTGTGATGGGGGACAAAGAATGGGTAGATAATAGATCATCACATCATATTTCTTTTTATTTACACCCCATTTTACTATTACTATAAAATTTACAGTATACATAGTAAAAATCTATCCATCCTGCCAGGCGTTGGGGATCTGCTGATCTGCTGTTTATTGTTGTTTTATGTTGTATTTTAAGCTTTAGATGATTGCATGATTTTTATGTCTTTTCCTTTGCTGTATTTCTCACGTTGTTTCACACTGCTTTGGATGGTTGTCAGAAGAACAGTTTATAAATACTTGGAATAATAATAATAATAAAAAATGTATACATATACATTCACATTTGGGGATTTGGAGATTACTGTGTAAGAGTGACATTGTGGGAAGTGATGGGAGGAAATATTTTATGAGCAGAAGTTTATGGAAGGATATTTGCCCATTACAAAGGGGCTGGAGGCGGAAGGAGATTTAGGAGGAGATGATCTTTTCTTCTTCTTCTTCTTTTATGAAGGGCGGGCTTGTTTTTCTCTTCTCTTTGCAAGTCCCACTAGGTGGGAGGACTGTATGTTAGGTTTCTTTTTGGATCAATCCAGGGACTTTGCATAAACTATTTATTTGTTATGTCAGAAGCAAATTTTGAGGTCGTCTCCCTTGTGTTCTCTGTTGATTTTTTGGACTGCAAATAATGGAGCTTCCGGATGGAGGGCTCCTACTGCTACCCATCGAACGGCATTGTGCAGCTATTCCATCTTTCCTTCCGGGCAGCCCCATCCAATGTGGGTGCCCGTAATCCTCCAAACTCAGAGGCTTACAGGCATCCGATGGAAGGCAGGAGGAGCGTGGCAGCTAGGATTGCACTGGCTACCAGTTGCTTGCCAAGCCAAATTCAAGGTGTTGGTTTTGACCTTTAAAACCCTGTACAGCTCCGGCCCAGTTTATCTCAAGGAGCGCCTCCAGCAACATCAAGTAGGCCGCTCAACAAGATCTGCCACAGACGGCCTTCTCCTTGTCCCATCAGCCAGAGCAACCAGGCTGGTGGGGACTAGGAAGAGGGCCTTCTCTGTGGCGTCCCCCAAGTTATGGAACTCCCTCCCTAGTGACCTTCGCCACGCCCCCTCCACTGATGAGCTTCCGCCGCGCATTAAAAACATGGTATTTCAGGTGGGAATATGGGGTGGGTTAGGATTTTAAAAGATTTTTTTATACTGTTTTTTATATCATGTTTTATTGTATTGTTTTAATTGTACATCGCCCAGGGTGGCCGGGTGACCAGCCAGATGGGCAATTAACAAATATAATAAATAAATAAATAAATAAATAAATATAAATAAATAAATAAAATAGGATTGCCTCCACATTCCCCTTGCCCTCCAAAACATTTAGATGGCTGATCTTGGCCATCTAAATGTTTTCCCCCTCCTCACAGGGAGGAGAGGCTGAGGCACTGCCTGGATTCCACGGAGGACGGTGATGCCTTGCTTCTCCTCTCCAAGCCCTCAGGAACACCCCCCCCGACACACACGCTGGTTCCAAAGACGGTCTTCCGAACCCAACTGGTGTGGAAAGAACCGTGCCTGGCTGCGAGGGAGGGCGCTCCGCAGGTGAAGTCTCCACTGTGAGCTCGGAAGGCATATCCGAGGTTGGAGCAGGGACTACACCCTATCCTATGCCCCCCCCCCGACAAGTTTCGGAGGCCACAGGATTTATTTATTAATTTTATTTCTATACCGACCAATAGTCAAAGCTTTCTGTGTGGTGTACAACATTCAGTTAAAAAGTACAATGGAGTGCAATTAAATATAAAGAATAAAAGCATTATAACAATTTAAAACCAATTTTTAAAATATCAACAAAAGCTAAAAACAAGTTAAAAAAATATAAAACACGACCTCTAAAAGAATTGACCACCACCACCATGTACCATTTAGTTGTTAAAAGCCTCAACGAAGAGGGCAGTCTTAACCTGCAGCTGAAAGAGGATAGTAAAGTTGGCACCAGGCGGGCCTCAGTGGGGAGCTTGTTCCACAGTTGGGGGGCTACCACAGGAAAGGCCACCCTCCGAGCCTCCCTCAGAGGTGGCAGTCGGAGGAAGGCCCCAGATCTGGAGCATAGTGTCCGGGTAGATTGTGGTTGGGAGAGGCATTCCGTCAAGTATTGTGATCCCAAGCCGTGTAAGGACTGTGCCCTTAATGTTTTGTTTTATTTCCTGGCAAGAAAATAGGCATAAGAAGCAGTGGGAAAACATGGGAAGGGGAAGATGACACCGGGTGCTTCTAGACAAGGCTTTTATTGTGCCACCACCTTGCCTTATTCATGGAATCGTATATGGGGGGCCCAGATGTCACCATCTTCCAGTTATTTTAACTATTGCTATAGTACTACAATTTAACAGCTCTCTCTCTCTCTCTCTCTCTCTCTCTCTCTCTCTCTCTCTCTTTTAGCACCAGTGATGTGCTAGGCACTGCACAGGACAGGGCTCTCCAACCTTGGGTCCCCAGATGCTGCTGGCCTACAGCTCCCAGCATACCCAGCCAACATGGCTAATGGCAAGGGATTCTGGGAGCCTGTAGTCCAGCAACATCCGGGGACCCAAGGTTGGAGAGCCCTGGTATAGAATAAGCTCATAAGCAAGGAAAGGCGGAGATGGCCTTGCCCTTTCTGGCCCATCTGGTATTCAGAGGTATACACGTCGGCTGCACATGTCTAATATCCACTGACAGACCTATCCTCCATCCATATCATATCATGCCTTTTCCAAGCTAGGAGCCCTCACCACCACCTCTTGCGGTAGTGAATCAGTTAATTACCTGTTGTGTGAATGAGTAGTACTTCCTTCTGTCAGGAAGGATGGGTGGAGCAGGGGGGGGATGAAATCTTGATGAATGGAGAGTGGAAGTAGGGTAGGATATGGGCAGGGGTGGTGGTGGGTGGGATAGGAGAGGGAAACAAACTTGCTGCTTGCCTGTTTGCATCAAGCACAGACAGTGATGAGAGGCGGGAGAGCTTTGAAGGTGAGGGCTTGAACTTGTCTCAGATATCACTCCAGTTTTGCATTCATACCGCACCATCTCCTCCCCCCCCACCCCCACCCCCACCCCTTTCCTTTCCTTTCCTTTCCTTTCCTTTCCTTTCCTTTCCTTTCCTTTCCTGGTCAGGTTGCTCCAGATGCTTTAATCGGTGGCACGGCAGGCAGAAATCGGGCAGGTGAAGCGTTTCCCAGCAGTGATGGGGAAAGTGACACTTCCTCCTGAATCCTGGTTGGCCACGTGCAGCTGTTGGTAGGCATAGGAGCCCTGCCAGGGACCGACCAACCAACCTGGCACCCCATCAAGGTTATATGGTTGGGAAGGGCAGAGAATTGACATGGGGCCTGCTAGCAGGGCCTTCCCTCCCCCTCCCCAGTCTGACTGCATCCCCCCCCCCCGCCCGCCCGTCTTCTGCTTCTGTGGAGTGCTGGTGCTTGGAAGTGTGTGCGCTGCTCCTTCCTTTGCACGCGCTTTATTCTGTTGAGAGACCTATCCCTGTTTCCTGGAGAGGCTGAAGCAGTCGGAGAAACGGCTCCCTGGCTCACAGCTGTATAAAGGAGAGGAGGCAGACAGATGGGGCAGGCGAGAACTCATCCATCATGCCACTGTCCCCAGAGTGAAATTGCCAGCATGGGTACCGTGAGCCAACCTTGATACATGTGCACATGACACAGCTGTGCAAATCTGAGAGCAAGCTTTGTGCTCCCTTTTGCAACCAGGGCATGGATTTGTTTTTGGTGGGTTTTTTGTTTTGTTTTTTTTGTTTTTAAAGCGATCCATTTACAAAAGGATGGGGGTGGAGAATCACAATTATTTTTGCATTGCCTGCTTCAAGACAAACCCATTGTCCAGGGTTTCCCTCCCCCCCCCCCGTTATGAAATTTTAATACAGAGTACTAGGTCATTTCCCCCTCCCCCTTCCCATTCATGGGCAGTCCAATCTGTAATCAGGTTACGTCGAAGTACTTGGATTTAAGCCGAGCTGTAGTAAGATTGATTTTAGTCAGGCTAAACTAACTGAATTGTGTGGCTTGGGTTGCAGCCTAGGGGCGTGGGGTTGGGGGTGAGGGGAGAGCCACCATCTTGATTTCATTCGTGATTAATGTTTTGAGCACGTATGGAAATCAGGTGTTTCCCATTCTGAGTTAAAAACAGTGCTGATCCTTTTTTTTGGGTGCAAAACGTTTGTGTTGTAGGGTTTTTGAGGACAGGGGCGGTGGGATTGGTGTGGGAAGAAAAAACAAAAACCCAAACCAGAGACATTTTTCAAACTGAGAGCAATGGGCATGAACCAGTCAAAATTAACCGCTATGCAGTGTAATCCTATGCATGTCTACTCAGAAGTACATCCTATTGAGTTTAATGGAACTTTCTCCCAGGTAAGTGTGTTTAGGTTTGGTGCCTTAACGTTTTATTGACAATATCACTGGAAGAGTGGTGCACAGGTCTGGTTGAAATCAGTGGGGTTTAGTAGTGCTTCACATTGGCTGGATTATTACGGGCATTTTGTTTAAATCATTGCAAGCAAGGGCCATCAAGCAAGTGACGCTGGTGTAAAATGGACAAAAAAACCCACAGCAAGGCTCCAATCCAGCAAAATTTTGTTGCAACTATCCATGCGATCCTATGAACAGCTAGCTACAAGGGTATTCTGTGCAATTTGCACAGAAAATAAATATTTATTTATTTAAGAGATTTTTAACCTGCCTTTCAGGGTGCACTGCCCTGAAAAGGTGGCTTACAATATTACAAAAACAGGAACATACAAATTCCAATTAAACACACACACATATATAGCAGCAGCAGCAGCAAATGATTTTAAAGCACCAAATACAGACTGAACAAATGTGTCTTCAGGTTGTTGTTTTTTAAACGAGCAGTGGGGCCACCACTGAGAAAGCCCTGTTCCTAGTAGTTGCCAGCCTAATGGCTCTTGCTGGTGGGCCAGAGAGTAGTGGCTCTGATGCTGATGATCATGCTGTAAGTCTCACTGAAACCAATGGAACAAGTTAGTCATGACTTGGATGAAGCCAAGGCTGCAATTTATGCATGTTTACCATGGAGTAAGTTGTACTGGACTCAGTGGGATTCGGTAGACGTGCATTGAACTGGGCTGCAAGTCCCTTTCATGGAAGGCTTTAGAGGACACTCCAGTCAGGAAGCGAAACAAGAACTTTATTTTCTCTCTCCAACAAGAACAGAACAGCAAAGGGAACTCCTGACTCCACCTAGATATAACTAAGTCCAGTGCCACTTAGTGACTAAACCAGTGTTCTCCAACCTTGGGTCTCCAGATGTTTTTGGCCTACAACTCCCAGCATGCCCCAGCATGGAGAACACTGGACTAAACTATGTAATGATGCTATCCACCCAATCCCATTCTTTTCAGTGGGACTTAGTTACGAATAATGTTATGTGGACTGGGGCCTAATTGTAGGACAGCTAACTGGTTTAAGTTGGGTTTTTAAAAATGTTTTATTATCAAGCTTTTAATCATTCCATCCATCTGAAATACCTCTGCATATTGCAAAAAGTTAATTATGCTGCCTTTTGTGGGCCCCAAAGAGAAAAGACAGGTGGTCTTGTGAGATACCTACTGCCCATATCTACTTCCCATTTTGAGCAGGAAAAGCTATACTCCTGTTGAAATATTAGGGCATCTCTATAGACTGGAACTATTTTCTGGAAAATAGTGATGAAGCAGGAGGCATTTTTGGTGAAAAGCTGGTAAACAGGTGTCCCCCCCCCCCCAACCGAATACGCTGAATCCATATATTCTGTTTACCAAGCTGAATTCTCACAGGAACACCTAGAACATTGGAACTGAAAATGGCCAAATTCAATCAGGACTCAAAGGGGTGAAATGACACCCAGAGGGTTCAAATGACAGCATCCTGATTCCTAGATAGGCTGGTTGCCTAGGGAGCTTTGAGCTGTACAGGCTTCTTTTCCTTTCCCCTCTTCATCTAGGTCAGCAGCTTGAAGGGGAGGCTGGTGGTGTATCCACTCTGGGTTCTAGGTTGAACTTTGAAGGAGCTATCCATGGTGCTGAACCCTATCCCGAAAGTAGGTTTGGCACCACGGATACCTCCTTTAAAGTTCAGGCTGAAACCCGGAGTGGGTACACCGCCCCACGGACATTGGATCCACCAGCCACTGAGGCCAGCTCGGAAGGCAATAAACCGCTGTCGTATTTGTGAACATATTTATTGTGATCTATCTCATCTGGCTGGGAGAGTGGTGGCTACAGGGAGTGCGTGCGTGATTTTTGGATGAATGATGTTGTGTGGTGATCTCCACTCAACGATCCGGTCCCTCTCTTCCCCACCCCCCAAGCAGGATCCGGAGGATTCATCCCATGCCTCTTTGCAAGCTCCCAGGCCGTTCTTCTTTAAACCCGCTGGATCTCTGCATGCTAAAGGGGCACTTGGAGAGCTGCCGAGGGTGACATGCTGTGTTTTGGGCAGGAGGGGCATGATCATCTGGGGTAAACTTATTTGGGGGTTAGGATCTCCACAGGGAAGGGGGCATCATATATATCTTGCACAAATGCAGCAGCTTCCCAACCAAGGAGGTTCTACATACATCAGTTCTAAACTGGGTTGTAAAAGGCACAAAAGCAATATTCAGTCGGGCTGATCCTGATCACAGTCATGAATGGTTGAATGCCATAGGAAAGAGGGGAGGAGAAATTGTAGGACTCCCCAAAAAATAAATCAGCAGGCGGGCTCTTTCATTCAATTTATGGGCTGACATTGCAGCCTAAACAAGGGCAGTGTTTGCACTTGGACTTGATGATCAAGTGATCCGCAATGAGTTGATTGCTACCAGGAAACAGAGATATCATTTTGATGAATGTAAAGTGCTCCAGACTTTGGAAAGACTTTGTCTCCTGCCTCGCCCATTACAACTCTTCATGCCATTGCAACAATGGTTATGGCTACAGAGGCAATACAAAAGTTTCTGCTCCATGCTGAACAACTGGGTCAGAAGCAATTGATTGCTCTTGTTGGGGGAAAGACTCATGGTGCCAACAGAGGGAACTTTGCAAATGAAATTCCATGCTCCATTAAAGAAAGTAAAAGCTTCAACATTTCCATGTCTTTGCGTGGTGCAGAAATAAACTAGCAAGTCATAAAAGCTGATCGGAACATCTTGCATCACTTAATTATGGCCTATGAAGCTGGAAGAGCAGCAGAACTACAAAATAAGTACTGGTAAATAAATATTGCAACAAGAACTAATGCCAGTGCCAATTTGTTTGCAGAACTGAATGAAGACCTCAGACAGAGCAGGAAACAAATTAGTCCTGGGGCATGCTGGGAGTTGTAGGCCAAAAACATCTGGGGACCCAAGGTTGGAGAACACTGCACTAGAGAAACCCCCTGGCAGTAGCACTTTTGGTGACCTGGCCGACAATTTTGTGAAATCTGTATTTCACAATGATCAGCATTTCGACAGGTTTGACATGACATTTGATAGATATACGTCAGATTCTATCAAAGAAGGAACAAGACACAAATGATCAAGAGGACTTAAGCCAATTTGGAGGTTTGTTGAAGGCAGAAATGTTCCACTTCCTCCAACCAACTGGACAAATTCCTTGGCTCTCCCAGACAGTAAGGCTGATCAGAACAAAGAAGAAAACGTGGTGAAGTCTTCCAACCCCACAGTGGATATCAGTGCATTGGTAGCCGTTCACGAGGAGGCTGATACATGAATTGTACTGCATTCCATGCATACAAATGCCAGCACTGTTGCTGTATCAGCAGATGACACTGTTGTTCTTGTACTGCTAGTGGCTCATTTCAGCAGAATAACTTGTGGAAGGCTGTGGATGAAATCAGGCACATCAGCAAAGCCTAAGTATATTTCTGTTCATGCTCCCTGTGGCAAGCTGTCCCATTCAGTAGAAGGTCTAAGACTGCTATCATTCCATTTCGTGCACCCACAGGTTGTGATACTGTGTGTCCCACATTGCTGGACATGGCAAGGAAACTGATTGGAAAGGATTTTGTTCAGATCCCGGTCTTCTTAAAAAAACTAGGAAAATGTGATCTTAACCACGAAACCTATGTATGAGTCAGCTGAGAAATTTGTCTGCGAGATGCATAGTTTCCAAATTAAGGCAGCTGTGATAAGGCAAGACTAGTCTTATTTGGTCACCTGAAGCACTGCCTCTCCGACAAGTGATGTGATAAAGTTCCAGTACAGAGAGCTCATCATCAGTCAATGGTGTGGAGGCAAGAAACTGGAAACATTCCATACTTACTTGCACCGGAGAAAATGGCAGGGGCAATCCGCAATGGAAAATTTACGCCAAAGCTAATGCCACCACCTCTGACGCCTGACTCTTGTGAGGAACTCATCACATGCGGATGCCCCTCTGTATGCAGATCAGACCAATGTAGTAGTTGTATGAAAGGGAGAATGCAATGTATCACGGCATGCAAATGCAGAACTAAAGCAGGTGCTCGCATGAATGGGTAACATTATCACCTCCCGGGATTAAAATTATTTCAACTGTTTTTTGGTGGTGATAAATGTTCAAAGTATGAAGCGCACAAACAAGGGAGACTGTGTCTCAAAGTGCCTTATTTATTGAGTCCAATTAAAAATGCCTAGTGTGTTTCAGACAAACTCCTTTCTCACGTGTAAGATCTGCAAGATCTTCTGGACAGGGGACTCACTGCTCTAATTCTTAGACATTTAGATTGCCCCCTTAAGGGAGGTCTCAGGGCATACCCAGTTCTCTGTTCCAAGCATCTGATACCCAAAAGGTATAAACGTGGAGGTTCCATTTAGCTATTGTGACTATTTCTCATTAGGGGGAACCCCATGATCAAGGCCAAGTTTGATTAGCATCTCTGATGATCCCGTGAAGCTTCTGTCTCCCATATTTCCGTCCATGCCTTTCTCTGCTCTTTCTGATGGCCACTTTTGCCCCAACCACCATGTTTCTTTTATGATGCTGCATATGTGCTGTTAAAAAAACATGGCTACACGATCATACATGGATAATGGTGGCACTTCTGGATATTTGATGGTTGCCACCCTGTTGGTTTGCATATGGTACACCACCCCCAAGAGGGCTGGCGTCAAGGGTAGGCATGGTTGGACAACTGCTGAGGGCCCACACCCCAGTAGGAGCCCCCTGGCAAGAGCCCCCTGGACTTGCTTCTCCTCTTCACCGTCGCAACCTGCTTGCTCACCTGCCTCTCGCTCTGGCCCGGACCACGGTGGTGGTGAGAAGGAGGAGCAGCAGATGCTACTGACACCTAGCTTACTGGTTCTCTGCCTGCCAAGCAATCAAGTGGTAGCAACGATGAGAAAGAGGAGGAGAAGGAATAATAGCAGCTGGTGATGATGGCAGTGAGAAGGTAGACTCATTGACGGGGGGGGGGGAGCCCATTGAGGGTGTCTCGCCCCAGGGCCATCAAAAACCTGGAGCCGGTTCTGCCCCCCAAAACGAGTCTTAAACTGGTGGTAGATGGAGAATTCATTACATAAAGTGTACTGCCTGGCATGTTTCGACAAAATGTCTTCCCGAAGGGCAACTGTAAATATCAATAAATGCATAATAAAGTTAATGTGAAAACAAGAACATCATTCAAGAAAATCATTGGTAGCATTCATAAAAAAAAAGCCCCTTCAAAGTTCAAAGTGAATAAAATAAAGGACTATTATGCATGTATTGATATTTACAGTTGCCCTTGAGGAAGACATTTTATTGCAGTGCATTTTGAGCAATGAATGTTTAATAATAAATTCTCCATCCAGTGGCACCAGTTTCAAATTCACCCCTTTTTGTTGTTACTGCTGCTGCCGCTGCTGCCTTTGGGGTTATTTTTGGTGCCGCCTTAGCAGCCACATCACAGCCATTTTAATGTTCTTTGGGCAGAATAGTATAAAGCATCCTTCCCCAACTTGGCTGCCTTCCAGATGTACTGGACCACAACTCCCATAATTTCCAGCCAGCATGCAACATGGTGGCTGCAGCAAAGGAGCCAATAATCTTCAGAAGCAGCCTGTGCATGAAGCTGACCAGGTTTGCACATAACAGGCCTGTGGCTTACGCTGGCTCAGCTTGTCTGAGTGTGGAAAGCTAAGCAGGGTCAGGCCTGGTTATTACTTGGATGGGAGACCCCTCCTCTAGTTTCCTGTATTGAGCAGGGGGTTGGACTCGATGGCCTTGTAGGCTCCTTCCAACTCTATGACCTATGAAACCCATGGTTAACCCATGGTTTGTTGCCAGGGCCGGTGCTACCATTAGGCCAACTAGGCCGGCGCCTAGGGCGCAGGGCTAAAAGGGGCGCCAGAAATGCCTTGAAAAAAAACACAGCGCTCTCAAGTGGGAAGGGGGGGCACTAAATATCTGATCTTGCCTAGGGCACCAAACTGCCTTGCACCGGTCCTGTTTGTTGCCTTACCCAGGGGGCCAGTTTTCATGACATGGCAGGCTCATCATGGGTTATTTAACCCATGATAAGCCATGGTGTGTGCCAGGCACATGTGGCCACCATTGTGAATATGCAACCCCCGATCGGGGCAATCGGGTTGCACATCAGTCGCAATCCGACAACGATCCATGGGTTCATTTTCTGGGTTGTTTGTGGTTAACAAACTATAACTTGTTAGCATGGCTGGGTTCACACAACATGACAACCCAGAATTCAACAACGTATGGGTTAAATAAACTATGGTTGAGTGTTATGTGTGAACCAGGAAATTGGTACAGGGCTCAGAGACTTGGGAATCTCCATTTATATCAAGTTGTAGAAAAAGATACAAAAACAAAGAGGAGATATACAAAACACAAAATGCAAAAAACCAGCCATAACATCCACACAAAGAAAAAGATAAGAAATGTAAAACATACAATATATACCATACATCAATAAGACCATCCAGTTAAGAGAAAATGCTAATTTGAAGCATAGCCAAAATTTGTTCCCTAACATTATCTCTGGTAAATCAGGTCCCTGAAATAAAGAAATGTTTTTTCATTTGACATACTGTATTTATTAATTTGCCTGCTAAGTGCTTGAGGCAAGATACAATTTCAAACAAAACGACAATGAAAACAAAACCCTAGTACACCATAAAAGTAAGAATAAACACAGGGGGTTGGATCCAGGAACTGCCTTCCATGAGAGGATGGGCACTGCTCGCGGAAGGTTCCTCTACCTGATTTTTGGTGATCCCCTCCCCGCACCACACCACTGCTCACCCCGTTCAGCAGGGTTTCCTGACTCTCTGGGTAGCATGTTTAGAGGGCTGGAGTGACTGCCATGGAAAGGAGGTGGCGGACAAGTCCTATGCTCTCTGAACAGCTGGCCCAGGTGGTCCTCCCTCTCTGTTGGTAGAGAGGGAGGTCCGTCCACCTGCACCCACTTGCAGAGGTCCTTCCTGGATGGCCGCAGAAAGCTCTGCCACTCTGGCTGCCCTGTCAGCAAACCCTCCAACATTTCACATATGAAAATAGGGACACACATGTGCATTTGTAAGAAGTATGGTTAAGCAACAAGAAGGTGTGATCAAGAGGGTGTGGCCAGGCAACATGAGGGCGTGGCCAAGGGTATGGCCAGGCAACCAAAGGGTATGGTCAAGTACAAAAGTTTAGAGGAAACACACAAAATCTTATATATTATAATTATTACGTTATTATATTAGATATTATTTTATAATATTTTATAAGTGGCTTTTGTAATATTGTTTTTACCTTACTTATTCCCTCATTCACCTCTCCCTCTGCACACGCGCGTGCGCACACACACGCGCGTGCGCACACACACACATTCCTCGCGTCTGTTCCTTCCCTGCTCTCTTTCTCTCCATGGGCAGCCGTTTGAGCCTAAGCAGAGCTATCTTAAAGGGGCCATGGGAAAAATTGCAGCTAAGCTAAAACTGCAAGCTTAGCTGCAATTTTGCCCATGGCCCCTTTAAGTAGGCTTGCAGTTGCGGGAGGCAGGGGAATTTGGGACTCTGCATGACAAAGTGAGAAGCTGTGATGGCTTAAGTTTTTTGTGATGGTCCTGGCATTTTATTTTCGGGGCAATTGGAAACTATGTGTCAGTGGTGCTTCGTCAGTGGTGGGACTGAAAATGGGGTGGATTGGGGGGTGTCTTAGGGGTGGTGGTATCAGAGGTGATTGGAAATCTGGCCCCTTCATTCCCCTGACACACCCTAACAGAGCTGGAGTTGCTATGGCAGCCTGAGAGCTGCTGTAAATACAATCCCTCCCAATGGAGGCGATGGGAGGGGGAAGAAAAAACAGGAAAACTGCCACCACCACCCTAAGCAGTGGCAGAGCTCTGGAAGTGGCGGCGGCTCTCCTATGGATCTTGCTCATCACCCTGGACATAAGCCCCCAATTATGGAATGATCTCCCCACTGAGGCCCAGCTGGCGCCAACATTGTCATCTTTTCGGCGCCAGGTTAAGACCGCCCTCTACTCCCGGGTGTTTTATGGCATATGATGCGACGTGTCCGCTGTTTTAACAGGTCTAGTTTTTATTGAACTTGTTTTGGCTGCTTAAACTGTTTTAAATTTTGTATATTGAAACTTTATGCTGTATTTTATTGCATCTGTACTTTTATGCTGTGTTTTATGAATTGCTGTGAACTGCCTAGACAGCTTCAGCTATTGGGCGGCATAGAAATGACAGAGAGCCAACCCTGCCCCATGCCTTGCTCTGAGGGGCTCTCAAAGTGGCACTCTGGAAAGCTGTGCTGGGCACGGTCCTCCTGGCAGCAGAGGGTGCTTGTGGCAGGGGCTCCCAGCGCAGGCTAGGAAGACCTGGAGTGCCACTGCCAGCTGCTGCCGCCGCCACCATTACCACATGGCGGTGCTGCCTCCTTCAGGGGGTCATTTGGCAGCCCCAGAATTTGGCACCCAAGTTAGTCGCCCTGTTCACACACACCCCTACAAGAAATGGCCTTGGTTGGACTACTCCTCCCAGTACCTCAGCCAGCCATGCTGGCTGGGTGGTGCTGCTGCTGGGAGTTGTAGGCCTGTGGCTCATGCTGGCTCAGCTTGTCTGAGCGTGGAAAGCTAAGCAGGGTCAAGCCTGGTCATTACTTGGATGGGAGACCCCTCCTCTAGTTTCCTGCATTGAGCAGGGGGTTGGACTCGATAGCCTTGTAGGAGGCTCCTTCCAGCTCTATGATCTATGAAATCTATGAAGTCTATGAAGATATCTGGAGGGCCCCAGGTTGGGGAAGGCTGCTTTATACAGCTCTCAGAATTATGTTACCTTGTCAAAGAATGTTGGCATTTCTTTTAAAATCCTTTGAGCGCCAATGCGCTGGTGAATCTGGCCAATCCAGTCGGGGTAAGTGAATAAGGGCACAGTCCGATGCATGCTTAGACAGAAAAAAAAAAAAAAGTCCTACAACTCCCAGCATGCCCCAGTCAGCATGGGAATGCTGTGAGTTGTAGGACCCCTTTTTGTCTAAAGATGCATAGGATCGCACCCTAAGGGCACTAACATGCCTAAAACCTGTCTGGCATCTTCTATGGTATTTTTAGGCATGGTAATTCAATGTTCAGTAGTGGGGACAATGAGATTTCAGGGGAGCAGCGCAAGATTTATAAGTTAAAGCCCCCCTCTTGGATATATTCAAACTTCCGTGGGAAGAAGAAGAAGATGAAGAGCAGTGCATTTTAAAGCATTTGTTGTTACTTTTTCAGACCACATAATAAGAGTTCAGAAATATAAGAGTTCCTGATGAAAAATAAATTATATGTGGTCTCAAAGACGGGGAGCGGTGACTGGCCTCTGCCCTTCTTAAACGGCACCGCTGAATGTATTGCAAATGATACAGTTAGCACTCTGGTAAATGTACTGAAAAGCTTCTCGCACTTTGCTCTTGTTTATTTATGAGTCTGGGTACTTCAGTGCAAAAACAACTCTATCAAAAGGCAAAATGTTATCCAGATGGGCTGTTGCTAAATTTTGGAGGAAGCGTGCCCCTTGCCTGCAGTAATTTTCGCCGCTGCTGAATGGGACTGATTGTAGTTACAGCACGTGTCACCAGATGGCGCTGCTGCACACAGTCGTCCAAGTTCTTACCGCGCGCGTGAGCCAGAAGTTCAGTCTTGGGGACGATCGTGGCATGCAATTGTTCTGTCTGCTTGGATTATGTGGCGTTAAATGTAAGAATCTGGCTCACACTGGTCCATCTAGCCCAGTACTGCCTCCTTTGACTGGCAGTGGCTCTCCAGAGTCTCGAGAGGTCTTTTCCATCAACTGCTACAACAATTAATTCTTCTAACTGGAGATGCCAAGGCATCTCCTTTTGCATGCAAAGTATGTGCTCTATCAGAGGCAGTGTTAGGGGGCAGCCCACTAGGGCTGGGCCCCCAAATCTTTTATTTGGAGCCCCGAATCTCTGGGAGGCCATCTGCCCCATCATCCTACTGTCCATGGGCACTGGCTGAAATAATGGTACAGGTGCCCTGAGGCTCTCTGTTGCATCTGATCCCCCTGGGTTCACATGTGCTTTTTGCCCGCATGTGCTTCACCCTCCTGCTGCCCCCCCTTGAATCTTTCTGCCTGAGGTTTTTTTCCCTGAAATCAAATGCCCTCCTTCCTCTCTGCTGTCCACACATCATACATCCCTTTTTACAAAGAGGGGTGTCCTTACACACACACACACACACACACACACACACACACACACACGAGCATATGTAAATTAGTGTGGAGAAAGCCAACCTAAGCCCCTGCCTGACACACACACACTCACCAAGGAGGGGGGAAGGAGACCCAGGGGGGGAGACAGCCAGTCTCCACAGATGCCAAAGGGGACAAACAACATCTGCATAGAATCACCCCAGGGGGGAAGGCAGGAAGCATCACCAGGTTTGTCAATGCTCTCGCATATCAGCCCCATCTACATAAGACTTGAATACCTCTCCAGAGCAGACAGGTTTGTCAATGCTCTCGCATATCAGCTCCATCTACATAAGACTTGAATACCTCTCCAGAGCAGACACTTCCGGCACCCCTAGGAAATGGCCACTCAACACCATAGGATGGGACCATTAAACAAGTGGGTTCAAAGGGACCCCATCCCACGGGGGGGGGGGGAGGGCGTCACCCCACCTGACCCAAAAGGCCACCCCTCAGGGAGGGTGTCAACCCACCTGATCACGGAGGGAAGGGCTACCTGAAACACCAAGGTATAAAACACCCTGTGCAAGGGAACTGGTGCTTGTTCAGCGATCTTGCCCATGCCTGGGGTAAGGGAACGAAGGATCGGCAACCCCGGGTAGCAGCACCCGGCGCGCTCCAGCTAGCTGGAATCACTGGCCGCTTGGGTTGACCGGACCCCCGGGAAACCAAGCTGAAATCACTCACAAGCCGCTTGGGTAGACCGGCCCCCCGCCGGGAACCCAGCTAGCCGCTTGGGTAGACCGGGCCTCCGCCGGGAACCCAGCTAGCCGCGTGCGGTTGACCGGGCCTCTGCCGGGGCCCGAGCTGAACTAACTAGCTGAGAGCCCTGAACTCACGGTGTCCTTGAGACTTCTTGCTTGTTACTTTGTACCGTACTGATAAGCTGTATTGCTGGCATGGGTCTGAGTTTGGAAAGGTAATTTTGTAAATACGGTAAACCTGTTTTCTAAAAGATACTTTTGTGGCTATAAGTTATCCCTTCGTTCTGGGCTAAGGGTGAGGCGCTGGGGACCTCGGAGAAGGCCCAGCCCCAGGACTCGCTACCCCCTTAGCATTGAACCTGCGCAGAAGACCAAGTTGTCGGTCTTCCACTATTAGCATATGCAAATTTGTGCTTTTTTTTTTTGTCCTGTTGGTCTGAGTCCCTGATCTTTTGGGGACTTAGCACTGCCCCTGTGCTCTATCACTAAGCTGAGACCAGATGTTAAAGCAATGTTCTCCAACCTTGGGTCCCCAGATGTTTTTGGCCTACAACTCCCAGCATGCCTCAGCCAGCTATGCTGGCTGGGGCATGCTGGGAGTTGTAGGCCAAAAACATCTGGGGACCCAAGGTTGGAGAACACTGTGTTAAAGGCACAGGAGCCCTGTCCTCTGTTACAACAATTTTGTAGAAGAGAATTTCAGCGGGGTCATGGTGGAAGGTGCACCTGCCAAAATGCCCTCCTCCACGGGACTATTGATGATACTGGCTGGAGTCCTGTGCTCCACTGCATCCTGGTTTGGGTGTGTATCTCTCAAAGCAGGCAAGTACTTTGGTGGGAGGTGACTGAAGCTGCCTTAAGGACAAAGTCTCTCCTTCTCTCTCTCTCTCTTTCCTATTTACTAGTTTTAGGGAGGCTGTGGAAATCCTGAACAGGTGGGATAGGTGAGAGCAAACCAGCTGAAGCTTAATCCAGGCTAAGATGGATTTATGGTGTGTTGGGAAACCTACCAACCTGGATGGCGGCTTGCAACAGGCCCTGGATCGGGTTGCACTCCTTTGAAAGGCCAACTTTGCATTTGGGGGGCTGGGCGTTCTCCTGGGTATGATGCTATCTGTGGAGTGGAGGCAGTGCCGGCTCCAGGTTTTGGAGGGCCCTTGGGCAAGACATCCTCCATGGGGCCCCTCACTGTGAACCTACCTTCTCACCGCCATTGCCACCAGCTGCTCCTCTTTCTCATCATTGCTAGAACTTGCTTGCTTGTCAGGCAGGGAGCGAGTAGGCGGCGGCGGCGGCATCTGCTGCTCCTCCAACACTGTTGGCTTGGCCAGAGCGAGAGGCGGGTGGACAAGCAGGCTGCAGTGGGGAAGAGGGGGAGCAAGTTCAGAGGGCTCCTGTCTACCATGCCTACCCTTGACGCCGGCCCTGTGTGGAGGCACAGTGGCATTGGTGGACAGCGTGGTGCTTTTGACCAGCTTAGCCTGGTTCACCAGAAGAAGGTGTACCTTACCTTCAGTTACACGTGCCCTGGTTACATATAGAGTAGATCAGCTAGGGCCACTTGTGATGGGTTGTTGTGAGGATAAAATGGAGAGGAGGGGGATCACGTAGATCGCCTTGGGCTGCTGGGAGGAAAAGGCGGGCTGTAAATGCAACAAATACAATAAAATAAATTTGCCATCAAAACCCACCTGTGCACCTGAATGAGAACTTAAGAAGCGTCTGCTGCATTATTTCCAGCTTTTCCTGTTCCTTGGAGGCCTCCTTCCTGCTGGCAATGCTGCTTATGAGCCTTGTTAACCAAGAGGAAAGCCAGCAGGCAGAGCTGTTTAATCTAATGCCTTTCTGTGAAATGCCTGCCCTTAAAAATGCAAGGAAGGCCTTGGACAGCACCCAGCCAGCTAAGGGGTTGGAGATGGCTCAAAGCCCAGATCTAGTGCTCTGGTCATGCGTGTTTCTTGTTGGCAATGGTTTATATCTTTTTCTTTTTCAATGGGACCTGAGCAGAGGCAAGGCAAAATAAGAACAACAAAGCCATCAGATTTTAATCACCTTGTACTTGTGAGGCCATGTTAAAGGTAAAGAGAGCCAGTGTGGCGAAGTGGTTAGAGTGTTGGACTGGGACTTGGGAGATCCGGGTTCTAGTCTCCACTCAGCCATGAAGCTCACTGGGTGACTTTGGGCCAGTCACTGACTCTCAGTCTAATCTACCTCACAGGGAGGGTTGTTGTGAAAATAAAATGGAGAGGAGGAGGATGATTATGTAAACTGCCTTGGGTTCCTTGCAGGAAAAAAGGCGGGATATAAATAAAATAAATAAATATTCCCCAATGTACAGCTGTCTTCCGATTCTAACCTGTTCTTGTGGTTAGAATCCTGAAACGTTTGTGCCAGTTTTGCCGTCTTATGCCTGTCCCCCCCCCCTGTTTCTGTCTAGTGTGACAGTAGTGTTGTGCATGACCTCTGACCCCTGCTCATGTGCTCCTGGTTGCCATTTTGAGAAAATTCAAATGTATACGTATTCAAAATTTCCTGACAGCTTGCAGATGGCCTGCACTGAACAGTCCTTTGTGTGTGTGTGTGTGTGTGTGTGTGTGAGAAAATCAAACAAATGTCTCTTTTATGGTGTTGTTTTCTTCAGCTTCCTTGGTGTGTGGCTGGGTTTTCCTTGGTGTGTGGTTACTTAAGGGTTCCCCCCCCCCTTAAGTAAAATGATGCAGGAATTTCTTGGAAGAAACTCGAATAGGCTAAGCCAGGGTAGGTAACCAGGTGCCCAAATATGAGAAGTTTGGGCAACACTGGATCAGGCAGTGCTGTTCAGACACAACGGAGCCATTGGCACTGAGGTTCACGTGCCCTGATTCACATTCACATTCCAAATGCCCATTTTACATTTTGATTTTGAAGTCTTACATTCAAAATGTGTGTGGTAGGATGCGAAAAGTTGGTGAATTTTGAATATTTTCACATATTAATTTCAGTGTTTATCTCTTTCGTTCTCTCTTAGAGGAACTCACCAAAGCCAAAACCGCACTGAAAAAACACCCTGCCCTCAGGCTTACAGTCTAAAAAGACATAAGAGAAAAAAGGGAGGGGGAGGGGAGAAGAAAACAACAACATTGAGGCATCAATTCTTAATGTTATACAGTTCTTATAATAACCGGCTGTAAAGGCTGCAGTGCAGTCAGGTGCTGTTGGTCTTCTTATCATGACCAGCTGGAATGGAAACAGTTCAAAGACAGGAGGAGCCAAAAATTGCAGATCTTTCAGCTGAGCCAATGGAGTGGCTGCCCTGTTTCCCATCTCTCTCTCTCTCTCTCTCTCTCTCTCTCTCTCTGCTACAGCCTGATAGAATGGCCGCTGGCAGGGGTGTTACTAGGCACTGAACAGATTTGGGGCCCTGGGTCTAATCTACACTGGAGCATCTTCCATAGGACACCAATCTGTGTAAAATCTGCATATACTAACTGTGAAGAAACGAGCCTTTGGGGGTTCCTGCATGCACACACCACACACACACACACACACACACACACACACACACACACACGCCTCCTCATGTGTAAACCAAGTAAGGCCAGTTGGGGGGGCTGGGAGGAGGCGAAAGGTACATAAAGCATAGGATGGGGCATGGCGCCTGAGAGTCCGGTCTAGGGCTTTCGTATGCAAATGTAGTTCAGGCCCAGTAAGCCATGAGTCACGACTCATGAGTCTCCCTCCCCCTGCCTGGCCAGGTGAAGTTCAATCTAATTGGCTGAAGACAGGAAAGCTACAGAAAGGGGGAGGGGGGAAGAGCTATTTCCCAACGTGTAGCCTGTGTGTCTTTGTCTTTTGTCTTGTCTTTGGGCCCGCATGGTTGCTGTAGAGCAATGGCAGGCCAAGCAGAGGTCCCAAGCCTTCGGGGGGGCCATCAGGAACCGACCCCAGGTAGCTCCTGGTGAAATGAGCTGAATCAGCTGAATGAGGGCTCTAGTGAAGGCAAGCCGTGTAGGAGTTTACCCATCTTGGACCTGCGGGTAGGTGTGGTAATTCTCCATCGGGCGGCAAGGCTGTGCTGGATCTAACCCTGGAAGGAAGAGGACTGACCCTCAGGTAACTAGTTGTGTGCCTGAGAGATATAAGGAATCAGGTTTTATTATTTTGCAGCTCTATTTCTGTGTGCTAAAGTGTCTCTCTCTTTATTTTGTGTGCTTCTCTCGATTTCCCTAATCTTGTTGTAAAATGCTACCAGAATAAACCTTGTCTTGGTTTTACCACACATGGTGTTTGTGGATTGCTCTGCTTGGTTCAGTATCTAAATCCAGGTTACAGAATTAAAGGCGAGTCCCTGAACAGAGATTCAAGTAGGGTTGCAAGGAGCTGAGGCTTGGCAATCTGGTACCTTGAGATCTCTGGGGGTCTTGGTTCCTTTGGGGTAGGAAAGGGTGGGGGTGTGGTGGGCCAGCCAGCCCCCCCTTCCTCCACACTAACTGTTGTATCTATACATGCAAATCCAGAAATAATTACTAGGATTCATTTAAATGTCACAGGAGGCAAAGCCTGCCGGTTAATTTGTCATCCAAATCATCTCAAATAAAATAAATTCTTCAGTTTTTTTGCACCCTGACCCAGATCATCCCAAACTAAAAGAACCTACCGCCCCCCAGCTTAATTGCTTTCCACTGGCACCAATGGACACTCAGATGCAGTTTGCAGGTCACTCTGCAATTCCTGGGTTGTTTAACCCAGGAATTGCCAGGGATGAGCAAAACGGTGGGTGTGCTGCCTCCCGTACGCTCGTTGTTTCCACTTTCAACGAACAGCCCAGTGCCTGGGTTGTTTTGTGACATGAGAACCCAGAACTCTGGGTTGTTTATGGGCTAAACAACTCATGCCCGTGCTTTGTTATTGGGTTAATGCTGGGTTGTTTAATCCATAAACAACCCAGAGTTTCCAGCTTCACACTTTGCGAAACAACCCTGGGCTGTTAATTGAACGTGGAGACAATGTGCTCATTGCTTTGCTCGTCCCCAGCAGTTCCTGGGATAAACAACCCAGGAATTGCAGCATAACATGCTAGCAGGGTCTCAGGGTGCCGTGGAATAAAACTGGGGCCCTGGGAAATAGGGTTGGGTCCAGGCATAGCCATGCCCCTGAATGATGGTTGGGGGTTAGACAAAGCCCCAGGCCCAGGCTAGTCGGCAGAAGATTCCAGAGAAGTGGGCTCATAGCGTTGCCACCTAAAGCTTGCATCCCCAGTCCTTACAATTTGCTGTTCTTTAACGTGTCTCAGAAGCCAGAATCCCCACCCTCTCCCATTGTCCCCATTGCCTTCTCAGTCTTAAGAAAATGGGGTTCTAATTTTTGGGAATCAAAGTTGCAATTAACACCCATTCACCACCACCTTTTTGGCTGGTGTTTCAAAAGCGCAAATGAAACATTTCTCAGGTGCAGAAATCGTTCTTCCAGGTGTAATTTCTTTTGGGCGCAATGGGAGACTCCTACGTCAGGTGAGCCGCTATAGCAATGTCCTTGCTGCAGACATTATTACAACAGCCAAGGAAATGGAGAAATAGTAGGAAGGTTTGCTACAGAAAGCTTCCGGGTCAGCCCATTAGGCAAAAGGCAAGAGGTTTCCGATTTCAGAGAGCTTGGAGATGTTGAAAGAACTGGTGCCATCACAATAATAGGCCTCCGGGTGTCCGAGAGGACCATTTTTCTGAATACATGTTAGGATTGACAAGGACAGAATTGACCATTGCTCATTTGCGGGTTTGAAGCTGTTGCCCAACAAAACCATTTAATTGTTAAGGATTATGCATTTGCTACATAGTTATAGCACTTACAGCATTCTAATCCTCAGCTCGTTCATTCATCGCCATGACTTATTAACTTTAAGGTCAACCAAGAGTGCCCTATGAACAATTCCATCTATGCACCAACACGGTGCTCACTACAAAGGGAAGCATTCTTGGCGGCTGCCCCAGAACCCTTTGTACCCTTGAGACTTTCCCAAAGCCAAAAAACTTACATACTTTAAAAACATATTGGTGGGGATACGGCCAAGGAGAGGGATGGAAGGTGGGACTCTTGGCCGCAGCTGCCTGTAGTGGTTGTCAGAACTGGTGGCTACCACAGGTCCTGGGAGGCTTCATTACAGGGCATGTCTCATTAGGAGGAGGAGAGCGAGTCAGTCAGCAGAGGAAGGATTTACAGGACACAGTACTTTTAAGGAGGTTTCTCAGGCAACCCCACCACCCGCTGAAGACTAGTGTTGGGTTGTGATCTTTGCATGACCCCCTGGATTATTTCCAGAGGGGCGCCATTCTGCTGTTTCCTCCAAATCACTCCCCAGTCCCCAGAGCTGCAATTAGCCCGTGGGGGCAGGGAAATTCAAGTACAAATGCTATGCCTGTAATTTTTTCTCCATAGACGCTAACAGCAGCTTGGGGGGGGGGGATTTAGACTGGGAAAGCAATGCAGGGAAAGGTTTAAACATCCCCTGCCTTTCCCGATGGAGCAAATTGGCAGCTCCTTGCAGCTGCATTTGAATAAAGGGGGGGAGGGGGAAGCTTCAGTCATAGATCTCTGGCATCACATGTAGTTTGGTTTGATTTCCTTGGGAAATCAGTGCACCAGCTAACACAATTGGCATTATTCTGGAATAGTTTACACCGGCAGTTGCACCCCATTGGATACTGCCCTTAGTGTCTTTCAAGTCCTGGTCCATATTCCCAGCTCTTGCCTCAAGCTTTCAAATCTCCTGGACATGTTTTGTTATTGCTGATGGATTTAATCCTCTGAACTGTTTTAACTGTCCCTCCCTAGACTTTGCCTGGGGATTTGATCACACCTCCTGCGGTGGGGGCCTCTGATCCTACACTGTCTACACAAGCCTCCCTCAACCTGGCGCCCTCCAGATGTGTTAGACTACCACCATCCCCATCCAGCATGGCCATCAGCCATGCTGGATGGGGTTGATGGGAGTTGTAGTCTAACACATCTGGAGGGCGCCAGGTCCGAGGAAGCTGGTCTACACCAGTGCAAGGAAAATCAGACTCAGCATTTATCACAGTAAAATAACAAGCGCTCCCCTCTCTCTTGCATTGTGGCCTTCCCATCTTCCATCCTTCCTTGTCTGAGTGTGGAAAGCTAAGCAGGGTCAGGCCTGGTTATTACTTGGATGGGAGACCCCTCCTCTAGTTTCCTGCATTGAGCAGGGGGTTGGACTCAATAGCCTTGTAGGCTCCTTCCAACTCTTATGATCTATGAAATCTATTTGAGCTGAGGGAGATGAGAGGGAAGGCAGGCTCATTCTACCAGCTCTGTTGAAAGGCATCCCCCATGAAAGCTCCTCCACCCTCAACTGTCACCAGCAGCAGCCATTCCAGCAGGCTGAGCTGAGGGAGAGGTGAGGGGGAAGCAGGGCCGTGCTAAAGGAATGAATTTTCCCTCTTCCCTCCCCATACTTGTTTCCTTGTGTGTCGTGTCTTCTTAGATTGTTAGCCTGCGGGCAGGGACTGTCTTGCTGAACTGATTACATGTAAGCCATGCTGGGAGCCATTTTTGGCTGAGGAGTGGCATACAAATACTTCAAACAAACAAACAAACAAAGGAACACTTTGGCGACCATAGTGGAAGCTGCCCCTCTTGCGCTCCCCCTCATTTTGCTCATCCTCTCGTAATTTGTGGAGTCTCCGGCTATGGGCTGATGGGACTGTCTGTCTGGATTTATGCACAGGGAGTCGGGCCTTGTATGTATGATCTCCGCTGAAATGGCAGAGTTCCCCCCCCCACTCTTTTTTTATTTTTTAAAAAGCAGTGCTTAGATTTATTTTTATATCCAGCCTACGATAGCAATGATGACCCTGCTGCAGCGTGGGATATATCCCACGGAGTAATGGCTGGCTGGGGTTAATGGTCCATGTGTGCTCCTCCGTCTATCAGATCCTCCCAGCTGGTCATTCGTTCCTGGGAAATACCTGGGCGCGTAGATCATTAGGCCTTAATTCCATCGCATTTTTCATGCGCGCACGTTGGCGGTGCCAAAGGCCCCCTGAATAATAAGCGTGCCATTCTGTGTCACGCCGAAGGTGCTTGAAACAAGTGGGGGAACCAGACGGCCGGAATGCACTGAGACGGTTCCCAAAGCTCTCGTTGACTCGCTGTAGGAGCCTGGGCAAGCCATTTAAACTCCCTGGGCCTTCGTTTCCCAGCCCCTAATACCGCGATAATTCACAGGCTTCAAGGCCAGGGGGGAACCGTTAGGATGGTGGAAGCTGACCTCATGAATAGAGCTGGCTGTAGATTTCACCCGGTTACCCTCTCGTACGCCGCTGAGCTAGAGGGGAACATCTTGACAAAATAGGAAATGAGCAGGGGGCGGGGAGGGAAAACATTCCTCCGTAAAACTGTCAAGCATATTTTGCATATTTCAGGAGTCTATAATTCTACTGGTATGTAGAGAACTATACTTCCATCTGACAGGGCTGGGTTCCATTTCCCCGTTTGCAATAGGTGCTCAGGCCCGAGCTATGTGTGATGGCTGCAGATCTGTCTCTTTAAAATGTAGTTCTGCCACATCATGAATGAATTGGGTGGTGATGTGGGGGTGTCCAGATCCATCCATCCAAACATTTATATCCTGCCTTTCCTCCAAAGAGCCCAGGGCAGCATACATGATCGTCCTCTTCCTCTCCATTTTATCCTTACAACAACCCTGTGAGATAGGTTGGGCTGAGAGTCAGTGGCTGGCCTAAAGTCACCCAGTGAGCTTCATGGCCAAGTGGGGACTAGAACCTGGGTCTCCCCAGTCCAAAATATTTAGGGCATTAAATGTTATTTGTTTTATTTGAAGTGTTCCTCTTACCCCATTATTCAGACAAAAAAGGCTCCCAGAGAAGCTTAAGGAGATCAGTAATAAGACAGCCCCTGCCCTCAGGTTTACTATCTGAAAGACATGACACAAGAGGAAAAAGAACTGGGAGGAAGGAGGAAAAAAGCAAACTCACGCACTAGTTCTTAGTTACAATCACTAACACTTCAAATTTGTACCTGGATTATAGGGTGGGCATATATCCTACTTTACAGAGCACAGTTTTCTATTTGAAGGGCTGTCAGAGGATAGTCCTCTATTTGAAAGGCTGTGTCCAGTCCAAGTCCAGTTTGAAGATAAAGGACCCTAAGAAGGGAGAGCAGGGAGGGGCCTTGAAGTTGCCCATCAACGCTTAGAACCTGGGCAGCCGGCAGAGCAGGCACACCGCTCACCTGGTTACAGCCTTCCCCACCAGGGTGAGAGAGATATTGTATTTCTATTTAAATTACAGTAGTGATTTCTAAATTGGCATCTATAAAGCTAAATTAACATATGCAAATTTTATGCAAATTGGTGCCCTCTTTCGGTCTGTTTTTTGGTGATGAATTTCCTCTTTTTTGGCAGTGAGTAAGTGGCTGCCCTAGTCCAGAACCAAATTAGCAACCAATGCAGCTGTTGCAGAATACATGTAATAAAATCCCATGGGCAAGAATTAGTGGACCAACTGAAGTTTCTGAAGAATCTTCAAGGGTAGCCCCACGTAGAGTGCATTGCAGTAATCCAATCTTTAGCCCTCTGTTACCATGGCCAGGCCTGGGCCTGGCCTTCTTAAGAACATGGGAAGTTGCCTTACACCAGGTGTGGAAGATAAATGGCAGGCAGGGGGAGGGCTCAGCGGGTCAGCGCTTGCTCTTTAAATCAGATTCCTCCCCCCTGTGTTATATATGATTGGGGTGCACCAGACCAGCCTTAAAAGACACAGGTCTGCCATTGTTGCTTGGGCCTCATTTGGTGGCCTTGGGCAAATGGTTGTTTGTAGGCTTCTGCTCCCTGTCCACAAAACAGGAGTGAGTGCAGGGCCGGTGCTACCGCTAGGCCAACTAGGTGGCTGCCTAGGGCGCATGGCTAAGGGGGCACAGAAACGCCCCGCTCCTGCGCCTTCCTTCATTCCTGGGCCGCAGAGGCACGGAGCCCGGATCTGTCGGCGAGGCGGCCGGGCGGGGCAGCCACGGAGACACCATGGGCGACAAAAAGCCGTGTCTTAGACCACATGGGGAAGGCCTCGCCCCTCCCCTCCCCCGGACGCACACCCGCAGCTCCGCCGGGCAGAGGCAGCCGTGCCAGGAGCAGCAGCAGCAGCAGCAGAAGAGGAGGAGCGTGGCAGGCAGCCGGCCTCCCGCTCCTCCCCGCCGACAGCGCATCCCCAAGGAGTGAGTGGGCACCCGGGCTAAGCTAGACTCCCCTGGCTGTGCCCGCCTCCCCCCCCGTGAGAGCCCAGCGCGCTCTCCGCAGCTCCACCGCCCCCTCCTAAAAACTTTTCCAAAGGAGAACTTGGGGGGGGGGCGCTGGGCGAGCAGGCGTTTCCTGGGCCCGGCTGCTTTGCTCCGGAGCCCCCTCCCTGGAGGGAGGGAGGGCTCAAGTGGGAAGGGGGGGCGCTAAATATTTGATGTTGCCTTGGGCGCCAAACTGCCTTGCACCGGTCCTGAGTGAGTGACTACCCTCACAGGGCTGTTGCATGAGATTAAGCACGGCAGAGACTGTGAAACTACTTGTAGGGCTATATATATGATGATGAGGACTAGTGACCATGTTAGTAGTCTGCAGCCAGCAACAAAGAAGTAATTAATTTTTGACTGATTTATAATAGCATGAACTGCTTGCTTCACCTGACAGGGAAGTTGGTGGGTATAAGACCTTCACTTTGGGCCTTGGTTGATCTGTCCAATGCCTGCCTGCTGCCTGACCCTTTCTTGATGCCTTACAATGGCCTGGTTCACACACAATGCTAACCCATGTTTTAGTTAAACCATGGTTTGTTGCCCTATCCAGGATTTTTCTGGCAGGTGATTGAACAAACCATGGTTTGTTTTCTCAGTTCCTGGGTTGCTTGTTTCCCTCTTCCTCCTTCACCCACTCTTCTGTGTATCCCAACTGCTTTTGTGGCACTACAGTACTGGCATGTAAAAAGGCTGTTTTGTTGTTGTTGTTTTTTACTGCTCCTGCCTGCTGCCTCTGTAGCCTGGTGAAACAACCCATGAACAATCCATGATTTTGGGTTCACACGTAATGACAACCCATGGTTTAAACAATCCACAGTTCACAACCCAACAACAAACCATGGGTTCTCTTTGTGGCTTGTTCATGCATAACAACCCATAGTTAACCCATAGTTCCGGGATCACACATAACAAGCCACGATTCAACAAACCATGGTCAATTAAACCATGATTTGCCATTATGTGCGAACCAGGTCAATGTCATCTGCAGTGCAGTTGGAAATGGAAGGAACCCAGTTTTGGCTCCAGGTTTTAGGCAAGTTGCCCTCACTGGGCCCCTCCTCCTTGCCACCATTACCATTTGCCCTTTCCCCTCTGAGCCCATAAAAAAATCCAAATCACTGCCCAGAGGGCAAAGGCAAGGCAAGGCAGGGCAGGGCTATTCCTCATCCGCTGTGCCCTTGCGTGCTTGGAGAGGGCAGGCAGAAACAGTAAGGAGGCGGAGACAGGGGTCAGCAGTGGGCCCCTGCTGGGGTGTGCACCTCAGCAGTTGCCCAACGATGCCAACCCCTGGTGGTGGCTTTAAAAAAGCCCAAGATATTTTGGTGCCTATGACGGAAAATCCAAATGGCACCCTCCACCTCTTCTTCCTAGGATGGTACATAACAGTAAACTAAATAACTGTCAATTTGTTACACTTTAATAGTATTCCAAAAACTGATGCCTGGGTCGGCGCCTTGACTCTGCCTCTCGGTGGGTCCGACACTGGCTGGAAAACAATTTCCCTCTAATATCGCCCCTCGTGTTATCGCTCAAGTATCTTCTAGGGAGGCCAAATGTAACTTTTACAGAAGCTTTTCTTTGGTTTGATTTCTGACAAGCTTTATTGGTCTCTTTAATCACGGCACCTTGGGACTCGGCTTCTGAAACTTTTTTGCTCCAAAGAGCTGCTAAGCGAAATAACCTTAAGGTTGTTATCCTGTTGACAAAAGGCAGAAGTTAAAGCCAGCCCAGGCTCCGTTCTGCACCTCCTTTCAGACATTACTCTGTATTTATTTCCACTTTTGTTTTGTTTATAAGGACTGTTCATGGCAGGTTATAAACCATGCTATAAAACCTTTCACAGCAGTTGTAAAAATCTTGGCTGGCAGCCAGCCAGCCAGCAGGACCCTGACTAAACTCACCCTGACTATTGGGAGATGGGAACTTGCTAAGGTAGCCTCCCCCTGCCTGGCGCCCTCTGGATGTATTGGACTACAACTCCCGTCATCCCCAGCCTACGGCACCATTGGACGGATGGCTGGAGATGGTGGGAGCTGTAGCCCAACACATCTGGAGGGCGATGGGCAGTGCCGGCTCCAAGTTTGGGAAGGCGCTTGGGCAAGATGCCATCCATGGGCCCTCTGCCCCAGTGAGTCTGCCTTCCCACCGCCATTGTCAGCAGCTGCTCTTGCTCCTCCTCCTCTTTCTCATCATTGCTGCCACTTGCCGGCTTGACAGGCAGGGAGCCAGCGAGCAAGCAGGCTGTGGGCGGCATCTCCCGCTCCTCCTCCTCCTCACCACCACTGTGGTCTTGGCCCGAGTGAGGGGCTTGTGAACAAGTAGGTTGAACAAGTAGGTGAAGAGGAGGAGCAAGTCCAGCGGGGCTTTTGTCAGTGGCCCCTGCTGGGTTGAGGGTCTTTGGCAGGTGCCCAACCATGTCTACCCTTGACGCTAGCCCTGGCTCAGGGTTGGGGGAGGTTGCACTAAGAGAAGGGGACTGAAGAGAGCTAGGACAGCAGAGACAAGAGAATTGCATCCTTGCTTTTGCATATGTCAGGATGCTGCTGCAATGATCCCCTAGCACAGTGTTCTCCAACCTTGGGTCCCCAGATGTTTTTGGCCTACAACTCCCAGCATGCTGGGAGTTGTAGGCCAAAAACATCTGGGGACCCAAGGTTGGAAAACCCTGTCTACATAATGGTGCCTATGTAATACAGTATGTAATGGTGTCTACATAACACAGTGTCTATGTGATGTGCTTTGGGGATTCCTTGCAGGAAAAAAGGCGGGGTATAAATATACCGTAATAAATAAATAAATAAATAAATTATGGCTGAAGAGGGTCTTGTGGGTAGGCAAAGGGGGATTCTGTCACAGACCCAAACTCTAATCTTGCAGCATCCTTGCCAAGGGCAGGTTAGGATGCAACCTAGTTCAGCTAAACCTGGGTTGTGATGGCACACTGTGGCGCATACAAATGCACTCCCGGTATTATGTGCAAGGCCCAAGTGCCATTGGGGGAAAGAGTTGACACCCATAGCCACCAACGATGCCTTTCCTGCTGGGTGACCTTTCTCAAGTGCTGAGAGAGGGAAACTTCCTCAGGTTGTTGGCATGAATATTCGCCAAGGTCTGCAGCCGGCCCTCCCTGGAATTTCTCCGAGAAGGACAAAGATGAGCAGCTGCAGAGACTTTGTTACTGAAGAACTCAATTAATAAGCAATTTCTATTCACCTATCAAACCCAATGCAAGGGCAAGCGGGTGATCTGCTCACCGGTGATTATTGCTTCATTTAAAACACTCCTGCGCAGTAGGTTTATGGACGCATTAGATGTAGCCCCGAGGCTCCTGCTGGTTATAGATGGTGGCCGTCAGTGTCACAAAACGTTACTTCCTGGACCTCGTGATGGAGCGGGGCAGGGATGTGTGGTGGCCTCGGAGGGTCAAAAGGCTAAGGGTGGAAGAAAGGAAAGGAATACTTATTGACATGATGACGGCCTGCATCGATGATGGTGCTCTTGAGTACGCCGGGCAGGAGCAGGAGATCTGATCTTTTTTCTTTCGCTGGCTGCCTGTTGCCTGTGAGCCAGCTGTTGGAATGCTACAGATTCAATCCATACGTTGTCCGCTGCCATGCGACCGGGGCACAAGTCACTGCGTGATGATGATAATATATGGGAGCGCTGGTCTCACGGGCCTCTTATGGGAAGGGCAGTGGCTCAGTGGTGGAGCACACGCTTCGCAGGTTTGATCCCCCGGCATCTCCGGGTCGGGCAGGGAAAGACCGCAGTCTAAAACCCAGGGGAGCTGCTGCCAGTCCGTGTTGATACACTACTGAGCCAGATGAACTGATGGTGTGTGACTCAGGATAAGGCAGCTTCTTGCGTTCTTGATTTGTGCGATGATTATTCTCTGCGCTGGCACTGGAATGGAGCCCGACGTGAGTCGCGAGGCTCCAGTGAGTGGCGCCTGCCTTCACGGATGCTGCAAAATGCATCCCAGCTCAATGGGACAGGCTTTTTGTTTTGGCTTTTTCCATGGACAATGTATGAAGCTGTCTTGTTCTGAGTCAGACCATTGGCTCATCTTACCCAAGATTGTCTACTCTGAACAGCAGCAGTTTGCCAAGGTCTCAGGCAGGGGCCCTTTGTCACCCTGCCTCCCGAGATCTTTCTAACTCAGGGTGCCAGAGATTGAACGTACGTTAGCTACAGCCCCTTCGGTGCCAGCTCCAGGTTTTGGAGGGCCCTTGGGCAAGGCACCCCCTCCCTCAGTGAGTCTGCCTCCTCGCCACCACTGTCCCCAGCTGCTCTTACTCCTCATCTGCTTTCACATCATCATTGCTACCACTTGCTTGCTTGACAGACAGAGAACCAGGGAGCAAGCAGGCCGCAGCATCTGCTGCTCCTCCTTCTCACCTCTACCATTGTCTGGGCTGGAGTAAGAGGCAGGTGAATGAGCAGGTTGCGATGGTGAAGAGGAGGAGCAACTCCAGGGGGCTTTTGTCAGCGGGCCCTTGCTGGGATGTGGACCATTGGCAGGTGCACCACCGTGCCTATCCGTGACCCCAGCCCTGGGGCTCTTATTTGACCAGAACTATGCAGCACCAGCTATGCTGAATTAGGTTGTAGAATGTTTGTGAACATTCAAAATGCTGAGAGGAAACTGTTTCTGGACCAGTGTACATGTTTGTCTCATGCAGCGGGAGATGGAAATGGCCTGTACGAGGTAGCTTCTTTTTTGTGTGCCACTATTGTTCCATGCCAGCTATCATGTGGTGCTTTCTCACGCCACGGAGAGTTTTTCAGGCCAGTACCCACGGTCTTTATGTTACAGTAACAGTGTGGGAAAACGGTCACAGAGGAGGCAGTTCCAGCTTCCTCTGTGTGACAAAGGAGACTTGTAGGCTGGCCCTCAGTCACGGAATGTTCACACGCATAGATGCTTTGTGGGAAGTGGAAGAGAAGTTTGATCCTGCTGGGGGGACACACCTCTCACAGGACCTAGTAATCAATATGTGAGGAGCATGTGCTGTTGATGACCCCGGGGGTTTTCGAAAGTCAGGTAGGCTGCTAGCTTGGGAGCTCAGAAGGCAAGGGATAGGGTGGTGGTGGTGGTGGAGGAGGAGTTGAGGGCTAAATGTTGAGGGTTTGTTTGTTTTTAGTGCATACTTAGCTGCCTTTTGAGACCATGGTATAGCTTTATTATACCCTCCCAAATATTTGCTTGCAGATCCTTACCTTGTCTGGAGAGCCAGTGTGGCGTAGTGGTTAGAGCAGGGCTCTCCAACCTTGGGTCCCCAGATGTTGCTGGACTACAGCTCCCAGAATCCCTTGCCATTAGCCATGCTGGCTGGGTATGCTGGGAGCTGTAGGCCAGCAACATCTGGGGACCCAAGGTTGGAGAGCCCTGGGTTAGAGTGTTGGACTGGGACTCAGGAGATCCAGGTTCTAGTCCCCACTCGCCCATGAAGCTCACTGGGTGACTTAGGGCCAGTCGCTGACTCTCAGCCTAACCTACCTCACAGGATTGTTGGGAGGATAAGATGGAGAGGAGGAGGAGGATTATGTATGCAAGCTGCCTTGGGTTCCCTGCAGGAAGAAAGGTGGGATATAAATATAATATAATAAATTAAAAAAGGACATGATACATTTTAAAATATCTAAATATTTATGAGTACTTCAAAATGTGATTTTTTAAAAGGGTGCCTTTTACTTTGTTTTAATTTGTTAAGCTGCCTTGAAATCTTTTGATATCAGGCAATAAACAGTGCCAGTATCAAAGGTAGGCATGGTTGGGCAGCTGCTGAGGGCCCACAGCCCAAAAGGGGCCCACCGACAAGAACCCTCTGAAGCAGGGCTGGCCCAAGACATTTTGCTACCTGAGGCAAAAAACAAGATGGCGCCCCTCCCATTCCATATACAAAAAGCCACCTGGACTGGCCAATGAATTCACCTTCAACACTGATGATGGGACAATGTCCTCCATTGCACCCGAAGGCAGCAGGCTAACTTAGGAGTTGCAGAGTAGGCCACATGGTATGCAGCTCTCTCCTCCAACCCCTTGCTGTTGCCTCCCAGCGTATGCTGCCTGAGGTGACTGCTTTACATTGCCTAATGGCAGGGCCGGCCCTGCTCTGAAGTTGCTCCTCCTCTTCACCATTGCAACCTGCTTGTTTATTTGCCTCTCCCTCTGGCTCAGACAATGGTGGTGGTGAGAAGGAGGAGCAGGAGATGCCACGGGCCCACGGCCCACTTGCTCCAAGCCCAGGGTCCAAGCTTTGACTTGGATTCCTGTGTTGCGCCAGGGGTTGGCCTCATCATCATCATCATCAGGCGATCACTCGTGACCGAGTAAGATTGTCTTCCGGGATAAAAGGAGGAAATTCTAAAGAAGATTGTGTAGACTCTAGCGATGGGTCCGTAAGTGACTGTGGAGGCCAATTCTAGATCCACACAGCTTCCCACAGTGAGGACACAGGTTACCAGATAGAAGATGGTCCTGTAAAGGATTCATTTGACGTGCTTTTCGCTTAGCACGTTTCTCCCTTTCACCTTGCACTCGGGCTTCTTCAAAGTCCATGGAACCTTTGTGAAAGGCCAACCTCCATTTAGATCGTTCATGGGCCAGAGCTTCCCAGTTTTCGATGTTTATATTGCATTTTTTTAGATTAGCCTTATGAACATCTTTAAACCTCTTATATTGACCACCAATATTCCGCTTTCCATCCTTGAGTTGGGAGTAAAGTAACTGCTTTGGGAGACGGCAGTCAGGCATTCGAACAACATGACCGGTCCACTGAAGTTGGCGTTGAAGGATCATTTTTTCAATGCTAGTAGTCTTTGCTTCTTCCAGTACACTGACATTTGTTCGCCTATCTTCCCAAGTAATTTGCAGGATTTTCCGGAGGCAACGTTGATGAAACCTTTCAAGGAGGTGGAAGTGACGTTTATAGATAGTCCATGTTTCGCAGGCATACAATAAAGTTGGTAATACAATGGCTTCATAAACCAGTGTTTTGGTCTTCTTACAAATATCCCGATCCTCGAACACTCTATGTTTCATTCGAGAAAATGCGGCACTTGCGGAGCTCAGACGATGCTGGATTTCACTGTCGATGTTAGCTGTAACAGAAAGATAGCTGCCAAGATAGAGAAAATGATCGATATTTTCCAGTATTGTCCCGCCAAGCTGGATAGATGGCATCACCAAAGGATTGGCTTGCACTTGCTGATGAAGCACTTTGGTTTTTTTGATGTTAAGTGAGAGACCAAGTTTTTCGTATGCTTCTGCAAAAGCATTTAGGATAGTTTGGAGATCATCCTCTGAATGTGCGGAGACCACATTATCATCAGCATACTGAAGTTCCACAACGGAGGTTGTAATTACCTTACTTTTTGCTTTCAGCCTGCTGAGATTAAAAAGCTTTCCATCTGTTCGATATATAATTCCCACACCGGTGGGAAGTTTCCCCTTGACAAGAGATGTAAAACCATGGCGATGAAAATGGCAAATAATGTTGGGGCGATAACACATCCCTGTTTAACACCTGATCCCACTTTAAATGGAGCACCATGAGAGCCGTTGTTGTCCAAAACCGTTGCCGTCATGTTGTCATGGAGAAATCCTTCCAACTCTACTTTTCTATGATTCTATGAAATTACCTAGCCGCACCACTACAGGAGTCAGCCTGACTAGGAGGCAAGTCAAAGTGTGTGCCTCTGGTGTCAAATTCTCTCTTGGCCCTGCCCCTGCATGCAACATGTAGCACTGCTGCCTCCCTGTTCCTATTTGGCTGGTAGGAGGAGGAACTATGCAACCTTCCCCAACCTTCCTCTCCAGTTGTGTTGGATTGCAACTTCCATCATTTCCAGCCCAGCATGGCTACTGGGAAAGGCTGAACTAAAGAAACCTTTCCAGCTGCTCCGGGATGCTGGTACCATCTGGAACCCCTAGCCAGCTGGAAAGGAGAAAGCAAGCAGGTGGCATCTGTGGTCACTGACAAAACGCTATGACCCAGTTCACGCATAATGGAAAAGCATGGGTTGATTATCCAAGATTTGCCATGTGGGTTAATTAATCCACAATTTGCAATGCATGAGCGGGAATGAGCAAGTCCGCTGCCTCTGGTGTGCTCCTTGCTTCCAGCCTTAATCATAGCCTACAATCAGCAGGGACATCGTTTGTATAGTATGACGTGTGAACCCGGACCACTGGGTTGTTTAGGGGCTAAACAACCCAGTGATTAACCCATGATTTCATTGTTGGGTTAACCACTGGGTCGTGTATCCCCTAAGGGTTTGCACGCCACGATGTACAACCTACAAACGAGTCAATCATAGGTTGTGATACTAAGTGGAAGTGAGGAGCGCACGGGAGGCAGTGTGCCCGCTCACTCCTGCTCGTGGATGGCAAATTGTGGGTTAATTATCCCACGATTTCCTGTTTCATGTGAACTGGCCCTATGTGTGATGACAATGGGGATAGGAAGAAGTGGGAGAGGAGGGCGCCCAGGTACAAGAGAGGCTGGGGCTCATGCACCTTTAATTGTGTAAAAGAGGGAAAGTCAGGTGTTGCTTGCAGGGCAAGCACCTGCTTCTACACAGCTATTAAAGGTGCAGGAGTCCTGGGGGAAAGAGAGGGCAGAGGACCAGATCCTATGGACACGAGGACGGCACAAACAACAGACCAGGGATTCTTGGGCTGGCAGGGGAAAAGAGTCCAAGAATAGAGCATGTTTTGCCACTAGAAAGAGAAGGATTGATTGGGCTAAGTTCAAGTCTGTGTTTTAATGAAGTTGCTAATTAGGTTAATATTCTCTGAGATTTTGCTCTCTTTCTCTGCTTCTTCTCTTTGCCTTGATGAATTGCTGCCTCATTTTGTTCCAATGCTTAAAAAAGAAAAAGGAAGGGGAGGCGGCGGGGGAGGGGGGAAGAAGGAGAGAACCAGGAATACAAGAGAAGGAATTTCTCTTGCATTCTCTGTGTGACTTCACACACTGCATCACTGCTTTGGAAGGTTTCTGGAAGTGGTTCAAGGTATGCATCATCTGCGAAGTGGCTGCCAAAGCCCCGCTGAAGGGGTTGTATGAAAAAGGCTGTCTTTTAACACCGTCGAGCTCCCAAGGTGCTCTCAAGACGCAGAACAGGAGCAGTCAATTTAGGACTCTCTGAGTCTCTGTGCAGCCACCAAAAGGAAAGGGCTCCACCCCCACCCCCATATCAACAAAATTGAGTGGATGATGCAAGCGACAGCCTGTGCATGTGCGTGTGCGTGTGCATGTGTGTTCTTCCGCAGTAAGAAGAGCTGGAGATGGGCAGCGCCCCTGAGAAAGCACAGGAAGCTGCCCCAGGCCCAGTCAGACTATTGCAGTGGTAGGCAATCCAGTGCCCACCAGATGTTTTGGACTATAACTTCCATCAGTCCCAGCCAGCAGGGCCAATGGTCAGGAATTATGGGAGTCGTAGTCCTAAACATCTGGAGGGCGCTGGATTGCTTATCCCTGGAGTATTATATCCACCTAGTTCCATGTAGCCTGCTCTGACTGGCAGTGATTCTTCTCGCTAAGGCAGCCTTCCCCAACCTGGTGCCTTCCAGATGTTTTGGACCAACTCCCATCAGCCGGGCCCCAGCCAGCATGGTGAATGGTCAGGAATGCTGGGAGTTGTAGTTCAAAACGTTGAGTGGGGGCACCAGATTGGGGATTTCTGCTCTAAGGTTTCGGGCAGAGAAAGATCTTTCCCATAACCTGCTACCTGATCCTTTCAACAGGAGATGCCACAGGTTGAACCTGGGATCTTCTTTGCACGCAACGCATGGGCTCTACTACTTCTGGGCTATACTCTCTTTCTTTCTCTATGCAACCTTATCAAGCAAATTCCTTTGCAAAGATACAAGTTGAGAAGATACTCAAGGAACACAGCTGCAAGCACAGGCAAGGTCTGTGGCAGAATTGGATGACAACTCCCATAACCCCAACAATTGGCCATGCTGGCAGGGGCTGATGGGAGTTGTAGTCCAAAGCACCTGGAGTGGGCAAGGTTGCCTATCTCTCTGCCTTTGGCTGCTTCTGCCAGGCCTTGGCTTCCAGTGTAGGGCTACCAGACTTCAAGAGCAGAGCAAGAGACTGCTGAGCTGGAATTCATCAACATGTGTTGATGGCTTACCTAGTGCCAGGGCGTTTGTGTGATCAGCAACAACTGCACTGCGAGGAACCACAGTTAATAATGCGATTGTCACTTTTTGCACTTCATTTCCTCCTGACTTCACTGTTTACAGAGTCCTTTTCCCCCAACCACCATGAGTTGGATCCAGAATCTGCCTTCCGCAAGAGGGAGGCGCACCTTTCATGAGAGAAAGGCCTCCACTCGCGGAAGGTCCCTCTGCCTGATTTGGGGGGTTCCCCTCAACCCCCAGATCAGTCTTTAAGGGACCACAAGACTCTTGGTTGTTTTTGCTGTGATAGGCTAGCCTGACTACTCCCTGGAAATTGTTACAACTTTTCTCAGAGACACAGGAGTTCAGCAGGAAAAATTTTCTTGGTATGCGGTGATGAGAAAAGCTCCACCAATTGAATGTTGGATTTTCACACAGCTGGTAAAGGCACAAGAACCCTGCCAGAAACAGAGAGAGAGGGAGAGAGAGGAGAGAGAGAGAGAGAGAGCGCAAGCAAGCGCTAGCAATCATACATCAATATCTAGTACAAAATCAATCACTTCTTTCCTTGCTCCAAGCCTGCTGCAGCTGCTCTACTTGCTTTCTACTAAAAAAAACCTTTTATCTACCCATGCAATGGGCAACCCAAACATTAATTTGTGTGATGGTCCTCGCTGCCTAGATGTTCAAAGCTCCCGCTATGGATGGTGGAGAAATCCTCAACGGATTCAAGTGAGTTCAGATTTCTATGAGTCCAACTATAAGAGATGCTCATATTGCTGTAATAGGGATTGGAAGTCCATTTTAGTTTTGTTTGTTGTTGGTTATGTATGTGTTTGTTGTTTGTTTTTAATTATTAATAAAAATATTTTTTTTAAAAAAGATTTCTATGAGTCCAACCTGCGGATTCTGTAGCGGACAGGCTTTTTCTGAGTAGCGCGGATTCTGCGGACCTGCAGATCAGTTTTCCACAGGGGGGGGGGGATTTGCGTTAATGTGCACTTGCTAACTTGAGCAAATGTGCTAAGATGCATTAGTTAATGCAAATTACTGCTAATTTGCATTAACTAGAGCAAATTTGCACAAATGTGCATTAGTGCCAATGTGAATTAGCATTAATGCAAATTAGTGCAAGTAGAACGAAGTTCTGGTTAACAAAATCCAATTCCATCAATGAGCGGACAATGGACTGAAAGATACCCGGCAATCCGCAAAGCACAGATGGAATGGATTTAACAACATCTCTACATCCCTAGCTCCTGCACTATGCATGCTAAATAAATTATTATTCAGCCATTATTAGTGATGGATCAATCTGTCAATTTCACTTCCTTCCACACTCATTTTTTTAAAAAATTGCAAGTCCTTTCCATCCTGTTTATGAAGAAATGTGCAAATTTGGGTAAAATTTATTAATAAAAAAACTGAACAAAACTCTCATCCCTATAAGAAGTGTATGTATGGCAGGCAGAGGACAGGATACTTTTTTGTTGTTGCTTTCTTTCAGGTGAAGTGTTTCCATGATCCGATCTGAACTGGTGGTGCAGATTCTCTATGGATCCAGTCACTAAAGGCACAATCCTATGCAAGTTTAGACGGGAAAAAGACCCACAACTCCCAGCATGCCCCAGCCAGCTATGCTGGCTGGGGCATGCTGTGAGTTGTGGGCCTTTTCCCCGTCTAAACTTGCATAGGATTGCATCCTAATGGGCATAATAGCTCACTCTGCTCTCCAGAAACCTCTCCTTCCTCAACGTACTTTGGAAACATATTTCCTTTCTGAAAATTCCCCACCCAAAGGCCGTGCAAAAATGTCACATTGCTTAGGACAGAGCTGCACAGGTGTTTGCTCTGACTGAAAAATCAGAGCAAACACCTTTGCAGCTCTGTCCTAAGCAATGCGGCATTTTCTAGCCCGTGCCCTGCGCTAGGGTTGTGCAGCCTTAAAAGCATCTCACACACACGCTTACATGCCACAGAGCCTGTCTGAAATAAATAGAAAAACACATTCCTCCAGCTTGTTAGGGGTATTTCCCCTCTGCCTCTAGTGCTCTCCGGTACCCTTCCTTGAAGGACCTCCTGCCTGCCTGCCCTCCTCCTTACCGTCCAGGCTGTCATTGAGAAAATGAAACTTGTGGGTGCAAAGTGACTGGGCAGGAAATGAGTTGTAGAGATGCAGGAGGTCATTTGGCAGGGCCTGGGGCCTGGCAACTGGAAACAACAGACTCCAGTGATGAAAACAAGCGACCCAAGGCAAAGAACCCCATCCTCCCCCTGGCTGAGTTAATAAAACAGCCAACCGCTGCCCTTCAATTCAAGGAGCGCCATGTCCTTTGCAAAACTCCCCCGCAGTAACTCCCCCCCCTTGCCACACTCCCCCACACCCGGTGGATAATTACCGGTGATTGTTTTCCCCCATAGTCAAGCAGCAGGGCAAAGGCAGGGCACTTTGAGTGCTCAGAAAATATCCCACCCCAACAAAGGTGTAACCTTGAGTGAAGAAGTTGTGTATTTAAAGAGAGAGAGCGAGAGAGAGAGAGAGAGAGCAACAAATGTGGGTTCATTGCACAAAAAAGAGATTGTGGAAAACCCTAAGGCAAGGGTGTTGAACCTCACCTGGGGTCCCAATCTGACCCACAACATTTAAATATAGGATTTAAATTTTGTGCCTGCGTGCACAAAATGGCTCCCATGGGAGGTGTTGCTAATCACAAAGGACAAATACTTTGCCCAAAAGATGGTACAAGGCAGAGGTGGGGGCTGAGCCCCAACACATTAAACAATTCCTTTGAACCCACACTTTTCAGCACCATCAGAAACCTATTCCACACAGAAGGCAAACTCTTTCTCTCTCCCCCGCCCTGCCAAGAAACGCATTCCTCCATCTGTTTTACTCTCCCACCACGAATACACTCTCTTTGCATTAAATGAACAAACGTACATACAAATTAACGTTAGAATCTGTGTTCCCCTCAAAGCCAAGCAGTTCTTACTTCAACCCTCCCCCTCCCCAATTTCTCTCTCTCTAACTTCCCTAAAGATGGGAACTGGGGTGTCCAGGCGTCCTCTTTTACAGAGGACAGTCCTTTATTTTAATGGCTGCCATAGGACAGTCTTCTGTTTGAAGGTCTCCTCCCTGATTGAAGGGCTGTCAGGTCCAAGACCAGCTTAAAGGTAAAGAACCTCAAAAAAGAGAGCGCCCCCCCCTTGGAGTTGCCTATCTGCCGTGAGCAGGCACACTGCTCACCTGGTCACAGCCTTCCCCACTATGGTGAGGTGCCTTGTGTTTCTATTTAAATTATAGTTATTATTTCTAAATTTGTGTCTACAGTCATGCCTTGGATTGAGAGCATAATTCGTTCCGGAAACATGCTTGTGATCCAAAACACTCTTATATCAAAACGAAATCCCCCCCCCCAAAAAATGTGTACAGAGATTTTTAATTTAAGCCGTACTACAGTACTTGTATTGCAAGACGTCGCTTGTATATCAAGTCAAAAATAAATAAATAAATATTTAAAAATGTGCTTGTCTTGCAAAACGCTCTCAAACCAAGTTACTTGCAATCCAAGGTATTACTGTATTCATATTAATTAGCACATGCAAATGTTATGAAAATTGGTGTCCTCTTTTGTCCTCTTTCTTTGGCTGATGCCTTGCCTCTTTTTTGGCGTGGTGGGGAGGACAGAGCCACGCAGCCTTGCTTTCTAGCCTGCTGAACTGTAGTTACTAGACTCTCTAACAGTCTAGAGGGTGCAGAGAGAATCTCCAAGTCCTCATTGCCAATCTAAGCACCACTAGCTAGTCAATTCCGCTCCCAAGGGCAGAAGCTACCCTCTCTACCCCTGCTATCGAAAACTGAACAAACAACTCCTTTGCATAAATGGACTGCAAGACACCCCCCCCCCAGTGCATTCTTTACAGACCATGTTTTCCAGTGCTGATAAGGGAAACATTTGCATGTGCCTTTAGCAGCCAATAGCAAGGACTCCCCATCTGTCAGGTTGCTGCTGATGAGCTGATATTTTGGAGCTGGAGGCAGATTTAGCACTGGCAGGCATGGCTGAGGGGTTCTGAAATCGGCCGGAAAGGCACTGCCCGCTCTGCTCATGGCTTGCTCATGTATGGCCTGCCCCCTTTGTTTAAAGACAAGGCCAGGGCAATTGCTTATAAAGGGTAAAGAAGTGGGGTGAAGAAGGGGAAAGAGAGGGAGGGAGTCTGATATTTGCCAGCCAGCCTCAGAAGACTGTTCCACGAACGCAGCAGTGCCTTGCCTCGTTGTGGCAGCCTCGATTAGGCTATTAATCCATCTTGTCCCACAGTGTGCCATGTGCCATAAGTCATCAGACTGCTGTTCCATCTGGCTTGTTTTTCCCCATGGCAAGCTGCCACCCAGGGCTGCTGGCCCTACCATTAGGCAGGGTGGGGTGGCTGCCTCCGGTGGCAGATTTTTCAAGTGCCATTAAAGGACCACAAGTTGTAAGTGATTTGATTCATTATTATCTTTTTATGGTCAGAGAGGTGGATAGTCAGAGAGGTGGATAGTGGTGCTGGTGATACTTGTGGTACCGTCCGGGCTTTCTGAGATTGCCCACAACATTTTGCTGCCTGAGACAAAGTACAAGATTGCCCCCTCCCTGCTAATTCGTCGTAAAGAAGCTGATGGGTCTAACCATTGAATCTTATGTTACAGTTGTGATGGTACAGCATCCTCCTGAGGTGCAGGTGTGTGCAGGCCACATGGCTCACATAGCTCTGTCCTCTAACACCAAGCTGCCACTCCCCCCCCCCCCCAAGCATCTGCTGCTTGAGGTGGCTGCCTCACTTTGCAGCAGAGTTGCAATGATTTAAATCAGAATGATTCAAATCAATGATTAAATCATCAATAAAAAATGATTTTTTTCAATTTTTTGCAAAAGATCATGATTTTTTGCAACCCTGTTGTGTAGGTAGCCTAGAAACCGATAATACTGGTAACGTTTTTTTTAAAAAAATTCTGTATAATTTGGTGTTCTTAACTATTAAGTGTAGGCTATTTGTACACGTGGTTGCCTGAAATTTTGAAATTAATTTTACAATTTTTTTTTGGGGGGGGGAAATTGATTAAATTAAAAAAACACACCATTGATTTAAATTTTAAAAAATTGATTTTTTTCAATTTTTTGAAAAAAAATCATGATTTTTTTGCAACCCTGCTTTGCAGGCTGGCCAAAGTAGATACATATCAGGCATTGAAAGCTTTCGGACTAACCCTGTGTCTACTGAGCTGGGATGTTTGTTGAAGCTTGTGGAAGATCTCTATATGGCTTGCCAACAGTGAACATAAGTACATAAGAGTAAGATGAACCTTGCTAGAACTTGAAACTGGAATATCAGACCAACATTCCGTATCAGAAATGGCGGGGGGGGGGGGGGTTGGACTACTGCATAGTTTGTAAAGTGGTTTGTTACAGGGGACTGCAAAAAACACAAGCCCAAAGCTCCTTGGACTCATCACATTCATTCCATAGTCCTTTGGATCCTGACCTATAAATCTACAATGCAATAAGATAATACAAGATGTGGAAGATTGAGAGCTTTTCTACACAAGGCATTTATTGTGTGCTCATCATTCCCTATTCATCATTGTTTACAGGTTCTTTAGATGATGTCGTGTGACCCTCCAATTTTGCTTCTGTTTTTTAAACAGCACTTTCGGCAAGTTTATTTGTGAAGGCGAAATAAAATGGTTTTTCCACTTGTGTAATTATGCTATTCTGTGATATCACAATGCCACCAAGAGGTTATGTAGTGGAAAAGCAGGAAAGGAAACACTCTTTGTGTTATGCTTGGATCTCAGTTCTGCGGCAAACCCAAAGTAGATACAGCGGATTAACAGCCTTGTGTAGAAAAGCCCAAAAACTACCCTAGCAAACTGCTCAGCAGTAGAATTGTCACCAAATCTCACTGAGTGCCTGCCTAGGGTAGCCCTGATTGGTGCATATTTTGCCCTGCCCTGCCCATCTAGTGTACCCTAATATTAAGACCAGTCCTAAATTATATCCTGAAGGCTATACTGGACTCAGTCTTTGGACTATGGAATGAACAATGCAAATTACAGTACAACAAGGCATGCCTTTGTGCTGCTTTTCATTGTTCTGGCTTTGCTTTGCTTTTCTGCTGCTTTTATATTGATGTTTGCTGACTTTCGTTAGTTCTTTTTAATTATTAACTTATTGTATTATGGTCTGTTTTTAAAACTGATTGTACAATGCCTAGGGAATCTATTTGATAGGCATCTAATAAATACAAATAATAAATAAATAAATACATGCTGATTTGACACATGCAAACTATTCACGAAGGCTGCAGGCAGACAATTGTTTTTAGGAGAGCAGAAAGTGGCTTGAGAGAGACAATTCAGTTCAGTTCCCAAGATGTACCCCTATTTTTCTTTTGTCCCACAGTTGCTTCCGGTCAGATAGGTTTTGCAGGTTTTTGAAATAATACAAACGTGCATAACCTGTTCACCAGGGACAAAAGTGGGTGATGACTGTGCATTCCTTGGGCAATGATCCCTCTTTCAAATATCTTAAACTCTGTGGGGAAAAAAGCAAATTTATCCAGCCAGAGATTCTAGGAAATGGGTTTTTAATATAAAAACATTAAACCCTGAAATACTGTTCTTTCTGCTTATTCAGTTTCCCTCCTTGCAACCACCAGTGCCTCTTACTCCCATATTATGTCCACCAGATTTCACCCCTTCATAGAATCATAGAATCATAGAAAAGTAGAGTTGGAAGGGGCCTACAAGGCCATCGAGTCCAACCCCCTGCTCAATGCAGGAATCCAGGTCAAAGCATCTTCGTTTCTGCCCTATTTCTACTTCCCTTGTCAATTCTTACCTAGGCAAATCTGGCCCACGTGGGGCTCCATCCACTTCTCATGGCCCCACCCACTGATCCTTTGGTGGTTTCTCGGCTTTTATGTATGTTCCCCATTCTAAAAGGTTGAAATGCTTTAAGCTAAAATATGCTGGCATTTTGGGTCCACCCTCAGGCCTCTGGGCTGAAAGAGGTTCAACACTGCTGCCTTACACAATATGCAGTTATGCTACTACACACTTGATCTTAGCCAAAAGGCCGAGAAGTGATGCAGTTATGCTATTGTTTCCTAACACTCATTTCCTCCCATTTTTCACCCTTATAATACTAGAACCTGGGGTCATCCAGTGAAGGTGAATGGTGGGAGATTCAGGACACATGGAAATGTTTCTTCCCACAGCACATCATTAAACCCTGGAATTTGCTACCACAAGTTGTAGTGGTACTACGCTCACCAGTGTGGCGTAGTGGTGAGAGTGTTGGACTGGGACTCAGGAGATCCGGGTTCTAGTCCCCGCTCGGCCATGAAACTCACTGGGTGACTTTGGGCCAGTCACTGACTCTCAGCCTAACCTACCTCACAGGGTTGTTGTGAGGATAAAAGGGAGAGGAGAAGGAGGATAATGTAAGCCGCCTTGAGTTCCTTGCAGGAAATAAGGCGGGGTATAAATGTAATAAATAAAAAATAAAATAAAAATAGTGACGTCCGCTAACTTGGATGGCTTTAAAAGGATCTTGATAAAATTATGGAGGATTAGACGATCAATGGCTACTAGTCATGATGGCTGTCTTATTACCTCCAATATCAGAGGCACTCAATACCAGTTGCTAGGAAATATGAGCGGGAGGGTGCTCCACCTGCCCTCACATCCTGCTTGTGGGCCTCAGGGGCATCTGGTTGGCCCCTGTGGAAACTGAATGCTGGACAAGATGGGATTTCGGTCTGATCCAGCAGGGCTCTTTTTATGTTCTTATGCTGTCCTGTGCAGAATTAGATGCACCTGAGCCCATTGATTTCACTGGGTGTCGGCATTCCTATCTCTGCATAGGATTGAACTGCATGAAACTTTCAAAGAAATAAACCAGCAGCCCATCAATGTATTTGGCTGTTGAAAACACACTGGATGTGTGCAAGGGAGGCACCCTGCTTCATGAGGGAGTGAGTGAGTGATGGCTTTCTGAAGTGAGACAGCAGGAGCAGAAGATAAAACTTTTCGAAGAAAACCCTGTCAGAGAAACAATGGGTTGGATCCACACTTAGTTATACTTAGAGTAGACCCACTGGAAGGAATCAATGTCAGTGTACTGGAAGAAGCAAAGACTACTAGCGTTGAAAAAATGATCCTTCAACGCCAACTTCAGTGGACCGGTCATGTTGTTCGAATGCCTGACTGCCGTCTCCCAAAGCAGTTACTTTATTCCCAACTCAAGGATGGAAAGCGGAATATCGGTGGTCAGTATAAGAGGTTTAAAGATGTTCTTAAGGCTAATCTAAAAAAATGCAATATAAACACTGAGAACTGGGAAGCTTTGACCCATGAACGATCTAAATGGAGGTTGGCCTTTCACAAGGTTCTATGGACTTTGAAGAAGCCCGAGTGCAAGGTGAAAGGGAGAAATGTGCTAAGCGAAAAGCAAGTCAAACGAATCCTTTACAGGACCATCTTCCATCTGGTAACCTGTGTCCTCACTGTGGGAAGCTGTGTGGATCTAGAATTGGCCTCCACAGTCACTTATGGACCCATCACTAGAGTCTACACAATTTTTTAGAATTTCCTCCTTTTATAATTTTCTTTTTGTAACTTTATCCTGGAAGACAATCTTACTCGGTCACGAGTGATCGCCTACTACTACTAGGATGGGTCTTAAGTTAGGTATGATTAACTTAAGTACCATTGATTTCAGAGGGTCTACATATGTCTAAGTTGGGATCCAACCTAACGTGATTAGCCAATTTAGAATCTAGGCCCCTTTAGTTTGTATTTTGAATTTGGAGACACCATTTGGTAAATTATAATAAGGACGAACTCAGCCCTTTGATTGGGCAGAGAACCCTATATTAACCTCCTACTATGGATCAGCCTGCATAGTTACAAAGCCTTAGTTGTAATCTATGATTTGTAAATTGGGGTCCTTTGCAAGCAGGAAGCAAGAAGATATGCCTTTACTTTTCTTCACCATGGTATCCTTGCCTTTTGTAAATTCCAAACACTGTTAGCGGCATGATTTGAACTCAGAGCAATCTACATATTCTGCCCCTGCAAGATCTTGTTTAGCTGCGGGGAAACAATTTCTTCTTTTCATGAAGAATCATGCAAAATTATGAGTTCCATGCCAAAACAGCAGCTTAACAGCTGAAACCCTCCTCCCCAATCCTCAAAAAACAAAAACAAAACCCCACACCAAAATAAGGTCCTGACATGAATCAGAAAGATCCGATAGCCTATACCTTATCCTTCCTCCGTATGATTTATGAGGATAGCACCTTTTAGTTCTCCAGTGTTGGAGTAATATGTTACTCCTCTTTGGGGTTACCAGATGTTCCTCCTTTAAAGGAACATTTCTCATTTTAAAGGGTCATCCTTTACAGCAAAGCATCATGGTTTCACAGGATTATAATGGATGTTCCTCATTTCCACACTTCCCACCTCTCTCAGAGTAAAATGGACGTCCCTCATTTCAGACACCTCAGTTCCAAAGTGCCCCTTATTTCTGAGATGTTGATCTGTGTTCACCTCTCCTTGTCCTCCTCCCTTCCTCCTCAGGTGAAGGGTTGAGGAGCAAAAGAGCCACTAGGAGGAGCTTTTCTGGAAACTTTTGTTTTGAGGTTGCTGCAAAAAGGAAATAAAAATGAAACACTATTTGCCAGGGCTGCTTCCAGGATTGTGTGGGCCTCAGGCGAGCCATTCTTTAGTGCCCCCCTTTTAACCTGGAAGAAGCAGAGTGTGCAAAGTGACAATTCTCTCATAGGGTTCACACAGTACGATAAGCCACAGTATGGAATCAGTATGGGTTGTTGTTGAATTGTGGGTTGTTGTGTTGTGTGAACCCAGGCATGCTAACAAACCATGATTTGGTTACCACAAACAACCCACAAAGAGAACCTATGGTTTATTGTTGGGTTGTAAACTCTGGGTTGTTTGTGGTTAACAAACCATGGTTTCTTAATGCAGTTGGGTTCACACAGCATAACAACCCAAGATTCAACAACCCATACTCAATCCGTACTCTGGCTTGTCATGTTGTGTGAACCGTCAGTTTTTTGAGCTTCTAGGGTGCTCTGTGCAAAATGAAAATTCTGGTGCACTCTTGGGGCAGTACAGGCCTGTGGCTCACGCTGGCTCAGCTTGTCTGAGCGTGGAAAGCTAAGCAGGGTCAGGCCTGGCTATTACTTCGATGGGAGACCCCTCCTCTAGTTTCCTACATTGAGCAGGGGGTTGGACTGACTGTTCCTAGCCTCTGGCAAAGGCTTCATCTAACTCCACTTTGCTGCCAGCCCTGACTTTTTGTCTCCTCTCCACCTCTCATGCTTTATGAATGAGGGGGAAAGCTTACCTCTTAGCCAGCCCTGAATGGAGGAAGGGCAAGAAGGTAACCATGCGGGGGTGGGGTGGGGGCATAGCTCAGCGGTAAATCACCAGCTTTGTATGCAGAAGGTCTCAGGTTCCATCCCTGGTATCTCCAAGTAGAAGGATAGGGTTGATGGGATATATGATATGTTAAAGAGTCTCTGCCAACCAGAAGAGGCAGGATTGGGCTACATGGACAAGTACACACCCATTGCCCCTGCCCCAATGCATTGATCTGAACAGACTCTCTCTCTCTCTCTCTCTCTCTCTCTCTCTCTCTCTGTGTGTGTGTGTGTGTGTGTATCTATCTCTATCTCTCTATCTGTTGTTCAGGCTCTTTTCCAACCTTCAGATTAACATGAGGGGAAGAGTGGGCACAATCCTGCTCCCCTCACCACATGTTGCAGCTACCTGATTTTTGTAGCTTCCACAGTATGACTTTCAGAATTAATTCAGTATATAATCGTGCCAATGTAGGTTGCAGTAACAAAGCACAGAAGCTGATCATCTGCCTGTCAGATACAGTACAACTGAGTATTTGATATGTGGCATGCCTGAGAGTGGGGGTGAATGTCCAGCCTTCCCACTGCCCAGGCCAGCCCTGGATTCAGCCCCTTTTCAAAGAAGCCTCATGCGTGATGTGTACAGGGTACTTCCTCCCCTCTTTGCAATGGCTGAGGCAGACCTCCAAAGTCTTCACAGGCCTGTGGCTCACGCTGGCTCAGCAGGGCCAGATTAAGAGCATTATGGGCCTGGTGCTGAGGAGGGCGCGCGGCTGAAGAGGGCGCAGAAACGCTGCGCTCCTCTTCACTGCCGCTGCGCCGCCCCCGCCAGGCCTCTGCCTCCGCTGCGCTGCCCCCGCCAGGCCTCCGCCTCCCCACCCTCCCGCCCGCCCGCCGCTGCCGCACCCTCCCGTCCCGCTCGCCGCTGCGCCTCCCCCCGCCCTCCCGCTCGCTGCCGCTGCGCCTCCCGCTGCCGCCGCCATCACCCCCCCGACCCCCCCGCCGCCTACCTTCTCCGCGTCGTGTCGCTTCCGGAGCCCCGCCCGCGTTGCCCTGGTTCCTCCCGCCAAAACAACAGGGCTTAAACAGCCCTGTTGCCATGGTTTCCCCGGCAAAAAACAGCGCGGGGGGGGGGTCCCGTCGCGTCACTTCCTCCTCCTCCTTGGCAGCGGCGGCCTCAGCAGCAGCAGCAGCAGCAGCAGCCGCTGCCAGGGCGGGGGGAAGGTAGGTTGGTGGTGGCGGCGCAGGGGTTGTGTTTTTTTTGCAGAGCAGGGCTGCTTTGGAGAGGGGGACCCACTAAATATTATTTCGCCTGGGGCGCCAAACTGCCCTGCACCGGTCCTGATTGTGGGCCTGTTTTGGGGTAGGGGCCTGGAGCTGCAGCTCCAATAGCCCCTATCTTAATCTGGCCCTGTGGCTCAGCATGTCTGAGCGTGGAAAGCTAAGCAGGGTCAGGCCTGGTTGTTACTTGGATGGGAGACCCCTCCTCTAGTTTCCTGCATTGAGCAGGGGGTTGGACTCGATGGCCTTGTAGGCTCCTTCCAACTCTATGATCTATGAAATCTACTTCTGAACTGGATTATCCAGTCTGTGGCACACTCGCCTCCCTCCTCTAGTGCCCTCTGCTGCAGCAGGCGAGTTTATCTGCTCCTTGATCTCTTGGAAGAAGGGAAGCCCTTTCAAGACCTGCTGCTCAAGGATAAATGGCTCTGCGATTCCTGTCTGCCAGCTGCTAAGCCTGACCAGAATCCCAAGCATGTCAGCTGAGCGAGGCAGCCGCATCCCCTTTTCTCCTCCGTTGAAGATTTCTTGTCCGGACTAAGGCTTGCACGCAGATGCAGATGATAGCTTTTCAGGGACTCAGATCACAGAGCCATCATTTCGTGCAACGTATACAGTTTTGTGTGTGTGTGTGTGTGTGTGTGTCCTCCTGCCACGGTCTCTGGCAAACTAAATTGGTGGGGTTTCGTGGGGAGCACTTTAATCTGTATTCTAGACAAACCAAAACTACCTCCCACAAGTGTGACCCGCAGTACTGCACTCTGTGGGGCGGATCCAGATTTGGTGGATCGGTGGTGATGGAAACGGAATTCCCTCCCTGGCAGGGCAGCCCCTCCTCCGTTCCACTGAAAATGCTACACAGAGAGTCAGGAGATGCTATGGAATGGGATGAGCTGTGGTGTATGTGTGGGGAATCTCCAAAAATTGGACAGAGGGACTTTACACAGGTAGAGCCCTTTCTCTTGCAGAAGGCAGATTCTGGATCCAACCCTATAGTATGTATCTTTGGTGAGAGTGCGTGTTTGATAGTGGTCTCTCCAATACCCAGAGCAAGTGAGATAAAATATGTGTCTTTGTGGGTGGGTGTTTTCTCTAAGGAACAGCGAACTGCACCTTTTGAAATTCAGGTTTTCCAAGTTTATTTTACTATGAGGAGCACTTAGCCATGAGTGATTTTAGGAAGGGAAATTGCAAGACTTCTGCCACAGAAATTCAAGCCCTATACTAAGTACTTTCAAGTTGTCCTTGCTGTTTTTTTTTTTTTTTTAATTAAAGACATTTTTCTCCCTCTCTCATAATACTAGAACCTGGTGTCATCCCATGAAGCTGATTGGTGGGAGATTCAGGACAGATAAAAGGAAGCACTCTGCACACAGGGCATAGTTAAACTATGGGATTCACTTCCACAAGATGTAGTGATGGCCACTAATTTAGAGGGCTTTAAAAGGGAATTGGACAAATTCATGGAGGAGAAGGCTATCAATTGCTACTAGTCCTGATTGACTATATGCTACCTCCAGTATCAGAGGCAGTATGCCTATATACACCAGTTGCTGGGGAACATGGGTGGGAAAGTGCTGTTGCACCCCTGCTTGTGGAGTCCCGAGGGCAGCTGGTTGGCCACTGTGTGAACAGAATGCTGGACTTGAGGGACCTTGGTCTGATCCAGCATGGCTCTTCTTATGTCCTTATGATGTTCTCTCTCTCTCTCTCTCTCTCTCTCTCTCTTTTTAAAGAATGAAATTGACTGGTCCAGAAGTCATTTCACCACTCCATTGACTTGTATAGCACTAGAGGAAGCTGGGTGGCCTTGGACAAGTCACTACCTCTCAGCCTAACCTTCCTTACACAGCTGTTGCGAGTATAAAATAGGAAATCCCATGAACACTTTCCTGAATGCTTTGGAGGAAGGACAAGATACAAACATAATAAATACTGTGCCCTTAGGGCAGGGCTCTCCAACCTTGGGTCCCCAGCATGGCTAATGGCAAGGGATTCTGGGAGCTGTAGTCCAGCAACATCTGGGGACCCAAGGTTGGAGAGTCCTGCCTTAGGCTTTCTACCTTTCCCTGGCAAGACACCTATGCCTTTAATAGCTGCATGACAGGCATACATTCAACAGGTGAAACTTTTCCTGCCATTGAGGTGCAGTGCTGAACAACCTTCACTGTTGGACTTTTGCCCATCATGCATATTCGTGATCCACTACCATGGCTTCCAACCATATTCTTTCTACATTACCCCCACCACCCAGCCCCTTCCTTCCACTGGATTATTGAATTCCTTCCAGTTAGGATTATAGCAATGTGTTATATGTGGGGCTGCCTTTGAAAATGGTGCAAAATTTTTCAATACAAACTTTAGTACACAACAGGGCAGCTAGGCTATTAACTGGGATTGACTGATGTGATCATATTATGCCAATACTTTGCCATCTGCACCGGCTGCTAATCCCTTTCTAGGCTCAAAATGCTGGTTTTAACCTTTAAACAAGTGGTTCTCAACCTTTTTTGCCCCATGCACCCATTTTACCATATGTCAGAATGTTATTCCCCCCTTTCCCAGATTGTCTGACTCAAAGGTTGCATTCTAAATAATATGCATATAATATATAATAACTATAAATGGAATATTTCCACAGATAACAAGTGAAATATTTATCTTTATTTTTAATTTAATCTGTGCCATACAATAAGGCGTGATGCCTTGTAGATTATGTACAATCTGTAGAATTGTAATTTGTAGAAAGATCAGGATTCCAACAGTTTGAGTCTGTGGTCCCAATTCCCCCCCAGGGGGAATTCCCCCCTGGTTGAGAACCCCTGCTTTAAACCATGGCTTGTTTTAGGGTTATTTGAGGGTTGTCTAACTCTCAAACAACCCATGCTGCCTGGGTTCACATGGCACGACAAGCTATGGCAAGCGAGGTACCTACAGGTGGCGCTTGCAGGTGCCTGGCACAATGCAACAGCCCCCACAGTTAAATTAAGTCACTGTGGGCTGTTGTGACGTGTGAACACATCCATTGTCTTCACATTATCAAATATATCTCCTTAGCCATGAGGACTGGGAACTTGATTAAAAATGATTGTTGGGAATCCAAGCTCTTTACCAGACACAAGATTGCAAAATTACGAGGTCACTGTATACTTGGAGAGGAACTTGTGAATTGCACAAACCCTATTAGCAATGCTGAACAAAACACTTCATCAAATTCTAGTGAAAACCTTAGAATAATTCATCAATGTATATGCATGGTGAAGGCGGCTGGGGGCAGGATATCTCATAATCAAAAAAGAGACTTTAAAAAACTTATCAATTTTCTCATTTTTAAAAAAATGGTGAATGCAAGGGAAGTGGTAAGGAGCAAACTAAGGAGGAGGAGCGACCAACAAAAACACTGCCCCCTCCTCCTCAAAAAGAACAATATTGGCCACAAGGCTCAGTCGGCAAAGAGGAAACAAAAGATCTTGCTTGACCAGCAGTCACTGTCTCAGGTTCATTTGCAGTAGATTTTTAAAAATCTGGAATTGTGGGTGTAACTGGTTCGGAGGAACAAAGAAGATAAAAATCATTGTTCATCGCCAAGACAGGTCCTCTCCCCACAAATCGGGTAGTTGAGACGTCATTGGCAGGTCGAGGGTCAAATATTTGTTTGTTTCTTCAGTCGCCGGGAAGGTTCATGAACTCACACCTATTCAGCAAAGCCTGCTGGGAAAGCGCTGGTACAAAAGCCTCTGCTCTGCCTGCTTGACAATGGAGAAGCGCGTCCTTGAAAACTGCTGTTTGTCTAGCGTTGCAAGCTAGGCCTGGTTGCCATGACAACCAACTCCAGAGACACCCATCGTTTCTCCTCCCCACCCTACCATCACTGGGAATGTCAGGCTGAGGAGGCTGAGGCAGCTGCTCAAAGCTGCGATGGATTTGGGAACAGTCAGACTCAGATCCCTGCTTCGCCCCCAACCCCTTCCCTGGTTCACTGAAGTATGGGGGTGTTTCTTGTCAAACAAAGCTCTATCATCATTAGGCATTTGGATGACACAGACAGGCCTGTGGGTCTCTCGCTCATCTGCATCCTTGTTTTTCCCCTTTGTTTAGTCCTGACACTTCTTCTTCCTGCCTCCTCCCGGTGGTGGAGTCACTGCCCAGTCGCAGAAACACCTGTTGCCTCCACTGTTCCATCTTTCCTTTCTTTTCCTACAATGAAAAACATGCTGATTTGTACCCAATGTTAGCCCTGCTTAGAGTAGGCCCACTGAAATGGAACTTAAGTTAGACTAACATTGCCCCGACTGCTGGCCCACCCCGGCCTCATCAGGTCCTCCTTAAAACCCAGGACAGATTCAGTATGTGCCTAAGGCAGGGGTCCTCAAACTAGGGCCTGCAGGACACATCTGGCCCAACCTGTCCTTTCATCCGGCCCGGCAGCCGATCTAGTCTAGAGGCACTCTTACCTCTAGAGGAGGAGATGTTGGCTGCGGCGCTGACACACGCCCTGCAGGGCGGTTTGTGCCCTGCCGCTGTCACCGGCTCTGCTGCGCCTCCGCCACCGGAGGAGACGCTGGCCGCAGTGCTGCTGGCCACGGCGCTGTTGCCCGCCCTGCCGGGCTCCGGGCAGCTCGCGCCCCGCCGCTGCCACCTCAGCCGCGCCTCCTCCACCAGATGCTGCCCGCCCTGCATCACTTGTTACGAGTAGCAGTGACAAATATGGAACCGGACATTGAGCATCTCATTAGCCAAAAGCAGGCCCATACCTCCCATTGAAATAATAATAAGCTTATGTTGATTAAAATTGTTCTTCATTTTAAATATTGTATTGTTTTTTCCTGTTTTTTTTAATACTACAAATAAATAAGATATGTGCAGTATGCAAATCAAGCCTTTCTATGCCTTTTTAAAATTTAATGTATTTCAATTTTAGACAGCAAATTAATTTATAATTAATTTATTATTAATTTATAATAACTTTCCATTAATCAAGTAAAAAAAAAGGACCCGGGTCCTTTTTTTTTTACTTGATCCATTCGTTCATATTTTTTTCAAACTATAGTCTGGGCCCCCAACAGTCTGAGGGACAATGAACTGGCCCCCTGTTTAAAAAGTTTGAGGACCCCTGGCCTAAGGGATGGACCGGCTCTGTTGTCAAGGCAGCAAGGCGGAGATGCCTCATCTTCTCTGCAGTGTCATGCTGAGAAGGAGATCCGGTTGGCTTGGCCCTTTGCTTCAGTCTTCTCTCAAGATGAATAAACAGACAAAGGCCCCGAACCCAAGGGATCCAAACCCACACAATCACTCATTCCACACAGCAGCAGTGGACAGCCTACTCAGGCTTGTTGGATCTACTTTGGCGGTGTTGTTTTAATAGAATCCCAGGATCCACCAACTAGAGCCAGATGCAAAAGACACAAACTTTGAGAATGAAAGAACAGGGTGTCTGAGCCGAGGAATGTGTTTCTAGCACCAAAACTGAACTGAGCTACACAACAATCCACTTTTGGTTCCCCCAAACTTTCTTCATTTCAGCAGCCTCATTTAGGTTGGGGGAAAAACATTTTGTTGTTAAACAATGGGGAGTTGGAAAACCTTGCCAATCTACAGCAGATTACCCAGAGATCTACCAGTAGATCCCAATCTACCTTCTACCCATCCCTGCCATAGAGGCCTGTCAATCTTGGAAGGTGGGAGACATGACTTGGTGACAGGGTCTTGTTAGGGTGGAAAAGGGCTACAGCTTGCAAAGAGGGTGCTGAATATGTCATACCCTCCAACATTTCACAGATGAAAATAGGGACACACATGTGAATTTGTAAGAGGAAGAGGTATGGTTCAGCAACATAAAGGTGTGATCAAGAGGGTGTGGCCAGGCAACATGAGGGTGTGGCCAAGGGTATGGCCAGGCAACCAAAGGGCATGGTCAAGTACAAGTTATTAGAGGAAACACACAAAATCTTATATATTAAATTATTACATTATTATATTATATATTATTTTATAATATTTTATAAGTGGCTTTTGTAATATTGTTTTTACCTTACTTAAACCCTTAATGGTTGATATCTGGTGTTTTTCATGGGGGAGGGGTGTCAGTGCTTGCAGGGTAATCTCTATCTTTTTGTTTTAAAATTGTCAGGATGGCACAAATTCAACAGGTGAAGCTTACCCATCCATCCCACGCCCCCAAACATGGAGCTTCAGAGAGAAGGGGAAGTTTCTTGCATTTCCTTCTGACACTGTATCTCACCTGTCAGAGGCACAGAGTCAGCTCTGTTAGGAAATAAAATCTTTGGCAATATAAAGATAGGAATTATGTGATAAATTCCCTCATTCACCTCTCCTTCTGCGTGCGCGCACACACACACACATCCTTGCGTCTGTTCCCTCCCTGCTTACTGTCTCTTAAAGGGGCCATGGGCGAAATTGAAGCTAAGCTAAAACTGCAAGCCTAGCTTCAATTTTGCCCATGGCCCCTTTAAGTAGCTTGCAGTTGTGGCAGGCAGGGGAATTCGGGACTCTGCATGACAAAGTGAGAAGCCATGATGGCTTAAGGGTTTTTGGGAGTCCCAGCATTTTTGGGGCAGTTGGAGACTATGATATGTTGTTATAATAATTGGATTATCATCCTCATTTAGATAAACTGTGTGAGAGAGCTTCTATGTGGGCTTTCGGCTGCTACAGATCGAAGTAGACCCATTGGAATGAATGGGACTTAAGTTAGACTAAGTTGGCTACAACCCACTGGCCCTGGTCTAGCTCTGGACTGTGTTCAACCATCAGTGGCTCTAGACAGGGATTATACGATGTATGTCCACATCAACAGATGCATTTAGCCAGAATGGAATCCAGATGTGTATCTCCATCTGCAGCAGCTGCACACAGATAAGCCTGCTTCCCCTCATGGATCTCCCTTACTAGATAAGGGTGACTGGATCAGTGACCTAAGCCAGACTTCCTTCACCTGGTGCCTTCCAGACATTTTGGACTACAACTTCCCACTGGCCCCAGCCTATATAGCCAATTCAGGGACGAGGGGAGTTCTAGTCCAAAACACCTGGAGGACACTGCCAGCTCCAGGTTTTTGAGGGCCCTTGGGCAAGGCGCCCTCCCTCAGTGAGTCTACCTTCTCACCACCATTGTCGTCAGCTGCTTTTGCTCCTCATCCTCTTTCTCACAAGCAAAGAGCTTTTGCTTGGAGAAGAAGGGATCCCTCCGCTGCTCTCAGACAGGGCTAAGGACAGGGCAAGTTGGCAGTCACAGGAAAGGGCAGTCCGTGTGTGTGTGTGTGTGTGTGTGTGTGTGTGGAGGAGGATGCAAAATCCATTCTGCTAAGGGATGCAAGTGAACCAAGTGCAGCAATTATGAAGAAGGATTTATGTTTGCCTGCCTTTAATCGGAAACTTGGTGTCAACAAGAAAAATCTCTGCTGTCCGGAGTGCCGGCTCCCTGCTTTATCATTATTATTGTACAGAAGGTTTATTTTGAAATTTAAAGCAAAGATGGTTTTTAAATTAAATTTAACATAGGATTTGCTACTTGGAACATGATGAGGGCGAGGTGTCCTTTGGAGTCTAATGACTCCGGGGACAGCCCCCCCTCACTCAACCAAATGCTGAACAGCTGGGGACTGCCTATGCCCCGCCTCCACCCCCTCCCCCTCCTCCCCATGAAATCGCCCTGACTCTCTGTGTCCAATCTCCGTGATGGAAGGTAACTACAAATGAGGGCTTTTTTTTTGCTGTTGTTGTTTGGCATTGCAACCGGTAAATGTCTCCATATGTGCGAAGGTGCTGCTGGGAATTGCTTTTTAAACTAGCAGAGGGAGAAACAAGAGGGATTTTGGGGGGTGGGGGAGCAGGCACATTAAGGGTAGATTCCCATGACTGATCTGTCAACCGTATTCTTTTTCTTTCTTTTTTTTCTTTTTGGAAATCACCTTGTGAAAAGATTTATGTGTAAGGTGGCCTTGCGGATGAGTCTGCATCTTGTGTCCTACATAGTAAGCTACATTTTGGAGGCTTCTCAGGTGTGTGTGTGGGGGGGGGCAGGGAAGGAGCTCTGGATGTGTGGGATGCATTCACGGGATCATCCTCCATGTATAAAGGGAGAGCGGGTTCTACCCGTAAAGGTGGCCAAAAAAATAATTTTAAATAAAAAATAAAAATAAATTTAAGATCATTTCTAAAATCCACGTGTCTTCATCCAACCTTAGGCTCACTTCTGAAACTGACCCTCAATTTTTGAATAATGGGAGGAGAGGTAAGAGGGGTCCAAAATGAAATCCACAAGCCCTACCGTAACTCCTCCCAATTTTAGCCAAAATCTTGTTCCTTTAGCATTTTTTTTTAAAAAAGCAGTCGCTATGGGGGCATCCCTAAAGGTAAGGGGAGACGGGCCCCTTCTGGACTCCCTGTCCTATAAATCAAGTACTGCTCAGGGCCGGTGCAAGGCAGTTTGGTGCCCTAGGGAAGCTCAGATATTTAGCGGCCCCCCTTCCCACTTGAGTCCTCCCTCCCTATTTCTGGTGCCCCCTTTAGCCCTGCGCCCTAGGCAGCTGCCCAGTTGGCCTAATGGTAGCACCGGCCCTGGTACTGCTGATCCTGTCACATGATCTACGCCTAAGTATGGCACTTAGGATGCTCCAGACGAGAGCTCCTGGTGCTACCACTCAGAAGGCATCATGTTGCTATTCCATCTCCCCCCCCCCCTTAACCGAGACTTTCCGCTGTGAGAAAAAAAGATGGAAGGAGTGATCAGGAAAAAATGGGAGGGTTGCGAGTGGAAGACAACAATGTCTGGACTCCTCTGAAATTTTGCGCATGAGGGTTGGGCAATCACACGATAAAAAAGCCTCCTCTGGAAGCACCCTTATGTAGAGGCACTTGGGTGGGGGATATGAAGAGGTGAAGCAGTTGGAAGAAGATCTCGGAGGCTGGTGCGGAGGGTGAAGTTGCAGCATCATGCCGGTGCTGACTTTTGCTTCTGCGACTGAGTTATTGTATTTTTTTTTCCAGAATGGGTTTAATTGTGCATGGTTTTAATTTGTTTTCATCATCATAAACAGCCACGGGAGCTTTTATGGCTGAAAAGCAGTCTATAACTATAATTAATAATGAATACCTAATAATTCATACATATACTTCTAGCAGCTTGGGAGTGCTTCTTTGCATTGTGATATCATATGTGTATAAATGCCAAAAACCATGTAGGCAGGGCATGTCACAGTGGCCCTTCTCCTTGTCCTGACTAGGTGATAGGTTGGGTAGAAAGACACAAATGATTGGCCCTGCCCATGTGGTTCCAGGTATGCCGGTCGCCACATGTATGTAAAAATATTGCAGCCACGTAGGAAGGCATTCCTACACTGTTAGAAGTGTGTTAATGGGGCTTATCTTTTGTTTGTTTGTAAACAATTGATTTGGTCAAGGTCACTTTAAAATGGTTATATTTATGGTCCAATTAATTTCAATTGTATTGTATTGTACTGATAAAGATATTTCTATACCAGTTCCTTCTCTCCCCACAAAAAACAAACAAAAATTTCCTCAAGGTGGTTTACAAAACAAGACAAACCTTACTGGGCACTTCATTGGTATTATCTGTCATGCTGTCATAAAGGTAGCTGACCCACAAGAGCATCATGTGTGCCTGCTTTGGCTGCAGTCAGGGATGGGTAGGGTAATTCATTTATTTAATGTTCTTATTTACTGAAGAAACGTACACACCACTCTTCAGACAAAAATATCTCTTAAGAATAAAAAGGCGAGATTTTGCCAGGAAAACACCTCTCTGGTCAGGGGTTCCATCTAGAGGGCTTAAGCCTTGAGTCAGAAGAGAAAGGAGATACCAGTGAGGAAACTGGGCTGCCATGTTGAGGCTCTTAGCTACACATCTGCTTGGATGGAGGTGGAGTTTTTAGGCAAGCAGCACATTCTGTAATGCAAGGGTGGGCATCTTGTGGCCCTTCAGATGTTTTGGCCTACCACTCCCATCATCCCTCACCATGGGCTATGCTGGCCAGGGCTGGTGAGCATTGTAGGCCAAAACATCTGTTGGGCCACAAGTTGCCCACCCCTGCTGTAAGGATATAGCACTGTAGGGACATTTTTGCAGAGATGTGGCGTACCTTTATCCTGCTTTTATCCCCATCCTGTTAAACCAGAAGTACTGGGAAAACCAGCTAGCTCTACTTTCTTTCCCATCTGTCATGAATATGGTTGCAGGACCACCACAGGATCACCTGTGGCTGTGCATGTGGTTTGGAGTGCATGGTTTGCCAGGATCCCCTGCATGCATCCTCTGCTTTCTCAAAAGCCCCTTGTCAACAAGCACACCTAAGCACACCTTTTGTGTTATTTAAGAAGCACAAGCTCATTCTATTTAACATTGTCATTCCAAAACCTTAGAAATAGGTTTCATTTTTCTAGACTTTAAAAAAAAAACTGATTCCAGATGCTCAAAAAAGTTTTCATAGAATAATAGAGTTGAAAGGGATTGTTGAGGTCATATAGTCCAACCCCCTGCACAATGCAGATTTTACAGTGCAGGATGCAATGGCAGCATCCCTGGTAGATGGCTGTCTAGCCTCTGCTTAAATATATCCAGCAAAGGAGAGAGCACCACCTCCTAAGACAGTCTGTTCCATTGTGGATTTCACTTAACCTTTCGAAAACGTTACATTCAGAAAGTCCAAGCCTACCACCCAATGGTGCTTTTGGAAGCCCTAGGAAAGCAATCTTGCAACCTGGCTCTCCAGATGGTGACCTACATGGGGTCCTATTGTTATTATTCTGATCTCAGGCTAAGACTTGTTAGGCTGAGACTGAGAGAGAGCCTGTACCAACACAGACAGGTCAGAGAAAGGTTGCCTTCTCCAAGCCATCCACGAAGCACAATGAGTGGGAAAGGCTAGGCTCTCCAAAGAAAAGAGAGTGTGCCATTCTCACACTCTAGCATCTTAGAGCTCTCAAATAAGAAGTTCCCTCTTCCTTGTCAATGTGCTGAGTAAGCCCCAACCCAAGAGTAAGCCCCAATTTTCAGTAGTGGCACAGAAATGCAAGGCTTCAAGCCAAAGCATTGCTTCTTTAATATCCTTCCAGTTCTTAGTGGAGCAACATCTGGGGACCCAAAGTTGGAGAGCCCTGCATTTGGCCTTCATCAGAACTGAATGGCTCAGTTGAACTCAGAGCAATGTCTTCATTAGGCTGGAGCTGTCCCAGGTCCTGCACAAACAGTCCTACTAAAGGCAGTCCCCAGGTTACGAACAAGTTCCATTCTTAAGAATGTCTTTAAGTTGCATTTGTACGTACGTCTGAACAGTATAGTGTAGTATACTTGTGCCTGTACAGTGCCTGTACTTCCTACTTGCTGCCAGATGGCTCTGCTGCTTGAGATCATAGAATCATAGAAAAGTAGAGTTGGAAGGGGCCTACAAGGCCATCGAGTCCAACCCCCTGCTCAATGCAGGAATCCAGGTCAAAGCATCCCTGACAGATGGCGGTCCAGCTGCACCTTGAATGCCTCCAGAGTGGGAGAGCCCACCAGGTAGTTGATTCCATTGTCTTATTGCTCTGACAGTCAGGAAATTTTTCCTGATGTTTAGGTGGAATCTGGGTTCAATCTCCACAAGGCCTTGTGGCCCACAGTCCATATAAATCTGGCACCCCTTGACTGCATCAGCTGCTAGAGGTTTACCAGGCTCCAGCCGGCTCAAGGTTGTATCTTGGTTATTTTGAAGCAATATAGTCAAAACTGGTATGATAATCTCCTGGCAGTCATTAGGCCAGGGCTCTCCAACCTTGGGTCCCCAGATGTTGCTGGCCTACAGCTCCCAGCCTACCCAGCCAGTATGGCTAATGGCAAGGGATTCTGGGAGCTGTAGTCCAGCAACATCTGGGGACCCAAAGTTGGAGAGCCCTGCATTTGGCCTTCATCAGAACTGAATGGCTCAGTTGAACTCAGAGCAATGTCTTCATTAGGCTGGAGCTGTCCCAGGTCCTGCACAAACAGTCCTACTAAAGGCAGTCCCCAGGTTACGAACAAGTTCCATTCTTAAGAATGTCTTTAAGTTGCATTTGTACGTACGTCTGAACAGTATAGTGTAGTATACGGCATTTGCGAAAATTTCGTAAATTACGTATACTATGCTATACTCTACATAAACGACATAGAGCTGGGGAACCCAGAAGTCCGTTCGTAAGTACGAATTGTCCGTAAGTTGGACGTTCTTAACCTGGGGACTGCCTGTACTTCCTACTTGCTGCCAGATGGCTCTGCTGCTTGAGATCATAGAATCATAGAAAAGTAGAGTTGGAAGGGGCCTACAAGGCCATCGAGTCCAACCCCCTGCTCAATGCAGGAATCCAGGTCAAAGCATCCCTGACAGATGGCGGTCCAGCTGCACCTTGAATGCCTCCAGAGTGGGAGAGCCCACCAGGTAGTTGATTCCATTGTCTTATTGCTCTGACAGTCAGGAAATTTTTCCTGATGTTTAGGTGGAATCTGGGTTCAATCTCCACAAGGCCTTGTGGCCCACAGTCCATATAAATCTGGCACCCCTTGACTGCATCAGCTGCTAGAGGTTTACCAGGCTCCAGCCGGCTCAAGGTTGTATCTTGGTTATTTTGAAGCAATATAGTCAAAACTGGTATGATAATCTCCTCCTTAGATATAACAGAGTCAAAACTCATCCTCTGACAGCCTGATTGCAGACAATGATTTATTATTATTTATTAGAAGGATATCTCATGCCAGTAAAAGCTAATTCACACTATGTGTTACATATGTTTGCCATGGGTATAGACCAATGTTTGCCCCACCAAGACAGAGGGATAGAGAGATGTGCACCTCTAAAAATATGGTGGACACAAGCCAGGGTTTTAAGAACAAGAAAATCAGACCTAATTGAGCATCCTGTTCCTACAGTGTCCAGCCAGATACCTATGGGAAGTCCACAAGTGCAGCACAGCATGAAAGCAATGGCCTGTCCATTCATTGTTCTCCAGCAACTGGAATTAAGAGGCCAGCTGCCTCAGATACTGGAGGCAGCAAGTAGCCATCATGACTAGTAGCCCTTGATAGCCTTATCCTTCATAAATGTATCTAATCCCAGTTTAAAGACATCCAAGTTGGTGACCATTGCTACACCTTCTGGAAGTGAATTCCATAGTTTAATAATGAGGCACTGTGCAAAGTTCTTCCTTTTGTCTGTCCTGAATTTCTCACCATTCAGCTTCATTGGATGACCCTGGGTTCTAGTATTATGAGAGAAGGAGGAAACCTGCCCCATCCACTTTCTCCACAACCTGGATAATTTAATACACCTTTATCATGGCCCCCTCCACTTGCCTTTTTATAAATTAAAACACCCCGAACTCTGTGACAAAGTGCCTCATGATATCCTGATTAGTAAGCTAGCTAAGAGTGGGCTAGATGGAACAACTATCAGGTGGATCCACAATTGGCTACAGAATCGGACTCAAAGAGTGCTTATCAATGGTTCCTTCTCAAACTGGGGAGAGGTAACGAGCGGGGTACCACAGGGCTCGGTCCTGGGCCCGGTGCTCTTCAACATTTTTATTAATGACTTGGATGAGGAGGTACAGGGAATGCTTATCAAATTTGCAGATGACACAAAGTTGGGTGGAACAGCTAATACTCTGGAAGACAGAAACAAAATTCAAAGTGACCTCGATAGGCTGGAGCGCTGGGCCGAAAACAACAGAATGAAATTTAACAGGGATAAATGCCAAGTGCTGCACCTAGGGAGAGGAAACCAAATGCAGAGTTACAGAATGGGGGACACTTGGCTCAAAAATACTACAAGTGAGAAGGATCTTGGAATTGTGGTAGATCACAAACTGAATATGAGCCAGCAATGCGACGTGGCTGCAAAGAAGGCAAATGCAATTTTGGGCTGTATTAATAGAAGTATAGCTTCCAAATCGCGGGAAGTGATAATTCCCCTTTACTCGGCACTGGTTAGGCCTCATCTTGAGTACTGTGTCCAGTTCTGGGCACCTCATTTTAACAAGGACATAGACAAACTGGAGAGGGTTCAGGGGAGGGCAACAAGGATGATAAAGGGACTGGAAACAAGGCCCTATGAGGAGAGACTGAAAGAACTGGGCATGTTTAGCCTTCAGAAGAGGAGACTGAGGGGAGATATGATCGCACTCTTCCAGTATTAGGAGGCAAGTCTCTTCTCGTATCCAGTTTGCAGGACACGGATAATTTTACAGGACCTATGCACCTAACATCAGGAAAAACCTGACGTCAGGCTAAGACATGATCAATCTGGGGGTGGTGGTCTCCGTTGGAGCATTAAGTCGTGGACGACATCTTCAGAGATGCTTGACCTGGATCCTGCATTGAGCATGGACTCATTGGGCCCTTCAATCTACTTTCTTGATTCTATGAATTCTGTATTGCCAGTCCCTTGATCATCTTGGTTGCCCTTTTCTGCACTGTTTCAAGCTCTCTAATATACTTTTTGTGGTGCAGCACCAGTGACCAGAACTGTACACCGTATTCAAAGTGTAGTTGCACCTTAGATTTGTATAAAGCCCTATGAGGAGAGACTGAAAGAACTGGGCATGTTTAGCCTTCAAAAGAGGAGACTGAGGGGAGATATGATCGCACTCTTCCAGTACTTGAAGGGATGTCACACAGAGGAGGGCCAGGATCTCTTCTTGATCATCCCAGTTTGCAGGACACGGAATAATGGGCTCAAGTTACAGGAACGTAGATTCCACCTAAACATCAGGAAAAATTTCCTGACTGTCAGAGCAATAAGACAATGGAATCAACTACCTAGGGAGGTGGTGGGCTCTCCCACTCTGGAGGCATTCAAGGTGCAGCTGGACAGCCATCTGTCGGGGATGCTTTGACCTGGATTCCTGCATTGAGCAGGGGGTTGGACTCGATGGCCTGGTAGGGCCCCTTCCAACTCTACTTTTCTATGATTCTATGAAAGTTAATACAATATTGGCTGCTTTATTTTTGATCCCTTCCTTAACAATCCCTAGTATGGAATTCACCTTTTTCACAACTCTTGCACATTGGTTTGACATTTTCACTGAACTCTCCACCCGAGCTCTCTTTCCTGGTCAGTCACCACCAGTGGTGCAGCCAAACCTGGGAGCCAAAGTCCAGGGCCCTGAACCCCCAGCCCCCCAAAAAGGACCACCCAGAGAGCGGTAGGGGATGAGGGCCATCAGGGCAGCAGAAGCAAACTCCATTTTATTCTGGTAGTGATGGTGGTGCAACTATTTAAGTGTGATTAAAATGCAAAACTGCACATGCTCAAAGTATTTTTTTTTTTAAAATCAGGGTTGGCCAACAGTTTTGTTATTGTTCAAACATCAGGAATGCAGAAACAGTTGTAAAGTATGGAATGGTGTTTGGGGGCAGGGTGGAGAAGAGTAATGTTAGTTGTGTGTGCACTTCTATAGAAGTAATGCACATGGCCATCTAAAGCCCCCCCCCATAAGACCATTAAGGCTAGGGCAGGGCTCTCCAACCTTGGGTCCCCAGATGTTGCTGGACTACAGCTCCCAGAATCCCTTGCCATTAGCCATGCTGGCTGGATATGCTGGGAGCTGTAGGCCAGCAACATCTGGGGACCCAAGGTTGGAGAGCCCTGGTCTAGGGTATAAAATTACCTAGCTGCAGCACTGGTCACCACCAGTGTTGCAATCAGTCATGGGCTGCCCAGTGGATGACTGTCTACCTCATGTCCTCATATTCTCACATACCTGGTGTTCAACTGTTGACACTGCTGCATACACAGCAGAGATGTGAAACAAAATGAGATAACTAACTATCCATTTGTGACTTACAGCTTGGGCTGGCAAGGGAGCATAACTTCTAGTTAGTGTGTGCGGTTCTAGCTTGAGTGAGACTGCAGCCGTAGCAGAAGGCTAAGTTCCAGTTAACTACCTTATGGGATAAATCCAGCCTGCATTAGATGAAATCAAATGGGACAAAGCAATGAAGGGAACGGGCGCACAGACACAGTGGGAAGCACAGGCAGACAGATTATTCCATGCCTCAAAGGCTGTGCATGCCAGCTAAGTAACAAATATACTCTCCCATGGATGAACAGGGAAGTGAAAATATAGCAGGCCTGCTGGCCAGTCAGCCCGTTGAGAATGAAGATTGATAAAGCCATTGCGAGATAAGGAGAGCATTTACCAGCAAGATCCTTTGCTCTATGAATGAAGTCCGGAGGTGTTAGAGTAACGGGTTCAGTTTCTCGCAGAATGAGAAGGGCCTTTCTAGAAAGGCACAGACAGTTGTCAGGGAAGGGCTTTGGGCTGCTCTTCAGCGTTTCCCAATGATCTTGAGTAAGGCAGAGTACTGCCAGCACAGTGAGATAATATTGGGCATGGTGTGTTCCACCCCTTGTGTTGATTAACTGTGACAGCATTTCCCTAAAGCAAGGGTAGGCAACCTGGTGCACTCCAGATGTGTTGGCCTACAATTCCCACAAGCCCCTACCAGCATGACCAACAGTTAAGAATTATGGGTGTTGTAGACCAAAGCATCTGGAGGGCCCCAGGTTGCCTACCCCTTCCCTAAAGCATTGATCTAGTGATTTCCTTCCCACAGTGTGACAAGCTGGTGGTGTGAACCCATGCAAGTGCCTAAACTGCCCCAAGGTGAGCTCCCTCTGGTGCAGATGTGTGCTGGTAGCAGAACATTGGTAAAAATGTTTTCTATGGGTTCTCTGGCTCATCCTACAAAGGAGCTGGGGGTAGGAGAGTGGTAAAAATGGCAAAAAAAATTGAGGTTTGTTGAGTCCCTGGTGGGCTGCCATACATGGTTGGTGAGCAGCTTTTGGCTTTGTGGGTCACAAGACCAGGTTTTCATACACGGTTGATGAGCAGCTTTGGCTTGGTGGGTCACAAGACCAGGTTTTTGTACACGGTTGATGAGCAGCTTTTGGCTTGGTGGGTCATAAGACCAGGTTTCCATACATGGTTGACGAGCACAGCTTTTGGCTTGGTGGGTCATAAGACCAGGTTTCCATACATGGTTGATGAGCAGCTTTGGCTTGGTGGGTCACAAGACCAGGTTTTTGTACATGGTTGATGAGCAGCTTTTGGCTTGGTGGGTCAGAAGACCAGGTTTCCATACATGGTTGATGAGCAGCTTTTGGCTTGTTGGGTCATAAGACCAGGTTTCCATACATGGTTGATGAGCAGCTTTGGCTTGGTGGGTCACAAGACCAGGTTTTCGTACATAGTTGATGAGCAGCTTTTGGCTTGGTGGGTCACACAAGACCAGGTTTCCATACACAGTTGATTAGCAGCTTTTGGCTTCATGGGTCACAAGACCAGGGCTTGGTGGCCCTGGTCTTGCTGGTATGCTTCTGAATACCAGTTGCTAGGGAACATAAGCAGGAGGATGCTATCGTGCTTATGTCCTGCTTGTGGGGTTCCCGTAGGCAGCTGGCTGGCCAATTTGGGAACAGGAGGCTGGACTAGGTAGGCTTTTGGTTGCCTCCAGGCTTTTGAGGGCCCTTGGGCAAGGCACCTTCAATGGGCCCCCTCCTTGACACTGGCTCCGACATCCAGGACAGCTCTTCTTATGTTCTTAGCGCTTTCCATATGCATGCGCACACACTCACATACAACCCTCCTCCCCAACACACACTCACACTCACCACCAGCAACCAATTCCCGGTTTTTATGTAATGAGGCCCAAAGAAAAGGATACCCTTAATAAATTTATGGTACTTAATTAGCTTGGCCATTAATGAATCAGCGTCTTTACGGTAACACAGTCATTAAACATAAGCTGAAATGGCATCCTGGCCACGGCCGCGTATCTCTTCCAGCTACCGGCTCTGCAGAAGAAGGAGGAGGGGAGAGACCAGCATAAAATATTAGTGACACAACATCATTGCTGCGATTAAAGGAAGAAATACATCAGCTATGGCAACCTCTGTAAGATCTACGGTCTAGCTCTTGGTGACTTTAAATTTTCTTATCTTTGATATGAGGAAATGGGGCTCGATTAAAGGGAGTCCAAGGGGAGCGGCCGGCCGCAGAAAGTCTTGTGCCCGCTGTGTTGGGGAGAGAACTGGCTGAGGAGGGACAGTAGCAGCTAGTGCAAGGTGGACTCAGGGGGACTGTTTGCTAGAGCTGCATCAGAAGCTGGTGATGAGAGCACTAAGAGGGGTTCTTGGAGGGGTCACCGCCACCGCCTGCAGTGCAAATGACCTGGGTATATAAATGGATCAAGCGAGGCGTTGATACGTATTGCATTCATTCACCTAGCCCTGGCTCTTTAAGATCCCTGCGTGCTGCAGGGAGGGAGGAAAGAACCTGAGGCCTCGGGGCTGATGGCTTGACCGCTGGTAGCTGTAACGGCTGAGCGAGGTGCTTCCTAGGATATACCATTTCTATATTTTCGAGAGCCAGTGTGGCGTAGTGGTGAGAGTGTTGGACCGGGACTCGGGAGATCAGAGTTCTAGTCCCCCCCCTCGGCCATGAAGCTCATTGGGTGACTTTGGCCCAGTCACTGACTCTCAGCTAACCTACCTCACAGGGTCATTGTGAGGATAAAATGGAGAGGAGGAGGAGGATTATGTAAGCTGCCTTGGGTTCCCTGCAGGGAAAAAAGCGGGAGATCAATATAATCAGGGCCGGTGCTACCATTAGGCCAACTAGGCAGCTGCCTAGGGCGCAGGGCTAAAGGGGGTGCCAGAAATAGGGAGGGAGGGCTGAAGTGGGAAGGGGGGGCACTAAATATCTGATCTTGCCAGGGATGTTGAAGAGTCCTTTGTCTCAAGTCACGAGTCGAGTCACGAGTCTTTGGACCCGAGTCTCGAGTCCGAGTCCGAGTCCTTGGTCCAAAATGGTGACTCACGAGTCACGAGTCCTGAGTCACTCCCAAAACTGACTCCACGAGTCCCTATTAAAATCAATGGGGTTTCCCCCCAACAAAATAAGGCTACTTCATATGTGTGGCTTAAATAAATTCTAGGCACAAGTGTGCCTTTTTATTTCAAAACTCTGCCACTGATTTTGGCAAGAACAGACCAGGCAGACAAACCCAAAATAACCAGGCAGGCAGAGGAGGCAGGGAACCCCAAAGCAGGCAGGCAGAGGCCTTTGTCTTGGACAATTCAAACTGTGGAACTGGTTAAGAAGAGACCAGGCAGGCAGAGGAGGCAGGGAACCCCAAACAGGCAGGCAGAGGCAGCCAAACCCAAAATGTCTGACCCTAACCCTAACCCCCCACAACAACACATCAATCAAAATAAATCAACACATCGTTGGGGCTGCGCTCCTGGTAGCTGTCCATAGTGGCCGAGCAGCGGCGGCGCGCCTCGCCTCCATGCGCTCTTCATCGGTGATCGCGCTCCTTCTGGCACAGCCAGAAGACTCATCAACAGCCCAAGGATGTTGACGAGTCCTTGGTCTCGAGTCCCGAGTCGAGTCTCGAGTCCCATTAAAAATATTGGGACTCGAGTCAGACTCGAGTCAGAGGGGGGACTCAGTCCGACTCACGAGTCGAGTCCTCGAGTCCGAGTCCCCATCCCTGGATCTTGCCTAGGGCACCAAACTGCCTTGCACCGGCCCTGAATATAATAAACAGATAAAAATAAATATAGTGCAGCCTTCTCCAACTGTGCAATCCCTCCGTGAGATATGTTGGACTACAACTCCCATACCCCAGCCAATGGGTCTGCTGGCTTGGGATGATGGGAGTTGTAGTCCAGTATACCCATACAGCTCCAGGTTGCGGAAGACTGTTATAGTAGGTTAGGCCTATGTGCTCTCAAACGTGGGATAACTGGTCGCTGCTGCAGCTGCTGTAAGTCACCTGTTAAAATTCAACAAAGGGCTGGATCCAGGCTTTGTCATACTTTGAGTAGACCCATTGAAATCCATGGGACTTAAGTTAGTCATGATTCAACCCCATGTTCATAACTACTACTGCTATTACTCATCCTCCAACCACCAGGCATATGATCCTACTGCGAAGGGCCTGGAGGTGGCATCCAGGCCACATAATTGAGATCCATCACGGTGTCATTTGGGAGAGGGGTACAACATTCAGGGCCAAGCAGCTTAGGGTGGCCAGGTGTCCTGTTTTACAGAGGACACTCCTCTATTTGGAGGGCTGCCAGAGGATTGTTCTCTATTTGAAACTGAAGGGCTGTCCTGTCCAGGTCCAGCATAAAGATGAAGACCCACCAGAAGGAAGAGCTGGGCCTCAAAGCTGCCCATCAACAGCACCTGGATAGCAGACTCAACAAGGCACACAGGTCTCCTGGTCACCGTCTGTACTCTGTGATGAGATGTACTATGTTTCTGTTTAAAGTATAATAATTATTTCTAAATTTGCGCCTAAAATCGATTTAGCATATGCAGATTTTATGCAACTTGGCAACTGCTTTTTGTCCTCCTTTTTTGGTGATCCACAAATGGCCACTCTAGCCAAGCAGCTACACATCACATTAAATATGTAGTTTGCCCTTGTATGTATGGGATCTCCCCGCATTTTGAAATAGCAGCTGATGAGGGTTGGATCAGGATGGGAACCACAGTGCAATGGGAAGAGGGGTGTAACCCTTTCCTCCTGCACTGGAGTCCTAATGAAAATCACCACCCTCACCCTGCCGCCAAAGCTGCTATTTAGCCCAGGAGGGAAGTTGCTATTCACACCAGCAGCAACTCTCCCACCCCCTCCGTGCAAAATAGCAGCTTTGGGGTGTGTGTGTGTGTGTGTGTGAGAGAGAGAGAGAGAGAGAGAGAGAGAGATTTCCATTGTGACCCTGATTGGGCCCTCCTGTAGCTGTTATTTTAAAAGAAGAAGAAGTAGAAGAGGCAGAAGCAGGCATGCATGGACAAACTAACATGTGCAACATAATGTGAAGTTTGACCATTACTATGCCTGCCTACTTCTGGGATCCTTGCTGCCTGCCATTGGCTCGCTCCCTGGCTGACTTTGCTTCCTTGGGAGTCTCACTGCCCTTCAGCTGCTGCTGATCCCTCTTGCTATAAGCACCTCCTCTCCAGGGTTGCCAAAAAATCCTGTCTCAAGTTATCTGGGGGACAGGCAGGGGGAATAAGAAAGGAGCCTGGAGCAGATAAGACCTGGGGTCTTCGAGGTGATGCCCATGGGCACCACTGTGCCCCCGGACACCTCACCGTCCACTAGGCTCCCTGCCCTTCCTGATTTTTATTTCATTGATAAATACTTTTTGATTTAATTTGTTTAAAATCTGGGTAGCTGACATGCTGGATCGTGAAACACTGTTCTGCAGAACCATAATTATTTCCAAGAATGCCTCTAGGCCCCAGGCAAGATTCTTGGCCAAGTTCATTGTTTCTAAGCCCCATCAGTATGCCCAGAAAACTGTGGGTCCAAAAAAGTGGGTTTGTGTTTTGGAGCTCAGACCCCACCTCTGCCTTGTACTTTTTTCTCGAGTGAGTTACTTTTCTTTTAGTCTCACCAGTTTGCCTTCTGGGAAATGGATGTTTTGTGACTGCCCCCCCAATGGCAGCCATTTTGTGAGAGCACCCTTGACACTCTATCAAAATTCCAAATGCGCCCACTGACTCAGCGGTCAGATTGGGGACCGCTAGAACTTGGAAAACTAGGGAAGGTCTAGGTAGACTGGAGGGGCCAAAAGGTCAGCAAAGCCATCCCTATGGCTGATGCTAGCAGAATTGGAGAATGAACCTTTTCTTGCATTCTAATGAGAACTGAATGAGACCTGCAGGGCAGCTAGGGGTGAGAGCAATCTGCACATCTTCCTCTGCCATGGGGCCACCATGTCCTCTTTTTGCTTCTGGTATTCAGTTACCCTGCCTCCTTGGCTCAATAGAGCATCCCAGTCACAAGGAGCTCTGAGACATGTAGGGTAAGATCCAACCTAAGTCTTACTTAGAGTAGATCCATTGAAATGACTGGGACTTGAGTTATCCATGAATAATTTAAGTCTCATTTATGTCAATGGATCTACTCTAAGTAGGACTTACATTGAATTTTACCCATAGTTTCCAGGGTGCCTTATAGCCATAGTAAAGAGTCGGGTGCCCTGGGAAAATGGCATATCCCAGGGTCCCTGGTACTTTGGACACTGACATTTATTATTTATTTATTATATTTGTGAAGAGAAAGCCAGGCAGGTACACACAGACCCCACCTCTCACCTGGTACCGCACTTGATTCATGCAACGAGTGAGCGAGGCTCACAATGGAACACATCTGCACACCCCCTGGCAACTTCCCCTCCCCTGGCAGCCAAATGAGCTGTAAAACATTCCAAACAACAAGAGGGGCGCCAAGATGCCTGGTGGCCACAAAGAAGTGGCAAGTACTCCTAAGCACCCTAAAGCACCCAGAGAAACAGGTACTCTTGCCTCTTTCAACCGGTCAGGAGGGGAGGGGGCGCAGGAGGGAGGAGGGAGCCAAGAAGAGGGGATAAAGAAGGAGGCTTGTGGCGGGAAAAGGTTGTTGGTCATGGGCAGCAAGCTGCGCGGAGGTCCAGGGCTTTGGTCCGACCTCAGGATCCAGCCCCGGGAAGCTCCCGGTGAAACTAGCTGAACTCGCCCAGTCGCTAGCATATGTGGTTGTCGAGGAACCAGAGTCATTCCTGGTAACCCTTGTGTGTATTACTGCTACGGCTCGCTCTGTACCAATGTCAATTGCAGACGCGTGCTTTGCGTGCTGCTTTTGTGTATGTTTTGATACACTCAATTAAACTCTGTTTACCTATAAACAGTGTAGTGGCTCCCATTCATAAGACTGCTTCTTTCACTGTCCTAGCGTTAAAATTGGTTGCGGCTTCTACCTAGGTACCGCGAACTGCGCGTAAAGGGCTAACCCCGCTCCGGTTAACCCCTTGGTGCCCGAACCCGCGCAAAGGACCGGCTTTGGTCCTTTTCACAATATTTATACCCCACCTTTTTTCCTGCAAGGAACCCAAGGCGGCTTACATAATCCTCCTCCTCTCCATTTTATCCTCACAACAACCCTGTGAGGTAGGTTAGGCTGAGAGTCAGTGACTGGCCCAAAGTCACCCAGTGAGTTTCATGAATGAGCGGGGACTAGAACCCGGATCTCCCGAGTCCCAGTCCAACTCTCTCACCACTACGCTACACTGGCTACACTACGCTACATTGCCCCATTCAAGGTGCAAGAGAGGTCCATCAGCTCAGATTATGATCCAAGACGGAGAATATTTTAAAGGTCAAATGGTGCTTGATTTGTAACACCAAGCATCATGAGCTACGCACATTGATATTTCAATTATGTAATTACAAATGATGGCAACATCACTAGCATGCATGGGCAGCTGGCTATGAAAGGAGCCCACCCACAAACACTGTACTCTCAAAGCTAAGTGTATAAAATGACCTACTGGGGCTGGGCTCAATGACCCTGCACTGTTCAATCAAAACCTTTCGCTTTGTGCTGAGTTTTATTTATTTTAAATAAAAAAGAAAAATAATTCTGTCCATCAGCCCTAAATATCTGGCTTTTATGTGAAAACAATAATCTGGCAACTAGCTGAGAAAAGGTGGTGGGGGTGGGGAGAACCAGTTTGACAGACTTCCCTCCCCTTGGTTGGCAACTCTACTCCTCTCCCATTTCCTGTCTTTGTAGGCTGATTTCTTGGACTTCAGCCTATACTCTGATCATGAACCTTGAATATGGCTCCTACACCTTTTCACTTTTCAGAGACTGCTGCCCTTAGTAAAGACACTTTTATCCTGGCCCTGACATGGTCATATAAGTTGAACAATTCCCCGCCCCACCCCACCCCCTGCTGCTGTGCTTTCCTCTCTCTCTGTCTCTCTCTGTCTCTCTCTGTCTCTCTCTCTCCTTCGTGTGGTTCATTCTCTGAAGCACATGGTAGGAAGATGTCCTATGAAAATCCCAGTGCACGAGGGATCCTTGATTTAAGCTGGTTATGACAGTTTTATGGTTCATCCTCAAGTGAGCTGAGACAGCCTCGGTAACTTTTTAGCATCACTTAAGTTCAGCCTCGCAAGTTGCATTAGAACCCCGGGTCCCAGAGGCAAATGCAGCAATTGTACAGAGTGCACTAAATCACGGTGCCACTCAGTAACTAAAAGTTCCTAATAAATAATTTTTACAGGGAATGCAGTCCATATATTACGGAGGGCTGGATGCCTACATATTTCAAGCCAATTGTCATATTTGACTAGCTCTCTTTCTGCGCAGCCCTGTCAAGACGCCAAATGACTGCTCAAATATGGGAGACCTTTTGGATTTGGCAATCATTAATTTCCCAGAGACTAAATAAGGTTGACTTTTAATGCAAAGCCGTTTGTAAGTGAACATGGCACTCGGGCTTGCACGCAAAATAAACCTGCGTCCATCGTTTTTCTTGGCGGAGGGGAAGGCTCTGCTGCTACGGAATGCAAATTCTTGTGGTTAAGACACAAGGAAGGGAGTCCTACTGATCCTTCTTGTTGAACCATCAAAACTTTGAGATGTTTGTGCTAGTTTTACAGTCATGCCTGGTTTATGGACTGGTATAAGGTAGGAAGCGTCACCATAAACTACTCTGCAATGGGCAGGTGTCTTTGGCCTAGATCAGGGGTGGGGGAACTTGTGGTCCTCCAGATGTTGTTGGACTATACTTGCCATCATCCTTGACCAATGTCTGTGCTCACTGTGGCTGATGGGAGTCAGGAGTCCAGCAATATCTGGAGGGTCACAGGTTCCCCCACCCCTGGCTTAGATGAAGCTTTACCTTCACTCTCAGGGAGGGACCAATTGTCTGAAGGAACCCTGCTACTTTAAAGAGCTCCATCCCTTCTCCCTTGCATGGAACTCCTTGGATGTGCATGCAATGCCACCTGTCTCTCCCTTCAGATCCCCCCTCAAAACCCTTTTCTGCATGGCCTTCAGCTAACCTTCATCCCTGTCCCAACTGTAACTAGAGCTAGAGCCAAGCTTTATGGAAGTGTAAGAGCATATTCTTCCCTTTGTCCCATGGTGTAGTGGAGCCAGGCTTCACAGGGACACAGCGCCCACATCTTTTTTGTTAGCAGGGACTTTGACGTCATCTGCCACCCCGCTCAGGATTCCCTCCTGTTCCCTCTGAGTTTAGCTGCCATCTTCACAGTAGCTGAAAGACAATGAATTTTCCCAGCAACAGTACATTGTTCCCTCTTGCTATGCAAAATATTTGAAGGTAGCTTGGCCATGAATGGGCAATTGAGACCACTGTAACTTGGGCGACACAATGCCAGACTTTGGTAGACCTTGATCTGACTCTTATCCTGCAAGGCTCTCCTCATATTGAAATCTATGAAATCTATGAAATATTCTTAGCTAAATGCAGCCTTTTCCAACCCGGCGCCCCCAGGATGGGTTGGACTACAACTCCCATCACCCCAGCCAGCAGGACCAATGGGCCTGCTGGCTGGGGGTGATGGGAGTTGTAGTCGAACACACTCAGAGGGTGCTAGGTTGGGAAAGGCTGGCTAATTGCATCAGTCGTTTAAGATGGTTTGTTTCTTTACTTTGACAGCTTGCTCTTCTCAGGATCGAGCCTCTGGCTCTGTGGCTCTATTTTTTCTTCTTCTTGTGCTGTTTTGGGCCTTGGTTCCCCCCTCCCCCGTCTGTACCAAGGAGCCTGAAGGTACCTCACAGACACGTTAGAACGGCTAATTTGTTATTCTCCATACAGAGCTTTGCAAATAAAGAATGCCAAGCGGTATAACGAATTGGTGGCTACTTATGGACTGTAATCTTGCGTCTCGGGTACCAAGGGAACACTGGTTGCCGTCATAACAGAAGATTTGCAGCTAAGGGTGCATGGAGAGGTCAGGCCCTATATTTCTCCAAAGGCATAAAATAAGAATAAATATACATTGGTTCACACACAGAGACACACAGAAACTACATTTGGTGTGAGTTAAGGCGGTGATCTTTCCTTCCACTTCTCTGTTAACAGAAAAGATATACACAGTGAAGGTTCATGTGGCCGTTCTCACCCATTTGCTTCTAAGTGCGCATTCATTTAGCCAGTAACTAATGCTCAAAGTGGGGTGGGCTTAGGGTGAGATGCCACCCCACATCTTTTCAGGCCCACCCAAACCATCCCACTTCTTTTCAAGGGACATAATTGAGTCTGGCCTATTTTCAATGAATGAAACCATCCCATGTCCCCGTTTCTTTCACTTTGAGCACTGACTCAGTGGTGTGGTGGAGCCAGGGCTTGGAGGGACCCAGCACTGGCACTTTTTAAATTATTATTAGCAGGGATGCTGATGTCATCAGCCAGTGCCACCCCCTTCAGAATTCCCCGTTCCCTCTGAGCTGAGCTGCAATCCTCACACTAGCTGGGGAGAGAGGGGGAGGGAATGAATTTTCCGAGCAACCATCTATTTTGGGGTGACCTGGCCTTGAATGGGCAATTAAGGGCCATTGGGAAGTATCCCATGTTGCTGCTATGCTCCCGTTGTTTCTGTTGCATCAGCGGGATCCACTGCTAGTGCAACAGGAGGCTATTACTTCCTAAAGCAACCCCAGACCCAGAAACAAGCAGAAATGCTCATTTCTGGAAGAGGACAGTTCAGTGGAGCTCCCTTCACAATGCAGCTCTTGGCTTAAAAAATAAATAGCACAATGCATTTTAAAACACATATTTTAGGATACAATAGGTTTAAACATGCATGCTTTGAGATTAAACATGCTTTTTAATGTGTATTTTGCAGGAAATATGCTAAATGTGTATTTAAATATGAATTTTCATGTTTTGTGTTTTTTTAAAATGGCAGATTAATGTGTAAATGGGACAGAATGGACTTATGAATGAACACATGAAAAACTGACATGGACCGGAAATAGATGGATCCTTCCATCCATCCCTTCAGGTGTTTCCGGTCTTAACCCCAGCAGCTCCCAACATTTTCTCTCCCCCATCTGTGTGGGTGAATGAATTCTCCCTGGCAGAGGATCCACACTGGGTTTGTGGGATGAACCTGTGCTTATTGCCCCATCGTCCCAAATGATTTGGAAAGGAGGGAGATCAGAAAGGGCTGATGCTTTCTTCTTATGATTTCTCACCATCCATGGTTTTAGGAGGAGGTCAGAGAGTCTGTTCTATTCCTCTTCTAAAGCCAGTTCTCCAGCCCACACATCCTTGCATGCCGTTGCCGTAGGATGCTGCATGCACGTGTCTGTATGCAAGGATCTGGCCATGTTCACTTGTGGAACACATGGTTGGCACTGTTTTAATTTATGGATTCAGCATTTATTTAAGACATTTATATACCGCCTGTCTGCCAAAGAACTCAAAACAGTTTACATTTTAAAATAATGGATTATGATCTAAGGTAGGGGTGGGCTACTTGTGGCCCTCCAGATGTTTTGGCCTACAACTCCCATCAGCCCTAGCCAGCATAGGCAATGATGAGAGTTGTAGGCCAAAATATCGGACAGGTTGCCCGGCCCTGATCTAAGGGATGTGATACAAAAGGGGCAAAGGGACAGGGAGAGAAGCGGGAAATAAATAAACGTATGTACTGTGGCTATGACATAAGACAAGACTGGGCATAAGACAAGACTGGGAGGCGAGGAGCCAAATGGCAGCTGGTCCCAGCCAGGCCAAGGGAGTGGGCCACGCTGACTCACCTCTTCCTCTGCAGCATCCTGGCTGAATGGCTGCTGATGGAGCCGATTCTGGGAGGGGTGGATCCAAGTGGCAATCAGACCTGGCTGAGCTGATGGAGGGGGCCTCGCTGTTGTCTCTCCTGCAGATGCAGGAAGGAGACTGGGGCCCACCAAAAGGTAAGGTCTATTTAAAGGGTGTGGAATTCAAAAGTTTTGTGAAATACACCACTCAAAATGAAAACCCAAAGACATCTTGTGTGGATGTTTCAGGAGAATGAGACTGAGAGTAATGCAAATGGGTGAGGCTGCAATAGAGCAGGGTTTTTTTGAGATTGGAGGCAGATGATAGTTTTATTCAGTGTTGAAGGGGGGTTGAGAGAGGCATAATTGCATGTGGTGTGTATATTCATCTCACTATCCCCTTTGATTGAGAAGGCTATCAGAATATTGTAGTGCTTTGAAAAATCTTCCAAACCTGTTTGACCAGAGATCACAGAGGGACAACAGAAACATGTGTGTGCTTATGTACACCATAGGAAACAAATCTACGTTGACACCAAGTTTTGCCATTCATGGTCTGAAGGCACATGCTACAGCAACTTTGGTGCAGCTAATTAGGACGGGGCCTTGTCAGCAGGGCAGACTGCTTGGGAACCCGATGGATGCCAGCTTATATTCCACAGAAAAAAGACTGGGTATATAAACAAGAGTAAGACCTCTTTGTTTTTCCAGAGTTCAAGCTTTTGCTGAATGTTGGTGAGCATTTCCCAAGTTTCATATTGCTAACAAAGTTTTCAAGCTATTGCAGTTATATTTATTTCCCCGTGTCAAATGGGAAGTTCAGACCTTAAGTACTGTCTCATGGCTGCTTCTCTGTAACAAAGGCAAAGATCCAAATGATCCTTGCAGTGCTACCAGCTTGTAACCAGTGTTGGCGAAAAGTTATATTATTTGATCCCACATGGTCTGAAGCATCCTTTGGGGGAAGGGAAGAACCCAGCCTCAAATGACCATCTCTTGTGTGCCAGTGAGACAGTGGAGTCATTGCAGCAGTCTGCTCTTCAACTTAAGTTCCAAAGCCATACCTTAAACATCATCCAAGCTGTGGGACTTTGGCTTGAATTATGATGATTATGCGCCCGCCACAGCTGTACAAATACTGCAAAATGTTTATCCAGCTCTACAGGTGTGTTTCTGTAGCAGAAAGCTCCGTGCAAGTGTCCTGGGACAGTAACTCGACACGGGTGATGTTACTTGATGCTGTGAGAAACTCTTGATTTATAATAGGCCACAATCCAGTAAGGATGACCACTTACACACCGCCAAAAAAAGAGGATGAAAGGGAGCAGCAACTGGCATAAAATTTGCCTATCCCAATTTTTATATAGATAGATAGATACATGTGCACCTCGAAACCATTACTTTATTTATTTATTTATTTATTATATTTATACCCCACCTTTTTCCCTGCAAGGAACCCAAGGCAGCTTACATAATCCTCCTCCGCTCCATTTTATCCTCACAACACCCCTGTGTGGTAGGTTAGGTCTTGAGTCAGTGACTGGCCCAAAGTTACCCAGTGAGTTTCATGGCAGAGCAGGGACTAGAACCCGAGTCCCAGTCCAACACTCTCACCACTACGCCACACTGGCTCTATAATTTAGACAGGAATCTAATACATCTCACCATAGTGCAGAAGACAACGACTAGGTGACCAGTGGGCCTGTTCATTCTGCTGTCCAGGTGTTGTGAATGGGCAACTTCAAGGTGCCTCCCTACTTCCTCCTGGTTCTTTATCTTTAAACTGGACCTGGAGTGGACAGCCCTTCAAACGGAGGATACCTTCAAATAGAGGCGTGACATCCCTTCAAAGAGAGGACTGGCCTCTGCAAAGTAGGTCATCCTAATCCAATGCCTATATTCTCACATATCCAAAGGTACAAGCATAATCACAATAGGATGCGATAGAATATACATGCACACAACTGTGTGTTTGGATAGGCAAAGGAGGGGGGAGTTTCCGTCCCCATCCTTTCTTTGATCTCCTGATGGCATGTCCACGTGAGACCCTCCTGTGCTTTGTGGTGTGGCACTTTAGCACAAAACTGGAAGTGATGGCGAAAGTACTCAGAGCGACAACTATGGGGACAGGTTCATAAACACTGGGCTGTAGCCAGACTTAGTCATACTTCGAGTGGACCCACTGAAATCAATGGGATTTAAATTAGTAAAACTAATTTAAATCCCATTGATTTCAATGGGTCTACTCTAAGTATGTCTAAGTCTGGATCCAGCCCACACTTTAAGTACTACATGGCACTGTCTGCCTTATTGAGTATATCTAAGGAGAAATATTGGATAGTAATTGGAGAGGAGAGTTATACATTTTTGGTTAAATTTTCCCCAGGATATTTGTTATATTTTGTTTTTAAACCGTGATCATATAGCCTGGTCAATATTATTGTGAATTGTTGTGAACCGCCCAGAGCTTCGCTATTGGATGGTATAGAAATGAAAATGATGATGATGATGATGATGATAATTAATAATAATAATAGCTTCAGTGCTTATCTGAATCAGAAAACCTAATTTTAAGCCAGAAAGCAGCCTTGACCCTTCTGTTTCTTCTGTCAATTCTACACAAAGATAATAGCTATAAAAGAGAGCAGTGGTTTACGTTTAGTACTTTCTAGTATTCTCCCCTCTCCAATCTAGTAGAAATTATGAAAAAATGAGGAAAGAGAGAGACCTCCCCGCTTCTCCACCCTTTTATAACTCTCAGTGAAGTTGATTGGCAGTAGGTTCAGGACAGACAAACATACTGGCTTAGATGGCATTTAAAAAGGACTGGACACTTCAATAGAGGACAGGACTGTCATAGTAGCACGGTGGGAACCTCCCAGAAGCTGGGAACAAGCGACAGGGAATGGAAATTGCCTCCATGCCCTGCCAGTAAGCTTCCCTAAAACACTTGGCTGGCCACTGATGGATAGAAACTGCTGTATGGGGAAGCAGGAAACAACCTGTGAGAGCCAGTGTGGCGTAGTGGTGAGAGTGCTGGACTGGGGACTCAGGAGATCCCGGTTCTAGTCCCCGCTCGGCCATGAAACTCACTGGGTGACTTTGGGCCAGTCACGGACTCTCAGCCTAACCTACCTCACAGGGTTGTTGTGAGGATAAAATGGAGCAGTGGAGGAGGATGATTATGTAAGCTGCCTTGGGTTCCTTGCAGGAAAAAAGGCGGGATATAAATATAATAAATAAATAAATAAAAACCTTGCATGCGAGCCTGAGCTCCTGGAAGGAAGGGTGGGATAAAAATGTAATTCATAATCCTAGGATGGGAGAGTAGTGGAAAGTTTACCAAAGTACAAAGCAGGGGAACTGGCTAGGGTGGCCGTGTGTCCTACTTTACAGAGAACAGTGCTCTATTTGAAGGGCCATCAGAGGACATTCCTCTATTTGAAGGTGTCCCATATTTGAAAGGCTGTCCTATTGAAGTCCAGTTTAAAGAGAAAGAACCCTAAGAAGGGAGAGCAGGGAGAGGCCTTGAAGTTGCCCATTCACACTGAGCACCTGGACAGCCAGCAGAGCAGGTAGGCATACGGGTCACCTGGTCAAGTCTTCCCCACTATAGTGAGGTGTATTGCATTTCTGTTTACATTATAGTAGTTATTTATAAATGTGCATCAATACATATTCACTAGCTTATGCAGATTTTATGCAAAGAAGTGCCCTCTTCTTTTGTTGCTGATGCAGAAGTGGTCACCCTGGAACTGGCCAGGATTTCTTAGGCCTGCCTCAGTCGATGAGAAAAGCAGTAACAGGTGTGGCATGGGATATACCACATATCAGGAGACTGGATTGTTGACATGGGGAGAGTCATGGCTAGCGATGTCGGAAATTCAAATTGCTATGAATCTGACCTGCAGATTCTCTAGCGGACCCGTTTTCCCTGAGTCACACGGATTCTGTGGACTTGCGGTCTGGTTTTTCACTTTTATGGGTTTTTTTTTTTTGCACTAATGCACATTAGTGCTAATTTGCATTAACTAATGCACATTTGCAGATTTGCATGTGCGCATTGGTACGAATGCACACATGCGCTAATGTGCATGAGCACTAATGCGAATTAGCATAAGTAGAATGCAATTCTGGTAAAAAAAATAAATCAAATTCCATCAATGAGCAGGCAATGGAATGAAAGACGCCTGACAATCTGCAAAACACACATTTAACAAAATCCATACATCCCTAGACATGGCAACAGTTCTGAGGGCAAATGGAAGGTAGGGAGGAAGGTGGCTAAGAAGGCAGTTGGGGAAGTCTTTGGAGAGAGAAGAAGGAGGGAAGGAAGAAGGTTGCTTTGGGAAGGAGAGGTTTTTAACAAGCGTGTGAACAGGAAGCCAAGACGAGGAGGCACCTTGATCATCAGGGGACAGAACGGCTATGAGGAGCAGGCAGGAACAGGAGGCCTGCTACATTAAAGACATCTGACCAGCAGACTGTTGGGAGTAGAGAGAGCAAAGACCCTGCGGGCGCACACAACAGCAGGACTTGAGAAACTGCAAGAAATGACAAAGGGGGGGGGATTCCATTGTAAAGTGAGGGAGGGAAGGGAAATCTATTATTTATTGTTACATATTTTAAATCCAAAGAAATTTTGGTAATTTACCAAGTATTTGTCTGAATCCTTTCATTCCTCACTCAGATATTTATTTAAACAAACCCATGGCCCCAGTTGCCACACAGGGAAAAACAGGAGAATGGGCCAGGCCTCCTTAGGCCCGCCTTAAGCCAACACCAGCATCATTTGTGCAATTGTCTGAAATAATTTCTGCTCACCGTATGAACTTGAAAAATTTGGTTCTCCTGGTAAGGGACTTTGGAGTTATGATCTGCAGTAACCCAAGCTCCTTGTCGAGGGGCGGCATCTCTGATTACCTTGGCTTCTTCATTCCAGCATTCAGATACTTCTCGGGAAAGCTGCGCTTGCCAGGGAAACTGTTTTCTCCATCAGAAAGCACTGCTGGCTCCTTCCAGCAGGCTCAGTTCCAGAACCAGGCGAGGCAGAATGAATCGACATTTGTATTCGCTCCATCCTCTGTTAACCTCTGCAGTCGAGACTGTGTGGTGATGAAGTTTATTTGCCAAACAGGAGAGGGGCTCTTGCCTTCCCGCTCTCCTAGGCCTGCTGTGGTTACATATGTATATATGGTATCAAATAGTGCTGCTGATCCTCAGCAGGGTTGTTTGGAAAAGTCACCTGGCACCCTTTCCGATGCATTTCCCTTCTCCGTGTTAGTTTTCAGCTGTGACCAGTGTGGGATGGGGAAGCTCATAAAAGTAGCTGTCCTCGTCTCTTCCAAAATGTCAGGAAAAGTTCATTGGCATTTAGGAGGAGCCTGCTGCTTGAATGGTTCCAGGAAAAGGGAGGAGAAAACACTGACCTGAACAGATGAGACTTTTCTGCTAAGGAGAGAGATCGCTCTCCTCTGTCTGGAATGTCTGGCAGCAGACTTTAAGCTGAAGCAAGAGAATTAATACCAAATGCAGCTGGTGCCACAGGTAGGGTGGCCAGATGTCCTAGTTTGCACAGTACAGTCCTCCATTTGAAGGGCTGTCAGAGGAGAGTTCTTTTTTTCAAGGCGTCCTCTATTGGAAGAACTGTCCAGTTTAAGGATGAAGAACCATAAGAAGGGAGAGCAGGGAAGTTGACCACTAGCATTTAGAATCTGGGCAGCAGACTAAACAGCCGATGCACTGGTCACGTAGTCACAGTCTTCTTCACTAGGGTGAGATGTATTGTATTTCTGTTTAAATTAATTATTTCTACATTTTGCATCTGTGCACATATGTTAGCATATGCAAATTGTGTGCAAATCTGTCTGCATTCGTCCTCTTTTTTGGGACGATGTGTTTCGCCTTCTGGGGCGATGCGTTAGTGGCCACCCACTCATGCATCGGTGAAGTGTGATGATGACGATGGCCAGGGGAGGTGCTAGGTCCCCACAAAGGTCTGGGGCTCAGGCCAACAGGACAAAAAAAGAGCATAAATTTGCATATGCTAATTTACATATAATCCAAAGTCTGTGTCTGTCTGTCTGTCTGTGTGTGTGTCTCCCAAGGACACCCCTATTTGTAAAAAAGGGTGTATGGACAGGGGAGAGGAGGGCATTTGATTTCAGGAAAAAAACCTCAGGCAGAAAGATTCAAGGGGTGGGGCAGCAGGAGGTGAAGCACATGTGGGCAAAAAACCAGCTCATCCAGGGGGATCAGATGCAACAAATATCATCAAGGCCCCTGTACTGTTATTTCATGAAGTACCCATGGACAGCAGGGTGGTGGGGCAGATGGCCTCCCAGAGGTTCAGGGCTCCAAATGAAAGATTCGGAGCTCCAGCCCTAGTGGGCCATCCCTTAACACCGCATCTGACAATGTCAATGCCATCACTACACACTCTGATTGTGTCCCAAGCTGCATCATCTTTGGGATTTTCTTGTCACCCAAAGTGATCCTCCTCAGACTTGTGGGGTTTGATTGGTGTAGAGTTTGGATGTTTCAGTTAGGGATGGATGACTCTGTTAGCTTCACTTTCTCCCACACATTTGAATTTTTTTCAATCTCAAGTCCTTTCCCTCTTGTTCAAGAAGAAATTTGCAAATCTTCTCAAACAACAAACCAAACAAAATTCTGACCCATCTGCACCGTCCAAATTCAATTTGTACAGCTATAAAAAGAGCAATTCAGCAATTCCTAATTCAGCCCCACAAACACGGTTGAATACACAGGGATCAAAACACAGACAGATTTTTAAGAGCTAAGCACTGAAAGCCCTCTGCCTGGATGGACAAATCTGTCAGTTTTGCTTTCTCCTTCTCAACTTTTCTTTTGCTTTCTCAACTACTCGCATTCAAAATTTAAAAATCTCACATTGTTTCCATCCCATTTAAGGATAAATTTGTGATCTTTTAATTAGCTCTTATTAAAATAAAAGAAAAAAAGAACCAGATTAAAAATGTACCGTACCCATATTTACCCATCCCTAGTTTCAATAAATGATGATAGAAAGACTACTTTTAAGGGTGATGTCAGAGATTGACATGGGGACCTTCTGCACGCAAACCATGTGCTCTACCCAGGGCTGGCTCCAGGTTTTGGCGTGCCCCTCGGCAAGGCACCCTCCATGTGCCCCCCCTCCCTCAGTGAGTCTGCCTTCTCGCCACCATTGTCACCAGCTGCTCTTGCTTCTCCTCCTCTTAACTGCTTGCTTGACAGACAGAGAGCCAGTGAGCAAGGAGGCCGTTGCTCCTGCTTCTCACCACCATTGTTTTCTGGGCCAGAGCGAGAGGAGGGTGAACAAGCGGGTTGCAAATGCAATGGTGAAGAGGAGGAGCTAGTCCAGCAGGCTCTTGTCCGTGGGCCCCTGCTGGGGGATTGGGCCCTCGGCAGGTGCCTGACCATGACTACCTTTGATACTGGCCCTGCCTCTACCACTACCACTGGCCCGGCCTCTACCATATCATAATGCATAGGTAGCAGCTCTGAGCCCAGTGAACTCTCTCTTTTTAATTAACCCCCCCCAACAAATGTCCATATTGGACCCAACCCCAGCTGACCACCACTCAGCTCTATTTCAAATGCTTGATAGAGCTTGCTGTTCTAGGTCAGGCACTGACCAGTCCAGGAACCCCTGGAACTGGAGCTGAGATATAGCAAAGTGAACCAGCAGGGACTCTTTGTGCTCAGGTGGCCTCAGCACTTTCTTCAGATGCAGAAAACAACGGGGAAGTTCAACATCAGCCCCAGAGATCGACAGGCGCGATGAAGCCTGCAGAGCACCCCAGCCTCGTGTAACTACAAGGAGCCTGGCCTTCTGCTCTTGCCTGGTCAACAGAGCAGGACCTGCTTCTGCCTGCTGCACTTCCAGGTCCCTGCCCCAAGCTTCCTGATCCTACCCACCATGCAGATGTGTGTCCATCAACATGCATGGTGCTTCACAGAGTCTAAGACGGGTTCACCAACATGATGCCCTTTAGATGCTTTGAACTACCACTTCCATCAGACCCAGCCAGCATGGCCAATGGGCAGCAATGATAGGAATTATAGGAATCATATGATAAATTCCCTCATTCACCTCTTCCTTGGTCCAGGCCAGTGGGTGCGGCTTTTCAGCAGGTAGTGCATGTGCACGCACCAGGGATGTTGAAGAGTCCTTGGTTTCGAGTCACGAGTCGAGTCACGAGTCTTTGGACCCGAGTCTTGAGTCCGAGTCCGAGTCCTTGGTCCAAAATGGTGACTCACGAGTCACGAGTCACTCCCAAGCTGACTGCACGAGTCCCTATTAAAATCAATGGGTTTTTTTCCCAACAAAATAAGGCTACTTCAGATGTGTGGCTTAAATAAATTCTAGGCACAAGTGTGCCTTTTTATTTCAAAACTCAGCAACTGATTTTGGCAAGAACAGACCAGGCAGACAAACCCAAAATAACCAGACAGGCAGAGGAGGCAGGGAACCCCAAAGCAGGCAGGCAGAGGCCTTTGTCTTGGACAATTCAAACTGTGGAACTGGTTAAGAAGAGACCAGGCAGGCAGGGGAGGCAGGGAACCCCAAACAGGCAGGCACAGGCAGCCAAACCCAAAATGTCTGAAAGGTTGCATTTCAGGAAAATGATTTTAAAAAATAAACTTGCTGTACTTCCTAAAACCTATCCATGTTGCATTTGAAGAACACGATTTTGGAACACGAGTTCTTGGTCTCGAGTCCCGAGTCGAGTCTCGAGTCCCATTAAAAATATTGGGACTCGAGTCTGACTCGAGTCAGAGGGGGGACTCAGTCCGACTCACGAGTCGAGTCCTGGAGTCCGAGTCCCCATCCCTGGAATTGACCTCAGGGGCCCTGGGCTGGAGTTCCTCCCAGCTTAGATTTTGGCAGTAAATCTGGGGCACCAGCAGCACAGAGATTCAGTGACAGTGTTGATGCCTATGACAGCAGCAAACTTCATTGATGGATGCCATGTTGGGGATACATCACTCCAAGCATCTTCAACTTCTACTGGAGTCTGCCGACTGGAGCTGATGTTACATCCAGTTCGGTTTCAAGAAGGAGCTTCCCTGGGGAGGAGCTGAAATGACAAATGGTAACCAGGGACCAGCACATACCAGGTGACTTCTCTGGCATTGGTGGTGGTGGGACAAGAAGGCCTGAATCTCATCAAGGAGGAATGTGTAAATGACTTTACAACATGTGGGAGGATTAAGGAAATGTCCAGAGATTGCTTTCAGAAAGATGATCTGAGAAACTCTGGTATGCTTTGATAAACCATCAACTGAGGCCTATAGATTAGCAGGGCAGCAGTCAAACAGCAGGAGAAGGAAAACTGTATACATTTGTGGCTTGTAAGGGCAAAGGGGGTCTTTGACGGTAATCCCATGTGCTCTTTGGAGTCACACATGTGAGAGTAAGCCACCCATAAACTGCTTCATGAAGCTCAACATCTGTGGGAGGTAGAATACCCCATCAAATCCCTATGCAGGCATCCAGCTTGCTTTTCATGGCCCCCAACAATGTAGGATTAAATTCACCACATTCTGGGTGGAATCTATTCTGGTAGGTAATAGTTCTCCTTTTATCTCAACAATGAGATGATGACCAGAGCAGGGAGGTGGAATTACCTCTATGCTGTAAATGAGAACATCTGTTGGAGGTGCAGTGATCTCATCTCATATCCACAGTACAGAAAGATGTTGGGGAAATTAAGGAATGTTAGGATTTGTTTGATGGCTTGTGAAGGTGTTCAAGAACAAAGATGGACTTTGGATTGAACCTTGACTTGCTCAAAGGTAAATCAATGCTCTGCCTTCTCCTTCAGACTACCATGAACTCCTTTAAATCAGGGGTGTCAAACCTCTTTCATTCTGAGGGCTGTTGGGGGCCACATTCCATATATACCAGCAAAATTTAGCTTAAAGTGTTTTCTTCTGGTAATTACACGGCTTGGGACCGCAATAAATGACAGAGTGCTTCTCCCAACCTGAATCTACCTGGACACTATGATCTACATCTGAGGCCATCCTCCACCTCCAAGGGAGGTTCGGAGGGTGGCGGCAAAGGAGAGGCTTTCTCAGTGGTGGCCCCCCAATTATGGAATGATCTCCCCACTGAAGTCTGCCCGGTGCCAACATTGTCATCTTTTCGGTGCCAGGTTAAGACTGCCCTCTACTCCCAGGCATTTAATGGCATATGATGCGACATGTCAGCTGTTTAACAGGTCTAGTTAAACTGGTCTAGTTTTAACAGATCTAGTTTTTTTTTAATTGAAATTGATTGTGTTGTTTTAAATTGTTTTTAAATTTTATATATTGAAATGTTATGCTGTATTTTATTGCATCTGTATTTTATGCTGTATTTTTATTATTGTATCTGTGTTTTATGAATTGCTGTGAACTGCCCAGAGAGCTTTGGCTATTGGGCAGTATGTACATGAAAATAATAATAATAATAATAATAATAATAACAACAACAACAACAACAACAACAACAACAATTTAGGAGAAGCATTTCAACCTTTTAGAATGCAGAGGAAACTACACAAAAGCTAGGAAACCACCAAATGATTGGCAGAAGGGAAAGGGGTATGGTCAGGGGAAGGGGGCGTGGCTATCTTAGGAACCTTGGAAGGCCGGATTTGGACCCCAGGCAGGCCAGATTTGGTCTGTGGGCCTGAGCTTCCACACCCCTGCCTTATATTTATCTTCTATTTTTAAAAACATGTTTTTGTTGCTCCATGTTGTGTTCATGACATTCCTGATGGGTGTGTACCTCTTGTCTCCCTGGCCTTCTCCACATGAAGCATTTATTGTGCGCTCATGGTCCCTCACTCATGGAAGTTTGCGGGTCCTTTTCATGATGTCATCATCCTCCAGAGCTGAGTGCACCCCAAAGCCTGCCCTGCACCCCCTCAGCTAGCCTGTCCTCAAGTGCAGTGGAAGATGCCAGCAGGGGTATCGCTAGGCACTTAAAAGATCTGGGACCCAATTTTTCAATTGGCACCAATGTAAAGTCCCGTTCCCCCCCCCCCCAAGTGTAATTGCCATGTTGAGGGTGATTTGTAATCTCCAACTGTGATCCCCCCTGGAAATCTCCTCACCCAGCAATTAAACTTAGAAAAAAAACTCCCATAAGCACCAAATGAAGTTTCCCCCCCCCCCCATGGCTTAATTGCCATGCAGGGGGGAACGGGGGTGGGGGGCTCACAGCATGTGGGAAGGGGAGTGTTTTTATCCTTCCTTCCCCAGCTGCAATCTCCCTTGAAAACTGCCCCCCTGAGTGGCAATTAAGCTGAGAAAAACACTTTCCATTGGCAGAGATGGACACTTAGGAATCTGGGGGATAGTTTCAGGCCCTGGGAAGTAGATTTGGGGCTGGAGCCCCATGGGCCCAGGCCTACAACACCCCTGCTTGCCAGTGTTGACGTGTGATTCAACAGTCCAGTTGGCTTCTATATGTGGCATGGAGGATTTATTCATTTATTTATTTATTTTATTACATTTATACCCCACCTTTTTTCCTGCAAGGAACTCAAGGCGGCTTACATAATCCTCCTGCTCCTCTCCATTTCATCCTCACAACAACCCTGTGAGGTAGGTTAGGCTGAGAGGCAGTGACTGGCCCAAAGTCACCCAGTGAGTTTCATGGCGGAGCGGGGATTAGAACCCAGATCTCCCGAGTCCCAGTCCAACACTCTCACCACTACGCCACACCATCTTGTCCTCTGCCTCATGTAGCAACATGTCTTGGGTCAGTCCTGCATTGGACCTCCATGACAGGAAAAGGCTGCTGCATCTGGGCACATTACTCATCATCATCAGGCGATCACTCGTGACCGAGTAAGATTGTCTTCCGGGATAAAAGGAGGAAATTCTAAAGAAGATTGTGTAGACTCTAGCGATGGGTCCGTAAGTGACTGTGGAGGCCAATTCTAGATCCACACAGCTTCCCACAGTGAGGACAAAGGTTACCAGATAGAAGATGGTCCTGTAAAGGATTCATTTGACGTGCTTTTCGCTTAGCACGTTTCTCCCTTTCACCTTGCACTCGGGCTTCTTCCACAGGGAGCTGAAAGATACTTAGAAGCCCTGTCCAAGGCTAGCCCAACCATAAATGCAAATAAGGGAGGCAACCACTTGAGGTGCCAGAGTATTTGGGGTGCCCGCTTCCACTATGCAAAAGGGTGGCCGGATGACCGGTCAGATGGGCGATTAAAAAATGTAATAATAACCGCTGTCTGTACTTTTGGAAAGGCAGCTTATCAGCTCATCACGAGAACAACCTTTCTTATTTCCATAAGCTGGCCAGTACACGGGCACAGTTGTGAAGGGCGGCAGGAGGGTGGGGGCGGAGCGTAAAGACGTGAACAGGCATTACTTTTCCAAATGAGGCGGCAAGAGCATCCTGGTCAGGGCTTGGTCATTTAATTGCTATTGTTATGCAACTCAGCACACAATAAGACACAAGGGGGAGGAAGAGACAAAACTTTGATTTCTCTAGGTAGGGCAGCAGCAAATAATTGAGCCTGTCATCATGGCTCTGCTCTCCGAAAACATGATCTTTCTGTAGCTACTGGCAGCACGTTTTGCAACATATCTCTGTTTCATCTCTAAGAAGAAAACACCCCCACCCCCCTGCCGCCATCACACACACACAGCGCGCGCGCGCGAAAGCTGAGACTCTATGGGCCGGTTCCCGTGTCGTGTGCACGCCGACCAGGGGTGCCCCCGTGGGACAGCCGCAGGCGGGACCCACGCAAAGTGACCATGGTTGGTAGAGGGGTAACCCCCTACCGCGCGTGGTCACCGTGCCGTCCGAACAGCGGGCGGCCGTCCCGCGGGGTCCCCACAGAGACGGCAGCCCAGAGCGGCCGGAGCCGCCGCCGCTCCAGCCTGCAGGGGCAAACGGCCCCTCTGGGCATCCCGGGGCCTCACCCCCTAGCGCCGGGAGGCCCGCACTGCGGTGCGGGGACTACGGGGTCTGCCCACGCGCACGGAGTGCCGGTCGTGTGCGGCGCCCCGCTGGACCCCGTGGACGGCCCCGTGGTTCCTTCCCCGCCGGCAGCCTGGGTCGTGTGAACTGGCCCTCTGTCCAGAATCTGTGCAAGGTGTTCAGCATGCATGTGGATGTCCCCAAATTGGATCACCCCACTAGTAATGAATAAATGCCTATTTTCAAGAGCGTCGAAAGGGCATTCCTATCAGTTCAAGTCTCTATTCCAGCAGGCAATACCATAGCTAGAGCAATGGAATGGAGATGAATGCTGCACATATTAAAATGGGGGGAAATGCAGATTTTAGGCACCAAAGAGAATTAACTATTAGAACATTGTTCCCAGGTAGGGCTCAGTGAATGCATGGTTATGTTGTCTACTTCTTGCTGTCTTTGCACAGAAACTTTGCCTACTTCCAACAGATCCAGCTGGGGTGTCCTTTTTAGCTTTCACACAGAAACAACTGGTGTAATTCTACATCTAGGGTTACATGCAAGGAGAAAGATTAATGGCCCCTTCATTACTGAAAAATGTGTGAATAGATTACTCTGTTACAAGACTCAGTTACACCTGTTTTCTAGCTGGAAATGCCTACTTTCAATTAGTGCTGTGCTGAACATTTCTTCCACATTTTTTTCAACCATTCTCATTCAATTCGATAGAAAAGAAATTGCTTGGGGGGGGGGAATTCAAAAGAGAAGAAAATTTCAGAGAAATTCTCATGGGTTGGGTTCCGTGTTCTTGTGCTTACATTACTGATGAGGTGGTCGAGGAGTGTGCACGAATGTCCTGTCTTTCATTGTACGCTCATCTCTCTGGCAGCCTGTAGTAGTAGCCTCCTGGGCTTCCTGCACCCAGGAAGAAATCATGGGGCTATTCCTCCCAGAGGGCTTTTTCCGATCAGGAAATGCAGTCAGTCAGGGAGACTGCAAAGCAATGGAGAGATGTGTAATAGGAAGAAGGGCGATTCAGAAAGACAACAAACAAACAAACAAATAAATAAATAAGACACACACACTGCACTCTTGACCATCGCCAAACTTCCTCCACCTTTTTTGTGGTGCCCCCCCCCCCCAATGCCCTGGCATGACACCGGGATGAGGCATGGTGGAGGATGCAAAATGGCTTGCAGACAGTGGCAGCACAAAAAACAAAAACCCTGAAGAAGAAAGAAAGACGCTGGGCTACAGCCACTGCTAATGGACACTCCCACCTCCACGAAACTGAGAATTTCTCCTTCCCCCAGAGAAATGTGGTGAAATTGTCCCCCCAATTTCTCTGCCCAGTGCCCACAAATAAGGCAGAGAATTTTGAGGGCTGCGCTTTGCACGAAGCTCCAGTTTCAATTTGACATATAGAACAGATCCTGGAAATATCCTTTATTGGATTGGGTTTACATCAGCTAGACTTACTTCTGTGTATTTCCTAGGCTTGTCTGGCAGAGGCCTGGTCTGCTTACATGTAAGAAAACACGCCGAGTCTTCCCAGCTTCCTTGTGAGTAAACATGCTGCTCATGCTTACTTGTGAGAAGACATGCAGAGGCTTGGTACTTGGGGTGCTGTTTGAAAGTGCTGCTGAGTGATTGAGTCCTGCTTACTTCTGAGTAGGCTGCTTAACGTGCCCCGTCTGTAAAAGACCCACTTTTACCTTTTTAAACTTTAGAATGGCTGCCCTCTGTTTACAAACAGCAGTGGTTTGCCATGCTCAGAGCAGAACAAGACAATGATATTGGCTATGTATAGTGTACCCCTTTCCTTATAATGTGTTACTGCGCCCCCTTTTCCGATACAAGCATCTCAGAATACATATGTTGGAATGAAAGAGGGAAAGTAAAACAAAAAATTTAGTCTTTTAGTCTCTGTTGTTTTAAATACTTTACTGTATTTTAAATCTCTGTACTGCTGCTACGTTTTATTTCAGCTTTTACTCCTATTTTATACTGTAGTTTTAAATTTTTATACTGTATTTTATGTTGTATTTTATGGTTTTAATTGTTGTGAACCGCCAAGAGAGCTTTGGCTGTTGGGCGGTATAGAAATGTAATAAACAAACAAACAAACAAGCAAACAAATAAAATTGGAAATATTCACATTTTGGCCCTGCCCACACTACCTCTGGCCTCACCCACTTTGCCTTTGGCCATGCCCACAGATGAAATCCCCTTCCCCCCAAGACCTTGAACTCATTGACTCATCAATTTATCTCCTATTTCCCATTAAACTAGAAAGCTGAACTTTGGCATGGTTGTTGCTTATGGATCACTAATAAAAACTATGTTGTGAAAACTTTCTTAGAAAAAAAAAACCCTTAAGGGAGCAAAAAGGGGGGTTTGAAGTACAGTCATGCCTTGGATTGAGAGCATAATTCGTTCCGGAAACGTGCTTGTAATCCAAAACACTCTTATATCAAAACGAAATCCCCCCCAAAAAAATTTGTACAGAGATTTTTAATTTAAGCCGTACTACAGTACTTGTATTGCAAGACGTCGCTTGTATATCAAGTAAAAAAAAAATTAAATAAATATTTAAAAATTTGCTTGTCTTGCAAAATGCTCTCAAACCAAGTTACTTGCAATCCAAGGTATTACTGTACTCAGAGTACAGGGTAAGAAGTAACCAGTTTTTTAATCCGTTTGAAGAACGGCTCCTTCAGCTGGTATATATGAATATATATGACTAGATTGAATGTATTTCTTAGTGCCCATATTCTGTGTTAGTTGGTACCAAATTTGGATGCAAATCAAATTGTGTTTTAAACCTTCTCTTCAATAAACTAAAAGAAAATGCCCCCTCCTTGATGAGATTCTGCCGTTCATTAAAAACATGGCTTTTCAGGCGGGAATATGTGGTGGGTTAGGATTTTAAAATTTTATACTGTTTTAAGTGTCTTTTATTCTGTTTTGTTTCATTGTATGTTGTACACCGCCCAGAGTGGCCGGGTATCAGCTAGATGGGCGATCTAGAAATACAATCAATCAATCAATCAATCAAAATAGAGTGTGCTCCTTACGTCTTTCATTATTGAAAATGGACTCTTCCCCCTCCCTTTGGGGCATTTTTCTGAAATACATCCCCCCCCCCCCACCCTCAGCCTCTACTTTTCAGGGGCGAATGAGCAGGACTAGTGGAAACACCCTTGATGTTTCACTGCACTTTGCAGCCCCCTGTGTGCCATTTATTTTCAAAAGACACCAATATATCTCCATTCATCTCCTTATCTATTTGTAACTATAAACTAGCAGTGCTGCCAGCTTCAGTATTTATGCCATTGACTTACGATTACTTTTTTTATTATTAGATAAGGAGAGTAAGGGGGAATCCACCAACACTCAATCCATTAGTTAGAAACAAATCTCTCACTCTGTCCCGTCTTGTTCTCGCACCCCACATCCTCCTTTAAGGCAACTGCTAACTGTGTGTAAAGTTGCTGGTAATTTACACTTTCCCCCTTGAAGACAACTGAAAGTGCGTTTGTTTTATACCTTTCGGTAGGTATGTGTAGAGCTAGAGCTTCTTTTTTTGAAAAAATAATAATATGCTGCTCGTCAAACATATGAACATTATTTATGAGTTTAGATCCCCAACATCCTTTGGATTTGCTTCGTTGGAGAAACGGTGCTTTATGCTTCCCATGGTGGGATCAACGCTGGCTGTGAGGCCCAAACTCTGTGCCATCCAACCTACGCCCTTGCCATGTCTTCTCAGAAACAAGTACTTGAAAAATACACAGGATGTGACATCATCTCATTAGTATCTCCTTGCCCCCTACTTTGTTTCATTGACTGGGTTCAGACAACAGTCAGTAACCCACACTCAAGGGTTCATAGAATCATAGAAAAGTAGAGTTGGAAGAGGCTTATAAGGCCATCCAGTCCAACCCCCTGCTCAGTGCAGGGAATCCAAGTCAAAGCATCCCTGACAGATGGCCGTCCAGCTGCACCTTGAATGCCTCCAGAGTGGGAGAGCTCACCACCTCCCTTGGTTCCATTGTCTTATTGCTCTAACAGTCAGGAAATTTTTCCTGATGTTTAGGTGGAATCTGGGTTCCTGTAACTTGAGCCCATTATTCCGTGTCCTGCAAACTGGGATGATCGAGAAGAGATCCTGGCCCTCCTCTGTGTGACAACCCTTCCAAGTACTGGAACAGTGCTATCATTGAGTGTGGGTTGTTGTTAAACCATGGGTTAGTGTTGTCTGACCCAGCCGAGATAACAAACCATGGTGAACAATGCACAGTTCACAACCCAACAACAAACCATGGGTTCTCTTCATGGGTTGTTTGTGGTTAACAAGCCATGGCTTGTTAGTGCAGCTGGGTTTCATAGATTTCATAGATCATCGAGTTGGAAGGAGCCTACAAGGCTATCGAGTCCAACCCCCTGCTCAATGCAGGAAACTAGAGGAGGGGTCTCCCATCCAAGTAATAACCAGGCTTGACCCTGCTTAGCTTTCCAAACTCAGACAAGCTGAGCCAGCATAAGCCACATGATAACCCACAGTTCAATTACTTTGTTTTGCCTGGCTGGTGAAACAGAGTGTTCTAGCTGAACTGCTTCCAGAAAAGAGGGTGCTCTTGCATTCATGTCCTGCTTGTGGGCTTCCTATAGGCCCCTGGTTGGCCACTGTGGGAACAGAATGCTGCGCTAGATAGGGCTTTGGTCTGGTCCAGCACGGCTCTTCTTATGTTCTTAAGGGGCAGATTGGCAGTGGTCTTTTGCCCTTCAGGGATGGGTTTGAGACAGCAATACAATAAAATGTTTAAGAAACACACACAGCGCATATGTGCTCCTTTTCCTTACAAGGGAAATGGTGCACAAAATGTCCTACAGTGCATTGATAAAAATTCAATAAGAACATCAGGGCTGACTGATGCCACTTTGAGGGGGCTGGATCAGACACAATGGATTGGACATACCTGGTTTATAGTATGCATATGTGTTTAGGATTGCAACCAAAGAGGTGAGGACTGCAGGCATTACTGTTTGCATGCAAACACTGGAATAATGTGACGACAAGCCACCAGACTATGGGGAAACTAGGACCACAATTCATTAACTTACATACAAGATCTGCAACACTAAAATCTCAGCAAATGGAGAGAGAGGGCTGGGAAGGGGTAAAGTGGGTTTAAATAGCCCAGCTATTTCCTCCCCCAAGCTGCTGTTGGCATAGCATGCATCTGCACACCTACCATACGTCCGGCATGCACACAAAGGCCTCCCCAGCTCACACTCTTTCAGGGCAGGCAGGTGAATGCGCTTCCCTGGGGCACTGGACTATCTTTGGAGCCACTGAAAAGAGATGATGATGGTACATTTGACAAAGAAGGTGCAACGGAAGTACTTCCCTACACAGCGTCTGATTGTCCAACTGATCTCCAACCAGGAGCAAAAATCAGTTAATCCCCTTTACTGTCCTTCTGAATCAGTACTACAAGACTTCAAAGGATACATAGAAGAAAACCCAGATGAGATTTTTAGTTGCCCACCTAACCAGTGGAGACCGGTGACTCCTGTTTCGGTGGGGCTCCTAATCCATTGCAGCTTTTATCTGGAGCTTTATAGGAGCTCTCCACGGTGCTCCACGGTGGTGAATCTATTTTGGGGTGGAGGGGTGGAGTTCAGTTCAGCACCATGGACAGCTCCCATAAAGCTCCAGATAAAGCCTGCAATGAATGAGGAGCCCCACCAAAATAGGAGCCACCAGCCTCCCCATAACCTCTGCCAAGACATGGGGTGGCCAGGTGTCCTCTTTTACAGTCCTCTAGTTGAAGGGCTGCAGCAGGACCATCCTCTATTTGAAGGGCTGCCCTGTCCAATTCCAGTTTAAAGATAATGAACCATCAGAACTGTTGCCCATCAACACCGGTTAGTCCCTGAACAGCAGACTGAACACCGGCCGGCACACAGGTCACCTAGTCACAGTCTTCCCCAGTATGGCGAGATGTATTGTATTTCTATTTGAATTATAATTCCTCCCCCCCCAATTTACGTCTATACATATAAATTAACATGTACAAATGTTATGCTTATCATTGTCCTCTTTTTTGGTGATGCGTGTCCTCCTTTTTCGTGATTCATAAGTGGCCACCCTAGTCAAGAGTTACCTTTTTCTTTTTTAAATTCTCCAAAGAAGATGTGTCCTTTCCAGGGAACATCTGTACAGCTCAAGCCAACTTTCACATCCGCTTCTGTTTTGGCTCTGCAGCTGCATCATCAGTCCCACCTGTTTATCATTAAGAAAGATGAGCCTCACATGATTAGAGATGGATTTGGATGCACACTCTCACTTAAGTAACACTTTCAATGTGCAAAATGGCTTTGCTTTATCCTCACAGGATCACATGTCCAAGAGTCAATGAAAGCTGTTCACTTCCTGTTTCTAAGGAACTTCCAGTTCATGCTAGCAGTACACATGAATCCCAAGAAAACGCACAAATCTACATGTTTATTTTTTATTATTAAATTATTATTTATTTATTTCATTTCTATATCGTCCAATAGCCGGAGCTCTCTGGGCGGTTCACAGCAATTCATAAAACACAGATACAATAATAAAAACACAGCATAAAACACACGGGGTAATAAAATACAGCATAAAATTTCAATATACAAAATTTAAAACAATTTAAACAACTAAAACAATTTCAATATAAAAAACTAGATGTGTTAAACTAGACCTGTTAAAACAGCAGACATGTTGCATCATATGCCATTAAATACCTGGGAGTAGAGGGCAGTCTTAACCTGGCGCCGAAAAGATGACAATGTTGGCACCAGGCGGGCCTCAATGGGAAGATAATTCCATAATTGGGGGGCCACCACTGAGAATGTTACTGTTTAAATGGTGACCTTACCATTAGTCACCCTCATCCTGCGCACTCAATACCTTTCTAACTAATGGTAATTGTGAGCCTTTGGTAGATCTGAGTGCTCTCTTTTTTGAATTGCTATTATGGGGGGTGTAGCAGAAGCAGCAAATGTAGTGCGCACACACACACACACACACACACACACACACACACACACACCACTCCACAGCAGGATTAGTGCAGTACTCCCAAAAGCTAAGCCAGCTCTCATCACAGCAAAGTCCAATTTGCTTCTAGAAAATATTTGGGTCACTAGTTAAGTAAACATTACATGCAAACCATGTCATAAAAGCCTCACAAGCCTGCTTCTTTTCCACAAAGCAGTGTGGGGAGTGGGCAATTTGGAGTGGAGAAGTGAAGTTGTATGTGCTTAACCCTCCTCCCACCCACTGCTTTTCCCACTGAAAATTGCTCATTAAGCTGTCTGCTTCCCTCCCTGTTGGGTTCCACAAATGTGTTTGCAAAGTATTATTTCCTTCTTTACTTACTTACTGCATTTTTATCCTGCTTTTTAGACAGTTATTGTCTCCCAAAACAGCTCACATCAGGAAAAAAGAAAGACAGGTCTTGCCATCAGGCTTACAAACCAAAAAGGTAACATACACAAGGGAAGAGGACTGGAAGGAAAAGGAAGTTTTTCAAGGCCAGAACAAGGTGGTGAGCTCTAAGTGGGCATTTATATCCCATTCAGGCCAGCCTGTTCTTCCCCTGCTGGTGTTCCTGCTTGGACAGCCATTGGTGGCTCTTGTCCCTTTGGCTGATGGATAGGGCCAGAGGGCCTTTCCCTGACCTTCTGCAGTCCCAGGGGGCAACTCTCGGTTGGAGCCAAGTGTCCCTTCTGGCAGGGAGAGGGGAAGCGAGCTCCCTGCAGCTGCTCTTCTCTGGCTGATGGATGGACCAGGGTGGTCTTCCACTTGGCTTGATGTCATTCCTGGGAAGCCGGGGGTGCAGCCTCCCAGTGGCCCTCGGACCCCTGGATGATGGCAGAAGCCAGAGTGTGCTTCCCTTTCTGCAAGTAAACATGTACCTGGAACTCTGCAAGTGGGGGGAAATGTCTAAGGGACATAGCAGCAGCAGCACCACCACCACCACCACTGCCATTTCTCCACAACACATTGTCCCCTTCCCAGCCTGCTTTGTGGCAAAGAAGCAGGCTGTTGGGTTTTCATTGCATGTCTTTGAGTATAACAGGAGTGGGAAACGTGTGGCCTTCCCGGTGGTGTTGGACTACAGCTCCCATTATTCCCAACCATGCTGGCTGGGGCTGATGGTAGATAGAGTCCAACAATATCCAGAGGTCCCCCAGCTCTGGACTGTATAACATTTAGGGTGCTTCCAGACAGAAGGCTCCTATCGCTAACAATCAAAGGCATTATACATCTATTCTGACTTTTCTTCCTTAATGATTTTTTTTCTGAATTGCCCAAAAAGAGGTCAGAAGAGGGCAGTGATTTGAATAACATTTGCATATGCTAATTTATGTATATAGACACAAATTTAGAAATGATAATTATAATTTAAATAGAAATATGGTACAGCTCACCGTAGTCTGGAAGACTGACTGGGTGACCTGTGTGCCTGCCCCGGGAGGGGCCGTAGCTCAGTGGTAGAGCACATGCTTTGCATGCAGAAGGTCCCAGGTTCAATCCCCGGCATCTCCAGGTAGGGCAGGTAAAACTCCTGTCTGAAACCCTGGGGAGCCATTGCTGCCAGTCAGTGTCGACAGTACTGGGCTAGATGGACCCATGGTCTGACTTCAGTATTAGGTTCCTCTTCAGCCTGCTGTCCAGGTGCTCACTGTTGATGGACAACTGTTTTTATGGCTCTTTTTCTTTAAACTGCAATTGGACAGGATGGCCCTTCAAACAGAGGATGGTCCTCTGGCAGTCCTTCAAAAAGAGGACTGTCCTCTGCAAAAGAGGGCACCTGGCCACCCTCCTATGCCTCCTAGCTCCTCTCTCTGGTCTGTTTACAAGGCCTGTCACTCTCACTGCTGCCCCAGCCCCTGTGCTTAAGATATGAATCCTTTTGCTCCTGGATTTAGGCCAGAAATAGCAGTCCCATTCTTTGATCTATAAAGTGTTTTCCTTTCTTCTTTCATATACAGAACCCCACACATATTCAAGAGGGCCATTCACTCTAGGCCAGAGGCTGGCCCAGAAGAAGTGATGCTCTGTTCACACCCATCAATTGCCAAACTTTTGTCATTTAGACAAAAGAACCAGATCAAAGTCAGCATGCACAAGAGCTAGTTTAGAATCATAGAATCATAGAAAAGTAGAGTTGGAAGGGGCCTACAAGGCCATCCAGTCCAACCCCCTGCTCAATGCAGGAATCCAGGTCAAAGCACCCCTGACAGATGGCTGTCCAGCTGCACCTTGAATGCCTCCAGAGTGGGAGAGCTCACCACCACCTCCCTAGGTAGTTGGTTCCATTGGCGTATTGCTCTGACAGTCAGGATTTTCCCCCTGATGTTTAGGTGGAATCTAGGTCCCTGTAACTTGAGTCCATTATTCCGTGTCCTGCAAACTGGGATGATCGAGAAGAGATCCTGGCCCTCCTCTGTGTGACAACCCTTCAAGTACTGGAAGAGTGTGATCATATCTCCCCTCAGTCTCCTCTTCTGAAGGCTAAACATGCCCAGTTCTTTCAGTCTCTCCTCACAGGGCCTTGTTTCCAGTCCCTTTATCATCCTTGTTGCCCTCCTCTGAACCCTCTTCAGTTTGTCTACGTCCTTCTTAAAGTGTGGTTCCCAGAACTGGACGCAGTACTCCAGATGAGGCCTAATCAGTGCTGAGTAAAGGGGAATTATCACTTCACACGATTTGGAAGCTATACTTCTATTAATGCAGCCCAAAATAGCATTTGCCTTCTTTGCAGCCACATCAGCATTGCTGGCTCATATTTACATGGGATCCTTTGTGGTAGGCATGTTTTGTACAAAGTCCCCATTAGCTCTTCTTTAGGCAATATCTTAACCATCTCATCTGTAATGATGTTCATGGACTGTACCACTTTGGACTGCAGGTGAGGGGGTATCATGACTGAATGCTTCCCCATATTCAAAACAAAACCCTGAACATAGACAACTAGATTTTAAACTGTCTTTCTGACATGCTTGCTCAGGGGTGGGGAATGTGTGGTCCTCCAGATGTTGTTGAACCAACTCCCATCAGCCCTCACCAACGTAGCCAATGGTGAGGGATTGTGGGAGCTGTAGCCCAATAACATCTGGAGGGCCACACGTTCCCCATCCCTGTGCTAGCTTTCTGTGAGGGTGGATTCTGGAGGAGCGTTGAAGCCTGTGATCTTATGACATGATCACCTGCAGTCTGGAGGGGAACATGGGAAGCTGCCTTATAGCAACATATTTATGCCTATATTTACAGGTATAGATGCACATTTAGAAATCATTATACTTTAAATAGAAATGTAGTACATCTCACCATAGTGTGGAAGGCGACCAGGTGAGCTGTGTGCCAGCCCTGTTCAGTCACCTGTGCAGGTGTCCTTCTAACTCAGGGGTTCTCAACCAGGGGGGAATTCCCTCCAGGGGGGGATTTTAGGGTTTCGGGCAGGGAATTGGGACCACAGACTCAAACGGTTGGAATCCTGATCTTTCTACAAATTACAATTCTACAGATTGTACATAATCTACAAGGACATCACGCCTTATTGTATGGCACAGATTAAATTAAAAATAAAGATAAATATTTCACTTGTTATCTGTGGAAATATTCCATTTATAGTTACTATATATTATATGCATATTATTTGGAATGCAACTTTTGAGTCAGACAATCATGGAAAGGGGGGGAATGACATTCTGACATATGGTGAAAAGGCTGCAAGGGGCAAAAAAGGGTGAGAACCACTGCTCTAACTCAGAGCCAGTGTGGCATAGTGGTGAGAGTGTTGGACTGGGACTCGGGAGATCCGGGTTTTGGTCCCCGCTCGGCCATGAAGCTCACTGGGTGACTTTGGGCCAGTCACTGAGTCTCAGCCTAACCTACCTCACAGGGTTGTTGTGAGGATAAAATGGAGAGGAGGAGGAGGATTATGTAAGCCGCCTTGGGTTCCTTGCAGGAAAAAAGGCGGGGTATAAATATTAGATAAACCTATTATATATACATATATATAAACCTACTGAGGCTTTGCTGTGTCAGTGCGAACCCAGTCATTGTCTGTGGTACTGAGAAGGGAGTGGCTCTCCAGGGTCTCTCAGACAGTGGTCTTGCCCAGCCCTGCCTGGAGATGCTGGGCATTGAACCTCAGGCCTTCTACGTGCAAAGTAGGTGCTGTACCGCTGAGCTATAGCCAAGTGGTCACAAATCACTGACTAAAAGAATACAGAGATACTCTTCCCCTCCCGCCCTCCCCACGACTTGAGTTTCATCAGAAAAATCATTGGGGCTTGTTGTCCATGTCCGTTTCCCTCTGCTGGAGACCTCAGCATCAGCCTCCTTCCTCGAGGCCACCCTCCCCTCCTTTGCCCACAACAATCTTTGTAGAGTAACTACGAGCCTACAGAGATCATTTGAAGAGTTGCTGATCTCGGCACTTTCTGGCTGGCGTGTTTATTTTGCACAGAACTGCTGATTCTGTCAAGCTGTCTGGGAACATCTGGGCTCTTGTGGGGGCGGGGAGATAGAAATATGACGTTGTCAGGGCTTTTCCTGTCACGCTTTGGAAACAGGCCTTTGCCCTTTTCTTCCTGGACGCATCTTTGCCTTCCTAGGGTTCGTTTTGTTGCTGTTATTTAGATCACGCAAGCTTCTCCGTGAACTAGCTGAGACGGGGAGCTCATGGTGTCGGCCCGTGCACACAGGAAAGGAAGAAACGGGAGGGATTGTGGGAATGACAGTGATCGTCTTGGTGGTAGGGTAGCTATGTGTCCTCTTTTACAGAGAACAGTCCTCTGTCTGAAGGGCTGTCCTGTCGAACTCTGGTTTAAAGGTAAGGAACCGTAAGAACTGTTGCCCATCAATAGTTAGCACCTGCACAGATGACCGAACGGGCTGGCACACTGCTCGCCGGCTCACCTTCCACACTATGGTGAGATGTACTGTATTAAATGATGATAATTTCCAAATTTGCATCTATACCTATAAATTAACACATGCCAATTTATGCAGGTCACTGTCCTCTTTTGTCCTCCTTTTGGGCGATTCAGAAGTGGCCACACTAAGGAGTGCTGAGAGCCAAATTCACTACCCAGCAGATGTCCAAGGGCCGCATCCATCCTTTCCCAGCAAAAGGTCAATTCCATGTCAATAGATAAAACATCCGTTTGCCAATGTCCTCTTCCCAAACTGCTCTGCCTGCTGCACATGGGCTTCACTTCCCAGAGGATATGCCAGAGAAGGAAAGCAGCAGACCTGCTTTCACAAATCAACTCCTGATATTTACTTGCCTCCCCAGCATGAGGGTCATGGACTTCCTGTGAGCTTGCCTCAAGTACATGAAGTAGTACTTCTTTTACCATGGCAAGCAGGTGGATCTACTCTTGAGTAGGGAACACACAGTCTCCCATTTGGAGCATTTGGCCTCTGATAAAGATTGACTAGCCTAGAGCAGGGGTGGGCAACTTGTGGCCCTCCAGATGTTTTGGCCTACAACTCCCAGCAACTCTCACCATTGCCTATGCTGGCTAGGGCTGATGAGAGTTGTAGGCCAAAACATCTGGAGGGCCACAAGTTGACCATCTCCGCCCTAGGGTATAGAAGGGGTGCTGCCCACTCCACAAGTGGCAACCATTGTGTGTTGGCATGGTAACAGACCTGTCTCCTTTAATCTGTATACCTTTCTTTGAGGAGCGCAGTATTGGTCAATGGATTCTCAGAAGAAATTTAGTTTCTTCTTTACTTGTGTGTGTGTGATTTGTGTGATTCGGATTAGTCTGCTTCACTGGGGAAGTAGGGTTTCCTCTTATGTTGTTTCCTGGATTTAAATCACTCCATAGAAGCTGTTGTTAGCTGTGCAGGGGGGGGGGGGGTAAAAAGTACCCAGATTGTACTTGCCTTTCTGCACCTTAGTGGCTAGTAGCAGCTTCAGGGAAGGTGGAGGAATAGGACCTTTTCTGTGGCGGCCCCCATACTGTGGAACTCTCTCCCGAGTGACCTCCGCCATGCCCCCTCTCTGCTGAGCTTCCGCCGCTCACTAAAAACATGGCTATTGAGGCGGGAATATGGGGTGGGTTAAGATTTTAAAATTTTATACTGTTTTAAATGTATTTTATATTTTATCATGCTGTACATCGCCCAGAGTGACCAGTTTGCCGGCCAGATGGGCGATTCATAAATACAACAAATAAATAAAATAAATAAATAGAGATTAGGGAAATAATATGTGTATGGGGGGGAAGACCCTAATCATGGATCTTCTACATCATGTGGAGTTTGGCCTTGAGGACTGTAGCCAGAAGCAGTGTCAGCTCCAGAGTTTGAATGGCCCTTGGGCGAGACACCCTCAATGGGCCCCCTCCCTCAGTGAGTCTGCCTTTTCACCACCATTGTCAGCAGCTGCTCTTGCTACTCATTTTCTTCCTCATCACTGCCACCACTTGCTTGCTTGCAAGGCAGAGAGCCAGTGAGCAAGTAGGCAGTGGCTGGCATCTCTTGCTCCTCTTCCTCACCACCACCATTGTCTGGACCAGAGCAAGAGGCAACTGAATAAGCAGGTTGCAATGGTGAGGAGGAACAAGTCCAGGGGCTTCTTGTCAGTGGGCCCCTGCAGGGATGTGAGCCCTTGTCAGGTGCCCAAGCATGCACTAGCCAGAAATATTGTAGTGAGGAATCCTAAGTGGCATCTCCTGCTCCTACTCCTCACTACCACCAATGGCATTAAATACTAATACAATTTAATTGAGTAAAGTATAGTGGCTAATGTTTGTTAATCATCTGCTTTTGCACTCATTGGCCAGAACACTGGAAGGTTTGCTTCTTATTACTGAGCAATTGGAAAGAATACTGCCTGTGCACTTTTCGTTCTATCTCTACAAATCCCCCCCAAAGGGCTCGAACTTTACTTTAAAAAAAGATGAATGCTGAAAATTCAGAGAAGGGGTTGAGAATCTACCCGAGGGAGCCAAGACCTAACAGGCACCCCACCCTGGTTGCTTTGGACTTGGTTATCCATTTTAATCCTATTTTTAACTTTCAGCCCTGACTTATGGCCCGGGAGATAAATTCTGCTGGTTGATCCTTGACCATAGTCAACCGGTTTGCTGGGAGGATGGTGGGGAGGAAATCAGACTAATATATTTTTTTTAAGTATCTGGGGTAGTTGCCAGTACATATTTATATATATCACTAAAAAGAGTTTTCCCCTCTTCCAAAGCTGTATTTAACTTTTAAAATGCTGCTGTCTGCTCAAGTTTATTTATTTATTTGCATGTTGCATGTTGCATGTGTTTGTGTATAGTATGTAGAGTTAACAATTGATTGCTCGTATTGACTGTAACATGTAGTTAGCCTCCTCAGTCCTCTACAGATCACTTAGGCAGGGGTGGGCAACGTGTGGCCCTCCAGATGTTTTGGCCTGCAACTCCCATCAGCTCTAGCCGGCATAGCCAATGGTGAGGGATCATGTGAGTTATAGGCCTGTTATAGGCCCCCAACATCGGGGGGGGGGCACAAATTCCCAACCCATGACTTAGGAACTGGTCCTCAAAAGCAGGGGTGGGCAGGAGGGAGATCACAGCCCACTGGTGGACCACTGACCCAATTTCTGGTGGACCACCTGGCGCTTGCAGCTTGCTGGGTTTGTTGCAAAGCATGCTGGATTAGTTGGATTTTGGTCTCATTCAGCAAGGTACTCCTCATGTTCTTTCAACAAGAGTGCATACCCAGAATCATTTAACACAGATTAGTTATGTTTTAACCGTGAAGATATCCTGAGGATGCACCCTTGCTCTGAAAACTGAAAATATATCAACAAACCACGAGGATCCTAGCTTTTTAAAAATTATTATTACGTAGAATACTAAGTCAGTTCATTCCAGGTTCCTGCTCGAGAAGGCTTGTTAATAAGAGCCCTTTCCCGTGTTTTGAAGAATGCATATTGAAGGCTCAGGGTTGGGCAGCTCTCACACACTTTTTCTTGCACGTGTGTGATCTTATCATGAAGCCGAACAAATGCAAAGGTGATTGTGTGTGTTTGTGTGCATGTGTGATGGGAGGAATAGACATGGTGGCCTAGGTTAGAATGACTCCTTTTCCAGGAGGGAGGAGAGACAAGCTACCCCCTCCTTGCCCCTTCTCCTCTTCCTCCTGGGAAGCTGTGCCGTTGCTCCTTGTGAGCTTCCCATCTGCCCCCAGAATTCACAGCAGCAGTGTGACGGTGCGCCGTTCTATGCATGTTTACTTGGACGTTCATCCTATTGTACTTCAGTGAAGCTTACTCCCTTAGTAAGTGTGCTTAGGATTGAAGTGTCAGTCACAAAGAAGAAGCATCTCTCCCCCAGGTTCTTAAACATGAGTAGATCCCTAGCCTGCCTTTCTAAGTCGTCAGATTTACCCCAGTGAAGGGGCACAGGTTGCCGCTAGACGACCCTTCTTCAAGTGTGGAAATTGAGAAACTTAAGGCAGAAGTAGGTAAATGTGAATAAGCAGCCTTCCCCAAGCTTCCAGAGGTTTTGACTACAACTCCCATCATCCCCGACCACTGCCCATGCTGGCAGGGTCAGATGGGAGTTGTAGTCCAAAACACCTGGAGGGCTCTGGGTTGGGGAAGTCTGGATCAGGCTGATATTAATTTATGTTCCCCATTCCTCAGCATCACAGTCAGCTCCTAGGGCGGTCGTGTGGGCTCTCCCACACTGGAGGCATTCAAGGTGCAGCTGGACGGCCACCTGTCAGGGATGCTTTGACTTAGAGGCCCCTTCCATCTCTGCTATTCTAGGATTCAACCCAGAGTTCTTTCACACGGAGGATGGCCACTCACACTTGGAAAAAAAGGAGACACCAATTTTAATAAAATTTGCATGCACCAATTTATATGTCTAGCTTTAAATATAGGAATAATGACTATAAGTAGAAATACAATATATTTCACCATAGTGGGGATGACCAGAACACCAGGTGTGCCGGCTTGCCCAGTCTGCTGCCCAGGTGCTCACTCGCTGTGGATGGGCAGCATCAAGGCCCTTCCCTTCTCTTCCTTCTTAGGGCTCCTTATCTTTAACCTGGACCTGGACCCGACAGCCCTTCAAATAGAGGACACATTCAAATAAAGGACTGCCCTGTGTAAAAGAGGACAACTGGCCACCCAATGTTTTTTTTTTTTTTTTAAACAGCAGCCACTCTATGCAATGCCACAAAATGCTTTTGAAGCACAGGGTCCGTCGATATCCAGATTTTTACCCTGGAATGAGCTCTCGCACACTTTGGGTGCAGACATGTGCATAAATGTGTGCTCAAATGGTTGCCTGTGGTGGTGGGGGGGTCAGCTGCTGCCCCAGGCCCCATCCCTGCTTGTGACAGAGACCCACTTGAACATGAGGTACAAAGACGTTTGATCAAGGAGGAATACATCGATCTTACAGAGCACCTCCCAGGCCCTATATATATTTGCTCCCCATAGAAGTATAAACAGTCTGCCAGTCTCCATCTCTCCCCTCCCCATTACTCAGCAGCACAGTCAGCTCCTTATCTGTGCTCAGGAAGCTGTGCAAATATAAATTACTGTGGGATGAGGCTCTCTGGACCTTTGGAAGGAATGTTTCGGAAAATGTTGAGTGCTCCCCAAACAGCCTCTTCAGGGCAAAGAGCCAACAAACTGAAGAGCGGTGTGGGAGCGCTGGAGGAACACAAGATGCCACAGTCTGTGCCACATACCAAATTCTGCACATGGGCCACAATTCCTCAGAAAAACACATATGGCTATGCTAAGGGCTGGAAGAAAGACCTATTCTGTGACCTGGGTACATGGCACTAGATACCGTGACAAATGGATTTCTCCCTATGGTGGCTACTTATGAATCATCAACAAACAGGAAATGCATCGCCAAAAAAGAGGACAAAAGGGGACAGTGATTTGGATAACATTTGCATATGCTAATGGATGCAAATTTAGAAAGAAACATTATGATTTAAATAGAAATGCAGTACATCCCACCATAGTGTGGAAGACAAGACTGTGACCAGGTGACCTGTGTGCTTACCTGGTTTATTACGGTATCTTTAAGCCAGACTTTGCTTGGACAGCCCTTCAGATAGAGGGCACCTTCACATTAGAGGAGGCTCCTCTGGCAGCCCTTCAAATATTGGAGTGTCCTTTGTAAAAGAGGACACCTGGCCACTCTATGCCTAGAATCAGTTCCATAGTTCCTTTTACATCCCACTGATACTACACATCGAATGAAAAAGTCAGGAGAACAAGATCCATCAGGACAAATATATAGAGAATACAGGCCATTTTTTCCTCTTCCTGGGTAGGGTATTAGTGTTTGACCTGTCCCAAGACCTGGCAACATGTTCACTTCTCTATTCTATATGACAAGGAAACATTTCAGACAGTGCCAGAAAGTTATACTATACAGCAGGAGTCCAGTTTGTCTGAGTCTTACTTTAGAACAAACTTAGATTTTTGACTAAGATAGCCAAGTTGCTAGGAACGTGCCACTCAAGTGGTTCCTATCCCAAACACTGCCCATGCCCAGATGTGCTTAGCTTCTGAGAGGGAATGACATCAGAGGCATCAGTCACGTTCAGACAGTTCTTTGGATTGTCACAGTAGCCACCTATGCTCTTCTGATCCTTAATGGCTTGCCCAAATATAATAGCTCAATAGCTACCTGATGTAACTACAACTTTTCAAGACTGGAACCTAAGAATTAGGATTGAAACTGGTCTTGGAAAACAAAAAGAATTTTAAAATTTGCACTTTGAGTCCACAGTTCAGGGCTAAAGGTCAACAGCTGCAGTGAAACTCATAACCCTCTGACCAGTTCTGAATACAGTAATACCTTGGATTACAAGTAACTTGGTTTGAGAGCGTTTTGCAAGACAAGCAAATTTTTATATATATATATATATATATATATATTTACTTGATATACAAGCGTCGTCTTGCAATACAAGTATTGTAGTACGGCTTAAATTAAAAAATTTTTTGGGGGGGATTTCGTTTTGATATAAGAGTGTTTTGGATTACAAGCACCTTTCCGGAACGAATTATGCTCTCAATCCAAGGCATGACTGTACTTGAAAATAGAAGTTTTGATACCTTCCAAATAGAGTTTCTGTCTTGGGATTTGTTGACATTCAGAATTCCTAATCCAAACCCATGTTTAAGGCTGCAATCATTTTCCTGGCATATGACCCATTGAACTCAATGAGACTTATCCCAAGTAAAAATGCATAACATTGTGCTGCTAACTTAGGAAAACCACCAGAGTAAATGTTGTTTTTTTAATTTATTTGTTTACTTATTTAAAATATGTCTATACCAGCCATCATCAGAAAGATCCCAGAGTGGCTTGCAACCAGTTTTAAACTATAAAATACAAGAGAAAAGCACCAACAGTAAAACACAGGGCATATAACAGTAAATCATTTTAGATCCGCTAACTGACAGAAAGCAAGGTGGAGGAGGATGAAAAAGGCCAAGCAGTTAAGAGAATTTCCCAGAGTTGCCAATAAGGCTGCAGTCCTTTACCCACTTACCTGGGAGTAAGCCCAACTGAATTCAATGAGACTGACTTATGTGTAGACATGTAGAGGATAGTATGTCTGAGTAGTATGTCTGATAAAATGTCTCCCACACACCATCTTAAGACTGTGACTAAACCAGGGGTGGCCAATTTCTGGAGGTTGGGGAGCTGCATTGCCCCCACCCACAACCCCACTGGGAGCCACAACCTACCTGCTGCTGCCATGCTGCTAAATATGCAGCCAAAATTTGGTGGTGCAGTGCAGCAGCAGCTTTGGGAGAAAAATGCTTTTGGGTTCTTTTTGCTGATGCCACCACAAGTTCCCCAACAGTGGTGGGTGGTGGTGGATGCTAAAAAGGACGGTGTGTGTGTGTGTTGGGCGCATGTTACCCACCCCTGGATTAAATCCAGAACTGGTAGCTTCAATATCAAGCCAGCTTTTTTTTTTTTCCCCTTCCCCCTTCCTTCCCCCAACCAGATGACGAGTTCTGGAGAACTTGAAAACTTGCTCACTATTTTGTTTTTTTCATTAATTTTTTATTGTGAATTTTAATAAATCAAAACAAAAACAGAGGAAAAATAAAAAAAACATAAAAATAAAATAAAGTATTACAGTTCTCTTACATAAGATTTGAATATATCCATTACAATAGAAACATATGCAATGCGTACCCCTGTATATATTATATATGACAAGATATACTACTGTTCTTAGGCATAATTATGCATATTCAACAAACACAGACCAAACGTCCATATATTTGTCCATTCGTAGATTACGCCTAAAGACCACCCATTCAAAAATGGAAAGCATCATTATGTCCTCAACCAATTGTATTATTGATGGTTTGTCCCTCCAATGTTGTAATATTATTCTTTTGGCCGTCAAAAGGGTGAGGAGAATCCATTTACACTGACCCAGGGATGTTGAAGAGTCCTTGGTCTCGAGTCACGAGTCGAGTCACGAGTCTTTGGACCCGAGTCTCGAGTCCGAGTCCGAGTCCTTGGTCCAAAATGGTGACTCACGAGTCACGAGTCACTCCCAAAGCTGACTCCACGAGTCCCTATTAAAATCAATGGTTTTTTTCCCCAACAAAAGAAGGCTACTTCAGATGTGTGGTTTAAATAAATTCTAGGCACAAGTGTGCCTTTTTATTTCAAAACTCTGCAACTGATTTTGGCAAGAACAGACCAGGCAGAAAAACCCAAAATAACCAGGCAGGCAGAGGAGGCAGGGAACCCCGAAGCAGGCAGGCAAAGGCCTTTGTCTTGGACAATTCAACTGTTGAACTGGTCAAGAAGAGACCAGGCAGACAGAGGAGGCTGGGAACCCCAGACAGGCAGGCAGAGGCAGCCAAACCCAAAATGTCTGAAAGGTTGCATTTTAGAAAAATTATTTTAAAAAATAAACTTGCTGTACTTCCTAAAACCTATCCATGTTGCATTTGAGGAACATGATTTTTTCTAAATGTTTGGCCCCCATTCTGGAACGGTGAGATCTCATCACAATTCCACCCTCACTGAACACCCGCTCCACTGGTGATGAACTTGCTGGAACCAGAAACACACTCAGAGCAGCCACACAGAGTAATCTCAGGTCCTTCTTCTGCCTCTCCCAAGTACGCAACACATCAATCAAAATAAATCTTGACACACTGTTGGGGCTGCACTCCTGGTAGCCATCCATAGTGGCCGAGCAGTGGCACACCTCGCTTCCATGCGGTCTTCGCCGGCAATCACGCTCCTCTCCACTCCTTCTGGCACAGCCCAGGATGTTGAAGAGTCCTTGGTCTCGAGTCCCGAGTCAAGTCTCGAGTCCCATTAAAAATATTGGGACTCGAGTCCGAGTCGAGTCAGAGGGGGGACTCAGTCCGACTCACGAGTCGAGTCCCCGAGTCCGAGTCCCCATCCCTGCACTGACCTTGTGTTAAGTTCCAAGAAGCAGGTAGATAGCTGAGAAGAACATGCACATCAGTAAATATTAAAGAGCTTTCCATCACAAAGTTTATCTGTATTATCACCTCCTCCCAAAAAGAGGTGGCCATTGGGCATTGCCAAAACATATGGGTGAGAGAAGCATTAGCTGTGCTACACCTCCAACAGTTAGCCGATTCAGCCAGACCATTATTTAAAAAGACATTGCGGCGTCCAATATACCCGAAACATAATTTTTTGCTGAATTAGACATAACCTAAAATCCATTAACCCTTCTGAGATAGATGCCAATGCAGCAATCCATTGATTGGGCAAGATAGGACAATCCAATTCATTATTCCATTCTTGCTCGCTATTTTGTGACACTATTGCCTGACTAAGGATGTTGGATTTTTTCTTATGGACCACCAACTTAGCTTCCTTTCCTCTGTCCCCCCAGCATGGGTTTTTCCCCATTTTCCTCCTCCTCCTCCTCCTCCTCCTCCTCCTCCTCCAACAACAATGATTTGACTGTCCTGACTTAAATATATGAATCTGTTACAAATAGAATTGCCAAAGGAACCCGTCTACAAATAGAAACTTAGCAGGAAAAAGCTGCATGGATTCGAACTATCACTTCAGACTCGGGTCCCTTGTTGGCACTGTGAGTGCACACTAATTTTTCTCAATGGGACCTCTGTCTCATTCACCACACAGTAGCACTGCATTAAGATTGCACAGGCTGCTGTAAATCTGACATTTCATGACTTCCAAGTACTTGGCTTAGCCGTCTAAATAAGAGCCTTTTAATGCAGTTTTCATATATATTAATCTGCATATTTGCCTGACTATTGATGGGATCTTTATAGTTTCTATTAGCATAGTATTTGAGCTATGCAAAATATATTTCAGTCTTCTATCATCCATGCCAAAAAAATACTGGCGGGGTGGAAAACTGAGACTCAAACATTGTGGAATGGGGGAGATTTGAACTTAGCTGCAGATGGCATAGGTCATCATGCCAGGTAACAGCTCCTCTTTCATTCAGCCACTCATTGAGAGCACTAATGTGAATGGATTATTTTTTCTTTTCCCAACCTGGCACATATTTTCTCAAATCAAATTTTCCTAGAGGATTATCACAAGGATCATTCACAAACTTCTGTGGGTCTATTCATAGCCCCCAACTTATCAATCAATACTTAAAGAACCAGGAATTGGACTTATACAGTCATGGGATTAGTGGAAGCTCATGAGATTTAAAATATTCCATTTACATTCAGGGTATTTAACTACATAATTTCAGTTTGGGAATATTTAGGGAACACATTGCTGTCATGTTGGCTTGGCTTGCGTATAATGCTAACTCATGGTTTATTTAACTCATGGTTTCTTGCCCTACCCAGGGTTTGTTTGGCAGATGATCAAACAAACTGTGGTTTGCTTTCTCAATGCCTGGACTGCTTATTTTCCTCCTCTTTCGCCCACTCCCTCCCTGTATCCCAAATGCTTTTGTGGTGCTGTAGTACTGGCAAGTAGAGCACCTGGTGTGTGTGTGTGTGTGTGTGTGTGTGTGTGTTTAACCGCTCTTTCCCGCTGCCTCTGTAGCCTGGCGAAACAACCCATGGTTCTGGGTTTGCACATAATGCCAACTCATGGTTTAAACAACCCACAGTTCACCACCCAACAACAAACTATGGATATGGGCTCTTTTTCTGGGCTGTTTGTGGTTAACAAGCCATGGCTTCTTAGTGAAGCCATTTGTACACATTACAGCAACCCAGAATTAGTGTTATGTGTGAGCCAGGCCATATTTAATGTACATTAAATATGTAAAGCTATGCCTGAGCACATGCACTCTGAAACTGAGAGTTCTTTACTGCTAAGTGGAGGGAGGTCTGTCTGTAGTCAAAACACACTTTTGGGAAGTTCTGGCCCTTACGGTGACTCTGGAGAATGTCAAAGTTGGCCACCCCTGCTGTACTTGATGGGATGGACCCACGAATGAAATAAAGATTTGGAATAAGTCCATCGCCTGATTATCTATATATATAAAAGAAAGTGTCCTGACTGACTGACTGACTCATCAACACCCAGCTCAAACCGTTTAATCTAGGAATGTGAAATTTTGAAGGGACATTTATGACGTAGACACCCACTAAGGAAGGATTTGTGGAAATTCTGTCCCTGAGGGGGTGAAAAAAGGGGGCAAAATCGCCCCACTCTCATATCTCCTATGGCCAAAACAACAGGGCAGCAGTTATGCAAATCGGCCTCACCTCAGAATTGCTGCAGGAGCCAATAGGAGCAGTTATGCAAATAGCCCATAGGACACTTAGAATGTTTGTATGAATTCCTGCAGGGGCCAGTAGGGGTGGGTATGCAAATCTCCCCTAGGCCATTTAGAATGTTTTCTGAGGGGGTGAAAAGGGAGGGAAACTTTTAAAATGACTGAATGACTGTTGTGTGTGGGTCGTTGTCGCATAGGCTCCATCACGTTTTGACGGATCTACCCCAAACTTGGCACGGTCACTCTTCACCTGTAGACTCTTGGGATTAACCTGATTTTTCTTTAAAATCAGATATTTCTGTCAGAAAAGTTTTCTGCTGCCAGCACCCAGCCTAAACATTACACTTTCAGTCAGAGACACTGTATCATATAGAATGTTCGTATGAACTGCCACAGGGGCCCAATCAGGAGCGGATATGCAAATCTACGTCCAAACAGAATGTTCATATGAACTGCAGCTGGGGCATACACGGGGGGGACGGGACGGGACTGGGATTTCATTGTTGGATAGTCCGTGTGTGTGTGGAAGCTGGGATTACATTGTTGTGTAGTCCCGAGGGGGGGGGGAGCCGGGATTTCATTGTGTAGTACCGGGGGAGGGGAGCAGGGAATTCATTGTTGTATGGTCCCGGGGGGAGCAGGGATTTCACTGTTGTGTGGTCCTGGGGGGGGGGGAGAGCTGGGATTTCATTGTGTGGTCCGGGGGGGGGGGGAAGCAGGGATTTCATTGTGAAGTCCCGGGGGAGGGGAAAGCAGGGATTTCATTGTACAGTCCTGGAGGGGGGAGCAGGGAATTCATTGTTGTGTCGTCCCAGGGGGGGACGACACACAGGGATTTCATTGTGCAGTCCTGGGGGGGGGGAAGCAGGGGTTTCATTGTACAGTCCCAGAGGGGGGAGCAGGAAATTCATTGTTGTGTAGTCCCGGGGGGGGGCAGGGATTTCATTGTGCAGTCCTGGGGGGGGGGGGAGAGCAGGGATTTCATTGTATAGTCCCGGGAGAGCAAGGATTTCATTGTGCAGTCCTGGGGGAAAGGGAACAGGGATTTCATTGTGTAGACCGGGGGGGGGGGAGCAGGGATTTCATTGTGTAGTCCCGGGGGGGCAGGGATTTCATTGTGTAATCCTGGGGGAGCTGGTAGTCCTGGGGAGCTGGGATTCCATTATGTAGTCCTGGGGGACCTTTCCTATGGAGGGGTACAAAACAGTAGCGGTCCTTAAGGAATTTCGAACAAATAGTGCCTATAGGAAAATGATGACCCGTGCAAACTTGGCACGGTTACTCTTCATCACGCGAGCGAAGCTGCGGGCAACAGCTAGCCTTTTATACAAGCAAGCAAAGTTTTTGCAGCTTTCCAAAAGTGCAAGTGCTCTGGAATATTCCACGGCAGACCCCTTCAGGCACCACAGTTCCATGGACCCATCACAATGGACTAATAGGAACAGGGCTGGTGTCAAGGGTTGGCATGGTTGGGCACCTGGCAAGGGCCTATATGCGAGGAGGGGGCCACTGACAAGAGCCCTGTGGAGTTGGCCTTCCTCTTCACCATTGCAACCTGCGTCTTTACCTGCCTCTTGCTCTGACCCTAACAATGGTGGTGGTGAGAAGAGGGAGCAGTAAGATGCCACACAGCCTACTTGCTCACTGGCTCTCTGCATGCCAAGCAAGCAAGTGGTAGCAATGATGATGAGAGAGGAGGAGGAAGAAGAGCAAGAGCAGCTGGTGATGAGAAGGTAGACTCACTGAGGGAAGGAGCTCATTGGGGTTGTCTTACCTCAGGGCCCTCCAAAACCTGGAGCCAGCACTGAATAGGAACAAACAGAGCTATCTTATACCAAACCACTGGTCCATCTAGCTCAGCATTTTCCGCAGTGACTGGGGACAGCTCCCCAGGGTTTCAGGCAGGACTCTTTCTCCAAGCTTTCCAAGGAGTTGAACCTGGGACCTTTTGTATGCCAAGCATATGCTAGCTCTACCACTGAGCTCTGGCCCATCCAACAGAGATCAATGGATTGGATGGATCCACTCGAAGAATAAAGGTAGGTGAATTTGAAGGTCTTTGCCCCCAAAATGGCATGCAAATAAATAGTTAACATAGGAATATAGCAATAAAGCAATAGCCACCCACTATGCTTTTCAAGGAGAAAAAAATGTACAGCAACGTTTCTACAACATTCAACAATAAACAAAAGGGAATGAAGAGGAACTGCGAGCCAATTGCAAGTAATTTCCAGGCTGAAGGTAATTACTAGGCCTGGAAGCTGTCCAAGCACCGGGGTTAACAGCCATAATATTGTAATGTTTTGTTCTCTTTTTTTTCAAGGTACTGTTGTTGAGTCCATACATCGTTTGCAGCGTTTGTTGAAGAGAATTGCTGGCTATACTATCCCCAAAGCTGTTCCTGCAGGACAGACTTTGTTTTTCCAAACACTTGTCTTTATTTATCAATGGGTCATAAAGACGATCCTTAAGAGCCAGGGAAATTATTGCCAGCCATCCAGCCAGGCTGGCAGGCATGCGGAAGGGATATCGTATCTCCCACCATAAGCGCCGTGAAACGAGACACAGTTTCCAGGAACAAGCGCTTCTGCCGATCTTCAGCTCGCACATCTGCACCCAAGATGACAGGCTTTAAGGGCCGTTTGCCTTTCGCTCAGCTCGCTGCAGGAAGGCGTGCTGCAAACAGCACACACAGGATTTAGCAGTGGATAAACTAATAGAAAGAATGTGGGCTCCCCGTGGCAAGCCTGGAAAAGGAGAAAGCTGAGCAGCTTTTCAAATTGATTGCAAATTCTTCTTCTTCTTTTAATTTTTTTTAATTGAACCCATTTCATAGTGTGGCCACTAAGGAATCACCAAAAAAAGAGAGGAAATGCATCATCAAAAAAAGACGACAGTGATTTGCAAAATGTTTGCATATGATAATTTATATGCATAGATGCAAATTTAGAAATAATTATTCTAATTTATATAGAAACATTGTACATCTCGCCATAGTACGAAAGGCTGTGACCAGGTGACTTGTGTGGGGCAAGCTACACCTAACCGTTATTGCAGGGCACACGACACACTCACTTTTCAGTTCCAGTTGCATTTGTCTTGCATTATTGTTCTTCTTTTCTTCTGTAATTTCCTGGGCTACCTTTATTATGATTCTTCCTGTTACTGCGATTCACTATTGCAGTATGTGGCTATGTGTGTTCTCACCGAGCACTGTTGTTGCCTGTTTTTTTTTTCGAGGGGTGGGGAACATTTGGCTTTTCTCACCCAAAGCTGTATAGGGGCTTCTGCAAAGCAGAGATTGCTTTCCTGCTCCCCCCCCCCCATGGCTTCTCTCTCTTGCAAAGTGAACTGAAGAGTAAGTGCTTCCCCCCTCCCCTCCCTCCCTCTTATTTATTTATTTATTCTATTTATGAATCGCCCATCTGCCCAGACATCCGGTCCAGTTGAGCAGCAGGCTCTGGCAGAGTGCTAGGGGCAGGCCACGCAGAATAAGGGGAACAAGTGATAGATGCTTAATATCTATCCCTTGTTCTGGGCCTGCTCAGAGCCAAGGGATAACTGGGGGATGCGTGTTTCCTTCCTCTGCCTTGCGTTTGCTGTTGTGTAATGCCAGGTCTGAATGCCCCCTTCGGCCCCCTGCCCCAAAGTACAACTAGCTGTAAATGAGCCAAAGGCAGGTCTACTCAGAAGTAAATCACATTCTCTTCAATGGCCTTACTCAGAAGTAAATCACAAAGCGAAGTAGGACCTACTGGGGCTTTGGTGAAACAGCAGGAGCTCCAAGAGTGCTTTCCCGGTGCCCTCCTTCCTCACAGCTTCTTTCTGCATGTCTGCTCAGAGGTAAATCACGTTATCTCCCATGGCCTTACCCAGAAGTAAATCACATTGATTTCAATGGAGCCTATGCTTGGGAAACTTAGCATGGGAGGAAGACTGCTTTGGGGAATTGGTTTTGGGGGGAGGGGAATGGGTGGGCGTGCTGATCCTACTGGCTTCACCCCATGGGAGGAGGGCAGCAGCAGCACAGCCTCCCACTCTCTTCCCTTCTCCTTCTCCGTGATTTTTTGTGAGGGGAAGGAGGAACTCCCCCCCCTTTAAAAACAATCTCATTCCTTCGCTCCTGTGCATAGATGATGAACCAAGAAAACAAAACAAAGACAACCCCTTTCTCTTAAAGGGCCATTTCCCCTGCACGTGCAAGGCAACACGCAGGGTCGGTGCAAGGCAGTTTGGTGCCCTAGGCAAGATCAGATATTTAGCGCCCCCCTCTTTCCACTTGAGCCCTCCCTCCCTCCAGCCCTATGCTCCTGGCGCCCCCTTTAGCCCGGCGCCCTAGGCAGCCGCCTAGTTGGCCTAATGGTAGCACCGGCCCTGGCAACACGCAGTATTACTGCTATGGAGCGTAGGTGTGGGGCGGCAAAACGGAATGACTGCTGTACATTTAACGAAAGTGTGCGCTGCTGTGTGAGTAGTGACTGCGGAATGTGAATATACCATGTTGTATAGATCTGGCCTGGGTCTGCCTGTTGAGTCTGCCGTTCAGGTGCTTATACAAACGTTTGGGATATCTCCTCGAGGGCACAAGTTCATACGTAGCTCTAAGAACTGCCAAATTTATAGCTAGGGCCTCATAATTGAGATCACAATTCATAGATCAAATTGGAGTTATATGCAAAGGCGACAAACTAATCTAAATTTATACTGTATTAGGATTATACTTATTATTAGTTGCCCATCTGTCCCCCTACTTTTTAACCTCCTAGTTTTCTAATCATTTATTGATCCCGTAACCATTTTATCTTACCCCTACTCCAATCTGATTTTATTAAATTTTACATAATTTTATTTTATTATATGTATGGTACTTTTGATATGGTCAAATGGACTAATCAATAAAGGATATCTATCTATCTATCTATCTATCTATCTATCTAGGTGCTTATAAGCCTGTGGCTTATGGTGGCTCAGCTTGTCTGAGCGTGGAAAGCTAAGCAGGGTCAGGCCTGGTTATTACGTACTTGGATGGGAGACCCCTCCTCTAGTTTCCTGCATTGAGCAGGGGGTTGGACTCGATAGCCTTGTAGGCTCCTTCCAACTCTATGATCTATGAAATCTATGAAACAGTTCTTATGATTCTTTATCTTTAATCCAGCACTGGACAGGACAGTCCTTCGAATAGAGTACTGTCTTCTGTAAAAGAGGACATATGGCTACCCGGCGGATACCCCAAAGTGGATTACACTCAAAGATCTCCACACCCCTCTCTGTTTCTTCCTTCTTTTTTGTTACTCAATGCAAAGAGCATTGAGACAGTTCTGTCTTTTCCCAAGTACTTCCTTACAACTAACTCACAAACAAATTCATTCATTTGTTCATTGAGAAAGCTGGCCCTTTCTGATGAGATCATCCAGCTGGAAATAAGCTGATGCCTTCTGGCCAGTTTCCAGAAAAGTAACGGAGCAAGGCAGTGTCTGTGCTAGCTCTGCCCCAGATCCCCCAAATCCCACTGGGCTCTACCCCTGGCCCTACTAAAAAAAATACTGGGCCCCATCTTTGACTTTTCTCTGGACTTGCTCTGAGTTCCAGTCCTGTACCAGAGAGCACCCCACCCCTCAGGCCCACTCATGTACCAGCAGCTATGCTGGCTGGGGCATGCTGGGAGTTGTAGGCCAAAAACCTCTGGGGACCCAAGGTTGGAGAGCCCTGATCTAGAAGACAGTACACAGGCAGTGGCTACCATGACAGAGGTAAGGTTGCCAATCTTGACATAAAAAATGCTGCTGGTACCTGAGTGGGCCTGAGGGGTGGGGTGCTCTCTGGTACAGGACTGGAACTCAGCATAGCTGGCTGGGGCATGCTGGGAGCTGTAGGCCAAAAACCTCTGGGGACCCAAGGTTGGAGAACACTGTTCTAGATGATGGCGCCACACACAAATATGGCAGTTGCTGGTTTGAAGGCTGGGGTAGCCACTTAGAAAACACAGAAGTCGAGCAAATGCATCACCAAAAAAGAGGCCAAAATAAGGCAGTGATTAGCATAACTGTGGAGAAAGCCTGACACGAGTACACACGCACACGCGCACGTACACCTCAGTCTCCTTCCCCGGGGGGCGGGGGAGGGAGGCTGGAGAGATGAGGAAGTAGCCAGTCGGATCCGCATACCAACAAGTGGAGGGCCTCGGTTGGATTCCACAAAACCCAGGAAAGGACCATCAAGACCATCAAACTAGCAGGGCAGTCTCAAAGAGCTGTAAAGTACCCAACACATCACCTTCTTTTCCCGGGCAGGAATAAGTCCACCTGACACGAAGGGGCAGGCATAAGCCCCACCTGACCGCAGGGGCGGAGAGAGCGGGAAACTCAGGGGTAGAAAACCCCTCTCCCCTCCTTTTGGGGGTTGTTGGGAACACGGGTTACTCTTATCAAGATTCGTCCTCCAGTGGTGGCTGGGATAAGCTGTTCTCTTCCCCGGATCGGGCAGACCCGGAGCCAGGCTGAAATTGACCAGCGTAAAGTCTTTAGTCTAAGGTAACTGACTAATCCCAATGCGCTAGCCTGGGAACCTGTTCATTGATAAACTCGGAGATCACGTCAGGTCATGTTGACATTATAGTATTCCTAGAAAGCTGTTAGTTCCACTCCATATATTGTATAGTAAATAAAAGCCTTATTTGGTCATATAAAGGGCTGGTTTCCTTTTGTGGCGCAAACCTCCTAGTCGGTTTCAATCGCTTGTACGGGCTGTAACTCAGTGCCGGTTAACCCGTTAAGCGCCGAACTCACGCATAGGACCCTGGTGCTGGTCCTTCACAATAACATTTGCACATGTTTATTTATATGTATAGATGCAAGTTTAGAAATAAATGATTCTAATTTAAATAGAAATATCTCACCATAACGTGTGGAAGACTGTCACGCAGGTGACCTATGCACCTGTCTGTTCAGCATGCTGTTTAGGGGCTAAGTGTTGATGGGCAGCAGCTCTCATGGTTCATTATCTTTATATCAGACTTGGAGAGACAGTCCTTCAGCTAGAGGATGGTCCTGTGGCAGCCCTTCCAATAGAGGACTGTCCTCTGTAAAAGAGGACACATGGCCACTCTAGCACACTCAGAACTCAAGAGTGTGCACTGTTCCTTAGCAAAATGCACCAGCTTTGTGAATTCTCACTGTATTGTGCTCAAGGCCAGTGCCTGCTGCGTGTTGCCTGGGTCTCCCTGTGAGAGCTGGACTGACCCGGGTTCAAAAGCTTACCTAGCCAGTGACCCTCAGTCCCAGTCACGCAGATGGAAGGAGGAGATAACAGCAGTTAATAAAGATTAAAGAGTTTATTTGTAAGACCCAATTACATGGGATTAAGGCAAGCAATGCATCTCTTACTCACTACATCACTTGCAGATACAAATCCAAGACCCCAGTGGTAAGGCTGAGATGAAGTGAAGTAGAAGTCCAGAACAAGAGCAGGAAGTCAAGAGAGTGGTCACTGTGTCAATAAGTGTCTGTCTTTATACCCCTAGACCCTGTACCTATAAATAGGATATTACTCACCAGTCATATAACCTATTCATCACAACATGTTGATTCCAAACTTCTTGTCCCATGGGTCTGACTCATATCACCTTGAGACTATGTCTGGTGACTGAAGACCTTGTGTATTTCACCTCAAGAGACATCCTCCATGTCAGGTGATAATCCTGATGTCAGGTGGCAATATCGTTCTGCCCATCATGCAAAACCTAACATATGACCATCATGCAAAACCTAACATATGACCACCACCATCTGTGGAATGAGCAGCAGGAAGTCTACCCTTACATAGGACCGTGAGTTCCCATTAGTGCCAAAGGCAGATTGAATAACTTCTGCTTTTTAAGTTTTCAAAGCAAGAGCAGCCATTGCTTCTTTGTTCCAGTATATCTTGGTGCAAGTGTACCACCTGTGAACTTTTGCACTAGGTGCAATCTCGCCTAATTCATTTGCAAAGAGCTTCCTGGATTACCTTTTGAAAGACTGAGACATATTGCGGATTTCGGGTGGCCGCTGACTCATCACCAAAAAAGAAGTCAAAAGAGGATAAGATTTGCATAAAATTTGCATATACTACTTTATATGTATAGATAGAAATTTAGAAATCATTGCTATAATTTAATTAGAAATAAAATCCATCTCACCCTAGTGGGGAAGACTGTGAGCAGGTGACCTGCCACCTGCGTGCCTTGCTCAGTCCAGGTGCTCAGTGTCGATGGGCAGCTTCAAGGCCCCGCCCTGCTCTTTCTTCTTAGGGTTCTTGATCTTTAAACTGGACTTGGACCAGGCAGCTCTTCAAACAGAGGACACCTTCAAATAGAGGATTGTCCCCTGTAAAGAAGGACACATGGCACCCATATGCAGGCTGTGCTTTGAGCCTAACGGTGAGTTCTGTGAAATTTGGAAGCCACCTCACTGCTTTGTGATTTTTAGTTGGTCCCAATACAGTTATTGTGCTACTGTCCATGTTAGATTTTTTAAAATGCATTTTGTGTGTGTGTGTGTGTGTATTATATTTTGTACACCATCTTGTGTACAAATTGTAGAAAAGCAGTTTGGAATGTTTGAAGATAAATAGTATGGTCATTATTGTCGTTGTTCTAATCTCTCATCAGTGCACATAGCGCCTGCAGCATAAGCCAAGAAGAAGAAGAAGAAGAAGAAGAAGAAGAAGAAGAAGAAGAAGAAGAAGAAGAAGAAGAAGAAGAAGAAGGAAAAGGTCCTTGCTCCCAAGGACCTTACAATCTATCAAGTCTGACAGTGGAAAAAGGAAATTGGGAGATGGGAAAAGAAAAAGTAAGGAAGGATGAATGTGCTTGTTAAATGTATTTAGACTGGTTTTGTGTAGAGGAGAGGCATTTCTAATGCAAATGACCATTCTGGCCAAGTTCACATTGCAAACCAGTTGAAGCAAAAACAGCTTTAAGACTAATGTGTGGAAATACGACTGCCTTGCAGTTGGAGATGAAGACTGGTGTCATGATCCAGCAAAATAATTAGGCGTAAATAAGTCCAATGGATTTCAGAGGAGAGTTATGCTTTCCCATGGTAAACAATGGATTGTAAATGTGCTTCTGTCTGATTGGATCATGTCCTTGTTAAACAAAGGTTTCACAGGAAAGATAAGCTTTGGATCACATATCTGTGGCACAACATGTGGAATATTATACAAATCCATTTGACCTTGGCTCACTTGAACAGGCCCCAAGCCACACATAGAACACTGCTGGGGAACATGATGTGGCCCTCCAGATGTGTTTGGACTGCATTATCATCACCCCTTACCATTGACTTTGCTAGCTAGGGCTGATGAGAATTGCAGTCCAAGAACATTTGAAGGGCTGCATGCTCCTTACCCCAATAAAGGAAGGTTGCGCAAAACAGACCATGGGTTATGCGAGGGTTGTTTAACCACAGCCAGCGCATAACCCATGCTCCCTGGGTTCACATGACATGACAACCCCTGAGCGAGGCTTTGTGGAAAATAAACCATATACCATACATGTGGAATTTATCTGAACACTCAGTTTATTTCTACAGAGTGTTGGACTGGGAGTCGGGAGATCTGGGTTCTAGTCCCTGCTCAGCCGTAAAACTCACTGGGTGACTTTGGGTCAATCACTGACTCTCAGCCTAACCTACCTCACAGGTTTGTTGTGAGGATAAAATGGAGAAGAGGAGGAGGATTATGTAAGCCGCTTTGGGTTCCTTGCAGGAAAAAAGGCGGGATATAAATATAGTAAATAAAATAAATAAATAAATTATTTGCAACACATTGGAGGAAACTTCCATGGAAAGTTTCTCTGCCTGTGTGATGCTGCACACTTCTTTTCTATGGCACTGCAGGTCAGGCAGCACTGATTGGTTCATTGCTACTAGGAAAGCCGTTGGGCGGATTGGCTACATACAAGCACCATTATCTACAAACACTGCCTAGTTTCTACATTCCTAACATTCCTGACTCATCCTTTACTATCTCTTGCTGTTTTAATTCCCATAAAATGGTTTCCACAGGTTGCATATTCAAAATGGCGGTCACAAGCACCACAGCCTCACCATGGGCTGTCTTATTGTGTAAACAGCCCCAATAACCAGAAATAATCTCAACTCTAGCTAGCACAAAAGCCCTCATTTGCTCCAGAGTAGGTTGTCAGTGCCGCTCCCCTCCCTAGGAAATGAAGACTGGCGGATGCTTTTTATGATGCTGTGATGAACAGTTAAGTCAACTGAGACTCTAGTATTGCAATTTGAGGCCCCCGGGTGTGGAAATTTTTGTAGACTTTAAGCCGGGGCTGGTGTTTGAAAATGTGTCGATGATTTAATATAGCCCAGTCAAACGGGCTGGAATGGCATCTTTTGGAAATCCACAACTGCGGAACATCTGGCTGGAGGGATATGCAAAGAAGATACATGCCACACAAGTGCTTTTAATGATCCCATTTCCTTATTGAAGCAACAGATTAAAAAGGGCCCATTGCTTTCAAATGGCAGCGAGATGTGCGGGATATTCATCAATTCTCGGCTCTGCATTTTAGGATTGGGGGGTGGGAGTTGGGGGGAGGGTGCCAGATGTCGCGTGAGGAGGGTGGGATTGATTAGGTGCTGGGAAGGAATAATTTAGCACTGGATTTTAGAAGAAAGTAAGGCGGCCATGAGAAGGGTTTGATGTGGGATCTTTGGTGGTGACAGGTGGGAGGCGTAATGCATGTGGGTTTTGAAAAAGAAGAAAAGGGAGGCTTATGCCCAGGCATATGAGCAAGGTTTTAGCAGGCACAGCATTGCTCATTAAGAGTTAATCCTTTGGCATGAGAAAGTGACCAGAAACTGAGTAGAGTAGGAAACATCGGCTGGCTGCTGAGCTTTTCCTTCCTTCCTTCAAAAATCAAATGAAAAATGTTCATAGCCAATGCAATGAAGGGTCTGCAACTTTACTACAACTACAATTTCAGAATCAGAAATATCATGCTATGCAACTGTGACAGCCACAACAGCTGGAATTTCCCAATACCAAATAAAGGGATTGCTTACTTAATGATTAATTTATTTATTAAACCTCTTAACAGCCTTTCCTTAAAGTGGTACAATCATCATCATCACATACAAAGAACACCAGTACAACCCACCTGAACACAGCATAGAAATGCGACACTCAACAAACATCCCACCAGCACTGAAAAATAAACACAGTGAGAGAAAGAGGAGGAGAGGTAAGAGGAGATAGAGACAATGAGAGAAAGAGAGAAAAGGAGGGGATAGTTAGTTATTTTGGACCCACCTGCTTTTGCTTTTGCCCATGCCCACCTTTGGCATGCAGCCCTTGGAGGGTTACACATAATCAAATGTGGCCCTTGGGCTGAAAAAGGTTCCCCACCTCTGTTTTAAATTCTTAACCTGGTAACAAAATACTGCACACTTGTAAGCCATTTTGAGTGGCATTCTGGCAGAAAATGCAGTTTCAAGTGGCTGAAATACATTGATACACACATACATAGGATGGCTCTCTAGGAAAGGCATTGCAAAACAGTGGTGCCACCTGCAGGGCCGGCCCTACCATTAGGCAGAGTGAGGCGGCTGCCTCAGGCAGCTGATTTTGGGTGTCATGAAAGGGCAGCACACTTTGTTATTTCACTTATGATGGTTGTATTTTTACTGCCAAGGAGGAAGAGAGGTACTTGTGCGATGTTCTGCCTTACGTACCAAAATATCAGAGTTGGCCTTGGGTACTATGCACCTTGCCCAACACGCACAGACATTACCTGAAGGAAGAAGTCCCATGTATGGGTAACTTGTGTCATTTTCAGACTTACATTCCAACTTCAAGGTCCTCCCCTGCGCTACCCTTCTCTTAGGTCTCTTATTTTTTCTACCCAGTGTGGCCCAGTGTTCCTACCCAGTGGGGTGGGGGGATCTCCTGCAAACTGGACCTGGATGGGACAGCCCTTCCTATAGAGCAGTGTTCTCCAACCTTGGGTCCCCGGATATTTTTGGCCTACAACTCCCAGCATGCCCCAGCCAGCCATGCTTTTGGCCTACAACTCCCAGCATGCCCCAGCCAGTTACGCTTTTGGCCTACAACTCCCAGCATGCCCCAGCCAGTTACTGCTTTTGGCCTACAACTCCCAGCATGCCCCAGCCAGCTATGCTTTTGGCCTACAACAGCTACGCTGGCTGGGGCATGCTGGGAGTTGTAGGCCAAAAACATCTGGGGACCCAAGGTTGGAGAAGACTGCTATAGAGGCTGCCTTCAAATAGAGAATGGTCCTCTTAATGTAGTATACATGGCCACCCTAAACCTGGAGCTGGCCCAATACCCAAAGATGAATTTTCCCATGGTGCTGGCAGGCAGCAGATACAACGATCTGCAGCAGGCAGCTGTGAGCTGCCCCTCATTTTAAGTACCCACGATGCACTGATACAGTGTTCTTTGGCATTGTGGGAAGTTTAAAATGGCAGGCCACTGCTGTCAGATGAGAGGAGGGGCCAAGCAGTCAGCACCAGTGGGCCCTGTCAGGGTGGTTGAACTCTAGCAGCTGCCGGATAGTGTCTGGAGCTGACTGCCAGGCCTGCTTGTGAGTATAAGGAGTATTCAGACGGTGGAACGCTCAGGCATTCTATCCACCCATTACAGTCTGAAATGTTCCACCAAGTCACAGCTACATTACATGGGGCCACTGCATTAGCACTCTTGCCCCCTCTACTTAACCTGCCTCACAGGGTTGTTGTGAAGATAAAAGCCATGTAGACAGCCCCTTGGCTCCTTGGAGGAGAGGAAGGCGCCTGGGTGGGATACAAATGTGATAAATATAAAACAAATGTTTCTCAGGGCTTAAGGATTATTGATGTTCTAGCAATACAAAACTTGCATTTGTCTCTCATTTGGCTGTGAACTGTATGCATGATGTGTTTACTGCTGTAACGTAGCCTGTTTTCTCCACTCCTTATATGGGTTAATGGAAGTATGTGGAGAGGCTGGTGGGTAGATGAACCTGCCTTGGAACACGGCGTTGAACTTGATGAATGGCTAGTCCCTCCTGTTTATGGTATTTTATTGATATTGTTAGATTTACACTTCCATAATCGAAATTAGAATAAAAGCCAGCATTTGTAATAAAGTCTTGATTTACTGTTATGGTTTGTAAATGCAATCAGATGCAACAGGACCATTGATGAGGTGGACTTTCTGTTGAAAGCAGTAGACTCACTCCAGGCCAGGGTTTTACAATGTACAGTACATGATTCAGTCCAAGTTAAAGCCTCACTAATTTCAATGAACATAAGAGCCATGCTGGATTAGACCAAGGGTCCATTTAGTCCAGCATTCTGTTCACACAGTGGCCAACCAGCTGACCACAGGATCCCACAAGTAGGACATGAGTACGACAGCACCCTCCCACCCATGTTCCCCAGCAACTGGTGTACATAGACAGACTGCCTCTGATACTGGAGGTACTTATTATTATTATTATTATTATTATTATTATTATTATTTACATTTATTAATCGCCCATCTGGCCGGCAACCGGCCACCCGGTTACATATAGCCAATCAGGACTAGCAGCCATGGATAGCCTTCTCCTCCATGAATTTGTCCAATTCTCTTTTAAAGCTGTCCAAATTGGTGGCCATCACTACATCTTGTGGAAGTGAATTCCATAGTTAAACTATGCGCTGTGTGAAGAAGTACTTCCTTTTATCTGTCCTGAATCTCCCACCAATCAGCTTCATGGGATGACCCTGGGAGCCCAGTGGCAGAGCTAAGCGCTTAAAAATATCTAGAGGTGGTTGAGAATACTGCCACCATTGGTAGGACTGTTTCAGACTGGCCTTCAGGATATCTTAGATATCATCGCCCAGGGTGGTTGGGTGACCGGCCAGATGGGCGATTAACAAATATAATAAAATAAATAAATAAAAAATAGAGTGGTCATGTGTGTGTCCTACTTTACAGAGGACATTTTGCTATTTGAAAGCATTCTCTATTTCACAGGTGGGCACAACATGCAGCCCCTGCCCCCCCCCCCCCGCTGCCCCATGCTGCCCCCCCCCCAAATTAACAAACAAGCAAACAAAAAATGGTGTTCTGTAGTGGCTATAGTCCGCTAAAATGGACAAATTTAGCTTGCTTGCAAGTTAAAATGGACAAATTTAGCTTGCTTGCAAGCTAAAATGCTCAAACTTCGCTTGCTTGCAAGCTAAAATGCTCAAACTTCGTGTGCAAGCAAGCTAAATTTAACCTTTTTAATGCTACTGAGCACAACGGAGTGGTTTGATGCCGAAACTTGGCAGCAAACTGGCATTTTTTCCAATTATTTATTTTTCCTACCCAGTGTGGTTCCTACCCAGTGGGGGGTGGGGTGGCAGTTTTCCTACAGTTAACCACCCCTGCTCTGTCTGAAAGTATACTCAGTCCAAGACAAGTCTGGTTTAAAGGTGAAGAACCATAAGAAGGGAGAGCAGGGAGGGGCCTTGAAGGGGCCACGTCAGCACGTGAGGACTACACTGAGCAGACACACACATGACCTGGTCACAGTCTTCCCTGCTTCCCCAAATCTGTGTCTTCTTTTTTGCCAGATGCATTTACCCCCCCCCTTTTGGGGGGGCAATGTGCAAGTGGCCACCCTAGGCTGTTTGGGGCCCAGGTTTGATCTGAAATGGATGCAGATTGGGCCCTTTAAATAAAGCTTCCGGATTACCAACCTGTACTTCCCCTTACTTAAGTCCAAGTTGGATGAAATGCTGGGAGATCCATGATCAGGGTTTGGTTTTGGGTTGTTGTTAGCTATTATTGTTACTTATTATTTATGTAGCAGCTTCAATGTGCATTATATTATAGAATCATGGGTTGTTGTTGTTGAATCATGGGTTGCCGTTATGTGCGTATCCCTGCACTGTGGTTTAGCTATGGGTTGTTAACAGTGCTTTTTTTCTGGAGAAAAAGGTACCGGAACTCTTGGATTACATTTCCTCGGGAGTAGATGGCGATTAAATTGTAATGCAATTAATAGAAGAAAAGGTGCTGGAACTCAGTTCCGGTGAGTTCCACCAGAAAAAAAGCCCTGGTTGTTAACCACCAACAACCCAGAGTTCACAACCCAAACAGCAAACCATGGGCTCTCTGCCTGGGTTGTTCATAGTTAACAACCCATAATTAAACCATAGCGCGCAGGGTTCACATGTAACAGCAACCCATGATTCAACAACAACCCATGATTCAATGACAAGCCATACTCAGCCCATACTCTGGGTTGTTATGTGTGAACCAGGCCATTGGCTTCATGGAAAAGGTGGGATTTCTTTAAAGGTGGAACTTCAAAGCTCTGACCTTCAGCAGGATTTGTGCTCAGTGTCTTTTATTCCTCATTTACTGTGATGCAAAAGGGCGAAAGAGATGTTGTATTCTTTCCACAGGCTTAATGAAATACACACACACACACACACACACACGAATAAAGCTTCCAAGCAAATGTTGGCAAGGCATTTATTTCTCCCTCTATTTTTTACATCTCTGCTAATTAGATAATTAATCTTTATTGGTTCCTTCTCATCTTTATTGCATGCCTCCCACACCATCCTGCTCATCGCATCCTTCCCCCCCCCACACACACACCGGTGTAGGCATTCCAGCTGCTGAGGCAATATTTTTCTAATAGAGTGTTTAAAGAGGAGATGGGGATGTGTGAAGAATGAGGGTGGGGAGGGAGAGAGAGCAAGAGGAGAGATGCCTTTGAAAAATAATTTTGCTTCAGTTAGTAGCTAAAATAAAGCTGGTAGCAGGTAATAATTAAAAAAAAAAAAGGGAAATCTCACAATACAAGGGACAATAATGTCATTTTTTAACGATAAAAATCTCATTTTCTCTCTCTTCCTCCCTTGCCCCTCTTTCTCCAGCTTTCTCGTTTTGCATGAGCTGTTTTCCAGTCTGTGAATCTTGCCTTTCAGACGGGAAAGATAGAAAGAGAATATGGAGGCAAAGAAAGAGTGCCCTGCTTTAGTTCTCTCTCTCTCTCTCTCTCCCTCCCTCTCTCCCTCCCTCCCTCTCTCTCTTTTTCATGTTCCTAAAATGAAACCATTACTATTCTCAGTGGCATTGCCTCTGCTAATTAGTAACCCCTGGTTATTATGTGGTATTGGGGAAGTGCATTTGAATACATTAGCGATATTTGTGTGGTTAATCCTTGGCATGACTCAGTGATGTTTACCCTCCAGTGGATGGATTAGGGACCTGTTTGAATTGGTAAGCTAGGAGAAGCGGCTGGATGCGGCCTGCTCTCTCGCAGCCTGGCAGGGAGCAGAAAGAGTGCTGAGCTAGCATTATGGGGTGATAGAAGCATGTCTCCAACCTGTCTTTTTCTATTGATCCCCACCTCTGCAATCCGCTGAACCAAAGCACTTTCTCTTCACCCCCTCGCCCCCCTCCTCAAGACACAAAAACCAATGAATATGCAACGGAAGCCAACTCTCTTTGAGGTGCCCAAGCTGAGAGGTTATTTACAACAGCGAAAGGACGTGCCACGGAAATCTGAAATTTGATGGATTCAACACATTCTCCCCCGACCCCTAAAATATATGTTCAATCTTAGTGATAGGTTGCATATCTGTCTCAACCATCAGTCCAAAGGCAGAAGAAGGAATTGAAAATTAGATTGTATCGCCTAAAACGTTAACAAATGCTAACTGTCCACCCAATGCGACATAAAGAGGCAACATGTGGGGGCAATCAGTTTGATTCCAGTGCAGAACACATGGGAGATAGTCAAGCCAGCCCCTCTGCAGATATAGCCCCTCGTGGGTGCAGAACAGATTCCCAGTTTGTTGTGCTAAATTGTAGCAGCCTTCCCCAACATGGTGCCTCCCAGATGTTTTTTTCGGGTGCCCACTTACGCATCGCCAAAAAGAAGAGGACAAAAGAGGATACTGTTTTATACTGTTTTAAATGTATTTTATATCATGTATTGTAAATGTATTTTATCATGTTGTACATCGCCCAGAGTGGCTGGTTTGCCGGCCAGATGGGCGATTCAGAAATACAATAAATAAATAAATAAATAAATAAATAAATTTGCATAACATTTGTGTACCCTAATGTACAGGTGCAGATGCAAATTTAGAAATAATTACCATCATTTAAAGAGAAAGACAATACATCTCATCACGATGGGGAAGGCAGCGACCTGCGTACTCGCTCACTCTGCTGCCCAGGTTGATGGGGAACTTCGAGATTGGGATGACAGAGAAATCCACAACGGATTCAAATGCGTTCAGTTTTTGCTGAATCTGACTTGAGGATTCCGCTGCAGAAGACCGCCTTTTTTCAAGTTGTGTGGATTCTGCGGACCTGCAGACTGTTTTTTTTTTTTTTTTACTTTGTGCATTAGTGCAAAAGTGCACTTGCCGTAATGTGCATTAGCTCAAATGGAACAGAATTCTTGTATATCTCTAAAAAAAAGATACAATTCCATCAGTGAGCGGACGACGGAACGAAAGACACCTGACAATCCCTGAAACACAGACTGAACAGATTTAACAAAACCCGTACATCCCAACTTTGAGACCTTCTTGATATGGTTCTAGATGTTTAAATCAGACTTGAACTGGACAGGCCTTGAAATAGAGGATGCCTTCAAATAGAGGAATGTCCTCTGTAAAGGAAGACACATGGCCACGCTAGGTTGGACTGCAGCTCCCATCATTGCTGGCTGGGAATGATGGGAGTTGTAGTCTAACACATCTGGAGGGAACCAGGTTGGGGAAGGCTGTGTTAGAGCTTTATGCAGCCTTGTCACTTTCACAACTAGAGGCTGTAGTTGTGAAAGAATAAGGGTCAAGGCCACTGAGGCCAGCTGAGAGAGGTCTTAAAGAATGCCTGTGCCTTGATACGTCCCATTGTAGGACAATCTCCCTGCAACATAGGTCCCATTGTAGGACAATAGGTCCTACAATAGGGGACAATAGGTCCCATTGTGGGACAGTAGGTCCTATTGAAGGACAATCTCCCTGCAATCTCCCCGCAACATTTGTTTTGCTGAAACAAACCCATTGGCCTATCTCACACATATCTCCTCCTCTAACTACCAGAAACTCTCCAAGGTCTCCTCATGGAAGAGAAGGGTCTTTCCTATCACCTGCCACCTGAGATCTTTTAAACTGGAGATGCCAGGAACAGAACCTGGGACCTTCTCTATGCAAAGGACGTGCTTATCGCTGAGCTACAGCCCCCTCCAGTGCACAGGGAGTTCAGAGATCACATCTCTCCAGTGAACTTTGAGCATGGAAACAGCAATATGCCTGTCCTATAGGTTGGTCCCCTCCCTACCCAGTCGTGATTAATACTTTCCCCAGATCTTCAGCTAGATTTATGCAGCCTTGTCACTTGCACAGCTCTAACCTGTAGAAGAACGGGTTGGGGCCACCAGCAGCGCCTGCATCTCTGAGTATATGCAGAGTGCCTTTAGCCACAGGCAACACCCCTTGTATATATTTGTGATTGATCACGTAGCAGGATTTTGCCATTCTGGCTTATTCCCAGGCATGTTTGGACCTCAGCACTGTGCATCCCCTGGATTATAAATCTGGAAACAATCAGTTATGACGACAACAACATCGACAATACCGACGAACGTTACCAGCTTTCATGCAGTGCATTTTAATATTGAATTGGCTAAGAATTCCCTAGTATGTGTGTATGGGTTTTTTGCCATCCTCTGTAGCAGGGGTATGTTTTGCCATCCTCTGTAGCAGGGGCACAGAACTGTTTTGGGGCTGGGGACACGCACCCCACAAGCCAGATGATGTCAGGGTGTGTATTGAATTGGCTAAGAATTTCCGTGGTGTATGTATATGAGTTTTTTTGGGTGTGTATTTTTCTGCCACTGTCAGAGTTTGTAGCCTCTTGGCTGAGGATGATGGAGTTGCATTCCATCACATTTGGAGAGCACCAGGTTAGAGAAGGCTGCCTTAGAGTGTGACTATATGCTGCCATGGCAAAGAGGTGTCCACAAAACTGTGTTTACTGAGGTAATGCAAATGGGAGGGGTTGAGAGCTTCTGTCAGTGGGAAGGGGGGAGCGGGCTGGGTTTAACCCTTCTCACACCTGCAAATTCTCCCTTTCTTCCCAAGACTGTTTTTCCCATAAAGCCAGGCTTTGGCCTTGGAACCTGGTGGAGGAAAAACCTAGGGATGTTGGCTCATGCTGGCCTATGGCTCATGCTGGCTCAGCTTGTCTGAGCGTGGAAAGCTAAGCAGGGTCAGGCCTGGTTATTAATTGGATGGGAGATCTCTCCTCTAGCTTCTTGCATTGAGCAGGGGGTTGGACTCGATGGCCTTGTAGGCCCCTTCCAACTCTATTATGAATCTAAAAATCCGCAGCGGATTGAAATGAGTTTGGATTTCGATGAATCTGATCCATGGATTCCTCAGTAGACTGGCTTTTCCTGAGTCGTACGGATTTTCCATGGACTTGCAGACCTTTTTTTTTTACTTTCTGGAATTTTACGCAAATTTAGCTGTAGAAAAATACGAAAAATAAAAAAGCACCGGCCGAAAATGCACCCACCCCCCCAGGATAAAGCATGAAAATATGCACTTTGGGAGGAGTTGCACATTTTCAGAAGTGCAAATTTGTGCAAGTGCGAATGAAAGCAAGTTTGGGAAATGGCAGAAACTCTAATTCCATCAATGAGCGGACGATGGAATGAAAGGTGCCTGACAATCCGCGAAACACAGATGGAACAGATTTAATATTTTATTTTATTTATTTATTTAATACATTTATTTATTACTAAAATCTGTACATCCCTAGAAAACCATTGAAAATTAGCAGGTAATGGGAGGCATTTTCAGGGGAGAATAAGCAGGAGGGGAAGGGTTGATCCCCTGGAAATGCCCCCCCAGCCCATGCAAATGAGATTCAGAGCCCCACCTTTGTCTCCTAATGTGTGGTTCTATCCTGAAGCTATTTGCTCTTCAAATACACTCCTGCAATTTGCCTGCTCTGCCTTTGTTGCCCAGAGCAACTGCATGACCTGCTGCAGCCTTCCCCAACCTGGGGCCCTCCAGATGCATTGGACTACAACTCACACCATCCCTGACCATTGGTCATGCTGGCTGGGCCTGCTGGGAGTTGTACTCCAAAACATCTGGAGGACACCAGTTTGAGGAAGGCTGATTAATATAATGCTAGTGAGTTTATAACTTCCAAATCACTACATGTGCACTATTGTACCAATCCTTACAACAGCCCTGTAAGGTAAGCCAGTGTTATTATGCCCATTTTGCAGATGGAGACTAGAGCCTAAGAGAACAATCGTTTGTCTGACACCATGTTGTGAATTTATGGTTGAGATGAGATGATTTGTATTTTGAGGGCTTCAAGGCTCACCCTTAACCATAGACCAGATTTAGTGGAGCCATTCCATTCTAGATATATACTTTTTTTTGGCTGCTGTTCCAAAGATCAGATCCTTATTCTTCTTCACCTTATTCTTCTTCACCTTGGAGACCATGTGCCTGACCTCAGTGGGGGATTGTAATGTGCTATTTATAGATCCCTTTCCCAGCTAATAATGCACATGAATAATAGAACTGCTCCAAAGAGTCACTCTGGCTTCTTAGTATTAAAAAAAAATACCTCTAGCTATTAAAAAAAGTCGGCTCTTTGTTCCATGGATGTCACTCACTGGTACAGGAATATATATGTGCAGGCAGAGATGCTGAGTGTCCATACGTTCCTTGTTTCTTCCAAAATCAACATTGCTAAATTATATTTATACTAAACACCTGATTTTTACTCCACATATAAAGCAAGTATTCCATAATTGTGACAAATATTTGCCCCAGAAGCCATTCCATCTTGCAAGGGTGCAGTCCTATGGCTGCTACCTGCTAGATAGAGTCTAGTAGGCCATAGGAGAGGTCGGAATCCCAGCTCTGACCTTGGAAATGCGCTCTGTGGTTGGAGCTGGGACTCTGACCTCGAAGCGCCCTCCCTCCGCCCTCGCAGCTGGTGTGGAAATTACTGCGCTGGCTGCAGCTTCAAGATTGGAAGAGCAACCTTGGAGCTGGAGGTTTGTGGGCGGGGAGGGGAGGAGTAAGGCTCCTCCATGACACAATGGATCCTGGCAGTGCCTCAGCCTCTCCTCCTCATGAGCTGGGGGCGGGGCAAAAGACTTAGGTCAAAATTGGCCGTCTAAGTCTCTTGCAGGGTGGGAGGGGCACGGAGGCGAGCTTCGCCTCCGTGCTCCTTCTGCCCTCCTTTGGATGCCCGCAATCCTCTAAGTTCGGAAGGGTTATGGGCAGCCACATTGCATTGAGCTGCAAGACTCCTGCACCAACCTGCATAATAGGCTACCTTGCAAATATTTATCCAAAATAGAGTTATTGGTCTTTCACATTTCTTTCATAAATTGTAAAACTCTCCTACACTACGCTTTTAAAGAGAAGCAAATTGAATATTAAGATGTATTCCTGTATACTAAAATCTATGTCTGTAAGAATAAAGGAAAATTTTTATAAGTTGATCTGGAGATGGTATTTAACACCAGTAAAATTAAAGAAAATTGATAAGACATATTCTGCGTTATGTTGGAGAGGATGTCAAGAAACCAGTACCTATATTCATATGTGGTGGAGTTGCAAGCATGTATTGAAATTTTGGCAAATGGTGTTTAGGGAGATAAATGAAATAACTGGGGTAAAAATAGAGGCGTGTCCTAAAATAGCATTGTTATCTATTTATGATGATGTTCACTGTACTCAGTTTATTAAAGAATTAATTTCAAATTTACTGACAGTAGCAAGGTTAATGATACCTAGAAATTGGAAAATGCAATATGATTCATCAAATAATTGAATGGTATAAAGAAGTTTGGGACATTGCCATTAATGATAAATTAACCTGTAGTATTAAAGTTAAAAAGGGATTATCAGAACGGAATGATTTTAAAGATATTTGGGGCGTATTTATAGATTTTGTTTTAGTAAGAGGGAAAGGGTGTATACCTTCGCAAGACTCAATGCAATTTTGGAGAATTGAATAGTCTTGAATCAAAGCTGGTCCCGGTGGGTGGGGGGGTGCACATATGGTGTACTGTGTTTGTATGTTATTATTGTTAAATTCATGTTATATTGTATGTTATATTTTTAAATTTTAAATATATATATTTATATTTAAAGATGTATTCCTGTATTAAGTTTGAATGGGTGATTCTAACAGAGGCATTCTAACAGAAGCATTCGTGCTGACATGCTGTAACTTCACTGACCTCTGAACTTGGTATGGTTAGAGCAGTGTTCTCCACTCATGCTGGGAGTTGTAGGCCAAAAACATCTGGGGACCCAAGGTTGGAGAACACTGGGTTAGAGGAACATGAGAGTATCAAGGTGGAACCATTTCCTCATGTAAACTCAGGAAAAGCAAGTCAGGAAAATGGGCATTAGATAAAAATGAAAAAAGGAGAACTGCTTACTGAACTATTATTCACATGTCTGCTGAGGTGAACATGAAACATTGTGAGAAGTAAACAGGACTAAGAAACACTTCAGATTTAAAATAGTGAAACAATAAACCTGCAGAAAAGAAGGAGATGTTACTCTGTTTTGAAGGGAAGCATGGCTCAGAAAAGCTGACGAGATATGAAGTAAATATATCACTCCAAATCATAGCTGGGATTTTAGAAAAAATAACAACTTTTTGTTATGAGCCGAATCACATAAGCAGCGCTAATAAGAAATCATATAAATATGAGATCCTGAGCACAGGAACTTCAACCAAACATTGGTTCTCACAGGACGCAACATCTGTCCTCATGGAAAGACAATGGCATTGGTTTTCATTGACTTCTCTACACTCTTTTTTGCTACAAGCTCAGAAATGTTATTGGGTGAGAAACTTTAATCTTGAAAAAGGCATGCTCCTAGAACTAAGCTTAGAATGCTTTTGAAATGTGTTTTGCTTATAAGAATGATGTCCTTTGTATTTGCTCTGTGCTCTTATATCAAATGTGAACCATGTAGAAACTGCTTAAGATTTTAAAGCAAAAGATGAAAAGACACGCCTGACCTCAGAGTCTTCTATTTTAAAAGTCTGTGTGTTGATCCCAGGAATTTTGTATACTTAGACTTTCCATGGTGACACTTTGTTCCTGGAATATAGCATGGGATACATTACCTGTTGATCCATGATCAGCTAAATACACAAATCCCATAACATAAAATCCCTTGACAAGGACAAATCTGTCACATAATGTATGTAGAATACTTGTAAAAACGATAGGGATGGGATGGGCAGAAAGTAGATTGTGATTTGCAGTAGATCAGCAAAGGTTTCTGACTCCCAATGATCAAATGGCAATAATTGAAAAGCCATTTTCCGCACACCTCCACCCCACAATGAGATTGCTGAAAAAGAATGCTTGGCGGGAAACCAGGAGTGGATCTTTGTGTGAAAGGACTTGTGAGCTTGGTTCTGGTACCGATCATAAATTCCTGGGTTGAGCATATCCTCAAGAGGCACCCTGCCCACCGCTGCAATAGGGCATTTAAATGACAGATGGTGGCTCTAATGTCAGTGGGGCTGTGCATCCCTTCCAGATTTTATGCCAAATTTTTAAGGAACTATCCATAGTGCTGAACCTCAGCTGGGGCTAGAGTTCAGCACCGTGGATAGCTCCTTTGAAGTTCAGACTAAAATCCGGAGCAGATACGCAGCCCCACTGACTTGGAGCCACCAGCCTTCACTGACTTCAGTAGAAGCCCATTGGGGACAGTTCACACATACATGTGCATTGTTCCACATCTCACCACTCCATGATTCACAGTTGAATGTGTACGCTGCTCCCATTAAAAAGAAACACATTTGTTTGCGATGCAAAAGCTCTCTCCGGTGGCATTCAGTGATGTGTGTGATGGGCTCTGCTGCCACTTTCACCCATATGAAATCACGACTTGATCTTGCCTCCAGCAAAGGGTGAACATGCTTATGTGGATTCTCTTTGGAAAATGTTTCCTTGCGTGACTGATGCCTAAATCACCTTTCAGTATCTCTTGCATTCCTTTTGTGAATGTCTGATCAACATTAATCTGGAAGAGGGGATGGCATTTAAATGTGAATGAGCATTCCAGCCGGCATAGGTTTTGCATTTACATTGCACAAACTGAACTGCTTTTAAAGCCTCATGTTTGAAAACTCTTTGTACCTGTGAATACCGGGGAGTGTTTTTGATTAGAAAAAAAGTGTCTAGATTTATGGCTGGCTGGAGTGTTCCCACAGATGAAATGTGCAGGGAGCTTGAAAGAAGGCTCGCTTCTCATGGTATATTTGAGAGGTTATTCAGGGTAGTGCAGCTCTGCGTCTTTTGTTTAGAGCAGGAGTGGTGACAACATCTGCTGGAGTGCCAGAGTAATTTGATGGGCCTCCTTGCTGTGGCAAATGAATGTAGTGATGAGACTTTCAAGTTTTTGTGCGTGAGAGACTGGGAACATAGGAAGCTGCTTTATATTGAGTCAGACCACGGGTCCATCTAGCCCAGTATTGTCAGCACTGACTGGCAGCAGTGGCTCTCCAGGGCTCCAGGCAGGATTCTTTCCTCGCCCTACTTGGAGATGCCTTGAGCACAGAGATTATACAGGAAGTTAGGGAATGAGGAAAATAATCAAGCAGAGGTTGGATACTTCTTTCCTTTTCTTTGATGGAGCTCCTACTTCACACTACCAGTTTAATGGTAACACTTTTTTGAAAGATTGTTTGCATTTCTAATTAAAACATGGGTGGGGAACCTCAGGCCCTTCTGTGGGTCCCAATGTAGCCCTTTTGGAGTCCCAATCCAGATGGCCACACTCCCTTCCCCTGCCCCCGCCCCCTGTCCCAACCACTGATCATTTGGTGGTTTCCTGGCTTTGGTGCAGTCCCTCCCCTCATTCTAAAAGGTCAAAATGCCTCTCCTAAGGCTTAGTTACTTGCAGTATGAGCTTTAAACTACAATACAGCCCTGTGGCTTGCGCTGGCTCAGCTTGTCTGAGCGTGGAAAGCTAAGCAGGATCAAGCCTGGTTATTACTTGGATGGGAGACCCCTCCTCTAGTTTCCTGCACTGAGCAGGGGGTTGGACTTGATGGCCTTGTAGGCGCCTTCCAACTCTATGATCTATGAAATCTATATGCTGGTGGGTTTTTTTGTTTTGGCCCCACCCCATTCACCTTTGGCTCCACCCACCACTGGAATACAGGCACCCCAAGGGCTTCTCCAAAACTGAGTTAGGTCTGGGCCGAAAGGTTTCCCACCCATGAATTAAAAGCCAAAAGTTGCATTTCAACCGGTTGAAGATCTTGTGTTGAACAGATGCCATGAGAAATAAGTACTACCGAGTTCACTGGAACTGACACCCAGATAACTAATATGCATAGGACTGCAGCCATGTGGATCCTAATACATTGGGTGTATTGCTATGTACTGCTGCTCTTGGGTGTGTGTGTGTGTGTGTGTGTGTGTCTATACACACTGTCATGACCACTGGACACATCCCTCCCATTTTCACTTCTGGTTAGCAGGCTTCACGGGTATATTTCTGAGATATTTCAAACTCTGTTTGACCAGAGGCAACAGTGGGACAAAACAAATATGCATGTACACCATGGAATGGAATGCCTCTCTAAACACTACTTTGAACTCTTTTTAAAACGTTCTGTCTCCAGCCTTAGGGTTACAGGTGCAGGCTAGAGCCTAATGCAGACTGTCTTAAACACAGAACTGGCACTGGTTACGAGTGTGTGAGTATTCCCTGTCAGAAAGCTGTGCTTCTGCAGAGAACATTATGCAGGCATTGTGTCATATAACTAGCTACAAAGGCAAGGGACGGGAGCAGTACCAGTTCCAGGTGCTTGAGGGCCCTCAGGCAAGACACCTTCAATGGGCCCTCCTCCCTCAGTGAGTCTGCCTTCTCACCGCCATTGTCACCAGCTGCTCTCACTCCTCATCCCCTTTCTCATCCTCGCTACCACTGGCTTGCTAGGAAGACAGACAACCAGTGAGCAAGTAGGCAGGGGCATCTGCTCTGCTGCTCCTCCTCCTCACCACCGCCATTGTCTTGGCCAAAGCAAGAGGCAGTTGAACAAGCAGGCTGCAATGGTAAGGAGAAGGAGCAACTCCAGGGGGCTCATGTCAGTGGGCCCTGCAGGTGCCCGACCATGCCGGTACTGGTCCTGGATGGGAGCAAAGGTAGAGATGATGCAAAGGTCCACACACATTCCACAAAATGTAAAATTCCGAAATTTGGCTTTTGGCGGTTCAGAGATGTTCAGCTTTTTCTTTTGAAATTCAACTTTGAGGGATACTTCGAAAGGAGACTTCATTGGGTGGATTGTTATGGCAACCATGGGATGTATCACTTTAACACATGTGTAGAGGTATTCAATCCGCACGCACACCCTCAATCCAACAGCATCTATAACTGGGAAACATCAGTCTAGAACAGTCTTCTCCAACCTGGTGCCCTCCGGATTTTTTGGATTAGAACTCCAAGCATCCCTGACTATTGGCCATGCTGGTTGGAGCTGATGGGAATTGACGTCCAAAACATCTGGAGGTGGTTGGGAAAATCTGATCTAGAACAATATAAAGTTATATTTTGGCAAGCAAATTCAAATTAGGACAATCTAGCTGGTGAGTGTGAGTGAGTGTCTATGTGCATGTCCGGCCATGGGGCTGCTTATTAACCTCCCTGAGGTAATTGCCAATCCCCCTCGCTGGATCGTCACCTTGAAGTGGTGAGTGGGCTTGCGTGTTCCGATGAACCCTGTGAGCAATGCCGTCAGGAGCTATGTACTCCCAGTAGGGTCACCCATGGCGGTAAAGTCCGGGGAGAGGAACCAGACAAAGAACGATCCAAAACATAAAGTCCTCAACGGCAGAACAGGCGGAAGATAATTAAACCTAAATTACAACGGCTGTGAAGCCGGATGAAGGCTGCAGCAGAGAATGGTTTTCCAATCGTCAGGGTAACCGTGCCATTGGATCTTTGCCGTACTCTGTCAAGTTTGTGTGGTGATTCGTTGTGCACCGATCTCCCCACATAAAACAGTTTCACACACAGGCGTCTTCCAAACCAAACCAACCCATCCAACCCAACCCAAACAAACAACCAAACAAACAAAGTCCCATGGCGACTGGCAAATGGTGACGGGGGCAGGACTGTGAATCTGGAAGCCCCTAGTCATGGACCAACACATGGGCGGTGGATGCAGACTCAGTCGCCCTGTTCAAGGAACGAGGTAGTCGAGCAGCTCGGCAGCTGTATCCATGACTGAGCAGCCCTATTTAGGATCCACTCTGCTCACCTCGTATGGGGAGGGGGCTAGAAAAGGTGCCCTAAACATAGTCTACCTCTTTCTCCCCTGACTGGATTACCGCGTCCAGTGGGGTCACCACTTTAGCGGTCGAAAAAGACATTTGAATTTTGGAACATGGAATATACGGACATTGCTGGATAACATAGATAGTGAACAACCTGAGTGTAGGACTGCTATTATTGCAAGGGAGCTGAAACGGTTTAAAATTGACATAGCAGCACTTCAAGAAACTCGAAGGGCAGGAGAGGAACAGTTGAAGGAAGAAAAAGGAGGTTATACCTTCTTCTGGAAAGGACTACCTGAGCAGGACCGACGAATACATGGAGTAGGCTTTGCCATCAAAAATGAACGAGTGAACTCTTTGTCAGAAGTTCCTACTGGCATCAACGAATGCCTGATAACTCTTCGATTAAAGCTTGCCAATAACCAGCAGGTAACTATTTTGAGCGCCTATGTGCCAACATTGGATGCTGATGATGACATCAAAGAAAGTTTTTATACCCAGTTGGACACTCTCCTGTCAGAGATACCTAAGGGGGATAAAATTATCCTCCTGGGCGATTTTAACGCAAGAGTCGGGCGTGAATTTAATTTATGGCCAGAAACTATTGGAAAAGACGGAGTTGGTAAAAGCAACCCGAACGGACTCTTACTTTTGTCTATATGTGCAGAGCATAATCTCACTATTACAAACACGCTCTTTCGACAAAAGAATAAGTTTAAAACATCATGGCAGCACCCATGGTCAAAGCACTGGCATCTTCTGGATTATGTAATTGTCCGTGTTAGAGATCGCTGCGATGTACTTCTTACTAGGGCCATGGTGAGTGCCGACGACTGCTGGACAGACCACCGACTAATCCAGTCCACAATGGTTATCAACATTGCTCCCCAACGTAGGCTTCAAGGAAGGAAACCAAGGCGTAAAATGAACATCCACGCCCTTCAAGATCCTATTAAGCAAACTCGTCTTCAATCACTTCTTAAGGAACATCTACCTACGGAACCTCCTGACAACATTGAGGACCATTGGTCTAAGCTGAAAACCTCCATCACTGCAGCTTGTGAACAAACTATTGGATATGAAACTAAGAAACATCAGGATTGGTTTGATGAAAATGATAATGAGATTAAATATATAATTGACCAAAAAAGGAAAGCCTTCCAAATATGGCAAAATGATATTAACTGCACTGCCAAGAAAAAAATCTACGCTAGCGCAAAGGCTGAAGTCCAAAGAAGAACAAGAGAACTTAGGAACGCTTGGTGGGAAAAGAAAGCTGAAGAAATTCAACAACTTGCAGAATCTCATGATGCACGGGGCTTTTTTAAGGCCACAAGGGCCATTTATGGACCAAAAACCTATGGTACAAACCCTTTACAATCAAAAGATGGCACCAAACTCTTAAAAGACAAAGAGTCTATTGCACTGCGTTGGAAAGGGCATTATTATGACCTTTTAAATTGTAAATCTAAGGTGGATAAAGAGATTTTCTCGCAAATCCCGCAAAAACAAATTAGAGAGGAACTTGCAATACTCCCCACTTTGAATGAAGTAAAAAAAGCCATTAATCAAATGAAGAACAACAAAGCTAGTGGACCAGATGGGATTCCTGCTGAAATCTTTAAATTAGGCCCCCCCGAACTTGTACAACATCTTCATAAACTCATTGAAAAAATCTGGATAAGAGAAGAGATCCCAGAAGACTTCAGGGATGCCATAATTATCACCCTCTTTAAGAAGGGTGATAGAACAGACTGTGGAAACTATCGGGGCATTTCTTTCTTAGCTACCGCAGGTAAAATATTTGCTAGGATTCTCGCAAACCGTCTTCTATCTATTTCAGAAGTGATCCTCCCTGAAACTCAATATGGTTTCCGCCCCTCTAGAGGGACAGTAGACATGATTTTTACTGCACGTCAGCTCCAAGAAAAATGCTGGGAGCAAAATCAACCCCTTTATATGGCATTTATCAATTTGGCTAAGGCCTTTGATACTGTAGACCGTACAGCTCTCTGGACTATCCTTATGAAAATTGGATGCCCCAATAAATTTGTGAATATCTTGCGACTTGTCCATGACAACATGACGGCAACGGTTTTGGACAACAACGGCTCTCATGGTGCTCCATTTAAAGTGGGATCAGGTGTTAAACAGGGATGTGTTATCGCCCCAACATTATTTGCTATTTTCATCGCCATGATTTTACATCTTGTCGAGGGGAAACTTCCCACTGGTGTGGGAATTATATATCGAACAGATGGGAAGCTTTTTAATCTCAGCAGGCTGAAAGCAAAAAGTAAGGTAATTACAACCTCCATTGTGGAACTTCAGTATGCTGATGATAATGTGCTCTCCGCACATTCAGAGGATGATCTCCAAACTATCCTAAATCCTTTTGCAGAAGCATACGAAAAACTTGGTCTCTCACTTAACATAAAAACCCCCAAAGTGCTTCATCAGCAAGTGCAAGCTAACCCTTTGGTGATGCCATCTATCCAGCTTGGCGGGACAATACTGGAAAATGTCGATCATTTTCTCTATCTTGGCAGCTATCTTTCTGTTACAGCTAACATCGACAGTGAAATCCAGCGTCGTTTGAGCTCCGCAAGTGCCGCGTTTTCTCAAATGAAACATAGAGTGTTCAAGGATCGGGATATTTGTAAGAAGACCAAAACACTGGTTTATGAAGCCATTGTATTACCAACTTTATTGTATGCCTGCGAAACATGGACTATCTATAAACGTCACTTCCACCTCCTTGAAAGATTTCATCAACGTTGCCTCCGGAAAATCCTGTGAATTACTTGGGAAGATAGGCGAACAAATGTCAGTGTACTGGAAGAAGCAAAGACTACTAGCATTGAAAAAATGATCCTTCAACGCCAACTTCAGTGGACCGGTCATGTTGTTCGAATGTCTGACTGCCGTCTCCCAAAGCAGTTACTTTATTCCCAACTCAAGGATGGAAAGTGGAATGTCGGTGGTCAATATAAGAGGTTTGAAGATGTTCATAAGGCTAATCTAAAAAAATGCAATATAAACATCGAAAACTGGGAAGCTCTGGCCCATGAACGATCTAAATGGAGGTTGGCCTTTCACAAAGGTTCCATGGACTTTGAAGAAGCCCGAGTGCAAGGTGAAAGGGAGAAACGTGCTAAGCGAAAAGCACGTCAAACGAATCCTTTACAGGACCATCTTCCATCTGGTAACCTGTGTCCTCACTGTGGGAAGCTGTGTGGATCTAGAATTGGCCTCCACAGTCACATACGGACCCATCGCTAGAGTCTACACAATCTTCTTTAGAATTTCCTCCTTTTATCCTGGAAGACAATCTTACTCGGTCACGAGTGATCGCCTGATGATGATGATGATGATGATGAATTGCTGATCACTGCTAGTGAGCAGAATGGTGAGCGATATGATTTGTCTGGTCTAACATGGCAGTTCTTATGTTCCGGGGTGTTCTTCTGTATGACACAAACGCTTTGGCCATTGTTTGCTGACACCAACAGCAGATCACATGATAAAACTGTTTCTGGACTGTACCATTTCAAACTGCTGGTGGTGGATTGCATGGCTGAATTTTTCACCCATGGCAAAGCAGCAGGGACACGTGTCCCTAACTAGAGCTCCCAGCAGCTAGGCTGTGGCACTTAATTCATCGGCCAGCTACCAGCGTTCTGTGTCATTCCCAGGTCTGGCAGACTGAGCTCATACTTTAAAGGTGCCCCCTAGGTGGCAGGACTGGCCTTGTTGTCACCTGGCTGAGTGTTCCATCAGCTGACCCCCCAAGACCAATCCCTGTCCAGCAGGCCCTATAAAGCCATAGCCTCAGATCTTGCTCCTCAGTCTGAGCAATGTGTCTAATCAGGGAAGACTTTGCGTGGCTAAGCTCCTGCTCCCTTCTCCTTTTGGAACCTGACTGTCCCCCCCCCCTGCCTGCAGTGGTGTAGGGCTTGGGGGGGGGGAGTGCAGCTCCAGCACTTTTTTTGAGATAAGCAGGGACACTGATATCATCTGTCATAGATTCATAGATCATAGAGTTGGAAGGGGCCTACAAGGCCATCGAGTCCAACCCCCTGCTCAATGCAAGAAACTTAGAGGAGGGGTCTCCCATCCAAGTAATAACCAGGTGTGACCCTGCTTAGCTTTCCACGCTCAGACAAGCTGAGCCAGCGTAAGCCACAGGCCTGTATTGCCACCTCCCTCTCAGACTTCCCTGTTCCCTCTTTAGCTGCAATCCTCACACTAGCTTTGGGGGAAATGGATTTTCCCAGCAACAGTATGTTGTTCCCTGTTGTAAGGCAAAGTATTTTGGGGTGGCTTGGTCTTGATCTTAAATGGGCAATTAAGGCCATTAGCTTTACAAAAAGCCTCCTCATGGTGGAGATGAAAACTGCTAGAAGCCCTCCCCCCCCCCCCCGCAACATGCACAGCTGTGGACGGGGAGAATTTTGCGAGTGGGAGGAATGAGGAGAGATTTACCTGGCCACTCAGGGGTCACGACAGGTATAATGGGTGGGGTGGCACGGGCAAATATCAGGCCTGGTAGCCCCACCCACAGCCTCTTTGCAGGTCCTTGATTATCAATAGATGTGGCCCATTTTAAATTCCAGCAACTTGTCTCGACTCTTTATTTCCACCTACACTCGCAACCTGCTTTTTTGGACTCTCCTTGGGGGTATGGCTATGGGGATTGTCATGATGAGCCCCTGCATTTCAGAATTTACCACTACACCACTGTCTCGAACTATATTAGCTTAGCAACCTTCGGTCGGTAACTCTGGAATGTAGCCTCTCATCTGTATCAGACTATATCACCTGCCTCTGGCCAATTTGCCTGCTGCCTTGGGGACTTGATCATACATGACCTGGACAGCATTGCTCACCCCTGGCCCCTCTGGACTGACAACGATTCCATGAAAGTTTCTCTAATATTTAGCCCACATCTGCTTCCCTGCAATTTCTACCCATTCGTTCTAGTCCTGCCCTGTAGAGCAACAGAGAACAAGGTTGCTCTGCCTTCTACATAAGAGCCCTTTCAGAAATTTGAAGACGGCCCTTAATCTTCTCTTCTCCATGCTAAACATATTCAGCTCTCTCAATGGTTCCTCACAGGAAGCCATTCTCCAATCTCTCCCCCTGTGACAATATGCCAAAATCTGCCCATGCACAAGTGTACATGCCTGTTCCACTTCCCTAAGGTCACCTGTGAGGGAATGAGATAACAATAATTGCAAAGCCATTTGCATTTTAAAGTGCAATATAAATGATTAATAATAACAATAATATGCTCAAGTACTTGAAGGAATCAAGGGCTTTCAAGCTCAAGGTGATTTTAAGACAGTCAGATTTTGCACAGCAGTCATCACAGTCCTCAGCTTTATGTAAGGCGGGTACGTTTATTTTATTACATTTTTTGTCCCAAGGAAGCCAGGATGATATACAAGGTCCCAGGCATGATTTATCCTTGCAACAACCCTATGAGGTGGGTAGATGGTGAGTGGCTCAAGATCACCCAGTGAGCATCAACGCTGAGTAGAGGTTTGAACTTAAGGTGTTCCAGTCTAAGTCCATCTACTGTAATTTTGGAGAAGATCCTGGGGGGGTCACATGCCAGTGGTGGGCGGGGCCAAAGGCAAAAGGGGCAAGACCAAAGGCAAAGGGGTGGGGCCAAAAATACCAAACATCCCATCTACTATAGCAGGGCTGGGGAATTAGTGGCCCTCCAGATGTTGTTGGACTTCACTCCATCAGCTCCAGCCAGCCTGGCTAATGGGAAGGGATGATGGGAGTAGTAGTTCTTGAACAACTGGTGGTCCACAGGTATCCCCAGCCTCAGCCTTCCCCAACCTGGTGCTTTCCAGATATTTTGGACTACAACCTCCATCATCCCTGGCCACTGGCCATGCTGGCTGGGGCTGATGGGAATCATAGTCCATCGTATCAAGAGGGCACCAGTTGGAGAAGGCCAAGCTACTACCCCATACAGAGCAGGGTGGGGCTGGAGCTCTCCTCATGCGTTCAGTGAAACTGGTAAATAGAATGCCTGAACAGGGCTAATAAGATATAACAATAAAGGTGAAGAGCATTACAAAGTCATTAAAAGCAACCAAATAGTAGAGAGAAATTCAACCCAAATCAAACACCCGGTGATTTATTTATTTTTGGACCATTTGCCAGAACCTGCAAAAGGAGGGATCAACCAGCCTCTTTAGGCAGGCAGTTCCACAGCTGGGGTGCTGCAACTGAAAAGGCCCTGCCCCATGTCTCAACCAATTGTACCTCTGAAGTCAACGGGATGTGGAATGCAACCACAGGTGATGAATGCAGTGGGTGGGAAGCTGTACCTGGGAGGAGGCCGTCTTTCAAATGTCTTGGACCCAAACCATTTATATCCTGCATTTTCAAAAGTTTATGTAAGTGCCTCTTCTGTGTACAGCACCCATTATGCAATGTGTTAAGTTACCTTTCATGTGTTTTAATAGAAGAACTCTTTTCGGAAGTCAGATTTATTTATCCATTACATTTATAGCCTGCCTTTCTTTCAGGCAGTTCAGTACAGTGTGCAGTGCATGGGCATTTTGTCTGGTTTGCCATCACATAGTCTTCAATTGCCACGAAAATGCTGGTACCCGTCACGAAAACCCTTAAGCCATCAGGGCTTCTCACTTTGTCATGCAGAGTCCCGAATTCCCAGCTACTTGAAGCTACTCTTAAAGGGGCCATGGGCAAAATTCAATTGCAGCTAAGCTTGCAGTTTTAGCTTAGCTGCAATTTTTCCCATGGCCCCTTTAAGAGTAGCTCTGCTTAGGTTCGAACAGCTACAGGGTCTCCACAGAGACAGACACTGCTAAGCTGGGAGGGCCAGGCGAGTGTGTGTGTGTGTGTGTGCGCGCGCACGCGCTCTCTGGGGAAGGAATTAGCTGGGTGAAAAGAAAAGGAGGTGGAGTCTGCACCCGCTGGCCTGGACCGAGGGAGAGGTGAATGAGGGAATTTATCATGACTGCTATCTTTATATTGCCTAAAGATTTTATTTCCTAACAGAGCTGATTCTGTGCCTCTAAAAGGTGAGATACAGTGTCATAAGGAAATGCAAGAAACTTCCCCTTCTCTTGGAAGCTCCATGTTTGTGGGCATGGGGTGGGTGGGTAAGCTTCACCTGTTGAATTTATGTCAATCCTGACAATTTTAAAACAAAAAGAAAGAGATTGTCCTGCAAGCACTGACCCACCCCCATGAAAAACACCAGATATCAGCAATTAAGGGTTTAAGTAAGGTAAACATATTTTACAAAAGCTACTTATACAATATTATATAATACAATAATGTAATAATAAGTATAATATATAAGATATTATATAATAATATAATTCTGGAAAAGTTATCCTAGCGCTGCTGCTGCTGCTGCTGCTACTGCTACCTCTTCTTCTAGTGAGGAGCAGCATTTCACAATTACCCCTCAATTATATGATACTTCCTCACACAATGCATAATCAATTTGCTGCCACAAGATGTGATGGTCAGTGTTGTAGATTGCTTTAAAATATAGACACTTTCCTGTGGGTAAGTCCCATTGAACATAATAGGACTTACTTCTGAATATACATGCATAGGATTGCACTGTTGTTCTGTTTTCAGAGCAGTGGTAAATTTTACTTGGCTCTACCTGTGTACCCCATATGAAAGTCTTTTTCTAACACATGCTGAAGTGCAGTGGAGAAAGCTCTCTACAGTAATGATTAGGATTATTCTCCAGGGATTTTGGATGTTGCCTGGCCACACCTCTTGATCACACCTTCATGTTGCTTAATCATAACTCTTACAAATCCACATGTGTGTCCCTATTTTCATCTGTGAACTGTTGGAGGGTACACCATCAGGTTGACCAAGGGTGTTTTCACGCTAGGGTTTGGATCCAGATTTAAGCTGGATCAACTGTGCTGGCGAATGTGCAGCTACCAGCCTCTCATATCCAGGGATGGGGACTCGGACTCGAGGACTCGACTCGTGAGTCGGACTGAGTCCCCCCTCTGACTCGACTCGGACTCGAGTCCCAATATTTTTAATGGGACTCGAGACTCGACTCGGGACTCGAGACCAAGGACTCTTCAACATCCCTGGGCTGTGCCAGAAGGAGTGGAGAGGAGCGTGATTGCCGGCGAAGAGCACATGGAAGCGAGGTGTGCCGCTGCTCGGCCACTATGGACGGCTACCAGGAGTGCAGCCCCAACAGTGTGTCAATATTTATTTTGATTGATGTGTTGCGTACTTGGGAGAGGCAGAAGAAGGACCTGAGATTACTCTGTGTGGCTGCTCTGAGTGTGTTTCTGGTTCCAGCAAGTTCATCACCAGTGGAGCGGGTGTTCAGTGAGGGTGGAATTATGATGAGATCTCACCGTTCCAGAATGGGGGCCCAAACATTTAGAAAAAATCATGTTCCTCAAATGCAACATGGATAAGTTTTAGGAAGTACAGCAAGTTTATTTTTTTAAATCATTTTTCTAAAATGCAACCTTTCAGACATTTTGGGTTTGGCTGCCTCTGCCTGCCTGTCTGGGGTTCCCAGCCTCCTCTGCCTGCCTGGTCTCTTCTTGACCAGTTCAACAGTTGAATTGTCCAAGACAAAGGCCTCTGCCTGCCTGCTTTGGGGTTCCCTACCTCCTCTGCCTGCCTGGTTATTTTGGGTTTTTCTGCCTGGTCTGATCTTGCCAAAATCAGTTGCAGAGTTTTGAAATAAAAAGGCACACCTGTGCCTAGAATTTATTTAAACCACACATCTGAAGTACGGTAGCCTTATTTTGTTGGGGAAAAACCCCATTGGTTTTAATAGGGACTCGTGGAGTCAGCTTTGGGAGTGACTCGTGACTCATGACTCGTGAGTCACCATTTTGGACCAATGACTCGGACTCGGACTCGAGACTCGGGTCCAAAGACTCGTGACTCGACTCGTGACTCGAGACCAAGGACTCTTCAACATCCCTGCTCATATCCAAGGCAGCCCCCCTCTCCCCACTGAAAATCCTACACAGATAGTCAGGAGGCCTTTGGGGTGAGCTGTGGGGAAGGGATCCCTCCAAATCGGGCAGAAGGACTGTCTGCAAGCAGAGCCCTTCTTCTCATGGAAGGTCCGTTTCTCTTGCAGAAGGCAGCCCCTGGATCCAAGCCTAGGTGTTTACTCTGGAATAGCCATGCTTTGTTCACTCAGTTTCCATAGAGCATCCACACGATGTTGTCTCCCAAACATTGTTCTCCTGTTTTCTCCATGCTTCTCCTATCTTTTCTCAGACCTAGTAAACCCAACTTTTAAATAAAGAATAGAACAGGAGCAGAATCTCCACAGGTGAAGGAACCAATTTTGCTCCCTGCCCCTGGTTCAAAATCTCTTTTGAGGAATTGGGTTTAAGAGGCTAGTTCCCTCCTGGGGTTAGCAGCATTGAGGCAGAGATATCCTGTCGCAGCTGCATATGGACTAGGCTGCTGCAGAGGCAATGCAGACATTCTGGCAGATACTCTGGCTTCTCTTGTCCTCTTCTCAATCTCTCTTTCACAAGGATTGTGTCCCATAGTGGTTCTTTGGGGCAAAGGAGACCATTTTTGCAAGAGGAGAAAATCTCCATGGACTAGTTCACTAATGCTGTCTATCCTCACAATAACCCTATGAGGTAGGTTAAGCTGAGAGATACTGACTTGCCTAAGGCACTTAGGGTGCCACCCTATGCATATTTATGGCTGGCTGGGGAATGCTGGGAGTTATAGGACTTACTTTTTTCTGTCTAAACATGGATAGGATGGCACCCTTAGTGATTCTAGTGACCAACATTGTGTTGTTTTTGGCGCCTCCTGAAAACACTTTAACTTCAGGAAGCCTTCCTGAACTAACCAGCCACGGTTTTATTGATTCTGTTTTTAACATTGTTTTATTCTTTTATCTGTTTTATCTTTTATTGTACACTATTCCAAAATCTTCATACTGGAATATGGAACAGTATATAAATTTTGCAAATAAATAAATAAGTCTTCAGTGTAAAGGGAGGATTTGAACCCAAGTCTCCCTGTTCAACTGGACAGTACAACATGTTGACCTGGTTTGCATGATCACCACAGCCCACTAGAGCTCCGCAAGTGCTGCATTTTCTCGAATGAAACATAGAGTGTTCGAGGATCGGGATATTTGTAAGAAGACCAAAACACTGGTTTATGAAGCCATTGTATTACCAACTTTATTGTATGCCTGCGAAACATGGACTATCTATAAACGTCACCTCCAACTCCTTGAAAGATTTCATGAACGTTGCCTCCGGAAAATCCTGCGAATTACTTGGGAAGATAGGCGAACAAATGTCCGTGTACTGGAAGAAGCAAAGACTACTAGCATTGAAAAAATGATCCTTCAACGCCAACTTCAGTGGACCGGTCATGTTGTTCGAATGCCTGACTGCCCTCTCCCAAAACAGTTACTTTATTCCCAACTCAAGGATGGAAAGCGGAATATCGGTGGTCAATATAAGAGGTTTAAAGATGTTCTTAAGGCTAATCTAAAAAAATGCCTTAATATAAACATCAAAAACTGGGAAGCTCTGGCCCATGAACAATCTAACTGGAGGTTGGCCTTTCACAAAGGTTCTATGGACTTTGAAGAAGCTCGAGTGCAAGGTGAAAGGGAGAAACGTGCTAAGCGAAAAGCACGTCAAATGAATCCTTTACAAGACCATCTTCCATCTGGTAACCTGTGTCCTCACTGTGGGAAGCTGTGTGGATCTAGAATTGGCCTCCACAGTCACTTACGGACCCATCGCTAGAGTCTACACAATTTTCTTTAGAATTCTCCTCCTTTTAAAATTTCCTTTTTGTAAATTTTCTGTTTTATCCTGGAAGACAATCTTACTCGGTCACGAGTGATCGCCTGACTGACTAAGGCTTATTTAAGCCACAACGAGCTGTGGCACCCATGGGTGCCAGGTTGCCTATTCAGGCCCTGGTCACAGCTTGTCGTGCTGTCTGAACCCGGGTGCTATGGGACTTGTTTGCAGTTTAAACAACTCTCAAATAAGCCATGGGCTGTTGTAGGGTTATTTGAGGGTTCTTTAACCCTCAAACAAGCCTTGCCACCAGTGTTCGGATGACACAGCAAACCATGGTTGAGGCTCTGCTGCAGTTTAATAATTTGGGCAAACTACATGGTACATGGAAATGCCTACTACATGGAACTAACAAAGTCTTGACTTTAAAAATAAATAAAAAATAATGAAAAGCAGCTCAAGAGGCTGTGATTTTTGAACAGAAAACTGGCAGCTGGGAGGAGTGATTAACTGTTGATCATTTCCATCTCTAACAAGCTTCTCCTCCTCACCACCCCTGCCATGAAGTTCTAGATGTATTTTTTCCAAGGATCAATATACTCATCTGGAATCCAGGAGGGGACAATTTAGAGAGGGGGCAGTTTGAGCAGAAAAACAACTGGCAGGTGAAGGGTTAAGCACACCCCTTCCTACTCCACACAGCATCCTCTTTTCATTTCATTTTTTTAAAATTGGGCAATTTTCACATGCATTTGCATGTAGCGTATAGTTTGCCCCTGCTCCGTTCTCAGAGATGACAGATTCAATCTGTGCATTGGGTGGAACTGGATAGTTGCCTCCTGGCAGTGGAGGCTGCTGGCTCCAATGTCAGTGGGGCAGTGTATCCACGCCGGATTTTGGTCTGAACTTTAAAGGAACTATCCATGGTGCTGAACCCCACCCCCAAAATAGGTTCGGCAGCATGGATAGCTCCTTAAAAGTCTAAAGTAAAATCCAGAGTGGATACACAGCCCTGCTGACATTGGAGCCACCAGCTCCAGGCTTTCGGTGGGTGCCTCATTTGCCAGGATGGGGGAGGTAAAAGATGGTTCTGTGATCACTGAGGACTCCCCACCTCTACCAATAGAGAATGGTGCACCTTAACCATATTGAACTGTATGGTTTAAGAGGACAATGCTGTCTTTGGAAGCAGTGCATAATTAATCTGAAACTGGCACATGTGTGTAATAGGCTGGAAGTCTGGGGTTTGGGGCAGAAGGTATCCTGCAAAGACTTGAGAAGAGAAAGAAGTTTCTAGTCCTCATGATTCAGGAGAAAACCTGAAAATGATAGGGAGGAAGTACTATTTGATTTCAGTCCCAGTCCCTGTATGGTCATTACCGCTCCATGTTCTTGCCCCTCCACTTCTGCATTTGTCATCCCCCCCCCAATATTTTGTGAGACACAACTTTTCTTTCTTAAGTCCCTCTCCTAAACAAGATACGAATAAAAACCCATGCCTAACAAAAATCCAAATGCTGTTAAAGAAAAAGAAAAAGGGAGGGGGGCATAGTGCCCTCCTAATACATCATGCAAACTGGATAAATGTATCTGTGTCTGGCTAATCGATGCCAGTCTCAGAATTTTGGGATTATTTGCGCAGAATCCTGGACATCCTGCAAATATGTATGCAAATAGAGAGACAGGTAGGTGCTTAGGTAGGTAGATGATGGATGACTAAAGAGCAAAAGATAAAGATTGGCTTTCAATTTTGTATGGGCAGCAGTGGTAATGACTATTAATGTGTTTCACTTAGTGGCTACTACAAGTCTCTCTCTCTCTCTCTCTCTCTCACACACAAACACACACACACACACACACACACAATACAATTACTTTTCATAGACTCTTTGTCTTAAAAATGCCACCCTTGTGTTCCCTTCTTAAACTAAGGATAATCAGATGCAGGTGTTAAAATGTCTGCACACTCCAAAGGCAGGTGGGGAGGAGCACACAAACTGATTTATAGGAACAATCCTCCCTCATAAATCTAAAGGCAATATATGTTTTTCAACGTGTGCTGGAGCAGCACTCGGTGTAAACTTTTCTTCTTCCCTTTCCTTGTGTTAGAAGCAGTAAAATATAATTCAGGCGTGAAATCCCCCACTTATGATATTGAGCGATTGGGGGCTTCTCAGCCTGGCCGACTGAGTGAAAACAAAAATGGAACAAAGTTGGTTAGCTTGGATTCACTCCATTGAACATAGAGCTGCCCAACTTCATACAAATAAATACACATTTATTTATTATATTGTGTTGTCAGTGTAGACAAGATGGTAGTTTATGGAATAATGTAAGCCAAAAGGAAAAGAAAAAGTAGGGGGAAAGGAAGGAAAAAAGGGAGAGTTTCTTGCCCCTAACAGCTTGTAAGGTAGTGCAATTCTAGACATGTCTACTCAGAAGTAAGAGCACTTAAGTTTAGTGGGGCTTATTCCCAGGTAAGTGGGTATAGGGGTGCTGCCTAAATGTTGATCGTGGAGGAAGGAATGCACACGAAACAAGTTATTTTCCTCCTACGTTCGCAAGGACCTTCCCCCGGAACATGCACAGCTGTGGGCGGGGAGAATTTTGTGAGCGTGGGGGAAGGGAGCTGAGACTTACCTGTCAACACAGGTATCACGTCAGAAAGGGGATGGGGCTACAGGAGCTAATATTAGGCCTGGCAGCCCCACCCACACCCTCTTTGTTTCCTGCAGCTCCCTCCCTCCCTCCCTGTATACAGTGTGGGCTCCTTTGGTTAAGGGGCTGAGTAGGAATTTTGGCTCATCTCTATTAGGGGGATGTGCGCGTTTTGCCTACTCCATACTGCTGCAGGGTTTGGGAGTTGTTTGCCATCTGTGTACATAGCGATTCAATTCGGTCACATTTGGACAGTAGGCAGGCAAGTGCGGGTTAGGGTATTGATAGGGTAAGGTGAGCATCCCTGGCACCATTCAGGTGACAGGCGGTTTCAGGATGCCTCATGTTGCTGGGTCCGTAGGCTTGGACAGCTGAGGATCAGGAACGTCTGTGATCCCTTTGTTCTCACCAAGCTTGTTGTCTTCTTGAGACTCCGAGAGGAGGCAACGCAACAAAGGGTCACAACACTGGAAAGTGGAAAATGGGGCGGTGGCGGCATCATCCCCACCTCCCGGATTTGGATGCTCCGCCCAATTGCGCAATGTATCGGCCTCGGGGGGGGGCAGATTAGAATAACCCGCACTCCATCCCTTTGCAGTTCATTGTATGTAAATAAATGTGGCCCAGTTAAACACCAGCAAATTGTCTCAACTCTTTATTTTCCTCCTATGTTCGCAAAAATAATACTGCTGAATTCAGTGGGGCTGACTTTCATTTAAATTACCACAGCATTGCAGCCTCAGCAACTGCCCCAGCATTCTGGGCTTAAGGATGAGGACCAAAGATCCCATGGAAGAGGAGGCATTTGAAGGTAAAGAGGGAGTAGTTCAGAGCAGAGAGAGAGCCAGAGTGGCTTGTGCGTGGTTAACAAACCACGCTGCTGGGTTCAGACAACACGACAAGCCACTCTGAAACAAACATGGCTTATAAGCCACCATGGCTTATTGTGTTGTGAGAGAGTGGAGTCATTTTGTTCATTATTTATTTATTTATTTATAGCATTTCTGTACTGTCTTTTGTAAGCCAACGCTGTTTACTAAAATTCAGGGATGTTGAAGAGTCCTTGGTCTCGAGTCGAGTCACGAGTCTTTGGACCCGAGTCTCGAGTCCAAGTCCGAGTCCTTGGTCCAAAATGGTGACTCACGAGTCACGAGTCACTCCCAAAGCTGACTCCACGAGTTCCTATTAAAATCAATGGGGGTTTTTCCCCAACAAAATAAGGCTACTTCAGATGTGTGGTTTAAACAAATTCTAGGCACAAATGTGCCTTTTTATTTCAAAACTCTGCAACTGATTTTGACAAGAACAGACCAGGCAGACAAACCCAAAATAAAAATAACCAGACAGGCAGAGGAGGAAGGGAACACCAAGGCAGGCAGGCAGAGGCGTTTGTCTTGGACAATTCAAACTGTGGAACTGGTTAAGAAGAGACCAGGCAGGCAGAGGAGGCTGGGAACCCCAAACAAGCAGGCAGAGGCAGCCAAACCCAAAATGTCTGAAAGGTTGCATTTTAGGAAAATGATTTTTAAAAATAAAATCTTCGCCGACGATCGCACTTCTCTCCACTCCTTCTGGCACAGCCCAGGGATGATGAAGAGTCCTTGGTCTCGAGTCCCGAGTCGAGTCTCGAGTCCCATTAAAAATATTGGGACTCTCGAGTCCGAGTCGAGTCAGAGGGGGGACTCAGTCCGACTCACGAGTCGAGTCCTCGAGTCCGAGTCCCCATCCCTGCTAAAATTCAGAAAACAAATAATCATAAACCAATAAAGTCATAGTAAAACATTTAAAACCTTAACGACAGTTTAAAGCCAAGCTAAAAATATGTGTCTTGACCCCCTTCCTGAACACAGAGAGAGCGGGGGCCAGTCACAACTCTGATGGGAGTGTGTTTCAGAGTCTGGGAGCGATGTGGGAGAAAGCCCTTTCCCACATGCCCAACGAGCAGACCCCTGTAAGCGGGGCTGTCTTCAAAAGGGCCTCTCCTGCTGATCTTGGTAACTGAACAGGTTCATACTGAGGTAGGTGGTGGTCCCTCAGATAGCCAGGCCCCTGAGGCATTTAGATATTTAAGGGTTAAAACCAACAGCTTGCACTGAAGCCAGAAAACAATTAGTAACTAGTGCAGATCTTTCAGTATTGGAGTGATGTGATCAGGGATACCATGCACCTGTTAGCTGCCTAGCTAGAGTGGCCACTTGTGAATCCCCCCCCAAGAGAACATGCATAAACAAAAAAGAGGACACCTATCTGCATAAAATGTTCATACGGTAATTTATATGTATACATGCAAATTTAGAAAGCATTATTATAATTTAAATAAAAATACAGTACATCTCACCATAGTGAGGAAGACTGTGACCAGGTGACCTGTGTGCCTTGCTCAGTCCACTGCGCAGGTGCTGTTGATGGGCAACTTCAAAGCCCAGCTCTTCCTTCTGAAGGTTCTTTGTCTTTATACCAGACTCAGACTGGACAGCCATTCAAACAGAGGACACCTTCAAAATGGAGGACAGTCCTCTGGCGGCCCTTCAAATAGTGAACTGTCCTCTGTGAAAAGAGGACACGTGGCCACCCAAAGTCCAGCTGCTGCGTTTTGTACCAACTGAAGTTTCCGGATGCTCTTCAAAGATAACCCCAGGTATGCTGCATTGCAGTAGTCTAACCGTGATGTAACCAAGGCATCAATAAATGATGCCAGATTTTAAGAGAGCAGGAGAACTATCGGGCTATATAGGACAATAAGGGCCATGGAATAGGGTGGGCAGAAGGTTTTAAACACCCACAGAGGACGTGGAGTTCACTAAGAGATGAGGTCATTTGACTTCATTTAAAGATAGGCCTGCAGAGAAATTGAGAAAAAAAATCATATTGGTTTGTTTTAATTAGGCAATGGTTTTTTAAATAGGCTACAGCAGAAATGAATGCAGAAATAATAAGGGGGGAAAGAGGAAGTGGGAGGGAGAAAGGAGAACAGAAACACAGATATAGATGTTTCAAGAATGAGTGTGTAGGAACTGTATAGTGCACTCCCAACCTCCTTCTACCTCCTCTCCTTTTCCTTCCACCCTAAAGTTCCTTGCTTGATTCTTATGTGCTGTGCATTGGTTTCACCCCAGTGCTAATGCAGAAGCATATATTATGACATTGACTCGAGGCCCACTCGGTCCACAGGCCATTATGTAGAGTGGCAGTGTGTCCTCTTTTACAGAGGACAGTTCTCTATTTGAGGGGCTGACCTGTCCAAGTCTAGTTTAAAGCTAAAGGACCATAAGAAATGTTGCCCATCGACACTTTGCATCTGAATAGCAGAGGGAATGGTCAGGCATACAAATCACCTGGTCGTAGCATTCCACACTATGGTGATAGGTATTGTATTCCTAGTTTCAATTATAATTATAATTTCTAAATTTGCATCTATACATATAAATTAGCACATGCAAATTTTATGCAAATCCCTTTTGTTCTCTTTTAGGTGATGCATTTCCTCTTTTTTGGTGATTCATAATTGGTCACCCCATCATATTTGATGTGTAATTCTGTTTACTTATGTCTCCATGGTTCTTTCCCTTTCCAGTGCCCCCATTACTTTCTGATAATGATGGAAGGGAAGCGCAGAGAGAGGGAAACTCAAATCTCTTTATCCTTCATAGATCCCAAATGAATTATACCATACTTAGCACCCCAGTCTGGCTGGGCCCCCAACTGCTGTCATGTAATCATGTTTAATCCAACGCTAAAGCTGGCAATGACAGCTGTGAGCACTGTTTCTGGATTTTTGCTACATCCAGTTTCCTTCCACGTGCATAAAAATATCCCATTCCCACACAAAATGGTTCCCCATGGCTTTTAAAAAAATTCTTAAAGCAAGTCTTAGGTGCCAAAAAATGGGCACAAAAATGACCAATGCAACTTTCAATGCAGGTCAATAATGAAGCCCACTTGTTCACTCTTCTAGAAGTGTCTCAGTCTCCCATGAACAGTGGCCAGACACCGATATGCCTGCATGTAGATGTGAGAGAAGGTTTCATCTAGGCAGGGTTGGCTCCAGATTTGTGAGGGCCTTCAGCAAAATAAAGTGACCTCTGTGAGGTCCCCTCCTACGTAAGTGGGCCACACCTGGCGCTGGCAGGCTTACCTGACAGTCGAGGCATCCATAGGCAGCAGTAATGCTCCAGTCACTGCCAGACAGCCTCTAGTGGGGGTTTGGGAGTCACCATGATCATTTTCCACAATGCCCCAGAGTTTCACAGCATTGTGGGAAATTAAAATGGCAGTCAGACGCTGAGGGAAAAAAATGTTAAGAGGGGCCCAGGGTCAATGGTTGTGCTGAGCCCTACCAGAACATTTAGGCTCATGCCAAGCCTTCCCTTAGGCCAGAGAGCAGCCTTCATTTAGTATACTTTTGGAGCCACTATGTAGATAGGAAATAGCAATTGTCTTGAACGTGGCAAAAGTAGGCTGTCACCTGGGGCCAGCCCTACCATTAGCAGAGTGAGGCAACCACCTCAGGCAGCAGATGCTGGAGTGCAGGGAGTGGTAACGAGGTGTTAGTATAGGCCTGTGGCTCACGCTGGCTCAGCTTGTCTGAGTGTGGAAAGCTAAGCAGGGTCAGGCCTGGTTAATACTTGGATGGGAGACCCCTCCTCTAGTTTCCTGCATTGAGCAGGGGGTTGGACTCGATGGCCTTGTAGGCCCCTTCCAACTCTATGATCCTATGAAGAACTGAGTGTGTAACAAAGCTTGCCCTGTGCCTGCTAAACAAGTCCGCTACTCTCAGGTGGAGTGGAGGCCATTATCCAGTTGCCAGTGGTGCAGCTAGGTAAGTTTAGACCCTGGACTTAATGGTCATGGGTGAGGGGGTTTAAGTAGGCCATGTGTATTACTTCAGTTATGAAGCACACAACTAACATTTCTCCCCCTGCACAACTCCCATTCTATGCTTTACAACTACTTCTACATCCTTATAAGGTCAAAGAGAGCCAGTGTGGTGTAGTGGTTAGAGTGTTGGACTGGGACTCAGGAGATCTGGGTTCTAATCCCCACTTGGCCATGAAGCTCACTGGGTGACTTTGGGCCAGTCACTGACTCTCAGCCTAACCCTACCTCACAGGGTTGCTGTGAGGATAAAATAGAGAGCAGGAGGAGGATTATGTAAGCCTCCTTGGGATCCTTGCAGGGGAAAAAAGGCGGGATATAAATATAATAAATAAATATAATAAATAAATACATGTTTGCTAGCCCTGATTTAAAAAAAATGAGTATGTGCAGTTTTGCATTTTAAGCTAATTTAAACCATAGCACCATCACGGCTGCAGGAATACAATGGAGTTTGCTTCTGCTACCCTGATCACCTGCCAGGTTGCCACTCTCTGGTGGTCATTGGGGGGGGGGGCTGGGCTGTAGGGCCCTGGACTTTGGCCCCAAGGTCCAGCTGTAGTGGCACCACAGAGCAGTCCTAGCTGCACAACCGAGTGCTGACGTAAGATTCAACTGTCTGCCAGTCCTTTCAGCTTCTGTATATGGAGTGTGTGTGTGTGTGTGTGTGTGTGTGCGCGTCTGTGCGTGCGCAGATGTTATCTTGCCCTTTGCCTGAGGCAGCAAAATGTCTTGGGCTAGTCCTGCTGTTGTGGTTTTTGGATAATTTTTGCTTGTGGCTTTTGGATAATTTTTCTTCTTTTTAAATAAAATGTCCTCTTCCCCTCCTCCTAACGCCCCCACCTCCTATGCCCCCTACAAGGAGGATGGTTTCTCTCTCTAAACCCTGTGTGTGAGACAGAAAGTGTGCCAGGAACAACATAGTCTCATAAAGGGAGGTAATTCCTTGCTACCAAAGTCGTGTCACCCTCAACCCAATCTTCTGCCTGAGGTCCGTTCCAGCCCTATCTTTCCAATCTTTCGCTCAGAGATGAATTGGTCAACTGGCTATCCTTAGTGCCAGACAGTACCTCATCCAAATTTTGAAGCGGAAATTGTCTTTGTCTTAACATGCCCTCCCTCCTTCCCTGTTGTTATAGAGTGAAAATGGAACCACTACTACAAGGAAGAGGAGGAGGAAGGAGAAGAAGGAAGAGAAAAAAGGGAGTGGAAGGGAAAAGGAAGAACAGAAAAAGCTTAAGTGATAAATTGTGTGTGTTTGTGTGTGTGTGTGTGGGGGGGGAGACAGGAGAGCAAGAGAAAGCGATACCAAGGGGAAGGTTGAGAAAGGACAAAAAAGAGCAAGAGTTGGGGAGAAAGAATGACAAAGAAAAAGAAAAATGAGGGAAGTGGGGATAAAAAGGAAGAGCAGACAAAGGAGTGGCACATGAGTTCTGTGGGGAGAGGGAGATGGTGATCCCCAGTCAAGAGAGAGGGGAGGGTGTCCCCCCCCCCAGCTCAAGGATCATTCTCTAGCTTTGTGCAGAGGCTTTCATCCTTAGATATCCTGCAGAAAGTGGGGGTTCTCCCACCCTCCCATTCTCTTCGTTGCTTTTGCTCTTTTATATCTGAATAATTAAGTCATCTGAATTCCTATGATTTACCATTTCCAATGATAAATAGTCGTTACAGGAGTTAGCCAGTTGGCAGATCTTTAGCTCGAAGTTATAATTTGTCAAACTGCCACTAGATTCATGTTTTATGCTAATGAAGGTAGACTTATTGACTCAGGGTTAGGCAGTGACCGGGTCACCGCTGCCCTGAGGCAAGACAGAGGTCAAAAGGTCAGAGGTGAAAGGAAGAGTGGGCCTGTATGGATTTTCTGTAAGGAGGTGGCGATTTTATAAGAAAGCCTGTCCAAATGATATCAAGACGCGGTGAAATTTTTCCAAGGGAAAGGTCCTGGCTGGGTCTTTTCGCAAACCAGACTCGATATTTTCGGCGCACGCTAGACTTTTGCTGCTCATGCCAGATCGCTTCTGCTATGTCCTGTACACTTGCTTCAGAAGAAACAGTTTGTCCATAATGGTAGCTCACGAAGGTGGCTGGTTTGGGGTTCTCCTTTTTTGGGGGGGGGAGCTTTAATCTTGCAGCTTTTGCTCTAAGAATTATGGGAGTACTTGTGAAAAAAATCACAGTGTGTGTATGTAGGTGTGCACGCATGCGTGCAAACGTTTGTGTGCATGCACCATGATTACATTGTGTGAAAAGCTGATGTAGCATTCTGGTTAAGAAGCTTCCAGTTCAAATCTCGCCTCATCCATGAACTTACTAGGTCAGGACTGGGGAACCTTTTTTCTGTAGAGGTGAGGTCTGTATTCCCTCAGAGGTAATCTACGGGGGGGGGGGTGTCTGTGTGTTGCATGTCATTGTGGGCTGGGTTAGACCCACCTCTCTCCCCCCCACAACCACCTCCTTCTCTGTTAAGATAACCACCGCCCCACACATTCTCTCTGTCTCTTTCTTTCACAAGAATATTAGAGTGTGGGCTGGTGATGATCTTAACAGAGAAAGAGTGACCCAGTTTGCACTACTGGGCATGCCGGATGACTTTTGCATATTCAAGCAGCGACTGCAGCTTGTTGTGTCATGCAAACCGGGCGAGGGTGGGTTGTTGGTGTGGTTAACAAGCCACCCCAGAATCCTAAAACGGCCCATGGGTTGTGGGCACTTGTTAACCACGCCAACAACCCACCCTCACTGGGTTTGCATGACACAACAAGCCACGATCACAGCTTGAATATACAAAATGGCTCCCCGCCTGCACTGCTGAGCCCCAGGGGGTAATTAACCCACCATGGCTTAGCGTGATGTGCAGACCAGCCCAGTAGTGTGGATGGTGTTAAGATGATCACCACCCTACACTCTTTCTTTCTCTTTCTGTCTCACTCCCCTACTCCCATCTATTCTTTCATGAACACTCAGCACAGCACAACACAAAAGGGACATCTTTTCAAAGAGCAGGTCCACCTGGATCCACGCTTTCAAAGGACTCTACTCTCTCTGCCCAACTGGGGGAGACCACTCCCTCCCCACCTGGGCAGGGTCACCTTTTGCAAGCCAGGTTCACAAAGTGTTATCCCCTTCCCTTCTCTCCCAGTTCCATGGGATGCACTGCATGGCCTCTGCCTCTCACCGGGAACAGCTAGGGATTGAAGTGGGAGAGGCCTCGTGAGGCCCACGGCCCATGGATTGCACTAGGTTGGGGTGCACAACCTCTTTCAGCCCAAGAACTGAAGCTCTTGAAGGCTGCATTCCAGTGGTGGACAGAGCTAAAAGTAAAAGGGGGCAATCAGAAATCAAAGGGGGCAGCGATTTTAAAGCCCATTTTGGGATTCTTGAGCCATTGTCTAAAAATAAGCTGGCAGTGCTACAGAATGCCTCAGGCAAGAGAAACAACATTTATATATGCATTATAAATAATGTGGTCTCCGCACATTCAGAGGATGATCTCCAAACTATCCTAAATGCTTTTTCAGAAGCATACGGAAAACTTGGTCTCTCACTTAACATCAAAAAAACCAAAGTGCTTCATCAGCAAGTGCAAGCTAACCCTTTGGTGATGCCACCTATCCAGCTTGGCGGGACAATACTGGAAAATGTCGATCATTTTCTCTATCTTGGCAGCTATCTTTCTGTTACAGCTAACATCGACAGTGAAATCCAGCATCGTCTGAGCTCCGCAAGTGCCGCGTTTTCTCGAATGAAACATAGAGTGTTCAAGGATCGGGATATTTGTAAGAAGACCAAAACACTGGTTTATGAAGCCATTGTATTACCAACTTTATTGTATGCCTGCGAAACATGGACTATCTATAAACGTCACCTCCAAATCCTTGAAAGATTTCATCAACGTTGCCTCCGGAAAATCCTGCGAATTACTTGGGAAGATAGGCGAACAAATGTCAGTGTTCTGGAAGATGCAAAGAATACTAGCATTGAAAAAATGATCCTTCAACGCCAACTTCAGTGGACTGGTCATGTTGTTCGAATGCCTGACTGCCGTCTCCCAAAGCAGTTACTTTATTCCCAACTCAAGGATGGAAAGTGGAATATCGGTGGTCAATATAAGAGGTTTAAAGATGTTCTTAAGGCTAATCTAAAAAAATGCAATATAAACATCAAAAACTGGGAAGCTCTGGCCCATGAACGATCTAACTGGAGGTTGGCCTTTCACAAAGGTTCTATGGACTTTGAAGAAGCTCGAGTGCAAGGTGAAAGGGAGAAACGTGCTAAGTGAAAAGCACGTCAAATGAATCCTTTACAGGACCATCTTCCATCTGGTAACCTGTGTCGTCACTGTGGGAAGCTGTGTGGATCTAGAATTGGCCTCCACAGTCACATACGGACCCATCGCTAGAGTCTACACAATTTTCGTTAGAATTTTCTTCCTTTTAAAATCTCCTTTTTGTAAATTTTCTTTTTTTTTTTTTATCCTGGAAGACAATCTTACTCGGTCACGAGTGATCGCCTGACTGACTGATAAATAAATACTGTATTCGATATTTGTTTTCTTACAATGGTTCCTTTTGGAAGTTTAGCGATGGTCATAATGTTGGATTCTGCAGGAGATCAGCAAAGAATTTTTGTGATGCTTCTCTCTGGTCTTCAAGTATCTGAATTGTGTGAATCCTGTGGACAGAATGTTAGCAAAGGAAAGCACCCCCTCCCTCCCTCAGAAGGAATCTCTATCCAGTAAAAAGGTTAATACACTGTATTTTGTGTTCTCTGGATATTTAGATAGCTTTCTGTCATTATCAATCCTTTCAGTACATCTACATGCAAAACTTCACGTGCGCATGAATATTCACGATTGAAGCCATTTTATTTATTAAATTTTATTAATATATTTATATCCTGCCTTTTGGCACCCAAGAGTCCCTCCCCCTGCAAAGCAGCCCCTGGCTGCAAAATGATTGACTGCAAGATGAACTAAACCATACACAGAATGCAAAAATAAAATAAGGAACAGTTCATTTTAATTTTAACATTTCCAAATTTTGGATAGTTGCCCTTATTTATTCTTTTTGTCAATGTTCTCCCACCCCTGTCTTTCATAAACACAAACCATTGGTACACTAAATGTAAACACAAAGTAAACTTGTTGATTTTACAGTTAAATATTATTTTTTTCTCCAGGAGCAATCTGTTACTAAGTGAGAGATGCAAAGTTTTCACAAAGTAAGGCAGTGGCTGAGAATCTTCAGTGCTTTTGTAATCCATCAACAGAGCTTGGATCAGGGTATGAAATTTGTTTGCCTGAAGCAGGGTAGGATCATATCTTTCATTTCAAAAAGGTATTATTCATCTGGACTTTGTGGTCACAGGAGAAAGCTTGAAAAAAATTCTGTCAGACTCCTGAAGGCTCAGAAGCCACCTGGTTTGGTGGGGGTTTGAAGGTCAGCAATTGTACTTTATAGTTTTCTGAGCAGTTTCCTACTATTCCTTCCCCAAACAGGGCATTTTACATGCCCTTCTTTTCAATGGTGAAAGTAAGCTGGTGTGGACAGATAGGGGCTGCTGTCAACCCATGAGGATGTTCTAGCAATAGCCCATCATCAATATATTGATCTCAGAATTCCAGTGGAATAGTATAGCAAAACCAGAAAAACACACAATGCATTTTCATCCCTGCTTCCTTCCCTTCTTCACCCTTCTCCCTCTCTGTCCATTGCCAGTTCACCCCCTGCCCCCCAAATCTAAATCCTCTGAAAGCTTGATCCTTGGAAGCAAAGTAAGCAGTCTTTCACATGACATGGTTTAATTTGCAATATTCATTTTGGATTCAGTCGTTTTGGGTTATTCTTGTTTCCCTGATTTTTATTTCTGGTGTGGATTTACCCAGCTGCTGAGAAGACCAATAAAAGATCAAATGTTAACCATTCAGTCAATTTCCACCCTCAAATGATGCCTTTTAGACTATGTTAGATTAAATAGAGGTTGTTTTTGTTTTTGTTTAAAAAGCCTCATTCATCCCTCCTTAGCTGAGATCAACAAAACAGCAACAGTCTTATAATGGCTGGAAAGCAAACCACAAACCACTTGCTCTTGAATAATCTCCTTGATATCAAGGGAGCATTTAAAGAGTAAATGTTTTGTGGATTGCAGCCTTTGTGATTATATTCTACCTGGCCCAGTTGTAGTACCAACCAACGTTGACTCCCAGTCCCAGTATTCATCTTCCCAGTCTACAGCCTGTATTTTAATGGTCTAAAAGCAGGGCTAGGCAACATGGTGCACTGAATTCCTTTCTTGACATCTGCCAAATCCCCCCCCCCCCTAAAATAAACAAACAGCACATTTTCTTACTGGTAACTGGGATTGCTATGAAATAGGTTTCTCTGTGTGCTGAAAAGTGTGGGTTCAACGGAATTGTTTAGTGTGTTGGGGCTCAGACCCCGCCTCTGCCTTGTACTCAGTCATCTGGGCAGGTTACTTGTCCTTTGCCATGCCTCCCAGGGCAGCCATTTTGTGGTGGTGCCCAGGATAGTTTCTCAAATTGCCAAATGTGCCCACAGCTGAAAAATGTTGCCCACCCCCATCTAAAGACACATTTTGCCCTTCTGCTCCTGGAGCTAAGAAAGTGTTGCCTAAGCCTCCTGGATGGAAGGCTATCTCTCTGTAAGCTGCTCTGAGCTCCTCAGAAGAAGAGCGAGGGCATAAGTGTAATAAATAAACAATGCTGAGAGAAAGAGTAGTGATCAAAGCAAGATTTTAATTTTTTCATATTTCTCCCCCCCCCACTTCATTTCCTTACACAAACAAAGGCACACAAATAATAAATACACAATAAACCCGTATTGTTCTTCTGATAGTCCAGGGAAATGAGAGGTAGATATTTTGGAATAGCTTTCGTAACTTCTATAAGCTTATGAGAATGCAGAATGTTTTCTTTCTGTGGAGACCTGGTGTATGGCTGGTCTTCAGGGTTACAGCATAAGCCCTGAGCCTACATTCCGTTCATTCTGAGAGCCCCATGTTCTGTCCCCAGCACCTCCAGCTAAAAAGGATTTAAAGACCTCTGTAAACTACTAGCAATAACGCACACGCACACGCACAATGATTCAGCTCATCCAGCGCCAGGAAGCTGTGGGACTTCATTGTCATTGTATATTGGAGGGGGGCGGGGAACATGTGACCTCCATATGCTGTTGGACTACAGTTCCCATAAGCCTGAGCCGATATGGCCAATGGTCAAGGATTATGGGAGTTGTAGCCCAACAACATCTGGAGGGCCACAGGTTCCCTGTCCTTGCTGTACGTTGTTACATGAATCACTGAAGCTTTGTGTCCAAATCGGCTTTTGACAAAGATTTCCCGAAAGATTTCCTAAAACAGAGTACCTGTAATTCTTGGACTTCCTTTTCAGGAGTCTTGAAATTCTGAGCCCACATGTGTATGCTTTTGAATTGTACTTCATCAGTTCTTACCTTTTGGTTACTTGAAAAGTCTATTTGTGTTTACAAAGCACATTATTTGCACAATATATACTTCTGACTTGCTATACGGGTTCCCTCCTCCTATTTCCTAACCAATCATGAGACAGTGGAGAGTGCTGTTCTGTGAGCATATTTTTGCACATGAGGAGCTGCCCAGTCTGTTGAAATGGATGCATGCATAAGGAGCTGTGATGTACACATGTGGCTCTGGATTCAAGCATAAAGAAACCACCAACTGATTGTGTAGGTTTCCCCTCCCCCATCTTAAGCTGAAATCACTTTGATACACTTTACATATACAGAAATGGCTCTCCAATAAAATTGTTTATTTGATATAGTCCTCCCACCCAATAAAACTGAATGGTGACGGCACCTTACTTTCAATAGGGCTATCTTAGAAATTGCTCCCAGAGGACTGTGCCAACGTTTCATAGTCCAGTCCTCAAAAGGCCCTGTCAGCCCTCGTGCTGGATAGATTGGCAACACCAGAAAAACCACAATGGTATCAGCTTGCTCTAGGCAGCAGTTTTGGATTGTGTGCCTCTGCTGGAGATATCCATCCATTCCTCTTCCTTCCAGTCCCACCTGGCTCTGAATAATATCTTCCTTCCTTCCCATTCCTTCCATCCCAGTTCCTGCTTCCAAACAGAAAACACAGATTCCCGGCATAAAACTGTAGGAAATTATCTCCAAAAGCATGTTTGTAAGAATTCTTATATCTGTCATTGGAGTGTTTTCATGCTCTCATGATTTATGGGTAAAACAACAAAGAACTTGAACATTTAAACCTCAAGAACGGTGCAACCTTCAACTCCTCTCCATGTTAGCTGGCTGCTGGATACTCCATGAAGGATCAGCCCGTACCTGGGACAAATATCCTATCTGCTCAGTGGATGGGCTGTGATAACGACACTGATTAGGGATGGACAAATCTGTCCATTTCAGTTTCTCATTTCTCCAATCTTAAGTTCAGTTTGTCCCAAACTTTGAGAATTTTTTCCCTTAAAGTTTGCATGAAAACTGTGCATATTTCTCCTAATACCTGCATTTTTTAAATGCAGTTTTGCCTAATACACACCTGTTTTTGCAGGCATTTTTCCTAATAGAATGCATTTTGAATTGTATTTTACCTAATACAGTCATGCCTTAGATTGAGAGCATAATTCGTTCCAGAAACGTGCTTGTAATCCAAAACACTCTTATATCAAAACGAAATCCCCCCCAAAAAAATTGTACAGAGATTTTTAATTTAAGCCGTACTACAGTACTTGTATTGCAAGATGTCGCTTGTATATCAAGTAAAAAAAATATTAAATAAATATTTAAAAATGTGCTTGTCTTGCAAAACACTCTCAAACCAAGTTACTTGCAATCCAAGGTATTACTGTATATGAATTTCTGTATGCATTTTTTGGATTGGAGAACTCCAGTGCAACATTCGGAGAAGTGCGAATTTCGAAGGATAACTGAGTTTTGGTTCAACAGTGCAATATTAGGTACAAATTTCTCCCCCAGCCCTGAATTCAGTATCAAGGCTAATTAAGCCAGAGCTCACTAACAAAACTTTTTTTTCTTTTTCAAAATCTTCACCGCAGCACTCCTCATTCCTAAGGCAACCACTATGGTTAGTGCTACCAATGCTATTTATAGCACAATTATCATGGCTGTTTGTATTTTGCAAACACACTGTGAATGTTTCTTTTCCTCTCTCTCTCTCTCTCTCTCTCTCTCTTTTGGTGGTGTGAAAATGCAGATCCATGGGTTGATTGCAAATCAGAGCAAGATGATCAACACTGGATGTGCACTGGAGACGTTCCTACAAAGACACACCCTAAGTATTTTATGATATGCAGCCAGAAAAATATATCAACAACTAAGTTACTAAACAAACTGATGAAAAGTATTTATAGAAACAAATCAAAGCACAAGCCTCCATAAGAACATAAGAAGAGCCCTGCTGGATCAGATCAAAGGCTGCTCTGATCCATCATTCTGTTCCCACAGTGGCCAACCAACTGCCCACAGGAAACCCACAAGCAGGACATGAGTGAAACAGCACCCTCCCACTTGTGTTCCTCTATAAAAGTATAATACCTTCTGATCCAAGAGTCCTGCAGACACATGAAAGTTTGTAACAGAGAGTAGCAGTGATATATTATTGAACTGTATAGGATATGAGGTATGATATTGAATTATACAGAAGACACTTGATGACGTTGGGTATCTAGGTACATAAAACAGAGCTGGCAATGAAGAATCCATTCTGTTAAGAAGTTCCCATTACATGTTCTTTAGGACTCTGACAGTCTTTGTACATCTACTCAGAAGAAAGTCCTATTGAGTTCAATGGGACTCCCAGCTAAGTGAACTGGGAATACCAGTGCAATTTTATATATGTCTACTCAAAAGTAAGTCCTATTGAGTTCAATGGGGCTTACTCCCAGAGTCCCAGGTATGGTGGGTATAGGATTGCATCCCATGGACTTCCTTCTGAGTCAACATACATAGGATTGTACTGTTAGATAACTGAAATATAGATAGTGATATAACTTGTACAGTAGAAAGGAAACAGAGACTGGGTTCAGACCACATGATAACCCACACTCAAGGGCTAAGTATGGGTTGTCGTTGAACTGTGGGTTGCTGTTGAACTGTGGGTTATTGTTGTCTGTACCCAGCTGTGCTAACAAGCCATGGCTCGTTAACCATGAACAACCAATGAAGAGAGCCCATGGTTTGTGGAGTTGTGAACTGTGGGTTGTTCACCATGGTTTGTTATCTCGGCTGGGTTCAGACAACACCATAACACATTTCAACAGCAACTTTTGCTCTTGGAAATTCCTTCTTGTTAACACAGTTCCCTGGGTTTCCTGTGTAGTTGCCTATCGGTGCAATCCAATGCAAAGAACCCTTCCATTGATCTGAACACCAGACTACACTAATGCTTTGGATTCCCACCAAGCCATTCCAATGAAAAAGAGATGCACACATACACACATACAAACACCCATGCTAAATTTCAAGAGGCAGCCCAATGTGGTATTTGGCAATTTCTTGAGCTCAGCTGCATCCTATACCCACCTTTCCTCTCTAGAAAGATCCCTTAAGATGCCCCTTCTAGGAACTTCTGGAGTCTCACAAGAATGCAAGGAGGCTCAGCGAATGCCTCTCTGTTTTTCCTTTCCCAGCCAAAGTGGGGTAGCAGTGTCCTCATTGCTCCTGCTAGGGGAGGACTGCGGTGAGGCAAGGTCTGATTTCTCTGAAGAGGACTCCTGCCCGCTGCAGCCAACCATGGCTCCCCACAGAGGGCCCTCCCTCTCTCTTTTCTTCTGCTTCATCCTGCGGTTCTGGAACCAGATCTTCACCTGGGCTTCGTTGAGGTGCAAGGCTGAGGCAATCTCCACCCTACGGGCTCGGCTCAGGTATTTGTTGAAGTGGAATTCCTTCTCCAGCTCTGTCAGCTGCTTGGTGCTGAAGCTGGTTCTGGGAGAGGGAGAGCAGGTCATTTCCCCGGTGGTGCCATGTGATTTTGCTAAGGATGAAGAAGAGAGGGGAGCATCACACCAAACATGCTTCAAGGTTTGCAGCAGCATCCCTTCCTCCCTTTCTCTTTTCATTATCCCTTTTCACGCAGTCCATTTTCAAATTCAAAAAAGGGAATCCATATCTCCCCCCACAACACACAAAGATTCAGTCCAGCCAGTTGCTCATTGTCAACTCGGATGCATAATCAGATCTCCTTTTTAAATAGCTTTTGCTCTGAACACCTGTGCCTCCTAAAGAACCTGCTGCAGTGCAAGAAGCTTTATTTTCAATGACTTAATTGGGAGGACTTGCTCTATGGGCAGGTCTGTACTGGTGGTTGTCCCTTAAGGACATAACTGGAGATGTTCAAACCAGGAGCAGAGAAAAACATTCTCACAGCCTCCTAGTACACCTCCAGAGCTAATTAGGAAAACCCATGTAGATTATGCAAAGTATACTCAGCCATTTTTCTTCCTGTAGGCAAGATGGCAGCCCTGTCTGGTTTAGCTCAATATCTATATCTATCTAGCTATATTCTCTCTCTCTCTCTCTCTCTCACACACACACACACACACACACACACTATATATATATATATACGCACACACACTATACACACACACACACACACACACACACCCCACAGATTTATGCAGGCAACTTCAGTGCACCCCCCCCCCCCCGCCATTCAGGATGTGGCCAGGCTGTTGTGCATTTACTCTGGCCTAAACTCTCACTTTTTCTTTAAAAAAGAAAGAAAAAGAATGAATTGGTTGGAGTTTATCTGCTCCATGCATAACTCCATGTTCATAACTCCATGCAGCTAGGAATGATTTGCATGGGTGACTGAGTCATCCTGGATCAACCTGCCCAGACAGAACAGCCACATCACCTCAAACGCCACACATTTCAGGGGAGTCAGTAGAATCGGTTCAGCGGAGAGTTGACAGAGTGATCAGGGAACAAAAAACAAATGGTAAAGATTAGGAATCAGCTACAACAAGGGTAGAGAACCTGGCCCCCTCCAGATGTGTTGGACTACAAATCCTGTAATTCCTGACCATAATCCCATGCTGGCTAGGGCTGATGGGATTTGTAGTCCAAAGTGTATGGAGAGACTGAGCTATCAGGTCAGAAGCTGACTTGAATGTACAAGCCCCCCCTCCCCGGTCACTGATTCTGCTTGTAGTGATGTTACACACACACACACACACACACACACACACAACCTGCACACACACTTCTGTGGCCCATTTCTCACATGAGGCAAACCCAGGTTTCCCACTGTACACTCATCTGGGAGCTGCAGCCAGTCATAGATCTCTGAGGTGTTTGCCAGTATGTCTATGTGACATTAATAATAATAATAATAATAATAATAATAATAATAATAATAAACATTTTTACATACATTACTTACTCCCCCCCCAAACCTTTGGAACCTCTTAGATATGGATCTCAAATGTAATATGTAAAGTTATACTCTTGCCTCTTCCAGCATCAATGAACTCTCATTCTGCCTCATTTTCTCCCCTTTGTCCTATATTTAATAAAAAACTTCTTTATGTGGGTGGGGGCGGGGGCGGGGGAGGAGTGTTTAGGGGGAAATATGTTAAAGTGATGCAATCCGTGCATGGTGGTAAGCAAAACCATTTTCAGAACAGAACAGAATATTTCAGGGCCCAAAGGCAGGTCGGAAGTATACATCTTTCAATAAACAAATAATAACCAGTCTCCTGCTAAAATATGCGGAGGCAGAGGATTGCTCAAAACCCCCTTCCACTTTGGCTCATTCGGAGCTTGTTGAGAGAGCCTTGAGCAAAAAGGACCAGCCCTGCTGCATCTGTGGGGCCCGCCTCTTGCTCATTCTGATGGGTGAGCCCTGGACTCCTGCCCCAAAGCCCTGCCCTGAAGGCATGCTGAAGCTGCATCTGATGAAATGAGCTTCGGTTCACGAAGGCTTGTGCCATAATAAATGTGTTCGTCTTGAAGGTGTCAGAAGACTCTTTGTTGTTTTTGCTGCAACAATGCAACACCCCTCTAGAAATCATTGCACAATGGTGTGTGTGTGTGTATGTCTGACTGTCAAAAGTTGAACGATTTTTTATTTTTATGTTTTTGGCTACCTGTCTTGCTTCCTACACGCCAGGATCGCTGCCCAGACAGGAGCCATTAACACTCCTAGAGTCATAATCATAATTCATTCCCATCACCCCCTTCCCCATTCCTACTCAACTCCGGAGGAAGCCTCTAAACTTTCAACGTGTCTTTTTTTTTATTTATTTATTTACTTTAACAAAACCAAAAAAACTGCATCTGCCTTTTCCTCCGGGGGAATGGAATTCTGGGAGCCAAACGTCAGCCGAAGACTTTGGGAATTGGGAGTCACCCATGTTCGAGCGTTGTAGCTTTGGATCGAAGAAGTAAAAACACAAGAATTCACCAAGATATGAAAGGGTGAGAGCTCACTTGAACGGGACAGAGCCTGCCCTTGACAGATGTGGTGGGTCACAGCAGAGGGTGATGTTTAAAGATCTGTATTTAAAACAAATTACCTTCACTTTGAAATTAAACAACCCACCCCCACCCGCCCATTCTGTCTCAAATTCTTTTGAAAATTACGGGAATGGAATACAATAGGACTCCTTCAAGTTGTGTTTTTATCTTTAGCGCAGATCTTTAATTTCCTCCCTTCTGTTGCATATATTTCTCAGACCACAGTGCCACCCTAAAATAAGAGTTAATATACTTGCAAAACCTAACCTATAAAGATAGAGTCAACCTCCCCCTGCGGTTTTTTTTAATTAAAAAAAACTCTATTAATGTTTCCATCCACAATTTCGAAAATCTCCCTTACATGGTTTACTTTTCCCAGGCTTGAAAACAACAGAATGTGTATCAACGTGTTTAATAATCACATTAAAACAAATAAAGGTGCATGCAGTGCACATACTGGCACTATAAGGGTATAGTGCCAGTATGCCAGTTTTCTGTATAGTGCCAGTTTTCTGGATCTAGTCTCAGCATATGTGTGTGCTTGTGTATGTATATTTATGTATATGTACATATACATACCTGTATATGGATGGATAGACAGATAGAGATAGAGATAGATAGATAGATAGATAGATAGATAGCACCCTTCCTTTTCAATAGTATTTTATTATCCCCCTTTCAGTGTGGAACAATGGGAGAAGTGATCAGATAGGTTGAAACTTGATACACATATACTGTACACACACAAAACACATAATCCCGGTTTCGTGGAACTGAGGATGCATTTCTTTTCTTTGGTATGGAGATCAGGTTCTGATCTGGTTCAGATTAGAAGGGACTCAAGGGAGGAACTATTTTCCAACCAAGATCTTTCTACAAACAGGGAACGGAGAGATAGAAGACCCCCATCCCACACGCAGTAGAAAATCCATCTCAGAGTTGGGCAGGTTTGAAAATGCAAAGAATTGCCGCCTCCTTTTTTCCCCAAGCTTCGAGGAAGTAACAGTGCAATCCTGTACATGTCTACTCAGAGGTAAACCCCACCGAGTTCTATGAGACTTACTCCCAGTCTCATGTATGTAGGATTGCAGCCTCAAACAGTCCGGACTGTCCAGCGCATCATTACACTGTTATTGAAAATAATGTGTATGTATGTTTCTGTGCAAAGGCCGCCGGTAAATGGAAACAGTCGATGCCTCACATGAATTAGTTTCTATTCTCCCTCTTCCTTTTTTTTTAATTAAAAAAAACCACCCTTCATTTTTTCTCCTCCAAAGGAGATTTTGAAAACGTCCATAATTACTTTCATTTTCTCGCAGTGGTTTTGGACATGAAAAACAAAACAAAGACCTCCAGAGTAAGAAATCTGTTTTAAAATAAAAACAAGCAAGCAAACCAAACCCCACCAGCCAATCGCAAAGCAACCGAATTCTCCGATCGCAGACATAAATAAATAAATAAAAATAAAAAGGGGGAGAATACGCCGGATTGATCCCCCCACCCCGGTCGTTTCAACAGGCAAAATTATATACGTCCAAAATAAATTTCACAGGATGAAACGGAAGGGGGGGAAATAGTTCTGGAAAGAAAGGGGCTCTAATATTTTATGTGCCTGTGTGTACACGATAGATATATCCTTAAGGAGATCTCGCACCGAAACGTTTTTATTTTGGATAGATCTGATTGCAACGCCGTTGGAATCGATAGCCCATCTCTCTCCGATTTCAACGGATCTCCATCGCTTCCCTTCTATTTAAGGCGCAAGGGGATCGAGAGATGACCGCGACAGGTCTAAAATGCTCTCAGATCTGGAGTTCGGGAACTTTAGTTAGAGCGGCGAAAGCTCGAAGCGGCCAGGTCGCCATGTGTGCGTGAGCGCGCCCGCTTGGATGGCTCGCGTATTGTCCAGCCGGGTTAATGATTCCTTAATCTTGCAACCTTTCCACGTTCAAGTGCTTAACTGTGATTCTGATTTAGAGACTGGAAGAAGAGTGCTACTCTTGAGCAGATTTGCTCCCAAAGAGGCGACGGCTGCCTTCACCGGAGCTGCCGAGCTCTGCTGAATTTGGTACCAGCTTCTCCGCTTCCGTCCTCTCCCAAGGCGGGGAGGGGAGGGAGGGAACGCTCTATTCTCTCCCCACCCTAAAAATCAACATCGTTGCAGAGAGAGTGTAAACTGGTCTAATAAGGGAAGAGATAAGAACAACTCTCAAATCTCAACCCTCCAGAATCCCATTCCGAACAGCAGCTATATATAATGAAAGGGCTCTCTCTCCTCCTCCCATCCTTGAATTTGTCCCGCTTTTACAAAGTTTCAGATCGAGGTGATCCCTTAGACAGAAATACACAGCGGATGAATGATTTTGGTTCGGACCCACCCCGCTGTTAAGAACTTCAGCAAACTTTCAGGAATTTCCTTCCCACTCCCCCTCTTAATACTAATACTAAAAATACTACTACTACTACTAAACAGCAGCCATCAGCGTTTACTAAACTAACACACACATATGTGAATACATACTCTAAATATGCTGCAGCCACATTTTTCGCTGGCATATAGCGGTGTCTGAAGATTCCAGAACGCCCACCGCCTCTCCAAGAGATCGTTTCCCCCTACTTTGTACGTTTAAAATGTTTGCCAGGCATAGATAGCCGCAGAGGCCCATGGCTTATTACTGGGCCAATTTTGTTGCAAGGTGAATAAGAGAGGGGGGAAAGTGCGGGGTGGAGAGTCCTTCATTTCTGATAAAATCTGAATGACATATTTTCGGCTAATGTTTCGTGTGTCTGATAAAGAAGGCTAGATCGCATGTGGATCCAAGCTAAAGGCAAAACAAAATCTACTCTGAAGGACTGTCACAAAGTTTCAGTCTCTCCCCTTATGAAGGTAAACAATATTTTCCCCATCCGTCAACTCACTCTCCCCCCGTGCGCGCGCGCGCGCACACACACACACACACAAATTTTGACATTCTGAGCAAAAGTTGCAGATATAAATATATCGAAACTATAAATATAATTTTGAAGCAATTAATCCCCTACGTTTTCATGGTTTTCCAGACGATCAATGCCCGTCCAAATGATTGTTTGATGGAAGCCATCCTGAATATAGTAATTAATAGTTAAATCTTATTCTGTGAGTGGGTAATCTGAAGGAAAATTGCTCTTAAAGTCATCATTTTAAAGACAGAGAGCTAAGACTTTCGCTTTAAGAACAAAACAACAACAACAATAATATAAAACGCAGTTTATTCAAAATTTAAGAATGGCTCTCCCTTCAAATCCTTATGCTTTCATGATGCTCGGTCGTATTAGCAATAAGAATAAGATATTAGAATTCCGAACGTGAGCTGCTTAGAAATAAGACCCCCAAAGATATAGACATCCCTGATTGATAGATGAGCTTCTATTACCTACTTGTGGTACCTGGAGTATCCGGTGATGTTGCATGCATGCGCGCGAGCTACTCGTCCAATGAGATCCACCCGGGCCTGCTTCCAGCACTCACCTGTTCTTCTGGGCGGGTTCCTCTTAACTTTCATCCATTCAAAAGTTTCCGCGGCACCGTAAACCTCCTGAGGCCGGCTCCTTCTCTCTCCTCTGGCTACCAGAGAGCTCCGCAAGCTGTCGGGCTGAGCTAGGACTAGGAGGAGATCATCTTGGCTACCTGAGAACGGACGGTCCATCAGCCGAGCTCCAAAGCCTTTGGGCTGTCCGGGGAAACAAGTTGGGCGCGCGGAGAAGGGGAAGGAGGAGGAAGGTGGAGAAGAGGCGGCGGCGGCGGCGGCGGCGGCGGGGAAGTCTGTTTCCCCATAACTAGGTGGGAAGGGAGCGAGGTAGTTTGGATGGCAGCTTGAAGTAGGGAAAGTAACTCCGGATGAGCTACAGCTAGCCGGGCTGGGCCCAGCGAAGGGATAATGAGACGGGGGAGAGACACGAGAGGGATGGGGCCGGCTGGCTCGGGAAAGGCGCTGGGGGTGGGCAGGAGATCCCCCTCGGAGATCCCCTCCCATCGTGTAGCCTCTGTCCACAGCGCAGCAGCTTCGGCTGCCCTGCTTCTCCGGCACTTGCTGCCCTCCAGAGAGTGTCCCTGCAAACTGGCCACTGCCCCCTGCCCCACACAGCAGCTCTAAAAGGGGATGATGTTCACTCATCCTGACTACATGGCTTGCCCCCCCTCCCCGCTCAGCGTCTCCCCCACACACACCTTGGCCCTGCTTTCACCGTGTCAAATTGGACATTCTCCCCCCCCCACCTTTTCCCAAGGAGGCGGGGGTAGAGAAACGGAGAGGTGGGGGTGTTGAGAAAGAAAGCCGGCTGAAATTCGATACATTAGCGCGCGGGGGGGGGGGGTAGAGACCCACGTGACGGGCGCTTGGCCAATGGCCAAGGTTCACTGGGGAGGGAAAAAAAGGCACTGTTTGATGAGCTAATGGCAGTAATTTGTAACTTTCATTCTCTCTCTGGGCAAACACACTAGAGGGATGAGAGAGAAGTGATTCTTGTGCAACTGATCTCTCTCTCGGCTGCGAGAAATGGACACAGCCCCCCCCCCCCGCTTCCCTTCCCTCAGATCCTGCTGGAAACCTATTGGGAAGCTAAAGGTGAGTCAGTCCATTTTTATTCTGCCTGCTGCATCTTAGCATCTGATTTTCTCCTCCAGGAGCACCCCTCCTATTCCCCCTTCTCTACCTCCCCCCTCTCCACCTCCCCCCTCGGCTCCCCTCCCATCCGAAAGTAAATCTCGGTGCCATTAAGTATCTAGCCCTAATACACCGTTTCATCTTAATTTAGCTGATGAAGTTTGCAATTACTTTTGCAATGAAAATGGATGCACAAGGCTTGCACATCTCTCCCTGTGTCTGTGCGTGTGTGAAAGAGAGAAATGGGGGTGAGGAGGGAAAGTAAGAGAAGACTACAAACTTTGTGACATCCCTCAAAAGTGTGTGTGGGGGGCACCATGAAACATGACCACAACCCCTTTTGCGAAGAAGAGGAAGAGGAAGATTTCTATCAATTGATTGCCTAAGGATAGTAACTTTTTAAAAACCATCAAGACCTGGTAAAAGGCCAGGTTACTACTAATAATAGTAATAATAACAACAGTAATAATAATAAACCCCCACCCCTCACACACATACTGTTGCAATGAAAACCGCCTCCTAATGGGTATGTTTTTGGTTTTGGATTGTCAGATTCTCATAAAAGTTGATCCGGTAGGATATTTCTAATTGATGTTTGAGTGATTGTCTGCAGTTTGAGGTGGAATCCATGGAGAGTTGCAAATGTAGTTGTGTGTGTGTGTGTGTGTGTGTGTGTGTGTGCGCGCGAGAGAGAGAGAGAGAGAGAGAGAGAGAGAGAGAGTGATTTAAATGCATCTAAAGGATGGTTACATTCAGTGGCAGGGTGATGAGGCAATGGGGAGGGGCTAAAAAGTCTCTTGAATGTAATAATGCTATTGTTTAAATAGGAATCTTCAGAGAGTGAGTCAGTCATAGAAACAATGCACCTTACAATCGAAAACAGCAGCAGCAGCAGCAACTAAACAACAGTACCCCAATGATGAATCAATATAATAATAATAATAATAATAATATTAATAATAATAATAATACCAATAATTGTCACTTAAAAGTCAAAGGTGTTCCCAACTTCTGTATTCCAGGCACGTTTCCCGGAGACAACCATTCCTACTACGTCCAAGAAAGTATTAATCTAAATTACTACTAATAAGGGATGGTTACAAGTTAATTGGCATTAAAAATAATTCATTTCAATTTGTTAATATTAAATGAACAGATACCACGCTTGCTTAAAATCAACTCATGTACAGCTTTTTTTTATTGGGTTGCGGGGGAAGGAAGGAGGGGAGAGAAATGTCTGAAGGTCTGGAGAAACATGTGTCTAGGGTGGTGTGTGTGTGTGTGGTTGTTCACACATTCATTTTTAACTGCAAGATCAAGTGACACCTTGCATGTGTGATCAGTTTAAAAGCCATCACAATGGAACAGCAAAGAGACAGGCTTTATCTCACCCCAAATGCAATGCTATTTAATGGGGGCAGTTCACACGTTCAGTTGCAAGTTATCCAGTGTGTCAAGTAAGTCATCTAGTGATACGCATGCACGCATGAACCAGCCTTCAGCTCCCCCCCCCCCCAATCACAGTGAATTTAAACATTCAAAGGAATTCTTACACACAAATGCACCTCAGTTTCAGGGATGCATAAATGCATAAATAATTTCCTCATCCCAAAATCTGCTAGAAAGCCCCACCATTCATTAGTGAATGCTCCATCCACTGAAACATTAGGGCCAATTCACACATTCACTGGATTATATCATTTGATGACTCACAGCTCAACATGTGAATTTCTTCCAATGAAAAGGATTTTTTCCCTCTGAAGGTGATGTGAAATCTGTCTGTGATGTTTAATCTCTGATGTCAGTTTCACACATGCAAGTCATCACTTGATGTTGCAAGAACATGCATGTGTGAAATGCACCCTAACCTTAACATATGGCCACCATGTGGAAGCCAATGGAAATTGCTACTGTGGGCTAGCCTAGTTCACATATTCTTCACTTCGGCATAAAAAGTTACACATGTGTGAATGCACCGTCAAAGGCAGAAATGTGTTCTCTCAGCCCCAATACGTTTCAGGGGAATAAATTCAGGGAAGTCGTTCAGCTCTGATGAGAAATCAAGTGATGTACCCGTGTGTGGACTAGCCTTTCAAGCTGGATGTTCCATATGATAAGTCCATTTACTGCACCAGCTCACCATTGAATACAGGCCTGTGGCTTACGCTGGCTCAGCTTGTCTGAGCGTGGAAAGCTAAGCAGGGTCAGGCCTGGTTATTACTTGGATGGGAGACCCCTCCTCTAGTTTCCTGCATTGAGCAGGGGGTTGGACTCGATAGCCTTGTAGGCTCCTTCCAACTCTATGATCTATGAAATCTATGTGGCTTGGACTCCCATGGTATGGTCTGTCTCCACACTACTGCAAGCCACCAACATGTATTTTGGGTGGTGGCATAGAAGTACTACAGATCCACAGGAACCTAGGAAGCTGCCTTATACTGAGTCAGACCATTGGTCCATCTAGCCTACTATTGTGGACACTGACTGGCAGCAATGGCTCTCCAGAGTTTCAAGGCAGGATTCTTTCCTAATCCTGCCTGGAGTTGCTGGGGATTGAACCTGGGACCTTCCGCATGCAAAGCAGGTGCTCTACCACTGAGCCATAGCTCCTCCCTATCCATATGATGATGACCTGGTCTGTATACAGGAAAGACTTATCCTGCTGCACTCCAAGGCAGTTTCAAGCAGTTTTTGTGGGGTGGCCATATTGTGAGAAAAGAGTTCAAAGAGGGGCAATTTCAACATGGGTTCACTGTGAGGACAAGGGAGACCTTTGCGGGTGGGGAAATAGTTGATTAACAACATAAACCACAGTCAACTGCAGGAGATAGGATATGGATTATAAGCTCCTGACGATATTTTTGGCTGAAATACTCCCTGCCTCACTTTAGAGGAGGGGTGGGGAATTCCGACTCCCATCCACCCTAGCCAGCATGGCCAGTGGTTAGGGATGATGGGAGCTGTAGTCCCAACAGCAGCCGGAAGGCCACAGGTTTCCCCATCTTTGTTTGAGAGAGATACAGCCATTCATTGTCATATGCATGTACAATATCACAAAGATATCCTACTCAATGTCTGTCAGCAAGCTATCTTGTGGAGGAAGGGGGGGCTGGCTGACCCACCACACCGCCACCCTTTCCTACCCCAAAGGACCCAAGACCCCCAGGGATCTCAAGGTACCAGATTGCCAGCCTCAGCTGTCTGCAATCCTACTTGAATCTCTGTTATAGCCTTTGTCTATAACCTGGATTTAGTTGCTGGAATCACAGAGCAATCCACAAACACCATGTGGGGTAAAAAACCAAAAGGAGGTTTATTTCAGGTAGCATTTTACAACAAGAATAGGGAAATGAGAGAAGCACAAAATAGAGAGACACTTTGGTACAAAGTAAAGCTGCAAAATAACAAAACCTACTTCCTTATATCTCCCAGGCACACAACTCTGTTACCTGGGGGTCAGTTCTCTTCCAGGGTTGGATCCAGCACAGCCTTGCTGCCCGGGAGGACTACTACACCTACCCGAAGGTCTGAGATGGGTAGCCCTCCACAAGGCTTGCCTTTACCAGAGCCCTCATTCAGGTAATTTCACCAGGAGCTACCTGGGGTCGGATCCTGAGCCCCCCCGAAGGCTTGGACCTCTGCCTGGCTTGCTGCCATTGCTCCACAGCCAGCAACCACGCGACGAACAAAGACAAAGACCAAAACCCACACGTTGGGAAATATACCTCCCCCCCTCCCCTCCTCTCTGTAGCTCTGCTGCCTTTTAGCCAATCATGATGCACTTCACCTGGCCAGGCAGGGAGGGGAACTCATGACTCATGACATTTGCATCTGAAAAGCCGTAGACAGGCGCCATGTCCCATCCGATACTTTATGCACATTTTGCCTCCTCCCAGCCCCCCAACAGGCCTTACTTGGTTTACACATGAGGAGGCGTGTGCGTGTGTGTGTGTGTGTGCAGGAACCCTCAAAGGCTCTTTTCTCCACATATCTCCATTGAAAAGTGTTGAGTTAAGCGATAGGATACCTCTAACTGTGGCTTTTGACCTGTGCTGGCTGTTCCACTTCCACACATGCAAGTCATCACTTGATATTGCTGTCATGGGTGTAGAACATTAATGTGTGAATGAGCCTGGAGATTAGGTGGTCACAAAATGCTCCTTCTGACTCCAACGTTCAGTGTGAGGTTCTGTACTGTTATTATACGGCATAATCTTTCTGATATTTTTTTTTATAGAAGAGGCTCATGTGTCAACCAGTGGATAGTGTAAAATTTAGTCTAGGAAATGTGGGTTCAAGTTTATGGCTATTCAGCCATAAACTTGCCGCTCAGCCTTAATTCCTCCGGCTGTAAAATGGAAATAACTGGGAGTAACCTCAGAAGACTGAGTGACCACCCAAGTTGGCAAATGTGATGGATTTCTAACTGGCCTTTTTGATGTCCTTGAACAAGATTTGGGACATTGACACCCAACTGTTAAAGCTGTTCTCATGTTTAAATTAAATGTTTCCTGGCCACTGTGAAGACTAATAAAATATTGAAACCCCACATACTAGGATTGATTTGAAGTAAATAAATAAATAAACTTCTGTGGGTGGAATCCATTTAAGTTTCAGTTTCCCCCACCCTTCAGCTGGCTTGGTTGAAGTATCCTGTTTCCCATCTGTTTATTTCCTGCAGAGCTAAGCTGTATGTGTGTGTGTGTGTGTGTGTGTGTGTGTGTGTGTGTATTGGGGAGGGGGAGCAAAGTTCTTGATTAATACTTACAGAATTCTGTCTCTTTAATTCATCCAGCAGCATTCTGCCTCTTTGCCTGCCAGCCAAAATCTGGATGCAGACTGAACCTGGAATGCCTGCAGTGGAGGAAGAGGGAGAGAGACCCGGTGGCAAACATACCAAGAAGAAATAAGTCAACATGTGCTTCAGTCCTTTGCCTTCTGTAAATACAATCAGAGGTGATAGGCCTTTGCCAACACACCTGCGCTCTCGCACACATGCAGCCACTGGATTATGACTTTGGGCAAAAGCCACTGAAAGCAAGCAATGGCACCATTCTTTTGTTTAAGGACAGAAGGCATTGGGCGGCGGGGGATGGGGGGACGGGACGGGACACACACACACAGAAGGAACTATATTCCCAGACCCACAGCTTATCAGGCACTGCTGTGAATATCTGTTCTCTCCTCTTCTAATGCAAATCAAGGGTGGATTTTCGTTTTAGTGGTTACTTTACTGTTTTGTTTATAATGTTTTTACTGTCCAATAGATAGTAGCCTGCCTTGTGAGGGTTATGTTCTAAAAATGTGGGGTATAAATACATTCACACAGTGCAATCCCATACATGTTTACTCAGATGTAAATCCCACTATGTTCAGTGGGGCTTATTCTGATTTAAGTGCATACAGGATACAGGCTAAATATACATTTTCATAATAAACTAGAATTTGGCTTATTGTTTGGCATGTGGGGAGAGTTGAGGACAGGAGAGAGAGAGGAATGACACTTTTCATTAAAAACAAAAACATGGATAGCCATGAAGGGGGGGGATCCGAAATCCACAGTTGGGTAATATCTTTATTAGGACCAACCAAAATTCTACAAAAATGTGCCAACTTTCAAGTTCCCCAGAACTCTTCATCAGGCTAGTGGTAGAGAAAGCAGGGGATGGGGGAAGAAACAGAAAAATCTAAAAATTTGGCCAGATGTTGTGGCCATGTAGTCTGCAGTTTAGATAGACCCAGTCTCAAAATGGAGATTTTCAGTCTGAATGAATCAGTCAGTGGCCGATCTTGAGGGTGTCAAATTACAGCTAACAATGCATTTTGGGATAGAGAAGCAATGGCTGGTCTTCATCTCTGAAAACACAAAAGCCAGCTGCTGTAACTCTGATCTGTTTCTTGCTTTGGGCAAAACACACAAGTTCCTGAGTCAGCATAGATACCATTTTCATATAAGCAGAGGAGAATACCAAACAAATAAAATTAAAAAAAATAATTAAAATACTATATCTCAAGCAGTTACATCTGAGATATCTGAATACACATAGAGGTGATAGGTGGTTTTTAATCGAATATTCTTGGGTCTTTCCAAACAGCATCAGCATCATCAGCAGCAGTGAGTTCCTTCCACACATTATGCCACAATAAACCTGGGGTTTCCATGTCCAGGTGTGCAGAGAACTGCAACTAATCCTAGGAATCTTATGAGTCCACCTGTACCATGCACACATTTTCAAACCTCTGCTTGTCACATCCACCCCTTGCATTTTTAAGTTTACACTGAAGAAATCTTAGGTGTACACTGAAGCACTCTTATTCTTTTCTAACAGAGTGACCCTACTATGGCCCCTAGACAGCATCTAGGGGGGCCATAGGAGTCTCTGGATTCCGAGGCCGGAAAAAGAGCTCCAGCCTTGGAGCTGGGGATCTGCACTCAGATGATTCCCCCTCCCCCCTCACAGCCCGTGCAGAAGGAACCACGTTGGCTGCCTCTCCAAGGTTGTACGGCCAAACTTTGAGAAGGGGTAACGGGGGAGTTCTGGGTGGTGGGGAGGGGAGGAGATTGGGGTCACCAGGATATGACATATCCTGACGGCACTCCAGCGGCAGCCAGTCTCCTTCCCTCACCATCTGAAGCGCCGCAGCTAGAGGGCTGAAATTGGCTGTCTAGCTGATTTGCAGGGTGGGAGGCGAAGATCACCTCCGTGCTCCTCCCACCCTGCTTAGGATGCCTGTAATCCTCCGAGTCTGGAGGCTGATGGGCAGCCCCATTGGATTGCACCCTTAGTGATGACCCCACAACCAGGTGCCATTGCTATGATATCCCATCGTCCCACAATTGATGGGTATAGGGTAGGGGTAAGCAATGGAGTCCCTGTGGGCACCAATATGCCTTCAGACACCTTCCTTGGTGCCCACCGAGACATCCAACTCCTCCCAATTTTTTTTTTGGGGGGGAAATATATTTATATTTCCTTACTGGCCGCTGGGATTGCTTCAAAGTGAAGTGGGAACATTGACATTGGCTGCCATTGGCTGCCATGTTAATTTCCCATGAATGCCTCCGGGCAGGTTCCTTGTCCTTTGTGAGTAGCCATGCCCACCCATGGCAACCATTTTATGGTTGTGCCCAGGACTGTTCCTCATATTTCCAAATGTGCCCACGGGCTCAAAAGGTTGCCTACTCCCAGTGTATGGCTACAGTGGTGAATACCTTTGGTGTGCAGAATAACATTTCCACTGCTCTCTTTTTTAAGCATGTGAGAATCTGTGTATTTTGCACTGGATTAGGAGAGCACACATCCTCTAAAAGGACTACAGGAATAATCCAACTAAAGATAAACACCTTTTAAGTACCATTTGTTTTAATAAGAGAGTTAAGGCATGCACTTACATCTTTCCCATTGAAACCAAAGAGTCCTGAAAGTATTTACTTTGACTGGATTATACCTAATGTTAAATCAAATAATCAGTCTGGGGGGGGAAATGTTTCTGGAAAGCCAAGGTCACTCTGGCTCTGAGTGTGTGTGTGTGTGTGTGTGTGTGAGAGAGAGAGAGAGAGAGAGAGCATTGCTGGTGTCCACGCTTGGTTACATTTTTCAATTGCTACATGAACACTTCTCCAATAGACTGATACAGCTGGAGGGGGTGTGTCCTTAAAAAGTATTTTTTAAAAAGGTAAGATGGCACAGAAAACATCCCAAGGCTTTTGTCTGTGGGCCCCTGCAGGGGTGTGGGCCCTTGGTAGGTATCCGACCATGCCTATGCTTGACACCGGCTCTGCATCTGTGCCAGTCAGTCAGTCCTCACTAACACATTGTACAACAGACTTCCTAGCTGTGGCAACAGGCGTGTGTGTGTTGCTCATAATTTTCCCTCTGACAAAATATTTGCAGTTTGAATACTGAGAAAATATGACAGCCCCGTAACAGAAGTACTGGGGAAATTGTATCTTGGTCTCCTGCAACAACTAACAACTGCAATATTTAGGCCATGATCTAGCTCAGCCTTTCCGAACCTGGTGCCCTCCAGAAGTGTCGGACCGCAACTCCCAAACTTCCCAGCCAGCGTAGCCATTGGCCGTGCTGTCTGGGAATTACGGGACTTGCAGTCCAACACATTTGGAGGGCACCGGGGATGGGAAAGGCTGAGCAGGCGATAGGCCCAGTTCTGTATGTGCATCACCTTAGCTGGAATCAGGGCATTAAAGTATAGAAAGAATATTTTAGTCAACTGAATAACAATGCAATCCTATGCGTGTCTACTCAGCAGTACTCCCAGGTATTTGGGGACAGGATTGCACCAAACGGGCACAATCATATGCATGCTTTCCTGGCAGTAAGCCCCAGTGTACACAGTGGGACTTACCGTACTTCCAGGTAAATATGCATAGAAATGCAGGGGAAGGTTCTTTGCTGGCCGCATGGTGTATTCATTAACTCTGCAAGGGGCTGTCCTATACTGGCTTCTGAATCAAGTGAGTTTGTAAACTAACAGTTTCCTTTAACACAGCGGTGGGGAACTGCATTACATAGGAAGCTACCTTATACTGAGTCAGACCGTGGCTCTGTCCAACCCAGTATTGTTGACACTGACTGGCAGCAATGGCTCTCCAGGGTTTCAAGCAGAAGCCTTTCCCAGCCCTTCCAAGAGAGGATAAGGATCAAACCTGCGACCTTCCAAGTGTAAAGCAGGTGCTCTTCCACTGAGCTATGGACCCTTCAGTCCTTCCTGTTGAGGACCGCATTACCTCAGTCAAAACCTGTTGGGGTCCACAGTCCAGCAGTAGGTGTGGCCAGAGCCAACACTGGGTGGAACCAAAACTGGGTGGAGCCAGAGCCAAAGTGGGTGGAGTTTGCAACATGGGTGGGAGTTTGCATGAAACTCGACCAAGGTCTGTATGTGACCCTCAAGTCACAGGTTGCCCAGCCCTGCTTGACAACAACAACAACATGAGCAACTATCACAGATTTTCATAGATCATAGAGTTGGAAGGAGCCTACAAGGCTATCGAGTCCAACCCCCTGCTCAATGCAGGAAACCAGAGGAGGGGTCTCCCATCCAAGTAACAACCAGGCTTGACCCTGCTTAGCTTTCCACGCTCAGACAAGCTGAGCCAGCGTAAGCCACAGGCCTGTATAGTTAACAGAACCCTTGATCACAACGGACCTGCTTGTGCTTACTCGTGTGTGTGCAGTGCTGGCTCCGGGTTGTTGATGGCCCTTGGCACGGACACCCTCCGTGGGCCCCCTCCCTCATTAAGTCTACCTTCTCGCCACCATTGTCAGCAGCTGCTCTTGCTTCTCATCCTCTCTCTCCTTGTTGCTACCACTTGCTTGACAGGCAGGCAGAGAGCCAGTGAGCAAGCAGGCCATGGCAGGTATCTCCTGCTCTTCTTCCTCACCACCTCCATTGTCTGGGCAAGAGTGAGGGGCAGGAGAACAAGCAGGCTGCAATGGTGAAGAGGAGGTGCAACTCCAGGGGGCTTTTGTCTGTGGGCCCCTGCAGGGGTGTGGGCCCTTGGCAGGTATCCGACCATGCCTATGCTTGACACCGGCTCTGCATTTGTGCCAGTCAGTCAGTCAGGTGATCACTCGTGACCGAGTAAGATTGTCTTCCAGGATAATTTTTTTTTTTTTTACAAAAAGGAGATTTTAAAAGGAGGAAAATTCTAAAGAAAATTGTGTAGACTCTAGCGATGGGTCCGTAAGTGACTGTGGAGGCCAATTCTAGATCCACACAGCTTCCCACAGTGAGGACACAGGTTACCAGATGGAAGATGGTCCTGTAAAGGATTCATTCGACGTGCTTTTCTCTTAGCACGTTTCTCCCTTTCACCTTGCACTCGGGCTTCTTCAACAAAGTCCATGGAACCTTTGTGAAAGGCCAACCTCCAGTTAGATCGTTCATGGGCCAGAGCTTCCCTGTCTTCGATGTTTATATTGCATTTTCTTAGATTAGTCTTAAGAACATCTTTAAACCTCTTATACAGTAATACCTTGGATTGCAAGTAACTTGGTTTGAGAGCGTTTTGCAAGACAAGCAAATTTTTAAATATTTATTTATTTATTTTTTACTTGATATACAAGCGACGTCTTGCAATACAAGTACTGTAGTACGGCTTAAATTAAAAATCTCTGTACATATTTTTTTGGGGGGATTTCGTTTTGATATAAGAGTGTTTTGGATTACAAGCACGTTTCCGGAACGAATTATGCTCTCAATCCAAGGCATGACTGTATTGACCACCGATATTCCGCTTTCCATCCTTGAGTTGGGAATAAAGTAACTGCTTTGGGAGACGGCAGTCAGGCATTCGAACAACATGACCGGTCCACTGAAGTTGGCGTTGAAGGATCATTTTTTCAATGCTAGTAGTCTTTGCTTCTTCCAGTGCACGCTAACAATGACTGGGTTCACACGCCACGCTAAACCCCAGTAGGCTAAGTGGCAGAGTGGCTTAGCGTGTTTCTTGAATGCTGCGTGGTGGTTTATAAGCCAAGCTGGTGTGGCTTATACACCATGCTGTTAAGCCATGGTTTGCTGCAGTAGGGTTAAGAAAACTCTGGTAGGTTTAATGTGTTGTCTGAACCCACACAACAGGCTAACCTGCTGAGAAGCCAAAAAGGCACACAGCCCCTTGGCTGAGAGCGGCAAAAATGGGCTGCCGCTCTTGCCAAGGGGCTAGCAAAGGGTGCTTTCCACTCCTCTCAACATTTATTTTTAAATGTAAAAGAAATAGTTAGGAATGGGCTACAAAGTTCCAATTTGGCATGGAGACTTGTCTGAATGGACACAGTGTCCATGCCAAAATGGAACTTTGTAGCCCACTGCTAACTATTTCTTTTACATTTTCATTTTAGGAAAGGGTGGGCGGGAGGGGAAAGCACCCTTTGCAGCAGAATCTTCGGGGTTTGGGGGGAGGGGCTCATGTCCCCTGGTCTGCCTGCACTTTCCCAAGTGTGGATAACCCAGAGGCACAAGGACCCCCTAAACCCCGCCCCCAAGATCCTGCAAAAAAGGGTGTTTTGGGGGACACCCCCGCAATTCCCTCTTCTTCCACACAGGATCCCTTGGGGGTTTTGCGGGTGCTGGGAAGCCCCAACTGTCCCCTTGGTTTTGCCAGTTACCCCAAGTGGATAGCGCCTCGGGAAGTGGCAAAACCAGAAGGAATCCCCAGTGGCAGGGTGGGGGGTTAGTGCAAATGTCAGCTTTCGGGGGGGGGGGCTTGGTGCTCCTGCGGTGTACCCTGGAATACCTGCAGGAGGACTGATGAGGGAAGAGGGTGGGGGAGATGGCCAGGGAACCCTGCTGTGCCCGATCATTACTCCGGGCCCCAGGCAACTTTAATCCCACAGTGGTTTCAGAACCTCTGTGGGTTTAAAGTGTTGTGTGAACCCAGCCATTGTTTCCAAAAAGCCATTCTTCAAATTTCCCTGAGAGGCAAAATACTTGCAGTAATTTATCAGGAATGGAAACAGTCCAGGTTTCTGTGTGGTGTCACCAGCTTCCAGGGACTAGAGAAGACCCTACAGATCAATGGAAGTGCTGCTTCATTGGGCTGGCGTCTTTACCATCACCCAGCCCTTGAGTCCACTTTCAGTTTTTTCTGCCCCTTCCCTCTGGAGGGAAGAGCCTGGATCCAGGACCATGCCATTACGTGCCAGGGACCTGATGAGATGGCCACCATCCCAACACGCACATCTCCCTCATTATATGTCCTACCTTTGTCTGGATTTTAATTGTAAGCTGCTTCTGGTACCAATCCTGGATGAAAACTGGGGTATAAATATAATTAAAATACATAATATAAAACAAGCTATCCTTGGTCAGTGGGGCAAGTTGGAGCATATGCACGTGTGTGTGATTTCACCATACATATCAATATTTAGCTCAATATTTATTAAACGGAGGGGGTGGGTAGGCAAAGAGTCAGCTCAAGAAAATTAATGTTTTTCAATATCTGTGAATATTAACAAGATATTATACCAGACAGCTGTTTGTCAGCTAGCCACAGGAGTAGTTTGTGATATTTATTTATTTATTATATTTATATTCCACCTTTTTTCCTCTTGCAAGGAACCCAAGGCGGCTTACATAATCCTCCTCCTCCTCCTCTCCATCTTATCCTCACAACAACCCTGTGCGGTAGGTTAGGCTGAGAGTCAGGGACTGGCCCAAAGTCACCCAGTGAGTTTCATGGCCGAGCGGGGACTAGAACCCGGATCTCCTGAGTCCCAGTCCAACACTCTAACCACTACGCCACACTGGCTCCATAAATGCAGTATAAGGCATTTGTAATAAAAGTTTTTAAAAAATAAAAATAAAAACCAAAACCTGAGGGTGGGTCACCCCCACCCTGGCTCCAATGATCCATTCTGTGCTGTCCAATTAAAGCTGTGTGCCTATGGCAGTTCAACAAAGAGAGATCCTTTGCACAAGAGGTGCATTTCCTTCTGACAGAGGTCCTTCCTTTGGAGGAAGGGGATCTTTGGATCCAATCCACTGCAACCATATGTTGTAAAAGTAGATAGATAGACAGACAGACAGACCATATAACTGAAAGGTACCCTCTGCCCCAAAGAGCATGCAGTCCCAAGATCCACTTGAAAGCAACACACTTGAGAGCCAGTGTGGCGTAGTGGTGAGAGGGTTGGACTGGGACTCAGGAGATCCGGGTTCTAGTCCCCGCTCGGCCATGAAACTCACTGGGTGACTTTGGGCCAGTCACTGCCTCTCAGCCTAACCTACCTCACAGGGTTGTTGTGAGGATAACGTGGAGAGGAGAAGGAGGATTATGTAAGCCGCCTTGAGTTCCTTGCAGGAAAAAAGGTGGGGTATAAATGTAATAAATAAATAATAAATAAACACCCAATATATAATCACTTCTATACAGGGCTGGCCCAAGATATTTTGCTGCCTGAGGTGAAGACACTAAGATATAGCTCTCCTACCATTCCAAGTGGGCTGGCAGTTGAATCTTTCTTCAAGGCTGGTAATGGGACAGCATCCTCCACCACACCTGAAGGCGGCAGCCTAGGTTAGGGCAGACTGTGTAGCACACAGCTCTCTCCTCCAACACTTTGCTGCCACCTCCCAGCATCTGCTGCCTGAGGCAAGTGCCTCAATTTGCCTAATGGTATGGCCGGCCCTGCTTCTATAATTTGAATAGGAAGAAGTAATCTTTAGCATTTTTCAGTGTCTTAAATTTTGGTTAACTGGACTTTTGTGGGAGGGTGGTGATTTGTTTTTGGTGATTTGTGTGTGTGTATGTGTGTGTGTGTGTGTTTGTCTTCTTCTGTATTTCTTGTGAAAATATGCAAGAAAGTAAGGGGGGAGGGAAAGAACCTAAAGCACTAACCATAGCTGGTCTTCCATTTTGAATTTCCATATATTAGACAGCCTACCCCAGCCAGGTGCCCTACAGATGTGTTGGACTGTTGCAATTACCATCATTCCCAAACATGGGATGATGGGAGTTGGGTTGTAGTCCAACACATCTGAAGGGCATCAGATTAGGGAAAGCTGCATTAGAGCAACAACTGTTATTCAAAATAAAAATAAAAATTCATTGCATTTAAATAACCTATCCAAAGTGTTCAAAGCACTTCACACATATTCTCTCAGTAATCCGTACAACAAACCTATAAGGTGAGCCAATATTATTTCCCCCACATTTTGGATGGGGGCTCATCATGATCAACTGATGGCTTGACTCATTATTTGTTCATGTAATGGGCTGGTCAGTGAGATGTGATCTGAACCAGGGGATGCTACACCATCCCTACTATTTCCACACAAATGTCAGTGCAAAACCAGGACATTTCAAATAATTCTTGCAGAAGAGTTTGTGGAATGGCACTAATGCATTTTCTCCTTCCGCTCACAGTTCTTTGTAACATAGTCATAATTGATTTTATTGTGTTTTATTCTTCTGTGTCATTATGTACTGTTAGCTTATCTTGAGAGCCCGCTGGGCTGAGAATGTGGGATATAAATTTAAGAAGATTGTTATTATTGTTATTATTATCTCTACTCCTAATAATATGTGCTGTACAGTTGGTGTGCACAGTGTTTTCCCAACCTCAAAGACACAGCACAAGAATTTCTGAAACCTACATCAATAAAGTATCTAGTTTCCACCCTGTGAAATAATAAACTTTATGCAAATTTATTTATTTATTCCTTCTATTCCTTCTATCCTGCTTTCCTGCCCGCAGGCTCCCAAAGGGGTGTAAAGTAAATAATTGGATTAAAATAAAATAAAACGATAATAAAAAATATCATTAAAGCACACCACCAAAACCAACAATCGACTAGTCAAATGATAAAAGAGAGAGACAGGTAAACCAGAGATAGACAGTGGGGTACCTGTGGGCACCAGCACAGCCCTGGACACCTTACTTGTTGCACACATAGGTGCGTGCATTACCCCTCCCACTTTTGATTTTTAAAAAGATGGCTTTTTTTTTTTTAACTGGCAGCTGGGATCGTTTCAAAGCCAAGCGAGGGCCTCCAGCTGCTGCCATCTTCAATTCCCATGAATGCTTCTGAGCCACATGTAGGGCTTAGACATTCTTCAGAAATGAAGATGGCAGGGGGGCTGCAGGCCAACATTTTCCTCTGCAGTGCGCTCAGCCACCGAGCAAAAGAAGGGGGAAGAAAAACGGGACTCCTGTCACTTGGCAGAAGTAAGCTGGGGGTAGGGGGGCTAAAGAGAGCAGAGGGGGTGAGGGAGATTGGGCGGGGAGAGCAAGGGAGACCAACGGTAAGCCAGCTGGGGAAGGGGCAGGGAAGCCGGCAGGAAGCCAGCCGGGCCTGGGGGAACCAGTGGAGGGCAACCTGGGCAGTTGGGGAAGGCTGTGTGCTTGTATGTCTGAACAGATGCGGGGGTGCATATGTTGGCCACTTGTGAATCACCCAAAAAAAGAGGGCGTGCATAACCAAAAAGAGGACACATATCTGCATAAAATGTGCATATGTTAATTTATATGTCTAGATGCAAATTTAGAAACAATTATTACAATTAAAATAGAACTACAGTACATCTCACCCTAGTGGGGAAGACGATGTCCAGGTGACCTGTGTGCCTTGCTCAGTCTGCTCTCGATGGGCAGCTGCAAGGCCCAGCTCTTCCTTCTGAAGGTCCTTCATCTTTAAACTGGGCTTGGCGACCGGGCAGCCCTTCAAATACAGGACACCTTCAAAACAGGAGACAGTCCTCCGGCAGCCCTTTAAATAGAGGACTGTCTTCTGCAAAAGAGGATGCATGGCTACCCTAGCATGAGTATGAGGAAGAGCAGTGGGAGAGAAAGGGTTGAGAGGGATCCTGAAAAAGAGTGAATGTGTTGTTGTTTTTTATGTGCTTGCAGAGAGGAGAAGGGAGGGGTGCATATGTATGCTTGGGGTGCTTTCATTTGTGCATGGGTGAATGGGTGGAGTATGGATGGGGGTGTCGTGTGTGTGTGTGTGTGCGTGGGTGCGTGCGTGTGTGTGTGTGTGTGTGTGTGCATATCAATGGGTGGTGAGCCAGGGTGTGAGAGAAAAGGACAGGGGGAATGAGTTGGCTGGCAGAGGACAAGAGGGCAAAAAAGTTTGCCTTCTGTGAAATAGATTTCTGTTGGTGCTGAAAACTGTCACTTCCAAGGAGTTGTTTAGTGTGTTGGGGCTCAGACCCCACCTAAAGAACATAAAAATGTAGGAAGAGCCATGCTGGATCAGACCAAGGGTCCATCTAGTCCAGCATTCTGTTCACACAGTGGCCAACCAGCTGCCCACGGGATCCCACAAGCAGGACATGAGTGCAACAGACACCTCTGCCTTTTACTCAGTCTTTTGGGCAGGTTACATTCCCTTTGTGATTAGCCACACCTCCCATGGCAGCCATTTTGTGGTTGTGTCCAGGATAGTTTCCTCAAATTGCCAGATGTGCCCATGGGCCCCAAAGGTTGCCTATCGCTGTAAAACATTCCAGCTGGATGCATTCCAACCAGAGTATGATTAAGTACCTGGCGTAAACCATAATAGGTCTGATGAATACTAGAATGGGTTTCATCTCCTTTTTTAAAAAAAACCCTGCACTGTGCTGGGTAGACACACAACTCCCTCAGAATGAAGTTCCAAAGGTGCCACTGTGAATAAAGCTGTGGGTCTAGTGATTCCCGAACATACTTCTATTGGCAGGGGAACTGCAGAAGAGACAAAGATAGCTAAAGGGCGTCTGTTAAAAAAAGTAAATATGGACCTGATCTATGGCCCTTTGCATGCATCCCAAGTGTCCTCATCTCACCTCTAACTCTAACCCTTCTCTTGCCATAAATATTTGATGCCAAAAATATTTCAGATTTCTCATTTCTTCCAAGTTAAAATGTAGTGTTTATAATGGACTGATTCCTTGCTCCTAGTCAGGATTGTAGAAGACCCTGGTTTCCAGACCAACTCATTTCTGAAGTATAAATATAGATATACACATTTCCAAATCTACTATAAATATAGATTATGATATAGAGATACACATTTAGTGAGTATTCATCAGATATTTGGATACTGAGAGAAAAACTAGTGAATCAACAGACTCAGAATTCACAGAGGAGAATTGGGGGGGGGGAGTTTCCACTCTAGTGCTGCGATTTTGTGTGTGAACAGTACCAACCTTTTTTGTTTGCAAACCTGATGACAAGCAACAGGTCTTTCAAGGCAGCAACCTTTCCGTTGGTAGTTTCAAAGAAAAGGAAACAATTTCCTTGTGTGATTGATAAACTGCATACAACCTTATTTTGTACCTTAACCATCCCCCTCCGCCTTGCCCAGTCAACCTCAATTTTCATTAAGGTACGTCTGCCTCCTCCTTGTGTGTGAGAACAATCTGATTTGAGATTTGCCCAAACGCAGACGGAGGCACGTGGTGGACTCTTCAGTCCTCCAGTGCTTTAGAAAAAAGAAGACGATGCATTGTCTGGCACACTGCTTTTATTGCCTGGCCAGGGTATGGAGGCCTCCAAAGACACTGGTAGAAAATGCAATAAGAGACCAACAAGGTATCTTCTCCCACCCCCGCCCCCTTCCTCAGTCTCTGTCTAGTGCTCTGTAAATGATTTTGTATGGAGGAAATTGGCCTAACTGGAGACACTATTAGTATAAATATTGCTCAGGGTTTCTGTCATTTCTTTTTGCTGTTGTTCTGCAGCAAATTGAGCTTCCCTCTTTAAAGCAAGAGGCAACGGAGATTAAAATGATAGATGCTACTTAGAGTTAGTGTTCACAGACGACATAAACACTTTGTCTACCTGCAATTCTTTTCTCTTTCTGCAAGGCAGAGCACTTGGGGTAACATTATCAAGAGAGCTCAAATGAAACTTCTCGCAAATGCAAAAGCCTGGCAGATCTCACCAAGTCGAGCGAGAAAGAATCAAAGCAAATGTGGGATGGACTTCTCTGACAGAGCTTCTAAGTGTCTTCTGCATGTTGATAATGGGACTCAGATGACCATATCTGACCACTTGTACAACCAGTGCACATCTCTGGACATTTTCTAGCTGTATCCCAAACATGAGGATTACTGTTGTGAATAGGTAAACATATGCTGTGGGGAGTGGACTGCAGGTGAAGAGGCTGATCCTATGCTTGTTTACTTGGAGGAAAAAGTCTCACTTAATTCGAACACAAATTCAAGGTGAACAGCCTTACACTGGTTTAATAATTACCCCAGGGGTTCCCAACCCTTTTGGCTTAGTAGGCACATTTGGAAATTTGAGGCAATATCATGGCTGATCTTACAAAATCGCTGCCACTGGGGTGGTGCTTGCAGGTCACAAAACGCTCATTTCCCAGACGGCTACCTGGTGAGACTAACAGAAAAGTAACCTATCTATAGGTTGCCCAAGAACCTATCTGAGCTCCAAAACACAAAAGCACTCCAGTTGAACCCAATTAAATATGGCACTGGAGGGCAGCACTTCACTTTGCAGCATGCTAGCCTCTGAATTAAAAACAAAATAATTGTTTAAATCTTAAGAAATAAAACACATGTTAGGAAGGGCAGGGAACCTGGTGAGCATCAAGAGAGGTGTGTGGGGCATATTGGTGCCCATGGGCCCCATGTTGGCTGGCTCAGCTTGTGGAAAGCGTGGAAAGCTAAGCAGGGTCAGGCCTGGTTATTACTTGGATGGGAGACCCCTCCTCTAGTTTCCTGCATTGAGCAGGGGGTTGGACTCGATGGCCTTGTAGGCCCCTTCCGACTCTATGAGCTATGAAATAGCTATGTCAGGACTCAGGAGCCACCAGGGCTAGAAGTGAGAACCTTCTGCTCTCTACACAGCTGCCCCATGGCTTGGAATCTCTTTCTGGCAAGCAGTGAAATATTCTCAGGCTCTGGGCTGGTCCCACTTACCCTGGCTGGCCACTGGGCACTCCTAGACAGGAAGGAGCATAAAAGGCTAGCACTTTGCCTGAGCAACAGTTGCTCTGGTGCATCGCTGAGTGTCTCTCAGCTCTGACACCCCAACACAATTCCTGGCCTCCAGCTCTGTCCTGACAATGGAGTATCCTGGGAATTGCAGTTCTGTGCTGGAGGTGCAAACAACAACAACAACAACATCAATTAAAAAAAAAAAAACCCTCTCAGCAACCTCACCAAACTAAACTCACATTTTCTGTGAAGCTCTTGGCTGTACCTCTGCATAGTCATGACGTAAACTAATCAACTAGTCATGATGTAAACTAATTTGCTTATCAAATTTGCAGATGACACAATACTCTGGAAGACAGAAACAAAATTCAAAGTGATCTCGATAGGCTGGAGCGCTGGGCCGAAAACAACAGAATGAAATTTAATAGGGATAAATGCCAAGTGCTGCACCTAGGGAGAGGAAACCAAATGCACAGTTACAGAATGGGGGACACTTGGCTCAACAATACGACGAGTGAGAAGGATCTTGGAATTGTGGTGGATCACAAACTGAATATGAGCCAGCAATGCGACGTGGCTGCAAAGAAGGCAAATACTATTTTGGGCTGCATTAATAGAAGTATAGCTTCCAAATCGCGTGAAGTGATAATTCCCCTTTACTCGGCACTGGTTAGGCCTCATCTTGAGTACTGCGTCCAGTTCTGGGCACCACACTTTAAGAAGGATGTAGACAAACTGGAGAAGGTTCAGAGGAGGGCAACAAAGATGATAAAGGGACTGGAAACAAGGCCCTATGGGGAGAGACTGAAAGAACTGGGCATATTTAGCCTTCAGAAAAGGAGACTGAGGGGAGATATGATAGCACTCTTCCAGTACTTGAAGGGTTGTCACACAGAGGAGGACCAGGATCTCTTCTCGATCATCCCAGTTTGCAGGACACTGGAATAATGGGTTCAAGTTACAGAAACCCAGATTCCTCCTGAACATCAGGAAAAAATTCCTGACTGTTAGAGCAATAAGACAATGGAACCAATTATCTAGGGTGGTGGTGAGCTCTCCCACTCTGGAGGCATTCAAGGTGAAGCTGGACGGCCATCTGTCAGGGATGCTTTGACCTGGATTCCTGCATTGAGCAGGGGGTTGGACTCGATGGCCTTGTAGGCCCCTTCCAACTCTACTTTTCTATGATTCTATGATTCTATGAACTGGGATCAGTAAACTGGTGGGAACCCCCCCCCCCCAATATCCAAAAAGCCTGATAGCGTTTAGATCTCTACAGACTAAAACATACAGCCATCATACAATGCAAAAGAGCAGGACCAAAGTGTACAATCATGTCATTCAATACCAAAAGTAACGAAATGCATTTTGACCATAGGTCTTCTTCAGTGGTCTAGCACATTCAAGCTGCTCACACATATTCACAATGTAAAATACTGCAGTGTCTCCACCCGCATTATAAAAACAAGTTTATTTTTTAAAAAACAAAAAATACACACACACACACCTTGCCAAACCAAACAAAAAATATGGTAAATACATGCGAGTGCATATGTAAATGATATCAAAGTGAAAGGAGCCTTTGGCACCACTGCAGATATGCAATTCTAAGGAAGGCAAGGAACTGCAGTAGTCCTGAAAACAAATGGGCAAAGAGAAAATTATCCTTTTGAAACAAACTAAAAATGCACAAATGTCCTCTGTATAAAAACTGGCCCAGCTGTAACCCCCAGTGTAATAAAAACTTAAGTAAGCCTGACTGCTTCTTGCCATCCTGTCCTTCCCTTTCCCCCTCCATAATAGTTTCCCCCACTTTTAGAACAGCCTTCCCCAACCCTGTGACCTCCAAATGTTTGGACGACAACTCCCAGCATTCTGACCATTGGCCATGCTGCCTGGGGCTGATGGGAGTTGACGTCCAAAACATTTGGAGGGCACCACAGTTGGGCAAAGCTGTGTGTCAAATATAGATGGTAAGCTCTTTGGGGAGAAATGGCCGGGTGTTTTTGTTGTTCGCGTTGTTCTTGTTTTGCTTTTGATACTCTGCAAAGCACTAGGTACAGTGCCTTGCAGAAGTGTTCACCCTCCTTTCACTTTTTAATTGGTGTTGTTACCACTTGTACACAAGATAGTCAACACTGCGAAGGAGCAAAATATTTTTTTATTGTGGCGCAAAAGTTAAGTAAACAAAAACAAACAGGGCACTTGTTGGTTGCATACGTATTCACCCGCCCTCCTGAGTCAATACTTAGTAGAAGCACCTGCGAGTCTTCTTGGGTAACTCTCTGTCAGCTTTGCGCATCTGAATCCTGCAATGTTTGCCCATCCTTCCTGGCAAAATTGCTCCAGCTCTGTCAGGTTGGATGGGGACCGTTGGTGAACAGCAACTTTCAAATCTTGCCAAAGATTCTCAATTGGATTGAGGTCTGGGCTTTGACTGGGCCATTCTAAGACTTTCTGGTTCTTGTTTTTAAACTACTTCCAGTGTTACTTTTGCTGTGTGTTTAGGGTCATTGTCCTGCTGGAAGGAGAACCTGTGCCTCACTCCCAGGTCCCTTGCAGACTGAAACAGGTTTTCCTCTGGAATTGCCCTGTATTTGGCTCCATCCATCTTGCCCTCAATCCTGACCAGTTTCCCAGTCCCTGCCGAGGAAAAGCATCCCCACATTTCATTTATTTCATTTCTATACCGCCCCACAGCCAAAGCTCTCTGGGCGGTTCACAACAGATTGTGCATAAAAACAACAATTAAAACATACAAAATAATTAAAAATATTAAAAACCAAATTTAAAAACACAGTGTAAAATAACAATCCAAAGTTAATAAAACTAAGCCTACAGGTGACAATCCCCCCCCCCCCGTGCTGTTACCACTTGTACACAACATGATGCTGTCACCACCATGCTTCACTGTGGGGCCGGTGTTCTCGGGGCAATGAGCACTGTTGGCTTTGCACCACACATAGCGTTTTGCGGCAAGGCCAAAAAGTTCAGTTTTGGTCTCATCAGACCAGAGAACCTTTCCCCCACATGTTTGCTGTGTCTCCCACATGCCTTTTTGCAAACTCCAAATGGGCTTTGATATAGGTTTGTTTCAGCAATGGCTTTCTTCTCACCACTCTTCTATATGCTTTGTGGAGCATCTGGGTGGATAGTTGCCCCATGGACGGCTTCTCCCATCTCAGCTGCGGATCTCTCCAGTTCCTTCAGAGTTACCATTGGCCTCTTGGTTGCTTCTCTGACTAATGCCCTCCTTAACTGGTCACTGAGTTTTGGTGGACGGCCTTCTCCAGGCAGAGTTGCAGTAGAGCCATATTCTTTCCATTTTGTAATAATGGATTTAACGGTGCTTCAGGGGATGTTCATAGTTGAATACTTCTGCAAGGCACAGTATATCAGAGATAGCCAACTGGTTGCCCACAGTCCTGATCTGCCTCACCCCAAATTTTTATCTGGCTCCTGATAAATCAGATGATACCCTACCAGATATCAGTCAAGGTGTGGCAAAAAACAACAACAACACAGCAACCTGTTAAGGAAAAACAAATGTCTTCAAGTTATAAGACATAGGGATATTCCATAGGCGAATGTTGTATCTCTCTTGGATTTTGTATGTAATATATAAATGTACTTATCTCCTAATATAATGCTGTGCTTGAGCATGTGTGAAGGCATTCACATTACACATGATGAACCACTTAATTCGTGTTAACTTTATTATGTAGCCTAGCCACTCACAAGTGGGTGCAGCAAACTACACCTAATCTGAACCTTTGATAGGTGAATAGAGTGGTTTCTGATTATACAGAAGCTGCTTGTGTGCTTATTGTACATTGAGAGCGCTGCGTACATCATCAGCAGCAGCAATTTTCAGGATTGGGCATTTAATTCTGGTGTGTAGCTCTGCTCGCTAAGCTGACGGAATATGTTCATTTACAAGAGGACAAATCACAGGTGAATCATTTAAAAGGATGGATGTCATCTGTTACCTATATGAGTACATATAAGATTATATAAGTACATATAAAAGGTGGGATATAAATGTAATCATCATCATCATCATCATCATCATCATCATCATCTCACAAACCATTTTTACTGCTATCTTAGCTGTATTTATAGACAGATAGTATGAATTACGGTATTATCTAACACATTTATATGTTAATACCCCTTTTCATTAATAAACTCTTTAAAAACGCACACATCCTCAGGATTCTTAGGAAGCTATAACAGTTAAGTTGGTATTTAAACCCCTCCCCCCATGAAGGCTCTGTGTAGACACTCGTAGGTTCAAGTCCTAATTTAGTGTTGTATTGAGGCCCAATACTGAGTTAACTGTGCCTTTAACACACACGTGAAGCATCACCCAGCCTCCAGACTTCCCCCTCCCTCTTTTCCCCACAGGTCACCTGGTCAGTCTTCCACACTATGGCGAGATGTACTGAATTTCTATTTAAAGTATTATAATAATAATAATTTCTAAATTTGCATCTATACATCTAAATCAGCACATGCAAATTTTATGTAAACAAGCACCCTCTTTTCTTCTCTTATTTTGGTTATGCATGTCCTCTTTTTTGGCGGTTCACAAGAGGCCACCCTATTATGGAGCCCCTGTATGTCTCAGGTTTATCACTATTCTCTAGTCCAGTGTTCTCCAACCTTGGGTCCCCAGATGTTTTTGGCCTACAACTTCCAGCATGCCCCAGCCAGCTATGCTGGCTGGGGCATGCTGGGAGTTGTAGGCCAAAAACATCTGGGGACCCAAGGTTGGAGAACACTGCTCTACTCTCTCTCTCTCTCTCTCTCTCTCTCTCTCTCCCCCCCCTTGCCTTCCCAGCCCTGCCTCGGGCCCCTCTTGAGCTCTGATCCTTTTCTGCTGCTATTCATACCTCCAGCACCATTTGTTCCTGACTAACAAACCTGTGCTGATAACAAATACTTTTTCAAATGAATTCAGTTGGTTAAAAGTCCATTTTAGAATTCTTTAAACTGCAGACTGCCTTCCCATATTGACATTTTGAATAGGGGAGATATTGGATGACATTTTAGTGTTGGAAAATGAGCCAATGTGGTGTAGTAAGTCAACAGAGGGGTGGACTAGAACTGGGGAGAGACCAGAGAGCCAGGTTCAAGTCTGGACGCAGCGTGATTTTTACTGTGTGACCTGGCCTTGGGCCGGTCACTCCCATTTTCTCAGCCTAGCCTACCTCACAAGATTCATGTGAAGATAAAATGGCGGCGGGGGGGGGAGCCAGGTAAACTACTGTTAAGGGGGGCTCACCTGGCACCTGTGTTAATCTCTTCTAGGTGCCAGCAGATCCTTTTTTATTTTCTCAGGCTTTGATGTTGTTGTCTTTAAACTTTGGCGGTGATTGTTGTTTTTTTTTGAAGTGCCTTTAATGTTGTCAACTGTTTTATTGCTTATTGCTGTTTTATTTGGGTTTTATGCATTATTGTAAACCACCTGGACAATTTTAATTGAGGGATGGTGTAGAGACATTTTACAAGACAATCCTATGAATGTCTATTCAGAAGTAACGTCCCACTGAGGCACGTGTTATAGGATTGCAGGGGAAAACAAACAAACAGATACCTTGAGTTCCTTGGGGGAAGGGAAGGATAACAATGAATTCAATCAACTTGAAGGGATTCTTGGAGTGCAAGGAAATGCATACCTTGAAGTGGATCTTTTTTTAAAAAAAATTTGTTACTAGTTAAAACTGTGCCTAGGAAGTGGCACACTCGGTTGCTTTCCTTGCTACAGTAACATAATAAACCCCTTGTTTACAGAACAGAAAACACAACCTATGGCTCTCTCAGACATGCAAATATGAAAGGCATGGGCAGGTGTGTGGGTTATAGATTTGCCATCTCCAGAATTCATGGAAGCATAAACCTGCTTTCCTTGAGCTCACATCTTTGAGGAGGGCCAGATGTTTTCGCATGCTTTTCGCTCCGAGTGGGGGGGGAAGCCCCTTTGGGCAGAAACTTTCTGCATGTCAGCTCAAGCCGATGATGGATTGCCGTGTGAGCTGGAGGGAAGTTGTTCAGCTGTGGGAAGAATATGTATGGGAATATGTAACAAAATCCTCTTTTGATGTAAACCGACTGTTTCCAAATTAGTGCAGGACTATAGAAATCGGGGGCTGATGAGATGACCTTATCCGAAGAAGACTCATCAGAGGGGGAGAAAGGTGGGTGGTGTGGCTGGGCTGTGAGAAACCCACAAGGGGCTGTGGCCGAGAGTGAAGTGAGGGAGACTGCACAGCTAGGCTGGTATTGGAAAAACCCAGAATGATATGCCTTGGCATGGCCTAGCCTGGTCTTCCCCAACCTCTTGCCTGCCAGAGGTGTTGGACTACAACTTCCAGCATGCTGGTTGGGGGTTGCTAGGAGTGTAGTCCAACACCTCTGGAGAGCACCAGACGGGGTAGGCTGGCGACTCCTGTGCCAGTGGGGCTCCTTATCCATCACATCTTTTTGTTTGAGCGTTATAGGGACTATCCATGGTGCTCCATGGTGGTGAACCTATTGTGGGGATGGAGTTCAGCACCGTGGATAGCTCCTATAAAGCTCAAACAAAAAGATGTGATGGATAAGGAGCCCCACTGGCACAGGAGTCACCAGCCTCCACTGGCCCCAGGCTGGGGAAGGCTGGCCTAGCCTATTGGATTGGTTGTTGGCCAATCTAGGGCAAACCACAGAGGTGAGGTCCATCTCCCTTACTCTGCCCTTTACCTCACTTGTAGGGCTGCAGACTCTTGAAATTAATAATAATAATGGTGATGGTGATGATACAAAAATGCCAGTACATGTGCGGGGCCTGGGGGAAGTGCTGTCTGGGTTTCCTGGTGGAGCCTGGGGCAATGCCCAACAGTTTCAGGCCTCAGAGGATGGAGCTTAGTAGTTTTAGGTGGGTCCACAGATGGAGGCCATGGCAAGAGCTTATTCACTACAGAACGATGGCTTCATCTTTTAAAGAAGAACAGCAACAGCCACCAAAGGGTGAAGATGGTCTTGCCTTTCGCTTTTTTTGGTCACTCCCCCTCACCACACGCAATGAACTGGCTCTTGTTTTTCTGTTTGGTTGACAGCCTTACTCATACTTTGATCACTTGAGGACATAGCTTGGTCACTGGTGTGTATGTATTTAAAAGTGTGTGTGTGTGTGTGTGGGCTCTGCAGGACACACGCACGAGCGGCAACATGTAAGGCCAGTGTCTCCAGTCTCCTCCCACCTCAAGGCCGGAGGAAACTGGCTAGATTTGCAAGTCAGTGGTGGACCAATTTATGTTTGCCTGTACGCCAGAATTTGGCCCAAAGGATGCTAACCACCTTCCAGCCTCTGAGCTGGGACAGTCGGTGCTTCCACACTGGATTATAGTCTGGTATTTGCACCATTCATTCACTCATTTGAGAATTAAGAGAATTATGTTGCCAAAACATTGCATTAAAAAACCTTCTTTTTTAAAATCAACCTGTGCCTCCCACTCCCCCCCCCCGCCCAAGTGCCAATGCATCAAGATTTATTTAGCTCTCAATGCAATTGCATTGCAGTCCTTTGAGGTATAAATGGACATAGCAAAATTGTCACACTTGGTGGAGAGGAGTGGCTGGTGTGGTGAGTGAGCCTTCCTGCAATACCTGCCTTCTTCCATCACTGTTATTTTCTTAATTTCTCCATCCCCTGCCTGTTCCCTGGTGAGTGAAACTGACAAGGTCCGGGAGAAAGTCTTTTCAGTTTCACTACTGCCCTGGCGACCCACTGGTAGGGGTGGGCACCAACCACAAGATTCAGTTCGGAACCCAATTCCATGTTTTAGAAAGCAGCCTGCTTCAGCTCAGCCTGATTTAGAAGCCACCCACTTTGATTCAGGTCCAAATCTTGATTCTTTAGGGGTGTTCAGGTTTGGATTCGGTCTGCTTAGGGGGAACCCCAGTTTGACTCGGGCATCTCCTGAATCAGCCCAATTCGCTTCTGGATTCGGACTTTGTCTGAATTGGATGCACCTCCCTGTTGGTGGGCTATGTTGTTGTTTCCTAAATTAAATTACTATTCTGTGTACCAGTGCTGATGTGCACGCAACGCATGCCCTTTTGAAGGAAGAAAAAGAAATCAAAACAAAAACTCCCCTTCCCCCAAATCTCCTTGTAGAGTGGCAACAGCAGAGATACTGGTATGGAAGGGGGAAAGGACAGATGGATGTAGTTTCTCTAGCCCCATTGCTACTGCTGTGGATTGGGGGCAGACAAAAGGGCTCTACCCTGCCTGGTTATGAAGGAACTGCTGTAGCCAGAGATGGAGAAATGAATGCTGTTGAGCTGGCTCCAGGTTCATGTGGGGTTTCCTGTGGGGGAAGCTGAGAGCCTACGGTTCTTGGGAGGTCTGCTAGTGGCTCCAAGTTCTTGCCGGGCCTCCAGGTTCATGTGGGGTGGGGTTTCCAGGTTCATGCAGGATGGGGCTTCCAGGTTCAAGTGGGGCTTCCTGTAAGGGAAGCTGAGAAGAATCCAAGGTGCATGGGAGGTCTGCTAGTGGCTCCAAGTTCATGTGGGGTGGGGTTTCCAGGTTCATGCGAGGCTTTCAATAGTGGCTCCAGGTTCATGCAGGACTTCCTGTGGGGGAAGCTGAGAACCTAAGGTTCCTGGGAGGCCTGCTAGTGCTGCAGTTCCCACCAAGGAGCAGATCAATTGAGCCCAAATCCAGATGGCAGTGCCTAGCACGTGCACAACAACTGGTCGGGCTGCTCAACTGCAAAGGCAACCAAGAAGAGAAAAAAGGATGAAAACTCTGTTGCCTTTGCTAGCTTCCTTCCATGTGCCTCTCTTGACCAGGCACTGAGGCCATGGTGGAGGCATGGCAGGTCGGAGGAGTGCTACAGACTGGTAAGGCAGCACTTGGAGCACAGACCACCTGCTCCGATGGAGCTCCAGCTACCATATTCACCCATGGCTGGTGACCTCATATCCCCTAAACTGTGCACTAAGTTTGGCAGCAAGGATTAGTAAGGGAACCATGCTTATTGTTTTGCTTTTATTATGAATGTCGCCCTGAAAGCTTCAGCTGTAGAGCCATTCATAAATTGAATTAATTGATTAATTAATTAATTCAATAGAGTGGGTGGACACCACCACTTTCAGGCACCAACTAGTTCAGCCTTGCCCAGTGTGGCACCCTCCAGATGTATTTGTCTACAACTCCTATCACCCCCAGCCGGCATCATGCTGGCTGGGGACTGGTGGGAGTTGTTGTCCAACTCATCCGGAGGGCACCAGCCTGGGGATGGCTGAACTAGATAATATTCAGTGGCCAGAGAATTGCTCTTATAGCACTTATAACCAGTGTACCATGGTTGTCATCCGCAAGCTGCCCACCGCATGTCCTACGCACTATGGTTTTGACCTAAATATGGAACTGAAGTGAGGATTGGTTGGGCAGACCCCATATTTAGTATCTGGGAGTGATATCAGTGGATAGGAACTTAAGAAACGGCCTTCTACTGAGTCGGACCATTGGCCTGCCTAACTCAGCAACGCTGACTGGCCGTGGCTTCAGGCAGGAGCCTTCCCCATGCTTCCGGGTGTGTGTGTGTTGAACCTGGGATTTTCTGCATGTACATCAGTGTTCTCCAACCTTGGGTCCCCATATGTTTTTGGCCTACAACTCCAGCATGCTGGGAGTTGTAGGCCAAAAACATCTGGGGACCCAAGGTTGGAGAACACTGATGTACAGCATGCTACCACTGAGCTCCAGCCATTCTTGAGTTGTGTCCAGCGGTGGCACGATCTAGCAGTCACGGATGACACCCTGAGCCTCCTTGCATCTAGCCCCCTTACACTGTACTTCTGTCCGGTGTCCATCCTCCTGCCCGCTCAGCCACCCATGCAGTGGCAGAAAGAGAAACCGGCGCTGGCAATCACAGCTAGCCCTTCCTTAAGATTTAGATGTCGACCCCAGCCTTTTACCTCGGAGCCTCGTGATTCTTGTTGCTTGCCTTGAAAATTGTATCTCCTCAACACCCTTCCCGAGGGAGGAATTCATTCAGCAAGCCCTTCTGCCCCCTCCATTCCTCCTTTTTTGCATAATGCTTAATTAATCTGGTGATGGGCCCTTTAAGGAAAGAATTATATGGCCAGGAACAATAAAAAAGAGACACTGGAAACTCTCTGACAAGCTGCTTAAATCCATTTTATGAGGCGATTAGAGCGAGAGACATCATCGTTCTGAGTGCTTTATTTTTATCCTTCCTCTGCTCCTACAAACATGTTCTTACCCCTTCCTGTCCTCATTAACAGCCGAGCAAGCGTTAGATAGAGTTACCGCTTTAATGGTCCACATTGACTCGAGTCTCCCCCCCCCCCGCGCGCAATGAGCACTCTTTTCTCAGGCCCTAGCTGTTTTGCTTCCCATGTTATGAGCCTCAGGCCGGCCAGTTGTCTGTCTTATGGTCACTGGAGTGTGCTAGCAGATTGGAGACACAGCAAATAAAACAGGAAAAAGTGGAAATGGCTTGTAGCAGCAAAGGTTTATTTTTTTCCCTCCTCTACTAGACAGGGGGAAAAATATTTCTCTCTTTGAGCAGAGGTATTGCTACAGCCAGACCTAAGCAGGTATATTGCAAATGAATCAGAAAGGTTCTGTTTCTGGCGTGCATGTGTGTGTGTGCGCGCACATGCGCGCGCAATATCCCCCCTCCCATTTCATAGTCCCACTTATTTTTGTTATGAAAAACTTGATTCATTTAAAATTGCATTCATTTTGTAATTCATTCATTTAAAATGCAGTCATTTTCATTACTCACACTTCTTTCTTTCTTTCTTTCTTTCTTTCTCAGTTTCCTGTGGCAGTGGCTGCCATTTTGTTTTCCCAGCATGCCCTGGATGTTGTATTGTTCATGGGGACGTTAAGGGAAAATGGAATGGCAGCTTCCTGGAGGTGGTCACCAAAACCAGCTAGGGCTGCCAGAGAAATATAACCCAGCCCCCAAAGTGAATGACAAATGGGATCACAAAACTGAACCCATTTGTACCGATTCGTTACTCATGTGGTTTGTTCCATACTGAATGAAAATTGAACCAAACAGAGCCCAAGGTTCAGTTAAACGTTTAATTTTTTAATGAAACTCATGCAGACACCTGCTTTTTGGTAATGCAGTCTCAACATAACAAGGGGCCATTCATACACACACACACACACACACACACACACACTGTCATAGCTATCGCTTGATGACTGCAAGTTATGCATCTTGAAGAGGTGACTTCAGACACCACAGGGAGATTTTCTGTTTTGCCTTACATGTTCACCATACACACTACGCTTTTCAACTGAGTCAGTTTACACATGCACCTGCCAGTCATCAATGACTGGTTCACACGTGCATATTCATCACGTTTTGACTGCAGCACCAAAGTGAAGTCTCGTATGTGTGAATGATGCAGACTTAGCACCACAGCCACAACGTTCACATCCCACAAAGCTGGATCAGATGTGACCTGTCCCCAGATCTGTCCCAGTCATAGGGTAGTCACTTATGGATAGCAGATCATTATGTGCATAGTTCTCCCCACACCCCTCTATCATCACCTTGATTCAAATCTGGTAGGGCCTCTGGGCACCCGATAAAGTGTTTTTCGACCCAGATTTAGCTTAAGGGCAATTGGTCAGCCATCCCTGGTTTATAAAAAAAATAGTCACTGTGCACAGAGTGAATAAGTTGAGTACAGATGCAGATCCCAGGGATGTTGAAGAGTCCTTGGTCTCGAGTCACGAGTCTTTGGACCCGAGTCTCTAGTCCGAGTCCAAGTCCTTGGTCCAAAATGGTGACTCCCGAGTCACTCCCAAAGCTGACTCCACGAGTCCCTATTAAAATCAATGGGGGGGTTTCCCAACAAAATAAGGCTACTTCAGATGTGTGGCTTAAATAAATTCTAGGCACACGTGTGCCTTTTTATTTGAAAACTCTGCCACTGATTTTGGACAAGAACAGACCAGGCAGACAAACCCAAAATAACCAGGCAGGCAGAGGAGGCAGGGAACCCCAAAGCAGGCAGGCAGAGGCAGCCAAACCCCAAATGTCTGAAAGGTTGCATTAGGAAGATTTTAAAAAATAAACTTGGATTGTTACTACAACTAGGTCCAGGCAGCACCTGCAGGTGGCATCAAGCAGGGATGTGGCCGAGTCCTTGGTCTCGAGTCCCAAGTCGAGTCTCGAGTCCCATTAAAAATATTGGGACTTGAGTGCGACTCAAGTCAGAGGGGGGACTCAGTCCGACTCACGAGTCGAGTCCTGGAGTTCGAGTCCCCATCCCTGGCAGATCCTAAGGAATTTTCGCATATGCAGCCCAGTCCTATGTATGTGTTAACTCAGAAGTATGTCACATTGACTTCAATGAAATTTACTCCCAATTAAGTGTGAAGGACTACAATTTTGGTCTGAAACATGGTGTGTGTGTGTGTGTGTGTGAGAGAGAGAGAGAGAGAGAGAGAGAGAGAGAGACTCCCTTTTCAGCCATTCTAAGATTCATTCCAGATAGATTCAGTATATTTCTTTCATAATGGGTCAGTTCCCAGGACTTAGTTTAACAGCAATCCAGGCAGAGTGACTAGCTACCAAGGACTGGTAGCAAGAGTGTGTCACTTGGATCTGGGTTCAAAATCTGTGCTCAGCCATGGATGTATAACCACATGGGCATGGAACATCATTGGCTCTTGTTGGCCTTACCAGTTCTACTCGGAAAAGGAGAATCACATTGATCTATCTCAGAGGGTTGTTGAAAGAAGCCCAAAGGTAAGACTGTAAGGGTGGTATCCAGCACTGCCGCTCCACTTATGGAATTGACATAGTGCTAGTGTAAATGAACAGGCCTGTGGCTTATGCTGGCTCAGCTTGTCTGAGCGTGGAAAGCTAGGCAGGGTCAGGCCTGGTTATTACTTGGATGGGAGACCCCCTCCTCTAGTTTCCTGCATTGAGCAGGGGGTTGGACTCGATAGCCTTGTAGGCTCCTTCCAACTCTATGATCAATGAAATCTATAAGTGGCCTCTAGCACAACACCAGCAGCGTATGCTGGAGCAACATCAATGGCGTAAGCAGAGCGTCAGCATTGGATACTGCCCAAAGGCTGCAAATCCAGTACCCACTTACCTGGGAGTAAGCCCCATTGAATTCAGTGGGACTTACTTCTGAGTAGACGTGTGTAAGATTTAGAGGGCCAAGTGTCTTACTTTACAGAGGACAGTCCTCTATTTGAAGTTGTCCTGTGTTTGATGGGCTGTAAGGTCCAAGTCCATATAAAGATAAGAGACCAGTAGAAGCCAGGAGAACAGGGCCCTTAAAGCTGACCATTCACAGTTAGCACTGAAACAGCAGGCGGAGCAGGCACACAGCTCACGTGGCCACAGTTTCCCCCACTCCGGTGAGATTTGTTGTATTTCTATTTAAATTACAGAAATTATTCATAATTTGCATCTCTATATAAAAATCAGCATATGGAAAAGTTATACAAATTGGAGTCCTCTTTTATCCTCCCGGTTTGTTGATGCATTTCCTCTGTTTTTAGTGATTAGGCGGCCACCCGAATAGGATTGCACTGTGTAGAACACTTTGCAAGTCAGAGACAATGCACTGAAGAAGAAGACTGTATGCAATGCAACAGAGCCCACATAGCTGATTTTACTGCAGGACAAAGAATGGAAACTCACCTTGAGGTCATTTCACACCACCCCCTATGTGTGTCAGGCTCTGTGGGCACTGGTGCATGGGAGTGAATTCTGGTTTTGCAAATACTCCCACATGCCACATGTAAAGCATTTTTATTTTGAATTGTTCATTACATTTTCATCCTTTCCCCTTCCAAGGAGCAACATGGTTCCCCCCGTTTTATCTTCACAGCAACCCTGTGGGGTAGGTTAGGCTGGGAGACGGTGACTGGCCCCCAGTCACCTAGAGAGCATCATACATGCACAGGCCTCACCTACATGGCACCTGAGCCCAAGACCCACCCATTCCTGCTTTTGTTTTGAAAAACAGAATGTAATATACACACAGTAGATAGATCCAATCCCACATCACTTGCCTAATTCATGCAAAATGTAGGTATTGATATACACAGTCCTAATTGCAAACACAGCAATCCCAGTAAGGATGATCAGACCCTTACATTTTTACCAGGAGCAGCGGGGCAAGGAATCAGTAAATCCTATTGGGTCTCCCTGAAACGGGATGTCATTACTCTGGGGAGAAAATACCCCACGATCTCTTCCAGAGAGGTAAGCATGTTGGCCTGTAGCAGCACCAACAACAGCAAGGGGGCTTGTGGCACCTTAATGACTAACAGTTTTATTATGGCACAAGCTTTGCACACTAGTCCATGAAAGCTTATGCCATACTAAATCTGTTAGTCTTTAAGGTTGCACAAGCCACTTGGTTGCTTTCACAAGAAGATCTTGTTATTTCAGAACTCAGAATGTTCTTCCTACACTTTGCTGAGGGCCAGGATACCCCACTGCAGTTAGCTCTTAAAACATAGATTTATATATCCTAATTAAATAACAAGTTAGCAGTTGTTTCTTATTTTCCTTTTAAAAAAGAAAAAAAGAAAAAATCCTTGAATAAATAATAAAACTATATATATATATATATATATATATATATATATATATTCCAACAAAGAGAGATCTATGTGCAGTATGCCAGCTCCATATGTGACTACCAGCAAGAGATTACAAATAAATAAACAAACAAACAATGCTGTCAAAAGCAATCACCCCAAATCTGTTTTGGGATTCACCCTTAAAATTGCTGTTCAGTGGTACATTCCTGTTCTCTCTGGAAAAATCTTTCTTTATCTCCTTTGACAAAGTTGAAACATATTTAGTTTTCAAAATTATTCTCAACATCATCTGTCTATGCTGATTTCAAACATTCCTCTGATTATAATATCTGAATATTTAAATATTTGCCAAAGTGTCGCAGAATATTTGCTGCCTGTATGTGGCATCCAACAATATTTGATTTCAGTATTTGATATTTCACAGTGTTTGAAAGCTGGTGTGTAACAGTATTTTGTAATTGACCAAATATGATAGTTTGGATGCAATCATACTTCGTATTTCACAATATTTTGTAGCTGACATGCAACAGCATTCATATGAGAGCCAGTGTGGCGTAGTGTGGTGTAGTGTGGCGTAGTGGTGAGAGTGTTGGACTGGGAGTCGGGAGATCCGGGCTCGGCCATGAAACTCACTGGGTGACTTTGGGCCAGTCACTGACTCTCAGCCTAACCTACCTCACAGGGTTGTTGTGAGGATAAAATGGAGAGGAGGAGGACAACTATGTAAGCTGCCTTGAGTTCCTTGCAGGAAAAAGGCGGGGTATAAATATAGTAAGTAAATAAATAAATAAATAAATTTGACTCTGCTGGGAGGCATGCAATGGCATTTTGCATTTGACATGACTTGATAGCTGGCAGCTTGAGAAATTCAATTTTGACTGCTGTCAACATCTAAACAATCGAGATTTTATTTTGCAATAAAATCCAGAATTTGAATGGTTGGCAAAGAACTCGGCTCTGGCCTTGGACCATATGCATCTTTCTTCTCCATGTACAAAGCAAGCAAGCCTTACCTACAAGCATCATCAAACCTTTTGGTTGTTGTTGCATGCCAAAAAACACGCAACTTCTGGCTCGCATTCCCGTGAGCAGTTCCTTGCTCATCATGAACAGAGTGAACTGCACGACCGACCGTGGGGAGTGTGGCTGGGGTGTGTGTGTGAGTGTGGGGAGCTCAACAGCCCCTTAGTGACCTGCTTAGAATCACTATGCAAGACTCGCATGATGGCAGGAGTTACTTCATTATTAGCAAACCATCCTTGACAGATGGGTCTCCAGCCTTGAGTATCTCCATTCAAGGGAACCGCGCTCCTCTTTTGGCACCGCGCTCCATTGTCCAAACTGTTCTTAGAGTGATAAACGTTTCTCCTAACGTTTCATTTAATGTTTCCCTGCTGCAGCATAAGCCCGCTTCTCACTCTCCTCTCATTTACTAATGAGAGTAATTGGTCGTCATCCCTCTTTTTACAGCATCCCTTTACATATTTCCAGCCAGCAATCATGTCTCCCGTATGTCATCTTTGCTCCAGTCTGAACATGCTTGGCGCTCTCGCCCCTCACTCTCATAGGTCCTGTTTTGCAAACCTTTCATCATTTTTGTTTCTCTCCTCTGAAGTCCCTCCAGGATGTCTAGGGGGGAGAAAAAGCTGGCACCAGGCACTGCATATCTTATCTTATATGGGTAAATCTCGACTGGGGGGACAAGCTAAACTCCCAGGTCACGTAAAAGAATACAACCACATTACTAGCATCTTTTATTATTTCTCAGTCTGAGATCTGAATGAATATCAGTGGCTGGGAGTGTGAGGGGGTGGGGGGTGTCCAGAAGGAAAAGCCTAAACAAGTAATAAATCCAAACTTTTTGCAAGTGGAATAAAATTATGCACATTAGACCTCTGTGTATACATTCTCATAATTTACATGTTTTATTCTTCTGGTGCTAATTGTTGCTGCTGTTTTTTCTGATCTTGCAGAATTCAGAATTGCTCATTCTGTTTTTTTATTTTACTTTATGAAGATGATGGTGATGATGATTTTGTTTTTGTTGCCAAGAACAAGAAAGGACAGCTCAGATTTATAGAATATCAGAGGCAATATTGAATTAATTTGGGTGGACGTTCTTGCGTTCAAATCTGCTTGGGAAATTCAATTTTATATACTCCACATCCAAATCTTTATTTTCTCCTCCTCTCCTCCTCCTTCTCTCTTTGTCATGCCCCTCTCCCTAACATCTTCTATTATATCTTTGTAATGGAATTTAATTGTAAGCTGGTTTGGGAGCTAATCTTGGCAGAAAATCTTGTGCAGGGTATACACATAATAAATGAATAAATAATAAATAATATTTTCATCATTCCCAGTTATGGATGTTTTTGGGTCTGTGGTTTTAGAAAAACAACAAAAACCAGTATTGCATTTGGCGAGCTGATAGTATTACTGACAATCATCTGTATAAGAAATGTCTGTGTTCCAGATTTAGTGCTAGACCCTCCGGGTTTTATTCAGTTGTGTTATTCCGCTAGCGCAAAGCTTCTACCACTTGCAGAAACCCAGTTTTTACCCCTGTGAAAGTGACAAATCCAATGCTTCTATTCTGCTTGTGCAAGCTGTTGTACAAGGCATTTTACAATGTGTTGCACATTGCACAAGGCATTGCACAAGCTGCTCTGCAAATTGTTGAAAAAGGCCTTGCCAACTCATTATGACTTCATTAGACTAGGTGTTGCTTGTGCTAGTTGTTCTTGTTCTGGGTCATAACAGTATCCTAGCAGAAACAAATTACAAGAGTTGGCATTGTTCTGATAGCTATCAGAACCAAAATGACTAGTGCAAGCAATACCCATGAAATCATGAGTTGTGCAACAATGTGCAGAACAGCTTCTGCAACAGTGTGCACAAGGCTTGATCCTGCTTACACAATGGTTTGCGCAAGCAGGATCAAAGTATTGGGTTTGACACTTGCAGAAGGATAAAAACAGGGTTTCTGCAAGTGGTGGAGGTAGATGCTTTGCACTAGCAGAATGGCACTATTGGGTGCAACCATTTGCATAGAAAATAGCACTTATGTGCCATAAGAAAACATGAGATCCAGTGGTGGTGGTGGTGGTGGTGGTGATGTGATCAGTGTTATACTTTGCTTCAGATACAAAATTGTGTAAGGTTAGCATTGAGTGCGACCCTCCCTGAATAATTTCTGATTTGGGCACTTTCACATCATTCTATCTTGCGGTGTGTTTTCATGCTGCATGAATAGCACTGCGCATGGTTAACAGATCCATCTCCTTTCCTATTCGTACTTAAACTGCAACCATTGCAGTTTAAGTATGAGCATCTATTTGTTAACAAGAAGTCCAAACAACGCTGACCCCCTCACACCAATTTGTTTGCACTTAAACTGCAATGGTTGCAGTTTAAGCGCAAAGGGAGTGGGAGTGGGGTCATAGTTGTTTGGACTTATTGTTAACAAATAGATGCATATAATCAATATGTAACTGAACTGGTTGAGACACATATCTCAAGAAGCAGCTAGTTGGCAAGAGTGAAATACATGAAGTGCTGCCTGCGCACACATTTTGTGCATGACTGTGCACAACTAAAGAATTAAGAGAAAAGTATATTTCATTATTGAATGAATGAATGAATGAATTCTGTCCAGGGTGGTCATATCTATCTATCTATTTATTTATTTATTTATTTAGTCTATTTGTTCACCGCTCATCAGCCATAGGCTCCCTGGGCGGTTTACAAAGAGAAACAAGATAAAAACAGTCACCTTAAAAACAAAAGAACATAACATAAAATGCAAAGCAATATAAAATCACACAATAAAACCAAGCAGCCAAAAAGAATCAGTCCGGAGGTACAGTAGAATAATAAAAATGAATAAAAAATCAACCATTAAAATATTGGGCAAATAAAAAGGTTTTCACCTGGCGCCTAAAAGAATACAGAGTGGGTGCCAGGCGCGCCTCTTTGGGGAGCTGATTCCACATGACCTTCAACTGAGAAGGTCATGTGTCCTATTCTACAGAGGACAGCCCTCTATTTGAAGGGTGACCACAGGACAGCCCTTCACACCAAGTCTAGTTTAAAGATAAAGAACCATCAGAAAGGCCAGCAAGGGCCTTGAAGTTGCTCAACAACACCTGGACAGCAGACTGAGCAGGGCACACAAGTCACCTGGTCACAGTTTTCCACACTCTGCTGAGATGTATTTCTATTTGGCTTATAGTATTTTCATCTGTACATATAAATTAGCGGATGCAAATGTTATGCAGATCTGTACCATTTTTTTGTCCTCCTATTTGATGATGCATAAGTGGCCACCTTAATGCTGGCATACAATTAAAACCAGCCTGTTGAAAATATTAGATACTTTTTCTTTTAATTTAATCTTTTAATTTGCAACACAACACTAACAGCAGCAGCAGCAACAACAACAACAAGCAAAAAAGAAGAAAATATTAGATACTTAATGTTGAACAGAAGTAGCGCAAGCCAATGAAATAGGGAGAGGGAAAGGAAACCCATTTAATCTAGGTGAAATAAGAATTCAATCCTATACCCATTGACCTGGGAGTAAGCCCCACTGAACTCAACAGGACTTACTTCTGAGTAAATGTGCATAGGATTGTTCTATAAGTCTCTCGAAGTTCCAAGCAGGCATGAATTTGAGTCTGTCTGTCTGTCTGTCTGTCTGTCTCTGTCTCTCTCTCTCTCTCGAGAAAACTCTGATCAGCAATTATGAGGGAAACACTTTTTTGTTCCAGATCTAGAAAATGTTTTGCTTTACAACTATTAAAAGGACAGGCAAGAGAGAAGACTGTGGACTTCAGCATACAACAGTGCCTTTCCCGTGCACTCTGAAAAATGTTTTTTTAAATTTATTTTAGAACTGGGCAGTTCATCACATCATGAAGTCACTGATAGAACAAGCCCAGACAGTGACCCCGAGCTCATGTGGGATGTCTTCCAACTTTAGAAACAAAATGTTTCTTGTTTATTAATTTGAAGGATGAGGACAACACACACGCACGCACACGCACACACAGATAAATATTCTTACACATTGTACTAAAATGTGCCCTCTTATACTAGTGAAGGTTCGGTGTCAGGGCTGCCAATCATGGTTATGCAAAATAAATAAAAATGCTAAGTTCCCTTTGCTCACTTCCTAAGCTTTTAAGGTTTAGTCATTCCTGCCTTTCCACTCTATGGGTTGGATCCAGACCTGGCCATATGTAGACAGTAGACCCACTGAAATCAATGCGATTTAAAGGTTGGGACACACATATGCTACTTGTGTGTGGGGGGGTAATAGGTTCAGAGACACTGTCTACACCCATCTGTTTGTGTATGTCTACATGCAACTTCCAAGAATTAAGACCTCCCCATGCCCCCAAATTGCATTTGGTTGTATGTACCAACTGTTCATACATAAGGTGAATGTTATGCAAGGAGTGTTAGAGAGGTTGGCATTGATGGCCAATAGGATTTTGAATGGTTCCCCATCCTTGTGAGCAGCAGAGATGAGCAAAAGGCAGGGTAGCTGACTTACAATTTTAAAAATACCTGGACTGTGGGTGGAGTCAGGGGTAGGTTTTGAACAGTCCGGGGGCAGAACTCAATGGCTTTGGATAGGCTGGGGGCAGAGCTTGGTGGGATTTACTGGCAGGTCAGATTGAGGCCTAGAGATTTTTGGTGGATCATGACCAAGGAAATGGAAGAAAGGGAAGCACTACCTCCAGTATCAGAGGCAGTATGCCTATGTACACCAGTTGCTGGGGAACATGGTCTGGAGGGTGCTTCTGCACTCATGTCCTGCTTGTGGTTGGCCACTGTGCGAACAGAATGCTGGACTAGATGGACCCTTGGTCTGATCCAGCAGGGCTCTTCTGATGTTCTTATGTTCACTAGTACAAAAACAAATGGGGAGGAAACCTGAGAGCAATATATATTTATTTAGGGTGCAGCTCTATCGGATTGCTGCCTGCTAGATGGAAGCCTCTGATCTCGAAGGCTTCCAAGATTCCTATGCCCTGCCGGGCTGCTGTCAGTGGGAGGGGGGGGAGCAACGGATGCGGGTTTTGCCTCTTCGTCTTCCTTTTTAAAAATTTCCTGTAGATGGGCCTCTGAGTCCGTCTAGAGGAGTCAAACTGTCGGGGACGAGGAAAGGACTGGAGAGGCCATAGGATTCTGTGGATCCCAGCCTCCCCCCTCCCCACCCATAGGAATGCCCCCCTTTTGACCTGTATGAGGTCATCCAAAGTTGCTTTTGCATCCTTGGAAAGCAGGCGCCCCAGTTTTTCCCATACTGGCTGTGAGGGGGCGGTGGGAGGGATTGGACCTGGAAGTCACCCTCTTGAAGTTGAAGGAGTGTATATGGCTTTGGGAGGTGGAATCTGAAAAATCTTGTGTTCCTGGGATGCTCTCCCAGGGACCAAAGGATTGTGTCTATTGCATTTCTATAACAGCCAATAGGTGATGATCTCTGGGCAGTTCACAAAAGTTAAAACCATAAAATGCAGCAACATGATAAAACATCATATAAAACTTATAAAACAAAATACAAAACATAATATAGAACGTAATATAAAGTTACAGTACAAAGCCAAAATAAAAGCCAGCAGCAGTGTAAAGAACTCAAAACACAAAAACACAATTAAAAACATCTGAATGAATAAAAAGGTCTTCACCTGGTGCTGTAAAGACCACAATGTAGGCACCAGGCAAGCCTGTCTGGGGAAGACATTCTACAAGCAGGTGCCATCGCCGAAAAAGCCCTAGCCACCCGCCTAACTTTATTTTGTGGGGGCACCCAGAGGAAGGCTAATAGATTTGGCCCAATGAGTTTTAAGTCATAAGACTCTTCGTCAGGGTCAACCACAAAACAAAACGATACCCTTTAAATGAATCAATGACAAGATGACAACAAAAAACCCCTTTGTATCTTAAGAAGTCATATGTGTCATCAGAATGAACATAAAAACAACAAGAATAGCAAACTCTATATAATGAGGCAGACTGGGCAACTTAAAAATGCACAAAAGCATGCCAGTAATTAAACTGAATCCTCAATTTCTTTTTAAGCACATTGAAAATTTCATAAGTAGCAGATCTGTAATAAAATGTAGCACCTTTTATCAAACGCAGAGAGTAATTGAACATCAGATACTCATCTCACAGCGGCTAAAGCCTCTTAAAAACTCTGTATCCCTTATTAAGTATTTCATTCGAACGATCTATGATACGGAGCTCATTAAACTGATCCACCTTATGTTAGATTAACCTTGTCCGACATTAATCTGGTGGTTTTGGCAAAGGGCTTGGTGTGTAAGGGATGGGTGTCTGGTGAATCAGAATGTGGGGTCAGCAGAGGGAAAAATAAACCCCACCAGTTCAAAATGCCTAATACAGTCATGCCTTGGATTGAGAACATAATTTGTTCTGGAAACGTGCTTGTAATCCAAAACACTCTTGTATCAAAACGAAATCCCCCCAAAAAAATTTGTACAGAGATTTTTAATTTAAGCCGTACTACAGTACTTGTATTGCAAGACATTGCTTGTATATCAAGTAAAAAAAAATTAAATAAATATTTTAAAATTTGCTTGTCTTGCAAAACGCTCTCAAACCAAGTTACATGCAATCCAAGGCATTACTGTACATGGGAGGAAAATCATCATCATCATCATCATCATCATCACCATCATCATCGCCAGTGTGGCATAGTGGTTAGAGAGTTGGACTGGGACTTGGGAGATCCGGGTTCTAGTCCCCACTCGGCCTTGAAGCTCACTGGGTGACTTTGGGCCAGTCACTGACTCTCAGCCTGAACTGCCCCACAGGGTTGCTGTGAGGATAAAATGGAGAGGAGGAGGAGGATTATATAAGCTGCTTTGGGTTCCTTGCAGGAAAAAAGGTGAGATATAAATATAATAAATGAATGAATAAAAACAACTATTAAACAACAACAACAACAATAACAGTCTTCTGTTTGAAAGGTTGTCCAGTCCAAATCTGGCTTAAGCAGTGCCGGCCCTGCCGTTAGGTTGTTTTTTCTTATTTCTTTTCTTCTTACCAAATGGTAAACAGACCACCAGGTTATATGTAATTGTTGACACTTTGAGGTTATAGTCCTGTAGGACTATAACCTCAAAGTGTCAACAATTACATATAACCTGGTGGTCTGTTTACCATTTGGTAAGAAGAAAAAAGAAATAAGAAAAAACAACGCTGGTTATAGGAAGGACTTTATTCTGGACAGCCAGGACTTTTTGAAAAAATTGAAATAATTGTTTTGAGAAAAAATTGAAATAATTGAGTTAGGTAGAGTGAGGCAGCCGCCTCAGGCAGCAGATTTTTGTCATCATGAAAAGGCAGCAAATTGTTAGTTGTTAAGTTGTTGTTGTTGTTGTCTGTTTACTGCCAGCGAGGAGGAGAAGCACTTGTGGGTTATCCTGCCTCAGATTCCAGAATAACAAGGCTGGGCTTGGGTATTGTGCCCCTTGACCTGTGGAGGGGGCGCCATTTGCTGCTCTGCCTCAGGTAGCAGGGCCTTGGGATTACCCATATAAATTAGCACATACGCATCTTATGCAAATCAGTGCCCTCTTTTCTGGTGCTGCTGTGTAAGTGGCCAGCCATATGTCCTGGGAATCACATGATACAACCAACCTGCACCTTTCTTGGGGTGGGCGCACAGGACGATGCAAGCTGGTGAGGTTGTATGCCCTGTGATGGCTGGAGGTTTGGGGGGCCTTTGGGCAAGATGCTGCTCCCATGTGGGCTCCCTTCACTGAATGGGCCCATCTCTTCAGGACTACACATTTGCTGCCCTTCTTGCTCTGAGTCCAATCTGCAGTGCACTGGGAAGGGCCATAGCTCAGTGGCAGAGCACCTGCTGTGCACGCAGAGCGTCCCAGGTTCGATCCCTGCCATCTCCAGGTAGGGCTGGAAAAACTCCTGCCTGAAACCCTGGAGAGCCCCTGTGGCCAGTCAGTGTTGACAATACTGGGCTAGATGGACCCATGGTCTGAGTCAGTATGAGGCAGCTTCCTGTATTGCATCATGGACCAGAGGCAGAGAGAGAGAGAGAGAGAGAGAGGCGGGGCATGAGGCTACTGCTCCTTTTCCTCCTACTGCTGCTCGCTCTCTCAGAAAGGGGAGGTGAGCAAGCAGTGGCAGCAAGGAGGAACAGCAGCAGCAGCAGCAGCAGGGTCAGGAGAAGCTCCAGGCTTGACAGCGGGCCCCCTAGCTGGGTCATGGGCCTTGACAGGTGCCTGACAATGCTGACAACTGATGCTGGTCAGGGGCAGGACTGGTGCAGGGCAGTTTGGCACCCTAGGCGAAATTATATTTAGCGCCCCCCCTCTTGTGCCGGGGGGGCCCTCCGGAGCAAAGCAGCCCTGCTCTGCAACCCCCCCCGCGCCACCGCCACCTACCTACCTTCCCCCCGCCTTGGCTGCCGCCGCTGCCTCCTCTGCGGAGGAAGTGACGCGACGGGACCCCCGCGCTCTGTTTTTTGCCGGGAAAACCAGGGCAACAGTTTAAGCCCTGTTGCCCTGGTTCCTCACGCCAAAACAATGCGGGCGGGGCTCCGGGAGCGACGCGGAGAAGGTAGGTGGCGGGCAGGGGGAGGCGCGGCGGCTGCAGGCGGGTGGGGGGGAGGTGCGGCGGGCGGGGGAGGCGCGGCGGCGGCGGGTGGGCGGGGGGAGGTGTGGCGGCGGCGAGTGGGCGGGGTGGCGGGGGGAGGCCTGGCGGGGGTGGCGCGGCGGCGACAGCGAAGAGGAGCGCAGCGTTTCTGCGCCCTCTTCAGCCACGCACCCTAGGCAACCGCCTAGTTTGCCTAGCGGTAGCGCCGGCCCTGGTCAGGGGTATGATGACAACACAAATCTGAATACTGATGAAGATTGTCCATTCACATAATTGCCCAATGCTTTTAGTTGGGCGGCAGGGGGAGAAGAGAGAATGGTCTCAGGGCACATAAAACTAAATCTGTGGATGCAGTGGTGAGTTGCTGCTTTTTGGCTGGCCTGAATCCTAATTTGGCAGTGAAAATGGGGGAAAGAATTGGAAATTATATTTCTGGGTCCCTTCTCGAATTCAGCCCTTTTGCTGAATGAATTCTGATTCTGATTCATCCTGTATACTGGGGGGGGGGAGGGGGAAAGGAGGCATCCTGCACTATTTCTTTTGCCCCAGACCAATTCTGAACGTTCCTTCTGCACACGGTTCCAGCCTCCCCTGTCATGTTGAGATGCTGTCTCAGCCAATCATCTTTTATTCAGGGAATGTGGCGGCGATATTGTGACACGCAGGAGGAGGTAACTATTCATTGGCTTGCTTTATGAGGAGAAATCATTTCTGGGCATGCTGGCATGGCCATTTTACTGGGGAACTGGCACGATTTCAGCATTGGTTTCTGGTGCAGACTGAACCCCAGATTAATGGAAGGAACAGACAAAATTAAACAAAGAAGCAAACAGCATCAAAATAAGTAGTTCCATAGCGGAGAAAAGCACATCGAGCATAACAGTATCTCTGCCCAGTATCTGTGCCCAGTATATATCTCAGAGTGCATTAACTCAGTGGCAATTTCGATGGTGCCCAGATTTTATTACTTACTTGGGAATATGTATCCCTAGAGACATATCCCAAATGATTAAACTTAATTTGAGTAAGTTGATTAATGAGATCTCATGGGATATAAACAGATGGGCTTCTCTTAAGTTGAGTTTGTGGGGTAACGTTAATACACTTAAGATTAATATTATACCTAGGATTGTATATGTTTTACATGGGATTCCTCTATTTATGCCTGGCAATTATTTTCAAAAATGTAATGCTTTGTTTTGCTAATTTTTCTGGGGTTCCTCGCCTCCACGAATCTCTTTGAAAAGGATGCAACTTGCAACTAAAGAAGGTGGGTTTGGTTTTCCAGATCTTGCCTTATATCATAGGGCTTATTTGTTGACTAGTTCTAAATTCTGGTCTTTTCCACTTAGATTAGATTATCCACCTTGGTCAGTTTTGGAATCCTTATGTCTGGATCCTCTCTCCAAATGGACGGCATTAGGGCCTCGCTACACCTCCTCTGGCACCTCCTCTGGCACCATGAAACAATGGATGGTTGGGGGAAAGGGGGCATGGCCTTCTAGGGAACCCTAGAGGGTCAGATGTGGCCCCAAGGTCCTGTTCTGCACCTCTGCATTATTGCCATGCATTGTTCATGGGGCTACCTTAGAAGACAACTCAGAAACTTCAGTTAGTTTTTTGTTTTTTTTAGAGCTGTTAGGCTGCTAACTGGGACTGGCTGATGTGGTCGTGTGACACGGATGCTTCGTCACCTGCACCGGCTTCTGGTCCGTTCTGGACCCAGTTAAGAGTGTTGGTATTGACTTTTAAAGCCTTAAACGGCTTGGAATCACAGCATCTAAAGGACCATTTCCTCCCATATGCATCTACCTCAGAGCCTTAGGTTGTCATAGGAGGACCCCCTCCGGGTGCTCCTGCCAAAGGAAGGGTGGCTACAAGAGAGGAGGCCTTCTTAGTGGTGGTGCCCTGTTTATGGAATGCCTCCCCACCTGACCTGAGACCTACATTGTAATATTTTCGGCACCAGGCAAAGACCCTGTTTTCTCCTGGGCATTTCAGACTTTAGTCTTTAGATGTTATGGCTATTTTAAAATATATATTTAGTCTTGTGCTGTTTGTTGTCCTATATTGCATTGCATGTTATGCCTTTAGCTTTTGTAATCCACCCAAATAACATTTGTTACTGCGCAGATTAAAAATATAATAAAGGTGCAATCCTATGCATGTTTAGACAGAAAAAAAGGCCTACAATTCCCAGCATGTCCCAGCCAGCATCCCTGGCTTTGGCATGCTGGGAGTTGTAGGCCCTTTTTTCTGTCTAAACATGCATAGGATTTTGCCCTAAATGAATAAAATAAATAAATTTGGTTGGGGAGGAGAACCGAAGCTGGACGATCCGCTATATCCAAATCCCTGCTGGGCCCACGCTGGCAGTATGGAAGGGAAGGGAAGAATTGTGTTTTTCTGGGCTTTTCACTGATTGATTGCAGCTCTCAGGCTGGTATAGATTTACTGCTGGATTGGGGGCATGCCAGGGGAATGGGAAGGCTTTGGATCCATAGGATCTAAGCTTTCTTCTGATCCTCCCCACAATGCACCCAGGGAACATGCCCGGTTTGCTCTGACAATGGTGAGGCAAGGGTTGTGGAGGTTTTAGAGGCTGGAAAGTTGTTTGTTTGTTTGTTTTCCTCCTGAGCTTGGATCTCCCCCTCAAAGGGCAGCCCCCTCTTTCTGCCCTTTGTAGAGGGAGATCCAAAATATCCAATGGCCCCTGGGACACCCTCCCAAGGATCATAGGATTGTAGCCTCCCCCCCTTTTAATATGTGATCCGCCCCCCAAGCATTTTCTGTTCTACAGTGCAGGCTCTCCACACAGATCCTCATTGCAAAATAACAGCAGTGAGGGAGAGAAATCGCCATAAATTTCCATTATTTATACAAGAAGACGGAGCGTGCTGCAGGCCCAAAAGCGCACAGTAATGCTTTTTACATAGTGAAATAATAATATCCCTTTTGTGGCTGGAAGCCTCTCCGCTGCAATCCAGAAAGCCCTTGGGGCCCTTTTGTCAGCTTCCCTTTCTTATGTATTTATTTAGTGTTAGAAAGTTCAGAATGACAAACTGTGAAATATTCTGGATCCATCAAAAGTCCAAGATACTTTCCCACTTGTCTGTGTTTTATGATTATAGCAGTTCTGGAATTAAAAAAATAAAAAAAGTGACTTGGGGAAGCATAAATGTACTGTAGCTCCACACTTCCTTTTTAAAAGAAATAAAACAAGCCCACACTTTCCCAAGCTTATAAGGTACCCATTTGAAAGGAGCGACAGCTGTAAGTTCCATTGTGAAATCTGTTTTATATTCCCCCTACACACACACACACACACACACACACACACACACCAGAATGATGTTTTGCACTCTCCATGCGAGCTTTCCCCAACCTGGTGTGGGACTGCAACTCCCATCATCCCCAGCCACACTGGCTGGTATAATGGGAGTTGCAATCCAACACATTTGTAAGGCACCAGGTTGGGGGAAGATGCTCTCTACAAACTCTCATTATTACTATTTTATCGATTTGTATTATTGGACATCACAGGTTGGAAACAAAGAGACCGGTCTGAAACCAGCTTCCCTCGGTCACTTTACAAATGTGCACAAGTCATGAATACATTTATTTCGTAATGCTGGATTAGGGTTGCTTACGTAAATAAGCGATTAAAAAACCCCAAACGAACAGCCAGAGGCTTGGGAGGCTTTTAGCTAGGTGTAGTCTTGGCTAATAGATAAATAAAACTCTGTGTCCAGACATTCCATATTCTGCATTCCCTACTTGACACTTACAGGCCCATGGAATGCTCCATTTTTGCCATGTCTACCTAGAGCATCCCTGACAGATGGCTGTCCAGCTGCACCTTGAATGCCTCCAGAGTGGGAGAGCCCACAACCTCCCTAGGTAGTTGATTCCATTGTCTTATTGCTCTGACAGTCAGGAAATTTTTCCTGATGTTTAGGTGGAATCTAGGTTCCTGTAACTTGAGCCCATTATTCCGTGTCCTGCAAACTGGGATGATCGAGAAGAGATCTTTGCCCTCCTCTGTGTGACATCCCTTCAAATACTGGAAGAGTGCGATCATATCTCCCCTCAGTCTCCTCTTCTGAAGGCTAAACATGCCCAGTTCTTTCAGTCTCTCCTCATAGGGCCTTGTTTCCAGTCCCTTTATCATCTTTGTTGCCCTCCTCTGAACCCTCTCCAGTTTGTCTACATCCTTCTGAAAGTGTGGTGCCCAGAACTGGACGCAGTACTCAAGATGAGGCCTAACCAGTGCCGAGTAAAGGGGAATTATCACTTCCCGCGATTTGGAAGCTATACTTCTATTAATACAGCCCAAAATTGCATTTGCCTTCTTTGCAGCCACATCGCATTGCTGGCTCATATTCAGTTTGTGATCTACCACAATTCCAAGATCCTTCTCACTTGTAGTATTGTTGAGCCAAGTGTCCCCCATTCTGTAACTCTGCATTTGGTTTCCTCTCCCTAGGTGCAGCACTTGGCATTTATCCCTATTAAATTTCATTCTGTTGTTTTCGGCCCAGCGCTCCAGCCTATCGAGGTCACTTTGAATTTTGTTTCTGTCTTCCAGAGTATTAGCTGTTCCACCCAACTTTGTGTCATCTGCAAATTTGATAAGCATTCCCGTACCTCCTGATCCAAGTCATTAATAAAAATGTTGAAGAGCACCGGGCCCAGGACCGAGCCCTGTGGTACCCCGCTCGTTACCTCTCCCCAGTTTGAGAAGGAACCATTGATAAGCACTCTTTGAGTCCGATTCTGTAGCCAGTTGTGGATCCACCTGATAGTTGTTCCATCTAGCCCACTCTTAGCTAGCTTACTAATCAGGATATCATGAGGCACTTTGTCGAAAGCTTTGCTGAAGTCCAGATATATAATGTCCACAGCATTCCCACAGTCCACAAGGGAGGTTACCCGATCAAAAAATGAGATCAGATTAGTCTGACAGGATTTGTTCTTGACAAATCCATGCTGGCTTCTAGTAATCACTGCATTGTTTTCAAGGTGCTTGCAGACTGACTTCTTTATAATCTGCTCAAAATCTTCCCGGGGATTGATGTCAGACTGACTGGCCTATAGTTCCCAGGTTCCTCCTTCTTGCCCTTTTTGAAGATGGGAACAACATTTGCCCTCCTCCAGTCGTCTGGCACTTCACTTGTCCTCCATGATTTCTCAAAGATAATAGACAGTGGTTCTGAGAGTTCTTCTGCCAGTTCCTTTATTACTCTAGGATGCAGCTCATCAGGCCCTGGAGATTTAAACTCGTTCAGAGTAATCAGGTGCTCCTTGACCATTTGCCTATTAATCTCAAGCTGCAATCCTGCCCCTTCAGTCTGCACTTCAGGTTTGCCAGGGGGGTCATAGACCCTCTTTTGGGAGAAGACCGAGCCGAAGTAGGAATTGAACACTTCTGCCTTTTCTTTGTCTTCTGTTATCAATTTGCCATCCTCATTGCGTAGTTGAACCACCAGTTCTTTCTTCTGTCTTTTACTGTGCATGTATCTGAAGAAAGCTTTTTTGTTGCTTTTAGCATTCCTCGCTAACCTTAGCTCATTCTCAGCTTTAGCCTTCCTGACACTATTCCTGCAGTTCTGTGCTACCTGCCTGTACTCTTCACTTGTAGCCTGTCCTTCCTTCCACTTCCTATACGTGTCCTTTTTTGTTTTCAGGTCGTCTTTGAGTTTATTGTGAAGCCACATTGGCTTCTTCTGTTGCCCTCTGCCTTTTTTCCTTTTGGGAATTGTTTGCAATTGTGCCTTTAAAATTTCCTTTTTTAAAAACTCCCACCCCTCCTGGGCTCCCTTTCTCGTGAGAGTCACTTGCCATGGGATCTTACTAATCATTGTTCTGAGTTTGTTAAAATTGGCTTTCCTAAAATCCAGGGTACGTGTTTGGCTACACTCAGCTTTTGCTTCCGTTAGAATCAAGAACTCAAGTATAACATGGTCACTTTCCCCCAGAGTTCCCGAAACTGCCACTTTATCCACTACTCGTCTCTGTTGGTTAGAATCAGGTCAAGGATAGCCGATCCTCTTTCCTTCCTCCACTTTCTGTAGGAGGAAGTTATCAGCAGCACAGCTCAGGAATTTCTTGGAGGGGCCATGTTTGGCTGAAAAAGTCTCCCAACAGATATCAGGGAAATTGAAGTCTCCCATTACTACCACATTGTGCCTCCTTGAAACACTGGCAATTTGTTTTTCAAAAGTTCCATCCTCGTCTTCTCCTTGATTGGGTGGTCGGTAGTAGACTCCAACCGCCATGTTCGTTTTATTCTTTGCCCCCATTTGCAAAAAAGCAGAACCACCCCCACCCCCCTGCAATTAGGGAAACACTTTTCCCCAGAGATGTTTGGAAAATTTGGGGGGAAACACGTTTTTCCTGACTTTCCCCCCCATTTTTTCCTGGTTGTTTACCCAAGCCTTCACATTTCTACCACTGGCAGAGCACCTTTGGCAGCCTTGGCTAGGGAGATCCACAAGTACCCCCTGGATTTCCCTTCCAAAGACTATAGCATTGTACTCTAAATGTATAGCTCCCTCTCATTCAAATCAATGGGCCCTAAAAGGCTCCAGCTTTTTCTAGATCAAGGTAACCTCCCAATCATCATCATCATCATCATCATCATCATCATCATCATCATCATCATCATCATCTTTTTTAAAATGCTGGTAGAAAAAATGAGAGGGAAAAACTGCATTAGGTTTGCATGTGCCAGCATGCATGCAGCACTAGTACACATGATGTGCCACTGAATGTTCCACTGGAAACAAAACAAAGCAAGGCAAGACTTTTTGCCCATTACAGTAATCAGTCAAACCGTTACTAACAGGGGAAAGTAGACAGACTAGGATCGTTTGCTTTGCCTGGAACTCACTTTCTTCAGAAGTACCTTTGAGGAAGGAAGCCACAGAACTTAGAGAGAGGAAACCAGACTGGGCATTAGGGTTTGCGTGGAAAAAAAAGAGAAGGAAAATGCAAGGGTATTTTTTTTTTAAAAAAACACATCAAGCCTGTGACTTCAAAACCAACGGGCAGGCCATTGAAAATAAAGTCAAACACAATCTCCTGAGTTATGGTGGAAACAGTCTAAGTACAGCTCTGCTAATTTAATACGGGGCCATGGCTGGGCTGTTGTGTTTTTTCTGAACAGTTGAGAGAACATTTTGTGGCCAGGTCACTGGGTTGTGTTAAGCCACAGGTCTGCCAGCTCAACTGGGGCGGCAATGTGATCTCGATCGGAGACTTTCTTCTTTCTTTTCTTCCTTCTCCACTGTATGCTTTAAAAAATAAGTAACTGTGAAGTTTAATATTTCCACATTACATCTGGATTGTTGTTCCCTGGTGTTCAGCATGGAAATACTTTGAGTGTGACAAAGATTGATTGTGGCTGTTGTTTCGTTGTTAGGCATGGTCTGCCCAAAGTTAAACACTTTAAACCCAATTGATTTCAGTGGAAGAGACGTAAGGATGTGCTTCTTAACCTTTCCAGTGAAATCAATGAAACTTAACTTGTTTCACTTTGGCTTTATAGTGCCTGTCATCATCAGGAGAAGTAGTAGTAATATTTTATTTGTTTATTAATATTTTATTCCCACCCACCCCAGTTATCCGGCCCACACAAATTCAGAGCTTGTGCACAGTTTGGGCTCAATCTAGCCGAAGCCTTTGAACTTTCCACTTCAACCTCATTGATTTCTGTGTTGTGATATGCAAGCCCAACTTACGCATGTTTCCTTAGTAGTAAGTTCAATGGGGCCTAGTCCAAGCAATCGTGCACAACAGTGCCATCCAATGTGACTGCCTGGCTGTAACCAACCATCTGAACTTGGAGGATTATGGGCATCCAATGGAAAGTGGGAGGAGTGCAGAGGCAAGGATTGCCTCGTCCTCCAACACACTTAGACCGCCAATTTCAGCTGTCTTTTACCCCTGCTTGCAGGACCGGTGCAAGGCAGTTTGGTGCCCTAGGCAAGATCAGATATTTAGCGCCCCCCCTCCCACTTGAGAGCGCTGTATTTTTTTTCAAGGTGTTTCTGGTGCCCCCTTTAGCCCTGCGCCCTAGGCAGCTGCCTAGTTGGCCTAATGGTAGCACCGGCCCTGCCTGCTTGTGAGGAGGAGGGGCTGATGCACCGCTGGGATTCCTTGCACCCTGGCAGAGCCTCACTCTTCCCCTCCCCGATTCCCCAGCGCTGGCTCTGGGAGGTCTTCCATCTTCAGAGCCACAACCAGCACAGAAAGAACTGGGCCGGTTACGGGGGGGGGGAGGGAGGTCGCTCCGGAGTTGGAGCCCCAGCTCTGACTTCGGAGGGCTTTTCTGAGGTCGGAGCTGGGACTCTGACTTTTCGTATGGCCAGCCAGCGTCTAGTAGCCACAGAATTGCACCCTAAATATGTTTAACAGTGCAATCCTACACGTTTACTCAGTTTTAGGCTGCAATGCAATACTGTGCACACTTACTTGAGAGCAAGCCCCATTGAACTCAGTGGAGATTACTCCCAAGTAAACATGCATGGGATCGGGCAGTTTTGCACACAACTGAGTTCTGTTGATGGCTATATCTCAGCTAGTTGTGATTTGGTTATCCTTTCTTTTCTTTTCTTTTCTTTTGAACGTTGCACTTTGACCCTGTTTGGGTTGACATCTCTCACCTGCTTCTGCCTCCGCTTCCAGCAATTACTCCCTCCAGATGAAATACATTACAAGAGACATGGAGACACTAATGCCTAAAAGTGCCTTGCTTCTACATAGCAATTTATGAACATGTGAATTTATTGGGTGATGAAATTTATAGCCAAAGCTATTAAAAAGTGAACTTCAAAGCTCTGCCGAGAGAGGGCTTAAATCTTCAGATCAGCAACAGAATCTCTGTGCATGGCTTCAGATTCCAGCAAATGAAGGCTTAGGAAAGAATGAACCAGTGGAAGCCCAGAGGTTTCTTACTTTCTCAATAGCGACTAAGCAAATATTTTGGAGAAGGCTGAACAAGGGTGACCATTGCTTAATAGGAAAAGAAAAAGAGGAGGATGCAAGTCTGAGCCTGAAAAATTGTTTGATGGGATATATATATTTTTTTTTAAAGCAATCTAGCCATGCGCAGGACTGCAGCCAAAAACAGGAATTGCCACCGGAATAGAATGATTTGGTAACAGGAACGGCCAGCGATAGGAAAACCAGCTCGGCTCAGAATTATGTTGTGAGATGGAGGGGACAGAATTGGTATATTTATGGCCTTAGGCGGCCCATTCATCTGGGAAAGTCCCTATAAAGACTTGCGAGTGATCATCTACAAGCACCATGACTTGTTAATGCTGATTAGCTGCAACTGCCAGATTTATGCCCAGTTCCCTCTTTCTGGTTGTTAAAAAAAACCGATGACATGGAGAAGCTGAATTCAGGCCACAGCACAGCATCCATTTCAAAGCAGGCGCTCCTTCCTCATTTCAACTCAAACGCCATTCTTTAAAAACCCAAAGCATGTTCTCTCTTAAAAGGTGAGATCCTCTGCTCCTGGTCAAGAGTAACTGGAAGGCCGTTAGGTATGTTGGATGCCCGAGCTGGAAAATCCAAATTGCACCCCCCACCCCTCACACACACATACACTATTTACCGTGGGCCATGATCCACCATGATGTCCTTCCCCCCACAATCTCCACTCTTCTTGTGCAACTCCCTAGCAGCCTGCCTTCCCTTATATCAAGGGTGCAGAACCCCAGGCCTGAGGGCCAATTCTCCTGGGGTCCCAATCTGGCCCTCTGGGGTTCCCCAGAAGCCAATGCCCACTTCCCCTGGCCCCACCTCCTTTCTCCCAACCATGGATCATTATGTGGTTTCTTGGCTTTTGTACAGCCCCCCCCCCCTTCTAAAAGTGGAAATGCCCCTCTTAAGGCTTAGTTACTGGCAGGAAGAGCTTTAAGCGAAAATAGGATGGTATTTTTTGTATTCTTGGCCCCATCCCTTTTGACTTTGGCCCCACCCACCACTGGAATGCAGTCCCCAAGAGCTTCTCCAAAATGGAATTTGGCCCTCAGGCTGAAAGGGGTCCTGCCCCCCTGCCCTAGATACACCCAGTCGACCTTCAAGATTTTCAGATGAGGCCTTGTCGTCTGTTCCACGATCAACAGAATGTCACCCTGTAACATCACGAAAGTGGGCCGTCTCTTTAGTGGCGCCTAACCTCTGGAATATCCACCCATGTGCAGTTCAGAAGGCAGGATACACGGTGGGTTTTAAAAACCTCACTTGTTTATGCACATTTTCCCTGGCTTGTAACCAACTGTTCATGCTGCTGCTCTGTTTTATTGTTTCTCTTTATTTGTTGTCGTGCTTGTAAGTTGTGTTTATTATATTGTTTTATGTATGTATTTTAACTGCCCCCCCCTGCTCTGCTACCATTAGTAAAATCACTCCTCAGCTCTTATCAGGCCTGTAGCCAGCCTAAAGGTTTGGGGGGGGGGGCTGCCAAAAAAAAGGGGGCAGTTCATCTGGTTTGCAGGCCTTTTAGAGACAAAATTGTAAACTGTTTTTTAATTATTTGCATGTAAAAATTTTCAGGGGGGTAGAGAAAATTGGGGGGGGGCAGGCCCCCCAGCCCACCCCTGGCTACAGGCCTGGCTCTTATCCAAGTGTTGCTCATCATGACCCATGAGAAAGAGAATGTTTAAAAAATTTTAAATAAATAGGAGAGCATTCCACAAACGGCACAGTCAGGAAAGGCTCTTTCCCTAGTATTCATAGAACAAGTAGAAAGCATCTTGAGAAAAGTCTCCCCTGTAAAGCTTAAGACACTGGCGGACTTGTATAGGGACATGCGTTCTTTCAGGTATTTGGGGCCCAAGCCATTTAAATCTTTATAGCAGGGGTGGGGAACCTCAGGCTGGGGGCCAAATCTGGCCCTTTCTAGATGGCTGTGTTCCTTGCCTTGGCCCCACCCCCTTCCTCCTGACAACCACTCATTTGCTGGTTTCCTGACTTTTGTGCAGTCCCCCCCCCCCTTCTAAAAGGTTGAAATGCCTCTCCTAAGACTTAGTTACTGGCAGAAAGAGCTTTAAACTAAAACATGCTGGTATTTTGGCCCCACCCCTTTTGTCTTCAGCCCCACCCACCACTGGAATGCAGCCCCTGAGAGCTTCTCCTAAGTGGAATTCGGCCCTTGGGCTGAAAGAGGTTCAACACCCCTGCTTCACAGGGAAGCACCAGCATCTTGAATATGATACACTGGTACAGAACTGGTACAGAATGCGGCGGCTCGCCTGGTTAAAGGCAGCCACCGGCGAGACCACATCACACCAGTGCTGAAGGAGCTGCACTGGCTACCAGTTGCTTGCTGGGCCGAATTCAAGGTGTTGATTTTGACCTTTAAAACTCTATACGGCTCCGGCCCAGCTTATCTCAAGGAGTGCCTCCAGCAACACCAAGTAGGCCGCTCAACAAGGTCTGCCATGGATGGTCTTCTCCTTGTCCCATCAGCCAGAGCAGCCAGGCTGGTGGGGACTAGGAAGAGGGCCTTCTCTGTGGAGGCCCCCAAGATATGGAACTCCCTCCCCAGTGACCTTCGTCATGCCCCCTCCTTGATGCACTTCCGTCGGGCTTTAAAAACATGGCTTTTCAGGCGGGAATATGGGGCGGGTTAGGTTTTTTTTAAAAAAATTATATATTTAATTGTGTTTTAATTATGTTTTAATGTAGTTTTAATTGTGTTTTATTGTATTTTAATGATTGTACATCGCCCAGGGTGGCCGGGTGACTGGCCAGATGGGCAATTTAAAAATATAATAAATAAATAAATGGTGCATGGGTATATCCCATCATCTGAAAAGAGACATTCTCCCTTCTCTCCTGCACAAGAAGGAATGCCTGTTTTAAGATGGTGCTTGCCACCTGCAGTTTTAATAGGTACATGTATGAAACATATATTTTTTTAAAATTAATCTTCTTACCAATAAATTGGGGGCACCTCTTGGTTCAATCAAAATGTTTTACGTTAATTCATCTAACAAATTAATCATCTAAACCTTTCAGCTCCATATACAATAGATTCATTACATTGACATAGTTCTTATTGCTCGTGTCAGTCACCATGTCCCTCGTCCTCTGACTAGCCATGGGCTAAGCCACTGTGATGTCACAGAAGGTTCATGAATAATACGGGCTAAGGAAGTCCACCTCTTGATTTGAAATAGTCAGGCACAAATTTGACTGGTATTACTGAGTCACTTAGGGCAGTGTTCTCCAACCTTGGGTCCCCAGATGTTTTTGGCCTACAACTCCCAGCATGCCCCAACCAGACGTTCTTATCTTGGAAAGGGGAGAATGACATTCTGACATATGGTGAAGAGGGTGCATGGGACAAAAAAGGTTGAGAACCACTGGTCTAGGGGCCATAAGATTGCTCCCTTAATTTATTTTGAACACACACTTTTAGTTTCTTTTACGCAGAACTTGGATTTTGTGCACATGTAGGGTCTATACTGCCTTATCGTCTATAACCTGGGAGCCAGACCTGGCTCAAGGTCTCTTACTGCCTGAGGCAAGGGAGAAAACACGCTGCCACCACCTCCACCACTGTCACCGTATCACGCCTCTGCAATGCGCCCCCGCCAAGTCCCCTCCCCTGTTCCTGATCACTCTTACTCTCACAGGAGTTCTACTGGGTCTCACGAGACCACTTGGGGCTCTCACAGCAGCTTGCCTGGGCTGGGCTCTTGCAAGACCTGGGCAAGCCCTCGCAAAATCTCCACGGCGGCTTCTTCCGGTCACGTGATGAGGGAAGGAGAAGGTGGGCGGCTGCCAGCCTCTCTCTTGCTGTGGCAAATGTTATGGTAGGAGAGCAACTGGCAGGGCTCACCAGAGCACCTGCTGGGGACGGCGAGGGAGCAGCGTGGAGCGACATGGTGTAGACTGCTGTGGCGCAATTTGCCACTCCCCGCACTCCATTGCCGGATATGGGCGCCTCACCCTGCTTCGTGGGTGGGCCGCCTCTGCTGGAAGCCAGGAATGACAGATAACTAAAGCACCTCCATCCTCTAAAGCAGTGTTCTCCAACCTTGGGTCCCCAGATGTTTTTGGCCTACAACTCCCAGCATGCCCCAGCCAGCTATGCTGGCTGGGGCATGCTGGGAGTTGTAGGCCAAAAACATCTGGGGACCCAAGGTTGGAGAACACTGCCCTAAAGGAAGTTGCACAGCATTCTCCCTTTCTTTCATTGTTCTACCCTTTCCCTTCTGATCTTCTGTCTTCTCTTTGTTCAGCAAGGAGAGCAGAGAGATATGGTGATTTTTATGAACCTCGTGCTGCAGGAGCAGCTAGTGAAGCATTTCAGAATATAATTAGAAATCTAAATATGACACTGCTGTTACAGTTGGAGACCTCACTCCATAAAACACTGAGTCTGTGATTTGTGCCAGCCGGCCTACATGTCATGTTCCATTTTGTGCGTGCGCATGCGTATATATATATATATATATATATATATATGCACACATACACGTATACCAGCTTATGCAAGAGCATGATTGCTTAAAGATTGCCCATGTGTTTTCAATTACCTCCTATTAATGTATTTACTCTTTGTATCTTTCATCAAGCTAAGGGGCTGCTTTATTTATTTATTTCACGTTTGCTAGCTGCTGCAGCCGCTGCTTCACCGGCGGGGATGGCTTGAGTTTTGTAAATGGCACATATTTCAATATTAAAGCTGCTTGCGATCATCACAAGCATGAAGGATGCCTCAAATAAACTCTTGCTCCACATGCAGCCATTCCTGTCTACAACCGGGCAGTATATCTCCTGTATTTTAATTAAGTGGGTGTTCTCTCTCACTGGGAGTCGTACATTACCGGCGGTCATCTCATATGTCACCAAGGCTCAGCCATTCCTGAGAGAGACTAAATCCAACTAATAAGCCGGTGCCAAGCAGAACAAAATATCCTCTCCCTTTGAAAGGGGGTGGGGGACTTCCTGGCACTGTAGTACCATCTGCCCCCTCCCATCCACACATACACAGGGCTTGATGCAGTCTGTTACAGGACAGGGATGCACCATAGGGCAGGGGTGCAGAACCTCAAGGTCGGGGGCCAAGTCCATATGGCCCCCCACCTTGAGGTTCTGGATTCCCCAGATGGCCACACCCTCTTCCTCCAGCCCCACCCCTTTCTCCCTGACCACCAATCATTTGGTGGTTTCCTGGTTTTGGTGCAGTTTCCCCTAACCATTCTAAAAGGTTGAAATGCCTCCCCTAAGGCTTATTTACTGGCACTAAGAGCTTTTAGCTAAAACATGCTGGTATTTTGCCCCCCCCCCCGGGCTTCTCCGAAATACAGTCATGCCTTGGATTGAGAGCATAATTCGTTCCGGAAACGTGCTTGTAATCCAAAACACTCTTATATCAAAACGAAATTCCCCCCCAAAAACACACACACACACACACACACCCTCTGTCTGTTCTCTTCCTGCTTAAAGGGGCCATGGGCAAAATAGCAGATAAGCTAAATAGCTTGTGGGAGGAGGCGGGAATTCTTGTCTCTGCATAACAAATAGGGAATTTGCATAACAAAGTACGAAGAAGCCATGATGGCTTAAGTGTTTGTGGGACTGTCCCGGAAATTGGAGGGTATGCTAAGGCTTGGGCAGGGGTAGGCAAGTTAGTGCCCTCCAGATTTTTTGGGACTACAACTCCCATAATCTCTGAGCATTGGCCATACTGGTTGGGGCCGATGAGAGTTGTAGTCCAGAACATCTGCAGGGTACGAGGTTACCTACCCCTAGGCTTGGGTCCCAGATACCGAAAGGAGTGCTTCTTCCCATATCCATCTGCCCATGCTTTAAGATCTGTGTTGAGGTCCTTCTCCAGCTGCCTCCTCCATCAGAGAGGTACGTCATGCGTCAATGAGGAAGAGAGCTTTCTTGGCAGTGGTGCCCCACTAATGGAATGCCCTCCTTAAAGAGGCTCCCCTGGCGCCTACTCTGCAATCCCTTCTGTGCCAGGCAAAAACATCTTTATTCAGCCAAGTATTTTAAGTAGTAGTAAATTTTTAGTACTTTACAGATCTTTATTTTTTTCATTAATTGTATCTGTAGTGTGATTTAATTTGGTTGTGTACACCGCCCTGAAATCCTGGATAGGATGAAGGGCAGTATGCGAATATTTTACATGAACAAAGAAATATCCCCATCCTGTTTTTCCCACTCTGCTCAGTCAAAGAACCAAGTGGAAGAGGTAGGCTGGATAGGCATATGGGAGGTGGGCAGCGGCAGCCTCCCATTCCCCCTAACACTATGGTGTGGCGCCTGTTCATGTGTCTGTGTGCGCACACTGCGAAGGGGAGAGGGGGAGGCAGAAGGTGGATCGGGATTGAAGGTAGAACGGGATGAACCCTAGCCAGCAGAGCCAATAGTGTGAGGGATGATGGGAGTTTTAGGCCAAAACATCTGGAGGGTTGTGTGAGAGGCTGCCCAGTCAACAAGAAAAAATTCAAGACCTGATTAAGAACCTCATCATATGCTGCCCAATGCCTGAGAGAAGAAGAAGAAAGTCTTAACCTGGCGCCGAAAAGATAACAGGGTTGGCTTCAGGCAGGCCTTGTTGGGGAGGTCATTCCATAATTTGGGGGGCCACCGTGTGTGTGCTTGGTTTTTAAATGTGACAATCTTTACGGATGTTCCATGGCTCCCTCAAAGTTCCCAAACTGTGTTGTAGGTTCAATATAAGCTCTCCAAAAGAAGTGTGCCTAGTAGTGGAAATAGCTTGGCTGTGGCCATGAAACACAATTAGAGATGAAAATGATTGTATAAAGTTCTTCATGCCCCCAATAGGGTTGCACACAGACTGCGCATGTGTGTGTATGTGTGTGTTTGTTTGCATATAATTACATTGCTATCTCACCTTTTTTCCTCTTGCAAGGAGTCCAAGGCAGCTTACATGATCCTCCTCCTCTCCATTTTATCCTCACAACAACCCTGTGAGGTAGGTTAGGCTGAGAGTCAGTGACTGGCCCAAAGTCACCCAGTGAGCTTCATGGCCAAGTGGGGACTAGAACCGGGATCTCCGGAGTCCCAAGTCCAACACTGTAACTACTACACCCCACTGGCTCTTGTTTTCCCCTTTAATATCCATTGGGTGCTAAGGGATCTCCAGTATTTTGTTCTAACATGCACAATGGAAGCAGGTTTGAAACAACACAGAATGAATTCTTCCTTGACTGCAGGAAAATGCGTAGAATATGAAGTATCCCAGTTTAGTAGAGAGAAGTTGTACATATTTCTCTTGGTACTATTTTGGGTCAAGGACTGCCTGCCTGCACTCATATAAACCTACAGGAGTCTTGAGATAGGCACCAGAGCAGTGTTGTTCTCCAGCCTTGGGTCCCCAGATGTTTTTGGCCTACAGAGTTGTAGGCCAAAAACATCTGGGGACCCAAGGTTGGAGAACACTGCACCAGAGGCTCTGATTGCTGGCCTGTCATTATCAAGGATTTAATTGGCCTTTTAGGTGGTGGTACTTCAGTTGTGGAATTTGCTCCCTCGGGAAATCTGTCCCCCCCTTTCTTCCCCTTTTTGGATAGGCTTTGGAAACTTTCCTCTTCTATGACTAATTTATAATGCTTTTTTATGTTGGATGTTGTGACAATACCATTACCCCTTACTGTGTTTTTGATATGTGATTGATTTTTTTTATCGTTTTATTGGTGTTACTCTTGATTATTGTTTTTTAGCCATTTTGGAAAAGAAATTTTAATACTGCCTGAGTCTGTGTGAACAGATCCACGGCTGCTGCCTTAACAGGCGATTTTATCTTTCCATGATCACTGCACTCCTTGGCCCAGGAAAGGAAGGCCTTTAGTTTAACTCATCCATTCAACATTAATCCATTTGCTGGTAACGTGATGGACATATGAGAATGGAATTTGGTACACATTTTCGGGACATAATTCTGCATTTGAGATCTGAATACCAGGTTGACCCCTGCACCTGTTTTCAAAGGGAGACTGGAAATATATAAAACACAGTACAGCAATACCTTGAATTGCAAGCATAATTCGTTCCGGAAACGTGCTTGTAATCCAAAGCACTTGTATATCAAAGCGAAATTCCCCATAAGAAATGTGTACACATATTTTTAAATTTAAGCTGAAATCAAGAATGATAGTGTAAAGTCTTCATTTTTCTTGACTGTACTACAGTACTTGTATTGCAAGACGTCGCTTGTTTATCAAGTTAAATTTTATTTTAAAAATTTGCTTGTCTTGCAAAACACTTGCAGACCAAGTTACTTGCAATCCAAGGTTTTACTGTAGTGCGATATCTCACTTGAGCACAATGAAACTTGGTGTATATGTTTACAACATCTTTCTCCATTTTAATTTCAAGCACTGGCTTCCACTCTTCCACTTGCTTTGCTGGAGCAGTGGTTGCGGGGGGAGGAAACAAAATAAGTTCCAATGTGATATGTGAACCAGCAAGACCTCTTGAACAGTATGCTTTAGAGCATGCTTTAGAGGACAGAATCTGGGGGGAACATCTCCTGGGCAAGCCCTGTTTAAATTAGGAATGGTTGGCACATTTGCTCCGTTAGGTTTTGTGTTTTTAAAAGAACCTCCCCGGAACTGAACATGGACCCGTATGCAATTTGTATAGTCAGAAATCTGTACATCTCCAAGCTTGTGAGGCATTCCGTGAAACAACCCCCCAAAACCAACCAAAAATGCATCCATTAACATGTACACATTTGGAAAACGAGCCAAGAAAACTGCATACATTTCTAAGATGTGCACAAGAACGCTTTGGTCAGTGGGTGCATGCATACAAAAATGCATACATTTGAAAAAAGTGCACAACAATATATATACATCTCTCTCTCTCTCTCTCTCTTTCTCTCTCTCTCTCTCTCTCTCTCTCTCTCTCTTTCTCTCTCTCTCTCTCTCTCTCTCTCTCTCTCTCTCTCTCTGTGTGTGTGCATATTGGGGGTGGTGATGGAAACCCTATATGGAACCAGAATGGAACATGCCTGGTGGTGGAAAAATGAGAACCTAGACGGGATCAAGCTTGACAGATACACCAATCCTTCGTTTCAATGATGGAAGCTGTGCAGCAGCATTCATGCATCCTTGCCCACCTCTTCTCCACTTTCCTGGGTCTTTCATAGGATCATAGAGTTGGAAGGGGCCTGCAAGGCCATCGAGTCCAACCCCCTGCTCAATGCAGGAAACTAGAGGAGGGGTCTCCCATCCAAGTCATAACCAGGCCTGACCCTGCTTAGCTTTCCATGCTCAGACAAGTCTTGGCCCATATATTATGCCCACACTCTTAACAGTAGCCTGCAATGTATCACATTAATCAGTCTTTTTAACTGTTGTGAATCATCTATTCTAAGGGGGCTGCGTGCAAGCCTAAGTATTTGATAAAGAGTCCACATTTGCCCTAATGGTTTCACTCCTAGCTTCTTCCAGCTGATGAACATTAAAGCAAAGTGAGAAATCCCAGCATTTCCTCTTCAGCACGCTAGTCATAACCTGAAAAATTATGAAGTTTAAGATCCCATCTGAAAAGGAGAGCAATCTGGAACTCTGTGTGTGTATTCACAGCTGGCTTCTCATTCCTATCCCTCTTATTGGAACAAGGTTATGTTTCTTTTCTTTCTCTCCCCACCCCACCCCCTGCCTTTTCTTTCCTCAATGAGAAAATGTTTCCTCGTTACCAGACAGCGGATGGCCAAAATGGAGCAGTTAGCTAATACTTTTCTGTCAAAGTAATAAGTGTCCCCGGGATATAATGTATTAACACCTCCACAAAATTGACTCTGGGAATCATAAAGAAACTGTCAAAAGTTTCATCCACTTCGCAAATTTCACTCACATTTCATATTCATTACAGAGATGGAGCACAAAGGGTCTCCGAATCACTTTGCGGGGAGCTATTGGGAGCCAGATTCAATAAGGTGGTGTGCAAACAGCCTCGAAGAAAATAAAATATTATTCATCCACGGAAGTCTTGAAATAGTAGTGGCACTTAGGTGCCTTTGCTATAACAAATGTCTTTCTTTCTCCTCGACCAGCCACTAAATGCAAAAGGCAGAATCACCTGAAAGTTTCAGAGGATGTCCGAGTTTTGGGCAGAACTGGATGTGTGATGTTCCTGCGTCAAACAGCAGCCCCATGGCCAATTCTTCCCCCCATGAAGCAGCATTTAAATGTTCAAATCCCTGCTGGCAGCTTTACGTAAGAAGAGTCCAAGTAAAGCTTTATCATTTAATTCTACTTATTTTGAAGCCACTGAAAACTGCTTCTTATATTCAACGTTCCTACATAGAGATGAATTAATTTCCATCTTCATTTATTCATAGCATTTTTATCCATCCCTTTAGCCAAAAAGGCTCCCAAGGTGGCTTACAAAGATAAGAAATGAGACAGCCCCTGCCCACACGTTTACAATCCAAAAGACATGGCACAAAAGGAAAGGGGATAGGGAGGGCGGAGGGGAAAAAAGCAAATTCTGGTGCTGGAGTCTTAGTTGCAAAGTTCAGCAGGTCATGGGCACAGTGGAAGGGCTGCATCTTCCTCTCCATCTGGTGTCCTCAGCAGCCACAGTTGGTAGCAGGAGGGGGGGGCTTTCTGCTGGAGGTGGGTCCAGGCACGATGGAGAGGTGCCTGTCTGCTGATACAGACAATATCTCCTGTGCAATCCAGTGGTGTTCTTGATGAGCGTGTACTTTCACGCTCTCTCCTATCTGTGAATGGCTGCTTTTCATTTCTGTGGAGAAGGTGCAATGCTGCACTTGGGCTACCCAGACGCTGGGTTGCCCTTTTCCCACTGATGGCGGCATCGGGGAGGAGCAAAGCCGTGTCTCTACTCTTGTCCCTGCAGGCAGACCCAGGGCTGTGGCAGAAGGGGCAAGGTTTCCAAAGTTTCCCCTCACCCCCACGTAAAAGACTTCTCAGGATCAGGGAGACGGCCCACACTGAATACAAATTCTAGACTGGGGGTGGGTGTTGTTTCTTCCCTGCTTCTTGGAAGCTGGAGGTTGCATTCAGTTCAGAGGAACAGGGGTCAACGGCAGGTGTGGGAAAGCAAATCTCTCATATTGGGGCCGTGTGCCCTCTGTTGCAGTTGATGGTCTTCCATTTCAAAGGCTGCTAGAGGACCGTCCTCTCTCCGCAGGGCTGTCCTGTCCATTTCCAGTTTAAACTAAAGAACCGTCAGAACTGTTGCCCATCCGCAGTTATCACCTGCACAGCAGGGAGAACAGGCAGGCACACGGGTCACCTGGTCACAGTCTTCCCCACAGTCTTCCCCACTATGCTGAGATGTGTTGCAGTTCTATATGAATTATAAGAGCCAGCGCGGCGTAGTGGTGAGAGTGTTGGACTGAGACTCAGGAGATCCGGGTTCTAGTCCCCACTCAGCCATGAAACTCACTGGGTGACTTTGGGCCAGTCACTGACTCTCAGCCTCATCTACCTCACAGGGTTGTTGTGAGGATAAAATGGAGAGGAGGAGGACTATGTAAGCCGCCTTGGGTTCCTTGCGGGGGGGAAAAAGGTGGGGTATAAATATAATAAATAATAATAATAATAATAATAATAATAATAATAATTTCTAAATTTGCATCTATAAATATAAATTAGCATATGCACATTCTATGCAGATTGGTGCCCACTTTTGCCCTTTTTTTTTGCCTTTATGCATTTCCTCTTCTTTGGCAATTCATAAGTGGCCACCCTGCTCCCCGGCCCGGCCCCTTTTCTGGGGAGGCTGTTGACGACTCCTATTTCGGTGGGGTTCTTTTTCCATTACAGGTTTTGCCGGTTTTATTTGGAGCTTCAGAGTTCCTATCCATGGTGCTCCATGGTGGTGAACCTATTTGGGGTCAGGTGGTGGAGTTCAGCACCACGGAGAGCTCCTGTGAAGCTCCAAATAAACCCCACAAAACCTGGAATGGAAAAAGGAGCCCCGCCGAAATAGGAGTCGCCAGCTGGCTGTGACAATGTCTTTGTTGATGGATGGGAGAGTAGAGTGTTGCTCGAGGAGCAGGGGATGGGATGGTACTGGTGGGTGGAGAATGAAATTGGGGAAAGACCTGGGGCCTCTCCATGCCTCTCCCTCCCCTGTCCATCAGATTTGATAGGCCTTTAACTAGTACCCATTACCAGAGATGCTCTAAACTCAGGAAAGTGGTCATTGCGCTACACTTCTTTTTAAAGCGTTCATGTTTACCATCCAATTGTGGTGACTGCTCATCCAGAGAATAACGCGTATGCTTCCTGTTTTAAATGATCCAATCCTTTCTTATGGTCACAATTATGCTAACAGTGGCATTATGAAACTGCCAGGGAATGACCCTTAAATCAAATCAAAAAGTTTCTCCCTTCAAGAAAATTGTATCTTGTTGGATAACACAGCACTGAAAATACATTTAGAGTAGATTGATCCGCTGGGGAAGTCAAATCTATCCACCCCCACCCCCGTGACTGTGAATTTGGTGGCTATTTAAAAAAAGAAGAAGATTATTTATGGTTTATTTTAGACACCAGATCATTTGATGCTTGTTTCATCAATTTGTCACTGTTTTTATTGTCACCAATTGCCCATAACTGGAGTGCATTTAAAACAACATTGATCTTGATATTATGGTGTCATAATATGACAGTAATAGTTGTAGCCTGCTCAGGAAGCCCAGTTGCTAAGATTGATGGCTTTCACCGTACCAATTATATTCTGTCCATCTAAGTGATAAAGAGAGTGTTGGAGGCATTCAATAGACAAATTAGATATCTTTTCCAATTATTTCTTTTATTTTATAAGGCCACATGTTTGATTAACAACTTTTTACTTCTCTTATTAGCCAAGCAATGTTGGACATTAGTTCCATGTGTTTTAATTTTACGGATGTAATGAAAGATATTGAAAACATCCGCAGAGCTGACAGCGCCATATCCCTTCTCTTTCAGAGTGTGTGTGATTTCTTTTTATAGGGCGTGGTGGACATTGGGTTTCTTCTCTTCTGCATTTAATATACGTAAGTGCAAGGCTATTTTTCCTGGGCTGTGGGAGGAGTGAGAGGAAAATATGGACACTGCATAAAGAGACCAGGCTTGTTTCCCTTCAGTACTTGCTTAGTTTTTATTTAGAATAACAGCAAACATAAAACACATCTGGGAAGAGACGATCGCAATGAAATTAATTTGTTACAGAGAAGCTCAGACAAATGATCCAAAAGCAATGATAAGAACATAAAAACACATCTCCTCTTCTTAATAGCCATTAAATGAACATAAAATGCAATCGTAGAATTTATACAAATAAATTAACAGGCTTGGTTAAGGAGGGAAAGTTCCATAGAGGCCGTGCACTTCTTTATTTACAAACTGCCAGTTAAAAACATGATAAGCACACCTCTCGGCGTGTTCTGAATACAGATCTGTGCATGGCTGGTCTTGCTTCGAAGTAAGTTGGCTCTACGGAACCAAAGTGCAGCAGCTTAAAACTCAGAAGACGAGCACGCACAAGTGAATGCCGTGAGATTTTTTAAAAAGGTGTGAGTTATCCACAGTCGCCAGAAAGACAATTGAGATGCACACGCATGCGCTCATGTAGGAATGCACACTTTTGTGTCTCCAGTGGTGTAGTGAACCTAGGACTTGCAGTGATGCAGTCCTGGCCCTTTTTTTATTAGCAAGGATGCTATAACTGGGTTTGCACAACACAATAAGCCATGGTGGTTTATAAGCCAGGGGTGGCTTGTCGTGTTGTCCGAACCCAGCAGCATGGTTTGTTAACCACGCACAAGTAGCGATGTGCCGTCGAGCCTCGAGTGGCGTGGCGGACTGAAATCGGCCTGCTCACGCCCACACGAGGCTTGGTCAAGCCTACCTTCTTCCGTCGGCGGCTCGCCTCTCCGCGGCGAGCCACCCGCACCACCCGCTTCAGTCCCGTCGCCTCACTTCCGGCACCGGAAATGACGGGACGGGACCCTGTGCAGGCGCGCTGGACCCCTGTGCCACTTACTGCGCCTGCGCAGGGTCCCGTCCCGTCATTTCCGGTTCCGGAAGTGAGGCGAAGGGACCGGCAAGGGCAGCTCAAGCGGTGCGGAGAACTGCTCCCTGCCACTCAGAAGATTGAGGCGAGCCCCCCCCCCGCTGCCACAGAGAGTCGAGGTGGCGGTGAGGCGCCCCCCCCAAAGGTTCAGGGACACCACTACGCACAAGCCACTCTGGCTTATAAGTCGCCATGGCTGATCGTGCTGTGTGAACCCAGTCTGTGTCATCTGCGCCCCCGCCAGACTTCCCTGTTCCCTCTGAGCTTAGTTGCCCTTCTCAGAATAACTGGGGTGGGGTGGGGAGCGGGATGGATTTCCCCAGCAACAATATATCAACCTTGTTGTAATGCAAAGTATTTTGGGGTGGCCTGGTCTTGAATAGGCAGCTCAGACCCACTGGCCGGGTTCACATGATCAGCGGGGAAAAGAAGCCACTGCAGCTTCTTTTCCCTGCCCCCCCCCCCCGGGTTGGTCATGCGCCATGCGATTTGCATAATTACCCACGTGGATGCCTGTGTCGTCCAAACCCCGCGAAGTGCGTGGCAGGGGTGGCTTTGAAACCACCCCAGAACCCATGGCTTGTTGTAGGGTTCTGGGGTGGCTTCAAAGCCACCGTCCACCGCCGCCATGTACCTTGCCGGGTTCTTGACGACACAGGAAGCCACGCAACGCGAGGGTAGCGAGGGCAATTATGCAAATCGAGTAGCATGTGACCGGCACATGAAGGGTGGGGGAAAGAAGCCACAGTGGCTTCTTTTCCTTGCTGATCATGTGATCCTGGTCACTAGCTTTATAAAAGACCTGCTTCTGATGGAGATGAAAAGTGCTAAAACTGGTTTGTGACAGGGACAGTGCTAGGTATGGAAGCCTCCAGGACCAAATTCAGATGCAAATTACAGATGCTAATTTACATATGCTCTAAAGTCTGTCTCTCTCTGTGTGTGTGTGTGTGTGTGTGTGTGTGTGTAAAGGACCCTGTCTCCTAAGAACACCGCTATCTGTAAAAAGGGATGTATGGACAGGGGAGAGGAGGGCATTTGATTTCAGAAAAAAACCTCAGGCAGAAAGATTCAAGGGAGGGGGCAGCAGGAGGTGAGGCACATGTGGGCAAAAAGCCAGCTCATCCAGGGGGATCAGATCAGATGCCACAGAGATCATCAGGGCCCCTGTACCTTTATTTCAGCAAGTGCCCATGGACAGCAGGGTGGTGGGGCACGTGGCCTCCCAGAGATTTGGGGCTCCAAATGAAAGATTGGGGGCTCCAGCCCTAGTGGGCAAATGGCCTCCCAGAGATTCGGGCCTCCCTAACACCACCTCTGGTGTGGATGCAAGCAATGTGATCTACCAGGCTTCCTGTATTTGTGTGTCTCATTAGCATCCAAAGCTGCTGACAACAAGGATCCTGCATCGTATAGCTGGAGAGCATCCTTGCCCAATGTAATGCCAGTCGGGGTTGCACATTTGGCCTCTGTAGTAGACCCATATCCTGTCCCCACCACATGTGTGGTTGCACATCTGAAGCTTTTCTGTGGGGGAGGAGGAGGAGAGGGAGCGCACAAACTCTGATGAGATCACTTGCCTTGCCTGTAATGACAGAGCAGAGATCAGGTATAGCCCTGAGGCAAGAGGTTTCACATTCTGTCCCCCAGTATGTGAAACTATTACGGTAGCTATTCTTGCTGCTCCGGTGGAGATGACCAATCCCTCTTTGAAACTTGCTGAAACCTTTCCCTGTTTGTGATGAATGAACTTTTAATGGAGAGGAATAGGTCGGCTTGTTTTAAGTGAAACGTTTATATGGAAGTGGATGATTTAAACAACTTGAGCTCCATTAAACAAAAAGGAAAGCTAGATCTTAAACTCTCATTTGTTTCGGAGAGTGTCTGGCCTGGGATAAACATGACATTAAGTAGCCATCTGAGCATTGCTAAAACATACATTTGCCTTCATAATAAAATGTTTTAAAGAGATAGTAATGGTTACCTTGAGAGCGGTTCATATTAGAAGCATTAAAAAAACACACACACACACAAAACACCTAGTTCTGAGTTCCTTCAATAACTGTCCATCAACTAACAGCAGCAGCGGCATACCACAACATAGGAAGCGCTGCTCATCCGATTTTATAGCAGGAACCTCTAAATCTCATTTAAAGGCAATGGCACAGAATGTCTAAATGTGGAGATCCTAAATCTTCTTGCTTGCTTCCCTGTTGCCTCGAACCTGCTGTGTCTGCAAAAGAGCATGGGTAAGGAAGGGGAGATATTAAAAAGTATTTTGATGTCATCTACATAGAATCATAGAATCACAGAATCATAGAATAGTAGAGTTGGAAGGGGCCTAAAAGGCCATCGAGTCCAACCCCCTGCTCAATGCAGGAACCCAAGTCAAAGCATCCCCGACAGATGGCTGTCCAGCTGCACCTTGAATGCCTCTGGTTTGGGAGAGCCCACTACCTCCCTTTTCTAATGAGAAAAGGAGCCCAGGATGGGTGGGAGTTTTTAAAAAAGGAAATTTTAAAGGCACAATTGCAAACAATTCCCACAAGGAAAAAAGGCAGAGGGCAACAGAAGAAGCCAATGTGGCTTCACAATAAACTCAAAGATGACCTGAAAACAAAAAAGGACACGTATAGGAAGTGGAAGGAAGGACAGGCTACAAGGGAAGAGTACAGGCAGGTAGCACAGAACTGCAGGAATAGTGTCAGGAAGGCTAAAGCTGAGCATGAGCTAAGGTTAGCGAGGGATGCTAAGCACAACAAGAAAGCTTTCTTCAGATACATGCACAGTAAAAGACAGAAGAAAGAAATGGTGGTTCAACTACGCGATGAGGATGGCAAATTGATAACAGAAGACAAAGAAAAGGCAGAAGTGTTCAATTCCTACTTCGGCTCAGTCTTCTCCCAAAAGAGAGTCTATGACACCCACCCACCCCGGCAAACCTGAAGTGCAGACTGAAGGGGCAGGATTGCAGCTTGAGATTGATAGGCAAATGGTCAAGGAGCACCTGATTACTCTGAACGAGTTTAAATCTCCAGGGCCTGATGAACTGCATCCTAGAGTAATAAAGGAACTGGCAGAAGAACTCTCAGAACCACTGTCTATTATCTTTGAGAAGTCATGGAGGACAGGTGAAGTGCCAGATGACTGGAGGAGGGCAAATGTTGTTCCCATCTTCAAAAAGGGCAAGAAGGAAGAACCTGGGAATTATAGGCCAGTCAGTCTGACATCAATCCCCAGGAAGATTTTGGAGCAGATTATAAAGAAGTCAGTCTGCAAGCACCTTGAAAACAATGCAGGGATTACTAGAAGCCAGCATGGATTTGTCAAGAACAAATCCTGCCAGACTAATCTGATCTCATTTTTTGATCGGGTAACCTCCCTTGTGGACTGTGGGAATGCTGTGGACATCATATATCTGGACTTCAGCAAAGCTTTCGACAAAGTGCCTCATGATATCCTGATTAGCAAGCTAGCTAAAAGTGGGCTAGATGGAACAACTATCAGGTGGATCCACAATTGGCTACAGAATCAGACTCAAAGAGTGCTTATCAATGGTTCCTTCTCAAACTGGGGAGAGGTAACGAGCGGGGTACCACAGGGCTCGGTCCTGGGGCCAGTGCTCTTCAACATTTTTATTAATGACTTGGATCAGGAGGTACAGGGAATGCTTATCAAATTTGCAGATGACACAAAGTTGGGTGGAACAGCTAATACTCTGGAAGACAGAAACAAAATTCAAAGTGACCTCGATAGGCTGGAGCGCTGGGCTGTAAACAACAGAATGAGATTTAATAGGGATAAATGCCAAGTGCTGCACCTAGGGAGAGGAAACCAAATGCAGAGTTACAGAATGGGGGACACTTGGCTCAACAATACTACAAGTGAGAAGGATCTTGGAATTGTGGTAGATCACAAACTGAATATGAGCCAGCAATGCGATGTGGCTGCAAAGAAGGCAAATGCTATTTTGGGCTGCATTAATAGAAGCTTCAGGTCTGGACATGGGACGGAGACGGCCTTGGTCGCCTTGGTGGATGATATGAGGAGGGCTTTGGATAGGGGCGAATGCTCCTTTCTAGTCCTCCTCGATCTCTCAGCGGCTTTTGATACCGTTGACCACGGTATCCTCCTGGACCGCCTGGAGGGGTTGGGCTTGGAAGGCACTGTATTGCAGTGGTTCCGGTCCTTCCTCTCTGGAAGGTACCAGAGGGTAGTTCTCGGGGAGGAGGCTTCGGACCCTCGGCTTCTCACTTGTGGAGTGCCGCAGGGTTCCATCCTCTCCCCGATGTTGTTCAACATCTACCTCAAGCTGCTGGGAGCTATCATCAGGAGGTTCTTTGGGGTGCGGTGTCATCAGTATGCGGATGACACGCAGCTCTACCTCTGTTTCAAGTCCTCACCGAGGTTGGCCGTTGAGACCCTGTCCAAGTGCCTGGAGGCAGTGGCTGGCTGGATGGGAAGGAACATGCTGAAACTGAACCCCGACAAGACCGAGGTACTTCTGGTGGGGGACAAGGGGAGGTTAGGGGATGTTGACCTGGTGCTGAATGGGGTACACTTACCCCTGAAGGACCAGGTCCGCAGCTTGGGGGTCATTCTAGACTCCCAGCTGTCCATGGAGGCTCAGGTGGCAGCTGTGAGCCGGGCGGCGCTGTATCAACTCCATCTGATACGGCAGCTGCGCCTCTACCTTCCTAATCACCTGCTCCCATCAGTGGTGCATGCCTTGGTCTCCTCTCGCCTAGACTACTGTAATGCGCTCTACGTGGGGTTACCCTTGTACCCTCGGAAGCTACACCTGGTACAGAACGCGGCAGCTCGCCTGGTTAAAGGCAGCCGCCGGCGGGACCACATCACGCCAGTGCTGAAGGATTTGCACTGGCTACCAGTTGCTTGCCGAGCCGAATTCAAGTTGTTGGTTTTGACCTTTAAAACCCTATACGGCTCCGGTCCAGTCTATCTCAAGGAGCGTCTCCAGCAACACCAACTGGGCTGCTAAACAAGATCTGCCACGGATGGCCTTCTCCTTGTCCCTTCAGCCAGAGCAGCTAGACTGGTGGGGACGAGGAAGAGGGCCTTTTCTGTGGTGGCCCCCGTACTATGGAACTCTCTCCCGAGTGACCTCCGCCATGCCCCCTCTCTGCTGAGCTTCCGTTGCTCATTAAAAACCTGGTTGTTCAGGCGGGAATATGGGGTGGGTTAAGATTTTTTTAAAAAATATATTGTTTTAAATGTATTTTATTGTTTTTATTCTATGTACATCGCCCAGGGTGGCCGGTTGCCGGCCAGATGGGCGATAAATAAATATAAATAAAAAATAATAATAAATAAATAATAAGTATAACTTCCAAATCGCGGGAAGGATAATTCCCCTTTACTCGGCACTGGTTAGGCCTCATCTTGAGTACTGCATCCAGTTCTGGGCACCACACTTTAAGAAGGACATAGACAAACTGGAGAGGGTTCAGAGGAGGGCAACAAGGATGATAAAGGGACTGGAAACAAGGCCCTATGAGGAGAGACTAAAAGAACTGGGCATGTTTAGCCTTCAGAAGAGGAGACTGAGGGGAGATATGATCGCACTCTTCCAGTACTTGAAGGGATGTCACACAGAGGAAGGCCAGGATCTCTTCTCGATCATCCCAGTTTGCAGGACACGGAATAATGGGCTCAAGTTACAGGAACCTAGATTCCATCTAAACATCAGGAAAAATTTCCTGACTGTCAGAGCAATAAGACAATGGAATCAACTACCTATGGAGGTGGTGGGCTCTCCCAGTCTGGAGGCATTCAAGGTGCAACTGGACAATCATCTGTCAGGGATGCTTTGACCTGGATTCTTGCACTGAGCAGGGGGTTGGACTCGATGGCCTTGTAGGCCCCTTCCAACTCTACTTTTCTATGATTCTATGATTCTAAGTACTGGAAGAGTGCGATCAGATCTCCCCTCAGTCTCCTCTTCTGAAGGCTAAACATGCCCAGTTCTTTCAGTCTCTCCTCATAGGGCCTTGTTTCCAATCCCCTGATCATCTTTGTTGCCCTCCTCTGAACCCTCTCCACTTTGTCTACATCCTTCTCAAAGTGTGGTGCCCAGAACTGGACGCTCATCGTTACCAATTGGTTAGTCTGTTCCGATTCACATCCCGCTTTCTCCCAAATAGGCTCGAGGAGGTAGCTAACGCCATATCTATCCCACATCCAGAAAGGGAATCATATAAGCAATAATGGGATCACAAGGGCAATTCCTTGCAATCCTCCACTATCCTGTTTGTTTCAATGGAGAAAGCAAATTTATTTTATTTTATTTATTATATTTATACCCCACCGTCTATGCATGTCATCCAAGTTAATCTGCTTCTGGAAAAGAACAGGGCAGGCTGCGTGTTCAACAGCATGTTGAAGAACACACAGGCCTCTGAACAGGTTGAAATCATCATCATCATCATCATCATCATCATCATCATCATCATCATCATCATGGCATTGTACAAAAGATAAAAATCACACAAACTTTAATAAGATGAACACGACAACCCAGAGGTACGCATGCACCAGACCCATAGGCATACCATAGTTTTATACCAGTTTCCTGCTTTCCATCCCTTCAACCTCTAAATTGCTAAGCAAACTCCCTTAAGTTTTTCAATTACTAACCTGGTGAACATACCCTACCCCACATCCAGGACATCACCAGCATGGTATATAACCACACAATCCACTCTCATTGTATGGGTGATTCATGTAGGCCAACCTTCCCCAATCTGGTGCCCTCCAGACATGTTGAACAACAACTCTCATCATCCCCTGCCAGCATTTCCATTGGCCATGCTGGCTGGGGATGATGGCAGTTGTAGTCCAACACATCTGGAGGGCACCAGGTTGGAGAAGGCTGATGCAGGTGTTATTAAGGGAGGTGGATCCCTCCTCCTTCGGCCTTCAAGAAGAAACGTCAAGCAGCAAGCCCATTTCTTCAGGCTGGCTTCCACAGGTCAAGCAGATACATTGCTGTTGTGCAGACTGTTTTTCAGCATTGGTTTTAGGATAGTAGAACTAACACATTTCAGACATGTTTGGTGGAGATGTGAGACAGGGCCTTCTCAGTAGTAGCTCCCAGGCTCTGGAACTCCCTGCTGAGGGAGGCTAGGCTGGCTCCCTCTCTGTTGTCCTTCTGGATTCTGCTGAATGAATGTTTTTATTCAGACAGACCTTTGGCATGCAAGCTGGACTGCTGTCAAAGGGGGTTCTAACTGGCTGGCTGTTGTTATTGCTTTTTATTGTTGTGTTTTAATTGTGTTTTTATGTTTTAATTGTATTTCTGGTAGCTCCCAATCTTATTTGACTTTTACCATTGTTAGCCACCTTGAGTGTCATTTTTGGCAGAAAAGCAGGATATAAATTTAATAAATAAATACAATTAGATAGATAGATAGATAGATAGATAGATAGATGAGATATGGCCAGATATCTTTAAGCACATCTATCTATCTATCTATTTATCATCTAAGGGTGCAATCCTATGCATGTTTAGACAGAAAAAAGTCCTACAACTCCCAGTATGCCCCAGCCAGCCATGTTGGGAGTTATAGGACTTTCCCCCCATCTAAACAAGCATAGGATTGCGCTTTAACACTGTTTCTATATTCAAGGATATCTATAGATCGTGGCGTACTGGTTACACAGCCAGTGCTGAGCCATGAGTCGTGCATGTGGTGGCCGTTCAACTCCTATGGTTGGCAGAGGGATGGGTTTGCTGGTGTGGCTGTGGTGTGAGCCTCTGCTTGGCATCAGGAGCAGTGCTGGTGCAGGGCTGAACCACCAACAAAAGCATCCCTCCACAGAACATCCTGCCCTGCCGCAGCAGCACCACCCAGCAAGCTGCAGAACGGACGGAGGCTAAAACCATCACTAGTTGCAGTGCTGGGAGAGAGAGTTTTTCTTAGGGATTGCAGCAGGGGAGGGAAAGGTAAAATTTCCCCTTCCTGCATGCTGCATTCCTGATAAAAAAAATCTAGCCCCACCCCCTACTGCACCCCTATTCTTGCTAGTAAATAAACAAATCCCCCTGACATGATTGGTAGCAACATGTTTAGAGTCACATGTAATTTGCGGCCTTTCAGTTTGCAGCCTTTCTGGAACGTGTAATTTCCATAGCCAATGGCGCTTTGTGTAGAGAAACATTGTACTTTGATCCATTTGAATATACCGCCTCTGATTCTTTTCTTGTGCCTTTATCGAGATACAGAAGATGGTAGCTCCCAATCTGTCTTCTTGAGGCCATAAATTAATTCTCATGGGCAGCCCAAGACATTTTGGCACCCAAATGAAACTCCCTCCGATTAAGTAACAGGGGGTGCAATCTACTGGGAAGGTTTCCTGCACAAGTTCCACTGAAATGGATGGGAGCTGTGTAAGAGCACCAAGCCACAGGTGGGGATCCACTGGAGAAATCCGCAATGGATTCAAATGGGTTTGTATTTCTATGGATCCGACCTGTGGATTCTGCAACGGACCGGCTTTTTCCAAGTTGGCAGATTCTGCAGACTTGCAGACATTTTTTTTTAACTTTTTGGGTGGATTCGTGCAAGTTTGTTCATTTGCAGATGTGCATTTGCACAAGTGCACATTAGCACAAGTGCACATCTGTGCTCAAGTGCATTAAGCAATGCGCATTTCCAAATAAATGAAATTCTAATACACAAAATCCGATTCTGTCAGTCAGCAGGCAATGGAACGAAAGATGCCTGACAATCCGTGAAACACAGATGGAATGGATCTGACAAAATCCATACATCCCTAGCCACAAGGCAGACAATGTGGTTGTAGTACTTACCTACAGAGTGGTCCTGTGGCCCCCTAGACAGCATCTTAGAGGGCCATAGGATCATTTGGATTCTCAGCTCCAAGGTCGGAAAAGCGCTCCGACCTTGGAGCTAGGCTTCCGCACTTGGATCCCCTCCCCCCACTTCGCAGTCAGCTTGGGAAGAATCGCACTGGCTGACTCTCTGAGGTCGGGAACTCAACCTCGGAGCAGGGGTAAAGAGGGTGTTCCAGGGGGCAGGGCAGGGAGGAGACCGAGGCCACCAGAGTACGATGTATCTTGGCTTCGCTCCAGCCTCCTTCCCCCCCATCTGAAGTGCCTCAGCTAGATGGCTGAAACCGGCCATCTAGCTGATTTGCAGGGCAGGAGGGGTGGGGAGGCAGAGATCGCCTCCACGCTCCTCCTGCCCTGCATAGGATGCCCATAAGCCTCCGAGTTTGGGGGCATACGGGCATCCCCATTGGATTGCGCCCTTAGACTCTAACTACGACTACAACCACATTGTCTGTCTTGTTAGAGTGTTGTACAGGGGTGGGGCATCTCTTTCACCCCAGTTCAATGTCAGAGAAGCCCTTGTGGGGCACATTCCTATAGTGGGCGGGGGTTGAAGGTAAATGGGGCAGGGCCAAAGGCAAATGGGGTGGGGCCAAAATACCATCAATACCAGTCTATCTTAGCTTAAAGCTCTGACTGCCAGTAACTGCACCACAGGAGAGGCATTCCAACCTTTTAGAATGGGGAGAAAAACAGGCAAAGGCTAGAAAGCCACCATATGATTGGCGGGTCAGGAGGAGAAAGGAGGTGTGGCCAGGAAAAAAGTGGGGTGTCACTGTCTTGGGAACCCAGGACTGTTGGATTATTTGGCCCATGGGCCTCAGGTTCGGCACCCTGCTCTAGACTGCTGTCCCATCCCTGGCTCTTGCTTCTTCTGGATGGCGAGCAATCCTGGTCTTTCTTTCCAGCTTCTCCTCACAGAAGAACGATCAGACCCATGATGCTGTTGGCATGGTTGAGGTTGTATCCCTTTGTGCGGGGGTTGGTTCTTTTACTGTTTGCCCATTTGCCTGCTTTGTGGAGTGAGGCTGCTGGGCTGCTGGATCTGGTGTGAAGAACTCGCACAGCAGAAGAGAGAGAGAGTGGAGCAGGCCCAAGGGCTGCGCTGTGAATGGAGCTGATGTCTGTGCGAGATTTATGGCAAGGGAGAGGAGCTGCCTTGCCTCCTGTGATGAATTAAAGGGAGAAAGGAAACTTCCACAATGGGCCTGTTGAAGGAATTTCCCTCTTGTCTGCCCAGAAGGGGGACTCGAGGGAAGGGGAATTTCGTTCCAGGCAGGCTTCTCCAGCTGCAGATCATCATCATCATCCCTTCTGAAGTTGGGGGCCCGCATTCTGCTGCTGGTCCCTATGAAGAAAATCTGGCTGGGGGAAGGAGAAGGGGGGGGGCATGGCTTCTCTTGGCACCCATCCTGATTACGATCTTCAGTGGAGACAAAGAAAAAAAAATCATGGGGGGTTTTTTTACGCTGGGGAGATTTCAGGCCAGAAGTGTGTGTGTGTGTGTGTGTGTGTGTGTGTTCGTGCACATGTGCAGTGCCAGCTCCAGGTTTTGTGGGGCCCTTGGGCAAGGCACCCTCAATGGGCCCCCTCCCACCTTCTCACCACCATTGCCACCAGCTGCTCTTGCTTCTCCTCCTCTTTCTCTCATCACTGCTGCCACTTGCTTGCTTGACATGCAGAGAGCCAGGGAGCAAGTAGGCCGTGGCATCTGCTGCTGCTCCTTCTTCTCACCTCTACCGTTGTCTGGGCCAGAGCGAAAGGCAGGGAAACAAGCAGGTTGCAATGGTGAAGAGGAGGGGGGGCACCTCCAGGGAGCTCTTGTCCTTGGGCCCCTGCTGGGGTGAGGCCTTCAGCAAGTGCCTGACCATGCCTACCCTCGACGCCTGTCCTGTGTGTGTGTTTTATCAGGATGGACAAATGGTGGCTCAGGAGCCACATGACGCAGCTACAGAACACGTCCAGCATAGACTCCCAGGTAGGTAAGGGAGTGAACAGAAGGCAATGGAGAAGATATCCCAAGATCAAAAGTGGCCTTATATGAGGGTGCAATACAGACCCATCCTAGCTTTCTCCCCTTTCTTTCTCTGAGTCCCATGTTGAGATTTAGGGTACATCCGCTTGCTGCTATTTCAAACCCTCCCGCATTTCACAAATGAAAACAGGGAGGGACACGCCTTCAGCATCTCCATTCTTCTGCCAAAGATCATTGTTGAACCCCGCACCCTCCAATTTCTGGAGGCTTGTTGCACGCTTGTGGCACGCTTGAATGATTTACTCTGCAAGAGCTTGTCGGCTACCAAGTTAAGCACCAGGAGAAATTAGGAAGCAGCCTTATACAGTACAAGGTCAGAGACTGCTGGTCCACCTACCTCAGTACAGTCTACATTAGCCTTCCCCAACCTGGTGCCTTCCAGATGCGTTGGGCTACATCTACCATTATCCCTGGCTGGGGATGGTGGGAGTTGTAGTCCAATACATCTGGAGGGCCCCAGGTTGGGGAAAGCTGGTCTGCATATACTGGCCTTCTCCAACCTGGTAGCCTCAATATGTTCTTGGACTACAACTCCCATCGTTCCTGATCTTTGGTAAGAGTGGCTGGGGCTTATGGGAATTGAAGTCAAAAACATCTGGAGGGGCAACAGATTGGGGTAGGCTAACATACACTGACTGGCAGCAGCTCTCCGGGGTTTCAGTAAAGTGTTTTTCCGCAACCTTCGCAGAGATGCTAAGGAATGAACCTGGGACTTTCTGCATATAAAGTATGTGCTCTACCCCTGAGCTCTGGGTCCATTTCCCACTCAGTGAAGGGTTGGTCCTTCGGGATAAAGTATACCTGACAAACATAATTGTCCTGAAGCTAAAATATGTTACCAGCCATTCAAAATACTCAGCAGCTGCAGCGTGCGAAATGGCAGATGGTTTGCTGCCTTCGTGTTTGTAGGTTCATAGATTCATAGATTATAGAGTTGGAAGGGGCCTACAAGACCATTGAGTCCAACCCTACGCATGTGCAGCACTAGAGACAAGATGTATCCACCAGCCCACTCGGAGACATACAGCACAATCCTATGCATGACCACTTAGGAGTCAGTCCCATTGAGTTCAGTGGGACTTGCTTCTGAGCAGATGTGCATAAGATTGTGTGGTTAGAGATGCTGAAGAGGGAGCTGGACCTTGAAGTACGACAACATTGGCAATTCACACTAACAAAGTGTTGTTAACATCCTTCAAAAGCAAAAATAGGGGCATTAAGTTACCAGGGACAGGTGCCAGAAAATAGCGCCCATCCTCAGTAAATCGAGTTGGTTGACATATATATGCTATCTCTGAAGCAATGGTACCATCAGGGTAGGACTTTGGGGCAGACACCCAGGATCCAACTCGGAAGAATGAGCAGGAGGGCCCCCAAATGCAGCAGGGCTGGCTAACCACTATTTGAAATAAGTGAAGTAATACACATTTTACCATCCAAAGAGCCCCCCTCCCACGACCCCCACATAAGACCATTAAATCCAGAGTCTAGAATTATTTAACGGCACCACTGCTCTGAAGATAAACAGGAGATGTCCAGTACTATCCGACAAGGCCAAAATTTTATGGAGGAGCAACATGAAAAACAGACTCTGGCTTATCAACTCTCCTAAAAATCTAACCACGTGGGCCTAACTAAAAACTAATAAGGGTAAGGGAGGGATGTGAAAATAACTTCTCATCCCATTTGGGGGATGAATCCATTTTGGATCTGGTCCCAGTTCCATCTCCTCATGGCTCCACTCCTAAGAGAAGAAAAGAGGCTCTGCCTTGCCTTGGCACTCCCGAGGAACACAAGCCAAGCCAGTGTCAAGCCTCCCTCCCCTCCAGCCAATCTCAAGATCTCAAACTATGGGATTGCGCCAAAGGATGCTTCCTTGTTAGCTCCGGGATGCCTCGGGGGGCTCCCCAGCCTCTCCCTTCCCTCCTTCCAGCCTGCAATGTCGCTGCCAAAATTGAATCCAACCAACTAGTATTGCTAATTATACCCCATGGTGCAGCTTGGGTTGGACCTTGGGGCTAAAGTCCAGGGCCCTGCTGTACCCCAGGGGGGCGACCCAGAGAGCAGCAGGTGATGAGGGCATCAGGACAGCAGAAGAAAACTCCATTTTATTCCTGTAGTCTTGATGGAGCTATGATTTAAGTAAATTAAAAATGTGAAACTGCACATGCTACGGGTTTGGTGTTTTGTTTTGTTTTTAAAAATCAGGGTTGCAAAACATTTTTGTTACTGTTGTTCTAAGATATTGGGAATGTAGAAGCAATTGTAAAGCATGAAATGGCAGTTGGGGGTGATGATGAAGAGGGATGTGAGTTCATAGATCATAGAGTTGGAAGGGGCCTAGAAGTCAATCGAGTCCAACCCCCTGCTCAATGCAGGAAACTAGAGGAGGGGTCTCCCATCCAAGTCATAACCAGGCCTGACCCTGCTTCGCTTTCCACGCTCAGACAAGCTGAGCCAGCGTGAGCCAAAGGCCTGAAGTTGTGTGCTTCACAATTGAAGTCATACATGTGGCCATCTAAAAGGGCCCCGCATGAAACCATTAAGTCCAGGAACTAAAATTACCTACCTGCAGCACTGATTATAACCCCCTACCCCACTCTGAAGAAAAGTTGTCACTGTATGTCACAGCTTGACCCCACACAGGTCAAGCTCAAGGTTGCTCTACTGGCAGCCTCCCTCCCCATTGTATTACCACCACCACCCCATCCTAGGGCTCCCCTTCTCCATATCATCACCAGTGGTGTTGTGGTGAATTTTGAAGTGCAGGCGCTCATTATGACAGTCCCCATAGCCACACACCCCAAGGAGTGCCCCCAAATTGTAGGCAGTTGTGTTGATCCAGATCAACAGACCAGTTCTAGCGGAAAGCTCATGGGTCTTAATTGCCCATTCAAGACCAAGCCACCCCCAAAATACTTTCCATTATAACAAGAAACAATATAGTGTTGCTGAGAAAATTCATTCCCACCCCCCATCCAGCCCAGCTATTGTGAGGATTGCAGCTCAGCTCAGAGGAAACAGGGAAGACTAAGGGGTGGTGGTGGTAGGTGACGTCAGCGTTCCTGCTCATCAAAAAGTGCCGATGCTGCACCCCTCTGAGCCCTGGCTCCCCGACAGAACTGCATCGAGGAGCTGTAGGATAATGGGGAATGTAAGATTTTGAAATGTAGAATAAGGTAATTAAGAGCACGGCCATTTTTCTCCTTAACCCATGTTGCTGCTGTTGCCCTTAAGATGTTTTAAACAAACCAAAAACATATCCAAATCATTTTCTTTTCCGATGAAGACTTTCTACCGTTTGTTGTTGCTGTTGTTCTCATCCAGTGTGCCCTTAACAGATGTCATTGCCCCCAAGCACATTACACCTAACAGGTTTTTCCATCCTTATTCTGTTCTTCTCCAACTCATTACCAACCATCATTACCAGGCAGTACCTTTCTGAATTCCTCACACACTGCAGTAAGATTTGCAGCCAGTGGGCTCTATTCCTAGTTCCATTATTTGCCCCATCATCTGACTCACCATTTGCCAAGCTCTCACTCCCAGCAAACACAGTATTAAGTCAGCCACTAACCCTCTCTAGCAAACACAGCAAATTATATATATATATATATATATATATATATATATATATAATCACTGTTGCTTGAGGTACTGATAGAGAGAAATGCAGCCATCCAGGTGGCTGGCTGCTGAAAACACTCTGTCTTGTGAACCACAACTTACTGCGTAGTACAGAGGTAGGAGATATCTATCTATCTATCTATCTATCTATCTATTTTATTTTTCTAGAGCAGTGTTCTCCAACCTTGGGTCCCCAGATGTTTTTGCCCTACAGCTCCCAGCATGCCCCAGCCAGCTACACTGGCTGGGGCATGCTGGGAGTTGTAGGCCGAAAACATCTGGGGACCCAAGGTTGGAGGACACTGTAATAAGGGTTTCTGTCCCAGAGAATAGTCATAGTACAGCCTTCTCCATCCCGGAGCCCTCAAGATGCTTTGGATTACAACTCCCATTATTATTATTATTATTATTATTATTATTATTATTATTATTATTAAAATTTAACCACCACAAAAAGCAGTGCTGAAGCCACTAACACACACAATACAGAAATCCATAATTAGTATAACAGGAAAAAAAAACCCCAAAATCAATATTAACCATAATCAGGACAATAATGCAAATAAAAATTAGCACCATAAAATCTAATCTAAAAACAATACAGTAGGAAAAATGTTAATCTACAATACACAAATTCTCCCGGCCTCTCCCCCTGCACAGCCTAGAATGAACACCACAAAAGCATCCCAGAAGAACAATTGGGCCATCACTAATGTCCAAATGCCACAGAAAATAAGTACATATCTGTCTGACAATGAAAAGGTGGCACTGACGGTGCCCGGCGAGCCACAGTCCCTGACCATTGGCCATGCTGGTTGTGGCTTATGGGAACTGTAGTCCAAAACATCTGGAGGGCACCACGTTGGGGAAAGCTTCCATAGTAGAACAATCCCTTCCTCCTTTGCTTGCCATCTACCTGCAGAAGGGGACAAAGAACATCCCCAATAGATATGGATGTACTGACAGTATAGATTAATTGTGAGTCCTCTTTTTTTTTTATTAAGGAATTTGTTAATTTGGAAACAGCTCCTAACCACAATAAAACAAAAACAAGTTGAAAAAAAGTGGGGAGGAAACCATCACGTGCATCCTTGTCATTGGTGAACAGTCTTTGTCATAAACAGTCGGCCTATGGACAAAAGGCAAACATCATGCGCGTACAATCCTTCCCATCTGCTGCGTCTCCAGCAATTTATCTTGTTTGGGCCTGAACATGTCGGAAGAGTCCCTCCCGCCTCCTCGAAAAGTCCTTGAGCTGAGAAGTGCACACTTGCCTGTCGCCATCACATCTCCCCGTGGCTTTCCCAGATCGTTCGCGGCTGTGTCATTGAAGGCACCTTCACCGAAGACCCCCCTCAGGAATGCTGGCTGGTTCCTTCTCTCCTCACCCTACACACCCTTGGTGCAAAAAAAGAAGCATTCATGACAGCCTGCTGAGTGACTAGTTTGCAAGAGATGAAGCGATAGCAGTCCCAGCCTCTGATGCAGGCTTCCTTTCGTTGCAAATGCCTCATTTATAGGGAAAGAACAAACAGAGAAGAAGGTTCAGAGGAACTTGCTGGTTCTGGAAGCCATGAGACTCGCCTACCAGACAGAACACGTGTGCAAACATAACTTGGCAGTCACCCATCTCTCTTTTAAAAACAACAACTAATATTTGGCTCTTTTAATGGACCCATCAATTCTTAATCCAACGGGGACCTCATCCAACCACCCATATAAGCTCTGAGGGCTTTTTACATAGTTCTACTTAAACATCAGCATTCGGTTTCCCTAAGGCAGGGGTGCAGAACCCCAGGCCTGGGGCCCAAAACTGGCCCTCTTGGGGTCCCCAGAATGCCATGCCTCCTTCCCTAGCCCCCAGCCCTTTCCCCTGACCACCAATCATTTGGTGGTTTCTCGGCTTTTGTGCAGCTTTTTCCCATTCTAAAAAGTTGAAATGTCTCTCCTGAGGCTGAGTTACTGGCAGGAAGAACTTTAAGTTAAACTATGCTGGTATTTTTGTTTTTGGCCCCACCCCTTTTGCCTTTGGCCCCGCCCACCACTGGAATGTGGCCCCCCAAGAGCTTCTCCAAAATAGAATCCGGCCCTCGGGTTGAAAGAGGTTCAACATCCCTACTCTAGGGACTTAGACTAGACCTGAGAGCAACCAAGGTGTTTTCAGATCAATGGCAAAGTAGAACTTACTGAAGGCAATGCAGAGAAAGAGATTTGAACTTTTGAATGGGAATCATGTGGGGCAAAAGTTTATCTAAAATGATGGGTAAGTGCTGGGATGACCACATTTTTTTAAAAAGTTGTGATTTCTAAGGTGATTTGATGGGTTGCAGAAGTAGAACCCCTACAGCACTGGGGTGCGGGGTGGGGGTAGGGGGAGTTCTGTGCCTGAAGCAAACTAGTGACAATCACAACAATTCTGAGTTCATACTGGACAGTTCCTAACAGAGGGATATTTATTAGTTTTCAACATCTGCGAGATACTTCATTTCAGAACTCAGTCACAGTTGCATTCTCAAACTGGTTCATAAACCACAGTTGAGGTTTTGTTCATTCCTATTTCAAAAGTATCTTCAAGATTTGATTTTCCCTACAGAAACTGTGGGCAGGTGGGAGAAGCAGGGTGACTCCTGGGACCTCTTTTAGCATGAGGAAGAATTACATACCTGGGTCTATAAGGGAGAGAAAGAACCATTCTTGGTGACTTGATCTAGCAAGTAGGTAGCATCTGATGATGATGATGATGATGATGATGATGATGATGATGATGATGATGATTTATTTCTTACCCGCCTCTCCACTTAGATCAAGGCGGGGAACAACCATAAATACAGAATACATCACTAGTTAAAAACATAGTAAACATTATTAAAATATTCTTAAAAACCTTTAAAAGTATCCTAAAAACTCTTTAAATTCCACTGGGTAGGCCTGTCGGAAGAGGTCAGTCTTTATGGCCTTTTTAAAAGCCAAGAGACTATCTAGTTGATGAGTCCCCTCTGACAGGCCATTCCACAGTCTGGGAGCAGCAGAAGAGAAGGTCCTCTGGGTAGTACTCGCCAGCCTAGTCTTGGCTGACTGGAGTAAATTCCTCCCGGAGAACCTAAGTGCGCGGGGCGGATTGATGTTTTTCCTAACTCTTTGGCTTCTATCCCTAGATCTTCTTACAGTGGGAAAGGGGATAGTAAGGCTCTGAGGAGCATATGTTACAGGGCTGGCATCAAGGCTAGGCATGGTTTGGCACCTGCCAAGGGCCCACACACCCCAGGAGGGGCCCACTGACAGGAGCCCCCTGGAATTGCTCCTCCTCCACACCATTGTAACCTGCTTGTTCACCCTCCTCTCGCTCTGGCCCAGACAATGATGGTGGTGAGAAGAAGGAGCAGGAGATGCCACTGCCTACTTGCTTACTGGCTCTCTTCCTGTCAAGCAAGCAAGTGGTAGCAACAAAGAGAAAGAGGATGAGGAGCAAGAGCAGCTGGTGACAATGGTGACGAGAAGGTAGACTCGCTGACAGAGGAAGCCCGTTGAAGGTGCCTTGCCCAAAGGCCCTCAAAAACCTAGAGCCAGCGCTGATATATTAGATGGTGAAAGCTAAGGAGTGTGGTGGGCTCCATATTGGTCCATGTACTTTGTTTCCAACATTCCTTGCCTTTTTCCAATCTGATCTTAATTCACTACCTGTGAACGCTGGTGATATACACAGCACACTCACGAATACACAAGAGTGGTGAGATACACAATGTACCACCTCATCAAAAGATTTTCTTTGGTTGGGTCATTTGATATTTATTTTATTTTATTTTATTTTATTTAAAAGGTTTATAGACCACCCTTCATCCAAATTGATTCAAAGGCCTATATATTGTAGGTGGTTGCAGCAGCAACTTCGGTATACTACTACTAGTAGCAGCCGTAGCAGCAGCTGCCACAGTAGTTCCTATGCAACAAGTTTTGTCAGCTGTTTAGCTCAACCTACTTATTTTGCAAATGTCTTCATAAACCTACTCTGGAAAATTTGCAGAATCGCAGAGCGATTCATCTCTGCTTGTAGGGCACAGGAATCAGCAACAATCAGTAGATGATGCCCTATAGAAATGGGAAATGTGGATCCCAAACCAGTGAACCTCACCAAGACAGTTTAAATATGGCATTGCAGGGTAGAACCTCATTATTTTTAAGTCAGTCAGCACATTACATTATATCCAAGGGAAAAAAATAATTAAAATAGCCATTTATGGTGCATTCATACAGAAGAAGGTAAATTACACACTTGAGATTACTTAGGAGTAAATACTCTTTTTTGTATTGTTAGCAAGGAATACGTTCCCTTCTCTCCCCTTCTCCCCAAAGAGGCCTCCGTTGAAATTAATGTAAACCCAGGTATGGCTGCAATCCTATACACACTTCAGTAACTCAATGGGGCTTACTTCTGAGCAGATATACATAGGATCGTGCTGTAAGTGGTCTTATCTGGGTAGCCATTTGTACTTTTCTTCAACATCAACCCAACCACAATTTATTTATAGCCGTCATAGGAACCTCTAACAAAAAATAAAATTACCAGAGGGTACTCCCCAAAGAACTGAAAACATACCCCATTACACAGTGGCACCATCAGGGTTGAACTTTGGGGCAGATGTCTAGTGTTCCACAAAGCAGAAGGAGCAGGAGGGTCCCCAAATGCAGCAGGGCTACACATTTTGAAGAAAGTAAAGTAATAACAAACATGACCACACATGCACATAAAGAGGGTAGAGGCATAAGACCATTAAGTCCAGAGTCTAAAATTACCTAACTACTGCACCACTGCTCCCACATATTCTAACAATATATCAATATACGGAGATCGAGATAGTTGCGGGGGTTGGGGATGAGAAGGAGTTTTCCCACTGGCTGCACATCATAGTTCCATGTGCGGAGGGCTACCAAATGCAGACTTGGCTTGCCAGGCTGAACAACGTGAAAGAAAAGAGACGTATTATTGGACACCATCCAATGGATGAAAGGGTGTCATTACATCAGCAGCAGCAGGAAAAGAATCAACTGCCAAGTCCTGAAAAATGGTAAGAACATGCGCGAAAGCAGCTTGATCCAGCAACATCCTCCACCCACCCATCCCAGTAACCAAACTGGCTCTCACTTGTAGTCTTAAACTGAGGCAACTCAATTAACCTAACCCAACAAGCATAAAAATATACACACATGTGTTGTGGGGGGGGGGGGGCATTTTACTACCTCAAGCCATTTTCCAATGTATCTTGGGGTAGTAAAGCCAGTACGATGTACTGGTTAGAGTGTTGGACTGGGGCTTGGGAAATCTGGGTTCTACTCCTCACTCGGCCATGAAGCTCACTGGTTGACTTTGGGCCAGTCACTGATTCTCAGCCTAACCTGCCTCACAGGGTTGTTGTTGTGAGAATAACATGGGGAAAAGGAGGATCATGTAAGCTGCCTTAGGCTCTTTGGAGGAAACCACAGGGTATAAATGTAACAAATAAATAAAATAAAATGCTCCACAACCAGAAATGTGTCTGTGGTATCAAAAGAAGTATGTTTTAAACCCAAAATATTAGAAAACCATAATAAACTGTCAAGGTAAAATTTTAGGTACAACTTTATTATTACTAAGGGCTAACTAACACTTTTGGTCTTGTGGGGTATTTCTCTAAACCTGTAAGAAATCTGTCTCTGGTGAGGTACATGTTCCCCAATGAAATCTCGTTGTTTGTGCCTACCTATTAGTATTTAAGCCTGCTTCTCTAGACCAGTTTTCTTTGGAAAAACCCATGGGGGCATTTTATACCTCCCAAAATGTTGCTTTGTTTTGGGGACATAAAGACACCCCAACTGCAAAATAAATACATAGATTCTGGGGATATTTATGCCCCACGTAGGGGTTGTGTTTTTTTTTCTAGAAAAAAAATGGTGAGTGGTAAGAGGCTGAAATTTGGGGACATTATGCAGGTGACAGAAGACAAAAAATGTCATGGGAGGACTTTGTTGTTGGTCTACATGTGTGTAAATTCTGCAGTCTAACGTGTGCTTGGGGAACATTTGCATCCCCACCTGATTGGAGGAAGGGAGCCCATTTGTCTACTGCAGGGAAACAAGAAGCTTCCCATATTGTAATTTCAATGGGTGCTCAGGTGTGTATTATACAATTATGTGACATTGTTCTGCACAGTTTTTCTATATCGGATGATCTAATGCATGGAGACCTCCTGGACTAAATCTACATCTTCTGAATTGTCTCTTTCCCCATGGTTTAAGGCCCAGTATATATATTGACTAGAAACTAGAGCCAGTGTGGCGTAGTGGTTAGAGTGTCGGACTGGGACTTGGGAGATCCGAGTTCTGGTCCCCGCTCGACCATGAAACTCACTGGGTGACTTTGGGCCAGTCACTGACTCTTAGCCTAACCTACCTCACAGTCACAGGGTTGTTGTGAGGATAAAATGGAAAGGAGGATGATTATGTAAGCCGCCTTGGGTTCAAGGAAAAAAGGCGGGGTATAAATATAATAAATAAATAAATAAACAAACAAGTGGTAAAGCTTTTCTCCAGTTTACAAGTAGGGATGCGTATGTTCAAATGCTCCCCTCACCCTGGCATTGGGAAGGGAAGTCTCCTGCATGTAGAAAAATAGCACCCCAGGGAGAAGGACAGGCTGAACCCTTCTCCGTGACTCACTCCTTTCTGACATGCAGGGAGTTTTTCCCCCATGGGGGAGCATTAACCATATGCAACCCTTCCTTCTGCTACAAGCTGAAGAGAGCTAGTCTAAGAAAAGTGTTATACATTCTGCTGAAAGCATAAACTGGATCTATGTTCAATGCTGCCTCTAAGGGCCTACACTTAAGCAAAGCAATTGATTTGACTGACCATTGTTCTAAAATAGTCCTGTTGAAATGAAGCTACATACTGGAAGGAGGGGGGGGGGGAGAATGGTAGCTGCTGATTGGCATCTTGGATTTATTCCTAGCTTTCCTCACATTTTCCTATCATAAATAAGAGAGAGATTGAAGTTAAATTGAATATGTTCCTGTGGAAGTCCAAAAAGAGAGATGAATGTCAGCACACATCAGAGAATGTCAACATTATTTCTCCTCTCTTATAAATGCTGGTTTTCTCAGAGATACTCCCATGAATGTTGATGCTTACCCAAATGGACTGGTAGGTGTTGCAAACCTAGGGTTGCTGTGTTAAGCTTCACCAGAGAATGTCAATGGGATGAATATGAGATTGTCAACAATCTTGCTGGGAAAATATGACATAGCAATCTATGTTTGCAGGACCAAACAGTCCATTCTGGTGACTGTCAACTTGCACCCCAGATATTGTCAGAAGTTTACTAAAGCTGTGAAAAGAATGCTGACATTCTCCTACCATTTGCTTTTTTTTTTTTTTAAGTGACATTGTTTAAATGGTTTTGGTTGTTTTAAATAATGTCAGATAGGCTTCAGAGGGACTGATCTCTGGCCCATTGTTGGTAAAGATCTGATTGGCAAGTTTCAGGGACAGGGCCTTCTTGTGCTGGCAGTGTAACTGTGGAATTCACTCCCCGGGTTGGTCTGCCAATTTTCCTGTTTTTGGATAAGAGCTGAAAACCTTTTTATCCTGTTAGGCATTTCATGAATGATTTCAAACTTTATGCTGTCTCCACTGTTACTGTGTTTGTTTTGCTTGATTTTTTTTTAAATCTGTGTTTCATTGTTGTGATATTGTCATTCTTTTCTTGTAAGCCACTGGGGGGGGGGGGATACTTTTAAAAGTTGGGTATAAATAATTGAAATAAATAATAACATAATAAAGGGTTCTGTCCCTTTCAAATAAATAAAAAATGATTAAATTCAATGGAGACTGTCAGCCGTTACCTCTCTTTGGCTTTTCACAGTATATAAAGGTTTTGCCAAAAATCTTAATTGCCCCTAGTTGGAGAAAATATAATGTTCCATTGATTAGAGAATAGTTACTAAATGTGGCAGGTATGGACAAGTTGACAAATGTTGTTAAAGTTTAGAGAAAACAAACAGTTAACAAAGGTTTTGGGAGAAAAATGGAAACTTTAATTGGAAGGGGGGGGAATTATACACAGTTAACACTAATATTGATAATGTATTCTCCCTGTGCTCATGGTATCAGGTAATTTGGAAATATTTATGATGTCTGATGTAAGTGCTATTTGGAGTTCTGTTAAGTTATACTATTATCTCTTTTTTTCCATTTTTTGTGTACATTTCAATAACAAATGTGGAAGAAAAAAAGGTGATTTGCCAAATTGGGTCCACAGCGCTGCAATACTTGTCATAAAAATCAATGTTTTCTAGAAGTGGGATCTGATCGATGCATTAGATTCATCAGTTGTTTTCCCACAGACATCACTGTGCTTACATTCGTACTACAATTCAGACATTGGGCATTTAGGAGCTGTAGGTGAGATATTAAAATAGTGACGGGGCTGTCCCAAGACATTTTGCTGCCTGAGGCAGAGAAGCAAATGCCAACCCCCCCCCCCCATACACATTATGATGCATAGTATCCAAGACTGGTCAAGTTATGTTGGCCCCAAGGCAGAAAAATCCCACCCTGTCGTTAAAAATAAATAAATAAATAAATAAATCAGATAAATTAAATAAGTAAAAATTTGCTGCCCTTTTGGGGGGTGTCCTGAAAGGGCAGACAAAATCAGCTTCTTCCTCAACCCAACCATAGGACCAGCTCTGATTCCATCCCTTTGTCAATGTCAGCAGCAGCACCACAGCTATCCAAGCATTTTAAGAACAATGAGAAAAGAACTGAGGCTCTCCTAAACATCTGTTGGTAATGCAGCCAAGGAAAACCAGCTTACAGCCAAAGAGGGAGCGAGAAAACTCTGAAGTAGAGAGTATTCACATTCAGATTTCTCTCCTTGTTTCTCTCCTTGTTACAAAAGCAAGGTGGAAAGGGTTTTAAAACTTGATGGCAAAGGGGACGGGCAAGTCAAGTACTGGGTTCAGACAACACGAAGGATTGAGTATGGGTTAAGTGTGGGTTGTTGTTGAACTGTGGGTTGTCATTGAAACATGGGTTATCATGTTGTCTGAAACCAGCTGTGCTACCAAGCCATGGCTTTTTAACCATGAACAATGCATGAAAACCCATGGTTTGTTGTTGGGTTGTGAACTGTGGGTTGTTCACTATGGTTCGTTATTTCGGCTGGGTTCAGACAACATGATAATCCACATTTCAGCAACAACCCATGGTTCAACAACAACCCACACTCAACGTATACGCAAGCCTTGAGTGTGGGTTATCGTCTTGTCTGAACCCAGTCTTTTCACACACATGCACACACACACTTCCTCAGTCTTACCAGCCATCTGCTGTAGCTAGACTCACCAGCTTGCCTTCTTCCTCCCTTCTTGGCTTCCACATCTTCATAGATGGTGGCTGTCCCTCTCACATCTCATTCCCAGTTTTGAACCCACCTTAGGGACCACCTCCTCCCATGCCAGCCTGCCCATACCCTAAGATCTGACAGAAAAGCCCTTCTCTATGTCCCACCTACATAGAGGTAGGAAGCGCAGTTGATGGGGACAAGGGAAAGGGCCCTCTCTGTGGCCACACCAAAATTGTGGAATTCCTTGTCCTGGGGTGCTTGGTTGGCACCCTATCTTATCGCATTTTGCTATATGGCAAAGGCCTTCTTGTTTAGGCAAGTGTTTGTCTTATCTGATGGATACATTTTATCCAATGTGTATGCTTTATCTGCTGCATCTGTCTGTTTTTACTATACTGTCATTTTTCCCCTTTGGGAATTTTATTGTATTTTATTATTGATTTTTAATTGTTAGCCACCCTGAGTGGTACATAAACACAGGGCCAGCCCTACCATGAGGCAGGGTGAGGCAGGTGCCTCAGGCAGCCGATGCTAAGGGGTGGGGAGTGGCAGAGAGACATTCCAGGACAGAGCTGTGTGTGTCATGTGACCTGGTCTGTACCCCCTAATCTAGCCTGTGGCCACCAGGTGCAGTGGAATATACTGGCCCGTTGTCAGTGCTGAAGTAAGATTCAACTGCCAGTCTGGTCAGCTTCTGTACATGTAATGGGAGGGGGCACCATCTCGGCCTTCACCTCAGCCAGCAAAATGTCTTGGGCTGTACCAGAAGGGTGGGTTTTACATTTTAAATAAAAGAAATAAACACACAGACAAACTCAATGCCCCACCTCCACTGACTGCTGCCTGTCGCCAAATGCCGATTGCTGATTGACATCCCTGTATCAGTGGATCTCCATCCTCCCTTCCTTAGATGCTCCATGGTGATACTGGGAAGGGAAAGTTCTATCTGCTGCTGTATAAGTCTACTCCTGCAATGCGTCGCCCGAGCACAGGGGTGGGCAGAAAGTATATCTCCAGATGTTTTGGACTTCAGCTCCAAGCATTCCTGACCATTGCCCATGCTGGACAGGGACTTCTGGGAACTGAAGTCCAAAACATCTGGCGATCCACCTTCTGCCCATCTCTGCCCTAGGAATGCACCTAGCACAGGCTAGTGTAATATCTGAACCTACCATGCAGAATGCATAACAAGAACAGAAGAACACAAGACTGGGTGCTTCTGGAGCAGACCAAAGGTGCATCTGGTCCACCATCCTGTTTCCCACCGTGGCTAAACAGAGTCCTCTTGGGAAGCACACAAGCAGGACATAAAGGCAATAGCCCTCTCCCATTGTTGTCCTCTGCAATTTATTTATTAGATGCATACATCGCCCAACTGACAAATGCCCTCAAAGCCATTTACCATCATAAAACTGCAACTGCAACTCAGAGGCACACTGCCTGTGAGCCAACTAGCCACTGTGACTAGTAGCTACTGATAGACTTACTTAATTTTATTTATTTAAAGTATTTTTAGCCTTCCTCCTCAGCCCCAAAAGGCTCCTGATTACATGCAATCAGTCAAGACAAGACACTCCCTGCCTGCAAGCTTGCAATCTAAAAAGACACGACACACAAGGGAAAAGGGATGGGGGAGGAAGAGGAAAAAGAAAGTAGTCTTTCAGCAGGGCTGGTGGAATGGCCCTGCTTCCCCTCTCATCTTCCTCTGTACAGCCTGCTAGAATGGTTGCTGGTGATGACAGTTGAGGGAGGAGTCTTCGTGGGGAGGTCTTTCAGCAGGCCTGGTGGAATAGCTCTGCCCCCCCCCCCACATCCCCATGAATTTGTCTAATCCCCCTTCAAAGTCATCTAAGTTAATGCAGCCCAACAGATATGTATGGTGGCCCTCTTGGGACTCTGTAAACCTCCTGGTTTTGCTGCCTGCCTGCCTGCCTGCCTGGGACTGCAAAAACACCAGGTTGTTTTAAATACCTGGCCAATTACAGTATATGGGGGGCCTGCATTCAACTCTTTGGGTCATAAGTTGTGCAGGCTTGACCCTGATCACTAGGTGATGATGGGGCTGGCCCCCTGGAGCAAACAAACACTCCCCCTGCCCCGATTCCAGATTTTCTTCTCTGCACCCAACATGGTCTCCGGCGCCAACGGAGCCCTCTCGTCTCTCTTTATTAGAGTAACAGGATTATGATATTAATAAGTCTGTTGATTTCGCCTGGTAATTAATAAGGAAAAGGCAGGCGAACAACTCGCCTGCCTGTTGCTAATTAACGCGGCGTTATACGGATGGCATTGACACTGTAGGGAGCCCCGGTGCCTGTGATGTTTAATGAATGCTATACAACCCTTAGTGTTATTTAATTTAATAGGAGAATTAATATCAGGATGGAAAGAAATTGCCTCTGCTCTGCAGATGGGGAGAGGGAATGCCACATTCATCTTGCTTTATTCAAAGCATCCACCCACCAAGTGAACCTCTTAAAGGCTATTTGATTACCCAGTAATGGGCATATTTGGCCTCGGTGGCGGTAGGCAGGAGCAAAGGCCTGTGCACCTTTGATAGCAGAACAAATGAAATACACACGTAACCCTTCACCCAGTGCAATCCGCTGATAAAGTTCCCCGTCTTAATTCGATCTGTAAAGATTAGTCCGGCAATAAAAAGTATTAGAAGGCTGACGTCCGTGGAGTCTCCCAGGGCATTTGACAAATGGCTTTATGACAGTAATAGGAGAATTAGAATGCGACATTAAAATCCACACTGTTTCGTGGAGCTAAACTTTGCGAAAGAGCAGAGGAGACACATGGTACAGCTCCTCGGACTGTGGCATGCGTCCGTCGCTCGGTCACGCCGTCATCCCTTTGAACCAGTAAGCCAGGCCGGCGCACCCATAAATAATGAGCATTTATAAAAAACAAAAAACCCTCGGCTGCCTATTTATTTATTTAGTATTGCTGTTATCACTGTTTGCTCAGCTCCCACGGCCTGGGATTGAGAACACTGCCTCTCCACACAAAGCCAAGGGGTTTTACGGCATGCTAAATAGGTGCTCTATTGCGCCACACATTATCCTAAGTGATGCTCATTCTTGGATGACTGCATCATTTTCGCAGCCTTGTCACCGCTCCAGAGCGTTTATAAAGTAATGAGTTGACTACTCTCAAATGATATTATCCACCAAATGACTCTATATTTACACCCTTGGCATTCTGTCGCTAAATTAACTGCCCTGGGACACGACCATGTGCCGCTGGTTACACTGCGAGAATGGGGGGGGGAGTAGCTCCTGATTCAGTGCTTCCATACCAGCGTGATTGGAACCAAACTTTTGGGAGGAGGTCAGTCTGCACCCCTGCGCGATGTCACTTTGAGATGTACAAGGAAGGGCTGAAAGGTACTACCTTGAGCACTCACATCCGTTCAGTCCAGTCCAAGGTGGCCATCCATCGCCCAACAATAGGACAAAAAAATCACACCTATGCTTAAAATGTCCATGTGCTAATTGAAATGCAAACTCAGAATGAATCATTATACTTGGAATGGAGATACAGTACATCTCGCCATAATGCGGAAGACTGTGACCAGGTGACCCATGTGCCTTGCTCAGTCTGCTGTTCATGTGCAGTTGATGCTGGGCAGCTTCAAGGTCCAGCTCTTCCTTCTGATAGTACTTTATCTTTATAGTGGCCTTGGACTGGACAGACCTTCAGACAGAGGATGCCCAACCTGGAGGACAGTCCTCTGACAGTGCTTCAAATAGAGGACCGTCCATTTTAAACAGGACACATGGTCACTTTATTTCACGGCTCTATATGGTGATGCAGTTAGGTAATTTTAATCCCTGGACGTAATGATTTTATCGGGCCTCCCCTTTAGACAGCCATGTGTATTACTTCAGTTGTGAAGCACACGACTTACCATTTCTTTCCTCCCCACACCCAACTGATATCCCATGCTTTACAACTGTTTCTACTTTCCTGATATGTTAGAACAATGGCAAACATGGAGAGCCAGCGTGGCGTAGAGGTTAGAGTGTTGGACTGGGACTGGGGAGATCCAGGGATGGGGACTCGGACTCGAGGACTCGACTCGTGAGTCGGACTGAGTCCCCCCTCTGACTCGACTCGGACTCGAGTCCCAATATTTTTAATGGGACTCGAGACTCGACTCGGGACTCGAGACCAAGGACTCGTCAACATCCCTGGGCTGTTGACGAGTCTTCTGGCTGTGCCAGAAGGAGCGCGATCACTGGTGAAGAGCGCATGGAAGCGAGGCGCGCCGCTGCTTGGCCACTATGGACAGCTACCAGGAGCGCAGCCCCAACGATGTGTTGAGATTTATTTTGATTGATGTGTTGTTGTGGGGGGTTTGGGTTAGGGTCAGACATTTTGGGTTTGGCTGCCTCTGCCTGCCTGTTTGAGGTTCCCAGCCTCCTCTGCCTGCCTGGTCTCTTCTTGACCTGTTCAACAGTTGAATTGTCCAAGACAAAGGCCTCTGCCTGCCTGCTTTGGGGTTCCCTGCCTCCTCTGCCTGCCTGGTTATTTTGGGTTTGTCTGCCTGGTCTGTTCTTGCCAAAATCAGTTGCAGAGTTTTGAAATAAAAAGGCACACTTGTGCCTAGAATTTATTTAAGCCACACATCTGAAGTAGCCTTATTTTGTTGGGGGGAAACCCCCTTGATTTTAATAGGGACTCGTGGAGTCAGTTTTGGGAGTGACTCAGGACTCGTGACTCGTGAGTCACCATTTTGGACCAAGGACTCGGACTCGGACTCGAGACTCGGGTCCAAAGACTCGTGACTCGACTCGTGACTCGAGACCAAGGACTCTTCAACATCCCTGGGGAGATCTGGATCCTAGTCCATGCTCAGCCAGGAAGCTCGCTGGGTGACTTTGGGCCAGTCACGGACTCTCAGCCTAACCTGCCTCACAGGGTTGTTGTGACGATAAAATGGAGAGGAGCAGAAGGATAAATGGAAGCCACCTTGGGTTCCTTGCAGGAAAAAAGGCAGGATATAAATATAATGAATAAATAAAATGAAATAAAATGGTTTGCCATCTCTGGTTTTTTTTTTTTGGTTTTTTTTTAAATAATACTCTGAGCATGTGCAGTCATGGATTTTAAACTCCGTTCAGTCATGGCGCTATCATGAGCACAGGATTAAAATGGAGTTGGCTTCTGCTACCCCCATCACCTGCCACTTTCCGGGTAGTCATTGGGGGGGGGGCTGGGCTGACGGGCTCTGCACTTTGGCCCCAAGGTCCAGCCCAAGCCGCATCACTGGCTGTATACCTCAGCCCTTTGCATCGCTCTGCAGTTCGTATATACTTGCCACCACTTGATTTCTCATCACTCATGTACTTAAGTCTGGATGATTCACAGCTGAATGTGTGAACTCATTGCATTGAAAAGCACTGTGTATATGAGGTGATGTGTGGTAAATTCAGACACTCTTTTGGTGGTGTTTCATAGATTTCATAGATCATAGAGTTGGAAGGAGCCTACAAGGCTATCGAGTCCAACCCCCTGCTCAATGCAGGAAACTAGAGGAGGGGTCTCCCATCCAAGTAATAACCAGGCTTGACCCTGCTTAGCTTTCCACGCTCAGTTTGGTTTCTGATGGCTCATTCACATGTGATGTGGCAGTCATCAAGTGATGGCCATGCATGTGTGAGTCAGCCCATAGTCAAAGAGCCCCTTGGTGGGTGGGAAGGTACAATGTACCAGACGCACAGTGACACTGGGCAACAGGTAGCCAGGGAATTGGCTCCTTGAGCCATTTGGGAATACTGCCCTCTGCAAAAAAAATCCCTACAAGTAGAAAACCAGCGTAATGGGGAGAAGGGCAGTATTCTGTTCCCTGAAATGCTAGTTTTCTATTTACAGGAAGGTGTTCTATTTTTAAACATCAGGAAGCTTTCAGAAATGTATTTCCCCACCTGACTGGACTGAAGTGACACAGTCCAGAATTTGACCACCGCATTCACACTGCTTTCTGTTGCATGTGCAGAGTAGGCCTAAACAGCAAGGGATCGGGGTCGGGGGGGGGGGGCAAGGAACCAGAAAAGAAAGAAAAAAAACAGCCAAAGGGAACAATGGGATCAAAAAGGAGTTCAGGAGAAATTTGTTCTGCTGAAATCACCAGTTTCTACCCCCTCCAATGGAAAATAGCTGGATATTTGGGGCAACACCACTTTTCTGTCTCCCCCCCCCCTCTACAAGTAGAAAGCTAATGCAGCAGGGAGAAAGGCACTACCCCAGCCTGCCCTCTGCAGTGCTAGCTTTCTGTTTACAGGAAAGTATACTGTCTCTGGACCTGAAGGCTCTATTTAGCTTATAGGAGCAATTGGCAGAACTGGGAGGGATACAGGGGGCGGGGGAGCTTTGGGTGGGGGGAGGGGAGGGAAGCCATTGTGGGCGGGGCTTCAAGCAGCCCTACATTTTGGATCCTTCCCCCCCCCCCCACCTCCAAGCCAATCGTTGTGTGAATTGGAATTCAGCAGCGCTGGCTGCTGCATGCTGAGCAGTTTATGAGAACTGGCTTAGACATTAAGAGGCATATGCAGATATATTGCCTTCCTTTAGAGTACCAGAAGCTGATTACTTCAGCCTCTATGTGAAGCCAAACCCATCTTTGAGTCTGATGAGTTGAAACCAACTGGGCTCAGAGCACTACAGACTCAGAGTTACGGTACACACAGATGCGGTTATACGGAAGAGGGAGTACCATTGCTCCACCTCTCAAGCACCGGTGGAGGGCTTTGTAGTAAGCCATTTGCAAGCTGTGGTTATAGCTTTGTCCATTAGTGTGTGTGGAGGGGCGGGGGCGGGGGACTAAGAAGAGAGGGGCTGCTGGAGCATTCATTATTGAAATTCTGAGCTTGCCGTGGACCAAAGATCCCTCCTGACCTTTCTGTCATGCTAGATACAATTGAGTTAGTGCTGATTTAATTCCAGGAATGGAGTTATAATTCGCTTATAGCAGACATTTCCCTGAAAATGAGGCATCAGAATACTGCAGGAAGGTAGGGATGGCTCATGGGATCATAGAGTTGGAAGGGGCCTACAAGGCCATTGAGTCCCACCCCCTGCTCAATGCAGGAAACTAGAGGAGGGGTCTCCCATCCAAGTCATAACCAGGCCTGACCCTACTTAGCTTTCCACGCTCAGACAAGCTGAGCCAGCGTGAGCTAAGTGAGGCAAAATTTGAGAAAGATGTTATCGGCACACACGCCCCTTTAGAGGTGCCGCCCTTCAGTACCTGTTGTTCGTTCCTAACTTATGCTAGAGAAGGAGTTGGCTAGTCTACGGGCTCCGTGTGTAGGCCTCAATGTGCCAATATGGAGCCCATAGCATGACAGAAAGGTCAGGAGAGGCCCTTGGTCCATTGCAAGCTCAGAATTTCAATGTGCTTGATAGCTTGCGGACCCCTTGAGCTGGAGAAAACCAACAGATTTCTAAAGGGCTGAGAGTCATGGATAAGCAGCATTGCTTTCCATAGTGTGCACACATATTTCCCTTAGGGTGGTCAATTGTGGATCGCCAAAGAAGAGGAAACACATCACCAAAAAAAGAGGACATTGATTTACCTAAAATGTGCATATGTATATACACACACTTGGAAATAACTATTATAATTTAAATGGAAATACAGTACATCACGCCATAGTGTGGAAGACTGTGGGCAGGTGACCGGTGTGCCTTGCTCAGTCTGCTGCCCAGGTGCTAAGTGTTGACGGGCAACTTCAAGGCCCAGCTCTTCCTTCTGATGGTTCTTTATCTTTCCATCGGACTTCCACTGGACAGCCCTTCAAATAGAGGATACCTACAAAACAAAGGACAGTCCCCTGGCAGCCCTTCAAATACAGGACTGTCCACTGTAAAAAAGGACATATGGCCACCATACATTTTCTCTTGGCCCATTGTCAACTCCTCACATAGCAACCTGCCTACTGCCTAAGATCTGGCGCAGTGGCCCTTCTCTGTGTCCTGCCTATGGTGGAAGCGAGGTTGGGTTGTGACAAGAGACAGGGCCTTCTCCGTGGCCACAGCCAAATAATGGGACAGCTGGCCCCACCAGGCCCAAGTGGCTGGTTCTCTTGCTGCCTGCCTTCCCCCACACCCTGGCTTGTAAAGACTTCCTTATTCTGGAAGGCTTTTGCCTTGCTGGTCAAATAATGCTTTTATCTGAAGAGCTGGTTTTTTAACCTGCAGTGGTGCAGTTGAGTAATTTTTGACTCTGGATGCTGATCTTAAACCCGCACCCTGTAGGTGGTCGTATGTATTATTCACTTACTTCAAAATGTGGTAAGCCAGTCTATCTGCTCCTTCTGTTGAGTGGGACCCCAGTCTTCTGCCCCAAAGTCTTGCCCTGACAGCACCACTGTTTTATCTGTTATTCTTGCCTCCCCCTGTACTGTATTTCACTGTATTTCATTTGATATTATTATTATTTTATTGTAATGTTGTGATTCTGCTTGCTGTAAACTGCCCTGAGTGACATGCAAGCTTTAGAAGGGTGCAGTCGAAATTTAATATATAAAATAAAGAGGTAAAATTCTGATCAAACAGGTTTTGCAGGTCTTTGCAACAAGATATAAACCTGCAACACCTGTTTACCAGTGGTGAAAGTGGGATGAGTGTGTACATGGGATGAGTGCATATATATGCAACTGTCTCCAGCTCACCATAAACAAAATCTTGCATCTCTCTCTAGCTGTGCTTGGATACTGGAAATCCTAGCTCTCATTTAAAAACCATTCAGGGCACAATCTGACAGGAGGTTCTCCTACTGAATCTGCATAAGAGCATGGTAGGTTTGAAAATGTGATGACTCAAATGTTAAAAGACAGGAAACAAGGGAGCAAGCCCAACTTCGTTATGACAATCAACAGCTATGATGTCTAAACCCATATATCAAAAGTAGACTAGGCAATCACTCATGTTTGTCACATTTGAGAGAGCCAATTTGGGGACGGACGGACAAGATGACATGCACTTGGAGTTGGGGTGATTCCATTATATCCATGTTAATTTATTTATCATGTGTTTAAATCCCACCCTTTTTCCAAGGAGGAAATGAGCTTCATGACCAAGGGATCGAAACCCCGGTTCCCCTGAGTCCAACACTCAGCCTCCCCCAAAACCCGGTGCACTCCAGATGTGCTGGGCAGGTCAATGGCCATGCTGGGTGAGAATGGTGGGAGTTGCAGCTCAACTCATCCACAGGGTACCGGGTTGGGGAAGGCTGCACATGAGCTGAGCTGAGCGACAGAACTGGTGCAGCACCGTGGCCAAGATTACAGACTGAATCCCCCATTCAAATCTTAACCCAGCTGCATAATCATATGCTGGTATTTTTGGCCCTGCCCCTTTCGCCCTTGGCTTCGCCCACCACTGGAATGCGGCCCTCGGGCTGAAAGACGTTCAACACCCCTGGATTACAGAGATAATTTAAGCAAAGCAAATGTTATTACTCATATGGCAATTTGCCTCTGAAATATCTGTTTCAGATCTGCGTAGATACATTTATGCATGCAGTTTTGTTGTCTACATTGAAATCAATGGGCAGGCCTGCTTGTCTTGTACAAAGGCTTCATGTACCCCTAAGAGCACATCTGATGCTTAATCAAGACCAATGAGAGATATCTACAAGTGGGAACAGATTTCCACTCATGAATCTCATCTACTATGAATGAAAAAGACTGTGGGGGTGGGTGAGCAGGGGGCTGCATCTGGCTCCCAGAATGTACACTTAGTCCAGACATGGCCCTCCCTTCCCCACTAAGAAGTGTCTAAGAACTTTTTAATCCTACTGGAGCTGAGAGCACTGACTAGAGACCAGAGTCAGCCTGACATCAATACCAGGCAAAATTCTCAAACAGATGATTAAGCGGTCAGTCTGTGAGCATCTAGAAAAAAATGCATTGATTACTAGGAATCAACATGGGTTTGTCAGGACTACATCATGCCAGACCAACGTTATCTCCTTTTTTTGGATAGAATTACTACTTTGGTAGATCATGGGAATGCTGTGGACATAGTATATCTTGATTTCAGCAAAGCATTTGAGAAGGTTTCCCATGACTTCCTTGTTGGCAAGATGGTAAATGTGGGTTGGACAATACTACATTTAGGTGGATCCACAGCTGGTTGAGCAACCATACTCAGCAAGTACTAATTAATGGCTCAGCATCCTCCTGGAGGGAGGTCTCAAGTGGAGTGCCGCAGGGTGCTGTCCTAGGCCCTGTGCTATTCAACATTTTTATGAATGACTTGGATGAGGGTTTCATAGATTTCATAGATCATAGAGTTGGAAGGAGCCTACAAGGCTATCGAGTCCAACCCCCTGCCCTGCTCAATGCAGGAAACTAGAGGAGGGGTGTTGAGGGGTTGCTTATCAAATTTGCAGATGACACGAAGCTAGGAGGGATAGTAAACACCATAGAAGAGAGGTTCAAAATTCAAAAGGATCTAGACCAGTGGTTCTCAACCTTTTTTGCCCCGTGCACCCTCTTCACCATATGTCAGAATGTCATTCCCCCCTTTCCAAGATTGTCTGACTTAATCTGTGCCATAGAATTTCCTCCTTTTATCCCGGAAGACAATCTTACTCAGTCACGAGTGATCGCCTGATGATGATGATGATGATGTCCTGTAGATTATGTACAATCTGTAGAATTGTAATTTGTAGAAAGAGCAGTATTCCAACAGCTTGAGTCTGTGGTCCCAATCCCCCCCAAACCCTAAAATTCCCCCCCTGGGGGGAATTTCCCCCTGGTTGAGAACCCCTGGGCTAGGCAGACTAGAACACTGGGCTGAATCTAACAAGATGAGAGTGTAAAGTCTTGCATTTAACTACAAAAAATAAAATAAAATCAAAGATACAGGTATAGGATGGGGGAGACCTAGCTTGGCAGCAGTACATGATGTGAAGAGGATCTAGGTGTCTTAGTGGATCACAAGCTGAATATGAGCCAGCTGTGTGATGTAGCAGCTAAGAAAGCTAAAGTAATCTTGGGTTGCATTAACAGAAGTGTCCAGATCACAGGAAGTAATAGTTCCACTCTATTCTGCATTGGTCAGGCTCGGGCCACATTTGGAGTACAGTGTCCAGTTCTTTTTTTTCTTTTTTTTAAATTTTTTTTAAATTATTTTTTATATAATGAATACAACAACAACAACAACAACAACAACAAAAACAACATAAACATTGTGTACCCCCCCACCTCTTGGGACCAAGTTATATTTCTCACCCCAATTTTTTTTTAATTTTTTTTTGTATGTGTATATATACAAGCTATTATTCTATATTCCAAAAATATAACAAATCTTGACAAGGTTTGTTCCCCCTCCCCTTTACCAACACATAATCCAAAAATTTGCCCCAAACGTGTCCAGTTCTGAATACCCCATTTTAAGGAGGACACTGACAAGCTGGAGCACATCCAGAGAAGAGCAACCAGGATAGTGAGGGGTCTGGAAACCAAGTCCTATGAGAAACTGTTGAAAGAACTGAGTATGTTTAGCCTGGAGAAGAGAAGTTTACGGGGAGACATGATAGTGGTCTTCAAATATCTGAAAGGCCATCATGCAGAAGAAGGAGCAGACCTCTGTGTGCAGGACTAGAACCAACAGGTGGAAATTGCAGGGAAACAGATTTTAGCTTAACATTAGGAGAAATTTCCAAATGGTGAGAGCTGTTCAGCAGTGGAACAGATTGCCTTGCGGGTGGGTTTCCCCCCCCCCTTTGCTAAAGGTATTTAAGCAGAGGGTGGATGGCCATCTGTCAGGGGTGCTGTAGATTGGGAACGTCAGAAAAGTCCACTACAGATTCAAATGAGAGTGGATTTCTGTGAATCTGCCCTGCAGATTCCACAGCAGACTGGCTTTTGCTGAGTTGCATGGATTCCGTGGACTTGCGGACCATTTTTTAAAAACTTTTGGGAGGGATTTGCACTAATGCATATTAGCGCAAGTGCGCATTTACAAATGAACAAAATTCTTGTACAAAAAAGCCAATTCTGTCAATGAGCAGACAATGGAACAAAAGGCACCAGACAATCTGCAAAACACAGATGGAATGGATATAACAAAGTCTATACATCCCTATTAATTTGCACCCTGCAATGCAGAGCCTGCATTGAGCAGGGTGCTGGACTAGATGATCTCTGAGGTCCCTTCCAACTCCATGATTCTATGATTCGATGCCATTATTGTGTTTTATATTGTGTTTTTGTTTTAATTAAGATTCTGTATTTATCCAGTTTTTATTATTGTTAATTGCCGTCAGTTCCAATTCTGATGGAAAGGTGGGATATACATTAATTAAATAACTAAGGGCACAATTCTATGCATGTTTAGACAGAAAAAACTCCTACAACTCCCAGCATGCCCCAGCCAGTCATGGAGATTTAGGACTTTTTTCTGTCTAAATGTGCATAGGATTGCACCCTAAATTGCATTAGGTAGGAGTATTGGAACTCCATAAGTACAGCACCAGGAGCTCAGCTTCCTGTGCCTGTGGTTTCCTGGACTGAGGTGACAGAACACCAAGGGTTTGGTGGATCAATAGAAATGTTTTCTTTGGGGAAGTTCTGTTTTGCTTTGCAACATAACCAAGACACGTAACCTAGCATTTGCCTTGGGGAAACACACTCACTTTCTCATGTATTGCCTGTATCAAGATGAGACATTATTTTTACAGTTATAGTTTGCCATAGTGGCCTCAGCATTTTCTTGAAAGGCAACTCAAATCAGTGTTCCAGTAGTCAGAATGCTGAAGGCAGACCTCACTTTAAGTCCCATCACACTGTAGGTTCATTCAGCCTTGGATAACTCACTGTCTGTTAACCTTCGATCCTCATAATCAAAATAAGGATAGTAGCAATAATTATTAATCATCATGTACAAAGAGGAATTCCATTTTTCATTCCATATTTCCCAAATTTCCATGGAAAATTGATCTGCCTACTCAGATCCCTTCGGTATTAACCATTGCTCACTTCCCTTTAAAAGCTCCAAATTTTATTGATTAATTTATTGTGTGCCTTTATTTATTTGATTAACAATATTTATAAACCACTTACATTAAAAAGACATTTCTAAGCACTGTACAAAAATAAAGTATAAGATCATAATTAAATACTGTATATTATTGCTCTACACAGAAAACAAGATTATCTTCCTGGGAATGCTTGGTGGAAAAGTATGTTTTCAGTAAGTGCAGAAAACCTAGAATGATCTGCACCTGGCTAATTTGTCTTAATTCTGCATGAAGTGTTTGGGAAGTTGCTTAAACAGACATTCTTACACTCATTAGGAGTCACATTGCATCATGGTTTCTATGAGAAAACGAATGCATTGCAATTATGCTAATCAGTTTCTTGGTGGATAAGTAACTGATGTTTGATAAGGCTTCAGAAGGTTTTTTTTTTTTAAGTGCAAAATGTTTAAAAAATGGCAAAAAATAACGATATTTCAAGAATACATGTTGCTTGTTTGGGTGGCACTGGAATCAGTAGAACAGGGGTGGGCAACTTGTTTTGACTTACAAGTCCCATCAGCCTTAGCTAGCATGGCCAACTGGGAGGGATGATGGGAATTGTAGGACAAACAGCTGGGTGGGGGACAAGTTACCCACCCTTGCACTAGAAGGAATGGTTCCTTAATGAACAGGCAGTAAATTCGATGGAAGCAATGCAGATTTCATTTAGTCTGTCATCAATTTTGGTGGCTCTACAACATGTGGATAAAAAAATAAAACTGAAGGTTTCAAATGTAATTCATTCAGGATTTTGAAGCTGTCTTTGTAAGTAAATGAGATAAGGATTGCAAAGCACTGCACACTGAAAGGCATATTATTATTTATATTATCATCATCATCCTATTGTTGTTGTTGTTGTTACTACTACTACCACTACTCCCAGTACATCTCCAATCAAGTAGAAAAAATATATAGTGTTGTGATTAATAAATAAAAGCATTCAATCCTATTTTAAATACAATACTACCAATCCCAGTCATTCATCGGTCATAATTAAGTGCATCATCAGATTTGTTTAAACATTATGAAGATTAACAGTGCAATCCTATACATCACTATTTAGAAGTAAGCCCCATTCAGTTCAATGGGAATTACTCCCAGTTAAGTGTGTATGGGATTGCAGCCTTAGATGCATGCACGTGCACGCACAGATGTTTCTTTCTTTTTTAATGATCTGTCTGCTTTTCTATATATGATGTAATGCATTTCTTTTACTATTTTTATTCGTGTTGGTTACTCTTTTTGTACGTGGTTTTATAAAAAGTATCAAATTGCATTAAAAACAGCAACACAAATGTGTGACTGGAGCGCACAGGTTTTATCTGTTTATGTTCGTAGCTTTCTGCTGATTTTTTAAAAAAACCTTGATGAAGTGCTTAAGGCTTATTTTAAAAAAATTCCTTGCAATCAAGAGTAGAAACCAGGAACAGACAGGGTAAGCTAGGTACTGGTTTAACTATTTGAAATGTGTTTGGACATTGCTAGTGAAATAATTTATTACCCAGGTACAGCAATACTTTTCTCTAAGATCGTAGGGATATTGCATGCACATGTGCACTGAGTTCATGAATAAGACCGTGAGGTCCAAATGGGCCAACAGACAGTCAAATGATTGAGCTTATCTGATATAGTGATATTCTGATAACTATATCAGAAGAGCGTTGTTAAGAGTTTGGAACAAATATAAGCCTAGGTTATGCCCAAAATTACCCTTATGGATATCACCCCAAGAGGCACTATACAGGAAAGAAATGACAAGCAATGAGAACTGGTTAAAATACCGAGAAATAATGGAATCGCGTCAGGGAACATATTGGATTAAAACACAGGATTGTTTAGTAACAGAAGGTTATAACTTACACTGGTTTTCATACATGCAATTATCAGAGAGATTTAATGTGGATAAAAGAATGTATGATATAGAACAGGATAAGTCTGAATTTGAAATACAATTGTGTACAGGTGATGACCACGTAATTGCAAAAATGTATAAATTTATGCTGAAGTTTGGGACAGAAGAAGAACAAGTTAAGGACTGTATGATCAAATGGGCAAGGGACTTTGGATATAATATAATGATGGAACAATGGGAACGTATGTGGACTAAAGGTATAAAATTTACATTGTGTTCTGATCTTAGAGAGAATTTTTACAAGATGATGTATCGTTGGTACCTAACCCCTGTGAAATTGGCTAAGATGTATAAAAATCTGTCAAATGTATGTTGGAAATGTCAAAATCAGGAAGGAACATTTTATCATGTTTGGTGGACATGTAAAAACTGAAAACATACTGGGTACAAATACATACATGGATACAAAAGATTTTAAAAGTGAATATTAAACTGAAACCAGAAATGTTCTTATTGGGTATAATGGATTTACAACTTGAGAAAGACTATGGAACATTATTACAATATATGATGACAGCAGCAAGAATAATCTATGCTCAAAAATGGAAAGAAACAACAATACCAACTATAAAAGACTGGCTGTTGAAAATGTTGGACTTAACAGAGATGGCGAAATTGACTTGTTTAATTAGAGACAAAAACCTATCTTCATTTAAAAAAGACTGGAAACCTCTGGTGGACTTCTTGGGGAGGAGGGAAAGTGACTTAATAACTCTGGGTTTTGATTTTTGAATATTGGTAAGGTGATAGAAATTCTTTCTGTGAAAATAGAGGAACCTTAGATTGGAAAAGGATTGGTAATGTTTGTCAGACAATGAGGCAGAAGCCAAATATGATTTGTTGTTGTTTTTGAAAATTCAATAAAAAATTTTTTTTAAATGATTGAATTTATGAAACAGAAGATGATTTATCTTAATTTGAGCCTTTGCCAAACAAACTCTTTGATTTCCCCAATACTGATAAAAGGTAGTTTGAAGAATATTTACTCGGTGGAAGTTTACAAAATTAGATTTGCTTTATATTCTGGTTTAACATCACTATTGGAGATTTGCTTTGGAAATGTTGCATCAGCATTCCAGAAATGTTGAAACATGAACTGTCAATAGATTCAGTATTTTGAGATGATGATGATGATGATGATGATGATGATGATGATGATGATCTGTCACTTGAAACAGTGGGATGAACATGAACACTGGAAGCTGTCTTATACTGAGTCAGACTGTTGGTCCATCTAGCTTAGTACCACCTACTCTGACCAAGAGTAGCTCTCCAAGGTTTTAGGCAGCAGCAGCAGAAACTTTTCCCAATGTGGCAACCTAAGATAGCTACAATTGCACCTGGGATCTTCTGCATCCAAAGCATGTGCTCTACCACTGAGATATTTGCTCAGCCCTTTGGGGCTGTTTAATCAGACAGCCAGTGTGGTGTAGTGGTTAGAGTGTTGGACTGGGACTCATAGATTTCATAGATCATAGAGTTGGAAGGAGCCTACAAGGCTATCGAGTCCAATCCCCTGCTAAATGCAGGAAACTAGAGGAGGGGTCTCCCATCCAAGTAATAACCAGGCCTCACCCTGCTTAGCTTTCCACGCTCAGACAAGCTGAGCCAGCATAAGCCATTCCATCCCCTGGAGATCCGGGTTCTAGTCCCCACTCGGCCTTGGAGCTCACTGGGTGACTTTGGGCCAGTCACTGACTCTCAGCCTAAGCTACCTCACAGGGTTGTTTTGAGGATAAAATGGAGAGGAGCAGAAGCCACCTTGGGTTCCTTGCAGGAAAAAAGGTGGGATATAAATATAATAAATAAATATAACCCCTTTCCGGTCTTCGTGCACACATAGAACCACAGTTCTACACATGCAACCCTCCCACACACACCATGGATATTTCTGTGCATGAAAAGCATAAACAGATCCTCTGCCTTCCATGAGTGGAATCCCACATAGGATCCCTCTATTTGTAAATGGTGAAGGAATCTCATATGGATTGGTGGAGCAAATCTATGGATTCATTTGTGGATCTACAAAGAAGGTGGTTCACTTAAAGCAGGAGTGTCCAACCTCAGGCTTGTGGGCCAAATCTAGCCTGGCTGGAGTCCTAATCTGGCCCTCTGGGGTTCTCCAGAAGGCCACACCCCCTTCCTCTAGGCCCCTCCCTTTCCTCTCAGACCACCAGTTGTTGGGTGTTTCCCAGCTTTTGTGCAGTCCCCACCCGCACTCCCATTATAAAAGGCTGAAATGCCTCTCTTAAGGCTTAGTTACTGGGATTAAGAGTTCTAAGGTAAAATATACTGGTGATTTTGGTGTTTTTCCAATTTTGGCCCTGCCATTTTGTTTTTTGGCCCCGCCCGCCACTGGGATGTGACCCGTGAGAGCTGCTCTGAAATTGAATTTGGCCATCTGGCTGAAAGACGTTTAACACCCCTAAGCTAAAGAAGCAAGAATAGCAACGAATGATGCATCACCAAAAGCCCATTTCCCTTCCCTCTGACTATCTGTGTCTTCATGCAAGTCTGCATGCAAGTCAAAGTACTGTGTGTGATACATTAGTTGCATACAGTTGCATGATCAGTTTTTATATGATATTCCCATGTCATATCTTGTTTTGTTAAAGCCGTTAAAGCCAAAGCCCTTAGCAACACTTATCAAGCAGCAGTATGGAACAATATTAAATACTTGCTGGCCCCCCATTAAAATCTATAGGTTTGGTGGGCACTAGAGATAGGGCTTTTACAGTGGTGGCCCTTGCCCTATGAAATTCCCTTCTGCAGGAAGGCTGGTGACTCATGCCAGTGGGGCTCCTTATCCATTGCAGCTTTTCTTCTGAGCTTTATACGAGCTGTCCATGGTGCTCCATGGTGGTGAACCTATTTTGGGGATGGAGTACAGCACCATGGATAGCTCCTATAAAGCTCAGAATAAAAGCTGCAATGGATGAGGAGCCCCACCGGTGTAGGAGTCACCAGCCTCCCCTGCGATCTGCAGCTGTTTTAAAGAGGGATCTATTTATTTCTTATATTTATACCCCGCCTTTTTTCCTGCAAGGAACCCAAGGCGGCTTACATAATCCTCCTCCTCCTCCTCTCCATGTTATCCTCACAACAACCCTGTGAGGTAGGTTAGGCTGAGAGGCAGTGACTGGCTCAAAGTCACCCAGTGAGTTTCATGGCCAAGCGGGGACTAGAGCCCGGATCTCCGGAGTCCCAGTCGAACACTCTCACCACTACGCTACACTGGCTCTAAAAATGTGCTTGTTTTTCTTTGGCTTTTAACCAAAAGGGATGTATTAATATGCTGCTTTCATTGTTTTAAGTTTTGGATTTGGCATGCTTATCGATTTAACTGGTTCACTCTTAACGTTTGTTTAAAACTGATTTATGGTTTTATGAATCTTTATATGGATATTGAATTGTATGTTTTATATTGTATGCCACCTTGGGAAGACTGTAGTCTCAGAAGGCAGCTAGAGAAATGCACTAGATAGATAGATAGATAGATAGACAGACAGACAGACAGACAGATCCATGACATTTTAAAAAAGCTGCCCCAAAATATCACAGATACGATCAAGAGCACAACTGCCTAAAAGAGCAATTGAGGACAGTTACATCAGCACAAGAAAACTCAGGAAGTTCTGAACAATTCAGACAACATTTCATATACCAGTCTAGTTCAGTATTGTTCATTGACTGTACACTGACTGGCGGTAGCTCTCTGTGATTTCAGATGGGGTGTATTTCTCAGCCCTACCTGGAGATTTCAGGAATTGAACCTGGGACTGTTTTGCATGTAAAGCATGTCCTCTATCACTGAGCTATCACACTGCACACAGATGTGAATGGAGAAACAGGAACACAAATACAAACATGCACACAGTTGAATCCCTCCTTCTGCTCCAGACCTCATGCAGATGCGTAAGCTCCAGTGTGCCCACAGAACTCCCACTGATTTCCCTGAAAGGGACAAGCTGAACCAAATGGAGAATTCGGCTCACACAGGAGCTTCATGCATGGACATCAGAGCACATGCAGAGTTTCAGGATGGCGCCAGTGGCATACCAGAAATTTGTTCTACGAGCCTATGCTCTGAAAATCTTATTCCCCATAGTGTGATTCAACAAATGTTGGTTTTTCAAGGCTGGCGAGAGATGAAAAGGGTGCCCCTGAGCACATGCAGAATTACTCAGGGCCACCTGAACACAAGAGGCAGTTCAGGGTAGTTGCTGAGGGCATCAGAATTGGAACTGCCTTTTGACTCCAGAAAATCCAGATATGCAAGGACACAAATGCCCCTCCTGCACTGGGCGGGGGGGGGGCATGTGCCTCTCCCCCCTCTATTTTCCCAGCTGCAGCCTGTTTCCCTCACTAGTACAAAGCAGAAGAGGGCTGCAATCAGTAAAATACTTAAGGAGGGAACACTCACCACATTCCCACTCTGCATACAACAAGGTTGCTGCTGCTGCTGCTGCTGTTAATTTTTTATCCTGCCCTTTCTCCAAAGAGCTCAAGACTACCGATGGGGGGAGAAATTAGTTCCATTTGCATTTTAATTTTGCACTTTTGAAGCAATACGTGAACTGAAACTCAGTTATCCTTTGAAATCTGCACTTCTGCAAATTTCACAAAAAACCCTCTCCAATATATATTTTTAATGTGTACAAAATACATGAAAATAGTGAAAAATAATGTTCAAAAATTACTGGACTGGGAAATTTGCTGGCCCCCAAAAATGCAAACTTAAAAAAAAATCTCAACGTGCAGGATGAAATGTAATTAAGATTAGAAAAATTCTCAAGGTTCACGATGAACTGAATTAAATACAGGCAGTCCCCAGGTTACGAACGAGTTCTGTTCTTAAGAATGTCTTTAAATCGAATTTGTATGTAAGTTGGAACAGCATAGCGTTCTATATGTTAAAATCGGCATTTACGCAAATTGCGTAAATTACACAAATTGCGTAGTATACTGTGCTATGTACTCTACGTAAAGGACAGTAGCTGCGGGGAACCCAGACGTCCATTCTTAAGTATGGGTTGTCTGTAAGTCGGAGGTTCCTAACTCAGGGACTGCCTGTACTGGGGGAAATGAGAAGAGGAGAGAAACTGAAATTGACAGATTTCTCCATCCTTACCAGGAGAGAGTACACAATCCCTCCACCACCACCCCCATTATCCTCACAGCAAGCTTGTGAGGTAGGTTAGGCTAATTGGCACAAAGACATTTACATCATAATCCTATATATGTCTGCTCAGAAATCAGTCCCATTGAACTCAATGGGGCTTACTCCCAGGTAAGTGGACACAATAGTGCAGCCCCAGAGACCTTTTGTGGCTGTGTAGAGATCTGAGGTCAAAGTCTAACTCTCCAGTCCACACTGGCTCTCTCTATAGAGAGATAAAATCACAATCAAATTATGCTTTGCCTAGAGAGCAGCAATATGGATTGACCTGGCCGTGCCTTATTTCACTGAAATTCATAATTGCAACCAACCCTCAAGTAGCTGAGATTAAAGGTAGCACTTGTGGGTCATTGATTAGGTTTCCTTCCTCCCCCCCACCCCCCACCCCTTCTTCTCTATCCCTTTGCTCTTATGGAAATAACACTTTAACCAAAGATTTATCCTTTTGCTGTCTAAACTTCTATTACTTTATTTCAGATTATAATCTGGGCCTGTGCTTATGTCAGCAGTTTCACTTCTCCCCCTCCCCGCCCACAACTAATTTCATCCTCCACATTTCCTTTGCAGCCTGTTCTCCCAAATATTCGTTCTTTAAACAAGAAAAGGGGGGGGGGATCAAAAAACCTTATCGATAGATTCAAGCTCTCAAACCACTAGCAGACAAGAGGGAGGGAAGTGGTGGGGTTTCTCTCTCTCTCTCTCTCTCTCTCTCTCTGTGTGTGTGTGTGTGTGTGTGTGTGTGTGTGTGTTTTAACACACCACTGTTTATCAACTCTCAAGTTTGTTTCTGGAAAGACCAGAAAAGATAAAGTTCTTGCCCTTATTAAATATTTATCAGTTAATTACAATATGTAGATTGCGTCGGTAGGTCATTCATCTTTTAAGGGGGATACAATAAAATACAGTGGAAAGTTGTGTTATCGTAATTGCCTGATGCCACGGGAAACAACCGGAGCCCGCTGCAATGTATTTTACATTTATCTGCACTGCCCGCATTTTCATTTTGTGCACAAAGCTGCCTCGGTGGTTGTTTCACAGATACTTAATGTTTGCAAACTCTGCGTTTTTCTTAGAAGACCTCTTTACAGGAAGAGAGTTGTTAATACAGAAGCTTCAGTGAGATCTCTGATGTGGGCTTCAGGGGCCCACATCAAGAAGAGTAAAACTAGTTGACTTAGAAAATTAACCCTAGCTTATTTGTTTCTTCCTGGTTTAGAGCTATTGTAAGCCTGAAATCAGAACTCAATAGTTAGGTCCAGATTGCACCCCGCATTTCTCATTTGTGTGTGTGTGTGTGTTGGAGAAATGTGCAATGGATTAAAATGATTTCAGATTTCTATGAATCTGAGCTGTGGATTCCGCAGTGGACCAGCTTTTTACAAATCGTGTGCCTTCCGCAGACTTGCAGACCATTTAAAAAAAACTTTTGGGAGGATTCGTGCAAATCCGTACTGCACCAGTGGGACAGAATTCTCATGCACCCTAACCCCCCACCCCACCCCCCGGCTCCGTCAGTGAGCAGACAACGGAACAAAAGACACCTGACACTCTGCGAAACATGGACTGAATGGATTTAACCAAATCCGTACATTCCTACACACACACACACACACACACACAGAGTTGGATCCAGATTTAGGCACATGCCACGGGGCTAGCTGAAGCAGCTTCCTCGCTCCTCCCCATGGCAGCCTGTCCAGCTCTCCTCCCTCAAATGCTGCACAGAAGGTTGGAGGACCCTTCTGCATGGGGTAAGCTGTGGTGTGGGGCAGAGAGGAGATCCCCCCAAATTGGATAGAGGTACCTTCCATGAGTGGAGCCCTTCCGTCCCCAGACCACAGATGGTTCCAACCAGTACTGGCTAGGCATGATGTTGTGCTTCCAGACAGAGGGGCCCTGGTGCTAGCAATCAGAAGGCATTGTGCAGCGATTCCATCTCATTTTCCTTAATGGATTTGCCATAGTAAGAAAGAATATGATGGAAGAAATGGTGGGGAAACATGGCAAGGTTACAAGTGGAAGATGAGGTCATCTTGGACGCCTGTAAAATCCTGCGAATGAGGCAGAGCGATTGGCCATAAAAAGCCTCATCTGGAAGCACCTGAGGTGAAATACTGTTCATGTAGACCAGGCCTTAAATGAAGCACATCACATCCAAGGAAGACATGTCCGCTGAGAGCCAAAGGAGGCAGAGGTTCACTCAGGGCAGGACTTTGGGGCACAAGCCCGGGGGCCCACTCAGCAGAATGAGCAAAAGGGCCTCCAAGCACAGCAGGGCTGGCTTCCCAGCAGGGCTGGCTTCCCACATTCCCACATTTCCCAAATAGTCAGGTGTATGTGACGCAATACACCTGACTATTTAAAGAGGCCCCCCCCAGCCCAAAGCCCAAAGAAAAGGAATAAGACCATTAAATCTAGCATCTAACATTACCTAAGTGCACCACTGAATGGAGGGGTGGTAGGTTATTGCCATTTCTAGGCTGCTTTCACACAAGAAATGTTTGGGCCTGTCCCCAGCCATCACCTTCAGAACAAATTCCAAACCTGGACTACTATAGTGAGAAGGAGGTGATTTCAGCTCAAAAAAACCAGGTGACCCCAATTTGATAGGCGCCCTGAGTGAGTTGTAAGGGGCTATATCAGTGTTCTCTAACCTTGGGTCCCCAGATGATTTTGGCCTACAACTCCCAGCATGCCCCAGCCAGCATGCTGGGAGTTGTAGGCCAAAAACATCTGGGGACCCAAGGTTGGAGAACACTTGGCTATATGGAAAAGCGGAGAAAGCAGTGGGCTACTGCATACTGTTTTGTCCCAGTGCAACCTACCACCCAGGCTACTGGGGTCGGTGGGAGGAGAACGAGAACCACACAACCATCATCTTGGGCTTGAAGCTCAGAACTGGGCCCAGATATGACTGCTGGCAAGGTGCTGCTGCTGAGCACGTTTCTCACTCAGTACAGGGAGGGAGAAGCATCTGCCAGGCTGAACTGGGACAAAACTCTGTATGCGGAGTTCATAGATTCATAGATCATAGAGTTGGAAGGGGCCTACAGGTCACCGAGTCCAACCCCCTGCTCAATGCAGGAAACTAGAGGAGGGGTCTCCCATCCAAGTAATAACCAGGCCTGACCCTGCTTAGCTTTCCACACTCAGACAAGCTGAGCCAGCGTGAGCCACAGGCCTGAGTTAGAGCATCTCCTTCCCCCACTCCCCAAAATAGTCCTCCACATAGTTGCGAAGGCCACTGAGGCATGTGGGAAGCAGCTCTCGAGAAACTTGCACCCCACTTGCAATCTGCCCCAAATTTCATCCCGTGAAATCTGCATTCTTATCAGGCCCCCAATGCTCACCTTGCCTGATGCCAACACAATCACTCTGCCTGGGGGTTGCTTCCAAATTTCTCCCTATATTTTGAAGTTCTGAATTATCTGTCTTGTAACCAAAGTGGAATTGACAAACTGGTAATTCTTCATTATTCGTTTAAAAAAGCTTCAGCTATTGGGTGATATAGAAATGTAATAAATGAACGAATGAATAAATGAATGATTAAACAAAATCCATAACTTTGTACAGAGCTCTGTGCATGTGCACTTTGCCATAACTTTCAATGCCTTTGGTTTATCCGTGTCTTCCCCACACCCCACACCAACCAATATACATGCACACTGCAAAAAAAGGGGGGGGGACTTGAGGTTGTTAATACATACAGTTGCAGAAAGATTCTTTTCATGTCATGTTTTAGTGATGTGCAGGAGTACATAGACACATCAGTAAAACCCCACACAGAAAGAAGCATGAGGTACTTGTACATTTGATCACATCAAGAATGTGTGTGTGGGGTGTGTGGGTTTCCAGACTTTTTTTTTTTAATGAATGCACACATTCATGTCAGTAATATAGAAGCGGGGATGCAAATCCATGGAAGAAACTGAAATGTGTGATAAACTGTACATGCTCCAATCCTGGGATTCCAATTTTAGAAGTCCCCTTACTTAAATCATCATTCAGGAGGAAGGGAACTCAGATAAATAATAAAGGGATGGAAGGAATGAAATCCAGTTATCCCTACCCTGCTCACTTTAGTCCTCATCACCAGCTAGTACCAAGCACATAAGCAGATAACAGCAATGTGGTAAAGAGCTCACATGGGGGTCATGATGCATTGCAGGTTTGTGTGAAGCAGGAAGATCAGAATTTCAGATGAGCATGGGAAGCTGCCTAATACTGAATCAGATCTTGAGTCCAGCTAATCCAGTTCCATTGACTCCAACTAACAACAACTGTCCAAGGTATCAGGCAGACACCTCTCCCAATTTTGCTGCCTGAGATTATGCGATCATAGAGATGGAAGGGACCTTGAAGGTCATTTAGTCCAACCCTTTGCTCAGTGCAGAATCTGCAATGAAAGATGCAGCTACATCTTCCTTGAGAGATGGCTGTCCAGCCTCTAATACCCTCCAGCAAAGGAGAGAGGCAGTGTCTGTTTCACTGTCAGACAGCTTGTACCATTCAGAGGTTTCTCCTAATGTTTAGCCAAAATCTACTTCCCTGTGATTTTCATCCATTGGTTCTAGTCCTGCCCCTGTGGAACAACAGAAAACAAGACTGTTCCATCTTCTGCATGACAGCTCTCCTTAATCTTCTCTTCTTATGGAACTTGGTCTCCAGACCCCTCAGCGTCCTGGTCACCCTACTTTGAAGCAGAGATAACAGGAATGGAACTTAGCCTGTGGGCACTTGATGCAGCCACCTTGTTGAAGCTAAGCAGGTTTGGGTTTGGTCAGTGTCCGGATGGGAGACCACCTGGTAACCCCAGATATGCTTCCATGTGTACCATGATGGAAGAAAGATGTGATATCAATGCACTTAAATAAATTAAATAATATGTGCTCTACCACTGAGCTATGGCCTCTATGAATGACCATATACCAAGATTTTAAAATGCATTGCACTCACAGTCAAGCCATCGCATCTGAGAATATGCACAGTATGCTTTGGTTTCATGTAGACCAGGGCTGGGGGACCTGAGGCCCTCCAGATGTTGTTGGACTTCACTTCCCATCAGCTCTAGCCAGCCTGAGGGAAGATGGGAGTAGCAGTTCATCTAGTGCAGTGTTCTCCAACCTTGGGTCCCCAGATGTTTTTGGCCTACAACTCCCAGCATGTCCCAGCCAGCGTAGCCGGCTGGGGCATGCTGGGAGTTGTAGGCCAAAAACATCTGGGGACCCAAGGTTGGAGAACACTGATCTAGTGGGTCACAAGTTCACCAGCCCTGATGTAGACTGTTGCATTTCAAGATCTCTTATCCCACACAAGACAGCAAATAGAACTGAGAACTGGGGTAGCGGGAGGCGGGAGGTGAGATGATCTCAGACCAATTCTCCTAGAGATGAATTTACTGCTTTAAAAAAATGAATTTCTGTTCTCCAAATTTCCTAATGACCGATACTGTTGGGTTTAGGCATTTATTAATATTTTTTAAGGTATAGAAATATTGACTGTAGCAAACTGACATTTAACATTGTTGCCTTAAAATTCATCAGCAGGAGTTATGATTGATGGGGCTGATCCAGCCAAGGTTAAGCACTTTTAAGTCCCATTGGTTTCAAAGGGAGAGATTTGAGCGTGTGCTTAATTTTCCTATTGAAGTCAATGAAAGTGAGAAGTGTCTAAACTTTGGTTGAATTTTGAAAGTGACGTCTGTTGAAATTCAACATGCAAAATTTGAATTCTGATTTATTTTTATTTATTTTTAATTCCTGGCTTTCTAATTGCTGTAAAATCTCATTTCAGCTTCTGCAGCAAATGCACCTGTCCTTGATTCCAGCTGGGTGACAGATGCTGTGACCTCAACTGAATTTCTAATAAAGGCTTCAGAGTTTTCTCAATTTTCACACTAGCAAACCAATGGCAATTGGTCATCAGCAGGTAACAGAGGTAGCTGTTTTGTTTTCAGAGGAAATTGGTTCCTTATTCTGGCACCAAAACATGGACTGCCATCCCCGGCACAAATGTACCATACAAGCTGGATTCTTTTGCATTTTGGTGCCAAAGTGTTGTGACAGAGACTTGTCCTTCCAGAAGCCACTTAGATGGAAGGTCTCGCTAACCTGTAGTCCAAGGAAATGGACGTGGTTTTAATGGAAGGCAGGGGCCAGTTGGGGAGGGGGGAAATGCACAAGCAGGCTAAGCTCCAGAGCTGCATACTAACTGGGAGATGAAAGAGCTAGAGGCCTTCTGAAGTACGTGCTGTCTCAATGATTAATGGGGGTGAGAGAAGGGTGAGGCCCAGCCCCTAGTAAACTACAAGATGGCAAAGTGATTCTAAGAACAACAGAGCAGTGTTCACGGAGAAAAGCTAGTCTGCCTATGCCAAGAAAATCTCCTGGTGCTGTTTTTAAAAGCCTCTTTATTTCCAGTATCAAAACAGTACATTAAAATAGATGCCGAGAGCCAAGCAATCATTAAAAATAAACCAACAGTGATGTGTAACGTACGGCCAAAGCATCGCTCACTGCAGCCGGCGAGGTTGTGAACTGGTTCTTCATATTCCAGTGTGTTCACTATTATTCCACTTCTGACTGCAAGACAATAACCCACAGAGGCAGCCATTCACTCGCCCAGGAATCCACACACACACACACACAAACACACACAGGTGATTTCTACATCCGAGCTTTATCACAAGAGGTGTCGTGGCTCCCCCCCCCTTTTTAATGCAGCTTTGTATTTTCAAGTGTTATCTGTTATGTTAGACACGCAGTGGGAGATGCTTTAGAAAGGCCTTGTTCTCAAAGAAATGTGGCACTTTCTGAAAAGATGGCTCCTTTAATACAGGGTGCCTTAGAGTGGGGCTGCCCACTTGCCCTCTAGGCTCTTACAGATATGTGCTAAGCCTAGTAAGGGATGAAGGCAATGCATGTGGAGCATGCAGTTGGCTAGCTTTCCTGCAGCAGCACCGCAGTCCTGTCCAAAAATATTTAGATGAGAGAGATGATAGCAGTATAGGACAGTGCATCTTGAACTGTATTCTGGAATGGGCAGAATCTACTTTTTTTTTTTTCTTTTCTTTTTACTAGACCCTTGAGCTCCACCAAGGGAGCCTACTGCAAAAGACATACACTTAGAATGAAATAATTCTGAGCCCAGGGAGTTGTTTTGAGTACCGAAAATGAATGAAGCTCACAGTCCTTCCACACACACAAAACACTCCTGCTTACTGCAAGCTTTCTTCTTTTCAGCAGTACAATTAGTGGGTGGGGGTGGGGTGGGGGGTCATTTTATTGCTGCTATTGTTAAACAACCGGAAGTCAGAAATCCTTGCCCATCTGCAAATCACCCACCCAGCAATACAGATCTACCATCTGCCCTCCCCTAGGGAACCCTGGAATTCTTCAATAGTTTATCAGGGGGTTCTTAATGAGAAAATCCATAGAGATGGACAAACCTCCTTGAAAGACATCTTGACTTGTCCACCGCTGCCAATCTTCCTCTGCAGTGAACAGCTTCAGGGGAATTCTGAGTGTATTTTAGGGTGAAACCTCAGTTCACATAGATCTACATTGGTCCTAGGTAAATTGACTGTGTGCCTTAGAACAGGGATGGGCAGAGGGAAGATCTCCAGATGTTTTGGACTCCAATTCCCAGCATTTCTGAGCATTGGCCAGGGGCTTTTGGGAGTTGAAGTCCAAAACATCTGGAGATCTGACTGGGTTCATACAACACGATGAGCCATGGTGGTTTATAAGCCAGGGGTGGCTTGTCATGTTGGCTGAACCTGGCCAGAGTGGCTTGTGCATGGTTAACAAACCATGCTGCTGGGTTCAGGCAACACGACAAGCCACCCCTGGTTTATAAGCCGCCACAGGCTTATCATGTTGTGTGAACCTGGTCACTATCTGCCCACCCCTGCCCTAGAACACTCCCCAGATTATTCTGCAATATGCAAGGGTTCCACAACAGAAAATCCCAGATGGAAAAGGTTCTCTGAAGGTCAAAAGTTTGAAAGAAAACTTGTTGGGGGTAACCAGGAGTGAAATTTTGTGTGGAAGGACTGTGCGCTGGTATTAAAAACTAGGCTCAGCTCAAGGTCTCTTGCTGCCTGAGGTGAGAGAAAAGATGTGCCACCGCTGTCAGCACCACAGTCACGGCATCATGCCTCGGCAATGCCCCACACCCCCTTCCCCTGGCCCTGCTCACTGTTACTCTCACAGGAGTCCACACAGAACTGGGAAAGACCTGGGCAAGCTTCTGCAAAAGCTCCACAGCTGCTTCTTCCGGCCATGCGATGAGGGAAGGAGAGGGGTGGCCAATTGTGCCACGCCGCTCTGTGCCACCCTGCTCCGTGCTGCTCCCCTGCCCCTGCCATCCCCAGCGGCTGCTCTAGAGAGCCCCGTCAACCGCTCTCCTGCTGCAGCTAATGCCACGGTGGGAGATCAGCTGGCAGGACTCTTCAAAGCGCCTGCTGGAGACGGCAGAGTAGCACGGAGCAGAGTGGCGCAATTCTCCACTCCCACACTCTGCCACCTGATTGCGGGTGCCTCTCCCTGCTTCATGTGTGGGCCGGCCCTGCTCAAAACAAATTCTTGGGCTCAGCGTTCTTTCATTCTAGTTGTATGTCTTTTGCACCAGGGCAGGCTCTGCTTGGTGGATCTTGGGGTTCTGGTAAAACAAACAAACAAACAAAAAAAAGTAGATCTTGCAAGTCTGAAGTCTGCTCACTTAAAAGATCCCTGCTGTGAGGGCAAGGTGCCTGCAGGAGATGAGGGGTGGATTTCACCCTGCGGATCAAAGGATCCGAGTGAGGACAAAAATGAGGCACTGAACATCTGAAGTGGACTAGGCAGAAAAGGGGGGATTTGAAGTACGGTACCCCATTTAATTAAATTCTTTCACTTTATGAAAATGAATGCCTGAAAAACCAAAGCAACTGAGTTGAGCCTTCTTCCCTGCCATCCCATTGCCACCCTTTTAAAGAGTATCTGAAGGCTGATAGAGACAGAACAACGGAGATCCGCACCGTCCGTCATCTTTCACAAAGTCGTTCAGCAAAGACTGTGAAAAATTATTTTTAACACAATGCATAGATTGTATTGTTATTGTTATTGTTATTGTTATTGTTATTGTTATTGTTATTACTGAAATCAAGCCAACCTTGCCTCGAATATCAACTTTGTAACATCCAGCCGCAGCCCCTCCTCCACCAATGCATGTTCATCTTCGGTACAGTTAAATAAATAGGAGCAAATGTGTGGGCAGAGGGGTGGGGTGGGAGGCCTACTGTTGGTTGCACTTAGAGGTATTTTTTTTAATGAGATAATAGGACTGTAGCAATTTCCTCTGCTTGGTTTCCATGGCAGGGAGCCCTCACAGATGCATAAGATTTACAGGTCCCTGAGAATCTCCCTGAGGCACAGGATGTGTGGTTAAATCTGCGAAAATGGGATGTGAGCTGGATGGCCCAAGCTGGAGATGGCTGGGGATTTCAGCAACACAGCTGTAGTCCAGGTTTGCCGAGGAGCAGTCGGGGAAGCTGAAGAGCGAGTCAGCCTCAGGCACATTTCCCAGGTAATTTTCTCCCATCTCGCTGGGACTCCCTTGCAGAACTGGAGGTCCGTAATGATGACCTTCTCCTTGCACAGAGAGGGGGCCATATTCCAAGGAGACGGATGTTAAGGGACTGTCAAAGAGAGGGTCTGTGTAAGCCGCTGAGCTATATATCCCTCCCTGGGCCTTGCTACATGAGCCTGAGGTGGCCATCTCATACTCGGCCTCCATCTGACTGTAGTAGTCACTCACTTGGGGGCTTCTGCTTGGGGACTTCCTCGTGTTCCCCTTGGCCCGGCTATCTTTCTTGTACTTCATCCTTCGGTTCTGGAACCAGATCTTGATCTGCCTCTCAGAGAGCCTCAGCAGCCGGGCCATCTCCAACCTGCGTGGCCGGCAGAGGTACCTATTAAAATGGAACTCTTTCTCCAATTCCACCAGCTGTGTATGGGTGTAGGCTGTGCGGACTCTCTTGGAAGAGGAGAAGGTTGGTGGAGAGCTGGGGTCTAAATAAAGGAAAGGAAAGATTCAGTTCAGCTTGGACTCTAATGACTTTGCAGGGAATAAATTCATGCCCTCACAAAATATTTTACCTAGGAGGAATCAACATAAAAAACAAACAAACCCAGGTTGTGTTACAGGGTTATACCAATGTGCTCACAGACATGAGCATCAAGACAACCTACTGCTCCCAATTTTAATTTGAAAATATTTGTATATTTTCTTATTGGCAGCTGGGATTGCTTCAGAGGGAAGTGGGAGCCTCTCTCTACCACCATCTTAATTTCCCATGAATGCCTCTGGGAAAGGTTACTTGTCCTTTGTGACTGTCCATGCCCACCCATGGCAACTATTTATGGTTTTGCCTGGGAGAGTTTCTCAAATTTCCAAATGTGCCCCCTAGTTGCCTACCCCGGTGTATAATGTACAAGTATGCAAGTATTACACACTGCCCAAACTCAGATAAAATGTTAACGCTAAGGCAGAAGTCCTCAACATTTTCTGCAAACATTCTCACCGGTGCCCAGAACTGCCCCCCCATTTTGGTGACAGTTATTGGTGACAAGGTACCCCCCCCACATGCACCTTGCAAAAATATTTGCTTATTCACTTATTGCCCTGCAGTGACATCATAAGGACATAAGAAGAACCCTGCTGGATCAGAACAAAGCCCCATTTAATCCAACATTCTGTTCTCTCAGTGGTCAACCAGATACCACTATGGGAAGCCCACAAGCAGGACATGAGTGCAAGAGCACCTTCCTGCTTGTCTTCCCTAGTAACTGGTATTGAGATGCATACTGCCTCAGATGCTGGAGGTAATATAAAGCCATCATCACTAGTAGCCATTAATAGTCTTATCTTCCATGAATTTCTCTAATTCTCTTTTTAAAGCCAGCCAATCTGGCAGCCATCACTGCATCATCATGTAGCAAGATCTGAATGACTGTATAGAACTGTGACATCATCCTGCTCACTGTATGATACCTGATTGGGTGGGATCTCCCACATAACTCATCTAAGAGGAAGGAAAAAGCAGAGGTCTGAGGGATAAATGCCCCCCAAAAGCCAGGGGAAACAATGTTGCCAAAAAGCATTGGTGAAGGGGAAAGTGAGCATTTACACAATCTAAACATTTTTCAGGATAAATTTCCATCCCACCAAAATTGCTCATTTCTACTCAAAAATTGAAACTGGTGAATATTCGGTGCAACTCAGTAACCTTCTGGGTTCTTTCAAAAGGCAATTTGGAACATCTTGTGTTCTCTACATCTATCTATCTATCTATCTATCTATCCTTTCCAATGTTCTGTTTGTCTATCCTGTCTCTGTATCCAGCTAAATAATTGTACATCTTTCTATATGAGTCTACATCCGTCCCACTTCTAATGGATAGTTAAACAAAGAGATTAAACAAAGTATCATTAAGAAAAAATGATTTTTATTTAATGAGAAATATGAGTATTCTCATAACATTAGTTTTTTAGTGAAGAATCTAGAAACAATATATTATAATTAGAACAATTTTTAAAAGAAAAAATGTATTATAATGCAGAATTCCTCAAGCAGGAACCTAGTTTCTCCTATGACCTAGGACAGTGTTCTCCAACCTTGGGTCCCCAGATGTTTTTGGCCTATAACTCCCAGCATGCCCCAGCCAGCTACACTGGTCCAAAAACATCTGGTGACCCAAGGCTGGAGAACACTGACCTAGGACAAGGCAGGATATAAATGTAAATAATAAATAAATAAAATTATGGAAACACCTTCCAAGTAATTGCCTAAAGGATGCTCTCTGAAGGCACATGTTCTGCTTCAACTACTAAAGCTAAGGGAGTTTGGCTCTAGGCTCTGCAGTACCTGAATGGGGGACCATCAGAAAACCATATGTGAGGTGTGCATTTATTTCCTTAGAGAAAGGACAGGGTATAATATAATAAAGAAATAAGTTAAAGTGCTGTATATCAACATGCATTTGAAATTGCTAGGAAAACTATAGTCCAGATCAGCATTTCCCCAACATGGAGCCCTCCAGATGGGCTGGGTTACAATCCCATCATCCCCAGCCAGCATGACCATGCTGGCTAGGGATGATGGTACTTGTAATCCAGCCCATCTGGAGGGCTCCACGTTGGGGAAATGCTGATCTAGATGCATATTGGCACTAAACTCAGGAGATGACAGATAAAAACAAAGTACCTGAAGAAGGAAGGTTGCTGTTCTGCTTGGTGCTGTGTCTTGTTTCTTTCATCCATGGGAAGACTTGTTTTGGTAAATGGCTCTTATGTGCTTTGCTAGTGCCATTGGTGGAAGTGTCACAAGGATTGGAAGAGGTAACCAGTGGAGGCTGTTGTAATCTTGAGGTCTGATCATTGCTGTTCCCTAGAGATCTCAGGGATGCCTCTTGGGTACCTTTTTGGTCAGTTGGAGACCCTGAAGATGTTTCTGGCTCTTGGTGTACCAATGGAGCCGGAAAGTGTTGCTGACTAAAATAATCCCTCCTAATGGGATCTTGGTACAACTGCCTTCTGAGGACTCCTGGTCATCTTCATGAAGAGCCTTTTGCATTTCCTGTTCTTGTCTGACAGAAGGGATGGGGAAGGAGACTGAGACCTTGAAATGAATGTGAAAGGAATCCAGACAGAGCTCCAGTTATTACTGCTGAGGAAGGATCCTCCTCAACCAAGTGTTCCAAAAGCTAAGGGGAAACATTCTAACTAAACATACCCTCATTTCTTAACAAGAACAATGCTCACCAGCCATTCTGGCCTCTGGGCCAAACCTACTAAAAAAGGAACATGAACTTTAAACAAAGGCAGTCTTTTGCATTTCAACAGGTTTAGAGTCCGAACAAACGTGTTCCCTGAAATGATCCTCTGTAAATGTTGTTGTCGCATATGCACCAGATAGTTGATATCTGGATTTGCCTACCAGTAAGTTCATTTCAATATTCAATATCTCACAGTATTTGACAATGGATACGTAATGGTATTTCATGTTTGACAGTATTTTATTACTGACATGCAGTAATGTCTATATGATGTTTGAGAGTTGACATGCAATAATATTCACTGATTGACTTATCAGGTAACTGCAGTGAGCTTTAGTTATTTGACAAGTGGGACCTACAACAAAATGTTGCAATGTGGAGTGCTCCTTTTTAGTCTCCCAGTCAGCCATGCCTTCTTTCAGGATACTCCATTCCATTCCATTCCATTCCGTCCCTCCCCCACCCCCACAAACACTCAGCATTCTATGGCCACTGAGCATGCTCAGTCCTCATTAAACTGTCTGTCACTCCCTCCTTCTTTTAGGGTTTTTCCTCCTAAAGGTTTTTGTACTTCTGAGAACCTTGGAAAGTCTTCCTCCCCTGAAACATAATGATCCTTCCCTCTTGTTCATAGGTGATGGTGTTTTGGCTACATAAGGATAATGCACTTGGAGAATGTTCACTACTATATTATTTATTTATTTATTTATTTTTATTTTATTATATTTGTTAATCGCCCATCTGGCCGGTCACCTGGCCAGATACCATGATACTATATATCATAGTATTTGCCAGTTGAAAGTTTAAGAGATTAGGTTAGTTTATATTGGATACCTGCCAATAGAATTAAGTGATGCCAGGAAGACTAAAACACTCAAATATGGAGAGGAAGATTTCACATTCAGAATTTGGATTCCAATTTCAAATTCAAAATTTAAACACCAAAAGTTGTTCTGCTGAATTTTGAATATTAATTTCAGTGTTCAGCTTGTTCTATCCCCTTTATTGATGACAGTCAAGAGCAAGCATGCTAGGACACTACTACTCAAAGGGTATAATATGAAGATGAGCTCCCAAACCCTTACAAGATACTAACAATTCCTCTCTATCCAGCACCAAACAAGCACTGTGCATGTATGTGCACACATGTGCAGTCTGCTGGTGAGTATAAGGACAAATATCTCTTTCACTTAGGGCAAATAATCTCTGGGCCAATTTGCATGACATGCTGGGCATACCGGTTGTTGTTTAGCCCATGATTGAGCTGCGGCACATGCTGGGCGCCATTTTGAATATGCAACTCCAACTAAGGGGTTGCTGTGTCCTGTGAATCCAGCCACTGCCAATCATTAGCTACTGAGGTTTGGGACCAGATGATTCATCTACAGCAGGAGTGGGCCTCCAGATGTTTTGGCTTACACCTCCCATCAGCCCTAGCCAGCATAGCCAATGGTGAAGGATGATGGGAGTTGTAGGCCAAATCATCAAGAGGGCCACAAGTTGCCCACCCTTGGTCTCTAGCAATCCTGAAGCTAGAGATATTGTGACAGGGCAGGATCAGTGTGTGTATGTCTGTAGGAAGTGGGGTGCTAAGTATACACTGGTGCAGGAGGACTGGAAGTGAATGGAAAACAGCAAAGAATATTCGAGATATTTTTAAATAAGGACAGCGGTATATAAATCCATTAAGCAAATAAATAAATACAGTGGAACTGAATTCTGATTAAGCATGGCACTGTACTATGTTTAAATGTAAGTTTTTCCAATGGTTTAAATAACGTTAGCGAAATAAAATACCTACTTTTAATACAATTAAAAACATGAGTGCCAATTGCTTGGCAGTCCTCCTTGTGTCCACCAGGACCTTGGTGACCCATCTAGAAGGCTCTTGCAGCCTATATGAGTGTAAGTGTGTGTGTGTGTGTGTGTGCAACTTATAGCTTCTGTTAGGATGATCCAGAGGAACCCTGGAATCAATTCCATTACTATTTTATTACTGGGGTGGGGCAGGGGGAGCGCAACATCTGATTTTAGTGAATGGAAGAATTTCCCTGAACCATTTCACCCATTATCCATGTGAGTTGACCACCAACCATTTCCATCTAGGAAGTGCTGCCCCGCAGCGTCTCCTTGACAAATGCACCTGTGTGATAATGCATGTCTGCACACATATTTGTCACAGTCACACTTGACCATTTTAGGGGTACACTTAGAACATCAGGGATGTTTTGACCTGGATTCCTGCACTGAGCAGGGGGTTGGACTTGATGGCCTTGTAGGCCCCTTCCAACTCTACATTTCTATGATTCTATGATCTTTGGTATACACGTTTTTTAAAAAAGTGATGTATAAAATGGCTCTGGGAGTTTCAATAGATGAGGATTCGACCACGGATGTGTTAAGAGGCAGTGACTGTTGAAAGGCAGGTGGTCTGTATGCACAGCGCCACTAGCATAGGAAATGCTGCACAGTAGAAGAATGGGGACTGCACTACCGAGAGGTCTGTATTTCATAATTGCTATTGATGCCTCTGTTAGCAGTAATGGCTTCTTTCATGTAAATACTGAAATCATTTGAGGAATAAATATTTGGCTTGCAGTCAATACAATATCTATTTGTATTAAGTTTACCCAGTGTGACTGGGTGAAAATAACCAAGAGGTATTTTTAAGCACTTCCCCTCCATCCTCTTCCCAGTGACCTGAAGAGTAATGGTGCATATAAGTTCTGCAGTAGGGTTATTATTTTTTTTAAAAAAAAATAGATATTTTTTTTTTTTAAATGAAGCAATACTTTCCTCAAAGAGACAAACAGAGGCTATTGGGGAAATCATTGGTCTGTAGAAATGGTGGCAGGCATACAAAAGATCTCGGAAATGTGTATTGGATTTAGCAAGAGCAACTGGAGCTAATAATATTAAGTTGGCTGGTAAGCTATATGAACAGCTGTAACCTCACTGATGGAAATGAATGGGCTATCAATATGCTGTCCTAAGACAAATTCATAGGCAGAGCAGTGTATACTGTACACTTGAACAAATCTGGATCATAGTAACCCCAATTTTGCACTAAGGAAAAATTGAATCTTGAAACTTGGTTTTCATATATTTATTTATTTTGTATAATGTATTCAGTTTGAATAAGGGGAGCAGAAAGGAACTACAGTAATACCTTGGATTGCAAGCATAATTCGTTCCGGAACCATGCTTGTAATCCAAAACACTCTTATATCAAAGCGAGTCTCTGGTGGGTGTGAGCGGGGCTGATTTCGGCCCGCTACGCCTGCTTGAGGCGAGCGGTTACATCCCTATAAGTCGCTTATTTATCAAGTCAAAATTTATATAAAAAATTGCTCATCTTGCAAAACGCTCTCAGATCAAGTTACTTGCAATACAAGGTATTACTGTATGTTATACCCTAGTCCATCACTAGAAATCCTATCAGCCACTTTTTAAGTTTCACTAGGCATTAATTACCCAATTTGAAACCTATTTTCAACATAGTCATAGGGGCTAGAAACCGTTTGTGTGTGTGCGTGTTTTTAATGAAAACCATGATTCTCAGCAGGTTGTATTCTGCACCCAGGCAATTCTATGCTTTTGCAAATTTGCAGAACACACATAATCTTGTGCACAGGCTGGGTGCACAATTTACAATCCAAGGCTGTAAATGAAAACGTGAATAAATGAATTTTCACTAATGGTGTGTAGTTAACGTGCCTCTACCTATGCATATTGCATTTAGTGGGTACAAAAGCTCTCTCAGTGTGATAGCTGACTGACAATAGAGGACAGCTTAGGTATGATGGACACAAACCAGCAAAATTTAATTGTCACTAATGCACCATTGAAAGCAATTACTAACTTGAGTCTCATTGACTTCAGTTGGAATTAATTGTAACCAACTTTTGCTGGATCTCACTAGGTGGATGCATTTTATTTACCTTTTTGGGGGTATGTATAGATCATCCTATTCTTTGAGTTCAGGGTGAATAAAGAGATGCACTAGCTATGTGGGCTGGGGACAGGGAGCACTTCAAGGCTTTGGTCCCCTTAGGGATATTTCATGCACTTAACTCAAATATAATGAAGGATAAGAATGTCTAACCTTTTTACTTCTGGAGATGAAAGAAAAATATTTTAGTTTTATTAAAATGAAATAAAATTTTATTAACATGAATTATTCCAACAACCCTACACATACTTATCTGGCAGTAAGTGCCACTGAATTCAGTGGGACTTTCTTCTGAGTAGATATGCATAGGATTTTTTAAAAATTAAAATATATTAAATTCCTAGCATTTGGATTTTTGCTGTTTCACACTAACTTATTATGCCCCCTCCCTGTGTACCCCATCCCAAAATGTTGGACGAGGAGGAGACAGACCTGCTCAGGATTCCCACTGATGTCAGTGGAACTTAAATTTCAAGTGAAGTGTCTATAGGAAAGTGGTAGCTTGTCCACAAAGATTCTCACACCATTAGGGTCCTTTTAAACCCTGTCCTTGTCACACTTTGCTCCTGCCACATTCCTCCTTTCTCACAAATTTTCTACACACTGCTTCGTCCATTGGCATACTTTATGGTCCCCTAGGTGGACTTTGCTCAAATAGATGGGGTTTTCTTGGGTAAAAAAAATACCCCAAGGAGAAGTGAAATGTGTGTAAGTGTTTATATGTGTGTGCACGCACGTGCACGTGCGCACATATGTATATAGATATATAATATTTATGACTCTCCAGTCTATCATCCTGAAGTTTCAGGGCAGCTTCCCAAATTCACATTGGGGGCAATAGAACTATTATTATTATTATTATTATTATTATTATTATTATTATTATTATTATTATTATTTGATGGTCACTAGTGCAGGGTTTGAGGGCATTAGATATGTCACAGGCTGCAATCCTATGCCCACTTACCTGGGAGTAAGTCCCATTGAACTCAGTGAGGCTTATTTCTGAGTAGGCATGTATAGGGTGGCACTGCTAAAGGGCTGATTTGAATGATGGGGGTGAGGAATGGATCTGCAGCATAAAAAGATGGGGACAGCCTTGCTTAATGGAACCAAATCCATCTGGTCCAACCTTCCGTTTCCAAAAGCGCCCAGGTAGGTAGATGCCTCACCGGTAGACCGTCTCTGTCCATGGAGGTTCCAGTTAGCTGTCATAGCAAATGGCTATTGATAGCATTACCCTCCATGGATTTGCCTGGTCTTTTCTGAAAGCCATCCAGGCTAATGGACACCGCACCATCTTGTGGCTGTGAATTCCGTAAGTTAATTAGAAGTTGTGGGAAGAAGAAGGACGAGGACGAGGAGAAGTGCGTCCGTCTACCGAGCATTTCGCCCCTCCCGCTTTGCAAAGGCACCTTTAAAAAAACAATTCCCGTGAAGAGGCAGCCCTTTCTCTCAATGAAACAGAAGGATGCCTTCCACTATAAGCGCATAGATTCGGAGCCACATGTTCATCCCTGCATGAAACTTCAGTCTACCTGTGAAATGACGGAGGACGATCCATCCATAAATTCTTTAATTATTATAAGTAACCCCTCTTAAATAGAAAGAGAAGGGTGGGAGAGAGAGAGTTTTGAAAAATATTTCTTAAAATGGGACGGGAGGATGAATTTTAGAAAATTAACAGAAGTAGAGTATCGATTAAAAACTATATTGTTCCATTTTAGTTTTCCCCTTGAAGCTATTTCGACAGAGGGGCTCTTGTCTTGCCTCGACTCGACTAAGTGTCTCTACGAGCTTTTACGTGCGCATTTGGCCTTTTGCGGGCATGTGAGAATTTAAAAATAAAATATTTTCAAGAGGGCCTACCCAGGTCACTCCTTTCTTTCCCCACCAGCCCAACCTTCCTCTTCCAAATCCGATCTGTTCTCTTGTTATTTACACGGATGAATTCGACATCCAGTTTAAGTCATCTTACTTGCGTGTCTACTTTCTTCGCTAGGCAAGCTTGAGGGCAAAATTTGCAATGGGCGGGATATGTCCTTTTTTAAAAGAAGATCGTTGCTTTTAACGAAACGGGTCCCCCCCCCCTATCAGGTTTTGTTTTGTCTTGCCTTGTGTTGTGTTGTTGGTGGGTGTGGGGGGTGTGGGTGTATGTTTAAAGTTTTCGTTCTAGAACTTTGTCAACGAACTGACAAGCTTTTGGGAGAACGATGGATGACTTGGAATTGCATTAACACAACTTCCCGGTGCTACGTATACGTATGAATACATATGGATATATGTATTCACATGCGCGATAAGCTTTTACTAAGGTGCGTATGTGCACACACATTAGCAGAAACTTGTAGGGAACAGATAGGAATGCAGCAGTGAATACAGTTACATAGAACTGTAACCACACGCAGGATACTTTCTAGGTACAATCCCTGCGTACCGAGAAATATATGTAGTCCCTGTATTTATCAGTACCAAGTCCGAAGATGGTCCAACCCATCTTTCGGAAGACCTCATCATGGCCAATCAGTAAAACACGCTGGGCACATATTCCAGCACAGAATGAGGCGCTCCGAAAGAAACCCACTGATTTCAACGGGCACACACACGCATTTGATGCTGAGTTGGAGTGTGGCCGTTCAGTTTAGTAAATGTGTTAATCTCGTTGGCAAGGGAAGAGAGATCCTAAGCACCCTCGCTTGGAAATAAGGCCATACGAATATGGAGTAAACGGTCTTCCTGCCAAGTAAATGCATTTTAGTGTGATGGTGACAGACAGACAGACAGACAGACAGATGCCCACATTTCAAATGGATCGGATAACACACCTATCCACCGAAATCGATGGCACTTAGATATTTATGCTTGTATGGCCGAGGGAAATCAAGGCTGCAATAAACCCCTTACATAGAAGCACGGTCCACTGGAATCGTTGGGACTTCTTTTCCGAGTCAACGTGCTTCGGATCAAGGCGAAAGGCTCCAATCCCGGCGTCTCAGTTTAGCCTGGCTGCGGTGTAGATAGTGGACGGTTTAGGAGAACACATCCCAACTAAGCACATTTCCTTCGAAATAAGTTTCACTGGGTTCAGTGGAACTTGCTTCCAAACGGGTCACAGTTAGATGGCCTATGTGTCAAGACTGCATGTTTATAAGAAAAACAACAACGAACGATGTGAGCGGTAGAAAACAGGAATATTTCAGCTAGCCATTGTGCCAGCTTTGTCCTATTTTTGAACTTTGGATTTTGGTGTGTGTGTGTGTGCGCGCGTGTGTTGTGTGAACATACACACACACACGGATAGATATATAAACTCCCTGGTTTCTTTGCAGTGTGAATTAGCCGGTAAACACACACACACGCGCACATTCGATCTCTTATTATATTTGCATGATACTATCAATCTCAAACGGGTTATTTTACAGGCAAAGATGGGTATGGGCGATCCATATGTTTCATATGCACACCTCCACACAGTAGGAATTGGAGGCTTGGATTTCTCGATTATTTACTTATTATTTAGTTATTTCTATACATTCCTTTCAAGAGAAAGCTCGAGGCTAGGTTACTTGGCAGGCAGGTCACGTTATGCAAATCCAGGCTTGATGATTCTGCAGCAGCATCTTTTTCTTCTTCTTCTTCTTCTTTTTTTTTTTTTAAAGAAAACACACAACCCTCCATTGTTTATATATTTTAAGAAGTCTTTTCGGGGGGGGGAATGGAGGGTCGTTTTAATAACACTTCGGGTGGTAGGGTAGGGCAGAAAAACCAGATAATGCAGTGTTCTCTCCCCGCCTCCAAAGAGAGTAGTCCTAATTTCTCTAAGATTTACACGATGCGAGCTTCAAAGGGCTCCTTCCATATTCGCTTCTCTCTCACACACACACCCCAATCTAGATTAGCAACAAAGGAAGATGGGGTGGGAAAAGAAGAGCGTTGGCGGTGGGCTGGGATCACCCCCCCCCAGACCCTCGTCTCCTTTTGTCTGAAGATCCGTGTGTGTGTGTATGTGTGTGTATTATATACATATATTATTTGTATCTGTTATACATTATTGTATGTATCTATTATATAATAAGTGCGTGCACACACATACACAAGGATCTTATATATAATGTATATATAGAATCAGTTGGATCCCTTAGATCTATTTTCTCCTCATCTAAAAGCAAATCCAGGGGTTTAGGTTCAGTTATAAACGATTTTGCACTAGAGAAGATGAGAGAGAGAGAGAGAGAGAGAGAGAGAGAGAGAGAGAGAGAGAAGGCGGGGGGGGGGAGAGAGAGAGAGAGAGAGAGAGAGAGAGAGAGAGAGAGAGAGGCATTTCGAATAGTCACACTTGTCAAGTGAGACCATCTTTTAGCTCTCAGAAGCAGCAAATCCATGTGAACTCTGGGTGAACCAAGATTGAAGTAATAAATCATCGCTACAAAAGCCGGCTGCTGCATACGAGTTCCAGACCCTTACCTTTAACGCTTTCACGGGCGAAGACGGAAAAGCAGAGCTACATAAGTTCACATATCTCTGCGCAGCCTAAACAAGGAGGGGGCGGGGGGGCTGTGCATCGAGGGGGACGAGGTGGGAAGGGCGGATTTCTTTCTTTTCTTTTTCTTTTTTTAAAAAGGGGTAGCGGTGGTATTGGCTTAATAGTAGCAGATTATGCTCCTTGAGTGGTGGTTCGAAGCGATGGGGGCAAGAGGGAGGGGTCAGTGTTTGGGAGGGAGACGGGGACGTAATCGAACGTCATTCAACAAAGACAAGGGACAAGAAAGAACCGGCCGTGGGGTGGAGGGAAGGTGGGGGGGGTGGAGGGAAGGTGGGGGGGGAGAAAGAAGAGGGCCGATTAAGGGAAAGGAAACTGGGCAGCATCCATATATATTGGGGGTGGGGGAAGGAGAGTCCACTTGTGCGGTTGCATTATCATTATTATTATTATTATTATTATTACGTATGCGAATGCATGCAGGAAATAACTTAGTGCGTTGCGATCCATCAATGGGCCCATTCTTTTTGGAAATGCTTCACAGGGACGTAAGGCTCCAATCCGCCTTGCCTGCTGGGTGTGAGCCAGGGGGTCCCCGCTTACTTCCAATGGGCGCTTACTTCCGAGTAAACATGCGTAGAAGCTGCACCTATCACACTCCCCTTCGGTTTCTATTTCAGGAAAGCCTCCCGCCCTTCCTTCCTCGAACTTTCTTAATCCCGTCAACTCACAAGTACTTCTTCCCCCAACAGCCTTTTTTCTGGGCAATCTCATACGATTCACACACACTTCTTCTTTTTTGGTTTGTTTTCTGTTTCCAAAAGAGACGATCTCAGCTGTGTGTGGGAAGGAGTTGGCAAAAACCGAGGCTCCCTCGTTTGAAATTAACACAAGCTAAGGTGTTTTGGGGTTGGGGGGAGTTACACACACACACACACACACCCATAGTTGACTAATCTATTATGACAAACAATATGATGGATATAGTTTATGTTAATCGCCATGCCCTTTCCTCTAGAATTTAACTGTAAGTTAATGGACACCGGAAACTAGAATTCTACATGGCTTGCTAATGGGTTTAGGTATTAGCTAGTTCTAACGATGCATACAAATGCACTTGTCTCTGTAGGCTGTCTTAAGATTTATGGCTCTTTTGCCTTCTGCGGCAGTAAACAAGGAGGGGAAAAAGGAGAAAGAAACCCCAGACTCTGTGCTATTTAGTACCTCCACGGAGCCGTTTCTTTCTTTCTTGGATTTCTTTTGGGAGGGGGGCAGTGGGAGGGAGGGAAGAGAAATACCCCAGGTTGTGGGAGGGAGTTTTGACTAAGTCTGCAACTTTTCCTAAAACGCGAGTCTGTTGGGCTTCATTTACGGTCTTCCTCTCCCTTTGCCCACGCTTCCGTCAAGGGGGACAGCCACTGAAACCCACTCAGAAGTCATCATAATAGTCATAATAAAGACTCTGCTTCAAAGGAGTTTCGACTCCTACACGATGACGATGAAGGATGAGTGTAGATTAAGTCGGGGTGTGTGTGCGTGCAGAGAGAGGGTGTTAGAAAGGAAAGTTTCGTGGAGGGATATCGCCCCTCCCTTTAAAATACACACACACACACACACACACACCAACAACTGCCGCAAATCTAACAATGGAATAATGACACTTTGCATATCACAGTGTGTGTGTGTGTGTGGGGGGGGGGGTTAGAGGCGAGAAGCTAAGAATTTAACTTTGCATTGTTTCCCCTTCCCTCTCCTCTAGATTCATTTCTGTTAAGTTCTTCTGCGGGACCAAACCCATCTCGAAGAAAGTGATTCTTCTGGCTGATAAAGGGAGAAGCAGAGCGCTGGGGATATTCCAAGGAAGGAAACATTCTTGGTTTTCTCTGTCAAATGGTAAAATGGCGACAGATAGATATTATTTATTAGTCTTCCGGTCTGATCTAGCTTCTGTTTCGTGACTTCTCTCTTTCAGGGTTCCAAGAAGGACGGGCAAGCCAGGTCGGTCCGTCGAGTACAGAAACAAACAAAAGGACACAAATAATGCAATTATTTCCTAAGCAGGTATCTGGTTGGTTTTTGTTTTGTTTTTTTAAGGGTGGATGGACCGGGGTGGGGGGAGGACAGAGGATTGCGCGGGGGGGGGGAATCTAAAGAGAAAGAAATATTGGGAAATGAGATTGTTTTTTTGTATGCCTGAATGTGTGTTTGGAGGGGGATGGGAACCCCTACGAAGGTTTTCTCGGTATTGAGCATGCAATTTAAATATGGTAAGGGTGTGTGGGTGGGATGTATCGCGTTTGCCGTTATCTAGCAAGGAGAATGCACCATTCCAATACAACTAACCACGCTTCCCTTTTGCAGAGTGTTTGCACATACCCCCCCCCCTTCCTAAATTCCACTTAGCGAGGCCTCTAATATATATTTCATTGGAGGGGGGGGAAATTAAGTTCTTTTAATCAATTATAACTTGAGTCAATTCTAACTTGAATTTAAAACGTCGTTCAGCTGCAGCTTACGTTTACAGTTTGTGTGCCCGTGTGTTATTGGCTCTTCCGCCAGCCTCGCACCCCAAAGAACTTACCGTTTGTGGCAGAGTTATGAGGCTGGGAGGCATTTGATCAAGCGATTTACATCAGCCGGGGCGCCTGGTACTACTAAGGAACTTATCGGTGATCTGATCTTTAATATTACCTTGCACCGTATTTGTTCCTTTATCATTAGTATCGTATTGGTAGGAAAGGTGATTAGGTTTCTATTTTATTATTTTATGTTCTTTTCTTTTTTTAAAGGGAGTGTGTGTTGGGGGGGATGATTCTAGAGATAGCGGGGTTCACTTTGGAGGAGTCTTTTGCCCAAACGATTTGTTTACCAGAGTTATGTCTTTATCACTGAACTTATGTCAGATTGCAGGAGCGTATTATGAATTACAGCTCTAAAGTATGTATAGATCCGGAAGGGAAGAACGAAAGGGGGGCGGGGAGCGAAAAAGAAAAGAAAAATGACTACCACGCAGCCCGATTCTATGCTTCTTTACTCGGAAGAAAGTCCCACTAAGTGCAGTGGAGCTTCCTCCCAAGTAAGTGTGCCTATGACTGCTGCCTTGGTGTTTTTGCTTCTATACTTCGTTCTTTTTCAGAGTAGCTACTCATTTTGAAAGAAAGTTTGTCAGGACCTTTTCAAACGCAATTCACTGGATTCCAAACAGGGCAAAATACCCGTTGGGATATGATGATAATGTGTTTCTGTGTAGCTATAAATGAAGGGGGTTGGTGTGGTTTGGTTTGAAGATGAAATGTGAAGATTTAGAAAAACTGCAAGAGACTATTGGCTAATTTCTGGGGGACCACCCAGCACTTGCTGATTGCCTGGGATGCTGGATTCTGTGGGACCTTTGCTCTGATCCATCACGGCACTTCCTATGTTCTTAAGCAAAACTCGTGTAAGCAGCACGAGTGTACTTTCCGAATGTCCTAAAACAGAGATGGTCTGACTTCAATCTTGCACATCATCATCATCATCATCATCATCATCATCATCATCATCATCGAATCTCCGCGGCCCACCGAGGTGTTTTAAATGAACAAAGGAAGAGTTGCGTACTTGAGATCACTTAAAGCAACTAGATCTGCCTTAACAGTTAAGTGATCCGGACCGTGCACTCGTGCTTTGTAAATCTAAAACACCTTGGTGGACCACGGGGGAGTCTAGCAAAAAAGAAAAAGGAAAAAAAAGGGAGGGGGGAGAATAAAAGAGACCTTCCAAGAATGAAAGTCAGCTCTCCCGTCTTCCACGGCCCCTCCTCTTCCCCAACATGAGGTTTTAGGATACTGGGAAAACACACTTTTGTTTACATAGTTAAACAGGGCAATGTTTATTACTCCGAAGTAAGTCCCACTGTATTTAGCGGGGAAGTGTGCGCTGGATCTGGCTTTCAAAAACGAAAGGGAAAAAAACAACAACAAAAAACCGCCCAAACAGATAAAAAATCACAGAGATACCCCCGCCCCCAAAGTGTGTTTGGGGGGGAGGGATTGGTTGGAGATTCCAGTCACTCCAAACCAGCCTGCATTGCTTGGAACGCTCGCTTTGAGATTCATAAAATATTTAAAACTCCAAGTCAACCTTTTTCCTATTTATTGCCGTGTATAATTCAACACTATCGCGTATTAATAAGCCAATAATGATAATCTCTATAGGAAAAGCATGCTAGCTGGGCCGCTTTTATGGCTGCCCTTATCCTTTCTAATGACCTTTGGCTCAGCAGAGTAATAACTCATTACGGAATGAGCAATTGTCTGGAGTGCCTTAAATACCTCGCAATATTTTTTTCCCCCTTCTTCTTCTTCTCCTTCTCCTTCTCCTTTCCTCCCTACACTCCGGACACTTCCAAGAAGACAGTACTGTGTGTGTATGATAGAATCGTCTTCCCAGGCTTGAGAGAGCTTCAGGGGAAAGGAGAAGGAGAGATGACCAGACAGAAGGACTTCTCGGGTCCCCTTTGCAGCTGTAGGTACCATACAGAAACCTGAAGGTTTCTTGGTGATCGGGTGCCCGTTCACTTGGCTTTTCCAGATGTCCTTTCGTGGTCTCCTGACTCTTTAGAAAACAGCACCTCTAAGTAAAATGTATTTATTTACGTGATTTATATTCCACACCTTCAAACAGAAATTGATATTCCCAGGGAAGCTAACATAATAAGAAACAACAGCAAGAAGCACAAAATTATAGTAAAATAAAACATACAAGCACAGGCAACAAACTAACACAGCAATGGTCCAATCTTATACACACTAACCCTGGAGTAGGCCCCATTGAACACAACGAGCCTTGTTTCTGAGTAAACACATGCATAGCATTGCATTGTAAGAGGGCAGGGGGATGCTAATATTAGTAATTCCTCAAAGCCTGAGAAAAGTGATGGTTTTTGTTGTTACAGTTGCCAAAGTGATCATATTAGGGATTAGCATTTATATTCTGCAATGATGACAATAATAACAACCACAGTGGCCTATGATCCTTATCACATCTATCCTCAGAACACCAGTTTGAAGTGAGTCACTGTCACACACACACACACACACACACACTGCCTATTGTAATGAACTTCTTATAACAAAGTATGTTTTGCTTAGAGCTGCAGTAGTGACACCCTGGCAATGCTGGGATTTAACCCCAGGATCGTCCAATATGCTATTAGTTGGAAGAGGCTGAGTCCAACTACTAGATAATCAGTATGGAGATGGAAGGACAGGTGGAAGTGAGGGAAAGATGGTATGTACTGTAAGATTATAAGATATGCCACTTTTGTTCGATTGCCCTCTCTCATACCTGTGTGTGAAATTGCATTTGGTTTTGGGTTTTTAAAGAAAGGTTCAGTTTACTGTTCAATGAGACCTATTCTTTAATAAGTGTGTTTGGAAATTAGATTGCAGCAGAAATGCTCAAATCGCCTTGTCAGATTTGCAAAACTGAAATGTACATTTCTAAAAGCTATTTCATTCCGTGATGAATGCTGTAACTAGGATGGGCATGAATGTCCTGAATGATGCTCCTGGCTCTTATGGCTCTTTAATTAAATGTTTCTGATTGTATTAAAGACAACTTTAAAAGCAAAGTATAGTATTAGTAGTATTTCCCCCTCCTTCAGAATTGCAGATCTCACTTTTGATATGCACCTACACACCCACAAGAGAGTCCTGAGCTCTGGCCTAATAGATTTGCCTTAAATGTTTTGAATAAGAACATGGTTTTCCTAGGGAAATCAAAGTGATTTGCTTAGGTGAGGCCATGAGGTTTCTTCAAAAATATGTATTTTGTATAGAAACAGTAAAAAAAGGCAACATACAACCACTACCACCTTCACACACACAAACAACTACTACCATCCACTATATATGGTCAAAGTTGTCCCCAGATAATTTTATAGTAAGTTAAATACAAAACCACCTTGTTGTGAGAGAAAATTCTAAATGCTTATAATGTTTGATATGAAAGGGAATCAGCCTTGTCCCTCCAAATCTATAGCCCATCATCACAAGTTTATGCCATTCTCTCTAACCCAAATGCATATAAGAAAAGCAGGCGGTCAGAGTGTGGCTAGGAGGCAACTGCCCCCATGGTATCCTGAACATGTTCCTCCAACTTACAGAGGAAGAGGGTCTTCAGGTCTAAAAGACCACAGGAGAATGTGGGTACATGGAATTGGGAACAAGCATAATATGTAAGGCTGTCAAACATGTTCATCCTCACATGGTGTAGATATTAAAGCAAGTGACTTAACATACAATTTCCATGCTCCCCCCCCCCCCAATTCTCTTTTGGTGCTTGACTGGATTTGAAAGAGTCTCACCCCACTGTTTTGATAGTGCAATATTTAATATGAATGAATTTCAGATGCATACACCCATGGAAAGGATAGTTCAATTGCCAGTTTTGAAAGAGTATGCCAGGAGAGATGGAGGATATTTTTTCAGCAAACTCAGAAGTTTGCGTTCCTACACCCAAGGGAATTTGCCTCTGTGTGGTTTTCTGGTATTTTCATGCAGTGAAGCTTTAGTCCCAGAGAATGACACCATGTGCAGAAGATGACTGCACCAAATTCAGCTGGTGAAACTGACTGTAAACCTTCAAACATCACACCATGCGGTCCTTCTTTGGGCAGAAAGGGGGACCAGAAAGTGAAAATGAGGTCTCCAATAAATTTTAGACACATTCCCAGTTTTTGTTTTTTAAGGTGGCAGACTAACTTTTCAGTGTTCAGTTACAAAAGAAATGTATGAGTGCAACAAGCATGTGTATCAAATAAGTAAACTTGTCAGGTAGCTCCAGTTGTCTGTGGCTCCTCAGGTGTGGTGGTGGCAAACCAGGGTCTGCTGCCCTGTAATGTGTGAGACAGCCGTAGGATGTAATCCAGATTCATTAAAAGCAAGGAGAACATGGCCAAGGACTTCAGCTGGACGTGAGTTGCGCAACAAGTTGGCCAAGCAAGGCAAATATCTCAGACACCTCAGGAAGATAATGGGTGATCGCTAAGCACTGAAACAGCAGAGAATCTTCCACACATACAATACATTGAAGGCCTATGAACATAAACACTTCAACATAATGACTATCGTTCAGCACATGCAGAGTGTGACCACATCGGCCCTACCAGAAACTGACATTCAGGCCACAATATATCCCATTGCAGGCTGATGAGTGGCGAGCCAAACTCAACCCAATGTGAGCGCATACCAGTTTAGTTCCGTGAGCTCAGCATACAGCGCCAGTCTTGGGTATTTTCGCAACTGAAGCAAAGACTCGCATTGACTTCCATCCCTCATTCAAGATATTTAAATGATACATAGACTAGAGCTTGGAAGCAGGAATCTGCCACCTTCAGCATTCATGCTTCCTCATGATAAGGCCAAGTCTGCCAACATGTGCACAGACAGCAACATAGGCTAGGGTAGGGCAGTCATCCTGGAGCATTACAAGCTGGAGTGGAGCGCAGCCTTCCCCAACCTGTGAAGCTAATACGACATTCTAGCTCAGCCTTCCACTACCTGGTGCCCTCCAAATGTTTTGGAGTTCAACTCCCATCAGCCCCAGCCAGCAGGGTTAAAAGTTGGGAATGCTGGGAGTTGTGGTCCAAAACATTTGGAGGGCACCAGGTTGTGGAAGGCTGAACTAGAGTGACTTGAGGTGCAACCCTATTAAGCATATTCCTACCAGCATTCCCCAGCCAGCATGCTGTGTAGGCCTTTTTCCTGTCTGAATATGCATAGGAATGGGCCCTTGTTAGCCTCAAAATTCCTGCCAATGAATTTTCTATTATGTATTATGTGGTGTGTGTGTGTGTGTGTGTGTGTGTGTGTGTGTGTGTGTGAGAGAGAGAGAGAGAGAGAGAGAGAGAGAGAGAGAGAGAGAGAGAGAGATTCCAATAACCCTCACCCCTCCCACAGGCATACATCAGTGATGTTAATGGGAAGAGGGCATACTTAAGAAACCACATGCAGAAGACAGTCATTCAGCTGCTCCGAAATGTTCACAAAGCATAACCTACATTGCAAAATCATCCCATTCCACCACCCGCTGAAGTGCTCAGGCAGACTGGTGCTGTGCTCTTACTGTTCAGCCCACTGTTTTTCACATCCAACAAGGTTATAAATTCTAGGCCAAGTTTATTACAAGTTTATTACCTTAGCTCTAGTCATAACAACAACACAATATGAGGAATAATGTGATACAGGGTTAAAGAAAAGGGGGAGAAATGAAATGAAATGAAAACCACATTGCAAACATAGAATCCACACTGTATCCTTTTGGCACTAGATGACGTCAGATTTTACAAAATCCTATTTTTAGCAGCCAGATATACAAAGGTAGACACGTTATGTGTAGCAGACAAGTTTTAAGCATTACCCAAAAACGCCAGTTTGAGATTGATTAGCCCATTTTGAATTTTATTAAGGTCTGGAAACTGCCACTTTCACTTGATATCCAACTATAATGAACAGAACAACAAATAACATGGAAGATATGCAACAGCTCGGGATCTGCTTATACAGAATCATTCCTCAGAGGGGAGATCAGTTCTGAAGTTCAATTCCCAGGACAATCTTTTGAATGATATGAACTCCCTTTTAGGATCTGAATCCTTTTGTAGGTCCAGAATCCAGGGATACAATGGAATGGCTTGGCAGAAGTGTAATTATTATTATTATTTATCTGATTTCTATACCACCCAATAGCTGAAGCTCCCTGGGCGGTTTACACCAATAAAAAATACAATAAAATACAATATAAAATATACACAATAAAAACATTATAAAAAATTAAAAAACAAATTTAAAAACAAGTCAAATAGATACCTAAAAGAAGTTAATACAACGTGACCTATTAAAAAAAGCTAAAATAACCACCCCACCATGTACTATTTAGAGTTGTTAAATGCCTCAAGATAGAGGATGGTCTTAACCTGGCACCAGAAAGATATATAGTTGAGACCAGCACCTTGAATCGGGCTTGGAAGCATATAGGCAGCTAGTACAAGCAGGCCAGAACTGTTGTTATATGTTCAGACCTTCTGGTCCCTGTGATTAGTCTGGCTGCCGCATTTTGCACAAGCATTTTGCACAAGTGTAATATGCTGCCCTTGCCCAGATACATATACAGTCATGCCTTGGATTGAGAGCATAATTCATTCCGGAAACGTGCTTGTAATCCAAAACACTCTTATATCAAAACGAAATCCCCCCCCAAAAAAAATTGTACAGAGATTTTTAATTTAAGCCATACTACAGTACTTGTATTGCAAGACGTCGCTTGTATATCAAGTCAAATATATATATATAAATATTTAAAAATTTGCTTGTCTTGCAAAACGCTCTCAAACCAAGTTATTTGCAATCCAAGGTATTACTGTATCTCTATGTAAAGACATTGACAATATCCCCTACCTAGCCTCACCTTCCTAACTGCAATTTATTTTACTTATTTATTACATTTCTATCCCACCTTTCTTCCATCGTGGAACTCAAGGTGGCTACATGTGGTTCCCAGGTGGTCTCCCCTCCAAGCACTGACCAGACCCAGACCTGCTTAGCTTCAGTATGGTTGCTGTCTCATGTGCCTTCAGACCATACCCTGGGACCTGCAATCAAGACACTTTGAACATCTACTGGATGCTCCCACATCCCATGACTCTCACTCATGTACTTCAGATTTATTGATACACAATAATGCCATGTTGGGTTCCCACAATTTCTAATTAGGATTTCAACATTTACTCCATCGATAAGCATTGGAAGAGCAGTGAAGAAGGGGAGAAACCATCTCAATACTGAGCAAAAGGAAGAAGAAAGTGGATTCAAATGAGTTATGAGATCACTATTCCACACTAAGTGATCTTGAGCAGGCCTCTTCTCTAAAATGATATATTTAAAATGTTCCTCTCAATGTGCCTTACTGTCTATATGTAAGAGCACCCCAACAATCATTTTCACATATAGATAAAGTACATAAACCAACACAAATTCCCCTGCACCTTTGACATTCTAGGCATTTAGAAAATGTACTGTAGAAGAAGATGTGTAAAAACAAAAGAACTGGTAATACATAACTGTATTGATCACATTCCACAGAGGCTAGGAAATGTCAAGAACCAATTTCTAAGGATCAACATATTCGGTTCAACTGAAGTTACTTTTAATCAAAGGGCACTGAGGCCCTCTTGTATCACACCCATGGGGAAAATACTAGCTTCTGTTGGCTGAACAGCCTAAAGAATTGCAGCGCTAGTAAATATTTTCCAAGGTGGGGGAAGCAAAGCAAAGGACATCTAAGGTGCCCAGGATAATCTGTAATCTACCACTTTGCAAGGCACTGAGACCACTGCAACTTTACAGAGGGCAATGGTTGGTTAATAACAGCATGCTAATTTGCTGGCTTCTTGCTATGATCATATGTCAACCCTCTTCAAGAAACTATGAAGGCAGCATTGAAAAGTATTGCAGGGGAGAATGGGGATGAGCCCATACTCATCCTGATTTATTGGTGGCAAAACAAATTCATTAGGGCTCGATCATCAAAGAGCTTACATCTTAAAAAGCTGGCTAAGGTGCAGAGCTTTTAAAGGCCCACTCTGTCAAAGAGAAATGAAAGGAAATTGGCATGAAGGGAATCAGCTGTTCACCCTGAGATGCGTGTTTTTTCCCTTTTCTTTTTCATTCTTTGCATGCTAATATCACGGCTACTAGATTTGTGACAGAATATAAAGGGATCAACAGCACTGCTGCACTGGGAAAGCTATCCTTGCTGGTGACTTTCCAACACCGACAGCGATTTTTCAAGCAATGGGTACAATCCCGATCCCTTCAAATCAATGGAAGCTTTGAATTCAGCGCAAGATGGGATCGATTTATACCCAACATCTTTGTACACCTGTCAGTTTGAGGTCTGATTTTGCATCAGACGTGTGCCAGAGCATGGGCTCTGCTCTGCACTCAAACACAGGTCAGTGAGACTTCAGATGTGAGCAGCAGATGCTCAGCCGAGGTGCATGATCTGCACCAACATTGACATTGATGGCTGTATAGGTGCTTGCATGGTGTCAGAAGCATCGGTGGCGCCAGGGGATGGTGGTGGGCAAATGACTGCCCTTATGCCCACCTTGCTTGAGTTAGAGATATAGATCCTATATTATAGAATGTGAAATACAGACTTGTCTCTAATAAAATTGTGATATGAACAGCAGAGCTTATCTCCTACCCCATTCAAAACCTGCCTGAAACCCTGGAGAGCCACTGCTGCCAGGCAGTGTTGACAATACTGGGCTAGAAGAACCATTGGTTTGACTCACTATGAGGCAGCTTCCTAAGTTCCTAATTTGACCTTGCGTATTCTTTGCCCACAATATTTTTTTTTTGAGGCTACCTCTGAAGGAGTGTTGATATTGGACCATCCTGTACCAAAATAATCGTAACCCCACAATCTTGTATGCCCTTACTTGGCAGCCAGTCCCATTGAACTCAATGGAATTTATGTCTGAGAAACATAGGATTGGGGTGTTCGTCTGATGTCTGGCTCCCATTGGCATATAAGTGTCTGAAGACAAACAACATATCCTATCCTCTCCAAAGTTGATATGGGCTGATTAGGGGATTCTTATGGGATCTGATGTGATGTAACTTTCAGTGCCCCCAATCCCTGCAGTATACAAGGGGGCAGCGTTCTTTGCTCCTTCCCACAGCTGATAGGGCTAGTGGGAACTGTGTACTCTGCATGGATGGTTTCCTGTAGTGAGCATCTGAGTGGTGGGAGAGAGGGAGGGTACAGCATTATCTGTGGTGTAGCAGCATTCATACTGACACCACCTGCATTTCATACCTACAACTACCCTGTGAGGTAGGTTAGAGAGAGAGAGAGAGAGAGAGAGTAGCCCAAGGTCACCCAGTGATCTCCACGGTGAAGAGAGATTTGTACCTGAGACTCCTAGGTCGTGGTCCAACACTTTAATCACTACACCACATTGGCATATGACCATTTACAATTGGAAGTTAACATAGAGCCCATGGAACCATATGGTAAGCCTATCCCCTGTATCGGGGTGGGCAACATGCGGCTTGTGGGCTGCATACAGCCCTCTGCCACCTCCAATTGTCCCTCAATATATATATATTTTAAAAATTGGAACAAATGGCATCCATAGCTGCTACAGAGTGCCCAAAAGGGTTAAATTAGCTTGGAAACTAGCTAAATGTAACCACTGTAACATCCTATAGCGCTACAGAGCAGTTTGCCACCAAATTTCCATGGCAAAATGGTGATGTTGGCTTTTTTTGTTTTTCAGGTGCCCCACAGCTGCAGCTGACACTAGGGGCCCAGGGAGTGAAAATGGCTCCGGGCCTCCAAAAGTTGCCCATCCCTGCTGTATAACATGTACCAAACATTCTCTGGTTTCATGTTTGGGACTGGAAATAGCACTTTCTGGGGTGGTATGTAGAAAAAACACTTTGTGTGGGTATTGACCTCTTTTGAGCCTGGGTGGTGCCATTGTTTCCTCTAGCAGCTGCTGCTGCTGCTGCTGCTGCTGCTGCTGCTGCTGCTGCTACTGCTGCTACTTCAGTGTCATCCCTTCAGCCACACTGCAGTGGCTTCTCTCTCCTTAACCACAAGGGTGATCCCAGCCACTCAGAAATCTCACAGTGAATGGGGCGCCATCATGGCGATATGTTGTAACTAATCCAATTTGGTCACATAGTGACATCACCACTGGTGTAGTGGTAAACTTAGAAGGGCAGGCGCTCATCGTGACAGTCTCCATAGCCACGCCCCCCAAGGCGAGTCCAAAAATTGCAAGTGGCTGTGTTGATCCACATGAACAAAGTGGTTCTAGCAGTTTTCATCTCCTCCAGGAGCAGGTCTTTTGTAAAGCTAAGGGGTTTTAATTGCCCATTCAACATCAAGCCACTCCAAAATACTTTCCATCACAACAGGGACAGTTCACAATATATTGTTGCTAGGAGAACCCATTACCCCACAGTGACTCTGATGATTATGGCTGAGCTCAGAGGGGTCAGTGAAGCTTGAGGGGGGTGGCAGATGACATCATCATCCCTGCTAATCAAAAAGTCCTAGCACTTTGACTCTGTGAACCCTGAATCCATTACACCACTGGACTTCACTGAGGGCAAATGAAATCAATTGAGAGAGGGGGGAGGGACAATATGAATGAATGGGCAAACATTTTTTTTACAACTGTTGCTGAAAAATCAGAGGCATTTTTTTTTTTGACATCGCTGAAAATGTCTCCCCCCCAAAAAAAACAGTGAGAGGTTTGGCTCAGTCCTAATATAACCCAGCCAAGTGGGAAAGGGAATTTGAAACAAATCCCACACAGCTGACAGGGCCAAATTCATGGAGGGTAAGGCTATCAATGGCTACTAGCCCTGATGGATATATCCTGCCTCCAGTATTAGAGGCAGTATGCCTATGTACAGCAGTTGCTGGGGAACACTAGCAGGAGGGTGCTGTTGCATTCATGTCCTGGTTGTGGGCTTCCCACTGGGGCATCTGGTTGGCCACTGTGGGGACATGATGCTGAACTAGAGATGCATTTGGTCTGATCCAGCATGACCTTTCTTATGTTCTTATGCACTACTCCTCCACTTCCCTGGATTTCTGATCTGGTACAGAAGTGCAATAGAATCTAGAGCTGTACCTGAGAGAAAATGGTCTCTTAAAAATCTCCAACCTATTTGTGGGCAGAAAAATTGGGAGGAACATTTCACTGAATTTCTTCAGTGAGAAGAGAAATTATCCATCAGTTTCTTGAGGGTGTGCCTCACCATTAGCAGTGCCAGTGGCACAGTTTCTTTGTTGTCTCTCCCCCCCCCCCCATAAAGTGTTTTGTTTTGTTTGCTTTGCTGCTGCTGCTGCTGCTGCTACAAGAGGTAGCAGCAGCAACTGTACAGCCTGGTCCCCATTTTGCATCCTCCACAATGCCCTGGGTCTAGCATCATTCTGGGGTAGTGGCGGGGCAGGGAGCACCACCCAAAAATAGTGGAGAAAATTCTGCAAAGTTGCCTTCTTTTTGGAGGGTAGATGGGGGAAGGTAAGAAAAAGAAAAGTCTGATACATTTTCTGGGGGGGGGGAATTTTTAAAGAAATTTTCACTCAGCTCTAGAGAATCCTCCTTCCTTGCCTCTTGGCAGAAACAGGTTTTATGATTGACTGTTTGACCAACTGGTTACATCATGCATACTGCAGTAAGTGAACACTTGATAAATGGCCATCCATACTCATTTCTAGGTAATATGAGCAGAGTGATCCTATGGCCCCTAGACAGCGTATAGAGGGCAAGGCCATAGAATTTTTCAGAATCCCAGCTCCCATGTAGGAAAACAACTCCAATGTCAGAGCTGGGACACCACACTCGGAGTGCCCTCCCCTCTCCAGCTGGCATGGAAAGAAGCACACTGGCTGCCTCTCTGAGGTCACAAAAGCAACCTCGGAGAAGGGGTTTAGGGGGTGGGGAGGGTGGAGGACCAGTGCAGCCAAGATACGAGTTATCCTGACGGTGCTTCAGCCTCCTTCCCTCCTGCTCTGAAGTGCTGCAGCTAGACAGCCAAAATTGCTGTCTAGCTGCTTTGCCGGGCTGGAGGCCACCTCCATGCTCCTCCTGTCCTGCGTAGGATGCCCGTAATCCTCTGAGTTCAGAGGGTTATGGGCATCCCCATAGGACTGCACCCTAAGTTGTCATCTCCTCCATTGTACTGGCTTCAGAAGACCATGGGTCTGATTCCAGGGCTACTGACACCAGACCTCATGTTCATCTACTTGTTCCCATTTTGACAGCTTTTCTACCCACCTACTCCTTTAGGAGTCTAGGTGGTTGTTTTTGTATGTTCCCAATGAACCTTAATATTTTTGATACTGTCAGACTGGTACCATACCACTCATTCATGTCTACCGCTCTGGTCTAGATATGCAGTGGTATACAAATGTTGTGAATGAATGAATGAATGTCCTTCATGTTCAGCCTGGAGTGGCTACCACCCCATCTACTGCTTTATCAAAAGTGCTTCCCTCTAAGGGCCTTCTACTAGGCAACCTCCTAAGTTGCCTAGAAATATGGGCAGCCCTAGAACCTGTACAAATGTTTGGTTTCTAGCTCCTGCTTGATTATAACTGTAATCCTCAGATTTCAATTGTATAGAACAATCCCACTAAAAGCAGTGGAGCTAACCCAGGATATGGTCAATGCACTGAGGATCTAGTGTCTAAATTAGGGGTGCAGAACTTCAGGCCTGGGGGCCAAATACAGCCTCTTGGGGTATCAATCTGGCCCTCTGGACCTCCCCAGATATCTATGCCCTCTTCCCTTAGCCATGCCCCTTCTTCCCGCCACCAATGGTTTGTTGGTTTTCTGGATTTTGTGCAGTTTTTTCCTCCATTCTAAAAGGTTGACAAAATTCTCCTAAGGCTTAGTTAACTGGCATTGAGAACTTTAAGCTAAAATATGTTGGTAACTTTGGTATTTTGGCCCCCATCTAACATTGGAATGTGGTACATGAGGGCTTCTAAAAATGGAATTTGGCTTTCTGAGCTGAAAGCGGTTCAACATGCCTGGTCTAAATCTTATTGTATACACATTTTACTGCTGCTGCTGCTGCTATTATTATTATTATTATTATTATTATTATTATTTAGATTTATATACCACTGTCCATGTTTAAAAATATCTCTAAGCAGTTTACAAGAAAATTAAAAACATTAAAATACATCATGATATGCATTAAAATACAATTAAATTACATAATAGTTGCTTAAACATCTCGGGAGATCTGGGTTCTAGTCCCCGCTCGGCCATGAAGCTCACTGGGTGACTTTGGGCCAGTCACTGACTCTCAGCCTAACCTACCTCACAGGGTTGTTGTGAGGATGAAATGGAGAGGAGATGGAGGAGGATTATGTAAGCCACCTTGGGTTCCTTGCAGGAAAAAAGGTGGGGTATAAATGTAATAAAATAAAATAAATAAATAAATAAAATATATGAGACTTTAATAAAAACATTAAAACCAATTAAAACCACTACAGCACATAATTACAAACAAACAGAGTGGGCAGCGCACTCACTTAGGGAAGGCCTCGGTAAAGACATGGGCCTTTAACTGGTGCCTAAAACATGTTATAGTTGGCACCTCCCGGATGTATGTATCCCATTTGTATCAGCTCCTTCCTTCATGGGCCTTAGAACAGTTTACAAGGGGTCGTGCCATTTAATTCTGACAACAACCCCGTGCGGCAGGAAGGGCTTATCTATCTATTACCTATCCATCCATCCTTTCCAAACTCAGCATCCTTCCTGTGTTGTGGACTACAACTCCCATCACCCCCAGCCAGTGTAGCCAAATGGCTGGCAATGATGGGGGTTGTAGTTCAAGCCATCTGAAGGGTGCCAGGCAGCTTGGGGTAGTTATTTGTTTTCCATTGGGAGAAAGCAGGTAGAGCAGAGGGGATTAGCCCCATACCTGTTCCATGACTTCTATGTTCCTACGAAGATTCCCCCCACCCCATTGCCCTTCTGTTATATATTTTCTAAGCATAACATTAAGTGTGCTGGGAGGGATATCAGGTGCTTAAAATCCACTTGCCAGAAAGTGGCTAGGATCATCATTTTCTTCTCTCCCTGCTCACCAACTCCTCCTGCCCAATTAAACTCCATTAGAGCTCATCATCAGGAGTGTTGTTTTTAAGCACCTGCTTAAATTCACCCCTCTTCAGCAAAGCACTCTTAATCACGTGCTTAACTTTGATCAAGTGATTAAATGTCACAGAGAGCAGTGGGACTTAAGCAGGTGCTGCCAATGCTTTGATGACTTCAGATAGGATTACTTCCATCCATGGATGCCTAAGTAGTTTTCCTGGACTGAAGTCAATGAGACCTTGATCATGTGCTTTGTGGCAATCACCTTGTAATCATTTGTTAGCAGATGCCCACCGTTTTCACCTCTCTGGAGTGTCTTCTTCCCTCCCACATCTTGCCTGCTTAACAGTTCATGGTCTCTCAGTAGGATTGGTTTGTCTGAATCTACTTTTTGCCTGTTGTAAGACACTGCCTTCCAGTGAACCTAACCCAAGATTGTATTCCTCTATCTCTAGGGGCCATTTCACAGGTTGCCTGGGTTCACATGTCAAGATAAGCCATGGCACCTGCCTGCTGCAGCTTGAAGATTCAGAATGGCAGCCATCATGTGATCATAAGAACTGGCTCATTGTGGGGCAGCATATTTGCCTCTAAAGGAGCAATCCTATGCATGTTCACACACACACACACAAAAAGTCCTACAACTCCCAGCATTCCACAGCCAGCATGGCTAGCTGGGGAATGCTGGGAGTTCTAGGACTTTTTTCGGTCTATACATGCTTAGGAGTGCACCCTAAATGTACAGTCAATACAAGCTCCCTGTCAAGTGTGTCTGCATCATACCCATTGCATTCACATGTTGCACTTCAGGCTGTACACTTCAACATGTAATGTGTGAATTGGCCCAATGAGTCTTAATATACTTCTTAGTGTTTAGTTGAAATTCTTTTTTTTTATAATTTGAACTCATTGGTTCAAGTCTTCCTCTCTGCAGCATCAGAAAACAAATTTGCTCTATCATCAAATATCTGAAGGGCTGTCGCTTAGCCACTCGAGATTATAGTGTATGAGTCTCTGTGTGAATGATGTCTGAGAGAGGGTGGGGTGACCACATCCACTTTGGGCTCTGGCCACGCCCACTGCTATCATGCAGCCCCTGGGAGGTTTCCTTACTCCAGTGCAGGACCTGACCTGAACCAACAGATTCAAAATTACAAGAAAAAGGATTTCAACTAAACATGAAGAAGAACTTCCTGATGGTACATGATGTTTGACAGTGGAACATGCTGCCTCAGAAGGTGGTGAACTCTCCTTCATTAGAGGCTTTTAAGCAAAGGTTAGGTGGCCACTGATCAGGGATGCTGTAGATGTGATTTTCCTGCATTGGCAGGGGTTGGACTAGATGACCTTTGATGTCACTTCCAACTTTTTCATCTATTGTTTTAATTCATATTATCCAGTCACTTGTTTTAAGGATCAGCAAATCTCTTTCCTTGGTGTTAGAGAGGTCTTTTTTCTGAGCCAGTGGTTTGTTTAATATGCCAAAAGCTCTCAAATGCACATGTTCTTCAGTTGCAGGTCTTCAGAACAATAAAATAAAATCGATTTAGGACGTGATCTAGCTACAGCTAAATATTTTCAAGTTGGAGAGATGTCATAAGCAGATGCTTAAGACTTGAATTGAAATCAATGCATCCAGCCTTGGCTGAATGGCTACATTGCTCTGTCTCCTGCTTTTATGGCTCAGTAGCAACAACAAGATATATTACACTACAGGTCAACGTCTTGTAGCAGCCAAGGGCCAATGGACCTACATAACTGGCCATTAGTCTAAACACTTAAAAAGATGGCTTTTAGTTTTCTGTTTGCTATGAACACCTATGGCGGAGTAAGATATTTAAAGACATTGGGTTGGATCCAGACTTAGTCATGCTTAAAGTAGACCTGTTGATTTCAATTGGACTTAAGTACTTTTGACTAACCTAGCTCCTATTGATTTCAATGGGTCTACTCTAAGTATGATGAAACATGGATCCAACCAATTATTTCAGATGTCACTCATTTTATAAGGAACACACTGAGGGCTACAGATACTCTGACCCATGCAGGGGATGGCAAACAATGTTATTATTTTTTCCTCCTGTTCTACTGAGAATATTCCTCATCCTAATGGAAGTAGAGATTTATTAAGTGACTAGCAAAATGTCCATTGTTACGACAGGTAATGTGTTTGCATGGTGAGAGGGCATGTATATTGCATGGGGTCATGCAATATGTCTCTGTGTGCTTTACACAGAGAAACAAATTACAAACCCCTACCCTCATTGGATTCCAGTTGGTGTGGGCTGGGCCACTCAATGTCAGAAGTGATATGAGTTGGGGTTTGCCTCCACTGTAATGTTGAGTCCAAATATACATTTCATGTTTCTCCATAAGAGTAAATGGCAGCCCTTACGAGCTGCTATAAACCTGCTCCTTGCCCCTGGCGACTCCTGTGTCTGGAGTGAAAGTTAGATTCTGCCCTCCTCTCAGTTGGGCTCCATATTGTAGTCTGTTTACTTTGTCTCATAGAACTCAATGAGAGTTACTGAGAATGGAGCCAGGTCTGATTTGTATACCCTGAGCCTTGGTTCCATGTCTTGGCGTGACACCAGAGTAGGAAGAACATTTCAGTGAACTGGCTTTTACAAGGGGCTAATTCATCCATGCATGTACCATCTTTGATCTCTCATTCAGCTAATTCCTCAACATTCGATGACTCATAGCTGAAATTGCATACTATTGGGAAGGGGGGGGGGACTTTTCTTTGCAGCCACCATCAGCTGATGAATACAGACCAACCCACAGAGAGATTGAACCTACCAACAGATTGCTTTGTTCTGTGAAATGGCTTTCACAGGTCTGCTACCAGAGAGACAAATTCTTTATCACAAGGGCTAGGGTCCAATTCAAAGCTGTGTGTGGCTCCAGTGGCCACAAAGAATGACCATAGGAACAGTCAATATAGTACTGGAGACAGTGCAGCCTCAGCACCCCCACTGTTTCCACCACTGAAGTGGATGGGGAGGCCCATTCCCCACCAACTCGCTCTGTACGCATAGCAAAGTCCCTTGGTGCCTACCCAGGATATCTGGAATGGGCTGGGTGTGGCACTTTACAGTCTAAAACTCTGTGTACAGTTATCTGGGAGTAAGTTAGACTTACTTATGAGTAAACATGTTTATGGTCACACTGCCATCTATCTAAAAAATATTTCTAGGCCACCTTATTATTTCTAGGGCCGCATGACAGCAGTGGGTGTGGCCAGAGCCCAAAGTGGATGTGGTCACCCCACCCTCTCTCAGGCACCATTCACACAGTGACTCATACACTATAATCTCGAGTGGCTAAGCGACAGCCCTTCAGATATTTGATGATGGAGCAAATTTGTTTTCTGATGCTGCAGAGAGGAGGACTTGAACCAATGAGTTTAAATTACTTCAAGAAAAAAGAATTTCAACTAAACACTAAGAAGAATATTAAGACTCATTGGGCCAATTCACACATTACATGTTGAAGTGTATACAGCCTGAAGTGCAACATGTGAATGCAATGGGTATGATGCAGACACACTTGACAGGGAGCTTGTATTGACTGTACATTTAGGGTGCACTCCTAAGCATGTATAGACCGAAAAAAGTCCTAGAACTCCCAGAATTCCCCAGCCAGCCACTTGTTAGCATTCTGTTAAGCCACTGTCTTTCAACCTAACCTATATCACTCAGGGTAGTTGTGAGGATAACATGAGATTAACCCAATGCATGCAGCACTGAGCTCCTTGGTAACAAACAAATGCAATCAATCAATCAATCAATCAATCAATCAATTGCCATTCTAAAAGACATAGCCAGGTAACTTCAAAATAAAACCTATGAGCTGGATCCAGGCTTAGTCATACTTAGAGTAGACCTATTGAACTCAATGGGACTTAAATTAGTCATGGGCAAGTTAAATCCCATACTTAAGTCTACTTTAAATATGACTAAGGGCACAATCCTATACATGTTTAAACAGAAAAAAAGGCCTTCAACTCCCAGCATGCCCGAACCAGCCCTGCTGGTTGGGGCATGCTGGGAGTTGTAGGGCTTTTTTTTGTCTAAACATGCATAGGATTGTGCCCTAAGTCAGGATCCAACCCACTGTGTGATAAGTTAATAGGCGATATGAAGCCCCACACATCTAAGCAATAATCAGGTAGTGGGATCATTTCAAATATAACTATGGATTAGCCATCATTTTGAAAATGTTTGTTTAATGGAACAGAAAAAACGGTAAAAGAAACAATGTCTGGAGGCAAAAACAGAACATATCCAAATCAGAAAGAAAGCATGAACATACACCAACCAAATGATTCAGTCACTTGGTTCACAGTGCTCAGGGAGAGGCTGGATTCGCCCCTCCCCTGCCATTCAAGACAAAATCAAGACAAACTCCTTTGTACAACAGGAACTTTGACCCAGCTTAGGAACATAGGAGGCTACCTACACCAAATCAGTCCAGCAGCTCATCCAACCCAGCACTGTCAACACTGACTGGCAGCAGATCTCTGCGGTTTTCTTACAGGAGGATCGGTCTTGGCTCTACCTGAAGATGGAACCTGGGACCTTCCGCATGCAAGGCATGTGCTCCACCACCGAGCCACAGCCCTTCCCCACTTTAACTAATGGCCTTGTTCTGTGAGCAATAATAACTATAGGCCACCAGGGCCGGCGCTACCGCTAGGCAAACTAGGCGGTTGCCTAGGGCGCGCGGCTGAAGAGGGCGTGGAAACGCTGCACCCCTCTTCGCTGCTGCTGTGCCCCCCCGCCAGGCCTCCGCCGCCGCTGCGCCGCCCCCGCCAGGCCTCTGCCTCCCCACCCTCCCGCCCGCCGCCGCGCCTCCCCCCGCCCGCTCGCTCGCTCGCTTGCCGCTGCGCCTCCCCCCACCCTCCCGCTCGCTGCCGCTGCGCCTCCTGCCGCCATCGCCACCCCCCCACCCCCCCCGTCACCTACCTTCTCCGCATCGCGTCGCTTCCGGAGCCCCTCCCGCGTTGTTTTGGCTGGAGGAACCAGGGCAACAGGGCTTAAACAGCCCTGTTGCCATGGTTCCCCCCCCCCAGCAAAAAACAGCGCGTCACTTCAGGAGGAGGAGGAGGAGGAGGAGGAGGAGGAGGAGGAGGCAGCAGCAGCAGCATCAGCCGCCGCCGCAGCCGCAGCCAGGGCGGGGGGGGGGGAAGGTAGGTTGGTGGTGGCGGCGCAGGGTTTTTTTTTTTTCTGCTTTGGAGGGGGGGCGCTAAATATTTTTTCGCCTGGGGCGCCAAACTGCCCTGCACCGGTCCTGTAGGCCACTGAGGGGCTTTTCCTATCTCAGAGAACAGACTAAGTGATTTCAGTGGTCCATTCTGACCTTCAGCTCTCTGATTCTGGAAACTATTCTCACAGCATATTAAACTCTCACAATGTACAGAGCTCTTTTTCAAAGCAGTAGCCTCAAAACTGTTTCTGAATAGAAAATTTGCACATCTGTTGAGAGATGATACCCAGATGCAAATTCTGAGCTTCAGCCAAGAAAGAAAGAAAGAAAGAAAGAAGAAAATATTACAAAGAAGAATTGTCATCTTCAGCGCTTTGGAAGTGTTCAGAGTATGAGTTCATATAAGTCATCATCGTTGTTTGGGTTGTTTTAATCATTAGCAGAGAAGAAAACAGATACAATCCCACTCCCTTTTCCAGCTTATATGTCTGTGTACCGCGCGTAATAATGCTCAGGATTTATGTAGTACTTTAGATTATTCAAAGGTCTTCACATAAATAATCTCAGTTATCCCCTGCAGCAACCCCGTAACGCAGGCTGCTAATATTAGCCCCATAATACAAACAGTAGTGCAGTTAGAATCATAGAATAGTAGAGTTGGAAGGGGCCTACAGGGTCATCGAGTCCAACCCCCTGCTTAGTGCAGGAACCCAAGTCAAAGCATCCCTGACAGATGGCTGTCCAGCTGCACCTTGAATGCCTCCAGTTTGGGAGAGCCCACTACCTCCCTAGGTAGTTGGTTCCATTGGCGTATTGCTCTAACAGTCAGGAAATTTTTCCTGATGTCCAGGAAATCTGGCTTCCTGTAGCTTGAGCCCATTATTTCGTGTCCTGCAAACTGGGATGATCGAGAAGAGATCCTGGCCCTCCTCTGTGTGGCAACCTTTCAAGTACTTGAAGAGTGCTATCATATCTCCCCTCAGTCTTCTCTTTTGAGGGCTAAACATGCCCAGCTCTTTCGGTCTCTCCTCATAGGGCTTTGTTTCCAGTCCCCTAATAATCTCTGTTGCCCTCCTCTGTACCCTTTCCAGTTTGTCTACATTCTTCTTAAAGTGTGGTGCCCAGAACTGGACGCAGTACTCAAGATGAGGCCTAACCAGTGCTGAATAAAGGGGAACTAGTACTTCCCGTGATTTGGAAGCTATACTTCTATTAATGCAGCCAGCACTTCAGGTGGCAATTTATTTATTTATTTATTTATTTATTTATTTATTTATTTATTTATTTATATCCCACCCTTCTTCACAAGGAGCCCAGGGAGGTTATCAACCCATATAAAAGTAATGTGTATTATTTCAAAATGTGGTAAGCCAGCCCTGAAGTGTTTGGGGACCATCCTGTTCCTTTAAATAAGTGGGGCCCTGGACGTCTGCCCCAAAGTCCTGCCCTGACAGCATCACTACAAATCGGGATGGGGACTGAAGTGCAGAGGTAACGGCTTGTCTAGAAGGCCTCTTAGGGAGTGAGATGTTCACCAAGGGCTTCCTGGTTCATAACTCACCATGCAATCCTCTGCAGGTCTACTCAGAAGTAAGTTCCACTGAGTTCAACGAGACTTACTCCCAGGTAAGTGTATAGTAGGATTACAGCCCCTAGCTCTCAGGTATTTATACTTGTAGCAATACATACTAGTAAGTGATGGGCATATTGGAAATGCTTTCAGGTTTAGAATTATTAGATAGATGACGCTTTTCACAATAAAGCTTTGAAGTTGCGTGATTTTTATCTGTTTGCCATGCAGCTTCCCTGTGTCACCCATCCTCATCTCAAAAATATACAGACACACCCACACAAAGTACACAAATTCACTGCATACTAATACTGATAGATCTGTCACATAAAATAACATGCTTTAAAGATATACATATGAGAACATAAAAAAGCTTGCTGGATCAGGTCAAGATCCATCAGGTTCAGCATTCTCTTTTCAGCAGAGACCACTACACATATCTCTGGACCTCTGGAAGTTTGCAAGTAGGGTGTGAAGTTGATGGCCATAGGTCAGCCTTTCCTCAACGTGGTGCCCTCCAGAAGTGTTGTACTTCAACTCCCATCAGCCCCAGCCAGCATGGCCAATGGTCAGGAATCCTGGGAGTTATAGTGCAAAACATCTGGCGGGCCAACACATCAGGTTGGGGAAAGCTGCCATAGGTGATTCCTTATTGTTTATCCCCAGCTGATATTCAGAGGTCTGCTGAAGGCTCATCATCTCCACTGAGCTCCCACTTAGCTATCAAAGAGTAGTAATTGACACCTTCCCTCTATGAATTTGTCTAATCTTTTTTTTTGTTTAAGATCTGGCTCCTGCCATATTCTGTGACAGTGAATTCCATAAGTAAATGATACACTGTGTGAAGTAGATACATGCATGCATCTACATGCAGCACCTAGCAGTCATTGGAGGTGTGCATAGCTGCATGTTGTCCAAAATGATCATATCATATCTTCAAAGCACCAATCAGAGGTTTAAGCTCTGACTCTGCCGCCACAAAATCCTACACTGCAGCATGTGGTGGAACTCGTGTGATTAAAAATGCCCCTGCCATTCTATCTGAAGGCAACCTTTTATTATCAGCATTGAACCATCCCACCCCGTGACTGGCTGAACATGCAGGCCCAATATGTCAAAGTTATACCTACTCTAACCAGTGCTAGTCGATTAGCCCACAGTCCTGAACAGCAGCAAATGTGCGTGACCTCCTTCATTCTGGCTTCCACTGTCCCTTTACTGTGACATGGCTGGGATTGAACACAGGGCCTCATGTGCTCCGCCATTGAATTCTGTCTCCTCCCAAATACAAACAAAACCCTAATTTACAAATGCTATGCCTATCCAGTCCAGTTTCCCAGTGAATTCAGACAACCAGGGCCCTTCCAGACAAGGCTTTCGTTGTGCAATTGCCCAGCCTCAAACACAGAATTTTACAGGGGTCCATTTGTAATTCTCTTGCATTTTCCATCTTTTTTTTTTCTTACCACCCAACATCCTTTAAAGAGGGAGAGATGGAATAGCTGTGCAAGGCCTTTTCACCGGTAGCACTAGGAGCTGTCCTGCTGCAAGCACCCACCCCCAGTTTCCCTCCACTAACGAGCATTGAGTTTTGTTGTCACCAAATGATCAGCTGGGTGGAACTAAGTTGTCTGAAGGAATCCTATCTATGTCTGTCTATCTGATATACTTTTTTTGTGCCCTTCCTTCTCTGAGCTCAAAGTCCCTCCCTTTTTCCTCACAACCCTGTGAGGTAGGTTAGGCTGCTGAGAGCTTGTGAATGTCCCAAGGTCACTTAGTGAGCTTCAAGGCTGAGTGGGAATTGAAGCTGGATCTCCCTGGTCTAGGTCCAGCACTCTAACCCAGGGGTAAAGTGGGCTGCGGGCACATTTGGCAATCTGAGAAACTCTCCTGGGCACCACCACAAAATGGCTGCTATGGGAGGTGTGGTGAAGGGCAAAGTAATCTGCCCCAAAGACTGAGTACAAGGGCAGCGGTGGGGTCTGAGCCCCAACACACTAAACAACTCCTTTGAACCCACAGTTTTCAGTGTCAATAGAAACCGATTTCACAGCAATCCCAACTGCTGGTAAGAAAATGCATTAATATTTTTTTAAGTGGGAGGGGCAAGGCACCTTGGTGGGCAGCAAGACAGGTGTCCAGGGGTACACTGGCATCCACAGACACCCCATTGCCAACCTCTGCTCTAACTACTACATAACACAGTGATGCAGTGGTAAATGTTGAAGTGCAGGTGCTGATCATGACAGGCCCCATAGCCACACCCCCAAGGAGACTCCAAAAACGCAGGTAGCTGTGTTCATGCCTACCTGTGTGTGTGTGTACACATGTGCGTTATATGTGTGCATAGGATAGCTCACAACAATATACTGTTGCTGGAAAATACACACACACACACACACACACACACACACATACACCCTGCCCCCAGCGGCAGATGATATAATAATCCCTGCTAATCAAAAAGTCCAGGCGCTTCAGCCAGGGATGTTGAAGAGTCCTTGGTCTCGAGTCACGAGTCGAGTCACGAGTCTTTGGACCCAAGTCTCGAGTCCGAGTCCTTGGTCCAAAATGGTGACTCACGAGTCACGAGTCACTCCCAAAGCTGACTCCACGAGTCCTTATTAAAATCAATGTGTGTCCCCCCCCCCCAACAAAATAAGGCTATTTCAGATGTGTGGCTTAAATAAATTCTAGGCACAAGTGTGCCTTTTTATTTCAAAACTCTGCAACTGATGTTGGCAAGAACAGACCAGGCAGACAAACCCAAAATAACCAGGCAGGCAGAGGAGGCAGGGAACCCCAAACAGGCAGGCAGGCAGTGCCCTTTGTCTTGGACAATTCAAACTGTGGAACTGGTCGAGAAGAGACCAGGCAGGCAGAGGAGGCAGGGAACCCCAAACAGGCAGGCAGGCAGTGCCCTTTGTCTTGGACAATTCAAACTGTGGAACTGGTCGAGAAGAGACCAGGCAGGCAGAGGAGGCAGAGAACCCCAAACAGGCAGGCAGGCAGTGCCCTTTGTCTTGGACAATTCAAACTGTGGAACTGGTTGAGAAGAGACCAGGCAGGCAGAGGAGGCTGGGAACCCCAAACAGGCAGGCAGAGGCAGCCAAACCCAAAATGTCTGAAAGGTTGCATTTTAGGAAAATGATTTTAAAAAATAAATTTGCTGTACTTCCTAAAACCTATCCATGTTGCATTTGAGGAACACGATTTTGGAACACAAGTCCTTGGTCTCGAGTCCCGAGTCGAGTCTCAAGTCCCATTTAAAATATTGGGACTCGAGTCTGACTCAAGTCAGAGGGGGGACTCAGTCCGACTCACGAGTTGAGTCCTGGAGTCCGAGTCCCCATCCCTGGCTTCAGCCCTGCCAGCCCTGCCTCCGTGACGCTACTGACTGCACTAGTTTCCACAGCCTTTGTACATTGGGACAAGCTAGATTGTCCAACAGTGAGCGGTGGCTGTGCAGCGCACTGCTCATATACCTAGAGTAGAGCAGGGCTCTCCAACCATGGGTCCCCAGATGTTGCTGGACTACAGCTCCCAGAATCCCTTGCCATTAGCCATGCTGGCTGGGTATGCTGGGAGCTGTAGGCCAGCCACATCTGGGGACCCAAGGTTGGAGAGCCCTGACCTAGATCATACCCGAGGGATACCTATCTAACATCTTGAAAACCGAAGTTTACACATCTTCCTGAGATAGCTCAGAAACGATTTACCGGTAACTAAAACACACAAAAATCATAGTTAGCCGATTTGCCCAGTGAAATCCCTGCTTCTGTAGTTTAACCACTTTGCTTCTTTTTTCCTGTCTTTAGCAGGTAAATTAAAACAACTGGACGCTGACCCTCTCCCCCCCCCCCCCCGCACCTTGTTTCTGAGATCATTCTCCCCTTTCTCTAGGCCAGTGCTGGCTCCAGGGTCTTTAGGCAGGGTCTTTAGGCAGGACACCCTCTGTGGGGCCCCTCCCTCCGTGAGTCTCCCTTCTCACTGCCATTGTCAGCAGCTGCTCTTGCTGCTCCTCATCCTCTTTCTCATCATTGCTGCCACTTGCTCGCTTGACAAGCAGAGAGCCAGTGAGCAAGAAGGTCGTGGCATCTCCAGCTCCTCCATCTCAGCACCACCATTGCCTGGGCCAGAGTGAAAGGAGGGTTGCAATGGTGAGGAGAAGGAGGAGGAGCAAGTTCAGGGGGCTCTTGTCAATGGGCCCCTTCTGGGGTATGGGCCCCCAGCAAGTGCCCAATCATGCCTGCTCTTGACACCGGCCCTGCTCTAGGCCAGACATTGTCAACCCAGGTTCCTTAGAAGCTTATCCAAAGTTCCTGCACGAGGAGTTCAGTAATGGCCGTCAAACTGGCAATGTGTCCATTCCACCACCGCACTGATCTCCCCCTGCCAAATAGAGTTCCAGGGAAATGCTAGTTGGGCATGTCATAGGGTGCACTGTCAGGTTGTGTGGGGCAGTGGCAAGGCCTGACAAACCTGGCTGGGGCATATGTGTGAGCTGGGAGTGGGCTCCAGACCATGCCCCCAGAATCCTCTGCAAGGTACAATGGTTCTGCTGTGATGGATGTGCAGGGGGCTCCATAGGGAGACAAACCCATGTGGAAAAGGCTCTATGAGGGCACGCGGACATAGTTTTTAAAACTGCTGATCTAAGTTATACTCCCCTTTCTCACTGAGCTTTTACATACCTTTGATTGCAGATTCTTTGATTGCAAGCAGGCCTGCCTGTTGGTTGACTCAGCAAAACACCACACATACAGATGATAATCTCTCTCTATAATGAACAGCAGCAATAATGCAGTCAGCTCTGCACTGGCTTCCTTGGGAGCTACTATTCATCTTCTGGGATTTGAAGAGCCTGGTTGCCCCTAACCTGAACCATATTCTAGGGTGGGGGTAGGCAGTGTGGCACCCGTGGGTGCCAGTGTGCCCCCCGGACACCTTCTTTGATGTTTGTGAGGTGCCCTGCCCCTCCCTTTTTTTTTTTAAATTTAAAAATAACAAACTTAATTTTTATATTTGGCCTCCAGCTGCTGCCATCTTAATTTCCCAGGATTGCCTCTGGGCCGCACTTGGTGCTCAGACACAGTGGAAAGAAATGGAGAAGGCGGGCAGCTGCGGCGCTGATGCTTTCCTCTGCAGCCCGCCCAGCCACCAAGAAAAAGAAGGGGGGAAAGAAAAAGGGAGCCCTGTCACTGCTATCTGGTAAGGGGGTAAAAAGAGCAGGGAGGGGGGCTAGGGAGAGCAGGAGGAAGGGCAGCTGTAAGCCAATAGAGAAGCCTGCAGGGGGATCATGGAAGCCAGTAGAAAGCCCCTGGGTCTGGGTGGAAGGCTGGGGAGGACAAGGGGGCGGCGGGGGGGGGGGAGCAACCTGGGAGGATTTAGGAGGGTTTATTCATTCATTCATTCATTCATTCATTCATTCCATTTCTATACCCCCCAATAGTCAAAGCTCTCTGGGAGGTTTACAACAGTGCCTAAAATGAGGCCAACATACAATAAAACATCTGTAAAATTGTTCTACAATAAAGAAATTAAAAACAGTTTGAGATATTTTATTTTATTTATTTATTTATTATATTTATACCCCACCTTTTTTTCCTGCAAGGAACCCAAGGCGGCTTACACAATCCTCCTCCTCCGCTCTTCCATTTTATCCTCACAACAACCCTGTGAGGTAGGTTAGGCTGAGAGTCAGTGACTGGCCCAAAGTCACCCAGTGAGCTTCATGGCCGAGCGGGGACTAGAACCCAGATCTCCCTAGTCCCAGTCCAACACTCTCACCACTACGCCACACTGGCTCTGTTTAAAAACTGTTTAAAAACATTTTGGCCAGAGATAATAGTATTTAATACAGAATAGACCTGCTATGGACACCTGACCTGCATGCCTCATCAAGCCATTAGAAACAACCCTAGATGTTCTTAAACACCTCAGCACAGAGGGCTGCCATAACCTGGCGCTGAACATGGGCCTCAGTGGGGAGATCTTTCTACAGTAGGGGGGGGCGCACTGAGAAGGCGCTCCCCCTTGTTGCTGCCCTCCTGCGTAGTGTGGTTGTGCGCTTGCATGTGTGAACAGATGGCTGCTTGTATCAGGGACGGGGACTCAGACTTGGGGACTCGACTCGTGAGTCGGACTGAGTCCCCCCTCTGACTCGACTCGGAGTCCCAATATTTTTAATGGGACTCGAGACTCGACTCGGGACTCGAGACCAAGGACTCTTCAAGATCCTGGCTGTGCCAGAAGGAGTGGAGAGGAGTGCGATCGCTGGCGAAGAGTGAGGGTGAAATTGTGATGAGACCTCACCGTTCCAGAATGGGGGGCAAACATTTAGAAAAAATCATGTTCCTCAAATGCAACATGGATAGGTTTAGGAAGTACAGCAAGTTTTATTTTAAAAATCATTTTCCTAAAATGCAACCTTTCAGACATTTGGGGTTTGGCTGCCTCTGCCTGCCTGTTGGGGTTCCCAGCCTCTCTGCCTGCCTTGGTGTCTTCTTAACCAGTTCCACAGTTTGAATTGTCCAAGACAAAGGCTTCTCTGGCGCTGCCTGCCTGCTTTGGGGTTCCCTGCCTCCTCTGCCTGCCTGGTTATTTTGGGTTTGTCTGCCTGGTCTGTTCTTGTCAAAATCAGTGGCAGAGTTTTGAAATAAAAAGGCACACTTGTACCTAGAATTTATTTAAGCCACACATCTGAAGTAGCCTTATTTTGTTGGGGAAAAAACCCATTGATTTTAATAGGGACTCGTGGAGTCAGCTTTGGGAATGACTCGGGACTCGGGAGTCACCATTTTGGACCAAGGACTCGGACTCGAGACTCGGGTCCAAGGACTTGTGACTCGACTCGTGACTCGAAACCAAGGACTCTTCAACATCCCTGGCTTGTATGTGGGGGAGAAAGAGACAAGAATTAGGGGTGATCCAGAGAAAGGGGGAATTTTGGAGGGATCCTGAAAGAGAGTGCGTGTAGTTTTTCACATGCTTGCAGCGAGGAAGAGAAGGGAAGAAGAATGTGTATGTATGCGTTTATGTCTGTATGCATGTATGATGGGGACATGGAGTGCCAGCTTGTGTGTGTATGTGTATGGGTGGGAGTGACTGATGGGGAGGGGGAGAGAAAACAAGAGAAACAGAGTTTGCCTTCTGTGAGATAGGTTTCTGTTGATGCAGAAAGCCGCAGGTTCAAAGGAGCTGTTCAATGTGTTGGGGCTCAGACCTCCACCTCTGCCTTGTACTGCCTTGTGCAGTTTTTTGGGCAGGTTACTTGTCCTTTATGACATATCTCATGGCAGCCATTTTGTGGTGGTGCCCAGTATAATTTCTCCAATTGACCAATGTGCCCACAGACCTAAAAAGGCTAGGAAAAGGTTTGAAGGATCATCTCCTCCCATATATACCAGCCTGGACCCTAAGATCAACTTCAGAGACCCTCTTCCAGAAGCCCCTGCTGAAGGTAGGGTGGCTACAAGAGAGAGGGCCTTTTTAGTTGTGGCACCCTGGTTGTGGAGTGCCCAGTTGTGTTTAGTTCTCCCAGAGAGGCTCACCTGAAACCTATGTTGTGGTCTTTTGCGCACCAGGTGAAGACCTTTTTTTTTATTCTCCCAGGCATTTTAGTTCTTCGGTTTTTGATGTTTTAAGCCTGTTGTTGTACTTTTGGATCTTTACACTGCTGCTGGGTTTTTTTGTTTTTGTTTTTTACTTTAGTTTTAAGCTGTAGTTTTAGTTTTAAACTTTTAAAAGTTCTATACTGTGTTTTGTCAGGTTGTTGCATTTTATGGTTCTAACTTTTGTGAACCACCCAGGGAGCTTTGGCTCTGGGGGTGGGGGTGGTATAGAAATGTAAAATATAAATGTCAACCCCTGTTCTAGGGCATCTCATACTCTAATCCATGTGCCACATCCTTGCCTGTGCCCTAGACTCACAGAGGCACAAAGAAGCCAGCTATACAAACATTATGCAGAATTAATCCAATTAAAAATAAATGACCACACTCTGAAATATATAGCATGCATGGCAATTCTGCTTGGATGTGAATGTAGCCATTGCTCCCCTATTAGATGGGAAAAACCTACTCTCTCTTCACAAAGGACCTATCAGAGTAGAAGATTACAGTAGGTGCCTCATCTGGCTGGAGCCTTGAGTAATGGGACTGTTTGCTTAATAGGAAGTCTCTCGCTTCTGTTGTCAATAAGCACAACGCTAGCTCTCATGAAGTCTCCTCTTTGTACATGCTGTTAGGTGGGTCTCGGGATTTTTGTGCTTGTGTAAGCCATCTAAGGTGGCCATGCATCCTACTTGGCAGGAGATAGTCCTCTGTTTAAAGGGCTGTCAGAGGATGGTCCTCCATGTGAAGGCATCCCCGATTGGAAGGGCTATCCAGTCCAAGTCGGGTTTACAGATATTCATGCTGGGGAAAGTTCTCCCTGTCAAGTCTCCACCTGCTTGGTCATTAATACTGTTTCTACACCTCATTCACTGCCACCAATGGCACCCAAAATGGTGAACAGATAATCAAGAATAAAATCACACATCAAATTCAATGCCTCAGCACAATTAGAAAACACAAAAGCACAGTCATAAAAAAATCTCCAAATCCAACAGTCAGTTCAGCAGCCAGTCCTTAACAACTTAGCAATGTACAGTGTACACCTGCCATCCCCACATCAGGCGCCCTCCAGATGTGTTGGACTACAATCCCCATCATCCCCAGGCAATTAGCCATGCTGGTTGGACGGTGATGGTGGTCATAGTCCAATACATCTTGAAGGTACCAGGTTGGGGAAGGCTGGTGTACATGCAAGATCTTAACTTGATGCCCAAAGGACAGCAGAGAAGGGATGCCATTCCAGAGTGTTCGTGCAACTACTGAGAATGCCCTGCTCTGTGCTCTGCAGAACAAACCCTTCTAATTGCCAGAATGATGAGCAAGGTCTCACCCTTGGATCTTAATCAATGGGAAGGCATTCACCCCAGAACACCAGACCATGAGTAACGACCAGCACTGTGAATTGGTAACCAAAGGTAATGACCAGCGCTGTGAATTGGGACCAGACGCTAACAGGCAGCCAATGCAGTTGAGCTAAAACTGGAAAAAATATAAGCTGTGCCACTCATTCTTGTCAGCTGATGAGTTGCTGAATTCTGCACATGCTGCAGCTTTTGAACTATCTTCAAGGGCAGCCCCACATACAATGCATTGCAATAATCTGTTACTACTTGGGTATTAAAGACAGAGTTATTGTGTGGGTATTAAAGGCATTAGCAAATATGTGGTTTGGTGTAGTGGTTAGAGTGTTGGACTGGGACTCGGGAGATCCGGGTTCTAGTCCCCAGTCAGCCATGAAGCTCACTGGGTGACTTTGGGCCAGTCACTGACTCTTAGCCTAACCTACCTCACAGGGTTGTTGTGAGGATAAAATGGAAAGGAGGAGGATCATATAAGCCTCCTTGGGTTCCTTACACGAGGAAAAATGTTGATATATAAATGTAATTATACACACGCACGCACACACAGTGTGTGCAACCCTTATTGGGGGCATGAAGAACTGTATACAATCATTTCCACCTCTAATTGCTTCCTGGCCACAGCCAACATACTTCTTTTGGAGAGTTTATATTATAAACCTACAAAGCAGTTTGGGAACTTTGAGGGAGCCATGGAACATGCATAAAGTATGCCACATTTAAAAAACAAACACACACATTTTTAACACTTTCCCCCCTTGTCAAAATTTCTCACTCCAGTACAAATTCTAGTCCGGTAACTGGGTTGCTGTGTTGTTGCATCTCACAAAGTGAAGCTGATGTCACAATGAATGTGCTAGCCTTTAAGGAGTTACAGGTCTCTTTGTTGTTTTCATGCTTGTATAGACATCCTCACCTCAAAGTATGCCATGCAGGGTATTAGCCTGTAATGTATAACTCCATTTCTTATATGTAAGGCATGGGGTTTCTCTCTTTGCCAAATTAGGAACAAAGCAATTCTGCATATTTCCTAACTCCTCTTAAATTTGACTTTAAAAAAGAAGAGAAAAGTGTGGATGCACACATCCATGGAGGTGTGTGAGCAGGGAAGAGATGAGCAACTCACGCTGGCTCAGCTTGTCTGAGTGTGGAAAGCTAAGCAGGGTCAGGCCTGGTTATTACTTGGATGGGAGACCCCTCCTCTAGTTTCCTGCATTGAGCAGGGGGTTGGACTCGATAGCCTTGTAGGCTCCTTCCAACTCTATTATGAAATCTATGAAGGAGGCTTTGGAACAGAAGGGAGAAAAGAGGCACATATAACCAGGATGTCACATGTGCAGGAGGCAGAGGCAGATAGTAGAAAAGGCAATGATTAAGGTCTTGTATATATCTCCATCACTTGATGATTACAACATCAAATGATAATTTGCATGTCTGAATGGGACATCACATATATAAAGGCACAGAACTTTCACAAATGCAATGTTATTCAATGGAGTCAGTCAGTTTACACATTCAGCTTCAGGTCATCAAGCAAGTGTAGAGACATCAAGCAACATGGTAGATGTATGTGTGAACCAGGCCAGAGTCAAATGAAAACAAGTGGTAAGGGGAATCTGTTGTCACTGAAAAAAGCTGTATGAGATTATTGTGTTACGCCATCTTGGGCTCCTTGGAGGGAAAAAGGCAGGAATGTAACAAAGGAACAAATATCAATCTGCCCATCCACTGCAATCATCATCAGAGGCCCTGCTGGTTGTGCCATGTCTTGCAGGTGTCTGTTCTGGAGACAACCAGGAAGAGGGCCTTCCGTGCATGTTGAAAACTTTTTTTTATTTGCCTGGGTGTTGCCTGCTTATGATGCCTGTCGATATGGCCTATTGATTATATTATATAGTTGTGCTTTGTTTTAGCTATGATGCATATTTATATTGTAATTTTCATTTCATTTGTTTCATTTCTTGCTTTATTGCTCTATACCACCTGGATGTGTTGAACATGATAGACAGTATAGAAATAGTTTAAAATACATAAAGTAAATAAATAATTGGTAGCAACCCTGCCAATTCCAGTTCCAAGAATAGGTGTTGGGAAGCCAAGTCGAATGTCAAAGTTACACAAACCCTACATTTCCGTAGTGTAGATTCAGCCAGAGAGGTGTGAAGGTAATATACTTTGTCGGGGAAAGAAAAACACTCTGCACATCCTTAGAGGAACTTACATCTTTATTATTAGACATGTTTGAGGGTTGGGTTCTGGGCCTGAAAGTGGGTTATTTTGAGTTGGATCCTGCCTGGAGAGCCCTCGGCAAAGTCCTGTGTGCCCACATTTCCTTTCAACCAGTCCTTTTCTCAAGACCTATGGCCACACTTTGTAACCACAGGCTGGACTCTGTAAAGCCCTCCTTTCCCTGCATTTGTCTCCTACTCAGGCCTGTGGGCTGGGGAATGGATAATAGCCAGCCTAGCTTCAGGGTCAAACTATAATGAAGGGTTTGAGCTCTCCCACTGGTGAAAATTGAATTGCTTAGGGGAGCAATGTAGTAGAGGGCGGGCAAGTTGTGTGTGTGTGTGTGTGTGTGTGTGTGTGTGTGTGTGTGTGTGCTGGGGGGGGGAAGAGGCTACCCCCCTAGCCAGTGACCTCCAAGTGCCCTCACTTAAGGAATTCAAATAGACAAAGCCACAGACTTGGCTGCAGCATCTCTCTCACCCCAAGAGTAACAGTTGATTGACCAGAGCTTTTACTGGAGAAGGCCCAGCGCAGACAGAGAGAAAGAATGAAGTCTTACTGAAACTTGAGCTAAGGAATAAATGGTTTTGGAAGAAGGCCTCCAGTGAAGTTGCAACACTGTAGCATCCTCTTCTCCTGGCCTTGCTCCAAGGCGTCCTTCATTTCCAACCTTTGCCCTACCACAGACCTGTAGGCCTTAGTAATCAAGCCCCTATTTGGCAAATCTCAGTAGTAAATAGTCAACGGAGAAGGATAGCAAGCAGGGGTGCCATTTAAGGAAGACATCCCCCACCCACCCCACCCCTGCTCACTCGAGGCCAGTGATTCGAATCACGAATCACGTGTGATTATTATTCCTCAAACACATGCCCCATACACTCACACACATTCTGGAAAGATTGCAGTGTTAGGCTGTTGCAGCAGAAACAACAAAGAGCCATGTGTGTAGGATATTGCATCTGATGAAGTGGACTCAAGTCCACACAAGTTTATGCCATAATAAACATGTTGACCTTTAAGGTGCTACCAGACACGGTGTTGCTTTTAGGGGAAATAAGCCAAGGGGGTGTAAGACCACTTATCCAAAGGACAATTACCGTTAATTTTGTTGTGACCCACATGGTCAAGTCAAGAAATTGATTATGGAGGACATGTGAAGGACAGGTGAGGACAGGTGAAGTGCCAGACGACTGGAGGAGGGCAAATGTTGTTCCCATCTTCAAAAAGGGCAAGAAGGAGGAACCTGGGAACTATAGGCCAGTCAGTCTGACATCAATCCCCGGGAAGATTTTTGAGCAGATTATAAAGAAGTCAGTCTGCAAGCACCTTGAAAACAATGCAGTGATTACTAGAAGCCAGCATGGATTTGTCAAGAACAAATCCTGTCAGACTAATCTGATCTCATTTTTTGATCGGGTAACCTCCCTTGTGGACTGTGGGAATGCTGTGGACATTATATACCTGGACTTCAGCAAAGCTTTCGACAAAGTGCCTCATGATATCCTGATTAGTAAGCTAGCTAAGAGTGGGCTAGATGGAACAACTATCAGGTGGATCCACAATTGGCTACAGAATCGGACTCAAAGAGTGCTTATCAATGGTTCCTTCTCAAACTGGGGAGAGGTAACGAGCGGGGTACCACAGGGCTCGGTCCTGGGCCCGGTGCTCTTCAACATTTTTATTAATGACTTGGATGAGGAGGTACAGGGAATGCTTATCAAATTTGCAGATGACACAAAGTTGGGTGGAACAGCTAATACTCTGGAAGACAGAAACAAAATTCAAAGTGACCTCGATAGGCTGGAGCGCTGGGCCGAAAACAACAGAATGAAATTTAACAGGGATAAATGCCAAGTGCTGCACCTAGGGAGAGGAAACCAAATGCAGAGTTACAGAATGGGGGACACTTGGCTCAACAATACTACAAGTGAGAAGGATCTTGGAATTGTGGTAGATCACAAACTGAATATGAGCCAGCAATGCGATGTGGCTGCAAAGAAGGCAAATGCAATTTTGGGCTGTATTAATAGAAGTATAGCTTCCAAATCGCGGGAAGTGATAATTCCCCTTTACTCGGCACTGGTTAGGCCTCATCTTGAGTACTGTGTCCAGTTCTGGGCACCTCATTTTAACAAGGACATAGACAAACTGGAGAGGGTTCAGAGGAGGGCAACAAGGATGATAAAGGGACTGGAAACAAGGCCCTATGAGGAGAGACTGAAAGAACTGGGCATGTTTAGCCTTCAGAAGAGGAGACTGAGGGGAGATATGATCGCACTCTTCCAGTATTTGAAGGGATGTCACACAGAGGAGGGCAAAGATCTCTTCTCGATCATCCCAGTTTGCAGGACACGGAATAATGGGCTCAAGTTACAGGAACCTAGATTCCACCTAAACATCAGGAAAAATTTCCTGACTGTCAGAGCAATAAGACAATGGAATCAACTACCTAGGGAGGTGGTGGGCTCTCCCAGTCTGGAGGCATTCAAGGTGCGGCTGGACAGACATCTGTCAGAGATGCTTTGACCTGGATTCCTGCATTGAGCAGGGGGTTGGACTCGATGGCCTTGTAGGCCCCTTCCAACTCTACTTTTCTATGATTCTATGATTCTATGATTATGAGCGTTCACAAAGTGGCTGAAAAGGCGATTTTTAAAATTCCTTTTAAGTTGCCTTTTCCTCGTCTTCTTTATGAACATGCACTGCCATTTAGATGGATGGATGGAGAGAGAGAGAGAGAGAGAGAGAGAGAGAGAGAGAGAGAGAGAGATAGCACAAGAAATGAACTTAAACTGCACTTCTTAAAAACTGTTTAATCTTGGATATATCCAAGAGTAGTTGAGCCTGTCTGGGAATCTCCTACCCCCCATCCACCCCAAAATTGCACCCCTGGAAAAGACAGAGGTTGCAAAAGAGGAACAATGGAACCAATTACCTAGGGAGGTGGTGAGCTCTCCCACTCTGGAGGCATTCAAGGTGAAGCTGGATGGCCATCTGTCAGGGGGTTGGACTCGATGGCCTTGTAGGCCCCTTCCAACTCTACTTTTCTATGATTCTATTCTATGATTCTATCTATCCATCCCATACAGCACAATCACTACACATGCCTTCAACTGGACTTTCTCACAGTTAAGTGTCTATTAGGTCAGTGTGTGACAGAGCCTTCAGTGAGCTTACTCCCATGAGCAAAACTAGAACCTCAGTCCTCAGTTCCGTAATGCTTCCATTTTCCATGAGTTTATATGCACAAATCCTTTCTGCTTTTATTGATGGCAACATTTCAAATATAATAAATAATAAAGCTCCACTGAGGTACAATGTGTGGTTTGGAAGGGGTGGGGTCTGCCTCCCTCCCTTGCATATACAGGGGGAAGGTTCTGATGAAAGAAAGTGGCCTCTCCAGACAAGAATTCATCAGTCTGGAACTTAAGCCCTCAGGTGAAACTAGTCTGCCAGCTTTTCCCTCCCCCCATTTTTAATTTTTTTTCCCCCCTTAAAAAGGCCTTTGAGTATAGAGTTACTTCTGGGGGTGAATAGCTGTAGCTGAGTCTCAAGAGACTGGAACCATGGGAGTTCCAAAGATGTTTAGGTAGCAATTCATTTTCTAAAATGAAAAGTGCCGTGGCTCAGAGTCTAAACTGGAAGCTATACTTTCTCACGTGAAAGCCCATGATCCGATCCATGTTTGTGAGGGGGAGGCATTAGTTAACCAGCAATGAAGGACATATACTCTGCACATGCTCAGACACAATTCATCTTCATTTTTTGTCCTTCATGTGTCCCAGAGCTGAGTCCTAGCACTGAAAGTGCCTTCTGGGCAGTGATACAGTTATGTAAAAGAGGTCTTATGCTCACCTCTTTAGATGACCATATGTAAAGACTTCACCTTCAAAATGTGGTGAGCCAGCCCTGCTGCATTTCATAGAATCATAGAAGAGTAGAGTTGGAAGGGGCCTGCAAGGCCATCAAGTCCAACCCCCTGCTCAATGCAGGAATCCAGGTGGATGCTCTTTCTGCTGCTGAGTGAGGCCCTGGGCTTCTGGCGAAGAGTCCTTCCTAGATGACATCACAGCTTCTGGGGCCCTCAAATTAATCACTCAAGTAAGACCTCAAATTAATTTCTACATTATATATATATATATATATATATATATATATAAATAATACCATTACTAGATGATCATAGTAATTTTTGGGTACAGTCCACATTCTGAGTATATCCAGAATGAGTATGTCCAGAAAATTTCCTGACAGTTAGAGCAATAAGACAATGGAACCAATTACCTAGGGAGGTGGTGAGCTCTCCCACTCTGGAGGCATTCAAGGTGAAGCTGGATGGCCATCTGTCAGGGGGTTGGACTCGATGGCCTTGTAGGCCCCTTCCAACTCTACTTTTCTATGATTCTATTCTATGATTCTATCTATCCATCCCATACAGCACAATCCCTACGCATGCCTTCAAATGGACTTTCTCACACTTAAGTGTCTATTAGGTCAGTGTGTGACAGAGCCTTCAGTGAGCTTACTCCCATGAGCAAAACTAGAACCTCAATCCTCAGTTCCGTAATGCTTCCATTTTCCATGAGTTTATATGCACAAATCCTCTCTGGACACTGAATTCCTACCGCAACACCCCATTTCTTGATGTCTGCAGTTTCAAGCCACTATCTTCAGGACCATTCCTGGTGTCAGATGCCTCCTTATAAATTAAAAGGTCAGGAGAGGAAACTTTAATTTCCATAGGCTAGACATTAATTTATTACATAGGGTCTCGGTTGGACTTCAAAGACTCAGCTTCTTCTTCCCCGCCCCCACCTTCTCCCTGCCCTCAGATCAGTTTATAGATTATCTCTGTGTAGTTGTTTGAGCTTGTAAGTGCTTTGGTAAACAATGTTCTCTTTATTGTTGGCACCTGAAATAGTGAAAGGCTTCCAGATTTATGGATATAAGAGAGGGGGTGGGGAATAACTGAAATTAATTGCTCAAGCCAGAAATCTGTAAATATACTGGTGGCTATCATCCTGCTGTATGTGGGAGAAAGGCAAAAAGTTGACCTCGGAAGCCATCTTTTCCTCTTTCTAGTATCCAGCAAGTCTTTGATAGGAGGTAGGAGGGTGGTTGGGGGGCAGCATATCAGCATATCATGGCATTTCCTGGCCAAAACAAATCTTTTAGAGTTGCGATCAGTACAGCAGCATGTACACTTCCAGCATACATACACTTTTGCTTTGGGGCTATCATCCACGAAAGGGCCTGGCCTGCTACTTTTCTTAATAATGGTCCCGAGTGTTATGATAGATCCTTTCTTCAATTCTGTACCATGTTTCAATATACTGCTGGTTGTTGTTTTTAACCCCATTTGCTCCCCCAGAACAAATGAAGCCATGGGATTAAAGGTAGGCATATCCTAAACACTGGGAATAGTTTATGGGCTGTCTAGGAAAGAAGCAGAATCTTGTTCCTCAATGAGTTAAATTGGACGCTGCAGAGAGCTAGTGTGTTGACGGATTAAAATTGAGGGGGGAGTTTGGTTCAAATCTCCACTCACCTACCAAATTTACAAAAAAACTCTTCGTTTTTGAAAGCTCATTGAATGGCTTTGGACCAGTCCTTTTGTCAGCCTAATCTACCAGACTGGGTTCATATGTGGTTCTTGTGGGTGTGGGTGGGTGGGTGTGTATGTATTATGTACGCTGCCCTGAGTTATGTCATTAAATAATTTGTTAATTAAACAAATGTTCAAAATAAAGAGTTGCCCGAAGGCCACTCCAGAGAGCTTCCTACCCAACCAGAAATCTGAAGCTGGTTTATAACCCCAACGCTCTAGTGGACACGCATGTGTGAATGAACTAGCAGAGATCAAACACCCCAGACAGACCTTTCAGATCGCCTCCCTCCCTCCCTCCCACACACACACACACACACACACACACACACCTTTTCAGTGGAGGCTGTTCATACAGCTGCTGCTACTGATACAGAATGGCGAACATGTATGGCCCTGAAACAAGCAGCCCTCTTTCGGTTGCCCCACATAGCGACCCTCTGTTGTCACGAGACTAGTCCCAAATCCCAGTTGGATGTCACTTGCCCTTGGCGTGACCCTCCATAGAAATCGATATGGAGTCTCAGTCCGATAGATTTGTGCAATTCATGAAGTAACCAGATTCTTTCGTGGCTGAATACAGAAGGAAGCATCGCAGAATCGGGTCACCGCCGGGTGGCCTGTGTAGCTTAGTATTGTCCATGAGTTAAAACCAGCGATCAAGGACCTTAGGCAGGGGTATTTTTGCCCAGCAATGCTATGCTTCTTAAGCCGGGCCCGGGATGGAACCCGATTGCCTACTCCCTCCGTGTCCGTGCAAGTTATGAACTAGATCACTCGTTTTTTCTTCCTGGTAACGATCAGTCCAGGGTAACACTGCAATCCCATACATGACTACTCAGAAGTAAGCCCCACTGAGTGCAATATGGGACTTACTCCCCAGGTAAGTGTGTGTAGGATTGCAGCCTGAGTACCTTGAAACTATGGTTAGCTTCAAGGTTAGCTACATGGGAGAGGGGTGGGATATCGAAATAGAATGGTCGCCTGTCATATGTGTGCGTGTACACACGCGCCCGCGCGCCTCAAAACATGACAGGATGAGCTCCTACGATCAATCGAGCGGTGGATTAATTTGAAGGAGCTCAGGCATATTTACATTGCAGATTTAAACCGTTTTCAACCCTTAGCCTTGGAACTGAAGAGGCTAAGAATCTCCAAGAACAAAGCATTCATAGCGCCCACAAAACTGCAGTTCCCGGGGTTCTCTTTGCGGGGAAGCTTTGGTAATTAAATCGCTTTCACGCCCTTTAAAAATTTGTTATATAGATGCGCTAGGTCTTCCAATGGGTGTTAAATGCTGTCCTGCATTGGCCTCGACTGTCAAAGGACACAATGCTAAGCACTGGGGGGGGGGGGGAGTGGGGCTGGAAACAAGGCTCACTGCTATTAGGTGAAGGGAACTCTGTGTATGCTCATGCTACAGACAGAAGGTGCCATTTAGCCAAAGCAACACACTCTTAAAAGTAATTTTAATGCGGGAGTTAAGCGTATATTTAAATCTCTTCCACTGAAAAGAACGGTTGTTGTTTTTAAAAGGGCTTCTTTATGTTTTCACTGGATCGTCCCCCTATTTTATATCTTATGGTACAACCAGAGGAGTGCTATTCGAAGCACTGTAAGCAAGCCTAAATTCTATTAAACTCAGTGATACTTGAGCACATAGTTTATGCTGTGGACACAACGATCCTGAAGGCATCGTTTGGAATCATGTACTGTTTGTTTTAATGGCATTTCTTTCAACGTACTAAAGATAGTGTGTAAGTTCCATTGATATCAATGGGGCATAAATGTTGCCCAGCTAAAGTTGGTCTGGATTGCTCCCATTGCGTTTTTTTAAAAATACCATTTCCCAAAATCAATGATTTACGCCTCCTATTAAAAAACGTCCCGCTCGCCCCCAAACACAGATAATCTTTAAATATACCTGTGTCGATTGATTTCTTCCAAGCAAGCTCACTGATCTTCTGATATTGCAATAGAAGTCAGCCCTATGAAGTTCAATAGGACTTACTCTCAGATAAGTGTGTGCAGGACAACAGCCTATGTCCCTTTGAAATCAGTGGGGTTTACTTCAGAGTAAACATGAAGAGGATTTGCCTGTACTACTGGCTACTTGAAAGGCGAGCGAAATGACCGTTCAATAGAATAATATCCTGTCCAAAGGCAATACGTTGTTGTTATTGTTCTTGTTGTTGTTTTTAAAAGACTTCAGCATAATTCTATTTTACAGCCATATAACACGCAGTCTACCATCGAGTCAGCTTCTGTGTCATCATCACAGGTATAGATGGAATAATCAGGGTTCAACACAAAGCATGAGTTTTCCGGGGTGGGGGACAGAATTTCCTTGGATGTGGCATTTAATAGAAATGGGCAATCGTTGTCTCTTGTGGCTTTTATCGCCCATCATGGCTGGCCAGAAAGGTGAGCGAGTAGAAAAGAACAGCGCTCCCAAACGCCTGCAGCGGATCGCCTTTCTCCCATAGTGGAGGACCCCCACCACCACCCCGGGAAAACTCAGTTCGGAGATTGCTCGCGAAGCGCTCGTATTTTCTTGGGTTTGTTTGTTTGTTTGTTTGTTTGTTTTAAAGGACTCTCTGGCAGGTCGTTAAGGAGAATTGCTCGGGGCTGCAGTATCTGCAGCAAATAACCAGCCTGAGGCCGAAGGGGATGGCCTCAAAGCCCAAAAGGAAGTCAAGGAGAAGCAATATTAAGGGAGAAATCCTGCCAAGGAGCGGAGGGGATGGGGTTGTGTTCTCCCCCTTTGGCATGGAGAAGGACTTGCTGCTGGACCCAGGGCCAGGCCAGATACGGCTGCAGAGGTGACACCAGCTTCTGTCCTCTTCCCACCCCCTTCTGCGCGCTACACCCTAGCTAGAAGTATGCGGAGCTCATCCCGACAAGAGAGCCGGAGAGGCAAAGGAGGATGAATGGCTTTTGAAGGATCCAGGGCGGAACACGGACAAGCTGTTTCGTAACAAACGTCAGACGCGGCTGCTTGTCCCATAGAGACTAATGGGATTTTAGGAATGAAGAGAGAGCATTTCAGGAATGCCCTCGCTGGTTCCAAACACAGCCCCTTTCCCCCAGTCAATCTGATATCTGATAACACTCACTTTGTGGTGTGTGTGTGTGTGTGTGTGTGTGTAGTGCGGACCTAAAGCTAACTAGGATTGTGGAGGGAGATCTCCTTCCCCTGACTAGCTCTGATTTAGAAGAACGGAGAAGACGAGGCTATTCATATAACCCCACTACATTTATTTATTTGTTGTTGTTGTTGTTGTTGTTGTTGTTGTTATCCCGCCTTTTTTCCTGCAAGGAACCCAAAGCAGCTTACATAATTTTCCTCCTCTTCTCCATTTTATCCTCACAACAACCCTGTGAGGTAGGTTAGGCTGAGAGTCTGTGACTGGCCCAGAGTCACCCAGTGAGCTTCATGGCGGAGTGGGGACTAGAACCCAGATCTCTCGAGTCCTAGCCGAACACTCTAACCACTATGCCACACTGGTATGGGCCCCAAGGACTGAGTTAAAACTCTTGACGCCACCCCTTTTCTCTCATGTATATACTCATACACACACACAAACACACACACACACACACACACACACTCTCAACTGAAACCTTTTGCTTTTTCAATTTCTCACTCAGGGCACCGAAGGGGCTCACTGCCTCTCGAGGGATAGGGTATTGTTTTACCCATGGGGGCAACATACCCTTCTACTATCTGAACCGGAGGAGCAGGTTTCAAGAGCCCTACTTCCTCTGAGCTTTCTGCCCAATATTCTGCCGGTACCGTGGCCAATACAGGCGGAAGGCTCTCTTTTCCCTCGCTCCCAAGAAACCCAGCAAACGCTATGAGGCTAGTGGAAGGCATCGACCCCCAGATTCTGTCCGGACGGCATCGGATCGTGGCCCTTAATTTACACAAAAGAAATTTACAGGGCCATTTTCCATTAACACAAACTGGTGTTTGGTGGTCGGTCAGGGGACCCAATTGAACCTCTGCCGCTCTGGCTTCCCTTCAATCCCCATAATGCGTCCCCCTTGCTTTGTCTTGGGCACATCGCAACTCTTTAACATAGACATGGTAGCCCCAGTATCAACGATACAAGAAAACTTTTGATTTCCAATTTGCATGGTCAAGAATGGTGACCATTACACACACACACACACACACACACACTTAATAACAATCACACAGTAAGAGCGCGCACCGCACAGGCTCTAAGATCGCAGGCCCTGAAGCTGCGCTTGCTAAAAAGCATTGTGGAAGAATGGCGACACCCTGGTGCCCTCTAGATGTTTTGGACTACAACTCCCATCACCCCTGACCATTGGCAACGCTGGCCAGGAATTAGGGGACTTGCAGTGCAAAGCATCTGGAGGGCGCACAGTTGGGGAAAGCTCCAGGCCCGGCCGTAGCCAACCCAGAAGTTTGGAGAGCAGCACCCGCCAAAAAGTGGTGGTGGTGGTGGTGGGGAGTTTATCTGGTTTGCAGGCCTTTTAAAGACAAAATTGTAAAGCATTTTTTAATTATTTGTTGGGGGGGGAATTAGGGGGGCAGAGAAGGGGAGGCAGTCCTCTCAGCCTCTGCCCACCCCCGCTACAGGCCCGGAAAGCTCTGCAGCCAGAGTTAGAAACAGTTGATTTTTTAAACCATTGTTGTTGTTGTTATTGATTGACTGATGCTGCCAGACGTTCCGAGGAGTCTTGGGAGAAATTCCCTCTGCGCTTCATGCGGGTCAAACCAGACCTCCCGGAAATTCTTTCCAACAGGCACGGACGTTTTCGTCCAGGTGTTACCGTTCCTACTGAAGTCCATAGGACTCCTTGCGAGTAAGTGGCTAGAAGAGGCTTCACCGCCTCAGGGCGCAATTAAACTGCTCACAAAAGGGAGTGGGTTCACACTTCCCGTTGCACGCAAAGTCCCGAATGGCAGCCCCAGGTCACTTAGTTTGAAAGCCTCCTACGAGGTACTTCCAGGTGAACACGTGGATCTTGGCATACGTCTACTGGGAAGGAAGTCCCATTGATTCCAATGGAGTTTACTTCCTGGACGTATTTTTAGCAACGGGTCCATTCACACGGATAGGATTTTGCCCTGGACTTTAATGAGATATGACTTGCACCTTGCATGCCCACAGATAGCTCTGTGCAAAAGGGAAGAAAACACGTGTATAAGACACCGATGCGCACCATCATGAATGGGATTTAGGGCTTTTTCACATATAACACCACTCAAAGATTGCCACATCCTGGCACGTGTGAATAGGACATCAGAGATATGAAACTACAGACAGGACTTTCCTCTTTTCTTCTCAGGTCACCGCCAACGCAAAGGAGTCAATTTACACATTCAGCGGCCGGTCACCAAAAGCGTACATTAATCAAGTGCAGAGAAATCAGCGGATGTACCTACTGAACAAGGCCTTACTTCCAAGTAAGTGTATGTTTAGAATCGGGGTTCCCTCTTGTTTCACTGGCCAAGCAAAGCTGCATGCTTTGCACACAACAGAGCTGCATGCCAACAACAAAGCTGCGTGCACACAACAAAGCTGCATGCCAAGGAGAGGTAATTAGGGTTGGTGTAACAACCAACTAGCCCAGGAGTGGGGAATCTGTGGCCATCCAGATGTTGTTGGACTCTAATTCCCATCAGCCCCAGGCAGGATGTCCAATGGCCAAGTGGGAGCTGTAGCCCAATTACATCTGGAGGGCCAAGCATTCCCCACCCCTGATAGCCACAGCAGATGGGCACAATACAAAACATACATACATGGCAAATAAGTAATCCCCCAACTCACACACAAAACCAATGTGAATATTTCTTCAATCAAATCTAAAACTACAGAAACAGCACTCCATAAGTCCCTAGTCCTGTATAAATAAGTTGCAACCCCCCAATCATTCGAACTGAGCAGGATTGCACTCTCAAACACACACCTAGGTGCACACACCTAAACACCTAACTAATCTGCAATGGAGTTGCACGTCTATATACAAATATATTTCTATAGATCACATCACACACGCACACACACACACACACACACACAATTACAGAAACATGACTTACAAGGATACCTACACTCTTTGGGGTATGGACCTATAGTTACACCTACCCAAACAGATACACAGACATAGGGTATAGATCCAAGGATGGATACATTTAAATCGAGATTCTTGGAATGAAGCAGATAAACAATTAAGTTTCAATGGGCCTGACTCCAGATACTGTAGTTTTGTGGAGACAAAAACTTGTCATGTAAAAGAAACTGCACACAGCAGTTTCATTTTCTTCCCTAGAAAGTGTGTGTGTGTGTGTGTGTGTGTGTATAGACTAGAATCCACTACACCAGACACACCACACCACACCACACCACACCACACCACACCACACCACACACGCACACATATTAATACTAACTTTTATTGCAGATGAAGTACGAGCTTCACTTTCCCATTGACATCAAGGGGACTTGAAGGTGCTTAACTTTGGATTAATTTCCGGGCGGGGTAGCCGTGTTAGCCTGTTGCAGCAAGAACAACAAAGTCTTGTGGCATCTCAGAGATTACAATTTCTTATGGCACAAGCTTTCTAAAGTCCCCTTCATGGGATGCATGAAGTGTTGTCCTAAGTACACACGCGGCTGTTGTGCGGGTGAGAGTACTTTTTGCATCGTACGCCCCTCTACCACACTGCTGACAATTCCTCCTTCCCAAACAATCGTGTCGTGTGTATATACTACACCAGCCAACTTAGGATAACACTTCATGCGTCTGGTGCAGTGGACCCTAGTCTATGAAAGCTTATGCCATAATAAATGTGTTAGTATTTAAGGTGCCAGAAGACTCTTTGTTGTTTTAACTTTGGATGGATCGAGTCCCGTTCGGGCGCCCAACACATGCAGTCTGACATTTAAGTCCCCCAGCCAGATACACGGCCCCGATCCACCACTAAGTTCAGCTAAACCTCCAAACAACTTGCTTCTTTACACTCCCCGTCGCTTCTCATTGGTTTTAATGTAAGGGAAATACCACAAAATGGATCCGGAGGACTTTCTGTCTTCTGGAAGCCGATGGCTGCAAACCTGTTCCAGTACAATCAAGGTTAGGTTGGCTTTTGACTCCAGTAGGAGCAAGACCTCACCAACAACGCCTCAATTCTAAACGTATTTGGAGGAACCGCGTCTCACTTAGAAAGCAGGGAACGCTTTTCCGTGTAGCTGCGTTTATAAGGCCAGAGAGCCCGGCTGCAGGGCTGAGCTTACTCGGAAGTAAGTTCTACGCGGTAGAATCCACGGGAGAGAAAATGGGGCTTCTTTCCAAGGAAGTGTGTTTGGAGGAGTGCGCCATAAACATGTCTGTAATTCTACGCACTCTGTAGTTTGGGCTGGTTAACATCTATTTTCCAGGCTTAGGGGAGATCATGCACCCATGGATACAGACAGGTAAACATACACGCGCGCACACACATAGCCCCCCCTCCCCAAATACACAAACCTCTTGTGATTTATCTTCCCGAGAGCTTTCCTGATGCTGATCCCAAGATAGAGAGATTGAGAGATATTTTTTTCTACCCATTTTAGGAAGAAGTTGTCTCGTGCCCAGCAAGATGGTTTCCAGATAGAAGGAAAACTGCTTATGTTTCAGAACGCGCCTCTGTGGTTTTTTGCCCTGGGAGAATAAACATGCTTCCCAGTACGGCAGTATTTCTTCTGGTGTGGTTGGGGAATGTCTCGAGCCGTGGAAGAGACCAACAAGGCGCTTCTGCCTGGCAAGAGGCTTGCGAAAGGGGCTAGGGAGAACGGCGACCTTCTCTCAAGTGTCCCTCGATCCGGTCCCAAAACTCTTCAGATCCATCCTTGAGGGCTGATCTTGCCATTCGGTATAATGTCGCTTTATAAAGATCCACGCTAATATTTAATAAGTGGGGTGGTGGTGGAGGGGCAGATGTGTACGTTTCAAACATACTACAACCAACGCGATCCACAATCCAGCTGAGCCTCACGAATGAGGTTTTACGGCTGCAATCCTGCACACCCTTACTTGGCAGTAAATTCCATTGAACTCAGTGGGGCTTAGTTCTGAGTAGGCATATCTAGAATTACGCTCCAAACCTTTTTATTACTTCAAGCAATACTTATCCTCCAGTATTCCAAGCTTAATCTATGTGTGTGTTAGGCTGAGGTCCGTAAACAAGACTGTAGATTGATTTTCCAAAAACTTTCTTTATTTTTATTTTTTTCGGTACAAAATCCAAAATAAATAAATAAATCTGACTACCCGATCTAAGATAGCAACAACACAATCCAGCCAACTTTAAAGTCCCATGGGCTGGTTTCAGGGTGATACACGTGCTTAATTCTTCCATTGAAATCAATCAGGCTTAAAAGTGAGTAAGGCTCAATCCTATATCAACTTCCCTGGGAGTAAGCCCCATTAAACTCAATGGGACTTATTTCTGAGGACACATGTATGGGATTGCGCTGCAAGACACAACGATTGGGGGCGGGGGTTCGCCTGCCGCTGAACTCCCCTAACTCATTTCCGTTTACACACGCAAGGTATCCGGCCTACACCCTTGGTCGGATCGTGCCCCCTTTCTTGGATGTTATGCCCCACAGAGCCCGAAGGACATATCTTCCACCGGCCACACGATCCTTTGCGTGTCTACTCAAAAGCAAGCACGGTTGCGTTCAATGGGGCTTACTCCCAGGAAAGTCTGTATAGGATGGCAATGCAGCCTTGGGAGTGTGTTTGCCTCTCTGTTTACAGAGCCACTTTCTTCCCAATAAGTTTTGCTTGGAATAGCAGCCTGACTGGTTTGTTCGGCTTCTTCTTTGTACGCCTCTCTTTCATCCCACCTTATCAGCTCTTCTTCTGGAGATAAACACACTGCCAGTCATTAAACGTGTAGAAACGAAGCCTCTTTTACAACCCCCAGGACCTGAACCGCTTAGCGCATTTCCATCCATTCTCCCAAAACTAGTGCGTACTTCACGCAGACCCACCCAGGGGCTAATCCAGCCGACTTCAGAAGCCAATATCGCTTTCAAGAGACAGAGGAGAGAAAGATATACAGTAGTTTACAGGGACCGGTGCATAAAAGGGCTGTGACGGCACTTCAAAGGCGCTAAGTCAAAGTCCTACAACTTTGAAGGCAGCTTTTGGACCTGTTTCTTTGGCAGGTTTCACACAAGGCAGAATCCCAAACGCAAATCTTTACAAAATATAATAAAGCCAAATGGTGCCTTAAAACACGCACGCGCGCACACTCGGTGCCCTTGTATTTCCGCTATTACTGGGGGTGGGGGTGGGGTTGCGGAGATCCCCCGCCTGAAACGTACAGTCTCTTAAATTGGGGATACAAGTTGGGAACTGTCCACAAGGCACACTGACAGATTAGCATGTGCTTTCTTCTTTTTTTCTTTTAGAAGTACAACATAAATAATTCCCCATTACAGTTTCCATGCGCTACAGAAGGCGCATAGAATGGCTTGCATTTGCCCCTATGCAGCCCAGTTCCTATGGCTGTTTATCCAGAAGTAAGTCCCCACTGAGTTCAATAAGACTTCGTCACTCCCAGGTAAAGTGTGTTTACAACTGCAGCTTTCAAAGACGACACTAAATCAATGGAACCAAATGTAACTTTAGGAAAGGACCAGTGAGAACAGTCTGGGAAGACTTGGGGAGACACCATGCACCGGCCGTGGAAATAATGCTAGATGTCTCCTTACCTAAATTACTTACTACTCAATTAATTGTGGATATGGTGTAAACCCTGCCACATTTCCTTTGAGGTAAGCGCCAGATAAAACAATGACAGGCGCAGCTGGATCCTATGCATGTATGTTCGGATGTAAGATCCCCTCAGTTCAATAGTGCTTCCTCCCAAGTAAGTGTGCATAGAACTGCAGCATTAGTTCCACCTAAGACCTGAATTCTAGGATGCAATCAACAACTATTCAAATCAGTGGCAGAATGTAGAAGGCACCCCAAATCTGGCTACTAGGTCAGATCCCCTGCAAATCGTATGGGAATGTCAAATGAAATCCTGCATCCAGTTCTATGGGTGTAGGCTCCAATCAGATAAAGGGGAAATTATGCTGCATCAGGTGTAGGGAGAACGACAGACAGTCCGGCTCTGCAATCGTTTGAACCTTAGATGGGAAGTGGTGACCACCCCGCATTTTACTTCCAAGTAAGTTTCTCTGATAACAGCGCGATCAGCTTTGAGGTATCGCGGGGGAGAAGTAAGCGCTTCTGCTGCCTGATCATGTATTCAGGTTTACTCAAAAGGAGATCCCACTGATTATTTCAGTGGGACCAGCACTCCGACCCTAAGCATTGTTAGCGGTAAGTCCCAATAACTTCAGTGAAACTGACTTTTATCGAAAAGATTCATGACCCAAATGTCCATGGACTCTGTTATAAGTATGATATTGACATGTAAGAGTTTTCGCTAGTTAATTGGATTGGAGATAGGGCTGTTAATTAGCCTAGGTCTGTCTGTCTTTTTCTATCTATCTACACACAAACACACAAGCAGTGCATTCCGCATAATATTAGTGGGAGGGGGGATTTACAGGCATGCCTCCATCACGACAGACCCTGGCTAAAGTTCTGCCTCCAGACTTTAGAGCTCTTGCCAAACGAGTAAGTTAACCTGCTGCTCCAAACAATTGCTCCGAGATGAGGTTGTTCCCCAACAACAAGACTTCACGTCCCCCCGTCAACCCTCCCTTTGTTCTGCTGTCCAAATTCGGGGTCGTGACCTAGCTTAGAGCAAAGCAAACCCCGCGAGTAAACATTTTAGCGGAGCTTCTTTAAATATTGATTGGAGAGGTGTTCCGAGTAAACCAGTTTGGGAGGAATTTTGAGGAGGAAGCGAGCCTCCCGAAATATCTCGCGGTTGGTAGGGCAAGCAAACTGGACTCTTCTTGTATGCGCGCTGCGCCCCTATGGAGACACGAGCATTGTGTGGGTTTGGTTGGTTGAGTGGATGAAAGGTTGACCGGGGAGAGTCTCCATTTATGGATGCAAGATGGATGGCTAGATCGGGCGGGCAGAGAGACAGACCTGCGTGTATGTGCAAGGGTTAATTCCTCCTGATGTTTAGAGGACTTATGGAATGAAGCAAAACAGGGCCTTCAGCCATGATTCTGCGTGTTTTCCTGTAGTGATATATGCCCACACACACATACATACAGCAGGTGTATACAGGCGCGCACACAGAGAAAGGAGAGGAGGTGGAAGAGGAGGGATTCTTCATATATATGTGTCTTAGGCCCGAGTACTTTCTCTCACTCTTCCAGTTCTATCCTATAGGTAAGCACATCAAACTGCTGCAGAATCTCTTGGTGGTTACGCACTTTAATGCCGAAGCATTCTGCTGTGTTATAGAACCTCAGCGCTGTTTTATTGTTATGTGGGTGGAGGGTGTGTGAGGGGCAGCGGAAGAGAGACACAGTAGTGTTTAGGGCTGCCTAGTTTGCCCCAAGCATGACACACTTTAGTATGGAATAGATGGTTAAGAAGACAAGGGCACTAGCAGACGGGCGTGGGGGAAGGACCACTGGAGGTGGGGGGGAGCGCTTTATGTGGGTGGGGGTTGTCTCAGTGCGGATATGGAAGGCAGGTAAGAAACACTCCAGGCCATGGGAAAGAAAGGCAAGAAGGAAAAGAAAGAAAGGGGAAGGGGGAAGGTTCACTTTCTATATAATTTGGAAACTTGACATTAAGGGCTTCCTCGCCAGTGCAGAGGGAGAACCCCTTACTTTTAGATTTGTTTGGCTGTGACATGACACGAAGCATTTCTTGTAAAATCCGAGTCACCTCCCTTCTCACGTCTCCTTTATTTACAGCACTCACTGGCGGGGCTTGCCTCAAAGGTTAATTGCTGTGCGTCTTCCAGCCATGCCAACCCGCGTCGTGTCCTTTGAAACAAACCTCCCTAACTGCTCTGGGGCCGTCAGCCCGACCAAATCGACAAGATAATTTACCCGGACGCTGGGCCCCTCCTAGGGTTGGGGCAGCTGGACTCCCAAACGGGCGTGTTAAGTCCTGTTTCGCAGGATCGGCCTGCGAAGATCCAGGATGCCTCGCTCGCCGTCAGTGGGTTGCCTGGGAGGATGAAGGGCCTTGCTGGAGTAGACCGAGGTCCATCTCAGCCCAGCATTCTGTCGTCCCCCCAGCACTAGCAGAGGCTGGCCACCAGCCAAACGCCTCTAGACACTTATAAGCAAGATATAAATAAAGATATATATATATATATAACTTATAAGATATAAAGGCAATGGCCTTTCCATGTGGAGGGTGGCGGCGGCGGCCGGGAGAAGTGGTAGCTAGGAGAGTTTGGCAGGAGGATCCAGGATAAATAAATGCGGCTCGCTCTAAGACTTCACCCCCCAAACTGAAATGACCTCCTGGATCAAACAAAACGAGCGATTCGTGCTAAAATCCGAGAGGTGGGGGTGCGGAGAGTCGGCTGGATCTAAATGCAAAGCAGTTAATAATTACACGGGCTTTCTCCTCTGCCTCCCAATTTCCTTCCTAGTAGATAGCAGGGCTATCATTAGTATTATTTCCCCATCTGGAGATGAAGTAAAGCCGAGGGTTTTGTGGGTGGGGGATTCTCTTTATTACTCCTTAAATACCTAGAGGTATCAAGGATAGGATCGTACCTGCGAACTCCGAGTAGCTCACCTCCAAAGGTGGGGTAGAGAGAGAAGGACCCATTCGAGTGACATTAACGCGTGGCTGTCCCTCCTCCCTCCCCTGTTCCTTATTTCCTTGTTGCTTGTGGCAGGAGAGGGAGAAAAATTCCGCGCCGTTCATAATTTACAGGTTTATAACGTTTATGAACGGTGTCTCGAGTGCGGATAGAGATAAATGGTCCTCCTCCTCTCATAATGATGGAACTCGGGGTCACCCAATGAAGTGGATTCGCGGTGGGTTCAAGACAGGCAAAAGGAAGTACTTCGTCTCTCTCTCTCTCTCTCACACACACACACACACACACACACACACTGTAATAATTATCTTATGGCGTTCACTACTGTGAGAAGTGGTGATGGCCCACTGACATAAAGGGCTTTCAAAAGGGAGCAGGCAAATTCATGCAGAGGAGACGCATGGACAGCTCTTGGCCATTGGAACCTCCATGTGCAGAAGCAGTATATCTCTGAACGCTGTGATACTGGGAAGAAACCACAAACATCGTCCAGAAACATCGTGTTCACACTTCCCAGAAGTGATTAGATGCACCCTGTCTGATCCAGCAAGGCAGTTCTTATGTCTTTAAGGCATTTGTATGCTCCTGGTTCTCCAGACAATTCTAGTGTTGCGAGGCACACATATGTTGCGAGGCACACATGACTTGGACATTCATAATCTCTATTTTTTTTCCCCTTATACAGTCTAATCGTGTTAATAAATGTTTGAGTATGCATGTTTCTGCACCAGGTGAACTAGGTTCTTTCAAGGCCTATAGTTCCAATGTTATGTACACACTGTAACGACCAATGACCAATATACATAATATAAATGCTGCATTCTATGTTGCCATCCAACTCGTGCTTTTTAATAATATATATAATCCATGACTACAAAGTAGTGGGTGCAATCTGCACCATTTCAATTAAGATGAGTTTTCCCACTGACTTTCATGGGATGTGAATTACACCCTATATTTGTTCTTGCTCATATTTTTTTAAAGGGGGTAAATATTTGGGCAAGTATGTTTTTCAACAATCAACCAGGAAACTTTCCTTCCTTTCTGCCTGCCTCCTTTCTTGAAAGGAAGAGAGAGAGAGAGAGAGAGAGAGAGAGAGAGAGAGAGAGCCCAAAGCCAAAGAAAAGAGGAAAAAAGGTGGGGTATAAATATAATAAATAAATAAATAAAATAAATAAATAAATAAAAAGAATATTAAAAGGGTATTATAAGTTCGCCAGAGAACTGTGTACGCATGTAGCATGTATGTATGTATGCATGTACAACCAGATAAAATATATTGGTTTAGAAAGAGGGAATATTTCCTTTTTGTAGGACTGTACTGGATCTCCTAAATAAATAACGTCTCTTGTTTTGTCAAGGTTCTTGCTTACACATATATTCTCAGGGCAAAGGCTCCACATATTTCTCCACCAGGAAAGCAAGCTGTACCAAGTGAAATGTGTGCGTATTTAAAGCCTCCCCGCCCCGTATTAAAGATATGGGGGGGGGGGAGAGAAGAGGGAAGAAAGAAAATAAAGAGGGCAACATTTGCCAGAAGTTGTTAATGCCATTAACATAAGGGCTGTTTGCAAGGAAATACTAGTCTTTCACTAAAGTCCCAAAATGTTTGGTTTGGTACCTTGCCCATCAAAATAAATCAAGGCGACAGATTAGGAAGTACATAAAACTATATCTCTGGATAATGATATACGAGACCACAATAAATATAAGTTACATGTTGAAGCTGCTGGCAGTTATGGTTGGGAACCCGTAACTCATTCATTTAACCCTGGCGGAATGTTTGTCTTTTAATTACAATTAAACAGCGTACTTGAACATTCTTTTTTCCCCTGAACTGCACGGAGAGAGAGAGGGATTGGGGGACGGAATTCGAGAATGTAAGAGACTGGAAAAATCCTGGGACATAATTTGCTAACTGCCAGTTTAGAAAGCTAAACTCGCTACCTTATCCTACAGCCCTGGGGGGGAGGGGGGGAGAGAAGAAAAGGGGAAAGTTGTTGGGTTCCTCTTTTTAAAAACACATAGTACATGTAGACGTACTGGAAAGCTGGAAGTATCCCATTCAGCTTCTGCAACTGCTCCTTTCTAGAGAATTATCTTCCCAAGCAATATTTGAATGCGTGGAATGAGGGCATACCAAGGTTCTCCTTGGCCTCTGGGAAGCTTCTATTCCATTTTGACCGCCTACTATATGGGGGGTGGGGGCTTTCCTGACGCCTTCTTTAAGGGCCATCTCTAAGTCCCTGTGAAGTGTTCCCACACAGGCTTTCGTTTTCTACCAAGACTTTAAGGAAGAAGAAACAACAACAACAACAACAACAACAACAACAACAAACAACCCCAACTGAAATAATATAACGCAACAGGTTACTTTACACCAACTGGGCATCACACGCTCCCAAGCGCTCGGGCGCTCCCCCGAACAAGTCTCTGGGCTTCTGCTGTTCACGGTATCCTAGTCCAGAAATATCCCCACCTTGCTCCTGACTTTTAGCTCAAGTGGAGGGAGTAATCGTCCAGTCGCTGAGCAATGAAATCTCTACCATTCGATCGGAACGAGAGCCTCCTTGGGTGCCTTACCCACGTGTGGCAAGGAAGGGACACAGACGTTCGAATTAAGAGGAGAGGTCCTTCCATTCGCCGTAGTAAGACCCCCACCAAGCCTATGAATGGAGCTCCACAGGAGATACAGAAGCACGGGCATCCGGTGGCACACAGGTCCCTGAGCTTCGAAGTAGCCATAACCTATTGGCCTGGTGTTGCTGGTAGCGATGATAGGCTTATACAGTCCATTTTTGCTAACTTTCACCACCACCACCACCAAGGTAAAATCTAGACCAGCCAACTGCAGAGAACGTTGCCTCCAGAACCTCCCTTTTCTAGATCCTACATTCCAGAGGAGGTAGTCGCGTGCTTCTCTCGCAGCAAAAACCACAAAGAGTCTTGGAACACCTTCAGAGCCTAGGAGGACTCCCCTCATCTTACATCTTGGCATTCATCGAGATACATTTCCCGCCACCCCAACAGTCATAACTCTGAATTTTTAAACTGCTTTTTAAAAATTTTTAAAACAACAACAACACACAAGATACTTACTTGGCGTTGGTAACTTTGTTCTTGCCATAGAATAGCCAGCTGGGAAATCTTCCAAGTTATGGGAAGGCGGGAAAATGAGAAGGGAGGCTTGGCCGCAACTTCACCCTGCCTTCTTTTCTCTGGGGTTATTTTGGTGACAACACAATGCGATAACACGCATTGAAGCTGCCCAAACCCCACTCTCCCTGCCTCCCCACCCCCTCCCCACCCACCCGGCTCTCTATTACTATGGTAAATTTTTTTGACAAAGAGCCTAAACAGTGGCGAAGGCTTTAAATGTGTGTAGGGCGCACAGAAGGTACACGTTGGGAGACTTAACTCAGGTCACTGGGGGCTCGGAGGTCAGCCTGAGTGGCTAGAATAAAACTGCTGGCGTAGAAAAGTTGTCCTCTGGGTGAACCCACTTTTTTTGCCTCTCTCTCTCTCTCTCTCTCTCTCTCTCTCTTAGCCTTTTACCAGAACTTCAATAAAGTACCTTTCAGTCTCTCTACATGGAGGCGTCAAAAAGCTGAGAGAGAGAGAAAGTGGGGGGAAGAGGAGAGAGAGACAGTGGAGCAGGCTGTTTGCATCTCCTGACATTTCTTTCTCTCTTTCTTTCTTTTTCTCCCCCTGCTGCCTGCCTCTATAATTCATTCATAATCTCCCTACTCTGGAAGAATTGTGTCATGGCCAAGTCTAAAGGCTAAATCAGATGCTAAAGGATACGAATTATTATAAATAATGTTTATAAATTATTTTATTTTATTTTTAAAGAACACACACTCACACACACACACACACACACACACACGAGGGGGGGCAGATTGCAGAAGGTAAACACTGGACTCCAAGAAGAAAATAAATAAAATACAGTGGGTGTGTATGGGGTGGGGTGGGGAGAATGCTGAAAGAAATATACAGTAGTATATTTAAGTATGATGTCACTGAAATGTTTTTTTAATTGAATATGTAGACTATACAGTTGCAGATGTGATTGATGTTTCCAGCCTCCTCTTTCCAGGGTTCCTGGGCAGACACAGAGAATACATGCAACACAAAGTCCTCATCACATTCAGCCTGGTTCTCTCACAGACACTTGGTTATAATTTATCAAGTTTTGCAGTCACTCTGTGTGTGTGTGTGTGTGTGTGTGTGAGAGAGAGAGAGAGAGAGAGAGAGAGAGTTTAAAGATCAAACTTTGAAACATATGGCCATTCAGTTGGCAGCACCATTATTCCAAAGTTAGGACTTTTTTTTAACCCTTTGTTCTCTTTACCATTTGTATGTGCTGTGTGTGTGTGAAACCTTGGGCAAAGACTAATTATTTTTGTTTTACCCCAGCAATACACTAGGAAGAATAAGCTTGAGCAACTTACTCCGTTATATTGAGCAGATACACACACCTGATAGATTCAACTTGCAGTCCAATCTTATGCATGCTTACTCAGACTATTTTCAGTGGTGTTTACTTTAAGATAAGTGTGAACAGGACTGCAGCCTTAGGGCTGTATCCAATTGGTTGTAGGTATCCAATGTTAGTCTAACTTAAGTTCCATTCATTTCAATGGGTCTACTCTGGATACAACCCTTAAGGACTACCTATTCTTCCCCACTTGACCTAACAAAGTAGGGTAAACAAGCAGGCCTGATAGTAAGGAAACATTCTAAGCAATTGATCACACACACACACACACACACACTTTACACACATTCCTTGCTTTGAAAAACTAGAATTGGGAAAGCAGTGTGAAACCGGAATTGTGAAAATATTGCCATACATTATACCTGGCTATTATGTTAATAATTTTCTTGACCTCATACAATACAGAAAGAAGTAGGATACACTGAGATCCTACAAACTAATACAACTAACAGGCAGAGGTCATCCTGATTGGTTGATGGCCATGGTTCTTTGGCCACTGGTTTCTGAACTGATCTGGGCTATAGCCACTGTGTTTAATTCTGACCCATTTAAAATCAATAGAAGTTCTGCATTAACTTGAATGAGATGTAGATTTCTCCCATAATCGGCATTCTCTTGTCAATCACTTTCTTCCCCCCCCTCCCTCCCTCTTCCTTCTACCATAGATGCGGAACAATTTGCTTAATGAATGTCTTGAGCATTGGAGATAAAGTGACAATAACAGCTCCCCTTAAACAACTCTTCCCCTAGTCTTTGGAAATCCTCATTCACCTGAAGATTATAGTTGCCTAGTGAGTATACCACTAGAATATTAATACTAGAAGGAATTGGGATGTATTTCAGCTCAACTCACAATTTAGCTATATTGAAGTACATTATTTAAGATAATCTACAGAAATACACTGGATTACATCGCTCCACTTCAGTCTAACTGATTTTGCATTTTGGGTGTTCAGATGTTTGCAGAATACAACCAAAGGTTAAACAAGCTTTCAAGGGAAGAGGTGTAAAGTGCAGTTCAACCACACAATCCACTTTCAGGCCAGGACAGCAGGGCAATATGTGTGTTTAAAAAACACTTCCTAATCTCTCTCTCTCTCTCTCTCTCTCTCTCTCTCTCTCTCTCTCTCTCTCAAAATCTCTCTCTATGTCTATCCACATATATACACAATCACACTAGAAATGCTCCCTGTGCAAACACATCTGGACTGTACTATACTCCTCCCAACCACCCATTCTGCTTCCCTCAGGGAAGTAAACAAATCCTGATTTGCTACAATACCTCTCCATAATATCTACAACAGTGTCAATCTTAACAATTTATTCAAAGGACAGGAGTAGGGGTGCACTTCAGCTAAAACTGTTTACAGACAGTGAAAGAAAGGAGTAAAGAAAACTCCAAGATGGTTACTAAAGAAATAGATGGGAGCTCACATACAAGAATGGATACATTTTTTTAAAAAAGCCCATCAATACACAGACACACACACACACACACACACACACACAGATTTAAATGGAGGGTACACAGGGACAGGTCAATTTCCAATAAAACACACATTTCTAGCTCCAAGGCTAGGACTTCCTAGTAGAATCTCAGTTCAAAACACATTGCCCCATCTTGTGATGTCACAGGGTACAAGCCACAATCCCTAAAATCAATAGCAGATTGGCCATTGACTTCAGTGATATGTACCAGGGCACCAGAAGCCTTTATTTTAATAATAATAATAATAATAATAATAATAATAATAATAATAATACACATTTCTTAAACTTAGCTGAGAAAGTGTCCACTGGTCTGGAAATTAGTGCCACTCATATCACCCAATGTCTGCCTATTTAGTAGGAAGCAAAGAAGCAAAATAACTCACCAGACATTCCAAAGTCAATCTGTGTCACACTCACTGGTTTTTATTGAACAAGGGGACTTTCACATATACACTAAAACTCTTTTTATTGCAAGTTTACAATGATCATGTCAAATCAGTCCAAAAAAACCCACACAAGAACCACGACGAAACAAAAACAAAAATCTAGCCACTGGATTTTCCTTTCAACTTTCTCTCTGTTCGCTCCCCATCTCTCTTCTCTTTTGCTTCTCACATTGAAATAAACCATAAGTTTATCAGCTACTCTACCTCGTGTGCTGTTTTTTTCCCCTTTGTGTGTGTGTGTGGTTTTTTTTTAATCTTTCCCCACATTTATACAAAAAGAAAGGAAGGGGGGGGGGAAGCCTTCAATGGTCCTTTTTTTTTTTTTTGTTCTCCATTTGTAAACGCACAGAGCAAAATAACTGCATTCTTTCCTTGCCTGTGTAATTATTAGCATATGCCCCGAATTTTCATCTAAAACAGAACGTTTAGTTCCCACCCCAACACACAAACGCGCGCGCGCGCTCACTCACTCACACTCACACTCACTCACACACACACACACACACACACAGCTCATCTGTCCACTCCTTCCCTTTTAAAAAATAAATAAAACCCTGAAAATGGCATTTAAAAAAACCAGCAGGTATTTCACCTGGCCTCTCATGCTAATAATACATGCACCTAAAGCGTGAGATCTCGCAGAAGACCTCATTCTTTTGTGTGTGGTTTTTTTTTTCCTCTTTTTTTTTTTTTAATATATATACGCACGGGAAAACTACGAGGAAAAAAAAAAGAACCAAAATATATAGATATATATTAGATTCTATAAATAATCAGAGTCATTTTTATGGGGTGTTTGTTTTTTGTTTTGTTTTGTATGTTTATAACCTTGTAATATCCTCTGCTCGTTGGTCCTGAGATGAGGTTTGAGAATGTTCTTCGCTAGCAACCGCGTTGGAAGATGCAGCAATAGAATTGCTGGCCGAGGAATTGGTAGGAGCCGTAGATCTCACTTTGGTATTGGGCAGCCTGTGGTCTTTTTTCCATTTCATCCGCCTGTTCTGAAACCAGATCTTGATCTGTCTCTCCGAGAGACACAAGGAGTGGGCGATTTCGATGCGCCTCCGCCTCGTCAGGTATCTATTATAGTGGAACTCTTTTTCCAATTCCAAGACCTGCTGTCTGGTGTAGGCAGTCCTGGATCGCTTGGGCTCGCCTCCATTGTAATTGGGGTTCACTGGAAAAACCAAAGATTAGCATGAATACAGAGGGGGGAGAGAGAGAGAGAGAGAGAGAGAGAGAGAGAGAGAAAGAAAGGCAGGAGAAGGAGAGCGGGTGAGATGCACACAGAGAGTTAGAGAGAGAGAGAAAGAAAGAAAGATCTCCAGTGGCTCAGGGGAAAGAGGGGGAGAGAGAGAAAGAGCGAGAGGGGGAGGAAAAAAAAGTCATCAGCTAAATGGGTTATAAAGAACCCAAGACTTTCTCTTCTAATAAGAAGGGGTTTCCCTGGCTTGAAAAGAGCCTGAATTATTTATGCACCCCTCGCAAAGCCTTCGGAGTTTCACACATACATAACAGAACGAACCACATGGCTGGGGCTGCCCAGACTAGCTTGGCTATAAAATTTATGGTGGGTGTAATTACCCACTCGGAGTCGTAAATCCAGCTCAATTGTGCTAACCCAAAGACTCTCGTTGAAGGCAAAGGAGGAGATGGGAAAAAGGGGAGAGAGAGTGTGTGTGTGTGTGTGTGTGTGTGAGAGAGAGAGTGAGTGAGTGAGATGGGGAGAGAGAGCGAGAGAGAGCCTGAGAGCATGGTGTGAAGAGGAAGGGGAGAAAAACACACACGCACGCACACACACATCAGAGAGAAAGAGAGCAGAGGAGAAAAAGTTGCCTACCAGTACTGACGTGGATTTTTTTCATCCAAGGGTAGACTATGGGCTGCTTAGTGGCCGTGCTGCTGGGATGCTCGGGGTTTTGCTGGTTGCAAGCTGGAGGGGCCGGGGCTGGAGAGGTGGCTGCGCTGGAGAGAGCCGTTTGATCACACAGCTGCGGCGGTTTCTCGGGGAGATGGTGGCCTCCCGGTGGCTGTCCATGGCCCCTTTGATGCGCCGGGGGGTTGCCGGGACCTTGGAGGCTGGCACAGCTGTACTGGCGCTCGGGGTAGCTGGGTCGCTGTGGAGGAGGTGGAGGGTACAATTCCTGGTGATGATGCTGAAAACTGGACTCCCTAGTCCGGCTGTAATATTCCGGACTGTGGTCTGGGATGTAATTATTTTGCGAATATTCTTCGCATGGAGGAAATTTCGGATCGATGTAGTTAGAGTCCATCAAATACGAGCTCATGATCATTAATTTCTGGAGTGGAAAATAATTTTTCTCGCTTTGTCGTTTTTCTGCTCCATAAAACCCTCCTACTAGCTGGCGACCCCGTAAAGTTAGTTTCACCATGTGACTATTTGCGCCAATCACGCCAGCCGAGCTAGTCCCCGGATAAGGAACCAAAAGCTTATTCAAAATGTATCCAATTTGTGTGTGCGCGCGCGAGTGTGTGTGTGTGTGTGTGTGTGTGTCCTTGTTGTTGTTGTTGTTTGTGTGGTCCCCTTAAACTCACAGCAAAAGAGGTTCGTGGGTGTGTGAGGGGGTGATCTTGCAACCAAACCGAATGTTTCTTCTTTTCTTAAAAAGGCAACATAAATGAAAATAATAATAATAATAATAATAATAATAATAATAATAATAATAATAGAAGTAAACTCATTTATTTGGCAGACAGGTGATATGTAGGAGGAGAACCTTGTGCATCGCCCGCCTCAGGTACATAGTAACTCCTCTCTTGTAGACATCCAAGAACTAAGTGAGCCTTAAAACAGGAAGAACAACCATCTTTTTACACTGCAGGGATTGAAGCATGCTCAAAATTGTTCTGCTTGCTTCACCTAAAGGAAAAAAAAAAACTGTGGGGAGAGGTGCCCCCGCCTCCCTCCTTCTCCCCCCCCCCCGACCCTGGACATGGTTAGTATCATTGTCTGCAGAACTGTTCTTCCCCCAACCCCCAACCCAACACATACAATACACACAATCCGAAAACTAGAAGGAAGTTCAAGATGTGCAATCCAGTTTTTTGGTGTTTCTTCTTCTTTTTTTGTAGAAGAGAGACAAAGAAGCCAGGTTACCTGGGTGGGTGGGGGGAGGAGAGTATGCAAATCATCTTTGCGTCATTTGGAGTGCTCTAGAAATGCTCATCAACCTTTGCTTAAGGGCGATCTTATGTGGTTGCAATAGGAGCTGATGGCTGTGAATGAAAGCAGGAGAAGAAGTTCTATTCAGCCAGATGGCAAAGACCACCAACCTTCTAGTCCTAGCCATCAGGGATCGGGGGCGGAGCGGGTGGGGGAGTTTAGAAGGTTGTGGTGGGGAACTAGTAGATATGTGTTTTGTTTTTTTTGTTGTTTTTTTTAATCTGCTAGACTTTAATAAACCTTCATTTAATAATGGAGGGTTCTGCTTTATTCTAATTATGGGAAAGAACACACACACACACACACACACACACAGTCTGAACGTACTGAATTTTGGTAGGTAGGTAGTAGGTAGAAAGGGAGGGATTTAGGTAGATAGGTAGAAAGGGAGGGATATGATTCCTCATACAAAGGATAGGTATTATGCCCCCACCACCACCAGCAGCAATTAATGGGAAAGCGTGTAAATTCAGTACAGAACATCTGATTTCCTTGTTGAGTAGTGGTGGTGGACACAAAAAGTAAGGCAGGATACACACACACACACACACACACACACACACGTCAATATAAACAGACCCCTGGGTAGATTAAAGAAGCTGAGATGTGAAGCAAACATTTAAAAGAGTGCAGTTATTGCAGTTAAGGGCTTTATCTATAGCTTACATTAAGAAGATGGGGCACAGAGAGTCGGATTAATCCCTTGTACTGCTTGATAACAATTATAGTTGAAAATCATAGCTTGCAGGGCATTGCAATATTTTACTTGATAACAATAAAAGTGACACATAAAGTTAACTGTTTATGTTTTATTTATTAGACTAAATGTGCCAGCGGTGTCGGAGGCTCTGGGCTGGTTGTAACAGTTTTTATGGGGCTGTAAAATGCCATAAATCAGTCACTTGAAATGGTTAGGTCTCTCTCTCTCTCTCCCTCTCTGTTTCTCTCTCTCGCTGGCAAGGGCTTGTGTGAGCTTGTGTCTGCGGTGACTGCTGCTCCTTCTTTCCAAGAAAAAGTAATAATTGTGGATTTTATTATCAAGAGCACCCTTTACCTTCCCTGTTATTTTAACTATTTATTCAATATGTAGCTGTAACAAAGTCCCTTCACTGGGTCAGTCTGTCTTTCCGCAAAATGCCTGTGTGTGTGTGTGTGTGCTAAAGAAACACCCCTGAGATTTTAATTACAACATCTGCAATTAAGGGGAAACCAAAGAAAGCAGAACATTAACAAGGCTCTGGCATCGTCCATATACTCCCCTAGAGACGAATTTGTGATTGAGGTGCTCACACAAATTCGATTCTACAGGGTACATATAAACGACTGGAGAATTTGGCCTTTGTGGTAGTGGGAGAAGGGGGGAAGCCACCCCCTCCGTGATGTCCTCCAGCATTATTATTTTGTTGGTAGAAGTGGGGGGGGGGAGAGAAGCAGCTGTCAAGACTTTCTAAAAAGTCGTTCAGCAAATCAAGCTGTTTCCAGGTAAAGAATCCATATTTCCGATGGATTATATCAAGATGAGACCCAAGCTCCCATTGGTTTCGGAACTGGGCCTTGGCCAGTTTATATTTGGATTACACGTGGTTACATCCATCCTTTATTAAGTGTGTGTATGATGTATGTATGTGTGTATGTATATGTATATATATATATATATATATATAGTCCAAAAATAAGGCAGTATTAGGGTAGCATTCTATGTATCTATGGAGAACTGTCAACTTGCTTATTGATTGATTCCTGAAGTGGAAAAGGAAGATGAGGAATTGGTTCAGTCCAAAGGGAAAGAAATGAATGAAAAAAGTATTCTTCTAGTAGCCAGAGGTGTGTATAGCTGTTTTATTTTCTTTTGCTATTTTGCCTTAAAATCATGGGGCAGAGTCTAGGAAGATGTAAGTATTTGTCATCTGGAAACAATGGCAGGCAGGTACTTGTACAGCTGCTTCTGCAACTACTGCTGCTGCTGCTAAGCTCTGGGTGGGTTGAAAGTGTTTTATGGAACTCTGTCTGTCTGTCTGTCCGTGTGAGCTTGTGTTTGCCATGACTGTTATTTCTTAATGCCAGGAAAAGTTAAAACTATGTTTTTATTAACATGAGCACCCCTTGTGCTGCTCTGCTGTTCTTATTTCTGCTGCTGCTGCTGCTGCTGCTGCTGCTACTACTACTACTACTACTACTATTACTACCACCACCACCACCACCACCACCACCACCACCACTACTTCTATTGCAGCAGCTGTAGTTAGCATCACAGCCTTTTCGTAAGCGATTAAAGCACTTTGTATATACTATCTCGGGAGTCATTATCTCAGGCTGCAATCCTATACACACTTACCTGGGAGTCAGCCCCACTGAACTCAATGGGACTGACTTCTGAGTAGGTACGTATAAGATTGCCCTGTTAAACATGAATTATTTAGCTTTCTCCCACTGGAGTTAATGTGACATACATGTGCTTGACTTTGGACGGATGGTGCCCACTATGAATATTAGTAGAATTCAAATGATAGGAGTGGAAGGAAGGAAAGAAGGGAGGGAGGGAGGGAGGAGGAGGAAGATCTACAAGTAGAGGCTGCAGTCTTGAGCACTTTTACTAGGGAGTAAGCCCCACTGGACTCAGTGGCTCTTACTTCCTACTGAACTCAAAAGGGACTCTTTATTCTGAGTAGACACACCGAAGCTCGCACTGTACGTATGTGCTAGAGACTTGGGACAATCAGCAGTTCATGTACTTCCAAATCCCTGCTTTGTGAGGGTTATCTTAAGAAACATCTACCAGTCGTAAACCTACCCTCTAATGATTACTTTTTAAATTATACTTCTAGAAGCCCATGGAAGGAGGAAGGAAGGACCGCTTTGCCATTCCAGAAGTTTATTCCTTGGAAGTTAAGTCACATAACATTGCTTTCAGTGGAGCTTACTTACAAGTGAGACTGAAAACCTGTGCAGTGGGGCTTGGCTGACAGATTGCATGCACGCTTCCTCGGGAGTAAGTATCTTTGCACTCAGCGGGGCTTCCTTCCCAGTGAATGTGTACAAGATCCGGTGGTAGGATGCAGCCGGATCTCGTGCATGCAAGCTCCTCTGAGTTTACTCCCAAGTAAGTGTCTATAGGATTGCATCTTTAATAATACAATTTCATAGTTGTTGTTTTTAATTTATTTTACACAATGGGGTTGATTACTCTACTACCTTTTTTTTTAACCATTTCAATTCATCCCCATGTCTTATTTTAACTGACCTCTGGCTTTTCTTTTTAAGATGTCCATTAGTAAAATGTCCATTCTATTTTTTTCTAAAAGCTTTTTTTTAAAAAAATGTCTTGTTTCCTTAAATGTTTGGGAGAGTTTCTTTTTATTGTCTCTAGCAAAGAAGGCTCCAAGGACGTGTGGAAAAATAATAATAAATTAGTGGGACACAAACCTCTTTTGTCTCTATAACATCCCCCCCCCTCCCCTCTCACGCTGGCCTCAGTTTCTCCCAACCAGCAGAACAATGTCGGGAAAAGATTATAATGGTTATGATCACTTTTGAGTGACAACGGCAAAGAGAAACAGAACACTTCGATGAAATAATTTCTGCCCTTTAATTCCTATCCTAGCCAGGAATCGGGTTGCAAAACGTGTATCTATCTGGTTACCATTTTCAGGACTATTTCTGAGTACAAAGCGCCTCCTTGACAGTACTGAAGAAAAATAAGTACTCATTGTCCCTGCGGATTCATTGTGCAAGCTATTACCATACTGACCGCTTGGTAACCTACACCTCTAGCCATTTGCAATCTGTGCATCTTGGACCAAAAAAAAAAAAAGAAGAAGAAGAAGAAGGAGAAGGGGGGGGAAGGAGGGTGGAAAGGAAGCACCTACCGAAGTTTTGATATTCCATTGTTTAGTAATCATAATAGCCATAATACTAATAATCATCATCATAATGTAAACCCTTTGCCATGTGAGGCATTTCCTAGTTAACGTTACGTTACTAATAAATGCTCCCCCCCACACACCGCAAATGGGGGCACAAACACACGCACTGAATAATCAGTTCAAAAAAAAAAAATCAACTAGAATCCGGCTGCCATTCATGGGTGGCTTACCCTGCCCCCATGATTCAGACCACTTGTGAAACGCTCTTATATTTTGGGGTTATTATAAGGCTTAAAAAAAAACACTCTTAAAATACACGGGGGGGAGGGGGGATCTTAAATGTATCCAAGAATATAATACCTCCCACCAAAGATCCAGATCCAAGAATGTATCTTCCACACTGAACACTTTTTTGCCCCCCCCAAACACCCCCCATCTGAAATGCTTCGCTGCTTATGCAACAAAGAATTTTACCATTGACTTCAACGGCTGAATTGTATCCTTTCTATAGATCAGACAGACCATCTTCTAATAAGTTCAATGAGTGGAGAGAGAAAAGTGTGTGTTGGGGGTTGACTTTTTAAAAAACCCAGCTTTTTCGAGGCGGGGTGGGGGACACATATCTCTACAGAGTTGGTCTCTCTATGACACCGTGGAATACCAAAGACTTAATTATACTTTCATTAAAAAATAATAATAACACCCTTGTAAGCACTAAGTGCCACGAAATCGTTCGGTGTGTGTGTTGTGTGTGTGTGCCCATACACACATATACCCTTTCCCCTCTTGTTCCACACAATGCAAAGAGACAGGTCTAATTTATGCAAAGAAATATGCAAACGTTTAATTGATTTTTCCTTAAATCTGTTGTCACTAAAAGTAATGAGTCGGGGCAAAACGATTTGAATAACCAAAGCATGTATGTCACCAGAAATCACACACACACACACACACACACACACTTTTCTTTTAGCTTCTCAAGAAACAAAAGTCATGTAAATATTTATTCCCCCAGTTTTAAAACATTATAGACGAATTCTTCCTGTTTGCTCGAAAAAGCACATATATGCAAACACATTTCTCTGTCTCTCTTCCGCAAGCACCCCCCCCCGTGTACCCCTCCCTCCCTCCCTCTCCCAGGAATTCAATTTTCTTCAAATCTCGTTGAAAGTGGCTTTTTAAAAAGTGGGCGCATTTTAATATTGCTTAGACGGCGTGACCTGAATTTCACCTCAACTGTTTGACTTGATCCAATAGGTCACTGCCAAGGAGTTATTGATGGGGAACCTCCATTGAAATTTGTCTCCTCGCAAATGGCCTTTAGATCTTCTAGCGAGTTCAATAACTAGTTATAATGTAGAAGGGGAAAAATGAAGCCCAAAGGCAAACGAATATGATGTTTCATTTTTATGCTGGAGAAATTGTTGGTTTTTCTTTTCCCTTTCCTTACTCCCCACCCCATCCCACCTTTTTCACCCCTGCAAAACAAAACAAAAATCTGGTTTGGGCGAAAAAATCCCCCCTTTCTCTTCTCTCTCTCTCCCCCCTCTCTCTCCTCACCCTTTTAACTGAATCTAGATTCGAATCTATATCGCAAAACTATTTATTTATTTCGGTGGCTAACTGCGGAGCCTCAGTTGATGAACTCTTCAGGACTGATCTACTCAAGAGTTCAATCATATATATATATATATATATATATATATATATTGCTGGGTAGGAATCATGTTTGCTTCACTGTTTTTGTTTGTTTGAATAATTTAAAAAAAGAATAGATTTGATGTAGCTAAGTCTGGTACGGCTTGTTGTTGTTGTTGTTGTTGTTTCTTCTTCTTTTTGTTTTTAAGAGGAAATGTGGTTCCAAATCTCATATGATATCATGTAGATCTTAAACAAAAAGCTGGGCAAAGCATCCACATCTATTAAAATACTAATATTAGTGCTAGTATTGGGAGGGGGGGGGAATTTAAAGAAACAAAGAAAACATTGGTTACTCTGCAGTGCAACCCTATAACATGTTTACTCAGAAGTAAGCCCCACTGAGTTCAATGAGACTTACTCCCAGCAGGTAAGTGTGTATAGAATTGTACCCTTAATTTCTCTGTCCTATACTTTGCTGGGGTCAGTTTCCATCAGTGCCATCACTAACCCCTGCCCCCCTTTCCTGCTTTAGGAATTGTCTGTTGGAAATGTTTGGTGCGTGTGTGTTTTTAAAGAAGTTGAAAATATATTTACTTTTAATATTAATCCTGCCTTCTTCGACGATATGTAGGTTCTGGTGGTTGGTCCCCAAATCACTGAAGAATGAAAACTTGAAAGGAATCTGACTTTTATTAAAATATATATATATAATTCGAGATAAAGATTTCAAGAACTAGCTATTACAGTAACACCGAGGATTCTCCCATTCCTTCCCTATAAATGCCTCTGATGCATATCTTATCACCCTGTTGCGGGACTTGCAGAGTAGCTTATAAGGAAAGCAGGGCTAAAGAACAGGAATGGAAAGGACTTCTTAGGTGTCTATTAGAAAATCCATTGGGAGACCTGACAGTATTCTATAGTATTAGACAGTATTCTACAGTATGCAAACATATATACATTTTAGACTGTTCAAACATATAGAGAGTCAGTGTGGCGTAGTGGTGAGAGTATTGGACTGGGACCCGGGATATCCGGGTTCTATTCCCCACTCGGCCATGAAACTCACTGGGTGACTTTGGGCCAGTCACTGACTCTCAGCCTAACCTACCTCACAGGGTTGTTGTGAGGATAAAATGGAGAGGAGGAGGATGATTATGTAAGCCGCCTTGGGTTCCTTTCAGGAAAAAAGGCGGGGTATAAATATAATAAATAAATAAATAGAAATATTAGACTGTTCTTGCTGTGTATGATGCGATGGATAGCTTGTTTAACAAATTAGCCCATTCGAACTTAGAGAACTCCCTTTCTCCGGCCCAGTTATACAATTCATGGGGGTGAAGTGGGAGAACCTTGTTTACAGTGTCTATAGAAGCAGCATGGGAGCTGATCCACACATGAGTGTACACATCACACTATGCCTTGTCCTGAGAAGGACTGTACCCTCCTGAACGTATGAACTGCCTCCATTGAAAATGTACTAGGTGGTGTGTGTTTTAAAGTAATGACAGGTAGTATGAAAGTTCCATCTGTGGCATTTGGTCTATAGTAGTTTCTGCAAATCATCGCTTGATGTTACAATTGTCGAGGAATTACATGTGAAGCAACCCTCAGAGAAAGAAACTGACTGTCTCTGGGTTTCCAATAACGTCAGAATCCCCAGATTCTGACATAGCTTGCTTTCAATGTATGGGGTGTATGAAATCACATTTTGCAATGCAGTGTGGTCTTCCTTTAATACTTTTATTTCAGGAACTATCATAGAGGGGAAGAACTCATAATATAAACTGGATCCCCAAAAAGGAAATACCAGAGGTAACTGGGGTGGTGATATAAATGTGATGGCCTCTATACTAGTGTTAAATGGGAAATTGAAGCATAGTCTCCACTTAGGGTGCAATCCTATAAATGTCTACCAAGAAGTAAGTCCCACTGGATTCAATGGGGTTTACTCCCAGGTAATTGGGTATAGCATTGTGGCTTTATTATTTCAGTCTGATTAGAAATACATTGACTTTACAGGAACTGCACAGTCTTGAATACCCTCTAGAGAGTAAACAACAATGGAAGGAAATGGTGGAGGATATCACACAGAGATGGGATAAGGGACAATGATATTCAATTCCCCAAGTAAAGGTCAGATAAAACTTTATACCATGATGCTCTTTGGAAATGTGTGTAGGTGCACAGACTAAAGATGTCAACCTTCTGGACTCAGCTCCCAGTTAGGGAAGGATGAGATCACCGCCTCTTAGTAAAACCATATTGTAAAAACCATATTATTTGGGTTCTTTAAAGAAATGTCACTTTCACTGGGGATGTGTGTGCTTTCTTCAAAATAATACATATCAGTGTACATACTCAGGAGTTGGATCCAGATTTAGTCATACTTAGAATAGACCCATTTAAATCAATGGAATTTAAATTAGCCATGGCTAATTTACCCCATTGATTTAAATGGGTCTACTCTAAGTATGACTAAATCTGGATCCAACATATACTTTTTCTATTATTTTATGCATACGTTTTTCAATCATATACATATACTTATCTGAACAAACACTCTCCCACACACACACACACACACACACACACAGAGCGAAAAGGGCAATATATTTAAATATATGATATGAACAGGCTGTATATATAATCTTATGCTGCTATATGTATCTGTTTTGTGAGTAAACATTAGTAAGTACGTACAAAATAACACCAACAAAAGACAACATAGGGCTTCAGACTTTTATGTGGAAATGGAAACCTCTCTCTCTCTCTCTCTCTCTCTCCCTCTCTCCTGTCTGATTTTACTGCCCATATTCATTTTTTCTAATTATTTCTGACTGTATGGACCATTGAGGAAATGAATGATCATGCACAGACATGTGTGTATGTGGATTTTAAGAAGATCCAGGTTGCCAGCATCCACCGAGCTGTAAGATTCCACTGAGACATATGAGAGTGCAAATATTTGGAGGACTGGGTGAGTGAGAGAATCTGCTTTGTTAGGAAGGGAGAGAGCTCGTTTACAACATGATTATCCTGGGATCCTTTTAGTCCCACTAACCTTCCCCTTTCTATGCTCATGCTTGATTTTTCAGATCTAATTTGATCTTCTGATCAGGCACTTCCCCCTGTCCATCCAAACAGTGTGTGTGTGTGTGTATGTGTGTGTGTGTGTGTGTCTGTGTGTGTGTACACATATATGTATATATATATAGCCTTCCTAGACTATCTATCTATTTATCTAACTCGTGTTCTTGGACTATACACACACACACACACACACACACACACAAGAAAGATCCTTCTAATTGCCTTTTTAATATCACATGCATATTTGAATCCTTTAAAAAAATATCTACTGAGTTATGTATTGAATCTGGAAGCAATGGTGCACTATGCTTAAAGAGGAGCTTTGTTATTTGTAATGTTTATTTTTTTTTCTCCCCACCAGGGTACTCAGTTTAATCTTTCACAGTGTAATAAACTATTATCTTAGTTAATCCCAAAGGTGAATCCATCAAAACCTTTTAATAAAACGTTTATTAGTTCCCGCAATTCAGGGAAGGCTGTAAACTGTAAGTACAGTTCAGCAGGCGGAACTTAAAAGAAACTTGGGCTGAGGGGGGGGGGATGTTTTGTTGTTAAATAAATGTAGGAGGGTCTATAACTATCTCCCAGTTGAGGCTGGCGATTATAATTCTGCAGGCTTTGTCAATTGCATCTGTCATTAGTCAAGCCTACAGAAGCCAAAGGAGCTGTGGAGTTGGACAAGAAAAATCTCAGGGATTATATACACAACCAGGCCTCTGCTGCATCAGTTGATACCTGCTTCTTTTAAAACAACAACAACAACAACAGCAACAACAACAACAACATCTGCCTTATTTGGGGAGTGGGGAGAGACAAGTACTAAGCATCTTCAAATTCTCATTATTATTATTATTATTATTATTATTATTATTATTATTATTATTATTATTTATACCACCATTGCCATGAATTTGGGCTTCTCGCAATGCAACAAACCCAAAATTGGTGGGGATGGGAAAGCCTGGGAAAGCCAGAATATCAAAATGCATCCCTTATGAGACAATGATTTGAGAAGGGGCTGGACGGTAGAAAAAAAGAGAGGGGGGGAATACAATTGAACAGATAACAATAGCAACAGTGTGTGTGTGTGTGTGTATTTATTCGAACTGCAATAAGAACCGAGCATAACTTCTCGGGTTACACAAGATGCAGCAACGTTTGGAATGGCCTAGGATCCCCCACCCTTCCAACTTCTCAACAGCATTATAAGGGAATTCATTTCGACAGACATGCGTCCCACGAAGGAACCCAGATGTTGAGTGCCAGGGTGTTCACGGTGGGGAAATATATTTCCATATATTGACCAGGGAGGGTCATTTAAGGGTGAATAGCGACGCAACAGTAGCAGCCACAACAAAGCAACGAGAACTGTTTTTCTCTTTAAATTTCATGAGCACTACGGTCTGGAAATACCTGTCAGGGGTGGGGCGGGGGTAAGTGACGTCCTACGATTCTAGAGGCGATGATATTTTATGGACGGAAATGCTTTTTCTTCAAAGCTGTTACACACGCCCGAATCCATATGGGGATGGTATTAAAGAAATTATTCGTCAGGACATTTAGCTAGTTTATTAGATAGATAGATAGATAGATAGATAGACAGACAGACAGACAGACAGACAGACGGACAGCTGGCTGTCAACGTTCATAGAAAGAGTCGACTTCCTACCACAATCTACACACGCTGAATTCAGTTCTCCCACTCACGCCCATAAATCACTAGTGCTGCTGTGCAAAGCGATCCCTTTCATCTATTTGTTGTCGTCCTTTACAGTATTATAATCAGGTGTGCTAATAACCCCTCATCAACAGCTTACTCTCTTTACTGAACCAGTGTCCGTGGAGGTTTGGATCTCAGAATTCCGAGGCGGGAAGTTGATTTGTCCTCTGTGTGTGTGTCACACACACACACACACACACACACACACAGATTCTATTTTGATGGCAGCGAACCTCATGAGGTCTCAAATCTAAGTCGTTTTGGTAAAGTATGATTACTGTTATTATTGTTTCGCGAGCTTTCTGTCCCCCCCCCTCTTCCCCCCCTCTCATCTCCAAGAGAAGAAGAGGATAGGGGAGTGGGGGATCCCTTCTTCCTTGTTCATCGCAATAGGCTATCTCATCAACCTCAATCCAGGGAGATAGTAGATTTCAAACGATGCCCCGTCGCTTGAAGGCTCTCTCGTCTCTCCGCTCTTGCAGGCTCCCGCAGGAGGTCCCAGGCTGACCACTTGCTTTAAAGGCTCTTCTACTTACAGCAGTCTCTCAGCTTTACGTCTGGGGGTGGCTGGGGGTGGGAGTGTTGAGGGCAAATATAGTTAGCATGCAAGGGAGAGCTGCAGGCTCCAGAGCTCCTTGGCGCATCCATCTTAACTACCAAGGGGGTCTCACACCTTGTTATTCGTGGCCATAAGAGAAGCCAAAAACTACAAATAAACTTGTCTGAGATTCCCCCAAGCAGGAGGAGACACCAAGGGTGTGTTGAAAGCGCGACCGTAAAGAGGGCGTGCGACCGCGCTGGGGTTATAAGCTCTCCTACACCACGATAGGAGAGGGGTTTACTGCGCCCAGACTGCCGCCGCCGCCGCCGCCGCCACCTCGCCTTGCTGCTTGTTTCATCTTTTCGCAGGCACCTTTGAGCGAGGAAGGGGGAAAGCAAAAGGCGGGCAGATCGGTGGAATTTACGACCTCGGAGTCACCCATCCGCCTCCCCCTCCGTGCCCCACTTCCTGTGATGAGACAGATCAAACCGGACACCTACCTGCGTTTACGACCCCCGCCCTTTCCTGACTGGGAAAGGCTCCTGTAATAAAAGTCTAGCCACACATTGCTTTTATTTGGAGGGGTGGGGGGAATCGCCTGTATTATTGTAGGCCACCTGGTGAGGCAAGAGGGTGCGAGGGGGACCACTACGATTTTGGGGGTAGGAGTGGGTTAGCTTGTTGAAATAATGGTCCCTTCCTTCCCCACCCCCATCTCTCTCCCTTCCTTCCTCCCTCTCTTTCTCTCTCTTGCCATGATGGAAACTACAGAGAGAGGGAGAGGGAGGGGGAAAGAAAAAGAAAAGAGAAAGTTTCCTGCCTTCAAAAGAACGGATACTGCAGAGGCGTGTTTTTGCCACAGGCACGCGGCTTAAGAGGCTTCGCAAATCTCCTGCAAATGCTCATAGATTACATTACAGTTCATGTTACTGTGACTGTTTATGTTACAGACTCATGCAACTCTCTAATCCTGCCTTGGATAGAAAATAAACAGAAAGGTCAACAGTAGTAATTCGCTTCCCTAAGCCACCCCAATCCCCCCCGCCCCGCCCCCCACATGATTGTTCCATCTTTAGGTCACGAATAGGGAGAAATCTGTACTTGTCAGGACTTACCACACAGTTATTATTAACAAATGGATACATTTACCTCTATGTGCATCTACATGTTACATGTACACAGGTCTCTCTCTCCCTCTCGCTCGCTCGCTCTGTGTGTATGTAGTGTGTGTGTGTGTGTGTGTGTGTGTGTGTATGGATGCACACGCAACTGATAACATGCATGCATTGTATTGCATTATACAGTATTAATATAATATAATGTATGCGAATGGATGGATAAACATCGACAGACATTACAGAAGAAAGGGTAATGAACTGGATATTGGTGATTAGCTTTCTTCTGTTTTCTTTCTTTTTTCTTTTTGTCTCCTGTATATTATTCTTTCCCGTTTTCTAGGCTCCAAAAAGGAAGCAGGGGTGTTAGATAGACATATGGATGGACAGCCGAATAGGTTCAGAAACCATCTTTTTTAAAACAACAACAACAACAACAACAACAACAACACACACACACACACACACTCAAATCCATTAAAATACCAGTATTGTGTTGTTTTACAATTGAGTATTCTGTAAACATTGGCTTGTGCATTGCCTTCACATGGGGAATTCACTCTCTAACATTGAAGTAACCTCCTCACCTACTACTATGACCACTACTACGACTAGAATGACAGCAAGATTGTATTTACCCACACCTTGGAGTAGAAGGTGTACCTAATATGGGTCTCTCTGGCAGGAAAGACGGAAATTGCAAGTCAAGCAAACCACACCAAAATAATAAAAATAAAAATAAAAAAATCGATAACTGGGAATTCAACTCTTGACCGACTGGAAAAGCCATTTGATAGGGAAGCTCTTTCAGAACCAGATCATAAATCAATACAGGCAACAAATCAGTCAATCAATTCAATTTGCATAGACGCAAGATAGACGCTTTCTCGCTTTCCTTTCATTTTAAACATGGGGGGGGAGTAATATATTCAAATAAACAACCTCTTCCCCATCCCCGAAATACACACACACACACACACACACACACTGAGAAGATCTGAACTGACTGAAATTAGTGAACATGGTGGAACCAATCATGCCAGAAAAACCTTTATATTATGAACACTTCCCCAAAGACTAGGAAGCCCCCAGCCCCCACATTTCTCCTGGATTGCTCAACGTTATTACAATATTTTAAAGGAGAATATATAGATAGATGATAGATAGATAGATAGATAGATAGATAGATAGATTCAAACACCCTCCCACAGATTAATTAATAGTCTCAATGGGTTTCCTGTTCTTTACTGTTAGCTGTTTTAAACCGTTCTAATTTATAAAGCACCCACGGGAGACATACAAATACAACTCCATTCGCAATGTGCTCAGATTGGAACCAAAAACAGGGAGGGAGGGAGAGGAAAGACCGAAAAACCAAGAATGTTTGCGTGGCTGTGGCTTTGTGCATTCTTCTAAGAATACCTCTAACGAAGAGGTAACGTGAAAGATCTTTTTTAAAATTATTATTATTACTATTGAGAAAGATGTAAAGGGAATAAAACTCATCCAGGTACTCATCTCATGAGGGCGGGCGGGGGAAACACTTTTCGAGTCCTTAAAGCTGTAATCCTATGCCCACCTGGGAATAAGCCCCATTGAACTCAATGGGACTTACCTCTAAGTAGAAATGTATAAGATTGTACTGTTAAGGAAGTGAGATTAGCCTAAACTTTGCTCCAGGAAAATATTTGCGCGAGATATGGCGACTGTGTTTGCAGTGCCTCAAAAAACAAGGATACTTTGGCACCCAGTTCCTAGACATATTTTACCCCAAAGTGGGTCCCATTGGTTTTCCTGGAAATTCGCTTCCAGAAGAATGTGCTTCTCTTTCATCCCTGTGAAACATTATTCTTCGTACGGCTACAGACGTTAAAAATGCGCACACCTATAGAGGTGAGGTGAAAGAGACTCGTCCTCGTTGAGCAAACGGGAAGTTTCAACATTCTGGACACACCACCTTTTCAGTGACTTGTCAAAGCGATTCTCCTCCACCTGGTCGATTTCCTTATCTCCCGTTACAGCCCCCCAAACGCATCAAATATGGTGTCTTGAAAGGGACATGATTCAACCTCCTTTCTGCCGCTTTTGACCAGGTGCTGAGCCGCGCCTGCGTTTCCTTCATATAACCCTCCATATAAGTATTTTTAGGAATAGATTTGTGCAGTCTTACACTTTAGAAAATGGACTCGCTCCGATGAACCCAGCAGTCAGCTTTGCTCAACTATCCGAACATTGGTTTGGGGTTGCGTTTCTGCAAGTCAGCTTGCCATAAAGTACCAGTCTTGTCTGTTACCGGGCTAGAGGCCACGGGATAGGGAGGGATACATATCTAAATAAATGAATAATACTCTTCTATTCCCCCCTCCCTTAAAACAACAATAACAACGGAGTCCTGGATGAGACTCATAACAGACAGACAATAAATTGCTCCCCTTCCCATTAAAAAAAGAGAAAGAAATAGGCATCAGGATCTTCATAATATAGGAAGCTGCTATTGTCTCGGCTGTATCCCCCTCCTCCCAGATGGCACCGACTTTTATGTTATTTCATACATCACAATGCTGAAGTGATTTTTAAAAATAAAATAAAACTGAGGTCGTTTTTTATGGCGTCCAATCTTCATTCCAAATCACTCAAAAATATTTTTTAAGGCGAATACCCATGCATCACAAATATTTCCAAATGAGAGCGCACAAGATTAATAGTTAAGCATTGTGATCCATTTACCTGTGGCAGAAAACATGGGCTATATTTATGGAGATTGTGTGTGTGTGTGTTACCACAATGATACAGTTTTAAGACGAAATAAAATATCAAGCTCCGGCTAATGGAGTTTGACGGAATTGCTTGAAGGTAGTGGTGATGTTGGGGGTGATGGCTGGGGGTGGTGGAGAAAGCATGGGGATGTGGCAGACGTGTGAATTGCACATTGCCTCTTTCAGTCACAACATGTTTTTTTTTCTGTTTGGTTTTGGTGCACATACATCATCGCCTATGTGCTATTTCCTCTTCTTGAGTGGAGGGCTAGGTTCACGTGATCCTATTCCGGGCATGCTCCTTGTCATTCTGGAAGTAGTTTTGATTTCACGGAAGGACACAAATCTTCTTGCTACCTTTCCATCTTTCAGTAACAGAAAGGCCGGGTTGTTGTTGTTTTTTAAAATAATAATCAGCCACCCCCAAATATCCATTATGGGGAAAGAAAACAAAGCTAGAAAAGAATCAAGAGAATTGATGAGGGCGGGGAACTCAAAGCTTCCTTTCCTGTAATAATAACTCCTCAGAGTAATTTCCCCATAGTATAAATAAAATATTTTGTGAGGGCTTCTCTGCCTATGCAGGCTGAGCATGCACATGTGTGTAAGGTCCATGTATATTGCAGCAAAAAATCAATGATATGCGAATTGGAATCCTAAGTGAAAGTATCTGGATATACATTTCGATACAGATAACAATATCTATCTCTCTATGGCAGCAGCAGGCAACCTGCTGCTCTCCATAGGTTTTGTACTACAACTCCCATAATCCCTGATCATTGGCTATGCTGGCTGGGTCTTATGGGAGTTGTAGTCCCAAATGTCTTGAGGGCACCAAGTTGCCTACCACTCACTCGGGCTTGTGCCCAATGTTATCCAAATTGTGTCCAATGTTAGTCTAAGCAAGCCCCATTAATTTCAGTGGGTCTACTCTAAGTAGAACTAACACTGGATAACACTACCATATATTATTACATAAGAATTGTCTTAACCTATTAGACCAGAGTTCATCTAGCCCACGATCCTGTTTCCAGCAGTGGCCAGCAGCACAAGCAGAACATAAAGGCAATGGCCACATCCTGAAGTTTGTCCTCCAGCATCTGGTTTTGCGGTACATGACCAGCATTGGACCAGCATTCGTGGAGATTCGATTAAGCAATCTTGGATCAAGAGCCATTGATAGATTCATCTCCTCCATGAATGTAACCCTTTTTTTTAAAAAGCCATCTAGGAAAATGGTCCTCATCACTACCTTGTGGTGGTAGAGAACGTCATAAGTGTGTGTGAAGAACTATGAGTTAGAATCTAAAGGGACTGTGACTGTCTGTCTATTGATTGGAACCAGAGTTTCTTCCCATGGGTTTGCCAAGCGAAGGCATATTTTAAAGCCGTGGGAAAGTAAACTGTGACAAAGCCACTGATTCTAACCTAAACTATTCCTTGACCTCTTGTAACTCTTGATTATTATTTTTCATTGCAAAACTCCGCTTTGTTTGCAGTACAAGCTTTCCATCAAGTGGCAACAGCATACATCTCTGCTTGCACCACACATGATGCATGCATTCATGCAATGGACACTCTGCTTGAGAGGGATTCATGTTTAAGATCCAGGTGTGTGTGATGCCCAACAACAGCATCATTCTCCTCATAGAGCTGGGCATAAATCAACAGGGCACCAGCAGTGAGCAGTCTGGAGAGAAAGGGAGCTTCAGCTTCTCACTGCTCCCGACAGCACCATACTAACAGGAGAAATGCCCAGTTAAACTAATGTTAGAGGAGCTCAGCTGTCGCCTACTTCAGGGCCCTGGGGCAATGCTGGATCTTCTTTGTGCCAGAGCACAAGGATTGGACACAGCTTTCCTGCTACAGCTGTGAAAGCCCAGTCCTTGGTGTGTGTGTATGTGTGTGTGTGTGTGTGTGTGTGTGTATGAAGGGGACGCCACTCAAATGGGGACCATGTTATTCTACAATGAATTGTTGTTCTCATCCTCATGATCCACCACAAGTACCTTTGCCAGGGTTGAGAGGTACCCGACTCCTCCTTTCTCACACAGATATTCTGGAAGTTTCCATGTGAAAGGTACATCTCAAAGGGCCAACACCTGGAAGAAGCAATATTTAGAGAGAGACCATTCTGTTACACCAGACTTCCTCCAAATTGGGCCCTCCAGTGGGGTTGGATGACAACTCATCATCCCCAGCCAATATGGTCTATGCTGGCTGGGGATGGTGAGAGTTGTAGTTGGGGAAGGCTCATTGTATTGGGTCATTAAGGTTGTGCCTGGTCTTCCTCAGAAGCTAGTTTGTGAGTTTGTTGTCATTCCACAAAGGGGCTTCAAGATTCAGATTGATGGGCAGTATTACCCACAGGTGAAGGGAAGGCAAAATAGACACATGCCAATCACTCCCTCCTCCTTTCCCAAACAGCCTAACTCCACAGAGCAGAATAGGCCTCCCAAAGACATTTTGGGTGGTCAGGGGGTTGAGTGTGCCCTGTGTGGTGAATATGGACCAAAGTGGTAATGGCCAGAACTAACAGAGGTGGTTTAACTTTTTCTTAGGTGATCGAAAAACATCTACAGAGGAATAGTCCAACTTCCTTTCAAAAGGTGGTTTTTGCAGTTACTTACAGTGGGCTTTCTTCCAGGTTTTGGTATGTCTGCATGCAACATGGATTGGGTTTGGTCTCATGTGCTAAATACTGAGTAGGCACAGAGAATGGGTTTACTTTAGGCCTGTGTGCATCCTCTCACTGATCCACATATATTTCAAGTATTCACATACCCAACCCTCAATATACTGATGCAATTGAAGTCCTAGCATTTAGCCCAGTTGAATTCTATGGTCACAAAATGCATAAAGGGTATGAAGAAAACCTGTGTCCAAATTGATCCCAAGCACCCTTGCATGGGCAAAGTTCTTGCCCATAGAAGATCTTGCCTGGATCACACTGTCTCTTTTCCAGGGAAGGGGCCATATTTCTGAGACAGAATTTAGGCTTTGTATACAGCAAGTGCCAGCTTTAATCCCTGACCTCTCTAGTTAAGGGCATTAGGTACTAATGAATGGGAAGGTCCTCTATGTGAGACCCTAGAAGTCTGCTGCCATGACAGAACAGACAATAACTGGACTAGATGGACAAAAAGTCTGGCCTGCTATAAGGCAGCTTCCGATGTTTCTTGATGGGAATTATTTTGTTCATTGAAATGCAAAGATGTGAAGATGTGTATATAGTGGAGGGCACATGGGAACCCATGCACACGTGTGTGCCTACACAAAGAGAAACAGGCAGCACACACACAATGATAACACCATGAAAGCATCTTCCCGCAAAGCAACAAAGACAACAGAGTCTTTTTGGCACCTTAAAAGGACTTGGGATATCTGGCCATATGCACTCCATCCTCAGGCCCTATGCTATGGGTACCCCTAGTTATTTTGTGGGATGCCTCTAGCTTCCAGAGCTGTAGTCCACAAAGCAGCTTCTTTAATGCTCCGAAAAGCTGGAAGGGTCATGTGTAGGTTCCCCTCCCAGACCCCACACACTCTGCCTGCCCCAGGAGAGGTGTGTGAGTAAGCAAGGAAGTCTTCAGGTGGAATTCACATCTGACTGAAGGCAAAGGCACATCCCCTTTGTGTGTGGGTGGGGTGGGGTAGGTGGGGGTAGAGAAAGAATGTGTGTTTGATTTTGTATTGAGAAAAAGTTGGGGAAAGAAAAGGACAGGGAGAGGGAGGAGAAGGGAGACAGGAAAAGGGGAAACAAGGAGAGGGAGAGCTTGATTTGACAAAACCATCTCATTCATTTCAATGGGCCTTCCTTCTTCCATACCAGTATGCTGATACAGCTGGCCACCTGAAAGCTTCTGGCTGAGAGGGTGGGCTTTTGAGTCAAAGAGGGGAAACTCCTTGTTGGGACTTGAAAAAGATGCTAGGAGAGATTGTTGAGTATTATCCTTCCTATCTCACGTTAGTGAGATCAGCAGAGTAGAGTCCCTTTCCAGCTTAAAAGAAGCTTAGATTTGGCTAGTGTTAGCCAGTTAGCATTTGGTAATCCAGGATGCTTTAAGGCAGACTGGATTTCCCTGGTTTTGCCCCCTTTTCTCTCCCTCAAAACAATAATCAGAGACACAGTCTTGTAAAAGTTAAAAGTAACATTTACTCACTCAGATTATGCAGTTTAATTCAGGCAGACTTAAAAGCATTTCTTACAGTTGGTTACAGTACATTTGGAAATACTTGGGGTCTGAACTTGTGGAGTTCAGACCAGCAACTCTGGTTACATGCTGCTGTTAGAACAACGTGGAGGCAACTCCTTTACTACCACATTCAGAGTCTCAGTAGGAAGGGAAAGAGCTGAGAGCTACGCCCACTTCCTGCTGAGGCTCAGCTAAACACACACTGAGTATCTTCTAGGGAATCCACCTTAGAAGATACCAGTGGCCTTAACCATTTCATCCAACTAACTGGTGAAACATGAGCCATTGGTTTTGACTGCACTTTAAATATCCCACACTCCTGAGGCATTGATGGGGGTCTCCTTGTGTTTGTCTTTTTGGCTGTCCCAAGGATAATCAAAGTATGTGTGGTGCGATGGTGTATCCTAATACATCTATCAGTGAACTCTTTAGACATGCTTAAGACTAATGGAGGAGTATGGAGGCTTGGGGAACTCAATAAAGGAAGATAGATAGAAAGATAGATAACCTTCTGTTGTACATTCTTGTATGTAGCTAATTTTCCTTTTGTGATTTCTACCAGCCATCCTAGACTGCAACACACAGGGATACACACTGGACGCTCAAGTGTGTGCCCGCGCGCATGTGTGTGTGTGTGTGTGTGTGTGTGTGTGTTTGGAGGGGGGGGGTAATCTTCCAGGAGCACATGTTGGTTAGAATAACCAAGAAAGGAAACACACAACCATCATGGGACCTTGTCATCTAAGGAAGAGTAACCAGAAACGCCATAATAAGAAAGGGGCTGTCATTCATACCTCCGGAAAGCAGAATCCCCTCGACCCCGTCTTCCGGGATGTACATGGGGGGGGGGGCTATACCAAGTGCAGCTGTCCTCCTTAGGGGAAAGTGTATTAACAACAGCCAATTGGGCACTTCCTTGAATGAAATTTGGTCTTCACACTTCCCTAGAGAAAGATCATGGATGGGAATCAGTGGGGAGGGACATATTTTTTAAAAAAATAATGGCTATTCCCCAACAATAAGGGACATGGGGGGGGGGGCATCCTCTGTTGTTGTTTTATAAAGGGAAATGAAGCAAAGGGGAGGAATGATTTGCTTTCTTTTCCTTTTTATCATTCCTGTGTGTTCATGTGTCCACCAGAAACTTTCTCCCCTGTCTTGAAGGTGTTATTGGAACGCGAAGGAGAAAGAGACCATGTCCTTCAATATTTCTACTAAGGACCGCTGTGAGTGGAAGGCATTTCTGAAGGTCTCTCCATCCACTGCAGATCACGGGGCCTAAGTGGAAGATGGAGAAGGTTTTTGGCAACCTATTTTCACGTCCACATAGCCTCAACTTTCGGTGCATCTTGCTGTCCAACTGCCCTCCACTCTCTATAACCTTCCCCCCCATCGCACTGAGACCTCTTCTCACCTTTCCCAAGTCAGCTTTCGCGGGTGGATGAATGTCGCCAGTGCCAACCAACCCTTTTGGAAGCCAGGCCAGGCCAGGCAACCATCGAAAAGGCACGCTGGACTCCTTGCTGTTTGTTATCTCTCTGGAGTTGCTGGGAAGAACCGTGCTCACTGGGGCACAACGCTGAGTGGTCAGGAGCCCAAGAACAGAAGAAGAGGCAGTCCTTGGTCCCTCAGCTTTACCCTCCACTTCAGTGCTATGCTAGTTGGACGGAGCAAGGGGAACGGATCGAACGGATCTGTTGGATCACACCCCTTCCGTGCTTTTTCCACTCATTGAGGATGACCTGAAGGTGTTACACTTGAATTTTAAACGCAGTCATTCTTAACCTCCATCATCGTAGGCAAGGGTAGGACCGGGACTGCACACTTCACTCTTCTCTCGATCACTCCGTCACTGGACTAGGTAATTTGCATCTGATTGTCACTCCAGCAACTAGCAAGGTAAATAAGCAACTTCCTAGCCAGACCAGGCATAAAGACACAGTCCCTGCAAGACCTGGCCGGTCTATGGGAAACGATGGGGAAGTATCCAGGTTAGTCGGTAGCAGGAGCAGGTGCCCTGCTATGCCTGAAGAGATTAAGGGTGCAATCCTATGCACGTTTAGACAGGAAAAAGCCCTACGACTCCCAGCATTGCCAAGGCTGGGGAATGCTGGGAGTTGTGGGACCTTTTTTTCTGTAGAAACTTGCATCGGATTCTGCCCTGAGGCTACAATTCTTTACACACACAAGTCAGAGTAAGTCCCATTGGACTCAGGATTGCAGTGCAACTGGTTTGTTGTGATGAGCTTCCCTGGTCATCAGCCTGCCCCATAAGTCAATTGCATCAATGCATAAGAAAAACTGAGAAAGGGCGGTAGACAGGGATACACTGAGGGCAGCGGGAGGACACGTCCACTTCTTAGAACAACGTTTGCGCAGCGAATTGTGAGTGTGCAAAGAGCTTCCCTCCGCTTCCCTCCGTCGTCCTGACCTCCCTGTTCTTAGGCTGCAGGTGGACTGGGAGACAGCGACTCCCTTGCCTAAGGCAGTCCCCACCTAGGTATTTTTTGGAGAGCCGCGCGATTTGGGCCGGGACCGTTCTAGCTCCCGGCTCAGCTGTGCACCACCTGGAAAAGTTGCCTGGGTGCAAAAATGCCTCTTGAACCTCAGGGGGCAACGCTCCGCCCCCAAAAGGTTCCATTTGGACAAGGAAGAGAGCGCTGGTGGAGGATCCTGCAACCCAAGAAGAAGGGAGGACTCAGGCGGGCTTCTGAAAACTGATGTACACGAGACTGAGGAGGGAAGATCTCATCGCCCTGTCACTCTCTACTCCAACTTTCTCGTCCTTCCTTCCTTTCCATCCCTTCTTAGGACAAAGATGGAACCACCAGCCCTTTTCGGCCTAGCTCCAGCCTCTCTCAATCGCCGTCCTGATCCCCACCTGCCAACACCATCGAGAACTGCGGAAAGAACTGCAAACGACCCTGTCCAACTCCAACGCGCATGCCCTTCAGCCCCCCCCCCATCGCCTCCTCCTCCTTCTCCTCCTCTTCCCCCCCCCCTCTTTTCCTTTTAAACCAACTCAAGTACTTGTGGACAGTTAAAAGTATCTCTCAACACGACTGCAAGTGGGAGCCGAAACTTCTTGACACGAGTGTCTGTTTAGTGGGATATAGCCGCTTCCCCCACCCTCATCAACCAGCAGCAGCAGCAGCACCACCACCACCACCAATCAAGTCTTAAACGTCTGCAGAGAGGTGTAGAAAGGGGGTGGGAGAGAAAGGGGAGTGAGGCAACCTCTACCTAACCAGTATAATAAGCTTTGGGTCCTGATCTAATTTTTCCACAAGCCCCCGAGGAAGTCAAGAATGGAAACAAGAGCTTTGATCTGGCTTCCTGATAACCGCAGCCCTCGGCGTCCCAGTCAGAGAGAGAGAGAGCGCTTTCCAAGCACACGCACACACGTACATATACATGGGGGGGGGGAGCTTTATTCACAACACTTTCACCCCTCCCCAAACTCTATAGCCAAGGTGCAACTGAATTCCTCACCGCCCCCACCCCAACAACAAAGCTCGGGACCAGGTTCGAAGAAGCCGGGAGTGTGAGGAAAGCGCAAGCCCCTTCCCCCAAGAAATTAACTTACTGATCTCGCCAGGGATCCATTTGTGTAGATGTACCTTCCCTAACAGCAGCCCGAGACGTCGTAATCCGCACTAACTGCCTTGTCCCACTGTCCCAGCATTAAACTGCTCTAGCAGCTGCGATGGTGGACAGTTAAGATTATATATGATGTAAATATATTGTGGGTATGTCAGCTCCCCCAAACCATAAAACTTAGTTTAATGACATCACGTGCTCACCGAGAGCCATTCAGGGCTTTTGCTTTGGGCTATCCACATAAATAACCTTCAAAAGTTTTAAACTACTAAATTCACTTAGAAGCCATGGGTATTTCTGCTAATGTTCTCAGGGAAAGTAAATGCCCGGGCTCAAAAAGTCCTGGATTATGATTTTTATTTTTATTTTTACACCATCCTCTCTTTTAAAGCAGGCACACACACACACACACACACACACACACGGAACTTTGGGTCTGTCATTTTTCCCCCTTCCCTCTCCCTTCCTTTTTTGTTTGGAGGCCTTTTAAAAGTCCCCACTGTGTTGACACGGATGACAGTGAAAGGTAAGCGATGTTTCATTTCCTTCTCGGCTTTGCAAGAGTTCTTTAGGAAGGGACTGAAAAGCAGGCAAAAGGGGAGGGGGGGTTAGGTATTGAATAGCAAAAGTCAACGACAAGCCCAACAACCAAATATTAATCAGTCCTGAAAAATTACTTTTTAAAAAGACAGGGAAGAGGCCCAAATAGACCCACGTTGTTCGCTGGATAAACGAATAATTAATCATAAGGCTGTATACCCGGCTGGTTCCCGTTATGGTAATGGAAAAGTTTGGACTGTTACCCGCTTAAAGGCTTCTCTCCCTCACTCTCTCTCCCCACCCCTCTTTAAGATAAAACAAAAGTGCATCTGATTTTGTTAACCCTAACCTGTCAAGCCGAATTATTCCTTGGCAGACTTCCGATTAAAGGGAAAGGAAACGCCACGGTTTGGTGAGGGTGGGTGTCGAGGGAAGGGGAGAGAAAAGCGTAACACAAAATAGAATGAAACAGATGTAAAAAGAACAACCCTGGTTTTAAGTCTAGAAACCGGTTACCCAGAAATGGCAAGTTTGCTTCGGTGCCTCACCAAACACTCCTTAGATTTTACACAAGGTAGCTTCTTCTTTTCAAACCTCTACAAGAAATATCTTTTAAAATGGTTCTGCAACGTTCCATATTTTCTCTCTCTCTTTTTTGTGCCTATTTGGAAATTTCACATGATTTACAAAGGCACCACTAGACAATAATGAAAGCACCTCTTGGATCAAACAGAAAAGGGAAAGCCAGCGCTTTGATCTCGTTTACGTGGTTTGACTTATATTTGCGTAAAATCAAATCAAATGACAAGTTAAGCCAGAAAGGGGGAAGCAAATGAGACTTTCAAGTGGACTGAAAAACTGCAATATAAAACATTGTCCTCGCCTTAGTGACAGTATTATGTGATCTTGTCAAGGAGTGTTCAATAACAACAACAACAACAACAACAACAACAAAATATCAATAAACTACAGGAACAGAATAGAGTGTTTTAGGTCAAAGGAACACCATGGAAAGCTTGGAATCTTAGAGGGCTGCGACAGTTGTACCCTTAAAAGCTTCCACCATCATTAAAAGTAACTTTTGTTTCCAGGTTCAGGAAATTGCTCCATTGTTTGAAATGTGTAAAGGAAATACTATAAAGCTTTATTGAGCCATTGGGGTTCCCCCTCCCCCTCCCAAGCGTTTGTTTGTACTGTAAATAGCTCGGAGGAAGCATGACCTCCGGTGTGTGTGAAACAGAGAGAGAGAGAGAGAGAGAGAGAGAGAGAGAGAGAGAGAGGAGGGAGGGAGGGAGGGAGAAAGAAGGTTGGCTATACAGTCAGGTGAAACACACACATACACACAAACATATATGAATGAACAGCTCACTCCCAAATCACTATAGGGCTGCACGTTGGCTACATATTCAAGCCAAACTTATACATAACTGGATGCAGTAATACCACCATATAGGAAAGGGGTTTGTGGGGTGGGGTGGGGTGGGGGGAGGCCGTAGACGCACGTGCAGTGGAGGTGTCTGCAAACGCACTGAGAAAGATATGTAGCTTTTCAAAAGTGCCTTTTATCTTTCGTATGTTACACCTAAAACATTTGAGTAGAGTTGGACCCTACCACGCTCTGGCCAACCCAATCTAGTGATCACATACACATAACACCCTCCACGAAAGTACTCCAGTTACAATTCACAAATCACCCAGTTCCTTCCTGCGCAACTTTCGCTGAAAGTCAATGGGAAGTTATCTGCAGGGTATACAAAAAGTATGCAATAGGCTCTTTAGGAAGGTGGTCTTGCTTGTAAGCTTTTGAAAGTGAGGGGAGGAATCAAATAATTATCGGGAATGGAAACGCCTAAACAAGTCCTTTGGAGGACTTTTGAAGGACCTAACGCCATGTTGTGTAAATACTAGGACAAGTCGAGAATTGTTCAAGAGTTCAGCGGAAGCCTTCATTTAAGAAAGCTTGGGAAGAGACCGGCAATTGATATACAGCACCCAAAGTTCTTTTATTGGGGACACAGCGGGGGCAAGATATACATAAAAGCTCAACCCTTCTCCTGTGGAAGTAAAATACTATGGTTTAACCCGATTTCCGCTGCAACCCTTGCTTGAAATGGTTTTCCTCCCAATCAATGGGCTTACTTCCAACTTGTGCTTTAGGACAGAGCTGCAAGTTCCATTTGATTTGAATGGGCCTCTAGGCTGAAATCTAGGGGTCCGATCCATCCAAAGTTTAACACTTTGTGAAGTCCCAATAATTTCAATGAGGGGGGCGGCGGAGATTTAAGCATATACTTAACACTTCCATTGGCACCAGTAGGATTTCAGAACGCTTCACTTCGGATGGATCGGGGCTCAAGTTTAATGGAATTTGTCCTAATAACTGAAATTCCTTTTCTAAAAAGCCATCAAGCAAAGGACAGGGAAAGGACACAAGGCATGGGGATCGGGCAGAGCCTAAGAAAAGGCACCTCAAAGTTGTTTTCACACGACCCCACCCCACTTCCAAACTTGGCCTTAGTTGTTGAAGTATTCTTTAGCATTTATTCAATATGACAAAATATATATATGTTCCATGGTCTTTCACATATGATATTACAACCAATAAATATATGCAATACAACATCGGGGAGAAGGAAGGGGGAAGTTACTAAAATGGAATACATGTAAACAAAAAAGTGTACATTTGTATAAGAGTTCAGCATTATCATCATCACCATCATCATTATTATTTTGCAAAGCTACATTAATTACGCAACAAATAAATACACAGCAATATTTAAGTCAAGAGGATTCACACTCTTCCCTCCCTCCCCCACCCACTCTCGAACAGTGCTTTAATATTTTGCACAAATATCTCCCAAGAGATGCTAAAGCAGTTTTGCTCATAGTCTAATCACTTTCTTTCATATGCAAATAATACAAAAATAAGTCAATGGGGAGGAGGGTTGAATAATAAAATGAAACCCTCACCCCCATCCCAGAAGAACACATCTCATAGCGAGCATATTTCCCAAGGTTTCAGGTTAAGTGCATCTAGGAAACGACATTATGTGGAAACTTTCAGTCCACACCAAAAGTAAACATTCTCTCACACCTAGATCGTGCAGCCCGATCCTACGCACTTTTACTCGGAAGTAAGTAACCCCTTGACTTCAGTGGGACTTAGTCGCAAATAAGTGCTCACAAGATTGTAGCTTCGATCGCAGACGCTAAAGTACTACGCATCTCGGTGGAATTTACTTCCAAATCCTGCGTTTAGGATCGGGGCCCTAGGACTTTCAGAAAGTAATGATGAGCGCACTCACCCTCTTATGCATAATTGGAGCTTCGGTTTCAGTTTCCTAAGCTGACGATTCTTTGTGTTCGTCATTATTTTGTTAGGACTACTAGCCAAAAGTCGCCCACAGACTGAAGGATTGGTAACTGGTATTGACCAACGTATCTCCTCCCAATTTAAAGGAGATACAGGTTAGAGAAGAACACGGGACTGTCTGACAACAACTCCAGAGAGCTTTACACTGAATTCTACTTGAAGCTAAAGACCAGGGTCTGTTTGCATACTAATAAGAGAACGCCTTTGTCTGATAGATTTGCAAGAGTATGTACTTCAGTCCAGTCTACAACCCTCCCCCCCCCCGCCCTTGCCCTCTCCCCACCTCCAAAAGAAAAGTTTTTTTCTTCTTCATCTCAAGGTAGGTTACAACAACAGCTCTGGTCAGGACGAGCTGATTCCCCCACCCCAGCACAACCCAGACTTCTACCTAGAGAGACTCTTTGCTTTTCAATTTGGAATCTTTCTTCCATTTCATCCTCCGGTTCTGAAACCATATTTTGATTTG